>OY728159.1:731161255-733661255 GCA_963277665.1 Viscum album
CTCAAAGGCGTTGACCAGTTTTGGAGGTACTACTTTCTAGGCTACATCACATCTATAAGGAGTCAGAGGGGATTGATGATGTGTTCCCATTTTTATATCCTACTAATTTTTTATCTTTTATAGGATATAATGATCACCCTATCAGGGGAGGGGATATCTTTATAATGGAGGTAATTCATGATCATTTTTGAAATCCTCATTTAGGTTGACTGTTTCCCTGGATCCTGAGATGATCATACACTCATATGATGCTCTTACAGTAGGATTATCTCTTTCCTGATATATGGGAGGAGGGATATTCATGATAGTTTTAATATGATACATAGTGGGAATGTTCCCCTTATTATCTCCACATTGAGTTGTTTGAGATTTTGTATCAAATACTCATATTATACCCATTGATCCTATGTGGAAGGAATTTCATCTCTTCCTGTTGATGAGAACGATATGGAAACTTTTTTATCTTTACCATTGATAGTGTTCTGCTATAGAGTTTGAAAAATAATATTCAAAGGTTCCTGGTTTTGGATCCTCCTCTTGTTCTGCATGCCTACAACCTCAGTTGGTGCATCTAGATCATCCACCTCTTCAGTTTTTTTCCTCATTATGTCCCTATTCATTTTAATATTGATCCAATTTATCTATTGTATTGACGGTAATTATATTCACTAAGGTATATTAAGAAATGCTAGTTGCCCCATTAATCTCAATGTAATAGGTTGATTCTGCACTTCTTTCATCAGGGTTGTATTCTTAACCCCTAACCTTATTGGACCTTTTTGTCTTACGCCACCATTAAGGTCTGATTGAGTTTTTTATATGTTCATTCCATATCCATCTATGAGTAGTGGCCTAGATGGAGTTTCTAGTCATGTTTTTCAAATGGGCCCCAAATAGAAAGGTTCATTTTGTTGTGGGAGGAATGAATGGGATGTCGAAAGTCAATATTTACCTCCCAACCCAGAGAATAATGATTCAATTTACGATGATGATGATGATAAAAATAACCCCATCCTTGTATATTGGGGACTATCCAGTGCTACCATAGGCATTTTTTTATCCCAATATTGAGGATCTAATGATTTTGGTCGATGATTTTATGACTCATGGGATGGGAATTGTGATATAAAGTCCCATATCCTTATGAGTTGGGGTTGATCTAGAACCACTACTATTTTCTATAGGACCCCCATGGTATGTGAAAAACCCGGTGATGGAGATTGAGATAAAAAATCCCACATCCTTGTGGAATGGAGATTATTTGAAGCTTCTGCTGATCTGATTTGAATTCATCTAGGATTAATGATCTGATTGTGGGAGGTGGTAAATATTCCTATGACCAGGTGGTCCTAGTTCACCCCTAGTTAGCTTCAATGGATGATGTAGTTGCTAAACATTTTATTTGGTGTAGATATGCTCATGTATGAGTTGGGTGCATGTCATCCCATGATGGTATTCATTTTCAATGGGAAGCTGTTGGGTTGACCTCATCATCATCATCTATGTCTGAAATGAAATATCATTTATTTGAGGGGCATGATTAAAAATATATTTTCTATCATCTCCCTTCATTAGTGACATCTTTTCATCATTGAAGTGGGGGAATTCAATTAATGTGTCCATCTAGATCATGTGTAACCTAGTCCCTTGATCTTAAAAAACTCTAGAAAATTATAGGACACCATATCTAGGGAGTTATATATTATAGGGGTGTGGTGAAGTGAAGTTTTCTATACTTTCCCCATCCTTAGATAAGGATACATGATGAGTCTCTAGCAATAATTTTTCAAATATTTTTTATGTGATAACAGCAAGAATGTTGTTGATTTTTTTTTATGATTTCATGGTTTTTGGTCCTGAGACATGAAGATATTAGCTTGGTATAGTTTAAAAAATAGTATTTTATTGTTTGAAGGAAACCCTCATATTTTGGATAGGGGAGGTGTCTATACTTTAACTACTGATGAGTTACCCAAATATTGTGACATAGGTAAGGCATGCACTCATTTTCTTCATCATTTTGGATTTAATAGTCATATGTGGTGAGGGACCAAATCAAGGTTGAGAGGTGGTTTCTAGATAACTCTCTCCATATATTAGTGTTGTCTTTCTATTCATCAGACTAACATGCCTCCACCTGGTTATACCACAACATTCTCTTCTCTGTATCGCCTACTGATCGTGGTAAAGGGTTTTAGTAATTTATTTGGACCTATATATGGTTGATCTTGATGATTTGAGAACCTATCTATATAAAGTAATCTGAGTTTTGAGAACTTCTATCTATGGAGGTATCTGTGTAAGGGGATGATTATTCTGTCTGATGGTGATATCATCTTGTGGAGGTTGACCATGGGAGATGTCATAAGTAAAAAAATATGACTAAGTAGTAATTATCACATTCTACATAGGTTGAAGAGTTTACAGACACTTGAGGTGTTGTGGATATGCATTGAACAACATAAAGGATACTGGAATTTACCAGTGTGAGATATGAGCCTCATTCTATGTTGTGGCCCTAATATTTCGACCTACCTTTTGGGGTTGTGCTAGGATATGAGCCTACTGTATGATGGATACTGGAATATATTGATAATATTATAGTGCTATTATAGTATGATGCTTATAATAAATAGTTTTTGGAGTATCCTTATATGCTTATTTATTATCAGCAAGAGTATGAGCCTGAATGTGGCTCATTACTAGAATATTTCAGTCAACCTTGGTTGAAATGGGGATATGATCTTGGTCTAAATATGAATTCCTAGTTAGAATATGTCGATGGAAACCCATAATAGAATAAGTAATATGAGTCTCCTATTGTATTGTATATGAAGCATACTAATATAGTCATTCATTGGTAGAATTAGAGGTGTGATCCTGGCTTCCATGGGCTATAGGAATATGAAAAGTAGCTTCACTGATAATAATATGACATTTCCGAAGGTGTGTGGCACTCTCACTTGGTGAACCTCAGTTGGAGCGGGGATATGAGCATGGTCTTGTGCCTTTGGAATATTCCAAATATCTTTTTTGACATGGATATGATATTTTCCTGAGTCATGTGTTGCTATCATTTGGTGAACCCTTTTTGGAATGGGAATATGAGCCTAGTCCTATGCCTTTATATTATGTTGTTGAACTTCTTAAATTGGAATTTGTGCTAGTATTGAGTCATGGGAAACTCCAACTTCATAACCCCCAGTCTGAATTGGAATACGATCCCTATACGGTGCCTCTTCCTTTATCAAAATATGTCAATAATCTATATATATTTGAGAAAGAATGTGCACTTGATCTGGAGTAGACACGTATTCATAATAATTATAGTTTTCTGAATCCATGGTTATAGGGATATGAATATGTTCCTATCCCAATATCTGTACCAGGTACATAATATTTCAGTGTAGTTCTTCCATTTTTATTAGAATGTATTGAAATTTTTGGTAAGTGTGCATAGGAATGTGGCCCTATACATTTTCTATCTCCAATATGTACTAGAATATATCTTTGATTGAACTATGGATATGAACCCCCTTCTATCCTTGTTCTGAAATCAAAAAAAATTATGGTCTTCATATATGGGGAAGGGATATGTGCCTCCCCTAGGCCTACAGTAGGAATGTGCCTATAGACTTGATTAGAGGGGTCATGGATATGAGCTATTCTATTGGATACCGCCAAAATATACTTGAAGGCTTTTTAAAAAAGGTGGGATATGATACCACCCCTAGTTTTCCTATTATTTTTATGCCTGATGGGACTTCCTTGGTTCATGTGCATAAGCATCATAGGTGGAAATGTGTTAGGTTGTCTTCTCAGCAGGCGGTCGAGGGGATACAACATTATGTCGCTTGTGATGGCAGGTTTCAGGATCCCTCTTTAGCAGCTCATGATCCAGAAGGGAGATGTAGTTAACTCTATGATCCACCTTCCTCAAATATTGAATGTGGTGATTGTCATGCTCTAGGGATAAGCATCCAAATCTATTGGTTGTGGAAATGAGCACCCATGATTTTTCTAAAACTTTTTTTGGATGATGCAGACTCATCAATTTTAGCATCAAGAGACCCTTCCATATAGCCTCAAGGGTCAGGACTGTATCATGTCAATGGTATTTTCAAAATATTATGATTTTCAACTGATTCTAAATGTGTTGGGTAGGTGAGGCCATCCTGTGACTCAGAGGTTTTGCAGTCATAATTGATTTCCCAGAATATTTTCTTAATAAAGACATGATCTTGGGTTAGGGTTTTGTTTTTCATAGCATTATTTACAAACATGAATATAATATGGAACAAGGTCACTGATTAGTGTATCATTGTAGGCATGATACATGCTTAATTAGATATTCAAAGGTAACATAATTTTCCTTTACTATTCTATGATTGTCTATTTTTCTCGCATGAAATTGTCACAGTGAGAATGTTCTATTTTATGAGATCCCCAATTTCATAGGATTTCACAATGGGCATACAATTTTTTGTTTTCTTAGGTGGAAAAAAATTAAATGGACTAATGTATGATTAACCGATCATATTTATTATTTGAAAGATTCATGTCAGGTTCACCATTTTTTTTCTTAGAAAGATCACATGCATGGTAGGAACAAAATGGTCTTATGGGAGATTTTGGAAGTCTATCATTTTTAATCAATGAAGGAGATGTCATACTTAAATTATTTCACATCGGGTCCACCATTCTTGCTTTTGTATAAAAACAACTTGCATGGTGTCACCTGATAGTTGATTTTGGGGTGTTCAATGTATGTATAATCATTCACATCGGGTTTTCCATTTTCATACTTAAGTAAAAATCACAATGTCCCTAGCATCCATAACTGAGTATGAACCATATTTCCAAAGGTAGGTAGTCCTTTTAGTTTTCATACCCAATGGGGTTCAGGAACTCGTATTGGTCAACAAGATGGTGGTTCGGGCTCATCAGACCCTTTCAGGTGGAAATTTTTCATACTATGGGACTCTATTTTAAATTAAATATATATTCATGAATCTCTTCCTAATATTGATACATGAACTATTACCATAAAAAAAGATCTGGTTGTAAATCATTCCATGTGTAAAGATAGGTTATATTAATGAGAGTATCTGTATGTATCAAAGGTTCTTCACGAAATCCTCATTATTTCTAGTAAATATTTATGTTATCATATTTTGAACCCATCTAACTAGGAACTTTTGAATGTACTACCATCCCAAGAGGTGTTTAATATATTGAGGATGGGATTGAACCTTTATAAGACATCCTATGTATCATTTCTATCACATTAATAAGAAAACCGCATAGTTTTTCCATCACTTAAGTTTAATGTCACGCAGAAAGGATATATATGGGGGAACTTAGGCGCCACATATTGAGCTCAGGCTCAGGGAGGTGTCCTACATATCCTATTTATAATAGGAATCACATATTAGGTTTGGTGTCCTGATAACCAACTGTTTTGTACTTTGATCACATGAATGTTCACTTATTAAATATTGTTCATTGTTCTGCATGACTATAATATAATAATGTCCTGGAATATTTGTTGCATTAATAAGGTCATGGAAGATCCCCACTATGATGAGAATCTTGAAATGTTATAACAAATATTTTCAAATAAAGTTCTTTGGTTGGATGACATACTATGATAGGACACATAGTATATAGACCATCATGTGCGAGTACTCGTAAGAAGACAAGACTCTCTCTCATGAAGTTCGCACTTGGTAATCTCCAAGATGGGAGATTTTGAGAACAGACCTGCCAGTAGTAATTCCACAGGTTTTGGTGTCATCGGATATTGCTATCTGTGAGCGTGTGTAATGGTCCTTAGACTAGAAGATTATCAATAACTCATGTCATGAATCACACACTTAGATTTGCTGACAAAAACCGCCATGAAGACAGTTGGCGAGAAGTAGGGTACATTGGGTGCGTCACGAATGACATGTTGTTAATGGATAAGTCGAGGAAGGATTTTTCCCTTCCATATTTATGGAAGTAGATATCTCGGGCCCTTTGATTTAAATAGAACTATCGAACAACTTCCATGGCCATGGTGACATGATGAGTTTATTTCTAGAAGTCAAAGAATGACAGATCAAGCATATAGGTTTATGACACTGCCATGAAACCTGCTTGATGAGATATTAAGACAAAGGGATTAAATTACAAAGTAAGCATTCGTATGAGGTGACATGTCAATGCGGCGTCAACTTCTTTCTCTTGGGTGCCTTGACCCATTGCTAGACAGTAATCTTGGACTTTAGGAAAGCCCGCCTAATGCCAATGAGAAAGAGGCCTAGAGGGTCACAAACTAAGTGTATCCAAGTATCTCAAGTAGAATAAAGATTATTCCCATACGTGGTTTAATAATTATTCAAGTAAGCCTAAATAGTTTTAATTATGGAGGAAGAATGAAATGAAAAACAAGATATACATGTTGTGTATTAATGATTACACGCCGTGTAGTTTTTCATAGAAAATAAGTACACACCGTGTATTAATGATTACAGGCCGTGTAGTTTTCAATTTGGGAAGGAAATGAAAAATAAGTACATGCCATGTATTAATGATTACACTCCGTGTAGTTTAATGGAAAATAAGTACACACCGTGTATTAATGATTACACGCCGTGTAGTTTTCCAGTCAGGATTTTGAGGATATAATATTGTTTTATTAAATGATATTTATTATAATAAGCACGGGCACATGTCAAGGAATTAATTATTCTATATGGGGGTTTTAAATTAGAGTCAATGAAATAAATAAAACATGTAACATGTTTATTTATTTTCATAACTCTACAACCCCAAACCCAATTATAAATATCCTAACAACCCCAACTCTATTCATAACAAGAGAATCATTGTGCACAAAAATTCTAGAGAATTATCTCAAGACCGAAAGAACTAATTCTTTCAAGAAAACCCTCAAGACCGAGAGAGATCCTTTTCATCAGATCAAGACGATCTAAGGCGGGAAATGCAAGCAAAGTTTTCTCCATGCTAGCACCTGGAGACACCTTTGGCGACGTCCGGAGATACGTGCTGCACGTGTGGATCACCGCTAGAGGAAGTCTACCCTTGTCTTCTACGACGCAATGCCGAATCACATCAGAACGTGATCAAGAATATCAACGAAGAAAGAACACCCAAAAGGAACTTCTTTTCAATTAATTAAATTAATTATAATCAACCTGTGATGATCCACATTTATGGTTCCGGGACTTTTCTTCCTCTTTGTCTATTTCTGTGATTAGATCCATGGAGACCGGAGTTTATCGTCGTATTGATACCGGATTGATCATTGAAAATAACAAAAAGACAAAGTGGTTACATCAAACCACGCGCTTCCGCTGCACCCGGAACCTTCAATTGGTATCAAAGGGAGGTTACAACATTGATTATAGTTATTTAATTTTCATTGATAATTTATGCAATTATATTTGATTCAATTTGTGATAAATCATTCTATTAAACAGAATGAATGAGATCTGTTCTTACTCTTTCATTTCTTGATTCACATCCCAGAAAAGAACTTTTAATTCTAATTTTGATTAAAATAAAAAAATGAGGAACTCATCCGGAGGAGCTGCTCTTTATGTATGTACAACACGGGAATACACGACATGTAATGAATACTACACGTCGTGTACTTAGGTTCAACGAACCGGTACTGGTCCACCAAACCATGCCATGTGAATTCAGTATAGCTGAGTTTTATAACACCGTGTTGACCAGAAATCAACGGTGCGTGGAACCAGAATACATGGCATGTATGTTGAATCGACACACTGTGTATCCCGATCTGGCCCAAGTGAAACCATGTAAAAGGAGAAGTTGTGTTCCACGTACATGGGATTTTCAGGCCAGTAAATGCATAACAAGGAAGTACACGCCGTGTTAGATTAATCTACATGCCATGTACTCCAAAATTTCCAAAGTAGAGAAAACACGCCAAAGCCCCCGACGTGTACTTTGGATAAAGGGTGAAAAGAAATACACGCCATGTAAATATAAACTACACGCCGTGTACTTTTTAGAAATGGAATTTCACCAGGTTTCCTCCAAAATTACAAATACATGTACAAGGGATATGGATGAGAATAATCTCAAGTAAATTCAGAAAGGAATTTAAGATAAAGAATTGATTAATTATAAGATCATAATTAATTAATTTCAAGAGCGACTTATCTTAAATAATATAACAATTAAAAGAATTTGAATTCTAAATATGCATAAATTTCGTTGCATGTTATGGATGATCATGAGCTAGACCAAAGACCCTTTGTAGGTGTGTTTGGTTTCATTTAAATTTGTTTAATTTAAATTCGTTGGCCTGCGAGCCTTCTTCCAATAAAATGTAGGGCCTACGTACCCATGGTTTCTTTAATGTAAACCCCATGTAATGGAGGATCTCCCAAGCCGGAGAAGACAGTTAGAAACCCGAAGCTAAGGAAAAACCAACCCAAGAAGATACAAAGGTGGACAGGTGGGAGCTGCAAAATATGAACCATCAGCTTAAGGTGTTTTTTCCTAGGTCAGTGTTAGCTTATCAAACCGCTAGATAAGCTAACCAATAAAAGCTCATGATCAGGCCATCTTATTTTATTTATGTCTGATTTCATGGTTTATTTATCATGTATGTGTTTTTGTGATCACATAGTTAATAAAATGAACAGGCATGCAAAAATGGAATAAAATAAAAACTGGACTATGCGTAAACATTATCGGAACATGGTTAATCACTTAAGTAAGCATCACTTAGTATTAACATGCATGTGATAATACGAAAGTACGCATAAAAGATTAAAATCCCTCAATACCATATTAAGTCAGACCATGCCTTCCGTTACCTGATTAAGGGAAAGACTCAATAAAAATATGTGTTTGACCAACCCTTATTAGGACACTTACTTTTATAATGGAATCCCTTATGAAAGGTTTTGGGTTGACTTAACCATATTACATCAAGATGAGTAGCCCTTTCTAGACTTGATGTAATATTGGAGGCAAGAGTTGAGAAAATACAAGTCAGGATTTCAGGATTGGGGAGTCCACTTAACAGTCAAGGAACTGTAAGCTCACAGTTGGCAAAGTCCTGCCTACCTAAATACCTTCAAATAGCTTGACCAACCCTTTTTGGGGTTATGCAAAGGTGAATATGGATCCTTTCCACTAAAATGTCAAAGCAAATAGACATTCCGTGTTCAATGGTGAGGGACATTGGGACTTGATAAAATAGTGGGATAATTAATAAATTCATTTATTATTTTTCATAAAATGTAATCAAAAGATACTGATAAATCTGATCTTTTAATTTGTAGAATCAATATGAAAAACATGTCAACCACATTTTCTCTACGATCAATTCTGGACAAATACAATATCCTCACCAGCAGTAACTTTCAGGAATGGTTTAGGTGTCTTCGGGTTATCCTACACCATGAATGAAAGTATTACGTGTTGGAGTCCTCACATCATGATTCTCCTACCCAAGGGGCGAGTGATGAAGATTTCCTGGTCTATGATCAACATTTGAGAGATGCGCTTGATGTTCAATGTTTGATGCTATCACCAATGTCAAGTGAGCTCATGAAGTATCACGAGGACATGGATGCTTATAGCATGCTCAAGCACCTCTGTGGTCTATACCAGGAGAGAGAAAGACCGGAAAATTTTGAGATCTCTAAGGCTCTATTTCAGAGCAAGCTTGGAGAGGGTTCCCCAGCTGGGCCTCATGTAGTCAATCTCATTGGCTGCATTGAGTACTTGGAGGTTCTAGGGTTTAAAATCCCTGAAGAACATGGTACTGATTTCATTATTGCATCACTCCCCCAGATCTTCTCAAACATTGTTGTGAACTTCAACATGAACAACATTGATAAGTCTTTGTCTGATCTTTTTATCCTCATTCGCCAAGTGAACAATGACATGAAGTGTGAAAAGCCTTTTTTCCTCATGGTGAATAAAAGGAAAGGGAAGGTGAAGATATTTAAGCCCAAATATTCTTCAAGGCCTTCCATGAAATGGAAGATCAAAGGGGAGGAAAGAGAATAAGAGGCTGTTTGTTTCACATGTGGCAAGAAGGGACACTGGGAGAAAAACTGCACCCAGCCAAGGAAGCAAGGGGAAGCTTCAAGTGCGTTTGTTATCGAATTCAATATATCTTTTTCTACCAATTTGGTATTAGATACTGCTTGTGGTTCTCACATCTGTATCCAAATACAGGAACCAAGTATATTCAAAAAGATTGACTGAGGTGAGGTGGATCTACGAGTATCCAACAGATCCAGACTTGCTGTTGTAGCTATCAGAGACTACCACCTCACATTACCTACTGGGATGGTCTTTGTTTTGAAAGGATGTTATTATGTAGCCTCTGTAACCAAAAACGTTATTTCAATATCCAGATTAGATACTGATGGATTCATCTTCAAGATATTAAGTGGCTGTTTCTACTTTTATAAAGACAACATTTGTTTGGGTAGGGCACATTTATATAATGACCTTTATGTGTTAGACTACACAAACCAAGTAATGGAAATCAATGACAAAGTTAATTCACATGAATCATACCACAACCAACCTTGGCATCACCGACTAGGTCATGTCAATGATAAACGTTTGACAAAATTACATCAAGATGGGTATTCGGATTCTTTCGAACTAAAACCACTTGGTGTATGTCATGCGTGTCTATAAGGCAAAATGACCAAATCCCCATTTAGTGGGAAAGGTGAAAGGGATAAAGAGATTCTAGAATTAGTTCACACAGATGTCTGTGGACCATTTCCAGTTGAATAAAGGGGTGGGTTCTCATACTTCATAACTTTTACTGATCATTTTAGTAGATATGGATATATTTACTTAATGAGGTATAAGTCAGATTCTTTTGATCGGTTCAAAGAATACAAGAATGAAGTAGAGAACTAGCTTGGTAAGAAGATTATGAAACTCCACTAAAAAAGAGGAGGAGAATATCTTAATCAGGACTGCATTGATTTCTTACAGGAGTTTGGGAATCTATCTCAACTCACTCCTCCTTACACACCTCAGTGGAATGGTGTAAGTGAAAGGAGGAACCACACCCTGTTGAACATTGTGAGATCAATGATGAGTCATGTGAGTCTTCCATTATCCTTTTGGGGATATGCATTACAAACAGCAGAACAGATACAAAACCAAGTACCAGCTAAATCTATAAATGGTATTCTATATGAGTTATGGAGTGGAAAAAAATCCAAGTTATCGAATTTACATGTGTGGGGTACCAAAAAATTTGTTAAGGCTTCTTCAGGTAACAAACTTACACCATGAGGCACAAAGTGTATCTTTATAGGATATCCTAAGGAAACAAGGGGATATTATCTATACAACCCCTCAGACAAAAAGGTTACATTGGCAATACATGCCATATTCCTTGAGAGGGAGCACATAACAAAAAGAGTTAGTGGGAGTGAGATAGAATTCGATGAAGTTGAGGCTCAAGATACACAAGAGTTGGTACAAGAATAGATTCCACAAAGCCCCATGGAAGAAAAATCTATTCCAGAGACACAAGAACTATGTAGGAGCATGATAGAGGTGAGAGAACCAGAACGATATGGTTTTCTTGTCACCGAGGATGGTGACTCATTATTGGTTGACAATGACGATCCTCTTACCTACAAGGAAGCCGTTCAAGGCACAGACGTTGCCAAGTGGCAAGAAGACATGAATTCTGAAATGGATTCCATGTACCGAAACCAAGTCTGAATTTCGGTAGATCCTCAAGTTGATGTAAATCCTATTGGTAATAAATGGGTATTCAAGAAGAAACTAGACAAGGAGGGGAAATTCCGCACCTATAAGGAACGACTGTTTGCAAAAGGTTTTAGATAGCGTCAAGGAATTGACTATGATGAAATCTTTTCACTGGTTGCGATGCTGAAATCCATCAGAATCCTATTGGCCATTACCGCTTACCATTACTATGAAATTTGGAAAATGGATGTCAGAACAGAATTCCTTAATGGGAACCTCCAGGAAGATGTCTACATGACACAACCTGAAGGGTTTGTGACTCCAAAGGATGCCAACAAGGTATGAACGTTACAAAAATATATTTATGGATTAAAGAAAGCATCAAGGTCATGGAACATTTGTTTTGATTAAGCTGTAACGGAATTTTTCTTTGTTAAGAACGAATGTGAGCCTTGTGTCTGCAAGAGGTTTAGTGGAAGTGAAGTCGTTTTCCTAATAGTATATGTTGATGACATATTACTAATTGGAAATTAAGTACATGTCTTACAGTCAGTTAAGGCATGGTTAGATAAATTATTCTCCATGAAAGACTTGCGCGAGGCATCATATATTTTTGGGATCAAGATCCATCATGATAGATCCAATAGAATGTTGTGCCTGAGTCAAAGTACAAACATTGACATGATATTGAAGAGATTTAGTATGGAACAATCCAAGAGGGGATTATTTCCAGTGTCACATGGAATTCATCTTTCCAAGAAAATGAATCCTCAAACACATGAGGAAAGAAAGAAAATGGAAAGGACCCCTTACGCATCCACGATTGGTTCAGTCGTGTATTTTATTCTATGTACAAGGCTAGATGTTGCTTACGCATTAAGTGTGGTAGGTAGATATCAAGCTGATCCAGGAGTCCGCCATTGGATGGAAGTCAAGACTATCCTTAAGTATCTGAAGAGTACTAAGGATATTTTCCTGGTTTATGGAGGATATGAAGAACTAGTCATCAGAGGACATGTAGATTCTAGTTTCCAGACTGATCAAGATGACATGAAGTCACAGACAGGTTACATCTTCAGTTTGAATGGAGGTGTAGTGAGCTGGAAGAGCTCAAAGAAAAGTGTGGTGGCATATTCTACAGCGGAGTCCGAGTATATCGCAGCTTCTGAGGTAACCAAATAAGTAGTATTGATGCAAAGATTAGTCCAAGATCTGGATGTAATACCTAGTAGTAAAGATCATATCACACTCTATTGTGATAATACTACAGCGGTGACACTTGAAAAAGAGCCAAGGTCACATCAGCGGAAAAATCACATACTTCAGAAGTATCATATCTTGAGGGATTTCTCTCATAGAGGTGAAGTTTCAGTGATAAGTATTTCCACAGAAGACAACATGGCGGACCCCTTGACTAAAGCCATGAATCAGCAGAAACATGATCATCATGTGAGGTCTAGCGGACTAAAATTCATATGCAGTTGGCTCTAGTCCAAGTGGGAGTTTGTTAGGGTTGGTTTCTTAAGAACCAACTTTTTTGTACTATGAATACATGAATGTTCACTTGTTATATATTATTCATTGTTCTGCATGACTATAATATAATGATTTCATGGAATATTTGTTGCATTAATAAGGTCATGGAAGATCCCCTCTATAATGAGAACATTGAAATGCTATAAAAAATATTCTTAAATAAATTTCTACGGTTGGATGACATACTATGATAGGACACATAGTATACAGACCATCATGTGCGAGTACTCGTAAGAAGGCGAGACTCTCTCTCATAGAGTTCGCACATGGTAATCTCCAAGATGAGTGATTATGAGAACAGACCCGCCAGTAGTAATTCTGCTTGTTTTGGTGTCATTGGATATTTCTATCTATGAGCATGTGTAATGGTTTTTAGACTGGAAGATTATTAATAACTCATGTCATGACTCGTACACTCAGATTTGCTGACGAAAACTGTCCTGGAGACAGTTGGAGGGAAGTATGGTACGTTGGGTGCATCACAAATGGCATGTTGTTAATTGATAAGTTGAGGAAGGATTTTTCCCTTCCATATTTATGGAAGTAGATATCTCGGGCCCTTTTATAGAAATAGAACTGTCGAACAAATTCCATGGCCATGGTGAAACGATGAGTTTATTTCTGGAAGTCAAAGAATGAAAGATCAAGCATATAGGTTTATGACACTGCCATGAAACCTGCTTGGTGAGATATTGAGACAAAGGGATTAAATTAAATAGTAATAATTCGTATGAGGTGACACGTCAATGCGGCGTCAACTTCTTTCTATTGGGTGCCTTGGCCCATTGCTAGACAGTAATCTTGGACTTTAGGAAATCTCGCCTAATGCCAATGAGAAAGAGGCCTTGAGGGTCACACACTTAGTGTATCCAAGTATCTCAAGTAGAATAAAGATTATTCCCATACATGGTTTAATAATTATTCAAGGAAGCCTAAATCGTTTTAATGATGGAGGTAGAAGGGAATGAAAAACAAGATATACACGTCGTGTGTTAATGATTAAATGTCATGTAGTTTTTCAGGGGAAACAGGTACACACTGTGTATTAATGATTACACGCCATGTAGTTTTCATTTTGTGAAGGAAATGAAAAACAAGTACACACTGTGTGGTTTTATGGAAAACAAATACAGGCCGTGTATTAATGATTACACGCCGTGTAGTTTTCCAGTCAGGATTTTGAGGATATAATATTGTTTTATTAAATGATATTTATTATAATCAGTGTAGGCGCATGTCAAGGAATTAATTATTCGACATGGGGGTTTTCAATAAGAGTCAATGAAATAAATAAAATGTGTAACACATTTTTTTATTGTCATAACTCTAAAACCTCAAACCCGATTATAAATATCCTCACAACCCCAACTCTTTTCATAAAAAGAGAATCGTTGTGCACAAAAAATCAGGAGAATTCTCTCAAGACCAAAAGAACACCTTCTTCCAAGAACACTCTCAAGACCGAGAGAGATCCTCTTCTTCGGATCAAGACGATCTAAGGTGAGAAACGCAAGCAAAGGTTTCTCCAAGCTAGCACCCAGAGACACCTTTGGCGATGTCCAGAGATACGTGGTGCATATTTGGATCACTGCTAGAGGAATTCTACCCTTGGATTCTGCGATGCAACGATGAATCGCATTGGAACATGATCAAGAATATCAAAGAAGAAAGAACACCCAAAAGGTACTTCTTGTCAATTTATTAAATTCATTATAATCAACCTATGACGATCCAAATTTATGGTTTTGGGACTTTTCTTCTTATTTGTCTATTTCTATGATTCAATCTGTGGAGACTAAAGTTTATCATCATATTGATCCCGGATTGATCATTTCAAATAACAAAAATCCAAAGTGGGCACATCCACCCACGTGCTTCCGCTGCACCTGGAACCTTCTATCATAGTCATCTTAATTTTATTATGCCCTTGGAAATTACCGTGAGGTGGATACCCTTATATGGGGGAAGTTATATCATGCTGCTAAATAGGGATTTCAAATTGATGTTTTCGTGGATAGGATAGATTAATGATGCCAATGATATGACCATTGAAATTCCCTAATCCCAAGTGATCCATGCTATATGTTAGAAATGGGGATATCAAGCGATCAGTATCATTTCATATGTATGCAATACTTATGAATTGTGGTGGATCTTATGGACTATTTGATATGGATCTCGGGTCTTGGTAAGGAATATCACATATCCTGGTTCTGGATGGAATCAAAATCATTTTATCTCAGTCTGATACTCAATCCACAGATAGATGAGGATGGGATATTAACTAATGGGAGAGATTGGGTCCCAAGAGTTAGATTGTCAGAGACATGGAGGGACATACACTAAAGTAGATTCACATTGGAGATCAGGTCTTAGGATTTCATCCAACATATTCTATTTAGGTAGGAATCATAATTCTCTTAGTTTAGTTTACTTCTCAATCCGCTGGTGGATGAGGAAGAATGATAAACCATGTGAGAGATTGATCCCCAAGGGTTTGAATGTCAGATACATGGAGTTTATTACACAGATTTGGAAGACCATTTGAGCTCAGTACTTGGGAAGGAGTCTTTCATATCTTAGTTATAGCGGGAATTAGATTTATCATAGTTCATTTGGGGGTATGCCTGAATGATTTCATAGGATAAGGTTATCTTGTCCCGGGATGTCTTCCTGACATGTCCAGATTGTCTACCTGACTCATTTGGGGTACATATATGACATGTATGAGTATGTGTGGACATGCATGAATATGTTTGTACATGTCTTGGTTTTCTCACAGACATGCCTAAAGACAATCACAAGATTCAGTTGACTTGTCTGGAAGATGTCGTATGATCTGGATGGAATGTATTGGAGTCTTTCACATGATCAAGGCTAACATATTTGGATTATTTCATGTGAATTAGGTGAACTGTCAAGAGGACATCACATGACATATCTAACTTGTCTAGGATGATATCCCATAGTCAAGGATAATTTTTCTATAGGGTGTCACATGATCTAGAGGCTTATCCTGAAAACATTCCATGATTTGGATGAATTTTTTGAAGGAATCCATAAGACATGTGTAACAAGACCTAAAACTTTCACATGACTTGGGTGACATGTCTGGGGGACATTGCAAGACCTAACTCACATGCCCATAGGACTTCATAAGACATGGGTGGCATTCCTGGAGGGCATCACACGACTTCCTTTCCATTTCCAAGTGAAATATCATGATACAAATGGTATGTCGATAGAGTGTCACATTACTTTATTGACATGTCCAAGGGACATCACATGATCCAAATGGCATTTTGAGAGTGTGTCACATGACATGGGTGACAAGTCATAGTGTTGTCACACAATTTGGGTAGGTCATGTGAAGGGCATGAATATTAGTGGATCTATCGTCACATAAGTCTTATATATTTTTTAACATTCTCTATCATGTATGTACCTTTTGTGTTGTGAGGTATAAATTTGTAGGACTCATTTCCTAAGTTATATTCCACCTTATGTGGATTGTATCTCAAAAATATGAGATGGATTCAGTGGATGTATTTCTTGGTCATGTGATTCACATGATCCAGCTGTGGGTTATCCATGGAAACGTATAATGAAAAACCCATGAGAATGTTCCACCATCACAATATTTATTGGACATCATCTGATCAAATTGATTTTGTTTAACCATGTCAACATGTCAAAGTTCCCTAAAAAGGTAAGGCTAACATGTCTAGAAGTCTTTGAGAGATCAGGATGCATGTGGAAAGGCTTTCAATTCATCGAATGTCACTTTCTTGTTTTTCTACATGAGATAAAGGTAGCTTGGTAATGGGGCCTCTATGGGATCAGGCTGACATGACTAAGGGACCTCACAAGATCATGCTTCCTTGTTGAGGGTGCTTCAAAAGATAAATGATGACCATTCAAGTTGTATAACACCTTTCATGTGAAGATTAGTGTATCTTCAATTTGCAAGAAGATTCCAACTTTTCCTTTATTTATTTCATTCCTTATTTTATAAGGACATGATATATCTCAATGTTATTCAAGAATTTTTTGGGACAATCAGTCTCCTTGTATGTAATGTGTCATGTGATCAATGATGGATCTTGTGATGATAGGTGATCATTATCATGAACAGTACTTCCATTATACTGTGGAGTTATAGGGGTAATATATGCTTGAATGGATGTGTCCATGATCATTTGCGTAATTAAGGTGACACTCCAACATGATCTAGAATGAAAAGGTTGGAATGACGCATGGGGATCTACGGGGTCTTCAAATCACATGAGTACATCGCATGAATGTCAATGTAACTCTCCTTCGCATGAGGCTTATTCCTTTACCCACTTTTATTTTGTAAGGGGTTAGAGATTATTAGCGGGAATCTGTCGATTGACAAGTCTCAGGATAAGAGGAAATCATCTAGAAGCCTCTGTATGATCATAAATTCTTGTTAGATCACCTTCACAAGAAGAGGAGGGCTTGTCAAAGGGGGTTGACATGATCATAATCAGATCATATGCTACACATGATCCATTCACATAACCTTCTGAAATTCATGCAATCACATTTCTTCTGAAGGTAAAAAAATCCAGGTCATTTTTTCCCCAACCCTTTGTTTTTTGGAGAAAATAATACCCATGATTTAAGTAATTATTCCATTCTGTATTTTCCAATGCTCATTTTTCAAATGTAATCAAACTCTCATGGGGTTTTGATTCAAAGTTAAAAAGTTATTACAGGATTATCATGACTAAAATAATTTCTTGGATCATAATAACTCTACTTTTATAATTATATTTCAGGATTGATATATTTTAGCCTATGGTGATGTTAAATTGTATTTACACCATCTTTTCTAGGTAAATCATTTTAAACACTAAATCCTTTTTCCTTGATGAATATATTATTTTTTGAAAATATTTTTTATGAATAATTTCATTCTCATTTATTGTATTTGTCCCAATATCAATGTTTTTACATTCCACCAATGTTCTCAATTATATTATTGAAACTAAACTTGTTTTTTTATACAACAATAATTTATTAGACTTTATTTATTTTAAAATCAAAGGATTCATTATCCTTTTAATTATGTGGGTTTTTAAATGAAGTCATTTCAAAATATTTAAAAAGTATTTTCATTTATAAGATCTTACATCCCTTTTACTTCACATTTTTAAATATGTTTTATTTATTATCAAGGTATATTTATTCTATTTTTTTGCATAATGTTTTAAGATGTTTTCCCTTCATTTTGAAAAATGGATTTTTGAAAGTGACTTTAAAATAATTTCTCTTTAAAAAGATATTAAGAAATACTTTTTAAGAAAAATTCTTTGTGAGATTTCTCTTCCATATTCAAAGGATTTTTTTCCAATTAAGTAATGGTTCATAAATCATAATAAATGTTCTATTTATATATAATCCATTTGGTGGATCATTTTTTTTATTATCAAATGATAATTTTTTTTGTGATACCATTTGGAAAAGTTATGAAACCCATTTTTTCTATGGGTTATTTATGATAATAAGAATGATTTGATTTTATATGGAACTCTTATTTATGGATAATGATGAGTGGGGTCATATATCTCCCTAAAATTAATTTTTCAAGGTTTCATGTCACATGGGATGATGAAATCATGCACAAATGAAATTCAAGAAGCTTTTTTATATGTTTTTTATGTGAATGAGATATGGTAATATTTTTCAACATGTTATTTTTTGAACATAATGAAAAAAATGTTTCTTCAAAATATTTTCTTTTTTTTCAAAATTCTTTGTCATCATATGGTAAAATGACATTCCATTTTTCTATATTCTTATGATTATTCTCATTGACTCAAGTTTAATGTCTCATGATTACACTCACTTTTTCCATGGTATATTTTTGTTTATTTAATATTAAATTTCATTCTATCATGACTTATTGAAAACTTATATTGTTCCATGTTCTTTTAATAAGAAATTTTTTCCCTACTCATGTTTTATCATATTCTTATTATCTATCCATTAATGTAATTTTTATATGTTTTACCTTATTGAGTTTTTAATCTCACACTTTCTTATATTTTTCTTTCCATGGGTTATAAATATAAGTATAACTTATCAAAATCCTAGAAGGGAGTCCAGATGAGTTTGATTTTTAAGAAATTATTGTAGATTAATATTCTTATGTAGCTAATCCTAAATATGTTAATCCTTTTTTTCCTTGGGTTGTGAGACTTTTTGTGAGATATATTATTTAAATCATGTGATTAATGTATTATTTATTTCATGTTTAGACGATGTATCTATATATATTAGATCTTATAATACTTTTTTTAGTGTCGTTCCATTTGAAAAAATTTAAATGTTTGGCTAATGTAGTTAATAAAGGCTTAAATATAGTCATACAAAATCTCTCTATTGTATTTTAGATATGGTCCCTATAAGATAGAACCATATTCCATTATTCATATCTCTCTCAATTCTCAATACCATCATTTTTTTTTTGAATTTCAAAGATATTTCACCACAAACCTTATAGAAAAATAATACTCCAACTCCTAACTTCTGGTGATTTCTAGATTAGAATGAAAAATGGTATCCACCAATAGAAGATGGACTATATAACTTCATTAATTACACATATTTTAATAGTAAAAATGGTCAATATTTCTTTGTGTATATCATTATTTAACCATGATTCTATTAAACGTCTATTTCCAATATGTAGAAACCTTATTCAATCCAAAAAGGATTCAAATTAGTTTATACATATTACTTATATTTAAATGATCATATAAACCTTTAGGTTGAATAATTTAAATTTCTTCCTCTAAGTGTCTATGAGGGAAGGTTGTTTTTAAATTCATCTATTTATAGTAAAACAAATTGGAAGATATGATGCTCAACACTATCTATAAAGTGGCATGATTAACTATAGGATAAATGTTTTCCAATAAATACATACCTTAATTAAACTAAAAATCATTCACCACCAACCATTCATTATACCTCTTATTTATATTATCTTCTTCCTTAAAACTTAATACCCATTTATTATCCAGTGATCATTTCCCTTATGGAACTTCTATCAACTTAAAATTTATATTGGACTCTAAATAGTCCATATATTTCTTCATAACATTCTCCCATCACATAGATCAAATGAGTGTTTCCCATTCTTTAATGAATTCAGGTTCTCATACATTCATTAGAAGTAAGAAATTCATGTTATCCCCAAAGTTCTAGTCTAACATCCAAACTCTAATAGATCTCCTCATCTAAAAATTCTACTATACCATTTCTAATAATTCATTTTCCATTGCTATAACTTATGAAGATCCAATTTATGATGCCTTAAATTTCAAAACTTTACCATGGAGTTCAATATTTTTAGTGTATTATAAAACCTCTATGATCATTTATTTATTTTTAAATGTTTTTTATTATATGAACTCCATGGAAGTTGTTGTCATAAATTATCACCATTCTGATCAACCTGGACATTAGTAGTCAATTAATTTCCTTTAACATCTAATTTATCCAAGTTCTAATCCTTATATTGGAAATTATCCTCAAAGATAACATATCATCTTATGATTTCTTATCAATTTTTATCATCCCATAACTAAAATCCAAAATTTTCATTACCATAATCAATAAGGAAAAACAATTTGAGCATTAACTTAATCTTGACTATATCCTTTTAATTAACATGGTCATATATTAGACTACCAAATAGTCATAGGTGGACAACTTAATGTATTTTACATGACCATTGATATTCTATAATCTCTTACCCAACTATTGATGAATTACTTTTTTTGAAAATATAAGAAAATTTGTTAACTTCTTTATACTAAATTACCATGGAATACATTGAGTGCAACCCCAAACTCTAATATTTGTCATTCTAGTTATGATTAATACTTTATACAACACCATTTTTTGTGGTGTTCTGAGAAATGCATTCTTCAGACTAATCCATATATTATTATAAATGTTTTGAAGTTTCTTAATGTTGTACTCACCTCCATTGTTAGATTATAAAAATTTTAATTTTTGACTAGTATCTCTTTCATCAATGGATTTCCACAAAATAATGGTTTTTTACACATCTGAGTTTTTATCAAGGAAGTAGACCCAAATATTCCTTATAGAATAATAAATATAAGTAGTGAAGTAAATATAACCTCTTTGAGACTAAACTGGGGTCGGGACCCAAATATTCAAGTGAATAACTTCTATATTTTTTATAATGAGCTTCTAGACACTCAAATTGAATGACATTATATTCTTCTTCTCAAGCTTATAGATCTCATAGGTCTTAATGTTAGTATAGATAAAATAACCTATAACTTTTCCCTAATAAATTTATTTCTATTATCACTAATATATCCCAGACTACGAAAACATATCCTTACATATTAATATGTTATATTTCCAAAACATATATATCATAATGGTCTTTAAGTCGTATAAAGAGTCTCATACTTTATTATTCATGCCACCATAATGGATCCTTGAGTGACTTCCCAAAATCGTTTGGAAAATCATGTGCTATAGACTAACTCATATAACTGATGAATGAAAATTATATTCTTCCATAGTCCTATTATGTTTCCAACTTCTTTGAGTCAAAAAAATCATCCATTCTTCAACCAGACATTGAGATATAATTTTCCCTATATTTATAGATATTTATCACCTACCAAATATACCTTCCCCAATATTCTTGATACATAATTTACTATCAATCCATGCTCTACCATTGAGTGGAAAAAAATAACTGGAATAAAAAACCCTGGATTTGATAAGAACATTGACACTTAGTAGTAGTTTGATATTCCCACATATGTTCTCATGGAATTTTTACTTCTAGAAGATGTACTTATCTAAAAGAATATCATAGTAGAAGCATTATTCTCACATGAGAAAAAGTGGATTGAGTGTTTTTATTATTTTCCTCTAGTGAAAGTTGGATTTTTTCTTGAGAGGTTTACCTATACTCAACTCTAATATATACTTCTATTACAAGTACATATATAAAAAATGATATATAAATTTGTTTAACTTTCCATGATAGTAGTATTAATTCAACATGAACTACATATAAGGTAATTTTTATAGATTACATGTCATATAAAAAGGTTTAGTTGTTCCCAACCTTGATGATAACCCATAGATACTATGATAGTAATCTTTAACATTTTTTCTACGGTCCAGATACACCATTTTGAAGGGACAAAAAAGTTGTTTGAATATTAGGTGCTAATGGGTCATAATAATTGAGACTTACTCTCATGAAGTAATTAATATGTGATCTAGAGTATATGATACTATGAGGATTTTCCCTCCAATAGGAACACCACATGGTTTGGGTATCATTGGATGTTACAATATAAGAACATTTTTATTGGTTTTCTAGCATGAGATTCATATTAATGCATATCATTGGTCACATAATTTCATGCATGATGAAAGAAACTATTTTTTATGTCTATGTTGAGGTATCATTCATTTGGATCATTATTTATGATATGAAATTGATAAAATAATTAATAAAATATTTTTCACTTTTGTGTGTATGAAGATAAATCTTCAACCCAATTGAACATGATGGAAGTACCTTTATAAAATCAATGGATATGGTTGAAGGAGGTATGACCATCTAGTATAGGCAAATAAATAATAAATAAATCATACATGGATGGTGACACAAGATATATATGAAACCTTATGGGATATCATGAGACCAAAATATTGTATTTCACAATTTTTATTCATAGGATAGTTTTTAATTTCTATGAATTACAATAATCACCTTAGAGGTCCTGATTTTTTTTCGAGACACATATCATATTCTATGAGTGAAACTCATAGCTATAGAGATATGGTACTGGAGGTTCACCCATAAAGTGGTTTCAAAAGATCACCCAATTATAACATATCAGAGTTTAGAAAATTGTATCCCCTTGAAAGGGTTAGTTAGTTTTGAATTGTTAATGATTCTAATAAAAATTTTCAATTATTAAAGTTTAGAATAATGTGTTTTAAATTTATTAATACAAAAAATTCACAAGTTATTATTTAAATACAATAAAATATTTTATGAATGAATATTCATTATTCAAGGTTCATTAAATATTTTTTTGGGAGAATCGAGTCGAGTTAATAAATTTTATTTTTTTCATGTAACACAATATATACTTTTCAAGGAATTGATAATATAGTTATGAAAATATTAACATGTTTTCTAGGTCATAATAATCATTTATAGTCTTTTTTTAAGGTTATAAATTATGATGGTCTTAATTAAAATTTTAAGAACTTATAATATACCAATAAAAATAAAAATAAAAATAATCTGAATTTCATGGGTACTATTTCACCCATTAATTTGAGACCCCCTCCCTTATTTCTCCCACTTATTAGAGTAAATGGTTTTTTTACGATCATGAGTACATCACAATATCATTATATTATCCACTCTATAACCCATATTCAAAATATTGATGTATCAAAAATTCTTAAATTGCGTGTGGATGGTCTATAGGGTTCCAATTTTTGATCCTTTGAGAAACGATCATCGGTAGAAAGCACATAATTTCAATGATTAAAAATGACTAAATAATTGTTTACATTTAATTTTCATGATTATTTAAATTAAAAAATATCCTAATTCTGAAAAATAAGAACTTCCATTATAATATTTCATGTTGTGACTTTAGTTTCATGGGAAAAAGTTTTACCTGCTTCCATACTTATGTGGAACACATGGTACCAATACACTTCAGATTTTACCAACAAATTAAATCACTTTGTAATTTATATCACATTTATCTATTAACATTTGATAAAACAGCCTAATAAGATCTTTTATTAACTAACATATTTGAAGAATGATCATTTGAATAATAGTGGGACTGATGGATCATATTCCTAATTTACATCTCTTTGAACATAATATTCAAACATCATTACTCAAAAATACATAAAAAATTATGTTAATAACTTATTTTGTATACTTATAACTCTTTTTATACTCATTAGTATAATATTTCAAGGAACATTTTTATTCAATCTTTTCTTTCATATCATTTTTAACCCAATTTTACTATTTTTTTAATATTTTCTAACAAAAAAAATTCACTATTTTGGGATGTAAAGTTACTATCACTTTGAATGTGACTAGTTTAATAATATCATAGTTATACATTGATGTTATATAAGTCAAAAAATACTCACAAAATATTCTTAAAAACTATATTTTTTTTATAAAATATCAAGCTAAAATATATAAAATATTTTCTTCTAGGAAAATATAGAAATTCATTTTGTTTATAACTATTGATAGAGAACTATATTGGTTACAAAATAACTTCAATAGAAGATGTGTCATGTTGCTAAATCCATTAGAAAATGACTGGTAAATTGTTCATGATGTTATTTCAACTAAACTTGATAATATTAGAATTCGGTCATTGGATTTTGTTTCAAGTATTTTTTAAAATAGATCCTCACTTAGAGAATTATAATACATGATCATATATAATTACCCAAGACTAATTTGATATGAGATCATTCCAGAAGTTTCAATAACTAAAATCCTTCAAATTCATGTTATTTATCGTGCTTCTTCTTTTTTTACTTTTGAGTGTTTTCTAATATATTATGTTTTTTGGGAAATTATTGTAGGATCTCTTCATGTTTCATTTTTTTGTTTCTTATTTTACCAATATTTTTTCATCAATAGATTTTTCTATTGTAATATAGAGTAGATATTTCAGTTGTAAAAGTAGGGGAAATTTCTAATTAGGCTAATCAAGGGCGTCTTGGGGGTTAAAATAAATATTCAATCTTGAGGTGTACGAAAGGAAATAATTTTCCATGGATATAAGTCAATTATAACTTGAAACATTTTTTTGTTTCCTTATCCAATTTGGGTTAAAAGTGAGGTTTTTAGTAATATTATATTGAGATCGTTGATTAGTAAACCAGTACACTACATTTGTTTTCTTAAAACAATTATTACTTTCATCAATAGTTGTGAAATATCATTAGTTTAATTTCTGATATTCTTACTCTCATTTACTTTCATTATTACTATATTTTTTTTAGATTATATAGAAAATTAAATTTATATTGTGTTTAAAACTGGATGAGGTTAAAATATGGTAGTTTTCTAAATAAAATTCACCCCTATTGTAGTGTATTTGACATCTATACCCTGGGAAAGTAACCATTTCTTGATAGGGTAATTTCAGGTTGTCCATCATTCCAAAATAATCCGTATTCTCTTATTAATTTTGAAACATAAGTTATATAAAAATTATAATCAATGTAGAGATGTTAAGAGAATATTTATTATGATTACTATCAATATATTTTTCTTCTCTGATAGATTCACCAGCAGAAAGTTTCTCTGATTTTTTTCCATAGCACATAGAACATTCATTCTATCTTGATAAATATTCTAAATTTTCTATAAAAGTCAAATAATATTCTTTATATAATATTTTATTTCAATAATATTAATCTCAAATTAATTTTTGATAATGATTTTGTTATTTTATCAATAATTAAAGATTTTATGAGAGAAGTATCATTTTTTACATTCATTTAATAAGGGATTTTAATAAATTTTATCTCAAAAAAATTATGAACCCTTTCTAAATGATATAATATCCATTAGTAGGAAAATATCTATAATTATATATGAAATGAGTTACCTTAAACATTACTTTCCTTAATTTTCTATTAAGGTTTCCATAATTCTGACTTTATTATATATTAATTTTTTATAGTTGAATGGGAAACTCTTTGAACATCCATTATTGATGGATCCAAGGAACAATGGAAGCATTGGTGATGTCCTAAATTTTTGTTTAGTTTTCATTATATAAATATAAAGAACATGACAAGAAATCCCTAAAATCTCATATAGAAGATCTTTCAAATTTAATTTATAATTAATTTAAAATGAGAATTACCTCAGATATGATAATAATGTCAATAAATTTGTATTTAAATTATTTTCATATCATCATTAATAGTGGAGAATAAAATATATGTTCCATCTATATGTATTTACAAATTCTCCATAAATATATGGAGGATGACCTTGAATATACGAGTGATAGAGAGTAGAAACAAGTGATTTACGTTGTTCATTGTTGATCAAAATTAGAGGATCTCTTATTCCATCTATATTACTAATAGGAGTGGTGTTGTAAGAATATCTTTAGAGAATGAGATAATTATATTGAGACTAAATTTTCACACAACCATCCTCACCGTAAAATTATGATATATTTTTCTTCATTTACTTAGTGTTAAATCATGACAATTTCACACATTCCATCATCAATATATTTAATAAAATGAATACCTCATGTCTAATAATATTAAAATTATTATTATTATGTCCCTTGATATGTATAAATATTCTTTATTAAATAAATAAATAAATATTTCTATAAATGATATTAATTAAAATATATCATTTCCATCAAGACATTATCTCAACCTGTCAATTTACCATGGAGTTTATTGAACTTAGAATAATAAAATATTTAATAAAATAAATATTATTCATTCAATAAAAAAACTAAATATTATATTTACTAAACCCCTGAATAAATATATATTTTTTAATATTAATGTAAATAAATAAATATTTATATTAATATATTCACTAAATTAGTGAATACAAAAAAAATTCCTTGCGAATAATAAAAAACTGATAAAATTCAACTCTAATATTAATTACTCAAATATATCATTATTCAATATTTATGAGTGACACTTTCCTAAAATATCAATTATTCAACAAGGAAAGATTAATATTTATTATTAATATTAAATTCAATATAATTTGTTGGGATTCATTATAAACTTATTGTGTGAATTATCAGGACACTTTTTCAATGGTGTTAGGTGAACATACCTAAAGTAGAAGATCATTTTTTAGTTACATGTCAGGGAAGCCATATATAAATAAGATAATGTTTCAATAAAAACAAATTTACTATGAATTCTACTCTATAATATAATATATTTTCCGTTATTTTACATAAATAATGATGCATACTTGCCTCATCACTTAATATTCTTGATTTATATATCTTTCAATTTTACTAAATGAACTAATAAATAGGATACTATAGACATGAATTTGATAAGATATTTCTACTTTAATAAAAGAGATAGTGATATCTTATTTTACAATCATGGATGGTGGAAATATATTCATGAATTATTCAATTATTTCTCTATCACTTATGATGCCCCAAACATATGCTACCTCATTATAAGAAAATGTTTTCATGGTTTTTCCTATAGACATAGTCCAAAATTAATGATATACATTAATGATAATATCAATTATAAGGAATAATACACACATTTTGAGATAGGAATATCCAATTACACATAAAACAAATGTAATTATATATGGTAGGTCTATCCTCATGACTTATATTTGTGGAGATCACCAAGTTCCAATTTTTTGAGAAGAAGTCTCAACATCTTATGACACCCTAACACCTGATATTCAAACATCATCTATTCTCATTAGATATATGTTATCTAGACCATCAAAAAATGTTTAAGGAAAATATTATAACATCTTTATGTTCACATTATAGGAGAGAAATAATAGATACTTTTGATATGAAAATTAATCTAAGGATATTATCATATTAATGTTATTGAGAAGAAAAATATTAATGTGATAAGATATTTATTGAAATTTTTCTAATCATAGATATAGATTCATTTTTTAGGGAATTAACTCAAATAGTTTATCCCTTTCACTAGAGTGACTTTCTATCAGCTTTTAGTCCACTAAAACTCAAATGATATTTATGCTTCTACTCAAATAAGTATTTTGTTAATGGGACTTATAACTTCGCTTATATGGTTACTCTAATTACTGTAACATCCCCCTTTGAGAAAAATATCTCAAGGGATGATACATATAAAGTATATGCTTTTACATTTATATAACTTATCATATTTGGTTAGAACCACTACTATAATATTATGACAATATAGAGTGATAGGATTTTTCCTATTAGGTATAATACCAAACACTTTAATGATGATTTATATTTTCAATTATTCATTAGCTACCTCATAAGCTTCAATATACTTAGAATCTACTTCTGAATTAGTGAACATGAACTATTTCGAACTCTTCCAGGTCACAAATCCTCCATTAAGGAAGGATGCATATGTTTTCTATATTTTTAGATAATTATAATATATTTGGAAACAATAAAATATGTATACCCCCAAAAATATCTCTTAATATCCTCCATAAAATATGAATATGTCCTTTTATATTTCAAGAAATTTAGGATAGTAATTAAAACTTTAAAATGTGTCTCCCCTAATTATTCTTCATATATTCCTATAAATACCACGGCATAGGAAACATAATTCAAGTTACATAGCATGAAATACATGATAGATCCAATCATTGACACATTAAGGATTCCACCCATTCTCTTTATCTCTAACTATGTCCATGGACACATTTTTTATAGCGATGTATAATATATGACATAGGTAATAATTTAATCTTATACTATTACATATTAATTCTATTTAATGCCTTATCAATGTATATACCTTAACTTATTCTTAGAAGACTCCAAGATATATCATGATGAATCTTGATCACTATAATGTAGGATGCTTTATCTAAGTATTTCATCGAGAATGATTTGTTTAACCTTTCCTAAAATGAAATTAAGGCTAGTATCTGATATCCCATTAGTAATATATCATCAATGTAACAGCCCAAGATTTTTTGAATTATTATTATTTTAATTAATTTATCATTTGGATATTTCTCATTTCATGTGACACTGGAAATAGTTCTATATATAAATCTATTAAAACAATAAGTCAAACATTCCTTTCACACAGCACCAACCTAGATTGATCTACACTCAATAATAACTTGTCTTGTGCTACACGCAATACTAAATTGGCTTCCACTACCCACACAACTGATTTGGCATATGTTACACACAACATCAAGTTTCTAAAAAGAATCATTTTATTATAATTTTTTAAAATACTATAATTATAACCTATTCGCTAAACATATTTATATGAATATTAACAGCTACTTTTCAAGTATTTTTTATAATTGTTTTATAGAAATTAAACATATTGATAATGGAATATATAATTTTTGGTAAAGTTATTATATGTTTAAAAATACTTTGAACTACACTTCTTTTCCTTCTGTAAAAAAATAATAATTTTAGATACATATAGAAATATAATTTTATAAAGTAAACTTCATTTTTTAGTTTATAATTCTAAAACTATCTTATAGTGAATTTTCAGATTTTTTCTGAGAAACATCATTCTTTTAAGAATAGTAAAAAATAATATTTTTAGTTAAAAAATAACTTTAATTTAAATAATTATTAATGTTAAATTATATTTTTTTTCAAGGTAAAATAATATAAATTCATAAAATTTAGTTCATTAGAATCAATTTCAATTTTAAATTTAATATAGAAACTTAATAATGTTTTGAACTTCATTCCACTTTAAAAATCTGTTATTTCATCCCATATGCAGGATTATAATTATACATAATTTTTCCTCTTCTGTGAATTAAATTTCAAAAAACCAACATAAACCATTATAATAAATATAATATTGTGAGTCTAATAATATCAAATTAATTATTTTACAAAAAATATTAGTAAAACTAATTAAAATTAATCATAGTGATTAAGGTCAAATTAATCTTATTTATAGACTAAACATTAATCTTATGAGCCCATATGACCTATAAACTTGTCAAAAACCAATTTCATGGACATATTTAGGCCATAAACCTTCCATTATTTATTTAGGTTGATTTTTTATGAATATTCTTATGTAAGAATAGGTGTACACTAGACATGTTTTAAAAAATTCCAAGTGAGTCATTTTCATTCCCTATAAAAGGACACCACCTATCCCACATCATCACACCTTGAAATACTATTAGATTCAGAAAATATCCCAAAATCCACCCCTTACTCTTATAATCCTTCCCTTGGGAAGAAGAAAATCCAAGGATTCCTTTTAGCAAAAACCAACAGAAGTTACCCGATTAAGTGGTAACGTCTTCACACAAATCCATTTTTTTATTTTCCATCGTCACTCCCTCCACTATATTTATTTCATTATATTATAAAAAACATTATATTAAATATTCTAGGATATTTTTATGCTAATTTTGTTTACCTTAACTTATACACACCTCCATCTAATGGGTAATGAACATACTGTTTACATGTGTCGCGAAATACCATCTCACAAAATAATGGTTGTTAATTTTTTTTACTACCTCTCATGGTATAAATTATTATGGAAAATATATTTATATATGATATATATTATATTTTTTATTTATTTAATCTTATTTATTACTTTTATAAAACATATCTTTTTACTTTCAATTAAGTTTTAATATGATAATTTCATTTGAGAAAGTATGGACTATCACCCCCTCAAAGCAATGTGTTTCATTCACACACTACATGGATTGTATTAAGTATGGATATAGTGAAAATATATTAAATATATTATATAATAATAATAATAATACAATAATTATATATATACATATATCATTTACCTTATTTCTTTCAATATGACAATAAAAATGGGAAAAGCGTTCAGGTGTACGTACAACTTACCATCTACATAAACAGTGTATTTCATTTCATACTTATATATTATATATATTTTTTAATAAAATTATTATAGATATAAATAATATTTATATCATGGTTTACAATCTGGAATCATGATATAAGTATAATGACCAACAATTTAACAAATTATGACAGATACAAAGAACAAAGTGAATATTACCCGATGTGAAACCTTAACAAAGGATGGTTAAAATTGGTAATATAAGGTGGTAATAAAACCATTTATGGTATTAGATACAAGAATATGGTTATGTAAAATATTTATAATAAATTTTTATTTATTATAAATGTTTTTTTAATGAGTACAATGAGAGTCAAGACACAAGGTAATCAGATTCCATATCACTTTTTATTTACTTGAGATACATGCTTTATTCAACACCCAATCCTTTTGTGTGGTGTGTAAACTAACAATGTATTTATTCAATTATTCTTATACTTAAATTTATGGGTATTAACATATCCATTCTATGATATTTATTTCATGGGGTTTAAGTTTCAAATATTAGTAAATCGGTAATATAGTTTTTTCTCAATTTTCCTTTTTGAGACTAGTGTTTTTTTTGTGCACCTAAATTCGTTTTTGAGGTGTATATAATTCCATTTTAGATGATATATCTTGAATATTATAATTTTCATGATATTTTATTATTCATTTAATTTCCTTTTCTTACAATTAAATTATGATCCCAGGAAACCAAGTGACAATATTTTATTGAAAAAATCTCATCTCTTTTCAATATTGTTAATGATTATGCTTCTTTGATAAAATATTATGATCCATCTCTCCATAAAATTCATGAGTTTCCTTATACTATGTTTATTCAAGATATAACCATGTATTAGTACCATTTTACACTCTTTTGTATTGAGGATAAGTAAGAAAAAATGTAATAAAATTTTACTGTATTTCTATCTTTAGTCATAAATATGTTTTTTTTCAAAAACCATGATTTGAAAAATGATATCAAAAATGTTTTCAAAAATGTTTTCAAATGATCCTTTAAGTACAATTTCAAGTAGAATGGATATTTAATTTTTTTTATGGTTATCAAATCTTCCTTTTTTATGTTTTCAAATCTATTTTCAAATAAAATGCTTTTAAAAAATGCTTTCAATATTCTTTTATAAGTTTTCAAGGAAAATGGTTTTCAAAACATTTTTCAAGATTTGTTTTTAATTTTTTAAAATAATTTTAAAAGTAATGGTTTAAAAAAAATTCATGATTTATTTATATGTTTTTAAATTATTTTCAAATAAATGGTTATCAAAACGTTTTTAAGCCTCCCTTATAAGTTTTTAAGGAAATTTTTTTTCAAATGGTTTCAGGTTTTAAAAATCATTTTTCAAGAAGAAAATATATTTTTCCTCAAGAAAGGTTTTCAAAACACATTTCAAAATTATTTTCCATATAATATGGCATCTATTGATGTTAGTAATTATTTTCTAAGAAATAATCTAAAGGTTCCATTCAATTATTTCTATGAATGGTTTATACTATGACTTCATGATGAATATGAAACTTGTTTCTCTTCCATGAGTTATATGCTTTAGAAACACACTTCTTTGCATGGGTTATGCTTTCATGAAGTAATTAAAAAACCTATATATTTTTATAGTTTGTTATTTGATGAAATTTTAATGACACCCATTTCATTTCATGGGTTATGATTTGTTGTTAATAAAACCAATATTTTTTATGGTTCATGATATTTTGAATGTTTTAATTTGGGTCACATGAATGAATGATGTTATAATGAGATGGGTGAAACATATATCTCCCTAAAAAGTATTTCAAAATGATAAATGTCTTATGATATCAAATGTTACATGGGAGGACATCCCAAGGACCAAAAAGAGGGTATATGGGAGGACATCCAAATCCTAAAACATGATGGTATACAGAAGTACATCCCAAGACTAAAACAAGAGGGTACATAAGAGGACATCCCCCACATGAAAAAAGAGGGTAAAAGGAAGTAAATACCATTCACAAAACAAGAGGGTATATGGGAGTACATCCCAATCTAAAAACATGTGGGTACACGGGAGGACATAACAAGCTCGAAATGTACATGAGAGGACATCCCAAGGTCGTAACAAGAGGGTATATGGGAGTACATCCCAATCCTGAAAAAAGAGGGTATACAAGAGTACATCCCCAGACCGAAACAATAGGTTACACAGGAGGACATCCCATTCATAAAACAAGAGGGTACATGGGAGTACATCCCAAGCCTAAAATAAGAGGGTACACTGGAATAAAATACACGCACAAAATAAGAGGGAACGCAGCAGGGAATCCCAAGTCCAAAAAAGGTACATGGGTGATAAACCCAAGCCTATCATGTTGCAAAGGCCTTGGTAGGCCACCTTGACATATTATTTTTAGATTTGTTTTCCATAATTCCATGTTTTATTCCTTTGTTATGTTTTCAAATATTATGTTCTTTATTTACTTATGATTCATGTCTTATGAACTTCTAATATTTTTTATGATCTCTAATATGAATGGTATGATCCTAAAATTTTATGCTCAAGTTCCATACCCTTTTTTTCACGTTATTCTTATAAATTTCCTTAATTTTTCCTTAATGAGCATCTCATCTCACCCATTTCTTATGATTCCATTCCCCATGTTATGAAGCAATGTTTTAGGTACAAGTACTAAAATTGGAGATAATTATGGGAAATTTTGAATATCTTTCACTATTATATACAAAGATTTTTCCAAGTGTCCAAAGAAACTAAAATATTACGGTCCTTAGGCATGTTTTTTAATATCTTGAATATTCATCTAAAATGATGTAATATTTATATTTTCAATCCTAGGAAACTATAGTTGGTATCAAAGTAAATGTTCAGTCATCCATTAAAAACAATGAAGAGAAAATATTTATTAAGATCCCTGGGTATATTTCTTAGAATATATCTAGGGATGTATCTAACGATAAGTATAAGAATGAGTTAACATTTAGGAAAATTTCATAGAATTTTGGTAAATTATAGAGTATGTGGTTTCATATCAATACATCCATGTATGGATACTACAAGTGGATGTGGATTTAGAACAAATTTACCTGGGGGTAAAAAACTAAAAAGATGTCTTGGGCCTGACTTGGCATAATCTAGTTCATGAAAATGGGCCTTACTGTACATGAGGTTTTACACACCTAGGGGTATTCTTTTGGAATTTAGAAACTCTTCATAAACCATCATGAAGTATTTAAATATAATTTGGCTATGAATAACTTAGGATAAACCTAATGTATCATAGTTTAATAATGGTTTAATAATTTAGAAATCCTATAAGTGGTTTTCCTGATTATGTGGTTCCTCACTCTGATAAAAATTTCTTACTATATGATTTTGGTTTTAGTTAATGGATGGAACCCAAAGAAATTGTGTTAATGGTGAATGAAATGGACAATGTAGTGATTGTACTCCTGAGCAACCAAATGCTATGGGGGAAGGAATGAAAATTATTGTTGTTATAATCACCAAAATTTCTCAAGATTTGAACCATGATAGATTCTCAAATGAGAAAAGGTGGGAATGATATTCTAGTTTTGTCCTTTATGAGGAAACATTCTCCTTCTTTCAGTGGGTCTCCTGATCCACTTGTTGATAAAAAATCGATCAATCAAACTAAAAAGATATTTTTCATTATCTAATGTTTATAACAATAGAAATCTATTCTTAATGATTATAATTTAGAAGGTTATGCAGATTAGTGGTGGACTCTAATCAATAACACAAGGTAATAAGAAAAAATTGACTCATTGGATTGGGATGAGTTCAAAAAAAAATTTAATAAGTACATTCCCCATATTCTTCATTTGATATGGAAAAGGAATTCATAGATAATAAGAAGAAGGATGAAAAATCTGTTCTTGCTTTTGAAGAAAATTTTTCAAGGATTGTGAGGTACTCTTAAGGTATTATCATTCAACCTGAAAGAAAAATAAATCAATTATTTGGTTGTTTTAAACCAAGTATTTAGAATGAATTGGTAATAAGAGACTTAATAAGCTATGAATAAATTGATAGATGTATTATAAATGTTGAAATAGAGGTTTTATTTGTGTATCAATCTTCTGGTTTTGAAAAGAAAAGGAATATGGAGTTCAAAAAAACTCTAACAACTATGGAGAAAATAAAATGAGCCTCCACTTATGAAAAAATTATAGGGTGAAAAATTCAGAGAATTTTTATAAGGTGACCAATAAATGTTTCAAGTGTGGAAGGGAAGGTCTTATAGTAGATGAATGTCAAACTAAAGGGTAGAAGTTAGAAAACGGTGTGAAAAACGAGAAATCCCCACAGTATACACCTCCCACACTTTAGTGTTTCAATTACATGGAGTTTGGACAATAAGTTAACAAGTATCCCAATACAAGGACTAATATGAATTATAAGCCACAAAAACCTCTGAAGACAATGGAAAAAGGGAAATTTTATGCAATCATAATGGATGAAGTGAACCATGATAGTTAAGAAGTACTTATCCTTCCCTCCATTGTTGGGAATTTTCTGTTTGATTTTGTATGACTAATCCCTATGAATGTCTTATTGTTCATCCTTTGGTGAGATTTCATGTGATTATCTTTCAATACATGTATTATGGAATAATAAAATCACATTTGATATTCAATCAGAAAAATTATGAACACATGCTTCTAATAAATTTTTTTTGTTTAAGATAAGATCTTGTTTAGGTAATAAAGGGCGGATTATATTTGGAAAGGGTTACATGGTTAACAATTTATGGATTGATTAAGTTAACCTTTAGATAAAGTTAGTAAGATTAAAGGGTTTTCCTTCTATATGAGGATTTAAGCATATTGGATATTCTATTTAATCTAATTTCAACTGATGATAATATATAGGATGGAATATGAGGGGTCTCGTGATCTGTTAGTGCTTTAGGAATGAAAATTTCACCTTTAATTTAAGAGAAAGATATGAAGTGGATCAATGAAATATCAAGGGGTGATATTTTCCTGAAATCATGAAAGTATATATTTTCATGAAAATTATTTAAATTTAGAAAAAGGATCTTCAAGCCAAAAATGTTTTCCTAGTACTTTTATTTCCATTGAATAAGAATGTCCCTTAGTTCAACATAGTTTTTTTACTTTCGGATTGTTAACATCCTCCAGGAATTTTTTTTATACCACTCTCCATCAGAACATGATAGTTATATTTTTCTTCCATGTCCATGTTTTCACTTCCCAACTATGTTCCCCTATGTGTAAACCTAGTTATATGTTTCTTTGGGTAACTGTTATGGTTCCAACATTCCCTTTTTAAGGTAAGTTTTAATATTAATTTTTACGATGTGGGTTTCTATGAATGAAACATTCAAGTATTAAACCTTCGATAACCAAGAATAATTTTCAAAATAGAAATTAATTTTAAGGGGGTTAGAATGTAACACCCCAATATTTTTTGATTTTTTTTTGAATTTATTTATCTTTTTGATATTTTACATTTCACATGACACTAGAAATATTTATATATATATATATATTAAAACACTAATTCAAACATTCCTTTCACATGATACAGACATGTCTTGAGATACAAGAAATACTAACTAGTCTTTCACTTCATGCAATACCGACTTTGATTGTGCTACCTGCAGCACTAACTTGGCGTATGTTACACGCAACATCAAGTTTCTAAAGAATAAATTTATTATAATTTTTTTAATGATATAATTATAACTTATAAATTAAATGTTGTGATATTAATATTAACAACTACTTATCAAATATTTTTTATAATGGTTTTATTTAAATAAAACATATTGATAACGGAAGATATAATTTTTGGCAACGTCATTATATGTTTAAAAATACTATGAATTACACTTCATGTCCTTCTATGAAAACATTTAATTTTAGGCACATGTTGAAATTTAATTTAATAAAATAAACTTAATTATTGAATATATAAAACTGAAATTATCTTAGGGTGAACGTTTTATATTTTTATGAGAAACTTCATTTTTTGATGAATAGTGAAAAATACAGCTTTTTACTTAAAAACTGCATTTTCATTTAAATACTTATTAATATTAAATTACATTTTACATTTTTTATGGTAAAATTATATCAATTTATAAAATTTAGTTCATTCTAATTAATTTTAATTTGAAATTCAATATAGAAACTTAACAAATTTTTGAACTTCGTTTTACATTAAAAACCCTTAATTTTGCCCCATCTGTGAGATTAGAATTAACATTAATTTTCCCACTTATGTGAACTGAATTTCAAAAAAATGACATAAAAATTATAATAAGAATAATATTTAGATTTTAATAATATAAACTGATTTTTTACCAAAATAATTAGTAAAAGTGATTAAAATTAGTCACAATGATTAAGGTCAAATTAAGCTTAATTTGGGACTAAACCATAATCTTAGGGATCCAAATGACCTATATACTTGTAAAAACCCCATTTTATGGCCATATAACCTCCATGAAACTTAAATTATTTATTTACATTGGTTTGGTGTGACTTTTGTTTGGTAGTTAAATTTTTACACCTATCCTGTTTTAGACAATTCCAAATGAGTAATTTTCCATCCCAATAAAAGGCCACCACGTATCCCACATCCTCACACCTCTAAAACGTCTTAGGTTCTACCAATATCTACTTAATACAATTACCAAAATCCCCCCTTCATCATATAAGCCTTACATAGGGAATCATCCAATTCAAGGAAGCCTATTGGCACAAACCAAATGGAGTTACCCAATTAAGGGGTAATGTCTTCTCTCAAGTCCTTTCATTCATTTTTCTTATCATCCCCCTATACTCTATTTATTCTATGATTGTATAATAAAATCATTATAATAAATATAATAATATTTTTTATGCTTATTTTTTTAACTACACTTATATACACCTCCATCTAATGGGTAAGAGACATATTGTTTATGTGTGCGGTGAACTACTGCCTCACTAAATGAGGATTGCTCAATTTTCCTTGCCACCTATCATAGTGGACATTACGATATAAACTCTATTTATATATATTATATATTTTATTTATTATCTATTTATTCTTATTTATTATTTTTAAAACACATATCTTTTTAATTTCCATTGGGTGTTAATAAGATAATTTCGTTTGAGGAAGTGTGGACTACCTCCCCCTCAAAACAATATGATTCATTTACACACTACATGGAATGTATTAAGGATGAGTTTAGTGTATTTATATGATACATATGATATATTAATTCATCTAGATTAATTATATATACATATATACATATATATATATTTTTCATTTACCTTCTTGTTTTCAATACCACAATAAAAACAGAAACAACATTCATACGTATGTACGGCTTACCAAATCATTGAATGGTGTATTACTTTTGATAATTACATATTATATTGACTGTTATAATAAAAAAATACTGGATATACATTATATTTATATCATGGTTTACATTTTTAAATCATGATATATGTATACAGACTAACAATATAACAAATTAAGACATATACGAAGAATAAAGAGAATATTACCCGAAGTGAAACCTTAATATAGAATGGTTAAAAGTGGGTAATATATGTTCATAATAAAACCATATAAGGAATTAGATATAATAATATGGTTCTATTAAATATTTATAACAAATTATCATTTATTAAAAAGGTGGTTTGAATGAGTAAGACGAGTGTTACGACACTAGGTAAGGGGATTTCATCACACTTTTTATTTCCAGGAGATACATACTTTATTCACCACCCAATACTTTTGTGTGGTGTGTATAATTACCATGGATGTATTAAATTTTTATTATGCTTAAATTTATGGGTATTTTAATATGAATTTTATGATCCTTATTTTATAAGGGTTATGTTTCAAAAGTTACCAAATCGGTAAAATAGTTTTTTTTCAATTTTCCTTTTGAGACTAATGTTTTGTTATGAACCTAAATCCTTTTTAGAGGTGTATATACTGCCATTTTACATGTTATATCATGAATATACTACTTTTTAGGATATTTTAAGATTCATTTAATTCCCTTTTCTTACATGTATATTATGATCCCAAGTTACCAAGTGATAAGATTTTTTTGAAACAATATCATCTCTTTTTAAGATTGTTAATGATTAGGCTTATTTGATGAAATATTATGATACATATCTCAAAAACACTGATGATATTCCTTATCATATATTTATTCTAGAAATATCCATGTATTAGTACCATTATTCAACTCTTTACTACTTAAGATAAGTAAGAAAATTTGACCGTATTTCTCCCTTCGGATGGAAATCTATTTTATTTCAAAAACCATGTTTTTTAAAATGTTTTCAAAAATTCTTTCAAATGATCCTTGAAGAAAATTTTAAAGGATAAAGGGTTTTAAAAATGTTTTATGATTTTAAAATATTCCATTATAATTTATCAAATATATTTTCAAATAAAAATGTTTTCAATCTTATTTTATAAGTTTTAAATGAAATTTCTTTTGAAAACAATTTTCAAGAATTATTTATAACTTTTAAATGCATTTTAAAATTTATAGTTTTTAAAAAAAATCAATATTTATTTATATTTTTTCGAAGTATTTTCATAGAAATGTTTTTCAAAATGTTTCAGGGTTATTTTATATGTTTTGAAGGAAAATGGTTTTGAAAAGGTTTCATGTTTTTAAAAATCATTTTTCAAGAAGAAAAGATATTTTCCTCAAAAAAAATTTAAAAATTATTTAAAAATTATTTTTCATCTATGATGACATCTATTGATGTTACTCATAAATTTATAAGAAATTATCTAAATGTTTCATTCGTATTATTTCTATGAATGGTTTATGCTTTGATTTCATGATGTATATGAAACTATTTTTATTTAATAAGTTATATTCTTTAAAATCCCACTTTTATCATGGGTTATGATTTCATGAAGTGATTACGAGACCTATCTATTTTCATAGTTTTTTATTTGATGAAATTTTAATGATATTCATTTCATTTCATGGGTTATGATTTGATTTTTATAAAACCTAATTTTTGTATGGGTCATGATATGATGAATATTTTATTTTGTAGCACATGAATGAATGATGTTATAATGATATGGGTGGGACCTATATCTCCAATTAATTCATTATGTAATGGTAAATGTTTTATGAGCTCAAAGGCTACAAGGGAGGACATCCCAAGCCTGAAACAAGAGGGTGTATGGGAGGACAAACCAATCCCGAAACAAGAGGGTATATAGAAGTATATACCAAGCCCAAAACAAGAGGGTACATGCACTACTAGAAAAGGGGGCATTGAAGCCCCCCAGACTCGGGCGACCGCCATTGGCGGTCGCTAACCTACATAAAAAAAACGGGTGGCTTCTGCCCCCCCCCCCCCCGCGCCCCCTCGACCCCGATCTCCCGATCGCCGCCCTAACCCCCTCCCTCCCTCGCCGCCCTCCCTCGCCGCCCTCCCCTCCCCCGCCGCCCGGCCTCCCCCGCCGCCCGGTGTCCCCCGCCGCCCGGCCTCCCCCGCCGCCCGCCCTCCCTCGCCGCCGGCCCTCCGGCCGCCGCCCTCCACCCTCGGGCCTCCGGCCGCCGCCCTCCGGCCTCTCGGCCCTCCCCCCCCCCCCACCTCGGACGGCACCCGCACCCCGGACAGCCCCCACCGCGCACTCCGGACCGCCCCCCGCACCCCGGACGCCTCCCCGCACCCCGGACAGCCCCCCCTCCCCCCCGCGCACTCCGGACCGCCCCCCGCACCCCAGACATCTCCCCGCACCCCGGACAGCCCCCCCCCCCCTCGCGCACTCCGGACCGCACCCCGGACGCCTCCCCGCACCCCGGACAGCCCCCTCCCCCCCTGCACTCGGACACCCCCCTCCGAACCCGGACATCCCTCCCGCACCCCAGACAGCCCCCCCCCCCCCCCCCCCCCCCGCACTCGGACACCCACCCTTCGAACCCGGACAGCCCCCCCGCACCCCGGACAGGCCCCCCGCACCCCGGACACCCCACCCCGCACCCCCGAAAGCCCCCCTGCACCCCAGACAGCCCCCCCCCCCCCCGCACCCCGGACACCCCCGCACCCCGAACACCCCTGCCCGCACCCCTGACAGGCCCCCGACACCCCGGACACCCCTCCCCGCACCTCGGACATCCCCCCCCCCCCCGACCCCGGACACCCCCCCCCCCCTCGCTGCTCGTCCCCCGTCCCCTCACTGCCTCCTCTCCTCCAGCTCCCCGCCGTCGCCGCCGCCCGTCCCCTCCCTTGCTGCACCGCCTTTGGCTCCGGCTCCCCTTCGCTGCCTCCTCTCCCTCGCAGCACCGCCTTCGGCTCCCCTCCTTTTCAGGTTTGTAGCTCAATCAGGTAACATGAGCTTTCAGTTACATTATTATTTTATCAATGGTTCATAAACAAATGGTTAATATTTATATTGAATATAGTTGATTTGAAAAATGTAAATTTAATAAGTATTGTGTAAATGTTTGTTATACAGATATTATTATGGATAAGAGTTGGATTGATCTTCCAAATCGAACGTCTAAAGAATATTTCAATGGAATTATGCAGTTTATTGACTTCACGAGAGGATTTGAAAGTGACTATATTAGTTGTCCATGTAGAAAATGTGCTAAAAGATATCAATTCACATGAGATACTGTGAGGGAGCACCTTTTCTTTAATGGATTTCTGAAAAATTATAAGAGTTGGACTCATCATGGAGAAGAATATGTTCGTTGTCAAAATACAGATGCAGCTCAGATGGATGTTGATGCAAGGATGACTGATCCAATGCATGAAATGCTTACTGAAATGGTACGTGGGTTTGATCCTGAAGGCATTGACATCCAGAATCTTGAGACCGGTGAGATAAATCTTCGCTCTGGTGCAGATCGTGATTCGAGGAGGTTTTATGAAGTACTTGATGATGCGAAAACAGAATTATATCCTGGATGTACTTCTTACAATAAACTGTCGTTTATCGTGGAGTTGTTGCATTTGAAGACTTTGAATAATTGGTCAAACACATCATTCGACATGCTTTTGGTTTTATTGAAAAAAGTTCTTCCTGTCGACGCTAAGATTCCTAAGTCGTATTACTATGCTCGTAAGTTGACAGAGAACTTAGGTTTTACATATGAGACTATAGATGCATGTGCAAACAACTGTATGTTTTTTAGAAATGAAACTGCTCATTTGGATATTTGTACGGTTTGTGGTGCTTCCAGGTGGAAAGAGAACAGGGGAAATAAGACTCATCAAAGTCAGATTGTGATACAGGGGAAACCGATTTCCGTAAAGAAAATGCGTTACTTTCCCCTTAAACCGAGGTTGAAAAGATTTTTTATGTCATCTAAAGTTTCTAATTTAATGAGATGGCATGCATAAAGAGTTCATGAAAGTGACATGTTAACCCACCCGGCAGACTCTCATGCATGGAAGGATTTTGATAAGAGACATCCCTACTTTGCTAAAGATGTTCGTAATGTCTGATTGGGATTGGCAGCAGATGGTTTCAATCCATTCAAGTCTATGGTTGGTGCAACTCATAGCACATGGCCCGTGGTGTTGGTTCCATATAATCTTCCTCCATGGCTTTGTATGAATAAACAATTTATATTACTTTCCACTCTTATTGATGGACCTAAAAGTCCGGGGGATAAGATTGATGTTTACCTTCAGCCATTGATTGATGAGTTGAATGAATTTTGGGGCGATGGTGTGATGACTTATGACTGCGAAACGAATGAAATGTTCAAACTGCATGCTGCTTTATTGTGGAAAATCAATGACTTCCAAGATTATGCAAATTTATCAGGCTGGAGTACGAAAGGGGAATTTTCTTGCCCTTGTTGCAATAAAAGTAAAAAATATGTATGGCTTAAACATTCCAAAAAATGGTCATACATGGGTCACAGGCGTTTTCTCCCTCCCCAGCACAGGTTCAGAAAGGACAGAGTGGCATTTGATGGTTCTAGAGAGTTCATCCCAGCACCAAAGATCATGACAGGAGTCGAAATGTTATCGCAGATTGAGGAAGAAAACATCCGCACGGTATATGAAATTCAGGATTTGGTGGCTCCTCCAGTACGTAATATTCGTTCTGCGGGTAGGCAGCGCAGTCACAATTGGAAAAAGAAAAGTATTTTTTATAGTCTTCCGTATTGGAAAACTAACATGTTGAGGCATAATTTGGATGTCATGCACATTGAAAAAAATGTTTGTGATAACATATTGTGGACCATTTTAGGTGTCAGTGGAAAGTCAAAGGACCATGTTAATGCACGCCGTGATTTGGAAGAAATGGGTTTAAGGAAACAGTTGCATTTACAGTTAGCTGAGGGAAACAAGGCATATATGCCTACTGCACAGTATTCGATGACTACAGAGGAGAAAGAGTCATTTCTTTCCATTTTTAATATGGTCAAGGTGCCTGATGGTTACTCTTCTAATATTTCAAAGTGTGTGAATCTGACGAGCAAGACATTGCAAGGGTTGAAAAGTCATGACAATCACATATTACTTCAGCAGTTGATTCCAATCGCAATTTGTGATTGTTTATCCCCCAATGTTGTTCAGCCCTTGATTGAGATGAGTAATTTTTTTAGACAGCTTTGTTTAAGAAATCAACGAATGAGTGATTTAAAAAGTTTGCATGACCGAATTGTACTTACGATTTGTCACTTTGAGAAACTATTCCCCCCCCCCTCATTTTTCGATGTTATGGTCCACTTGACAGTGCACCTAACTGATGAAGTAATGGCTGCTGGTCCAGTGCAATTCAGGTGGATGTATCCTATTGAACGGTATTTGAGTACATTGAAAATATTTGTACGCAACAGAGCTCGTCCAGAGGCATCAATAGCCAATGGTTATTTGATGGATGAGTGTAATACCTTTTGTGCAGAATATCTTACAGATGTTGAAACAAAATTAGATAAGCCTTCTCGGATTCATGATGGTCCAGTTGGAGAAGGAACCACATTTGATATGGACAACATCGAGTGGATACAAGCACATCGATATATCTTGTTCAATACTCCATCAGTTGCACCATTAATGCAGTAAGTATCTTATCAATGTGCTTGTATAACTTTTACATGTTTTGTTTGCATAAGTTGATCTTTTAAACATCGCGTAATCATTTGCAGGAAACACATTAATGAGATAAAAGAAGAGATGCATCGTGCGACTGAGTTGCAAATTCAACAATCTCATTATGCGGCATTTCATTATTGGTTCAAGGATTATGTATGTATAAATTGATTTTCATTATGAGTGAAGTATTAAACTAATTCTTTCTGCATATATCAGTATTGATTTTTATAAATTATGTAGGTTCGTAAGCTGAGGGAGTTAGGGGACCCCACGCTACCTGAAGTATTTATCCAAATGGCTGAGGGTCCATCTATAACGGCTCGTCGTTATAAATCTATTGATGCTAATGGTTTTCGATTTCGCATTAAATATGTTGACGACAAACGAGCAACACAAAACAGTGGCATCGGTTGTCCCTTTGTCGATTCTGGTTATTACTATGGTCAATTGATAGACATCATTGAAGTTGTATACACACACGGTTTGAAGTACATATTGTTAAAGTGTAATTGGGTTGATCCATTGCGTGGATGTAAAGTTGATCAATATTAGTTTTCATTGGTGAATTTTAACTATATGTTATAAAAAAATAATGAACGAGTTGAGAATGAACCTTTCATTTTGACATCACAAGCGGAACAAGTATTCTTCGTTACTTTGCCTTCGGATCCAAGTTGGAAAGTTGTTGTCAAAATGTCTCGGCGAGGAGTGTTTTTATTTGAAGAAGATAAACCCGAGACTGTTCCGTTTGTTTACCAACAACTTGATCAACATACCGTAGTTCAACATGAAGAAGATATTTATTGGGTCAGAGTGGCTGTTGAAGGAGAAACGGTCGATTTTCATGCTTAATGAAAGGTATAATTGTTTTCCCGCTATTCAGTAGAATGTCCTAGGATATCATAAATTATCTAATCATTTTATAAATCCTTATAAGTTTTAATCCTCACTTTTGTAAGTTAATTCAGTCATAAATATTTAGGTTGATTAACTTTCTGATTTTTTAAAATTCATTGACAACTAATTATTCAATCCATTTTTTGTTTGATTAACAGTTGTACAAGTTTGATTTATTAAGAACAATCCAATTTATCTTTTAAACACTTTGGACTCATTACTGATATTTTCTATGACTGCAGACATGTCAGGGGAAGAGGCAGAAGATCCAAATCATCCATCTAAGGCATCTACGTCTCAGGGATGAGGTATGTTTGAATTTCATTGTCTATATTTTTTATGTAATTGACATATATATATATATATATAACATTTGTCAATTTATATATATAATTGTTTTCAACAGGATCAGACTCGGCTGCTTCTTCCTCTCGCAGGAGAGGCCCTGGTCGTGGCATATTATCATGGAATTCCGACACGACGATAGATGTTTCATTTGATGAGGTATTCCATCCCGTGGGACCGAATGCCCCGGCATTTATTCGTCAGCTGGGTCATATCATACATGACCCACATCGATTTCCATTGACCACGCGTGATTGGGCTTCTATCCCTCAGGACACATTAGATTGTCTATGGAGGGAGGTTCAGGTAAGAAAATAATTTTACTTTATTTTCTATTTATAAAGAATACTAATATGTTTGATTATTTTCTTTATAGGAAAATTTGAAAGTATGCCCTGAAGAGTTTCGGCCCGTGTGTATGAGCAAATGCCGTAAGATGTGGAAAGATTATAAAGGCAAAGTGAAGAGGGACCACTGGGTACCAAATGTGGGTGCCCTTGACATTTTGGAAAAAGTCCCGAGAGGTGTCCTCCCGGCTCAGTGGCGTGACTTGGTTGCATATTGGTCTACTGAGGGTGTTTCGGTTTGTATATTAATTATTTTGTTTTATATATATTTTCAAGAATATGTGATTTGTTTGAAATTTGAATGAATTGAATGTAGGAGGTGTCAACACGCCATTCGGAGAATCGAGCGTTGCAGGGACCAGCTCACAGGCTCGGGACTCGTCACGTGTCTCAGATCTGACATGAGGTATATATTATTCATTTTTTAATTTATTAATTAATATGGTTTTGTGTTTATATTCTTTTAATATACAGTTGCGAGGGCAAGGTGCAGCAACTGATAAAATGTCGGTGTGGATAAGGACTCATGATCGTAATGATCCAGAGGTTGCAGCATTGATAGTAAGTGTCTGTACTTACCAATAATTACATAAATCTATATATTAACATATATATTTATATATATTTAAATATTTCACAGGCGCAATTTGAAGCTGAGTTAGAACATCTGCCAGAGGACCAGCGACAGCTTCCCATGCGACGGGATGAGATCTTTCATCGCATTATTAGTCGGGACGGGCATGGCTATAGTTTGACCTATGGAGCAGGGATTCCTCGTTCTGTAGTGTCACGCGTTGCGGTTTTCGGACCTGTTGTTGCTCATATGACACAGCAGATGTCAGATTTTGAGGCACGGCTGCGCGCTTCCGAGGAGACAAATGCGCAATTGACAGCTGAGGTTAGAGCACTGCGGGAATATGTGTGTCGAGCTGATGGTAAAGGGGATCATACGACGCAGGTATATACTGTATTTATTTATTTAATTTAAATTATTTTTGTTATTAAAATATTTATAATGTTTATTTGTTGTAGGCACCTGGCCCACCAGAAGGAGGTAGCATTGATGAGAACGCGTGACGCACCATATATTCACGAGATATGTTTTTTGTTTTTACTGGTAGGGTTGACATTGATGTACTGTATTTATTCATTTAAGTAATGCATTATTACCATCCATGGTGGTCTTTTAAATATTTTATACACATATTGAGTTTTTGATCAGATAATCTTGAATGATTCTACATTTGAAAAAGTCGAACTAATTCCAACAGATCAATAAATCTGATATTATAGATTATGTATTATCCAATATATTTTTTATAAATTTCTGTATGGTATCGATAAAATAAATATGTATTAATTAGATGTTATCACTTTTATTTTTCACTTTTGTAATCAATGGGATGGCCTTTGCACCCCTGGAGAGCCCCCCGCACCGCCGTACAGCCCCCCGCACCCCCGTACAGCCCCCTCACACCCCGTACAGCCCCCCTGCACCCCCGTACAACCCCCTGCACCCCCGTACAGCCCCCTGCACCCCCGTACAGCCCCCCGCACCCCCGTACAGCCCCCCGCACCCCCGTACAGCCCCCCGCACCCCCGTACAGCCCCCCGCACCCCCGTACAGCCCCCCGCACCCCCGTACAGCCCCCCGCACCCCCGTACAGCCCCCCGCACCCCCGTACAGCCCCCCGCACCCCCGTACAGCCCCCCGCACCCCCGTACAGCCCCCCGCACCCCCGTACAGCCCCCCGCACCCCTGTACAGCCCCCCCCGCACCCCCGTACAGCCCCCCCCCCCCCCCCCGACCCCCGTACAGCGCCCCGCACCCCCGTACTGCCCCCCGCACCCCCGTACAGCCCCCCCCCCCCCCCCGCACCCCCGTACAGCCCCCCGCACCCCCGTACAGCCCCTCCCCCCCCCCCCCCCCCCCCGCACCCCCGTACAGCCCCCCGCCACCCCCGTACAGCCCCCCGCACCCCCGCACGTCCGATTGTGTCCTTTTCAGCAGCGCGGCGCGCGCTGAAATGGCGCTTTGGGGGGTCAAAACCACCCGAACGACCTCCGAATGCCACGAAACCGTACGACAACATCTAGGGCGTGAATTGTGAAATGGTCGGCCAGACGGCACCTCATTCGGAGGTTCCGTGTGACCGCGGCGGCCGGAAACGCGTTTCCGGCGCCATAAAACACCAAAACGGCGTGCGGCGGTCCAATTCGGAGCAAACGTGATCCGAACGACCTGAAACCGCACGGGAATGATAGAAATATTAATCCTGAGATGCAGGAGGAGGTCACACGTCCATCGGACGTGCGGTGCGCGCGGCACGTCCGATTGTGTCCTTTTCAGCAGCGCGGCGCGGGCTGAAATGGCGCGTTGGGGGGTCAAAACCACCCGAACGACCTCCGAATGCCACGAAACAATACGACAACATCCGAGCGTGAATTGTGAAATGGTTGTCCAGACGGCACCTCATTCGGAGGTGTCGTGTAACCGCGGCGGCCGGAAAGGCGTTTCCAGCGCCATTACACACCAAAACGGCGTGCGGCGGTCCCATTCGGAGAAAACGTGCTCCGAAAGAACTGAAACTGCACGGGAACGATAGAAATATTATTCCTGATATTCAGAAGGAGGCAGCACGTCCATCGGACGTGCGGTGCGCGGCACGTCCGATTGTGTCCTTTTCAGCAGCGCGGCGCGCGCTGAAATGGCGCGTTGGGGGGTCAAAACCACCCAAACAACCTCCGAATTCCACGAAACCGTACGACAACATCCGGGACGTGAATTGTGAAATGGTCGGCCAGACGGCACCTCATTCGGAGGTACCGTTTGACCGCGGCGGCCGGAAACGCGTTTCCGGCGCCACAAAACACCAAAACGACGTGCGACGGTCCAATTCGGAGCAAACGTGCTCCGAACGACCTGAAACCGCACGGGAACGGTAGAAATATTATTCCTGAGATGCAGGAGGAGGCCGCACGTCCATCAGACGTGCGGTGTGCACGGCATGTCCGACTGTGTCCTTTTCAGCAGCGCGGCGCACGCTGAAATGACGCGTTGGGGGGTCAAAACCACCCGAACGACCTCCGAATGCCACGAAACCATACGACAACATCCGGGGTGTGAATTGTGAAATTTTCAGCTATACGGCACCTCATTCAGAGGTGCCGTGTGACCACGGCGGCCGAAAATGCGTTTTCGGCGCCCTAAAACACCAAAACGGCGTGCGGTGGTCCAATTAGGAGCAAACGTGCTCCGAACGACCAGAAACCGCACAGGAACGATAGAAATATTATTCCTGAGATGCAAGAGGAGGCTGCACATCCATCGGACATGCGGTGCGCGCGGCACGTCCGATTGTGTCCTTTTCAGCAGCGCGGCGCGCGCTGAATTGGCGCGTTGGGGGGTCAAAACCCCCCGAACGACCTCCGAATGCCACGAAACCGTACGACAAAATCCGGGGCGTGAATTGTGAAATGGGAGGCCATACAGAACCTCATTCGGAGGTTCCGTGTGACCGCGGCGGCCGGAAACGCGTTTCCGGCGCCCTAAAACACCAAAACGGCGTGCGGCGGTCCAATTCGGAGAAAACGTGCTCCGAACGACCTGAAACCGCACGGGAACGATAGAAATATTATTCCTGAGATGCGGGAGGAGGCCGCACATCCATCGGACGTGCGGTGCGCGCGACACGTCCGATTGTGTCCTTTTCAGCAGCGCGGCGCGCGCTGAAATGGCGCGTTGGGGGGTCAAAACCACCCGAACGACCTCCGAATGCCACGAAACCGTACGACAACATCCGGGGCGTGAATTGTGAAATGTTCGGCTAGACGGACCTCATTCGGAGGTGTCGTGTGACCGCGGCGGCCGGAAACGCGTTTCCGTCGCCCTAAAACACCAAAACGGCGTGCAGCGGTCCAATTCGGAGCAAACGTGCTCCGAACGACCTGAAACCGCACGGTAATGATAGAAATATTATTCCTGAGATGAAAGAGGAGGTCGCATGCCAATCGGACGTGCGGTGCGCGCGGCACGTCCGATTGTGTCCTTTTCAGCAGCGCGACGCGCGCTGAAATGACGCGTTGGGGGGTCAAAACCACCCGAACGGCCTCCGAATGCCACGAAACCGTATGACAACATCCGGGGCGTGAATTGTGAAATGGTCGGCCAGACGGAACCTCATTTGGAGGTGCCGTGTGACCGCGGCGGCCGGAAACGCGTTTCCGGCGCCCTAAAACACCAAAACGGCGTGCGGCGGTCCCATTCAGAGCAAACATGCTCAGAACGACCTGAAACCGCACGGGAACGATAGAAATATTATTCCTGAGATGCAGGAGGAGGCCGCACGTCCATCGGACGTGCGGTGCGCACAACACGTCCGATTGTGTCCTTTTCAGCAGCGTGGCGCGCGCTGAAATGGCGCGTTGGGGGGTCAAAACCACCCGAACGACCTCTGAATGCCACGAAACCATACGACAACATCCGGGGCGTGAATTTTGAAATGGTCGGCCAGACGGCACCTCATTCGGAGGTGTCATTTGACAGCGGCGGCCAGAAACGCGTTTACGGCGCCACAAAACACCAAAACGGCGTGCGACGGTCCCATTCGGAGAAAACGTGCTCCGAACAACCTGAAACCGCACAGGAACGATAGAAATATTATTCCTGAGATGTAGAAGGAGGCCACACGTCCATCGGACGTGCGGTGCGCGCGGCACGTCCGATTGTGTCCTTTTCAGCAGCGCGGCGCACACTGAAATGGCGCGTTGGGGGGTCAAAACCACCCGAACGACCTCCGAATGCCACGAAACCGTACAACAACATCCGGGGCGTGAATTTTGAAATGGTCGGCCAGACGGAACCTCATTCGGAGGTGCCGTTTGACTGCGGCGGCCGGAAACGCGTTTCCGACGCCATAAAACACCAAAACGGCGTGCGGCGGTCCCATTCGGAGCAAACGTGCTCCGAAAGACCTGAAATGAGATTATTTTTTGAATCGAAGTTTTTAAATTATTATATCACAATGATTTGATATTATATATATATTATATATATATTAAAACATTTAAAATACATTATATATATATATATATTTAAAATATTGTATTTAATAGTATATATATGAATATTTATATATATATATATATTTATTTATATTTATATATTCAATTCAATAAAAAAAATTTAAAAAAAAAATTACACTAGCGACCGCCATAGGCGGTCGCTACAGGGTGCCCGGCAGAGGGGCTGCAGCGACCGCTTGGCGGTCGCTGAAGGCCGATCTGCCGGCCTTCTATAGCGACCGCCAATGGTGGTCGCTAATGGCCGGATTTTCAGTAGTGATGGAAGTAAATCCTAAGCCTAGAATAAAAGGGTACATGGGAGGACATCCCAAAAATGAAACAAGAGGGTATACATGAGTATATCCCAAACCTAGAATAAGAGTGTATATGGTAGGACATCTCATGCCCGAAAGAAGAGGGTACATGGGAGGACATCCCAAGCATGAAACGAGAGGGTATACACGAGTACATTTTAAGCCCAAAACAAGAGGGTATGTAGGAGTGCATATCATACCCAATACAAGAGGGTACATGGGAGGATATCCCAAGACCAAAACAAGAGGGTACATGGGTGGACTTCCAAATCCCAAAAAAAGAGCTTACACGGGAAGAAAACCCAACCCCAAAACAAGAGGGATTATGGGAGGGAATCCCAAGTCTGAAGAAGGTACACATGTGATTACCCCAGGCCTAAAATGTTACAAAGGAATTGGTAGGCTACCTTGACATAGCTTTTTTATATGTTTTTTCCATAATTAGATGTTTTATTCCAATGTTATGCTTTAATTTCTTTTGTTCTTTATTTATTTATGATTAATGTCTTATGAACCACCAATCATTTTTAAAATATCTATTATGTAGGGAATTATCTTCAAATTTTATGCTCACATTGCATACCCTTTTTCATGTTTTTCTTATGCATTTCCTTTATTTTACCTTACTGAGCATCTAATATCACCCCTTTATTATGTTTCTTTTCTCTAGGTTATGAAGAAACTTTTTAGGTAGAAGTAATAAAGGTGGATATTTTTATGGGTGATAGTGAAGTTCTTTCACAAGGATAGAAAATTTTGTTTCTATTTTTCCAAATACACTAAACTATTACAATCCATAGGCATGTATTTTGGTAATGTACTGAATATTCATCTAAAATGATCTAATATCCTGGTATGTCAATTCTGGGTCACTATAATCATCATATACTAATAGGAAAACTATTATGTTCGTATTAAGACTCTTGTAGACATAGGGTTCATAATCATTATTTATGAAACTAAGTTACATTATGTATTCATGAAAATGAATGTTTGATGATCTTGATTCTTACATTAACTAATAAATGGATATCTATAACTTTCACACCTTATTAGTTTCTGTTGGTATCATAAACCCTTCTGGTTGTCTCATATAAAAATATTCCATAATGATTCTATTTAGGAATTCATGACATCCATTTTCCAAATTTCCTAATTATGTTAAGCTACTATGGAAAATAGAATTCTAATGGTTGTTAGCATATACATTGGTGAAAATATTTCATCATAGTCGATTCATTTCCATCACATAAACCCTTTGGTGACCATTAATTCTTTATAGTATCTAAATTTACCATCCATGTCAAATTTCTTCTTGGATACCCATTTTAACACAAAAGGATTTACATCAACTATAAGATATACCAAAACGAAAACATGGATTGGTACATGGAATCAATTTTAGAATTTATATCCTTTTTTTACACTTTTCAACTTATGAGATACTTACTACTCCATTTTTTGATAGAGGTTTATTATTTTCAAGAACAAACATGTCACCCTCCTTGATGATAATAAAATTGTACCCCACGGGTTTTCTAACATCTTTGTGCTTGTACACAGTACATGTGTCTCAAAAATAACTTCTTCTTCCTATGCCAACTCTTGTATATCCTAGAATTCAACTTCATCAAAGTATACCTTTCTCCCACTATTTCATTTAGAGATATATTCCATTTCAAGAAATGTTTAACATCTATCAATAATAAACTTTTTATCTAAAGGGTTTTATAGATAATATCCATTAGTTTTTGAAGGATACCTTATAAAGATGCACTCCATGACTCATGTTTCTAGTTTTTTTTAAAGGATTATCCATATCAAATTCCTCATGTCTCCATTCAAAAAAAAAATTATCTCTATTTAATAAATTGAATATAATTATATTTACCTATTAATTTTTCGCTCATTTTAGTTTGTTTTCCATAGTACATAATGCATATCTATAAAATTATATGGTAAGGTATTCATGACACATCATTGATATAATCATGCTCAATAAGGGGAAAATCATATTTTCACTAAAACAATTCTAATAAGTCCTATAAGTAAGATTTTGTTAAGATAATATTCTAAACCCTTTTATATAATCGATGAAATATTTATTAAGATACTCCCCAACTTTCTCCAAGGAGAGTTTCATTATCTTCTACAAAGTTGATTCTCTACTTCATTCTGATATTCATCAAATTTATCAAAAGAATAATACTTATACCTTATCTAGTATACATATCCATATAAATTGAAATCATTAGTAAAAGTAATTAATAAAGAGTATCCAACTATAGCATCTACTTGAAATGTTCCACACACATCAGTATACAATTTTATAAAACATCTATAACTCTCTAACATTTTATACTAAGTAAAGCCTTTATTATTTACCCTTGTAAAAAATAATGGAAAATATCCCAAGATTTTCATTCAAATGAATCCAAATATCCTTCTTAAAATAAAATTTTTAAATGATTTTTTTTACATGATCAAGATGGTAATTCCACAACTGAGTAAGATATGAGTCATATAAACTTGATTCATTATTTTTTTCTAACATGTGAATTTCATATTAATTTATTTAAATATCATTATTCAAATGTTTCATAATATAATTTGTTCTATCTTTTTAAAAGTACTATTCTTTAGTTCCAATAATTTAACTAAAACCATACATTTCTTAACTAGAGGCAAAACTATTTCTCTAAGTTACACTAGGACTATAATAAAAGTTCTTTAAAACTGAAACAAATCTTGTTAGTGTTGTTATATGGTAATCTCCACTATCTAGTGTAACTAGTTTTTCTCCATTGGAAGCTCAAAGATCCACCTAACCAATATTAATCTTCCATAATCTTCATTGTTCTTTCATGGATATAAATTTGATAACATAAAGTTGTAGCTAATTCCCAATTTATAGAAAGGGAAAGATTAGACTCGATAAAATATATACCTAATTCTTACCATTGTTTATTCAATTAGGTATAATTACTCTTCATGGGAACATTATTTCCATAATAAAAACGTACTACATCATATTCTTTATCCTATATCTAGACCATTCTCTTCTTGGAAGGGAAACGAAAATATGTCTTAGACTAAAACATGCTTTAGACTTTTCCTTTACTTTCCTCGTGTTCTCCATAGGAACTGAAGGGTTTTCATGATTCATGTATTTATCCATTTTTAAAATCAATGTTATGAGATCTGAATGAATAATATTTATATATTTCATATTGGAATTCACAATAAAGCTTGAGATATTTGAAATAATTGAGTATTGAATGTTTTCTATGAACAATTCTGTAGGTAACATGAATTCCATAATATCCAAACATTCAATATAGATAACAATATTAACTATATAGGGTCCAGTAGGAACAACCTATCCTAGCTTACTTGTAAAAAGTGCCTTATATATTTCTTACCTATGTTGTATTGGATTCACATGATATAGATCCTGAAGATAAGACAACATGAATTATGAAACCAAATCTTCATGAAGCTACTAGATATCACTGGTTAAGGATGAAAACATGAGGAATTTGACATCAAATTCACCCTAAATGTGTTTTCATAAGACATTTCCCTCCTCTTAGGTATCCTCATGAGAGATATTAATCGGAACTAAGGACTCTAATATATAAAATATCATCTATTGGAATCGTATAATGTGAAATTTTCAATATAATTTATAGAATTTAGGAGTATTCAAGAGATTATATTTCTCTAAAATGGATTACATGGATAATGATGTGGTCAACTTACTTTCTATTTTAATCTAAAATAAATAAAAGAATGTTTTTTTACATTATCTTTATTTATAATTTCTGACATTATTAATAAATTTAATTGTTCTTCCGTTATTTTAACAAATCCTAACATCCCTCACCATTGGATTTGGAATTCCCAGTCACTAATATATTCTAGTGTAAAGGATCCATATTTATCTTCTTATGACATAGACTATGTTCATGCAAATTACTCAAATGTATTTAGGTAGGCTTTACTTTCCATCTTCATTAACACATAGTTCCTTGATATGTTGAGTGGAATCCTCAATCTTGAAATATTATACTCATATTTTCTAAACACTTTCCTCCAATTTGTATTAAGAAGACCATGTATATTATCATTAATACCAATTTGGTTAAGTATAAGAATTATATTTTTTATGATTCCTTAATTACTGAAAGTGCCTCTAATAATATTTTGGTCAACACTTTAACTATGGTTGTAAGATTTCTTAGAAGATATAATAAAATTTCTTAAATAATATTATCATTGGGCAGTTTTATTTAAATTATGCATATATAATCTTTATTTTATTTTTCACATGATTGTTAATATTATGTATAATTTATGTAATTAATTAACCATGTATGATATAATAATTTATTCATAATAATTTTATTTTATCTTATCTTAAAATTATCATTTATTTATTTATTTTATGTTATCATTTTTAATTAAAAATAATAATCAGAAATTCATCATATAAATAAATAAATAACTATTTAGGTAAAATAAAAATTTGATATGATTAGGATATTTGACTATTGGTTGGTTTATGGAGTGGTGATAAACCAACCTTGACAATATGGGAAAAATCCCTTTTTCCTATTCGTGACTTGAGTTGCATCGTTTCTTTTTTCTACTATGTATCTACATAGTTGGATTCTCTTAATCCCAGGTTCTGAATCATCTCCATAAACTAGGAATTATATACTTTAAAAATGACTACTCAATGATAGGCGAGGGGAACCAAGGGCTTTAGGGTACATAAAATGAACCATGTACACGTAGAACTATAAATAATAAGGTAGGTTGGGATGATTCAGAGATCAAAATAACGAATATAATAATAAAAATTATATTAAATGATGAAGTAAATAAATAAATTAAAAAATAAATTAAAAATATATATAAGTCGTTCAAGCTCTTTATAAATCAAAATAAGAAATGACTACACATGTAAAATGGATAACATCCATTACAATTCATTTTATCTAATATATATTTATTAGAATTAATAAATTAATCAACTAAATTATTTTTCCATTAATATAGTTTCTTAACACTCTTTAAGATATAATAATCCCATACTTCATTATTTTAATTAAATTAAATAAATTTTATTTTATTTAAAAATATTTAAGTACACAGTGTGTGTTATATACGCCACATTGCATATACATTTTTTATCATATTAAATCCATTTATTCTATTTAATACTTATGTGTCTCATAATATCAATAGGCATGTCATGTGACATAATATGTGTATGGACATTGTTTTATATTGTGTTCTTATATGGAATGTAGTATAATACTATATATTACAATATACACGGTGTGTAGTTCTATCAGTCAATACATGTGGTCATCATAGAATGTATGACCACACAACAAACCATTATATGCGCAACATATATCATTAGAAATTCACATTAAGTTTACAGCATAGAAAATGTTCATTTAACATTGTGTAGTTATAGATTTTACATGTAGAAGAATAATTAAGCATGTATAGCTAGCTGACATGATGAAAATTAATTGGCTTGCAATTGGTATAAAATGACACTTGGCTCAAGATGTGTACAACCAACTACACAGTATGTTTTTTGTGTCGTAATTTAATTACACCATGTATTGATGAACAAAAAATGATGAAAATTCCTCATAATGTACCTCGTTCAAGTGAAAATGTGTTACATAGCATGTACATACTAGGTACACAACATGCAATCCATGTCTAAATACATTTATTTGAAAGAACTTGATATGCGACAAGTAATGACACCACATATTAACCATAGGACATGAATTGATTTATGTTAGGGTAAAAACTAAATGGGGTTTCATTTCATGTACAATAATTACACACCATATAATAAATCACAAATAGAATTCCACACTGATGAACAATACTTGTCATGCAATGATTTCATGTGCTAAAGAACAAGGATAGTTGAGACTTATATGGCCCGCTCTTTATGTGGTAGACCATATATACATGATGTATAATTTACCTTTACATTCTGTGTAATGTTATCATTCATCCAATGAAGATGGAATCTACAGATGGGATCTTTGAGAATTATTTGAATGACATGGCTTGTACATGGCAATACAAATTCAGATGAATGTTGTAATTTGAGTATTAGAAAAAATAATACAATTATGGAAATGAAAAACATGAAAAATAATCCATAAAATTAATCAACTATATTGTAAATAATTAAAAAATATATTGTGACTACTCTGATACCACTTAAAATTTTCAAGATGTAGTGTAAGAAATGGGTGAGTTATTAATTTTGGTTTCTAATTAGTTACAATGGATAAATATGAATAACATAATAAAATAATTCCAAAATCATCTAGAGAGGATCTTTCACGTTTAATAAATAATGAGTATAAAATAAGAATTACCCCAAATTTTAGAATCCATTCGATAAATTTATATTTCTACTCTTGTTATGTCACTATTTTGGTGGATAATCCAAGTGAGGATTCCTCTACGTGCATACACATATGCTCTATGAATCTCTAGATGATGATCTTCAATATCCAAGTGCTAGCATATTAGAAACAAGTTCTCTGAATAATCATTTATGATTGAAAAATGGGATATCCTATTATCTCATTGTTTTTAAGAGGAATGGTAGAGGAAGAATCACTCTAGGTCTTGAGAGAATTATGTAGAATATATCACTATGCATAAACATTCTCACCATATAAATGTGATATATTTTTATTTATATACTAGTGAATAAACATTGGTAACTACATACATGTACTTATCAATATATTTAATATAAGTAATACACCATTCATAATAATAATATTATTATTATTATTATATCACATGAAATATGTTAATATCAGTTCTTTACTAAAAAAATAAATATTTTTTTAATATTATGTTAAAAATATATATCATTTAACGAGCCATTATCTCGACCCATCAATCTCCCATGGAATTTATTAAACTCGAAATAATAAAATTGTTATTCAAATAAATATTATTCATTCAATAAATAAATAAATAATATATTCATTAAATAAGATAATAAATATTTATTTTAATAATCAAATATGTAATAAATTTTTATATTGAAATATTCCTTAAATCATTGAATAAATAAATATTTATTTATAATTTTATGAATAATAATCAAGTGATAAAATTCAACTTGCATATTTTAAACTAAAATATCTTATGATTGAATATTTAGGTAATGAACATTACTTGAAAAAAAAATATTCAATAAAAGGATTATATTATTTATTATTAACATTAAATTTTGTATAATTTAATGAGATTTTGGATAAACTTAGCATCTGTCACTCTAAGACTCTTTCTTAGTGGAATTAGGTGAACTTAACTAAATTATAAGATCAGTTTCTAGAAACACATTAAGACACCCATATAGAAAGAAGATAATGGTATAACAACAAAAATCTTCATATGAATGATACCATGTAATATAGTCTCCTTATTTTGATATTTCATCAAGTTAGATGTGTACTTATTTCATCACCCTATACACTTCCTAAGGTATCATAATAGTTAGATTTTTCTAGGTATGTGTAACCCAAATAAAACACCAAATATGATCAATTAATCTTTTTTGGGTCACCTATAACTTTCTTACCTTAAACCAGATAATACGTGATAACTTTTATTTGGTAGAACCTATCTAGTTGGATTACTGAGGTTTTAATAAGTGCCACTTTGGAAGGAATAGAACACTAATTATTTAAAGAGGATTTACTATCTAACCATATAATCTCATGTATTTCTTTTAAATGTATTTATTCTTCCAATGATTGAGTTTTGAATACATATTCAATCAATCAAATTAATATGTTCAAACTATATAAAAGTATAAATCTTTACAAACCTCCTAAGTTGTGTTACTAATTCAAATAAAATGCTGACTATATTTATAAAAATCCAAATTCATACCATGTACCAGGTACATGAAACCATTTCATGTAAGGGATTATAACCCCCAATAATCCCATCAAGAGTAAGAAGGGTGTGATATGTAGCTAACCTACACTTTTCTAGATAGAGCCTAAGATAAGAGGCCAGTGAGAAATACAACCCAAAGTATCACTAACCATGGTTTAGTAATCAAGTGAGAAATTAATTTCATCATAATTACAAAACCTAATATATATATAAATTAAAAACCACCATTAAATTCAATATCATAAATTTTTAACATGTAAAAGGTAAGGTAAAATAAAACTAAATTAATTATCATACCTAACATATAACTACTTAATTGTGTGAAGGATAATTTAAAGTTCAAATATAAACACATTAAACTAAACAGTACATCCATTCACAGTATAACAATTATATTGATAATAAAAATATGGAATAAACTAAATAATTTAAAATTTCACATATTTTGGCATAAAATAAAAAATATAGGATCATTTCATGAATAATTAAATTATAAGAACTTTATAATTCAGGCATATGATTATGGATATTTCAGAAAACGGGTAAAAATTTTCATATTTATTTTAATAAAAACTCTTTCACATTATTTATTTACATTAATTTAAAAATGAACTCTATCCTGTAAAAATATGTGATATTTATTAAAACATTTATAATCATAAAAAGAATTTATATTTTATGTAAATAATTTAAATAATCAAAACATAACAAATTTTCAAATAATACCTTTCAATATATAACTTTTATTTTAAAATTTTTGAACAATTAATAAATTAGTACACACACTTTGATATTTCACCTTATTTTATAATTTAAAATAAATTAAAAATAATTCACTATTTAAATCTACTTTAATTCCAGAACACACACATGTGATTAATTTTTTTTTGAAAATTTTAACAAAAAATATGTTTCTTTAAAATTAATCATACCTCATCCATTTAGATAGAGACAATTAAATTTTGGTTCCTTGAGTGGAAAATATTTTCATAGGGATAACCACAACCATTTCTACATCAACAGTAGTCTTTTGGGGCACATAAGATGTTTTAAGGATGCTATTTTTTCTATGGCCACACCATAACCATGATAATTTTTAAACCAGTGATATTTTTTCCAAGAACTTTTGAAAAAATATTTAGATGTAAAAGTCTAAATATAATTGAATTATCCTATTAATCTATTTTATGGTGCTATTAAGAAATCATACAACATGGCTATTTTGATAAGTAGACCGCGACATAGTGCAATTTCCCTATGTTACTCTATTTCATCGAAACTTTAATATGTAAATTTTCATAGACTATGACATGGACAAATAAATATTATAGTACCATGCTTATTTTGGAACATAAATTATATCACGGTGTGTAAAAAACCACAAACCACAACTATTTTAAAAGGAGACATGTCATAGTTTTGAAATAATTATATTCCAAATCATTTATCCCTTAAATAATTACATCCAAATGAGATATCAGTGGTTTTTTTACCATTTTGAATTTTTGAGGGGATAAAAAAATTTTCTAACAAAATGGAAATCATCAACAAAAACTAATTATGTAACATAATCACTTTATTTGTTTCGTAATGAATAAAATAAGTAAATAATGATGTACCCTTTATATTTTGATCTAGACAAACCAAGATTCACCACATGAGATTGATAATGATCAATGAGAAGCATCTATTGGAATAATTATTCAAATAGAATTCAAGGTATATGTGCATATACCAATTCTTGGTAATGATATCCATTAATTCATTATCTATGATAACCTTGTTTATATACTTGAAGAAAATTATATCTAAATTGATAATCTTTCTAATAACAAATATTTTCCCTAGGCCATTCCTTTGTGAAAATCCAATGTTGAGGTGTTCTGGGAACTACTAGTGGATTACTTTAAGAGTTTTCCAAATTTCCAATTTTTCCATTGGCAAGTTAGTGTTTCGACTGGTAAGTGCATTGGTGAGTCTAGGGTGTCAGCATCAATGAGTCATGGGGCATTCTCATGAGTGAGTAAAGGGGCATCAACATTGGTGAGTCAAGGGTTATCGGCATTAGTTGTCCATGGGCATCAACATCGGTAGATCAAGGGCATTAGTATCAGTGGGTCAAAAGCATCAGCATCGGTATATTAGGGCATCGGTAAGTCGGGGCATCAGTAGGTCAGGGAATTGGTAGGTCACGACATTGGTAGGTCACAACATTGGTAGGCCAAGGTTTTGGTAGGTCATTACATCCGTAGGTCATGGCATCGGTAGCTCAGAGCTAGTATCTTAGCATCAGTAGATCAGCATCGGTAGCTCAGTGTTGGTAGATCACCCATCGGTGACTCACCCATTAGTGACTCATTTCTAGTTTTATAGTTTATTCCCACTTTTTTCAGTTTTTCCCTCTTACGTGTTTATCTCTGTAAAATGGTAACTTGTCTATTCAAAGGCCTGCACTAGTCTATATCCACAATTTCTGAATGGAATTATTAAATTCCCAGTATCTTGTATCATCCCACCAGCCTTGTAACTGCCATCCTTGCGGTCAAACCACAATCTGATTTTCAAGTACTTTGAAATCATCTCCCTAAATTTTAGGATCTCACCCTTTCATAAAATGAGATCTCTTCTTTCCTTCTTCCTTTTCATTTCCTGTGGTTAATCTAGAGCCTTTCTCCTCAGATGATTTGTGCGCCTGTACTAGAACCCCTCCTACTCGGTCCTTCTTGAAGATCATTCCTGTGACTCACATGGTCCCTAATTCTTAGTGCAAGGAGGAGATTCGATCCATTGATCATCCAAGTAGGGATTTATTTGTCTTCTCTTTAATTATGCATTATGTAGGGTGTGTATGCTAATAAACCCTTGTGAGGAACATATGAATAATTTCATAAAAATAAGAAATGGATAAGAATTGTATTTGATTAAATGATAACACAGGTAAATAATATAACATATAGGGAGTAGTTTAATGTTGATCGCCTTTTTTATTTGTTATTTTTGATTCTATTATATTTTATGTGGCTATATGCCTTCTGAAAATCATGGTCGTTGTTGGTATTTGTTTGTGCACTAGTGATGTTCTGTTTTATAGAGATTCTTAAACAATGACTATAAAACTAAATCTGCTTAATCACATAAATTTGGTTAAATAAATTAATTCCCCAGGATCAATCATGTTCTATGATCACCTTGGCTATAATTAAGTGGGATTAAATGGCCCATGATGGTTAAATATAAATGAATGTGCATCCTTTTGATAGGTGTGGCTGAGTGTTGTGTTTTGTTTTGTTTGTTACATTGTTTGAGATATGCGGTGTTGTTGTTATGAGCATGGTTGTAGGTACAAGGTTGGACAGGGGAGTTGTTTTTTCAAGAAGGGAGTGGTATGGGTGTGTATCGGGGTTTTGGTTGAATGATAGTTATAGTGGGCTTTGCATGTGGGGTGGTACAGGAGAGGTGTGTTGTTATCTCAGTCTTAGAGATTGATTGATTATGGAATGGATGAAAATTTAAGTAGCTGAACTACCTTTTGCTGTGTTTTGGTTATGAAGTGATGTTGAGAAGTGTGATTGTACTGTGGTTATGGACTCCTTCGGCATTGGAAAATTTTTTGGGCAGTGGGACTACAAGTTTGGTTTTGATCTCGGTTTTAGTATGGTTATGGTAGGTAGTTTACCAGTAGTGTTGTAATAGATTAAAATAAACCCCATTACTTAATAAATGGAAACTGGTTAAATAAAAATGGTTCAGGTTCATGTTCTGTTCAGGCTGGTTGTGCATTTATGGGTGGAAACAAAGGGGGTTCATGTGGGTTGGTTGTTGTTCCAAAACCCATAAGTTGGCCTGATTGTTTTCTTACCAATATATTTACACTTGTAGTTTCTTGCGATTTTTATACGCACCCCACCTTTTTTGAGTACTATGTTCATAACACCTCAATTTCATGGGGGAGGGTGTCTTTCCTAACATCGTGGTGGGAGGATGGATGGCTGGTTACTAACTTTCTACCTCCCACCCTCTTTTGGATCATGTCGCTCGGGCATATCCGAGTAGGCTATAATGGACTTAGGCTTACCATAGTCAATTATTCTTTGGGAAAGGGTTTGTTTTGGATGAGGGGCCTAAGATTTTGTATTCCATGTTTGTTTCCCCATATATCTTATAGACTAGGCACATGTGTCTTTGGGTGCGTGAAGTGGTTTTTGTAGCCCAGGTGTATGCGGGTAGGATTTTGTGTGTGGTTGAGGCCCAGGTGTGTGCAGGTGGGTTTTGGTAGAGGGACTGCATATAGGAATAGTGGTAGCATCAAGAAATTAGCCATTAGGGACAAACAGTCAAACAGTGGGAAAGTGATGTGGGGTACCCAAATATCGATGTTCTTATACTATTACTTTACTTGATGTGAGTTATTTGGTGAGTGTGCCTTTGTGAGTTTAGGATATTTAGTATTCCATGGTAGGTTCTTGAGGTTCTATTGTTTTATCATAGGGACATTAGTATATTCCCCCACTTGTGCACGGGTATCCTTAGTTTTCATATTGGGTAAACTTGTATGCTCACCCTACGTATATAAAATATTTTCAGGTTTTTGGGAGAACATTAAGGACCACACTAGAAATTACTAGCTCAAGCATCAGGATTTGTTGTTTTTGCTGCTTAGACTCTTTTCTTTTGGTAATCTACTTTGGATTTTTCATTGTACCTTGTTTCAGATTCACTTTTGAACATGCATGTGGGAATGAATTTTGGATTTGCTCTTGTTTTTAGTTGAGTTGTTTGGGATTTATCATCTTATCGCATGATCTTGTTCAATAAAAAGGGCAATGCCTTCCATTTTTGTGTGAGATTCTATACCCTTGATTCTAGTCACCACTCTAGCGACTATAGAAAGCAAGAATCGGAGGTCATTATCTCTACATCTTGAATATGGGAGGGTCTGGTAGTTTATCGTCCCTTCCCTCATCTTGAATAAGGCAGTTCATGACAAAATGGTATTAGAGGGAATGGTTTTGGGATTTTCAGAGATAGGATGGAGTTCGTAGATAAGCACAGTGATGATTTCATGGGATGGTAGGGAAACGATGTTAGTCAATCTTGGTGTGTGAGGTAGTCCAGGGAAGGATGGCTAAGACATGGGATTTTAGGGCCCCCCATGATCTGATGTAAGGACTCTGGACCTTCTGACCGACCAAGTTAGGTTATGACAATTGCAGGGTAGAGACCCTAGGAAAGGCACATGCATCATAAAGACTTGTGTTCTTGTGTGCTTTGGGTATTTTATGAATTTAAAATAAATAAAAAGTTTAAAAAAATAAAATAAACATTCCACACTACTCGGGATTAGGAATTCCATGTTTACTTTTCAACAATGGCACCCAAACATCATCCCCATATGGTACGAGTAGATGAGTCCTGATAGGTTGACCCAGTTGATCAACAGATGGCCAATCGAGAAGAGGATGATGACCACTAGCATAAGATGCTTTGTGTCATCCATAGAAAGACTCTGGGAAAGTATGAGGGTAGCATCTCAGACAAAGAGATGGAGAGTTGGCTTGAGTAGCTGGTGATCACTTTAATCTTGATATGAGCTCTGAAAGAGTACTGGGTTCCTCTGGTAGTGATTCAGATACATGTAGCAGCATGCTCGTGGTGGACATGATACCTCATATAGGGGAAGGAAACTGATATCACATAGGATGACATTGAGAGGGAGTTCCGGGCAGAATTACTTTCTTCCCCGATGAAGGCTGAGAAGAGGTAGGGATTACTATCCCTCTAGAAGTGGAGTATGTCCATAAGGGAACTATGGATAAAGTTCAAATATCTACTATGCTTTACACTGGATCTCTTCCCGGATCAGGAGTCCTGAGTGAGATGCTTAGTGGAGGCACTCCGACCTTCTCTTCAGTATGTTGTTACTCCCTTCACTCTACCAACATACAAAAAATTTAGGAAGAAGGAAGAAGTAGTGGATCGGATGCACATGCTGGTAGGTGTGCCATTATACGGGATCCAGCCGAGTTAGACAAAGGTAATGTCTGTCAGAAGAAGTTCTCTAGCGTCAGGGTCTTCCAAGTTTCGGCCATCAGGGAGTAGGCCTCAATACTTCAAGTTTCAATGTCCTGGTCCTTTCCCTTTCCTAATGGGCCAACAAATGAGGTGCTTTATCTTTGGAGGTCATGGGAATCTTTGGAACCAGTTCCCAGTTTGAGTTCCCTATATTGGGGGTGAGCATGTTCAGTGCCCACCTTAGTAGTAGTAGCTGTCAGTCAGGCCCTTCCAGCAGTAGGATCAGTGATCTCCTACTCCACTGAGGGTAGACGGTGCTAGGGGAGGCCAACCTCAGGGTGCTCCTCAGGGACCTTGACCAGTGCATGGTCGGGGAGGCTATCAATAGCAAAGAGGAAGAGGACATGCGCATGGGAAATTTCACACTACATATATAGTAGTTCCAGTAGGTCCAGAGGTAGTTCGAGGTACGATCAGTCTATTCAGTACTCTTGTGTGTGATTTGTTTGATTTAGGAGCCTCGCACTCCTTCGGTGAACCTAGTCTATCCCATGCTATGGGACTATACATAGAGAGGTTTCCCATTACCCTGGTGTTGAGTATTCCATTTGGAGTTCAGATCAGTCTGTTTGATGTTTTTAGAGGGGGTAGATTGATGTTGGGGATACATCATTCCAGTGGGAACCTTTTTTGGCTACAGATGCATCCATACGATGTCATCCTAGGCATCAATTGGTTTTTTCTGTGCTTGTGGTTATCGAATTATTTCAGGGGAGGGTCTTTTTCTCAGATTTGGGCATCCATCACGTAGCTTTCATTGGTGAGCAGAGTTATTTGGAGAGTAGTCGGCGTGGGAAGCATCTTCTTTCCTTGTTAGTCGCGTTGTTAGTGAGATCAGCAGATATAGAGATGGTGGAGGTTCTGGGAGTTTTCAGTGAGTTCTGTGAAATCTTCCCTGAAGAGGTTTTGACTCTACCACTTCAACATGATCTTGAGTTTGGGATAGACTTGAAACCCAGTTCCCATCTTATTTTGATGGCTCCCTAGCATATGGAGCCTTCTAAGTTGCGAGAGTTATGGATTCTGGTTGATGACCTGATGAATATGGGTTTTATCTGTACAAGTGTGTCATCATGGGGTGATCCAGTCTTGTTCATGAAGAAGGCATACAATGGCCTAAGATTGTGCATAGACTATCGGGGGCTAAATCAGGTGACGGTCGTGAACAATTACCCCCTCTCAAGGATCGACAATATTTTTTACCAGTTAATGGGAACATGTTGGTTTTTAAGACTGACCAATGGCCGAGATATTACCAGTTGAGGTGAAATGGGGTGACATCAGGAAGACTACTTTTAGGTGAAAGTATGGGCACTTCAAGTTCATTTTCATGCCCTTCGGTGTCCTGAATGCACCATCCATGTTCTTGGGACTCATCAAATCTTTTTTTTGTGAGTACCTGGGCTAGTTATTCATCATGTTCATCGATGAAATTCTTATATACTCAAGGTCATAGGATGATCATGACAGGCATATGTGGACTATCTTGTAGTTCCTTCGACACCACCAGCTCTACAGAATGTTTTCCAAGTGCAAGTTCTAGATATGAGAGGTGCACTTACTTGGACATGTAGTGTCTCATCAAGGGATAGTAGTGGACCCATCAAAGGTTGAAGTATTTGTTTCTTGGGTAGCACCCTATAATGTGGCAGAGGTTCATACATTCTTGGGTATGGCATGCTATTATCAAAGGTTTGTACCCAACTTCTCTCGAGTTGCAGCTCCATTGAAATATTTGACCAGAAAATATCGGTATTTCATATGGAGTGAGAAGTGCAAGGTATCTTTCAGCTATCTGAAAGGGAATCTGTTCAGTTCCCCATTACTTAGGTTTCCATTGGATGGGGTGTTGTTCATGGTGTTATGTGATGATTTCGGCCTGGGCTTGATATGTGTGTTGATGTAGTAGTGAGGAGTAATATCTTATGGGTCTAGGAAGTTACCTCCTACTGAACGTAATTATACCACCCATGATCTAGAGCATGCAGTGGCCATATTCACACTGAAGTTTTGGAGTCATTGCCTCATCAGGGAGCGTTTTGTGTTCTTCATGGATCACAAGATCTTGAGGTTTATCTTCTCCTAGTGAGACCTGAACTGGTGACAAAGAAGGTGGATGGAGTTTCTCCAGGATTATGACTTCGAGGTCTCCTACACCCTAGGAAATGGAAATGTGATGGCTGATGCCTTGAACAGGATGTCACTGAAGGAGTAAGTTGGGGGATCCGCAAATTCTTAGAATGCAGTGGAGGATTTGGCCACTTTTCATGTGGATGCTAGGAAGGATAGTGGAAAAGGATATTTATTTCAACTAACAGTGTAGTCCTCCATGGTGCATCAGGTAGAGGAGTCTTAGTGGGGAGACTTAGAGGCTGAAGTAATGTGTGATCGAGTTGTCCTGGGTGACGCTTTAGAAGGATGGTTGGAGGATAGCTTGAATCAGATGTTGTTCTGTGGGAATTTGTTGTCCAAGTGGCATTACGTGAGGGAGTTCTCTATAAGTTCCAATTCTCACCCCTCACGGTACATCCAGGAGTCTCAAAAATATATTGAGGCTTGAGAGAACAGTTTTGGTGGCCCAGGGAAAAGATGGTAGTGGAAACGTTTGTGGAATGAATCCTTGTGTGTTAGTAGGTGAAGTCCAAGAACTATGTTCCCAGTGGTCTATAGCATCCCCTGGATGACCCTGAGTGGAATTGGGATGGCATCTCAATGGATTTGGTCACAGTTTTAACCAGATCTCAGGGAGGATGCGATGCACTTTGGGTAGTTTTGGATCAATTGATGAAATTATCTCACTTCCTGGAAATCAAGGAGACAGGCACAGTAGATTCTTGGCAAGGAGGTATGTGTATGAGGTGGTTTGGCTCCATGGAGTTCCAATATCCATCGTATCAGATTGAGATGCATGGTTTACCTCATGAGTCTGTAAAGGATTGATGCATGATTTTGGCACCCAGTTATGCTTTAGAACCTCTTTCCACCATTAGATGGATGGGCAGATAGAGAGGATCATCCAGATATTGGAGGACATGATGCGAGTGTGTGTATTGGACATAGAAGGATCATAGGTATGATACTTTCCTCTAGTGGAGTTTTCATACAATAATAGATATCACTCTAAAATTAGAATGTCATCATTAAAAACCTTGTATGTAAGGCCATTTTGTTCACCAATATGCTAGACTGAGGTAGGTGAAGCATCCCTTCTCGGATCAGAGGTAGTGCAGAACACAACAGAGAAGGTTCATATTGTGCATGAGAGGATGAAGGTGGATCAGGACTAGAATAAGTCATATGTCGATCATAGGAGGAGGCCTTTGGAGTTTGAGGTTGGGGACCATGTGTTCTTAAAGGTATCCCCTCATCGTAGACAACCGAGGTCTGGAAGAGGGAGCAAGCTTTATCCTAGGTTCATCAGACATATCAAAGTGTTGAGATGAGTTGGTGAGGACATGATGCGGGTGTGTTATGTAGGCATGGTGGCCTCGAGGAGATTTCTTGGGAATGAGAAGCATATATTTGTGCCTAGTACCTAGAGTTGTTCTGAGTTTTTCTCTTTTGTTTGCTTTGTACCTTTCTTATGATGTAATGTTTGACCCAGCTTGTTGTATGATAAGTCGTTTCCATGTTCTCTGATTTTGAGTGAAAATTCATGACTATGGGGAGGGGAGAACCTGATCCCTAATCAATAAACATTAATTTGGATGTGATTAAACTCATGCGGGTAAGTCCGTGCTGCCCAAAAAAGATAGTATCTTGACATGGAGTAAGTAGCTCTCAAATCCATATGTTTGCACACCGTGGCCTTGGTGTATGTGGAATTGTTTGGGGAAGTGTGGGGCCTCAGTGTTGCACAATCTTTTAGTAGATATATTTCATGGAGGTTTCCTTGTATTTCAAGGTTTTCAATCTATCTTTACAACAAAACAAGGTAGTTTACTTCTGAGAGGTATCTTAAGGGATGTTTTTTCGAACCTCTTTTCTTCTAGATTAGTTTTAAATTCTCAAGGAATAGAATTGTTTGAGAGGTATCTGATTTAATAACCCAAATTTTCCCTAAGCCCTCCCTTTTTGAAAAACCAATGTTGAGGTGTTCTAGGAACTATCGATGGATTACTTCAAGAGTTTTCCAAATTTCTAGTTTTTCTATCAGCATGTCATTTAGTTGGGATGTCAGTGCTTTAGTGAGTCGAGGGTATCGACATCGGTGAGTCAAGGGGAATCAACATTGGTGAGTCAAGGAGAATCAGCCTTAGTGAGTCAAGGGGAATCAACATTGGTGAGTCAAGGGGTGCTGGAATCAGTAGATCAAGGGTGGTGATGTTGATGATTCGAAGGCATCAACATTGGTAGGTCACGACATCGGTAGGTCAGGGAATTGTTTGGTCAGTGCATTGGTAGGTCATGGCATCCATAGTTCATTGCGTCGATCGGCTGTGGCATCAGAATCTCAGTGTCGGTAACTCACCTGTCGGTGTCTTAGCATCGGTGACTCACACATCGATCACTCATTTCCAGTTTCCTAATTTTTTCCCAGTTTTTCCAGTTTCACACGTATTATGTGTTTATCTCTGTGAAATGGTAACTTATCAACTCACAGCAATGATCTGGTATATATCCAAAGTTTCTGAAGGGAATTATTAAATTCCACGTGTCTTGTAACATTCACCCATCCTTGTAACTGCCAATTATGGGGCCAAACCATGATCTAATTTTCAAGTACTTTGTAATTTCTTCCCTGATTTTGATAATCTTGCCCTTTCATAAACTGATTTATCTTCTCTCCTTCTTCTATTTCATTTCTCATGGTGCATATAAAGCATTCCTCATCAAACAAGTCAAGTTCTTGTGCTAGAACCCCTCCTACTTGGTCCTTCTTGAAGATTTTTCTTGTGACTCGCACGGTCCCATGTTCTTAGTACAAGGAAGAACTTAGATCCTTTGATCATCCAAGTAGGGTTTTCTTTTACTTCTCTTTAATTATGCATCATGTGGGGTGGGTAAGCTAATGAACCCTCTTGAGGAATAGATGAGGACTTTATTAAAAATAAGAATTGGGTAAGAATTGGATTTGATTAAAGGATAAAAATGGTATATAATATAATCGTAAAGGATAAGTTTGATGTTGATTGCATATTTTATTTGTTATCTTTGACTCTATTACGGTCTTCATGGATGTATTCCTTCTGAAATCATTCCTGTTGGTGGTATTTTTTTATAAACTAGTGATGTTATATTTTTTAGAGATGATAGAACAATGAACTTAACACTAAATCTACATAATCATGTATATTTGGTTAAATAAATGAATTCCTCAGGATCAATCTTATTTTGTGATCACCTCGGTTATAATTAAGTGGAATTAAAGGACCCCTGGTGGTTAAATCTAAATTAATATGCATCCTGGGGATAGGTATGGCTGAGTGTTGTGTTCTTTTGAGTTTGTGACCCTGTGTGAGATATGTGGTGCTTTTTTTGGGAGCATGGTTGTAGGTATAAGGTTGGATGGGAGATTTGGTTTGGTGATAAGGGAGTGGTATGGGTGTATATTGGGGTAGTGGTTGAATGATAGTTACAACTGGATTTGTGTGTGTTGTGGTATATGAGAGGTGTGTTGTAATCTTAGTCTGAGATATTGATTGATTGTGGAATGGATGAACTTATTGGAAGATGAACTACCTTTTGTTATGTTGTGGTCATGAAGTGACATCAAGCAATAGGACTGTGTTGTGGTTATGGACCCGTTCTGCAGTGGAACTGCATTGGGGAATTGTTTGGGCAGTGGGACCGTAGGTCTAGTTTTGATCTCTTTTTTTATATGGTTATGGTTGGTAGTTTCCTAGTAGTGTAGGAATAGATTATAGTGAACTCCCTTACTTAATAAATGGAAAGTGGTTAAATAAAAATTAGTTGGGTTTGTGTTATGTTGATGATGGTGTGGAATTTAGGGGTGGTAGCAAAAGTGGTTTCTGTGGGATGGTTTTTGTTCAGAAACTTGTAGGTTGGGTTGACTATTGTCTTACCTATATATATACAAATTTTTTTCTTGTTATTTATATATTCACCCCACCCTTATTGAGATCTAGGTGATGAACAGCACAATTTTATGGGGGAGGGTGTCCTTCCCAACATCCCAGTGGGAGGATGGATGCCTTGATACTGACATTCTTCCTCGCACCCTCTTCCAGATATTTCCTCTCTGTCGTATTTAGGCATTTTGTAATTGCTTGAGGCTTACCACGGTCCAGGAATCTTCAAGCAAGGGTTTGTTTTGGATGAGGGTCCTAGGTTTGTTTTCCCAAGTATCTCCGGGATGAGTCCCAGGTGTCTTTGGATGAGTGGTGTGGTTGTTGTGGCCCAGGTGTATCCGGGTGTAATTTGGTGTGTGGTTGAGGCCCAGGTGTGTACAGGCGGGTTGTGGCAGTGGGACTGCATATGGGAAGATTGGTATCATCAATACATTATTCGTTAGGTAAAATCATTCAACTAGTGGGAAAGAGGTTTCGGGAACCCAAATATTGATGTGCTTATATTATTACTTTACTTGACTTGAATTATTTGGAGAGTGTGCCTTGGTGAGGTTGGGATGGTCAGTATTACTTGGTAGGTTCTTGAGGTTCTACTATTTTCTCACAGGGACATTAGTATGCTCCCCCATTTATGCACAAGTATCCTTAGTTTTCCTACTGAGTATACTTGTATTCTCACCCTATATTTATAAACTATTTTTAGGTTTTCAAGAGGGATTTGACTACCATACTAGACCTAACTAGCTCAGGCATCAGGATTTGTTCTTTTTGCTTCTTAGACTCTTTTCTTTTGGTACTTTACTTTGGAGTTTTCATTATACCTTGCATCAGTTTCACTTTTTAACATGCAGGTGGGAATGAATTTTGGATTTTCTTTTGTTTTTAGTATTTGTATTTGTTTGGGATTTACCATCTTATCTCCCGATCTTGTTAAAAAAAAGGGTAATTCTTTCTATTTTAGTTTGAGATTCTATACCCTTGGTGTTAGTCACCACTATGGGGCCTATTGAAGGCGGGACTCGGGGTTCATTATATCTTCATCATCTTGAAGAAGGGAGGGTCTGGCAGTTTTCTGTCCCCTCTCTTATATTGAAGAAGCCAGGTCATTACAATCTTATTGATGAGTTTTTGTGATATAATTAAAACACACTTCCATATAATTGAAAAAGTTTATAAAGATTTTTGAGGAATCTCCTTGGAATATAAACATTTAGACATATCCATGAAATATTTCTAAAATGATCAAATTTTACCAAATTTTTTAGTGTATGGTTTAATTATTATAATGATTGAAAAATATTTTAATGATCATTATTGATGTCCAAACTCCTCAAATTAGCGTCAAATGATAGTGAAATTGAGAATGATAACATAGATTCGAAGAAAAATGATTACAGTACCTTATTGAATAACCCATTCATCACCATTAACTATAAAATGACATATTAACACTCACTATATAAGGATTCACATCAAAACACCCCACAATATGGAAAAGAACACCACAATATATTGTGAAATTTAGTGCATAGTTATATCAATCCCCATATAGCAGTAGAATCCATGTAATTTTATCTTTCATTATCTTCTAATTTTTTTCCTTTTTTTGTTAACCATATATATTTTTTATTATCACAATTTCATCAAGGATCATTATTTATTTCATATTAAAAATTGAAAAGTAATTTTTTTTCATATGAGACTTTAATTCAATATTGAATCTGAGTTGTGGTTTAGAATCATAATTTTTATTGTTGACACATCTAAAAAAATTGGGTTCAGTGTTGTCTCACATTTATTTAAAAAATAATAAATTTCACATTGAATATTTAAATAAATATTGTGATATATATTTTTTAAATTTTTTATTTAAATAATTCATATTAAAAGTAACTTCTTAAGTAGGTTATTTAATTAACTCACATGAAAAATTATAACATAATATTAAATTATTTTTTACATTATTTTTCAAAATAATCAATAATGTAAATTTTTTTTTATCAAAACTTATAAAATCCAATGATAAAAATAATTTTTCATTGTTTATCTAAATGAAATATCTTCAAAACTAGTGATCAAAACAAGATAAACCAATATGAAATACCTTTATTATATTATTGTATAACTAATTCACATATTATTTTTCAAATCACTAAGTATTTCAAATATTTTTGGTATTGTACATATGAATTTTTTAATAGGTTTCTATGTTATAAGTAGATTAATATATATTGAACTCAAGCATAATTGAGACTCAAATGCGACTAATTCTTGTATTTAGATGGGATGATATTATTAATTGATATGGATATTCCCAATATGTAAATTATTGAAGTGTTTTTTATCACCAATGAAAATAAAATATATTTTTTACATAATAATAATTTTTTTAGGGGATCTATCAATAACTATATTAGAATTTGTATATTATAATTCCTTAAAAATAGTTATGCAATTATAAAGATAAATTTTATTTTAATTCCATTAATATCAAGGTACTATTCATGACTGAGATGATAAATATTTCACAGGAATTATTGGAAGTATATGATTACCTTCTTTTATGATCATTCTCATTATGAATAATTATTGATTTATTTATAATATTATTTATATGTTATCATCATCTAATTGGTGATTTCCAAATGAACACCAAATTTCCCTATTAAAGAGTCACCTTTGATGATTTGTTTCCATTTAATGAATTTTTTATTTCATGCGATCATGTATGTAATTTATTTTAAGTATTTCATTGTGTAATGGAAAAGTTATGTGATGAGAGATCCCAAAATTGTATATCCCCATAATTAAATTGTTAAGGTTTTATCTCTTAAGATATTATATATATAGAATAATTATAAAATCATGTCATTGGTATGTATCCATATCATATACACCATTATGATATTGAGATAATGGTTGGTAGACTTTTCATATAAGTCTATTTTATTAAATGGTTATGATGTGAAATTATCATGAATTATTTTTTTTGAGAAGTCCTTTATTTTATTAATTAAAAAAGGTCCAATAAGAAATAAAAAATTTAATGTAGATGAAAAAAAAGAATACTCAAAGAATCAACTATCAAAAAAATTTTACATACCAATGGAAGGATCCTGGGGGAAGATATGATTTCAACATCCAAAATAGAATGACCATGTTCCAATGGGGAATCTGCCAACATATTTCTTTCTCTCAATGTGTAGGTAATTAATGTACCCCCCTCCTGTCACACCCCGACCGCGGACGTCTGTAATTTTTTCCCCTTTCTTGGTCCCGATTTAAATTTTTTGAAGTTTAATTTCATTGGCGGTGTCGCGCCGGTGCGCGGTCACCGCATCGTTAGCGGTGACCGTGCGTTCAGCTCAGGTGACGGTATGTTCACCCAGCGTTTTAAATATTATAATTTTTTATGTTGGAATTTTATTATTATTACTTTTTTTTTGTTTTGTTGTGTTATTAATATTAAAGTTATTTTTATTGTATATATGTATATACATGGGTATAGGTATGTATACGTATATACCTGTGTGTGTTTTTTTTTTTTGTAGTTTTATTAGTTAAAATATTTTGGTTATAATAATTATTACTATGATTATCTAATTATTATTATAATTATTATTAATATAACATTTTACTATTTTATGAAGTATTATTATTATTATTAAGATCTGATTTTTATTTATTTAATTGATTTATCATATTATTAGTATTATTGTTATTTTCTTTTTTTTCCATTATTTATTTATTTATTTATTATTATTATTATTAGCATATATATATATATATATATGTGTTATAGACCTAACCCTACCCCTACCCCGCAGCCGCCACTTTCCCCCTCCTGCTCCAGGCCGCCTCCGCCCTCATCCCCCAGCACCGCCTCGCCTCCTACTCTCCCCCTCGCCTCCCTCCGCCTGTTCCCGACGCCGGCCTCCTCTTCCCGACCCCTGCTCTTTCCCGGCCTCCTGACACACTGCCTCTCCGCGCGCCCCGACGTCTCCCCCTCCGTCGTCCCGCTCCGGCGCCTGCCGCCTCCTCCCTCACCGCCGGCACCCCTTCTCCCCCTCGACGCCCAGTACCCCGGCGGCCCTCCCCTGTCTCGGCCTTCCGCCGGCCCGCCGATCTCCATCCCACCGCGCCAAGCCGCCGCGCCCGGCTGCTCCGCCCCTGCACCCTCCTCCCGGCGTTCCGCCCGGCCTCCGGCCCTTCCCCTCTTGCCTCCTCCCTGCGCCGCCGTCCGACCCCCCCCCCCCCCCCGTTGCCCGGCCTTCCCTCGCGCAGCACCCCGGACCCCGATGCCCCGCCTGCTCCCCCTATCCCGCTCCCCGTTCCGCATACCCCGTCGCCGTACCCCTGGCCCAGCGCCGCCTGCTCCTCCCGTCGCCGACCCATTTCCCCCCTGCGTGAGTTCTCTTTTTTTTTTATTTGTTATTTTTTGTTTGTTTCGTTTTATTATAATAATTATTATTATATTACAATTAATATTATTATACTATCAATATTATTGTTATTATTATGTTAATATTATTATTAATATTATTACATCGTTATTAAAATTATTATTATGTTATTGTTATTAATTCTATATTATTATTATTATTATTATTATTATTATTATTATTATTATTATTATTATTATTACTATCATATTATTAATATTAATATTATTATTATTGTGATTATATTATTATTATATTATTATTATGTTGATATTATTCTATTTTTATTATTTTTATTATATCATTATTGTTATTATTGTTATATTATTAATATACTTATTAAATTATTATTCTTGTTATTAAAGTATGTTATTATTATTATATTATTATTAATATTAATATTTTATTAAGATTAAGATTATTATTAGTATTATTATTTTCAAGTTAATATTATTAAGTTATTATTTTGTTATGTTATTGTTATTATTATGGTTATGCTATTATTATCATTATAATAATATTATTATTATTATTATTTCCTTATTATTATTACTCTGGCATTTACTTGTGCTTTGTTAGGGGTTTTCTTCATCAATTTATACTTGTTTTTGGTAGGTTTAAGACTTTAGGACCTGCGCAGGGCGTTTCCGAGAAAGCGTCATCGCCGCGCCTTGTTTCCGAGGTTCTGCCGTCTCCGTGCCTCAGTTTCGAGAGTGTTGGACTTTATCACGTGGCTTCGGACACACGTCATGTCATCGCACTTGGATCTTGAGGTAGGTATCCCTATGCACTTGCCTCTAAATTAAGAATTTATTTATTCCTTGTCCTTTTATTAAATTTCAGTAAATTTAAGAAAATAATATTAAGTAGTTTTTATAGTGTGGTGATTTGCTGATAATGCAAACTATTTAATTCCAGCATTTCATTAAAAGTGTTTTCTTGATTTCAATTGAGGGATTTCATAGTAATGTCGCTAAATGGTTCTTCCTGAGTAACGAAAGACATGTTGAATTGGGTTTTGAAATGTTTTTGGCATGTGTAAATTAGAAAATGTACTGTTTATGGAAAATGGTGTTTTCTTATAACCTTGATCAGAGAAAACGTCGTGTGACCTTTTGAAATTGTTTTTGGAAACATTACGTGTGGTTCTTGGTTGACGAAAGATGTTTTCCCTTGTTGTGTTATTAAAAATAATGCTTTCTGGGTTGTGAAAGTTGTTTATGTTCTTGTTTGAGTGTTTCCAAAAAGGGGTTTTTGCGAAAAGATTGGGTAATGACATTTATATTTTTAGAAAGGTATTTTTGACGTGCGTGAGTTTTGAAATATTGTTTGGATGTGGAAATGGTGACTTTTGTGTGTGATATCTGGTTTGGCCTACGATATGAGGAAGTAATATACTATGTGAATGTGAAGCTTGCTTGAGCACACGGGAAACCCTGGGTATCTAGGTGGGTGGACTAGAACTAGTGTGCTAGTGAGCCGGATGGGTGTCGTCCCTGTTTCACTTAGCTGGATTGACGTTTGCAACACTAACTAAACATATGATATCTGAGGGTCGTGGCCTTCTAAGCCACGTGTTCTGAGGGTCGTGGCCTTCTAAGCCATGTTTTCTGAGGGTCGTGGCCTTCTAAGCCACGTTTCACCGAGACACGAGGTTCTAGGGTCCCACGCGAGCTAGATGAACCTTAGGGGTTTTACCCATAGTGCTCTACCATCTCTGGCGTGGTGCCTTCCGTCGGCATACGGGGGTCCACTTGGGTGTGAGTGTGTGTGTGTGTGAGTATGTGTGTGTGTGTGTGAGTGTGTGAGTGTGTGTGTGTGCCCATGGTTATTGCTGATAACTTCTGGTTTGTTTTTACTTGCACTTGGTTTTTCCTTGCCTGTTTAGTTCTACTTGCACTTGTTCTCTTTCCTGCTTGATTACTTTCGGTTCTTCTTTACCGCTTGTACTGGTTGCTTTGCGAAAATGGTTTTCAAATAAAAATGCGTTTTTCTCTTGTGTAGTAAAACTGAAAGTGTAACACTTCTTTATCATTCAGAACGAATTTATAATCAATGAAAAGAAATTCAACTTTTAAAAAGGAATAAGGGTGATGGCTTGTGTTTAGTTTTTCAAGTGAAACATTGTAAAAGCATACTTTTATACATTGTAGTTTAAACCTGGAATAGGTAGATTCTTTATTTACTGGCAGTGCATTGGGATTTGTTGTGGGGCTCACCTACTGAGTACTTTTGTGCTCACGCCTATCTTTTACCTTTTCAGTTGCAGGTTCCTTTTGTTCAGGTTCTCCTGCTTGAGTCGCTCAGTGTGGGAGCGACGTTGGTTGTAGTTGGGTGGTGACCCACGAGGTCACATGGAGGTATGTCGTGGTATAGTTTTGTTTGTGTATTTAGTGTTTGTCTGTTTGTTTAGTTTATATTCGTTCTTTCGATCCTGTTTTTAGCTTGGGCTGAAATCGTTCCCAACGATTAAAGTTTCAATGCCCGACACTTGTTGCCATCCCGGGGGGATCGGGAACGCCCCTCGGGACTTGCCGCGAACCGGCTCGAGTGACCGGTTCAGGGTCGCCCCGGGCTGGTTCGTGACACCTCCACCTACAGTGTGCATTCTCATATCATATGCTAGATATAATAATGATAAGATTATAGATACCTTAAAAACTTTAAAATGAAAGAATCTTCAATATCAACATACACAATATGAATGACTCTTTTTTGGAAAAGTATGAGGGTAAAAAGAAGATCATTAACTTCTGTTGTCAAAGAAGAACCATGACTAAACTTCTCCAAAAATCCAAAGACCATCGATCCTCAATGATCTTGGATACCCCCCCCCCCCTCGTCATGATGTTGTTTCTAGTGGATCATCATAGTTAATTTTGTACCCACACCTAGGATGATACGAACGAACCCAGCTTCCCATGTAAATCATATATCTTCACTACTTAATTCATAGAATATATATCCATAGTGTATGATATGTTTTTAACTAATAACATCTAAAATTGGTAACCAACTTTTTTAGAGTTTTCATAATTTTAAGAATCAAGTTGGATAGAGAAATAGTCTCCTATTTATGAATAATCTCATTACATCCACCCCAAAAATACCAATATAAACCCTCAATAATTTAGATATAAATTATAATAATATAAAAATATATCATGTTCAACTATTATATCAATATTTAAACCATGTTTTAGTTTGAAATTTTCCTCAAAAAGATAAAAAAATTTAGATACCCTTACCATGATTTTTGATTCACTCTTTTCTAATCGTGTAATATTTGACACTCAATTTTTTATATTTATTTATGTAAATATTTTTAGTTGATATTTATTGTAAAAATTATTATTTTTATTTAAAATTGTGTTTTTTATGAAAGAGGTAAACAAGTATTAATCTATTAATAGTAACTATGTAAGGTTAAAAAATTGAAACAATGAGTATTTCGTGATTAGGTGAAGAGTTTACTAAATGTTCTGAATAACTATTATTGTGATGATTTTTTTATAATTTTTTAAACTTCATATCTAATATTATTTGGTTTTGTTTTAAAATATTAGTATGATTTAATAGAATAATATTAATGGTTTTAATATTTATTTTGAATTCAATAATAGTAATTGAGTGTTTTAGTTGTGGTTTTATTACAATTATGTTATTATTATTGTTATTATTATTATATTTTTAATATATTAAAAGGTGGTTAATTGGGATAGAAGAACATGATCGGATATTTTCTTGTTATTACTTGAAAACTTATTGAATAAAGTGGAATTCTCTTATCCTATATTGGTTCCTTTCATATTATTTTTCTTATACTTCTATCATGAGATATCTTCATGCTTTGAAATTTATGTTTTATCCTTCTCTTATTATTCTTATCTAGAGTATTTTTCTTCTTCTCACCCTCCTTACATATTGATTTGTTCAATTTAAGGATTTTTATTGTAACACCATGGTATTGGGAGGTATGTGTTTTTTAATTGTGATGAAGTTTATATTTAATATTTACATTTAATGGGTGTTACATGGATTATTAGAATTTATGTTTGATAATTAGATGGATAAAATATCTCATAAGTTAAATTTTATTACACCACCAGATATGAAATGTGGTATTTACATTAAGGATTTGGTTTTATTGGAATCTAGATTTCAAAGAAATTTTTTTGGAGGGTTTATCAATATTTTGTAACTAGTTACACAATCCCATAGATTATGAAATGAGATTTTATATTATATTTTCTAAGGAAGTAGTTAATTAATGGTCACATGAAAATTCTTGAAGAAAATTCATTATGATTGTTCATTCTTGGTTTTGAGGTAGTGAAGAATTTATAGTCAAATGAATGGTCTTATAAACTAGGAATATATACCCTAAATATGGGGAATATTTATATAGATTTAAATTAAAACATATGTAAATCCTTTTATTTACCTCATTATTATTTGTAAACATATTAGATAAATATATTGATATATTATGGTGATTTTAGGTATCTCATTATCTCATTGATGGATTGTGAGAGAAAATTTAATGTCTAACATTAGATGTAACATACTAGACCAAATATATTTTAAATATACTAGAAGTAGTATTTCACAATCCTATATTGGGTTCCTGATCACTCTAGACTTTTATAAGTTCTAAATGTATCAATATATTAAATGTTAAAAATCTTATAGGTTTTGGGAAGATTTTTTATCATTCAAAAGTGAGTTTTAAATATAATTCTATGTTATTAGAGTTCATTATGTTATTCTTAAGTTAAATCAATAATTTTGATGTAGTTATGAATTTTTTGTTTTTTGTTCATTTTTTAACTAAGTATAAGATATTATGTATGTAGTTTTAAATCTTTATATATATGAAATTTGTTTAATGGAATAAATTTTATGCATGATTTAACTTATGGAATATTAATTTTTGTTAAAGGAAAACATTCTATGTATCCTTTAACTTATTATGTATTTATTTTTGTTATAGGAAAATTTTTTATGTGTTTATTTACTTCTTAGTTAATTATTTTTTATGAAGGTTTTTTTACATTTTCATTAACTTATTACCTTTTAAATTTTTTAAGTAAATATTTTACCTATGCTATTAATTTCTTATGTATTAATTTTCTGGAAAAGGGGAAATCATGCTTATTGAAAGATTCTTACACATCATCAGTAAATGTATTATGTATTACTTAAACTTGTAATATATAAATATTTTAAAAATAAAATCATATTACATGTCATAAATATGTTAAATATAAGGATTTATTAAAATAAAATAACTTATGCATTGATATTATATCTTTCCCTTCAAAATATTTTCAAAGAATAATATATTATAGATTTAAATATATTATGAATTGAGATTTTTCAATGGGTTTATGTTACTTATGGATTGTATATGTTACATATCATAGGTGATTCCTTTCCATTATGATTTATTTGATTTCGATGAATATCTTACATAAGCCTTCTATATGATAAATAAGATATAATTCTTTTCTCAAAAATAAAAACTTTCTTCTACTTGGAATATAAATATTTATTGAATTATTAATAAAAAACCAAGTAATTTTATATGTGTAATGGAATTAATATTTACTTCTCCTCTTCTCAATTTAATTATGTATTTTAAGATTTTTAATTATTTTAGTGAGATAATAACTTCCCATGCAAGTTTTAAATGACAATTAAGAGGATAGTAAACTATATTTTTATGAAAAAACTACTTAATGATTTGAAATAAAATATTTAATTATTTTAAAAAACTTCTCCAATTCAACCCTTTTAGTTTTCTTGATCCTATACAATCAAAGCCTTGCCCTTCGATTTTATTAATCGCCACTATGATCTGCTCAAGTTCCTCCCTTATGAGTTCGAGTCCAATGATCATCTCTCTTATTTCTATATACCCATGTGGTGAATCATTGAATCATTAGTTAAGAAAAAGGTTTTAATAACTCTCTCAATCGTTTTGGGTAAATATTTGAATTATCATTATACAAATCTGAACTGAATAAATAATGAAAACCAACCAAACAAATATAAAATATAAAATATTTGAATGAAGGTGTAATTTTATTCCATGTATTTATATATATATTTCAATATGATTTCATGTGATAAATAACTTTTGTTTATTTGCTATTAAGTGGTCACCGGTTTTTGTGAAATGTTATTTTACTTCTATTATTAACTGTTACTATCACCTTTAATAAATGTTTAAATATTTAATGATTGAAACTAATGTTTTTTTATAATCTATAATTGTGATGTTTCTTATGATATATGTGAGTAACATATACATAAATAATTATTTGAAGATTGATTTATTTACATGGTTTATTCTAGTGACAGTTTTTAGTTTCTATGGGTGTCTGTGTTTATTTCTATAAGTGAATTTTTTTGGAATGGGGTGTTGCAGTTGATGTTTTCATGGTAGTGGTAATCCTCTTTCTATGGTAATGGATTAGTTTATGGAAATTGAGAAGGATTTTAGAATGGGATTGAATGAAAGTTGATGTGGTGTATTATTGTGTGTTGTGGGGTGGAATTTATAGATTTATAGTGGAATTGAATATGATGCGAAATGATTAAATAAGCATAGTTATTGGGATGGAAATTTATTAAGTTGAAAATGTTTTATGAACTATGGTAATTTTAAAAAGAAAGGTAAAATTTAGAATAACTATGGATGTTGTCTTATGAATGGTTTTTAATTTCATATGATTAATGATTAGAATAATGAATTTAATATGGATGGTAAATATTAAATTCTGAAATGGTTCAAATAGTATGTTAAATAGAAATTTATGGTTGTTTTTTTATTTTTGTGAGGAAAATGGGGCTGTTTTGTGGCATTGTAAATAGAAATAATGGTAGAATATGGTTTTGAATGTGTTGTCATTTTAATGGGTATGGAAATGCTATTTTGTTGTGAAACCTCTAGTTTGGATTTGTGTGTGATTGTATTACACTTTAATTTTCTTATGATTATATTGGAATCACACCTTAGTTTGATAACCATACTAGTATATAAATGTTTTAGGTTCTCAGTGTCCTTCCCAAGAATCTATGTTGGCATGGGAATGGAAGGTTAACTACTCCCTCTTCACATCTCTCTCTTCCAGACATGGAATATTTTTTTATGGAGATAGGTTATAAGAATAGTCTATTATGACTATAAGTAAAAAATTGTGAGTGATGTCTTACTGATAAGATGAAAAAATATTATATAGTGGGGGGAATGGATAGTAGAAGGATTCCATGAAGTTGATGTCCTTAATGTTCATGATACACAACTATAAAGGAAAAGTGATGTGAAATTGAGATATAGATATGTGGTATGAGGATTTATATATGGTATGTAGATGTTTGTAAAAGGTTATGATGATATGAATGGGATGGGAGAACTAACACATTTCTTATTGGGGAATGATAGAGAAAAACTAGTAGGTAAGTTATGAATGTTACCTTTAATGATATATTCTTTGATATTATATCATTATACAAGGGTTTAATATTTGTTGTGAGATCTTTTGTGAGTTTGGGATTAGAGGAACTGGTATATGTGCTTGTTAGTTTGCTTCTTATTCACTAGGGAATTAATATGATTCTTCTAAATTTGTATGAGAGTTATTGAGGAGTATCTAACTAAGAATACATGTATGATCTCCCATATTTATATAAATATATTTTATAAGTTTTATCATCAATTAAATGATTCTTATGGACATTATTATCTTAGAGAAGAGATCTATGGTTGTAGTTATTGTCTAAGAATTTATATTAGTCTTTAATTTTGATATTTGTGCTTTCTTAAAATTTCAACACATTTTGTTTTGTAGTGGGATATGTTTTTATTTTATATTATTTCTTTTGTTGGTGTATTTATTATATTTCTTCTGGTATTTATGAGGTTCATTACTTGCACATGTGTGATTAACTCAATCAGTTCTAATTTCCAACTCATGTCCTATTAGATGGGGGATATATGGATTACTCTCATTTTTTACTTCAGACCCTAGAGAGGATCCCAGTGGAGGGGTTTGTGAAATTAATATTTTTTATTTTTTTAATATTCATTCCTTCATGGTTTTTTAAACAAATTAAAGAGTATATAACCACTTATGTTTAGGTCCATCTAATAATTTTCAGCTGGTATTATAATCATAACACCATCAGTAGAAACCTAAAGAGTTATCAAAGAAATATTGAATCCAAAATAGTAAATTAACATATGTTTCCATATCCATATAACGATAAATTCCCTTGTAAAATCTAAATGATAATGAAAAAACATAAAATAAAGTGAGATGTACCCATGGAATACGACTCTAACATCCCTAATAAAAATCCCTTTCTTTCAAAAGGGTTTGATTTTTCCAAGACAATACCATGAATCCAAATAACTAAAATCAACCCCCATATAAATTCATAAGAAAGATGATAATAAAATGGAAAAAATAAAGTGAATTAACTTTTATTGGAGACTCCTTAATCATAGAATGAAAAATAAATGAGACCCGATCTAAAGAAAATCACAAAGATTTCCCAATAAATGCTTCATAAAAGTTAAGGCTAGAGAAGGGGAATAAAAGAGGTGTTTGAGATTTAAAATTTAATATTTATAGGGTTTTTAATGGGATAATGGTTAGGGTTAATGGTGATAACACCAAGAACCTATCAATGGCATCCATGTTTCTGACTTAGTTAGTTTTCTTAATTTCATAGTTCCTTTTATAGTGCCCCTAATGTTAATTACACATCTCTTAAAAACCTTCAAAAATATCATACATTGACCTAAAACATCATAACACTTTTCAAAAAAAAAAATCAGATAATATTTTTCCTTTAAATTCAATAAAACATAAGAAATTTTCTCCACTTAAATATTCCACCTTTTCCCTCCTTTCTACCAAACACTTTCATCAAACATCACTAAACACTCAATAAGTTTCCCCCATACCATACATTTTATACTATTAAAATATTAAAAACATAACTATAGAAACATAATATCATATATATTTCAATAATTATCCTTATTAATTCATAAATCAATCAAAATAACTCTTGGTATTGTTCACTATACAATGCATTTCAAATAAACATTAAAATTTTCCAAATTGTATCCCACAAAAATATAATGATAAAATATATTTAAAATAATAAAAGTTGAATGTTACAATTCTCCCAATAATAATACTTTATACCAATATGTAATCCCCTAAAATTACCCTTACTGGAAAAAAAATTATTTATGTTTAGAATGAAAGATTCCCTTTTCCTATAAAACATTTACAAAAATATAAAAGTATATTTTTCTTAAAAAAGATACCATTTGAAAACACCAAATTTCAAAATACCATTATAAATTTGTTACTTACCACTATTAAAAAATTTAATCTAGGGAATCATAATTCATAATTCATAATTATAATACCATTTCAAATAAGTTTTCCATCAAAATTTTACAAATTTAATTTTTAAAAAACAACCACCTAAATCTGTGAAATAAACTTGATTAATAAGGGAAAAATAAATTATAAAATTTCTCATTTATTATAGGTAAATAAAATTTGTAATTTATGGGTTGTAAAAAAATAAATAAAACAAAAGTATCAGCTCTCTTTTAACATTCAAAATTTCACATCGAACATGGAAAACATTCTATTCCATTTTAAAACTCATTTAAAATTAAATATTCAATGATGGATCTAAGGTGAGTCTATGGATTCATTTTATGATTAAATTTTAACTTTTTACACTATGAATAATTAGTGGCATAGTCTCCAGACTGTGAACCTACCTTTGGAAATGTCATTAACCCATAACACATCATGCATGTGGGGGACATAGTTAGTGGAACTATATATCTAACCACGATTACTCCCTTATCCCACTCCAAATGGTCAATGAAATTATGTCTCGTTCCATATACACTTTTTGAAAACCTTGAAACAGTCTAAAATTTCATAAATGATGACTATTTTCATGGATTTTACCCTAAACATTTGAAGATAATTTATACACCAAAAGTAACCTATTAAAGGTGATTTTTGACTCTTAGAATCCCATTTTCATTAGTTTAACTTATTTCAAAATATATATTACAAAATAAATAAATCCAATAAACATTAAACTACCCTATATTCCAATTTTATAATTTGAATTCAAAACCAAAAAAACAAATACCCACCAGTATGCCAATTTGGCCATTTTATATATGGTTCAAACCTAAATTTCTAATTTTGAATCTGTATGAAACTCAACAGAATTTATAATCCTAAAAATTATATAACACATTAGGGTAAATCAGGTTCCTGGTAAACTTAATAATCCAAAAACATCTCAAGATAATATATAATAATATAAAATATAGAATTTATTATCAAAATAAAAAAAACATTCATGATAAATTGAATCATTACCAAAATTATTTTCATATAACCAAATAATCCATAATAAATATACTAACCCAAAGAGAGGATTTTAAAACCACACTAACCAAAAAATTCCATATTGAAATTACTCACATAGATAAATGAGCTATTGAGTCTAAATGGGTCAAGAGTTATAAAATATCCATTAAAAATTCCAATACACTGATTTATTTATAAAAATACCTTTGAATTAAATGAAACGTTCTAAAAAAATTAATTTGATCCAATATATACCCCAAATAATGTAATTTACACAAAACCATTACATTCTTCATTATAAAAAGTATCTTGGCCTTTATATGATTTCTTTTTAACAAAACAATAACATAATTATAATAATTGAAAAAAAAATCTTCCAGGTATATCAATCATTTTTTGGTATAATAATATTTGAAAGGAAAACCTAAAAAAATATGATATTACAAAACCTTTAAAGAATTTCAATTTAAAATATACTACTTAAATACTAACCAAAAATATAGTTCACAAGTCTACGGAACTCATAAACTCTATTAACAGTATATATCAATCTCACTAATATCAATATTAAAAAACATATGATTGAAAAAGATTATTCATATACAAATGGACCATTACTCTATAAAAATACGTTTACCACATTTTAAAAATAAATTTGTTATTTAAATCAAATAATTAAAACAATTAATCCTTTCTAGGAATTTTTTTATTATAATATTAATTCATTTAATTAAATAACTTAACGATTCTATATCCTCAAATGTAATAATTTTAAAAAATAATATATATGAAAAACATAAAATTTAAATATAATGATGAAATCTATAAATATACACATGACAAACCACTTGTAAAATTTAAAAAAAAGTATATACCATGATAAAATATATAAAATATCTATTATGGATTATTTTTAAAGTATATAAATGAAATATAAATTTAAAAACATTTCTTGTAACACTCGAGTAATTTGTTTCATAACTTTAAATACATTAATTTGTGAAAAATAATAATTTAAAATACATATAAAGAATTATAACTTTCAAATTAATAAATTTTCTAAAAACAAGTACAATTTTTGTGGTATTATTTTGTGTAAAATAATATTTTAATATGAATATATATATTTAATTATTATATTAAAAAATTCATTTCATCAAAATATAACTCAATTAAATATTTTAAATGAATATAACAATATATATTGGCTATTATAATAATTTTGATAAATACTAAATCATGCTATGAATATATTCACTATTAATATGACACCCAAAAGATTTAAAAATAAACTTAATATAGAATCCATGAAGCATTAAGTCCCTACAAAACCAAACATTATTATAAACTAACCAATAAACACAATTTTTTTACTTCAGTGTTTTGAATTTTGAAAAAATAACATACACGGTTGCGTTCAGTAAGATATTTAGAGGAAGATAAGATCAAAATATTTTTTGGTAAATAGTATCTTACCCTTATGAAAAGTAACATACCCTTATTAATATTAACTTACCCTTATGAATAGTAACTTACCCTTATGAATATTAGTGTTACCCATATGAATTGTAATGTTACCTTATGAATAGTAATGTACCCTTATGAATAGTGACTTACACTTATGAATAGTAATGATGCTCTTACGAATAGTAATGTACCCTTATGAATAGTAATATGACCATTATGAATAGTAATATCACCCATGTAAGTAAAATAATATTTAGGAACCTTATGAATGAGACTGAATAATTAAAATAATAATAATTAAGTGCTGGTATTTTTGTGATTAATAAATATTTAATTGAAATTTTAAATTAATAAATTAATTTAAAAAAAATTCATTTTCATAAAAATGTATTCCTAAATAAATATTTTTTTGACCTATGATTTTAGGAAAATTTAATAAGACCTTAGTTAATTTTTCATGGGGTTATAAAATCAGTTTTAATTTTAAAAACTACAAATGATTATTTTATTTAAAAATCAAAATTTTCTTATCTAGAAATTTATTTTGATTAAATAGAGTATATTTTTAAATTCAACATGTTTAAAAATGGTTTGGGTGAAGTTTTGGGATTTTTCTGAAATAATTGAATTTTTTGGTGAATAGTAAAATTTGATAATTAACTAAATATGCTAAATAAATAAATTTCGGCATCATACTTGAATCATGGATGATTTAAATGGAAATTTTATTGAACTCACGTGCACTTATTACTATTTTTAAACAAAAAAATAATGTCTATTCATAGTCTTGAGCCAAAATAATAAAATAATGATTAAAATAATGGAAAACTCCTTCTCTCCTCCACAATAAAAACCACCCCTCACTCCCTCTTCCCTTCACTCCTATAAGCCTTGAAGCCTCTAAAATTCTTACCCAAATACCCTTACATATTAATTCACCATGTACTAGGTCTCTTGGTATTTCCTAAAGACTAAATCCCATTCCCTTGAGGATATTCACAACAAGGTGTATTCAAGAGGTAAATCCACATCCTTTTTCATTCAAATTCATTTCAAGTTCCTTTTTTTGTTATAATATAGTCACCTCCTCTATCTAAATAATCTTGATAACTATATTATCATCTATATACTATAATTATAACATGTCAATTTAATAACCATTATCAATATCCTTACTCTCTTCTTCTTTTATTTTATAAATGAAATCATCATCCGGGAGGTGCCAATTTACAACCTTCGTAGATGATGAAGTTTAATTCTTCAATTTCTTCTTCAAGGCTGGTCATTAAACTGTTTTTATGGTCAATACATATTCTAAAATATTTATTATATATTATGTAATTATTCTAGCACCATCATTGGTACATGATGCTAAAAAATAGAACAAAACTAGTTTGTTGTGAAAAAAACCACCGTAAAAATATAAACGATTATCACTAAATGACTTATCTAATGATTCATTTACATTCCATGTAAACAAATGATATATAAAAAAATTTAAACTTATTTTTTTATTATTAATACATAAATTCTATTTTTTATAATTGTATCCATTATGCGTGAACTCCATAAGCAAACGAACTGATTATGAAAACCAAGAAAATAAACACTTTGAAACGACAGAATTCAATCTTATAACCTATCAATAAGGACATAATTGAACTAAATAAAATTATGATAACTAAATAAATATCTAATAGGTTCTGTATCAATTTATAATGAGTCTAATTTCTTATTCCAGGTCCTTAAGGGGAATAACAGAACACATAAGTACATAAGGTAAAGGTTTCCTCATCTAACTTCCATTTTTGTGAGATACTCCTTATTTGTTTCTATTACTTGTGTATAGTGTATTTATACTGCCCATTGTTGTATATTATCATTAATCTTATTATTTTCATGGTATTAAATTTATCATTTTATGATTATTAATTTTGGGTCATATGATTTGATTGATTACAAAGTTGTTAGAGATTTCTACCTGAACATCCAATTTCTTTCGGGTAACTCTTATTCCCAACTTATCTCAATAAAATTATTATTTATTCTTATATACCCCTCATGAATTCAATTTTAATGTTATATAAATTTGAACTAAACCGAACCCTTATTTTTTTATGGGGAGTTACATGATAAAAAATTAACTTTCAAAAATTATTCCTGATAAGAAATCCTGATTCACGGGAACTTCTCAAATTCTTAACTATTTTGAAGTGCACACTATAATCTGTTTTAAGACATAATTATCTATCTTAAATCAAAAATTTTAACATGAAGAAATATATTGGTTAATATCTAGTTTTATGAAATTAAATGTATCCTTTCTCTTTAAAACCTCTTTAATATTTTCTTTAAACAACATTAAGATGTTTTATTTCTAATGCTTATTTAAAAAACCTTTTAACATGGTTTCCATTAAGTGGGAAAAAATTTATTCCTCAAATATAATTTCAATATTCCTCTATTTTATTTTCTAGGATATACATGTTTACAATATTATTGATGAAAAATACAAATGATTTTCCAAAATAACTCTTCTTTCCAAAGTAAAAAATGATTTTTCTCATCTCAATTTAACATTTATGAGATATATGTTTTGTTAACCAACTATTCCTTAAATGCGGTGTAAGTAATTAATTTTGGTATATCATATCAAGATTCTCCTTATTCTCATGATATTATAAGGGATTATTATTTGAATGTTTCAAGGGGGTATGGAACACTTTGTAATGTTTTATGAATTATTTTGTCAAGAATTTTTCAATGATATCATTTAAAAATATTCTCATTTATGTCAAAATCTATTGTTTAATATTGTACTTAATTGAAGTTTATCTCTTATGATAGCATCTAAAATATTCACTTTTTTGGATTATTTTGACTGTGGATGTGCTAATTTGATACCATTAATGGGTTATAGTCTAAGTATTCTCATTTCACATGCTAGTTTTTTAAATATGAATGTTTATGATGACTATGTATCACCCTTTTAATATCATAATTGTATTGAACTTAGTAATTGGTAGGTGGTGCCTATTATAGCCCTAATATGCATCGATGGGTCTCATTAGACAAAACAGAATTGGTTTTTGGCCGAGGCCTTACCCTAGTATTTTCAAACGTCTTGGTATAGGCCTCGACAATATGTTACAGTTGTCCGGCATTATGAATTACTTCATTGTGATATTAGTAATTGATAAACCATATGATTATTTGACTAGTTGAATATCAATGGCTATGGTTTCATACTATTATGTTCATTTATTATGGCATCATTTTATCATCTTTTATTCATTCCATATTATGCTCAAGTATAATTTTAAAGGCATGTGTTTTTAGTTTCCCATCATGCCTAGTGTTTATATTTATGATTACTTCCACTATATTAATTACCCTTACTAAGCATCTATGATCAACCCTTTCTTATGTTTTATTTTCCATAGGTTATGAAGAAGAGAATTTTGAATAAGATTTCAAGGATGAATTTTATTTCATTTTATATTGTATCTTATAATATTTTCTCTTCCCAATGTATTATGGGTGTGAATATACTAAACTAATTGGTCATTAAGGATTTTATTCCTTGTAATCATTCAAATGTAATAAACTAATTCACCAGCTCCAGGAAACTGGGGTTAGGGTGTTACAATTCATATCAAATGAAGTTTAACAACAACCTTGGAAACTAGATTTAGAAAACATAGATTATAGAATAAAATCCTATGATAGAATTTGATCATAAGCACACATACCATCCTAGATCTTTGGAAAGGTATATATTATGTGGGTATTCCTATAAAATACATCTTAGTATGGATGCTACAAGTGGATGTGGTTCTGAAACCTAGGAGTAACAACTCTGACCAGGTGTTTAGGGATTGACCCAGGGAAAACTAGTACACAACAGCGGGCCTTACTACGCACCTGGCTAAAAACTCCTGAGGGATATTCATAGGATAACTCCAATTTTCTTTACGTGCCATTATGAAGGATTTATGCCCCCAAAGTAACCAAAGAATATGGTTCTTGGATTTACGATGCGTTAATTTATGGTATGTGTTATACCATGTTTAGAGTTATAGAGATTTAATAGTTTTATGATCTCATATATTATATATAATTGATTAGAAATGGAACCTAACAGAAGGGATGATAACTACATCAATTCACATGATGCAAAGAGTAATAAGGATCATATATCTTATGGTCTTAAGTCATCATTTCAAAGGAAGAAAGTATCCCAAGTATCCTCATCACAATCTGAAATAGTATCATGTGTCAATATGTTATGTAAATAATTCTTTGAGTGCAATGGATTTGAAGGTAATAAAAATAATAAGAGGATGGCAGAGAAAAACATGGATAAAGGGAAGAATGGAAAAAAGGGTTTTCCCACTTGCAAAAACTACGGAAAGAATCACCCTGGTAAATTCTTGAAGGGAATGGGAGTTTTTTATAATTATGGAGAAAAGGGACACCAAGTTCATGATTGAAAGGGTAAGAAAAAGTTTTCCAATATATAATGCTTCAACTCCATGTAGATGGGACACTATGTGAATAAATGTCCCAAGTATCAAAGGAATATACCCCAAATGATGGTATTGGATAATTATCAAGTTATGATACTGCCACATATGAAGTTTAATGATTAATATTCCTTGTTAAGAATCATGTCATTTGAATATTTTATCAGAAATTTACTGGTTATAAGAATTATTCAATATATGAGGATTATAATAAAATATTATTTCATTAAGGATTTGAGTTTGTATGATGAATTCTACTATTGAAAAGTTACTCAGTAGAAAGTTAAAATTATTGTAAGAATATATGGTTGAGGGAAAGAAAACCCTTATTATGTTCCTAGAATAGAGACATTGATTTTAGAAGAAATAGATGGTTTATTTGGATAACATAAATTGGATAACACTTTCTATCTTGGATCTATATAATGAACTGTTAAAAAAGTGATATATTCTGCAAAATTTTGGACTTAAGTAATATATAAAAATTCCTATTATAAGGAGGAATTAACGTATTAAATAAGGTTTTATAGTAATTCAAGTTATTACCATTCTTCAATAGAATACAAACAAAATGTACTCACATATTTAAGAGCCACATCATGTTGTTTAAAAAGTTCATTATATAAATTCAGTGAGCTTCTTTCAAAAGTATTTGATAATGATATTTTTTGAAAGTTGACCATTTATGAAATGGTTGAATTTGATAATTGGAAAAGGTTTTAGAGATTATTTTACCCTATGATACAACTTCTTCCATGAAATAAAGTAGGAATAGTAAATGGAACAACTGAAGGATAAGATTGTGTTTATAGAAATGTATCAAGTACTTATATTTCATTATGTTATAATATAGTGTGATAATTTTTAAACATTTGGGAAAGGATCCTAAAACCAAAAAATGCAACCAGGAACCTTCTTTTCTGATGAATCTAATGGTTCTTTATATCATCACAGATTTATGGTTATTTGAATGTTAAGATTTTAATGGTCATGTTCTCTATCTCTCTCAATCAGAACTTGATGGTTAGATTACCCTTCCATAAACATAATTTCACTTCACTTTAATGTTATCATATGCATATTTTTTTTGTAACATTTGATTTTCCATTGCCCTCTTATTGAGAGGATATTTTATTAACCCTATTTCTGTTATGGGTTACCCATAAGGGAATTTTCAAATATGAACCTTTAACTATTGAAGTAAAATTTTGAATTGAGAGGACATAATTCTATTGAGATGGGGGATAATGTAACATCCCATTAATTTGTTTTGTAATTTTAAATACATTAAGATGTGAAAAATAATAATCTAAAATTCTTATAAATAATTATGGATTTCAAATTAATTAATCTTCTAAAAAAAACTATTTTTCAGTATTATTTTATGTAAAATAATATTTTAATATAAATATATATATATATAATTATTTAATTACAAAATTTATTTTGATCAAAATATTACTTAATTAAATATATTAAATGAATAGAAATAATATATATATTTGTTATTATAATTATTTTGATAAATACTAAATCATGCTAAAAATATATTCACTATTAATATGAAACCCCAAATATTTACAAATAAATTTAATATAGAATTCATGAAACACTGAGTCGCTACAAAATAACACTTTGTTATAACATAGCCAATAAACAAATTTTTGCTACTTCGGTGTTTTGAATTTTGAAAAACTGTAATACATGGTTGCATTTAGTAGGATATTTAGAGTCTCTTAGGATTAACATAATTTTCGGTAAATATTAACTTTCCCTTATGAAAAGTAACATACCCTTATGAATAGAAACTTAACCTTGTGAATAATAACTTACCCTTATGAATAGTAATGTTACTCTTAGGCATAGTAAGTTACCCTTATAAATAGTAATTTATACTTATGAATAGTAATAAGACCCTTAAGAATAGTAATGTAACCCTATGAATAGTAATATGACCATTATGAATTAGAACCTCACCCATGTTATTATAAATAATATTTATGCACCTTATAAATGAGATTGAATATTTTAAAATTTAATAATTAAGTGTTGGTATTTTTGTTAGTAATAAATATTTAATTACAGATTTAAATAAATAAATTAATTTAAAATAAAATTCATTTTCATAAAAATTTATTCTTAAATAAATATTTTGTTGTCCTATGATTTTAGGATAATTTAATAAGACCTTAGTTAATTTTTCAGGGTATTATAAAATCAGTTTTATTTTTAAAAACTCTAAATGATGATTTTACTTAAAAATAAATTTCTATTATTTAGAAACTTATTTTGATAAAATGGTGTATATTTTTGAATTATACATGTTGAAAAATGGTTACGGTGATTTTTTGGGATTTTTCTAAAATACTTGAATTTTTGTTGAATAGTGAAATTTGATAATTAACGAAATATGCTAAATAAATAAAATTCTTGCATCATGATTGAATGATGTATGATTTAAATGAAAATTGGTTAAAACTAAAATTCAATTATTACTATTTTTATTCACAAGAATCAATATTATTCATTGTCTTGAGCCTAAATAATAAAATAAGGATTAAAATAATAGAAAACCCCTCCTTTCCTCCACTATAAAAACCACCCTCCCTCCCTCTTCTCTTAACTCCTATAAGCCATTAAACCCCTAAAATATATGTCCAAATACCCTTACCTAGTCAAGCCCCATGTCCATGATCTCTTATTCATTCTAAAAGTCCAAAACCATTTCCCTTAAAGAGATTCTCAAGGAGGTGTATTCAAGAGGTAATCCACATCCTTTTTCGTTCAAATTCATTTTGAGTTCCTTTCTTTTGTTATACTCTACTCACCTCATCTATAAAATTTATCTTGATTACTCCAATATCATCTATATATTATAATTATATCATGTTAATTTAATAACCATTATAAATATCCTTACCCTCTCTCTCTCTCTCTTTTATTTTTAAAATGAAATCCCCATCCAGGAGGTGCCAATTTACAACCTTCGGGGAAAAGGAATTTTCATTCTTTAATTTTTCCTCAAGGATTTTCATGAATACATTTTTATTTTTTCAATGTATTATAAAATATTTATTATATAATATTTAATTATTCATGAATCGTTATTTTTATATGATAATAAATAATAGAACAAAACTAGTTCGTTGTGATCAAAATCCACTGTAAAAAAAATCTAAAATATTATCAATAAATGAATTATCTAATGATTCATCCGTATAAAATGTAAGAAAATGATATATAAAACCATTTAAACATCTGAATTTTTATTATTAATAGATAAATAAAATTCTTTATAATTATATCCCTTACTCACAAACTTCATAAACAAGCGAACCGATTATGAAAACTAAGAAAATGAACACTCTGGAATGACAGAATTCAATCTTATAACCTATCAAAAAAGACATAAATGAACCTAATAAAATTATGATAAGCTAAATACATGTCTAACAGGTTCTGAATTAAGTTATTAATGGGTCTAATTTCATATTCCTGGACTTTAAGTTCAAGAGCGGAACACATACGGACATAATATAAGGGTTTCCTCATCTAACTTTCTTTTTTATGAGATACTCCTTATTAATATCTATTAATTGTGTATGGTGTATGTATACTAACAATTGATTTATCTTATCATTAATATACTTTTTTTATTCTATTAAATTTATAATTTTATGATTATTAATTTTGGGGCATATGATTCGATTGATTACAAAGTGGTAATAGATTTATACCTGAACCTTCTATTTATTTTGGGAACTCTTAATCCCTACTTATCTCAATGAAATTAATATTTATTGTTATGTAATCATTTTTAATTATATTTAAATATTCTATAAATGTGTACCAAACAGAATCCTTATTTTTTTATGGGGATTTACATATTTTAAAACGATCTTTCAAAATTTCTTCTCGATAAGAAATCCAAATTAAAGAGAACTTCTCAGATTCTAACCTATTTTTAAGAGAACTCTAAAATCTATTTTAAAACATAATTATATTTCTAAAATCACACATTTTAACATGAATAAATATACTGGTTTATATCTGGTTTTATTAAATTAAACATTCCTTTTCTCTTTAAAACCTCTTTAAAATTTTCATTAAACTGCATTAAAATTTTTTATTTCTAAAGATTCTCAAAAAATTATTTTTACATGATTTACCTTCAGTGGGACAACATTTATGCCTCAAATATAATTTAAATTTCCCTACCTCTTATTTTCTATGATGTAAATTTTAAAAATTGTATTTCATGAAAAATAAAAATTATTTCCCAAAAGAACTATTCTTTTGAAAGTAAAAAATCATTTCTCTCATTTCACTTTAGATTTTATGAGATATATACCTTATACACCACTTATTCCTTGAATTTTTTTTATTTAATACCTTTTGTTATATCATATAAAGAGTCTCATTATTCTCTTGACATTCTAAGGGATTATGATTTGAATGTTTCTAGGTGTTATGGGACACTTTGGAATTCTTAAGGATTATTTCCTCAAGAATTGTTTAATGGTCTCATTTAAAAATATCCTCTTCTATGTCAGCATACTTTTTTGAATCATGTAATACATTGATTTTTATCTATTATTGTATCACCTAAAATATTTTTTTTAAGGTATTTTTATTAGTTTGATTGTGGATGTGCTAATTTGATACCATTCATGGGTTATAGTTTAAATATTCACATTTCACCTACTAGTTTTTCAAATACGAATGTTTATGATGTCTATGTATCACCCTTTACATATAATGAATGTATTTGGATTATTAAGTGATGGGTGGGGCCTTCTATACACCCACAATTCATTTGTAGGTCTCATGAGACAAAACATAATTGGGTTTTGGCAGAGGCCTTACCCTAGTATTTTTAGACATCTTGGATGAGGCCTCAACAATATGTTTCAGTTGTTCAGAATTATTAATTCCCTCATTATTATATTATTAATTGATAAAATATGTGATTATTAGAATAGTATAATATATATGGTTATGGTTTCATACTCTTATGATCATTTATTATGGTGTTATTTTTATCATCTTTTATTCCTATCATATTATGCTCATGTATAATTATAAAGTCATGTGTTTTTAGTTGTTCGTTGTGCCTAGTGTTAAAATTTTTGATTACTTCCACTATATTACTAACCCTTAATTAGGATCTGATCTCACCCATTTCTTAAGTTTTATTTTTCCCAGGTTATAAAGAATAAAATTTTGAAAAACAATTTAAGGTTGAATTTTATTTAATTTTATATTTTATCTTTTTATATTTTATCTTCCAACTGTATTATGGGTATCATGAATGTAATATATCCTTCTAAGGCTGCTAAACTAATTGGTACTTTGTAATTTTATTCCTTGTAATTATGCTAATGTAATAAAATAAGGCGCTGGCTTTGGGAAACTAGGGTCAGGTCATTACATTTCCTATGATAATTTTTTTTTAGATATACACATCAATGCAAAACCAAGCATTTATTAATCACTTAATATACTCTTAATGAAAATAAATATTATCCAAAATTATACACCAACCATTCATTGAATATATTCCAAGATAAAACCATCATTAATCAAAAAATAAATCATATTTAAAGTAAAACTACCTAATGAATTTTTGAAAATCCTCATCATAAAGTAATATTCTAAATCCATTGAATATTTAAAAGACAGAGTATATTTCAAATAAAAATAATAAAAAACACTAATTATTCAAAATAAACATTTAATATAAAATTATATATCAATGTAATTCCAATTTTTGGAAAATTACATTTCAAAAGATATGTTTTATAAGAAGAGTATATTTTTTATCTATCAACGGGAACTCTAAAAAGGGTCCACAAACTACCCCAAAATCTATAAAATAAAAATAGATATATAAATGGTTTTCTAATCACCCATATTAATTAGTTCTACATAATTACATCATATGTAATTATAAAAAACATTTTAGTTAATAAAATTAAGTTTCACCCATAAAAAATAAACTCACCATTGAATGCATCTATTTAAGAATTGTTATGAAAGTTTTCAAGTACTTTTAAATTCATAAAGTATTCATTAAATTTTAAAATATCGTAACTAAATAAAACATGATTACTAAAACAATCATAATTAAAAAAATTATATAAACCAATAAAGACAATAAAAATTAAATACCAATAAAGAAAAATATTCCATCAATAAAAAAATCAATAATGTCAGAAGACATAATGACCATATTAAAATATAATTAATAAAAAATTAAAATTAATATAAATTTATTCATTTCAAAACATTTTATTTACATTTTCATTTACAATAACATTTCAAAACATTTATATTATAGAATTTGAAAATAATAAAACATAAATATTCCATTTAAAATATTATTTCCTAACTTATCCATTATCATAAAAAATCTACACCAATGTTATAATCAAATACTTTATTCTCATAAAAATTTAAAACCATTTATTCATTTTCTCATTTCACTTCCAATTTCTATAATCTCATTATTTTGGGATTATTATAAAAAATATTCCCAGAAAATAATAAATCTCATGTTTTTTAAATCACCACACCAAATATACTTTTTTGATATCATGAGAATCCATTTTTATGGGTTAAAAGGTAACTTGGACACACAAAAACAAATAGAATAATAATTAAACTATAATGGGAAACACCAAACAATTCCAAAGTTTTTAATATATTAGTACCATGATCCCTTTGTATACTCTAGTCAATGAATAATTCATCTTCTCTAGGAATCCATCTAGTATGAGGCCTTAATATACTCCTACATAGTTATTTTATCATCATTAAAACCATGAACCAATTTTTTATCTTCAGAATTGATCCATGAAATTTTTTATTTATCTGTATTTACGTGAATATCTATTTAATATATTCTGGAGATGTCCTTAAGTGACGATAATATGTCAATCACCTCTTCTACTATCTCCACCTTAGAGTTCATAAACAGGACTAGGGAAGGTGTAAGTTCACCCTTGTGTTCCTTTCCATTTCTCCTCCCATTATTTTCCACTGGAATATAGACCTTGGATTTAAGACCCAATTATTTGAATCTCATGCCTTTCCCCACTGATCTTGTCACCATTAGTTTTAATAAGAATCAATAGTTCTTAAACCCTATAGTTTTATTTCCTATACTAAGTGAGTTGTCTCTAATGTCCATACTCAATTTTCCCATTTTTTCTTTCATATAAAATAATTATCTCTTGACAAGATGTCCTCTTCTTAGTTAGATAATACTAGAGATTTAGTATTTTATTATGAACCAAACACATAGAAGAGCCCTTATCTAATTAATTATATCCACTTCTAATTTTTTTCAACACTCAATCTACCACTTTTGAACCCTTATTAATATTATTATTATAAATCACCATTGGATATTCCCTTTTGTGAACATGATATGAGGAGTTTATATTAAAATCCACAAACTGATTAATATGCTCTAAATTCATAGAGTTCTATTCTAGGATTGGACTAATCATAGGGTCAACTCTTCTTTCAATCCAAGATGTATAGGGAAAGTGACATTCCAACCTAGTATACAAAAATGGAAGAGTAAATCACTTATACACTAAGTAGTCTCCCATCCTAGAGAGAATCATTTGGTTGAGTTTACCTTCCTCTATTTCGTATTCTAGAACATCTTAGGGATATGAGAAATTCTTTTTGTATTCAACAGTATTGTTTGAACCAAAAAGTTTCACTACTATAACATAATTTGGAGTAACTTTAATGACAACATTGATGTTTGGGTTCCATTCCTCACCCACCCCCACCAATAATTTGGGCCACGGATCACCATTGAAAATATGAGAATGGTCTATCTGACTGGAAAAATGACACATAAAATTTCAGATATTCAAACCACCCTTATTTCCCTTAAATATTGGGGAATGAATAATAAACCATTGAACTAATAATAAAATGTGTGAAAACATCCTATATCATGTAACCAAGATGACCATAAGGTTGCGAATTCCCCAATTGATTAATATATGAATAATAATTGACAAAATATTTAAATACCACTAGCTATATATAGTCAAACTCATATCTAATATTAATCCAACCAAAATTCGTTGGTGGTTTTGAAATATCATCTTCCATACAAGGGTGAGGGGTGATGAGATGGATGATTGAGCTAGTCCTCCTATATGAGAATATATAAAAACCCACTATATTCTCTAACAATCATAGTATCAAAAAAATTAAAATGTAAGGGAACATTATGGATTAAAAACCAATAAATACATGATTAGAGGATTTCACATCATATGAAATTAATTCTATCAATGAAAAGGAGTGAACCAACATCCATAAAATAATAAAATAGATATAGAAAATGCTAAAATAAAATACTTCTATAATGAAAAAAGAATCAATATGTGGTGTATATACAATAAACCAATAATCAATTATTCATGTAATCTCCTTGAATAAAATAACATATTATCAAAAGATTTGAATGATGGTTTAAAATGAGCGAAACATGCCACCAGGGAAATATTAAATAGGTAATAGTCATCTATGAACTCCAAAATTTAGATTAGATCCTTAAGGAATCCATATTGAAGAGAGAGGTCATTTGGGTAAATCATAATACCTAGAAACGGTAGGAGAAAATAAGGTTTGGAAAATTAATCTAGGAAAGTCATAATAAATATAATGAAAAATAAATATTCCCATCGTGAACAATAATTATCATGAATATGTACACTAAATATGTAAATGAATTGAAACCCCATAAATAGGTTGATTAACACCACTTAATCACAAAATTCCCTAGAAACATGATCTTTCACCTTAAACAGGATGATCAAATAAATTTATAGTTTACTTCTCATGTTTTAATAATAGTACCTATATCTAAATAACCTAATTTCCTAATGATATTTTGATATTGTTTTTTACTCAAATATATATCTATCATACCCAATCTTTAACACCCTAGCCCTTCTCACTCTAGAAATATAAGATGGAATGGCTGGTCACATGGCCTCGAGCGCACCTCCCCATATGCTAGACGCTAAAAACTACCAGTGAGGGTCTTAAGGTAGTAAAATGGGGATACTATACCCTTTAGATTAGTGATAAGACAACAAAATAATAATAAATTAAATATAAATTGTGGAATATAACAAATGAGAATCAACAAATGAAGAATAAATAATAGTGAAAAAATATCTAGGACATTGTCAAATATACAACCATGAATGAACATGATACAATGTACAAGAAGTAGAAAACATGACACATATATAATGAAAAGAAAAAAATCCTAAATGGATATCTCTATGAGAATACAGAGAACTAGCTTAGTTTTGTGCTCATATACTCCCAAATCAAAGAGTAACAACACAAACAAAAATCCAAAAAAATATCCTACAAAAAATAGGTATATATAGGCACCAAACAGTGGCCTAAATAGGTTTTGAGAGAAAATTAGTAGGCCCCCACCAATGGTGTATAATGAATAATTCCATCTGTGAATATAAAATGAACAACAGTGTGTAGTTATATCAAAATAAAATAGTGATGTGCAAATAAATCCATGTCACTCTTCGGTTTCTAAGAGAACACCTCGCTGGTGATTCATGCTTCATTTTAATTTGAAATATCTCTAAACACAAGACATAATATATTTATAATATGTATAATAATACATGTAGAACCAGCTAGGCCCCAAGGGGTATAACCGAATAATCCATGTGTAATAAAAGGAGTATCGTAATCAAAAAAGGATGCAACTCATACTGCTCATTCTCAGAATACAGTATTACATCTTTAAATGCTTACTATTTATGTGAAATTACATTTACAACATCCAATCATGGGTGTTAAATGTCATGTTCAACAACCCAAGAGATGTGAAACACAATTTCCAACATCCTAGACCAAGGGGGTATGTGATGCACCATGTCCAGCATCCCTGAACAAAGTCTCATAGTAATAATCAATGTAATATAATCTCATTCATCTTATTCTCCCTTAACCAAGGTGTTCTATAATGATGAACTCAGTATCTCCCAAGGAACAATTTGATTACTAATCACATTTTATTATAATTTGTACAAACAATATATTTAATAGTTTAATGTAGTCTATTTTTAGAAGCATAGTTAACTAATCTGTCAGCAACCCATGTGTCTCCCTTGGTAATTTTCAGTAGATACATAACATGGTTGTGCGCCCTTAGGTGCATGATTTAAAAAACTCTATGAACCCCTACAAGTCCCAAATATTTTTCAAGATCCTCCTCAAATGGTTAATCAAACTATGCCCCTTAAAAAATTGGTACACACAATTAGCACTAATCATGTTACAATCATGTGCCTAAATTTTTCTCTCCCAGAATTGAGTTATCAAATCCCGATGCTCCCAAAACTCATCCAAGATTCTGAGCCACATCTTGGTCCTTATAAATCATATAAAAATTACATTGGAAACTGTTTAAACTCGTTTAATTCTATTTTGAATCATGGTTTAAGAATCGACCCATATACCAAATGAGAAATTTGAATTTCTTTAGAAATTCTAACCAAGTCCAAATCCAGGGATGTTACAAAAACTGACATAACACAAACCAAAGGCCAAGTCTAGATTCCCTTTGGTGGAATAAGTTCAAATTGTATCAATTTATGAATTTTTATTAACTTACCATTTACAGTAAATTAATAAATAAAAAAATAAATTTATCTAGAAATCATACAAAGTGTTTCCATACATTCAACTTATTAAATAAATGAAATATAAGAAAGTAATAATCAAAAAGAAATAATATTTAATTATAAAACACAATATATATGATCATTTATAGATAAAATATATAATGAATAATATAAAGTTAATATTTATATTGTTGATACTAGAGAAGAACATTAGTGAAATGAAATAATCCATTATCTCTATGTAATAAAAATGACTATCCACATAAGTCATTGTCTCTATAACCACAAATTAAAGTCCGTAGTCTAATACTTATAAATTAAACATATCTTTGAATACATATAAATAAAATTAAGAATAAAAATCTATACACATACTATAATTTTATATGTAGTGAGTGATCAAGAATCCTATTAGGATACCTCCATGGTTTTTATACACATAATTTTGTATGGAAAACCGCTAATGTAAGATTATAAATTAATTATGAGAATACCTTTATTAAGAATTGGTAAATCAAAAATCCAAATAACATCCCATATATGTTATTTAGAATAAAATTTAATTTCCAATAATTTTATTTAAAATAATAAATGTTATATAAAAAATAAAATTAAACCAATATCATCAAGAAATAGTAAACATCATGGGATAAATTACTTGAAGAAAATGGAAAATATTTAAGATCTTCATTCCAAACTAAAAGCTACATACTAACCACTAGTCATAGTGAAATACTAAACAAGATTGTAATCCACTATCTAGATCATAAACCTTGACTAGTAGGAATGCTACGAGTCTAAGAAAACTTCAAAACTAGTGAATATTACTTAAAATATAAGTAACTAGAGCATTGTGAAATACTAATCCACCATTGGAAAATCATAACCATTTCCATATTAGAAGATAACTATCATATAAAAAAATTCTAACCTGGATTGGTATTTACCACTACTATCCCACTCAACTACCCATGATTCTCACAAAATAATTTCTAAATAAAATTTATTAATCATGTGAATAAAATAAATTTAATATAACAATATATCACATCCAATCACCTTTTAAAGAGACAACCCCATTAATATCAATATCAATATCAATATCATTTCTTAATAAAAAAATCCACAAAAATATAATCTATAATAATGTTAATAATCATTTTGTTATAATAAATCATGAAACATTTTTATCACATAGCTCAAAAGACATTACCCTTTATAAACTATCACAAAAAAAACGAATCCCCACTTTAAAATCAACAATAAATTCAAATATTTAAATAATTCTCAAATATTTAGTAATAAAAGCCCACTTTAATTCAAGACAATCACCCCTTTGTAATTTTTAGGATATTTTCAAACAATGTGATTACCCTTGTGAAATAAATAATAAATTAATCTTTAAATTAAACTCAATTATTTTATAATAAAATGATGCTTGGAATTTCACCAAACACCTTGTGATTGGAAATAGTTAGAACCCAGAATTTATTCTTTTCCCATGTAAATCCCCTCTTTAATCACATATAGTTCATAAATTAACATAAAAAATATAATCTCAATTCATCATATATGTTTAAATAAGTACAAGTATCATGGAAAACAAAAAATTAAATATCTATGTATGCAAGGATATGTCAATAAATGGGATCGTATCAGACCCCTGCCTTTTAGGGACATCCAAACAATTTTTCTGGGTATTATAATCTTAATACCACCCTTAGAAACCTTAAAAGTCATTAAAATGAAATTATAGATGAAAAAATAGTAATATAATATAATATTTTATATACTAATAAAGATAAATGACCAAATTTGAGATATATTATGATGAAAAAATATTAAATTATGCATGAAGGAATCATAGAATCCTTATCTAACCTTTTAAAAAATCACTCTCATTTGGAACGGTATCAGTATGTCTTGGTGAAACCCGCATTTCAACTCAATAAAACTATACCCCATATAAAGTTCTAAGTAATAGGAATAGAAAATGTGAATAAATAGAGTGTGTTACCTTTTATTGGGGAATCCTACCACTTAGATTTAGAATGAAAAGAGATCTGGGTAAAATAAAATCATAAAGATATCCCAAAAAATGCTCCTTTTTGAGATAGGGACAAAATGGAGAATAAATGATGTGTTAGAGACTTATAATAAAAAATTTAGAGGTATTTTTATGGGATCACGATTATGTGAAATGGTTAGAAAACAATAAAAAACAATTCCATCCATCTAGCCTTCCAATCACGATTATTTCTGTTCATGGTTCTCATTGTAGTGCCATCACTTGTAATAGTGTACATTCAAAAAACCTCATAAAATAGAACATTTTGACCCAATACATCACAAAACATCAAAATATATATAAATAAACAATATAATTCTTTTAAATCCCCACAAAAACATTAAATTTTTTCAACCTAAATATTACATGTTTTCTATCCATTTAAATGAACACCTTCCTGAAACATTACTAAATGCTCAATAAATTTCTCCCACATGACCCCTTTAGAATAAATAATATACTAAAAAATGAAAAACATAATTAAAGATACATTATATCACTAAAATTCCAAATAATATCCCCATATAAATATATTAATCATTTATAAATATTATAATTACTATACACCATACCAAGAATTTCACTAGAACTTTAAAATATTTCATAAAAATAATATATATAAAAAATATATTTAAAATCACAAATGCTCATTGTTGTATAGAATATAAGGTAACATTTTTATCTAGTTTCTATATATATATATATCATTGTATGTCCAAGATATGGACATAGAAACATTATATCATTAAACCAATGAGTATTGATTGTGATTTATTGTTCATCATGATATTTATTTGAGGTTATATCTTATTCTATGATATTAGACCATGGATTTGGGAATTTATCATGGATATCTTGTTTAATTTTGCAGATTCTAAAAATTTTATGTGATTTTTAAATACATTTTTCTTTATTTATTGATCATAGATGATTATTTATGTAAAATGATTAATTTAAATGAAATAAATGTTTTGTGTAAAGGGGTTGATTTTGATATAAAATAATTTTCCCTAGAATTAACTATTTTCAAATATATTTATATCTTAAATTTTAAATAGAATTTTTGTGTGCAATTGTTTTAGTTTTTTTTAATAATGGTGGTCTGAAAATTATTTTGTTGTATGATCACAATTTTGATAAAAAAAATATATTTTTGATTGAAAAGAGAAAATTTAAAGGAATTTGATTAGAATGGTGTTTAATTTAGATAAATTGTTTCTATTTTTTATAAACAAATTATTACATTAGTTTTTAAGTATGTAAAAATGGTTTTATAAGAAAATTATTTTTAAAACTACAAAGTTTTTACAATGTTAAAGTGAATATTTAGAGAGTGTTCATTATGGTGAGAAATATTTAACATTATAGGGTAAATAAAGTAACATACCTCTCATTTATTTGTTAATGTAGAATATTTTGGGTTATTATTGGGAAAAATCCCTCAATGTAACTTTGAAGCATTTTTGGGTTGGTTGTGCTGGTTGAAAAACAGGCCTCCAAGTTTTGTGTGTTGATAAGGTGGGTTCGTAATTTCAGTTTGTTGACAAAGGGGGTTTATATGGTGAGTTGTTGAGTTACATAGATAATATTGAAAAACCATGTTGACAAAGAAATATTGATAATGTAATGGATGATAATGAGGTGGAAAAAAATAATAAATATAAGGTGGTGTTATTTTATAATGTTGGATAAATTTTTGGACCTACAATTGGAAAATTAAGAAAGGAGTTTTTGGAAAAAGAAGGTGGGCGTAAAATTATAGAGGTGCGCACAATATTGGAGAGGTGCTCCCAAAATTGGGAAATGTTCACAATATTGGTTTTGTGTGAAATATTGAACACGGTTTGAAATTTTGTGTACAAATGGTGATTTGGGATCAAAACGTTGAAAATGGAAAAGGCATGAGGTGAACGCAAAATTAGGACATGTGCATGAAATATAATGTTGTGTGAGAGTAGTTTCTCACGCTCGATGAGGGTTTTGTGTGACACAACATGGTTTTGTTTGTAGGGGTCAGGATTGACAATAAATAAGAGGCCCCCCCTCATTTGAAGCAAATCAATACTTAGAGGAGATCTGAGCTCTGATTCGGGTAAAAAAATACACAAAAGAAGTTGCACGTAAAATTGAATGTTGCACGTAAAAAAGGATTTTTGCATAAAATTAAGATGGTGTGAAAAAAGTGGTTTTTCATTAAAAATGTAAAAGTTGACTGAAAATTGCAGTTGGGATTTTTCGAAAGGAAAGGTTTCGCATGAAAAGAATGAAAATTGTGTGCAATGCACAGTAAAGGATGCGCAAAAAATTTGAGGTTTCCCATTTCATTTATATGGTAAGGTGGTATTAATCAGTGGATGAAAGTGGGAAATCAACATGGTATCTCTCTACATCGAGGATACATGTATTCATGAAAATTAAGGGACCTAAAATTCCATAAACTGTGACTTTATCCCTTCCTAGAGTAGTGAGTGAAGGAAGAGGAAGACATACATTGTTTCCACCAACAGTAAGCCAGATAAAGAGGTATAGGGAGTGACCCTTCGGAATTCAGTGAGAAGACCCTGAAATCTGTAAAGGTAGTGAGTCTGGGTATAGATGATCTTTCCCAAACATTGTAATAATTATTGGCATTGAACCTTAGTGATGTTGGTACATCAGTGCATCATCATTGTATTTTCCATGGACGTAGCTAAGTGAGAGTGAACCAAGAAGAAATCATTGTGTCTGTGTGTTTACATTCAAGCATTACATTTAAAGAACCATCACAAGACAAAGAAGAAAAGGAGAGAACATCATTAACAGACAAGTGAAAATAAAGTGACCCTTATAATAAAGAGGTCAAGTTCTAGTGGCGTAGGAAAAAGATTAAAAAAATATACATACCTTGATTGCCCCCCCTGCTCAGGGTATCTAGACCCCTTTTGGACCTAAAAATTGGTATTAGAGAAAACGTTACATTTATCAAGATTTTTTTATCTAACTTGTTTTAGTCCATTTTTGAAGTTAAATATTCATTCTACTCTTATATTTTTTTCCATGGAAAAGGGAATAACTTCAAATAAGAATTTGAATTTATGTGGTATTCATCTATGTGGATGTGTCTATAGATAATGTGTAATTCATCTTAAGGAAACTAGATGTCTATAGAAGAAAAGTTTGTATGAATCAGACTGTGAAAATATAGACTCACACAATGATGATGTAGGATTGAGTGGAGCACTTGAAATTCAAAGTGATGTTGAAACTAAAGATGATGAAGAAACACAAATAAGTCTATAAGTATAATTTTTCCATTAAAAAAACGAATTGTATTAGAAATTGATGAATAAATTAAATATAAAGAAATATAGATACAAGAACTAGAAATTGAGGTCAACAATCTAAGAGGCTTAAGTCAAAGGCTTATTGATGTGGCTACTAATCTGAGGTAGAAGAATGATTCCAAAGCTGAAGAACTACAAAAAATGTCTATAAAGATAGAAAACCGAACATATTTTGAAAATGTAAAGAATTAGAGGACAAATAAAATTCTGAATCTAAAATCTAGAAATGATGATCTTGCTACATAGCTATCTGAACTAGTTCAGAAGAACCAATGGTTACAGCAAGATAATGCATGCTTTTCTGAATCTGTTTCTCAAGAAAAATTAAAAATAAAGGAACAATGTTACATGGTGGATAAGCTTGCACATGAATTGGAAGATGAGATATGTAGGATGAAGTATCTCAAGATAGAACTTAAAGCTCAACTTGAATAATAGGATAAGAAGATCCAATAATTGGGAGATGAGATAAAATTAGTCAAGAAAGAAGTGGAGAAATACAATGCCAAAGAAAATCTGAAAACAAAGGATGCCTTAAACTTACTATTTGATTATTCTTTGGTAGTTGATGATGAAGTTAAGTGAAAATATGTTATTTATAAAGAGAAAATAGAATGTACTTTCTCATCTCAAAGGCTATAAAATTTGGAAAAAAATTCAATAGAGTAGAGGAATCCTCTCCCATGCATGCCAGAAAGAAATATCTGAAAAGTTCTAAGGATAAGAAAATTCTTACAGGTGTTAGAAAATGACCTAAAAAGAATTTCACAGGAAGTAATGATATCATGTGCTATTTCTGCGAAACCCAAGGCCATACTTCAAGTTTTTTTTCAGAGGCTCTGGAATATATTTTGAGATATGAAGACAGAAATATTTCTAAATTAGAGAATAAGAATAATCATCTTGAGAAATCTCAAAAAAGAGTCTCTTATAAGAGAGTATCCATGAAGTGTTTCTATTTTGGAATAATGAGACACGCCATGATTATGTGTTAGGAAGCTCAGGAGCTAAATGTAAGAAGAAGAACTCAAGCTGAATCAACATCTCAGATGAGAAATAATGATATGAGGTTTTCCTTTGATGAAAGTTGTTTTAAATTTTCTTATAATGGGCATTTTAAATGACATTATACTAATAAGAAATAGGTAAAAGAAAAGTAAATCACAAGGAGATCCATATCACAGTAAATTTATAACAAATAAGTTTAACTAGAAGGCAACATATTTATCCAAAAAAATAGGTATAAATCCATAGAAGAATCACAAGGAGCTCAACAAAATGTGTATCAATCACCTCCTCTGTTATAGTCACAACAACATTCTTGGAATCAATGTGAAAATCCTTGGAAGAAAAAGGGATGATATGCTACAATTTTAATTAAAATAATTTAAATTTAGTCTAAGAATCAACCCCAACAAAAAATAGGTGGTGTCACTCGAACAATTGATAAAAGGAATATGACTAAATAATTCTCTAGAAATCTCACTTTTCATGCCACATAGCGAGAAGTGAAGGCAATAGAAAGAGCTCGTCAATGGAGGAAGAAAAAAGAGTAGATGATCATTGGAGAGATTCCTTCTTAGAGAAAGAATCATGAAAAATGGCATATTGGTGGAGCATCAAAGAAGGAAATTTCTAATAATGGGGTTAATTACCAAAATTTGAAAAATTAAAATATTATAGAATCTAAATATCAGAAGAAGACTTGGAATGTGGGAAAAGAATACTTAGTCATATGGACAGAACAGTTGAAGTTGTATAGGCAGTTGAAGTAGACAAGGAAAGAGTATGATGCTTTACAAGAGAGAATCAAAGCGTTGGCCCATCTTAATCAATCACAATCCCCAAGTTGAGGATTCCAGAATATCTCTCCACCCTATGTTTTTAAATAATATTAACTAATGTTCAAGTGTTTCAGGTTTTTGGGGAGATACCATCTAAGGGGAAGTCTTCTAATTCCCCGACCTGAGTTACCCAAAGTCAGTGAATTATTACATAACATTGGAATGATATAAGGAATCATGTCCTAAAAGACCGACCAATTAGTTTAGTATCCATGGAAGTAATAGATACATTCATTAGTGTTACATTACATTATAAAATGAAAAACTACAATAACATTGTTTCCATAGACCACACTATGAATTTTATTCATTTATCATATACCAAATCTATGAATTTTATTTATTAAAATTTTCATTTCATTCATATATGTTTTCAAACTACTCCAAAATTCCCTTTATGGTATTAATCAAAATAAATTTTATAAATGGATTCTTTAAAAGAGATGAAACAATTGGATTTCTTTCATGAAAATATTTTTAAATATTATTCCTATCAATAATATTCACATTTACTCCTACATAAATAAAATACCCATTTTTTAAAACTTTAGAGACATACAAGCTAATTGATAACAGTTATAACCACATAATTGACATACATTTGTGATGGTTAATTCAATAAAAATTTGTAATAACCATGATATTTACTAAATTAAAATGATAGATTGTAGAAATAAAAATTTTGAGTCAACCATAACTTCAAAAATAGATATCACTTGTTACTTTAAACTTGAAAGAACCTAGTTGTATATAAAGTAATCAATGAAAACAATTATGATAATATATATATATATATATTGACAGTAATTCAAATTAATATATTGAAAAAATATCTAAGATAGAGGGAGTGAATTAGTGAACAAAATTCGTATACATTTTCATCCAAAGAACCCTTATTACCCATTAATATGAATGACATATTTCAAATTTTGAATTAAAAATTATATAATAAAATATTTTAATGAATTTAGTAAAATAATTATCCATCCAAAAATCACTAATTAATGATATAAAAAATTTCATGATTGTAACGACCTAAACTTTAATAAAAGAAATTCCATTATTAAATAATTAACTGTCTTATATAGAAATGAAATTATAGAAAAAATATACACTACTTTGATTTTTAAACCATTATAATTTTTATCCTATCATATTTAAAATACCATTAATAATATTAATTTTTAATTTTATAGATATTTTATATCGATCATATGATTAGTATATATAGAGTTATGATAAATCCAATTAACATAGTAAATGTAAGTAATGACCTAGACCGGTATGATCATACCCTATGAAGCTCATTTATCAAATCTTTTAAGGGAGATAACATCACTATGATTTTCTTTTAAGAAATCCCAAGATGATATTAAATAACTAAAGAAAAAGTGAAACCATTTATGAGAGAAGTTCATGATCATCAAGATCATGAAACAAACCATGTTCACCAAACCATCCCAAGAAAGTCTCACCATCACACCATACCCTTAGGGAATTTTCTATAGTCATAAATTGAAATATACCTAGAACAAAAGAGTATTAATTTTTATATTTAGTTTATAATAAAAAATATATTATTTTTATTTTTATTAATACTTTATAAATGATTGAATATTTAGTTTGATAAAAAAATATTGTGAAATGATAAAACAAAAATTGTATTTTTTGAAAATATGTAGTTTCAATAAAGATATTATATTTTATAAATAAAAAAATCTTAAATAAATTTTATTGAAAAAAAAATTATTAAAGTATAAATATTATTATTATTTTAAGAAGTCAAATTTAAATTTTCAAAGGGTTAGAAAACTAATATTTCTAAAAACCCAGTATTTTTTCGTAAATAGGTATTGTTGATTTAATAGTGTAAATTATCATATTTATAGAAATTTATTGATAAAATAAATATTATTTATCAATTAAGAAAATCAAAATTATCCAATGATTAATTTTTCATAATTTTCTGAGATAGTCCAATTTTTAGGTAAAAATTAAATGTGGTATAAATATATGGTATGTATTATGACATCATAATGACTCTAAAGTGATGTAATATATTCCAAAAAATGTTTCCATAGGAAAATATATATTTATCCTTTAAAAAACGTGTTTTTTAGTTTTTTTATTAATTTTATAATACATTAACAAATCATCCAAAACCATTATTATGTTATAAGGTTTTAAAATCAATTATTTATAAACATAACTCACTTCCACATCACCAAGGGTATTATTTTAAAATGAAAAAACTCATCTTTATTAGAAATAATATGGAAAAAATATTGAATTGTTTTTGGTTTTTATTATTTTATCATTTAGAGTCCAAAACAAATGCTTGGAAATTAATAAATAATTCACCTCTCTTTTTCTATAAACACCAACACAATATACCATTATTCTTCAATAAAATCCCTTAAATCAAGAATTTACTCTACCCTTATCACTCTAGAGCCCTCCCAAGGTTCCCCCAAGATCATAAGAATCTCCTCTCAATATTTTAAAAGTTCCCTCTCAATGTAAGGGAACTCTCACTCTTCTTTTCCATTCAAGAACCTTATTTGTGTTTATCCATTTGAATATCAATTGATTTGGTTTTCATGACATTATAAAAATTCCATTAATGTATTATTAAAGCTATAATAAAGTTATATCATTGAACCCATCTCATTTTAACATTTACCTAAGTCGTTACTATGTCAAAGTAAGGGATCTCTCTCCCTTATTTTCTGTTCAAGAACCATCTTTGTATTTAGACTTTTGAATATCAATTGATTTAGTTGAATTATTTTTATAAACATCCCTTTAATATCCAATAGATATTATAATAATGAGATATCATTCAACCCAATTTTTATAACCTTTACCTAACTCCTTACAATGTCGATATAAGGGATCCTCTATTTCTCATCATTATTCAAGCACCTTATTTATATTTTTCATTTTATTTCTATTTGGACATGTTTTAATATGTTTCAAATATCAATTTGACATTACTTATAATGTATATGTGATTATATAAACCTTTAAATGTCATTAAACCCTCTCATGAACCTATATATACCCCCATTATGCTACTGAAATTATCCCCCAATTTTTCCATGCTAAACATTTTTTCTATGAATACGCTTCCTTATTTACAATAAAGAGTATTCACTTAGATGTACCTATAATTAATTTATTTGGTAATTCCATGTATTTAACACACAATACTCGATCATGAGATTAAATTTGGTGAAATAAATCTTTATGTTGTATCATTCATGTGGCACACGTATGGATGTACATGATATGAAAATTATGGGATAGCCTCGATATCACTCCAATGCATTGGGGAATGTTTTCATATCATGATATACCATTTATAGTTAATGTGAGGTTACCCTAAGAACACTATGTCATGATGTCATGGAATTTATCCTAGACTTATGTTTATGATGTCATGTGTTATGTTGTCATCACATTCTTCTGTCATCTTTATGATTTAATGTTATATCATGCCTCGTTTTTCAAGATAACGATTCCCACCCATATTATGTTACCTTGATAGGCCTCCTAGTTCACATGTACTATTTTACCTTATTATATTTTTTAATTATTCTCTTATTAGGATTTATATCCCACTCATTTCTTATATATGTCCCCAAGCCATCCCATGCAATATTAAAGGATCATTGGAACATAAGTCCATGTTATGGAGTTTTAAGTAATATTATTGTATTTATATTGCATGTTGTTATGTTATATTCCTAATTTCACAAATAATCTGGGCATTATGATCTTGAAGTTGTACTATGTGTTATTTTTTGTAATAAATTAGTAAATAATGTGTATTGAACTTAAACGTTATCATAGTTAGTATCATAAGAAAGTCTAGTTATTTTTTGGATTAATATTAGAAAACCCTAGTGAAAGACATAGGTAAAATACTAAGAATATAAAAAAATCCATAATTTTTTTTAAAGTATATAGTAAGTGGTTTTCATCTAAATACATCCCTGTCTAGATACCACAAGTAGATGCAGATCTAGCAAAAAAATTCTTCGGGGTAAAAACCCCTAAAAGTTTGAAATAAGCTGGACTCAATCATTAACTGGTGAAATTAACGGTCCTTGTTTCAAACATGGATTGACAATCCCAAGGGATATGATTTTTTAAATTTTCAATCTACTTATGAACCATAATTAAGGGATCAAAAATTACCATAATGTTTTATATTTATAAATAGATCATTGATAACTTAGATTGAAACATATAAATTCATAGGTTAAATAATATATATCATTTATGAGTTATTTAATTAATTTTAATGGTTTCCTATTTATGTATATAAAAGTTTAAAAAATATTATCCCCAATTTTCCCCCTTTAATTTTAGTCAATGGTTGGGAATAGTAGAAACTGTGATAACAACTAATATGAGGGTCAATGTGAGACTACCCAAAATAAATTCCCAACCCAATGGGAGTATGAATAATAATTTCATGATGATAATTTCTCAATTGACTCAATATTGGAACTAAAAATTATATTAGGAGTAATTCCCAAATCCCCTTTAGAAAGAACAAGTTAAAATTGAGATCTTTTTGCGAAAAAATCTTCATATTTTTAGTGGATTTTATGATACCCTAATCATTGAGAAATGGATCGAATCCACTAAAAATATATTCTCTATCCTCAAATTCTATAATAGAGTGAATTTTGAGATGGTTTTTTATCATATAGAGGGAGAAACGAATCAATTGTTGAATTTGGTAAAAAAAATATGAAGCTCGTCTAGGAGATAAAAGTGATAGAGTGAAAGGAATTGTATAAAATATTCTTCAAAAACTATTTTCCAACCACTCTATGACTTAAAATAGAGAGTTATTTACTTAAACTCATGTAAAAGGATGGTGATTATATTATATCTTACAAAAAATACATAATAATTTCACAATACCCCTCTAGATTTTTCACTGAACAAGAAATTAAATTTGACCACTTCTTTGGAGGGATATAGATGAATATATGAAAGTGTTGACTATTTGAGATATTGAAATCAATGGGGAAATTGGTAAATTTTCCCTAAAAGTTGAAATAGATATTATTGAATCCTAAGGGTCTCATTTCTTAAGAGACAAGAAGTGGATAATGGATTTTAATTATGGTGGTGTGATGGAAAAAACTCATTGGGGTAAGAAATTACACCATACCACTTCTCAAATGTGTAGGAAGAAGTATCCAAGAAATTCCTAAAATAGGAAAAGGAAATTCATTATATGCATAAAGGAAGGGATCATAACTAGAGATTGTTTACTGGAGAAACCAACCAATGTGATGGAAGAAGGAAATGCACCGGTCATCCCTCAACCAGTTGTCTAATGTTTCAAATATAATGAAAAGGGACACTATGAGAATATATTCTCTAATAAAAGGGTATTTGACAATAACTGATGACAAAAACCTCCAAGAACTAAAATAAATGTAGGATGTTATGAAATCATACATACTGAGTTGGATCCCAAAAATTAAGTATTGATAGGTACACAAATTATTCATTAAATAATATAAAACATATTTTTTTATTATACATCTATGAATTATTTCATATCAGGAAAGTTTATTAGAAATATTCAATCGCCACATAAAAATATGGATGTCGAGTTATTGGTGAAAATGAAAAATGGAGTAATTATTAAATCATTTTTATATAACTTCTTTGTATCCATATTTTGGGCTAAACTTTACAACGAACATTGTGATACTACACTTTGAAAAATTAAATGTTATTATGGGTATGGATTTTATTTCTTTATATAGAGTAAATATAAATTTTTGATAGTAGGAAATCACTATCTGTATTGAAAATTATCCTACGATTCTAAAAAAGTGAATGGAGGAGAATGAATCACCTTTTGTATCATTATCTTAAGAATGGATAATATTTCCATATAAGAAATAGTATATAGTGAAAATTATTAAGACAAAGGAAAATATCATCCTTGATGACATGCCCATTGTAGTGGAATATGTTTTTTGTTTCTTGAAGAATTTCATGGTATTCCTCCAAGCTGTGAGGTTGAGATTTCAATTGATCTTATTCCTGGGGCTTCTCTAAAATTTAAAAACACATATAGAATGGATGTTGTTCATATTTTTGATCTAAAGAGGAAAATAAAAGAGAATATGGATAAATGGTTTATATTACCAAGTCCTTCAACAAGTGGTGAACGAATCCTATTCTTTAAGAATAATGATCAGTCAATTCACCTTTTCAATGATTATTGCGAGCTCAAAAATATCATGATAATGAAAAATATTTCTCTTCCACAGATTGATGACTTGTTTAGTCAGATATGTGTATCCCAATACATCTTCAAGGTACATTGTAATTTATCGTATTATCATGTAAATTTGAAGGAGGATATCCCATGATTGCTTTTTACACAAGGTATATGAACTTAGAGTTCATATTGATGTTATTTAGACCCACTAATTATAAATTTAGCTTCATGAACATGATGAACATGTGGGTATCCTAGTAGGACATGATTTTGAAAAGGTTCTTGACCACTCCTTTTTTCATAGTATCCCTGGCTGTTTTGAAGTGGCTACTCAGCCGGCCTCTACTGATAGTATTGTTGCTTCTATTGGAATGTTGGGTTCTATAGATTTTAATTAATGTAATTACAATCTTAATTTTTTTATCTTTAACTCCTTCTTTATAGTCTTGGTATAGGTGGGGTCCACCACACATCTCACATGATTGTATTTCCATTATAGGAGAAGGATGGGGTTATGTAGAAAATAGCTGGAATGATTCTAGATTTATTGTAAGCACTTTAACCTTCACAGTTATTCTTGTATTCTCATCCATGTGGTCGATTCCATGTCATGGTAGTCTATGATAACGTTTCCAAAGGCTGAAATTATGAGAGAGTTCATCCAAAATGGCACTTCTGAATTCAGGTGTCTTAAAAATCAGTCCTCAAGTAGCAGTTACTTGGAAATGTTCACGCAACTGGTTAGAGACCACGGTAGAATGTCTGAAGCTAAATCTGCATATATAGTCCATAGTGTGGGACCTTTCTCATAAATTCCATGAATATACCCCATGTTTCCCATGTGGACTCTCCATAAATATGAGTGAAGTTTTGAATATCATTCTAGAGTTTCCATGTCCAGATTGGATGGAAGTATTTTTCAATGAACATTTTGGCTAGATTGTCCCAAGTCGAGATTAACTCTAGATATTGACTCTTGATCCAACCCTGGGATCTATCTCATAGATATAACTAGAATACGCATAGTCTGATATCATCTAATGATATTCCTTAGTTTCGAAAGGTATGGAAAACTTTTAGGAAGTTAGAGATGTGTCCATGAGGGTATTCACTCTAATTTCTCCTGAACTGCCCCATGTTCTGAATTATATGAATAAGTATAGATTTTATTTCAAAAGTATGTTATTGAATGGTAGAACTACCTATCATTGGTTTATCACCATGGATTTATGGAAATACATAATCAAATATGGTTCTCTCTTGTGGCATTAGGTGCTCTCCGGGAATCATTTTTTGAATGTTCACATGGTTCATAGGGTTGGGTCATGCTTGATGGTTTTGATCATCCATGTTTTACCAATTATCTGCTGATAGATAACTTTCGATCTCAAGGTAAAGGGATAAATTTTCTTGTGTATCACAGCTCATTGAATGAGTCTAAGGACCTTGGTACATGAACTATGATGCTAGAGTAAAGACACAATGGTGTCTCGAAAATGAGAAAGAAAGAAATAAGGTGACGTAAATGTAATCCCATGTATTTTATAGAGGTTTGAATATGTGAATCACTGATTTAGTCCCCAAAAATAAGTGCCAAAAAATTTCACTCCCACACATGTATTTTAAATTTTGCGGTCTGCGATGAAAGAAAAATTGTATTGTTTCCCAAACTTCTCTTGCTACTTGGGTGTAGTATAGTGAAAGTCGGTGGTCGATCCCACAGGGGAAAAAACAGGAACTAGAAACCTATGGCTTGGGACCTTTTGGTGTGGAATTCCCTTATAATTGGTTCATTTTGGTAATTCTAGTTCTAGATACTTAATTATTTTCTTCAAGAAAAAGAGAGGTATCATGATCAATTTTGGGGTTCTGTAGAAAACCTGATCTTAATTCTAACTTGGTAGGATCCTAAGGTTTAGGATGTGAATCAAGAAGAGGTGTCTAGTTAACTATGGTCAAATCAACTAGTTCTACCTAATATGTTACTATTCCTTTATTGATAAATAGTGCCAACCAAGATTCATTAAGCTTGGATTCTAAGTCATAAAGCAATTTAGCCTATTGTCCATAGGCTAATCAACACTAACTGGGATAGGGACCTTATCTCTAACATCCCATGGTTGTGGATGTTTGAATGAAGTGTATTAACAAAGATTCTTTACCTTTATAACTAATTATTAAGGTTACCAAGTTGAGAATTGAAGATTTATTAAATTCTGAATACCCTAATCTCAATCCATACCCTAGGTGGTTTAGCCACTCATGGTAGGATTGAATGTAAGTGAATAAGGAATAGACATTATGCTCAACATGCTAAGAAAAATTGAGTTTAAACAATTGAAAAACATGAAATAATTTAAATAATTAATGGGAATGATCATCAAATTGGGGTTAAGAAATTTAAATCATAATTAACTACTTACTTGAAATAGAAATGGATAAAATATGAATTCTTCAATGATTTATGATCAAAAAACTACTAAATGATGTCGATGATGCAAAAAAGGAATGAAGGTAATGTCAAAAAATAATCCATGATGGGTGTATTATAACAAAATATTGAAAATAGATTAATAAATTTTATTTTAGAGTCGGGGGGATACAAGTAATTAAATATAAATAAAAAACATAGAATTTATATTCTATGGACACTCTTAAAATCCACTACCCTGGGGCATAATATATAGGTGAAAACTTACATGCTGTGTATTTGGGTTCACATCATGTAATTCCAATCTATGTACTTCTCCATAGATTTTGAATCTATGTGTATCTCGTGTGTATCTATTCTAAGATTTGAAGATTTTACACCTTTCACATTGTGTATCAGTGACTCATGATGTGTAAATTTTTTCAAGATTTATGTTCAGGCAGAAACTATGTTCAAAGGGTTCACAACATATATTGTCTACTCACATCAGGTAATGTATTCTTCACATGTATTTTATCATGAATTGAGTCACCACTTGCTTCAAGACTTGTGGGATGTTTTGAAACCCAACCACACATCATTTAATGATGTTTCATGGCATGCAATAGGCAAATTTTCCTCTTTTTCTACATTTTCTCTTTTGACACATCATAAGCCAGTTTTTTACAAAATTCAGCACATACCAAGTGAATTTTCAAATAAATAAATAAAGATACTTAACTAAATGATTATAAAAAGTATATTTGATTTCATCTTTTCACCAGCCCCCAGAATCAAATGAATGAATTTTTCACAACCATATTCCATGCCCAAGATGTTGTGTGATTGAGGTTGGGGATTTTGATTATAAATAGTAGGTCCCCCCCCCACCATGAGGAGGCTCTCCAGAAGATGAAGTGATGCTCCTATGCATGAAACCCCATATATTCTATGAAAATATGAAACACCAGAGATTATGGAAACACAAAGTTATAGAACTTTCATAATAGACCTCATGTGGGACCAAATAAGACTTACCTTGTGGTGGAGTGATCCTCACACAAATACACCTAAGGCTGATCAGATTTACAAAAAGATAAGATTCCTTTTCACAACCCTCATCTACGTGAAACTCCAAATTTTTCACACAAATATTCCTCTTAAATCCATAAGTTTCACTTGTGTTAGATCCCCCTTCTTGTGAAACTCTTGTGTTTAATACAAAAAAAAATCATGAGACAAATTCCCGGTCTCATACCCAGCGTTTCCTATTATTTTAGTGCATATATTACCATACTTGTATCTCCTAACAATAGGTACCATAATGCCTTTCTTTCTCATAATTGGAAACCTAACTTCAGGCCTCTTGATTTCCACTCTTGAAAGGCAGTGCCAACTCTATGTCCCAACCAAAGTCACATGAGCAGTGGTCATGTAAGCCCTTGGGGTGGAATCTTCGAGGGAACCTATGCACCCGTCTGGGTAGGATGTCCTTTCACTATATTTTCCTCTAAGTATGATGTGATTCCCCTTGTGGATTAATCCCCACAATGTCTAAGATACATAATATAAAACTACCAAGATACATGTCCTAGTCTTACGACATTATACGACATGACAATGTCCTCAACCCATGATGTAAAATTGTTGCCTTACCCAATGTGATGAGCAGAGGATGCCCCATGTATGACTCACATCAGATGACCCCACATTTCTTACCCTATATGATAAACATAGGATACACCATGTATTATTATAATGGGGTTCCACCATCACTTACACCATGGGATGAAACTCCAAACTCGAGAAGCTTCCATGTGTAATCCCCACACCACCTTCTAGAGAGTGATCCTCTTACTGCGGGCATCACCCACACATAAGCCCCAACCACATCATCGATGCTCAATTGAAGAACCTAGGAATCTTCCACACATAATATTTACCCCATCCCTTGTTAATGATCCTTCCATGACATAATCAACTATACCACACGACGTTAAACTACATGGATCAGTCCTCTCACATAACCTTGAACTGCAACATCGAACTACATGGGTTTTGATCCCTATATCTTAAAAAGATTATTTAGGATTCATACTCGATGTTTAATCCAAAAAAACATCTCAATAAAACATTTTGATCCATATTTATGAGAATTTAAACCTATGGGAAATTCACCTTCACCCAAGTACAACATTTTTCCTCTTAGGGACACACAAAACTAGCCAATCTGTCTTAATAGGAAGTTATAATTAGTCTTTGTGAGACATTAAATCTTTGGGACAAACCCATTAACCTAAGTGTGACATATTCCCTCATAGGGACACACATAACCACCTGATATGAATCAATAGGATGTTCTAATATTACTCCATGAGACGTTAAACCTATAGGACACACTCTTTCACCCAAGTGAAACATTTTCCCTCATAGGGAAACACTTAACCAACCAATCCTGATTAATAGATCATTTTAGTATGTTTTACTGAGATGTTAAACATGTGGGACACACCCCTTCACCCATTTGGGACATCTTACCTCCTAGGGACACACTTAACCAATTGATTCATCTCAATAGGACATCCTGATCATGTCCCTATAAGATGTTAAACATGCACCCATCCTATCCCTACTTAATGGTAAATCTGCGACCATCTTGTCCTTGTATGAAATTAAACCTACAACCATTTTATCCCAAGAGGAAATTAAACATTTCCTATAAATACCTTAAACCTATGCACATCTTGTCCCTACAATACAGTAAACTTTTTCCCATCATGTTCCTATAAGAAATTAAACTTGCCCCCAATATTTCCTCATAAGATATTAAACTAACAGACATATTTTGCCTGAAATACATTAAACCTGAAGGGATTTGGTACACATAAAAATCTCCAAAATTGGCATTTTAAAATTTTTCTCTAACATTCTACATGAAATCATTAACATCAGTGAGTTACTTCCTGGTTCGAGTTGAGGATCTCGTGTGAAAGAAGTTTAGCACAAAATAAAAACCATAAAATACTTGGTGTATATCCAAATATTTCTAAGAAGTTTTCTCATTTTTTGTGATCAAAAAATCAATAATCCAAATTTGAATTCCTCTAGATCATCCACACAAACTTCAAGAAACTGCAGGAGCACCGATCATTGTAATCTGGGTGCTAGCGCAGAATTCTGATGACACCTTTAATGAGCTGACGATCACCGCATTGCCTAGAATGTGATACCTGAGAGAGATATCAATCCAAGATCCATGGATATAGATACTCTCTCTCTCTCTCTAGTATGTGGGAGAGAGAAGTTTAGAGAGAGATGTAGTGAATATTCGATGGTAGAAACCTATTCTCCTCTATTTATAATGTGAAATTAAATTACCCGGAAATGTTGGCCCGACCCTCAAACAATTAATCACACTATATAAATAATATTTTGACTACTAAACTGAGTCATCAATATTATTATTATTATTATCACTTATCTATAATATAATAAATATATTATGTGATAATACCCAAGCCATTATCCCGGCTCAGACTCCCATAAATATTAATTGAACCTTGAATATATTAATATTCATTCAAATAATATTTTTCATGTATCCACTTAAAAATTGTAAATGAAATTAATAAATAATTACAATACCCATTATTAATAACTTTAATAATATGAATTTATTTATTTTAATAGTGATCCTTTAACCTTGGACAAATCCAAGACCCTAGTGGTGGGTCCCACCATCTCCAAAACTCATATACAACTTAATAGGGAAGATTCTTGAATATGCTATTGTGTGTGGACCTCTAGGCACTTATCTCAACAACAGTGAATAGTATTCATAGACCATGAGCGGGATCTAGAAACCCATCATGGCCCCTAAAGAGATAAGGATTTTCAGAGTAGCAACAACCAACCTATGAATTTGAACTATGTAATATAATCTCCTTGTCTATAAATATCTCATAAATAAGGATGCACACCCGTGTCATCGTCCTTTCCATTATTTATTTTTTGTTGATCCAAATGGATGGATTTACCCTCAACTTCCATGGACATGGTTTTATGAAGGTACTACCATCCTGATCAACAAGTCCCGAGATATATAAATTCCAAAACATGGAATCGACAAATCCTTTCTTGACCATTCAACCAACTTCATTTCACCAATGACGCACCCAACACAAACTACCTATCCATGATTTTAATATCATAGTTTTTTTATTGCATAAAATTAAGTGATCAAATGGCATACACTAAAAATGATCTCATGTTAGGAGACTTTTACACATGACCGTAGATAGGAACAACCAATGACACCAAAAGATGTGGTGTTCCTATTAAAGGGTATATCCTCATGATCTCTCGACTAGAGATCAATAAGTGAGAACTTTATGAAAAGAAGTCTCGATTTTTATGAGCCCCCAGCACTTGATAGTCAAACATCTACTATGTCCAATCAGTAAGATGCATCAAGACCATAGAACCTTAGTTTAAGATTATTGTCATAGTATCTACAGGTTCTTATTATATCCTCACATCTGTTATAACCTTTTTATGTGATAATTAATCTTTGTACATTAACATTAAATAGTGGATGAAAAAATATATACACTACAATGGTAAGTAAGCATCATTTATAGTTAATTGTACACACAATATGGTAATCAAAAGCACTGAATATTTGGGTCTAGAGAACCCACTATTTCAACAATCTCACTTGAACTAGATAAAACTTTCTAACCAAACTTGTTATCTCTCTCATTATTAATATCATGCTTCTTGTAAGTCACGACTCCAGCTACTAGGCCTTCCATAGTTCCTTCGCATGAAAATTCTGCTATAGAGACATTATCTCATTGATTAAAACTTCTCAATAGATGGTATCCACGAGTGTATCACTTTTATAAACTTTAAAAACTTGACATCTTGTCTAGAAATATTATCATAATATACATTATGATAATCCACTTCTTACTAGGTTTATTCCATGAACTGTAACAAATTGTTTCATTTAACTGCTTCTTAACTGCCTCAGAAGTTGCAATGTACTCGGTATTTGTAAGTGTGGCTACCACTGGCTTATATGATCTTGTCTCACTCATTACCTTATCCTAACTATGATAATAGATCACATGGATCTAAGGAAGAATAGTTTGTGTCCCCTTAAAAATAGTATCATTTATTCTCCACTTACCAAGTACTTATCTTTTGTACTTTTTGAAGCACAATCAGATAGTTCTGACTACTTCACTTGTAGTGCTCCTAGATATAACTAATATTCTCCAATTTTAAAGTATGTAATGGTAATATCATTTCTTGTACATATCATAGAATACGTGATTAACCCTTTTCATAAAAAAATGGATTTTAACTCATCATGATAATCTCCCCCCAAGACACAGACATGTCAACCTGGAGAGATTATTCCATGTGACATTGGTAACAATTATTCTCTTGAATTGTTCCATTTTTTTTTCAATACCCTGGAACTATATGTACAATTGACTAGGACCAATAAATCTATAGATCTACCTTAGTTGATCTTATTCCCTAGAACTTAGGTTGCTAATTTAAGTTAATCACAGGAGATTTACTTTCATTGTGGTCTTAACTAACTTGAAGACCAATATTTTTTCCATATGTTTCGGAATATATTTTATTTGAAAAAACTTGGATCCCACTGAACTTTGGTGGAAAGATGGAAAACATTAATTAAAAATGCATATTCTATGATCTCATTTATTACTTCAATCCTAAACTAGATTTTAGTAACTGGCATCCTTTATTAACATTATGTGACGTGACCATCCTTTTTTGGTTGTGTCGTATAGAAACCTTCCAAGATTAATGGTCATGAAATCCAATTCCTAATAATATGATCCTAGATTTTAGCTATGATAGGTAAAATTCTAATGGATTTATCCATAACAACTTGATATGACCAATCAATCCCTATTGGTACCACACTTGTACCATCCATGTATCAACTCACATGAATACCCACCACATTATTCAATTTATAAGCCCCTTTGTAATTTAATACATGGAATCCATTACTAAATTTAAACTGGTCTAGTCAATCCCATTTAATTGTTATACACTACTTGTAGGATATATTATTCATAATGAATAATAGATCACCGACCATAGTGAATACAAAAAAACATCACCATGGTTTTATTCTTCTTATATAGTATGTGCCTCTGGAACATACTTATTCAACATGCTCTTGTGGAACTAGTTCATATGCCAACTACAAGTGCATCTTAAGAATTCACTAAAACCAATTCAATCGATCTACCACTATCTCAAAACAGATGTCCACCCTTATAGAAATGCAGTCAATTACTTGACTACTACTTTTATATCTTATGTATTTATGTAATATCCTAAGTGACCGTTAGGATAGTTACAAAGATTCACCATGTGTTTAACTTGATGCATGTTTGTTTATGTCTTAACAAACTCTTTGCATCCAAACACATTTCATAGTGACATAATGGTTTTACATCATGCTATAACTCATCTGATATCCATTTTCATTATAGTTGGAATATATTTATGGGATAATTCTATTATTTGTAAAGCATGCCAGGAAATATAATGGAAGTTTCTGCAAGTTTCAACATTGATATTAATTACATAAAAACTATTGTGTATAAAATGTACATTCAAGAATTATTCCACACTACATTGTTTTGATCAATTTTTACATGGAAGACTTTATCATCAATCCTACTTATTAACATCAATGTTGTGATGTATATAAGGTAATGTGAAATTTGGAATTACTCCACACTACATTATCAAAATCAATGATTGTATAGTCAAGATATTCTTCAGCATACTGGATTGAAGAAACTTATATCTTCTTACCATGCACTTACTTCACTTCACCATTCCTTAATTACTTAAAGGAATATTATTAAGTAAATATATACCTCTAGATTTTCCTTGAAACGGTTCATACTTACTTGATGTACTAATTTCAAAAGATTTTTGATATACCTTTATTTATAAAGGTTTCTTTTTCCAAACTAAAGATGTCGATAATACCAAAAGTTTTTAGATTTGCTGATCCTAAATACCATACTGGGTATATTCTTGATGTCCACTTTTAGTTTTACTTGACAAAGAATTATCTGTTAGCAACTAGGTATAAGTCTTACATTTTTTTATTCATCAGGTACTGCCTAAAATTAAAGTATTATTGAACTATTAGTTGACTATTAAATACCAAAGACAACCTTAATTATTGAACTTGGAATAATGTCTCCTTTCTTCCAGAAAATACACATGAGATGAATGTTTTGGTTATATTTGATAATAGTTCTATAATAATTATTCACTTGGTAAAACAAAATTCATGTACTTATCACCAATAGACTAGGTATCACCCTTTCTCGGCCACTTAGAGAATATACCTGACTTCTAGTAATATTTCTATACTTACTTGGTTACTATATATCAAAACACATATGTGAACATGATAATGTACTGAATACCCAAGAAGTAAAATAGAATCATTACATTGATGAATATGCTTCATGTAGAAGCAGTAACTTTCTTATTTATTTCTATTAATTGCATTTAAACTTCCATAGTATTATTTCATAATATGAAATGAAAATAACCTCTTTTTAATACCTCATTCATTGAAGGATGTTGAAAATTTTTTGTTAGCATTACATTCCTTTTTCCTTTTCACCTTGCCTTAAAATTTATTCACTATAAGAATTAAAGATGAAACTGTCTTTGATCTTCTTATTCACTTGGAGAACCTTACCTAAAAGGTAATGAATCATTTACTCAATAATTATTCATTTATTAACTTAAAATGTGACTTGAGTAAAGGGGTAAAAATTATTTCAGAATAGGTTGTTTTGAAATATCATAATCTGCCTTTAAATTTACACAAATCCAGTGTAAACATTACCTATTCATATCATTACTTCACTTTCTCCCTGTAGTCTTCTCGGAGATGAGACTACATATTATCATTCATGTATAGATTTAGTGATCGCAACTAACATCATATGTTTATGAAAGCATAATTACATAACCATCATATGATTTGTATATCAGTCTCCTGTAAGAAATTTTACCCTCTCTTCATGAGGTAGTTTAACAGTTGTTGATTACACTAGCACCTTGAGTTTCAAATAGTAATGTGCGTAAGAACCTATACTATTATTGGATACTCAATCCTGTGAGGACTTTTACTTTGTCCAAAATTTATCACAGTTTTAAACTAGTGGTATAACATTCCATTTTTTTAAAAAAATGAATTTTAGTAGATTAGTACTTTTATTAGATTACTCTTTTGGATATTTTGATCAGTTAATAATTTCATTAAATGTATCCCACTATTTTATCATATTCTTATAACCCTCTGTGCTAGAATCATAATAATCTACCGCATTAGTATTCTAGTGGCAAGGATCCTTGAAATTTCCCTCATAGTCTACAAGATATGGCTATGCCTCTACTTGGAGGGTTCAATATAGGTGTTTGGCTAGCCAACTACATGAACTCATTGTTCCTTGATATGTGTAGTGAAGTCCCATCTTCTAAAATTAGTAATTTATTTACAGAATGCTTGCCTCTAAAATGAAAAAAAGTTACCTATGGATAATACTTACTACCAATTTAGTTATGTCAACCAACCGATCTCATAATAATTCCCTTATATTAAGAAGCACACTCAACAATAGCATGATCAGTACCCCAAACACTCAGTTTTGTCCAAATTCAAATGGAGGAATATCGATTTAGACTTAATATATATTTGTGGGTTTTATATTGTTTATTGTGATAAAAGAAATATTTTTCTATTTTATAAGAACATAATATGTGATCACACTCACAACTAATCATGTATGAAATAGAAAAATCAACTGTGCCACATGTTTATTTTATCTTGCATTCTTGTTTATTATTATTCCATGTGATCTCACATTAACTACACATTCACCAAAAATAATAAACCATGCAATAATAAAAGGATAAACTAATCTTGAGTTGATTCTAATAGTTGATCTTTTGAATGAATAACTGACCAACCTTGATCCTAGGGGTAATACCTTGAGTTACGTCACTCACAACTCGAATTGTAGTACCTTCCCCTAGAATGAATCACATCTCCTGTCTAGTGCATCTCTATGACTCATCACGATGTGCGTCACTCGTCTCGTCATTATACAACATTACTCACATGTAGGTGAGGGGTTATCGGGGTATAAAATACAACTATGAGAATGGGAATGCATGCCCTTATGCATATAACAACTTAGAGATGACACATAGATTGTATTTTAATTAAAATAATTATTACAAATAACCATTATAATAATTAAATAATTAACTAAAAACACACCAAACATACATTGGTTCGTCCGAGGCTCATGAAAAGTCAAATATGCATTAACTGGCGTATTTAAAAATAAATTCATAATTAAATTAAACTTGTATTAAAAAATAAACGGAATTTAATTGAATTAAAAATTTCACTCTTATTTTTAATTGAATAATTACATCGTACAGTCCCGATTAATTCATTTAATTTTAAAATTAAAAACTAAATTAATAAACTAATTTAATTAAACACAAAAGTAAATTAATTTATGTCAAAATTAATTAAATTAATTTCTTAAACTAAAAATTAATATTTATTTAATTTTATTTACTACCTAAATTAAATTAATTAATTTTATTAAATTTGGAATAAATTAAATTACTCGGGCCCCAAAAACCCCCAGGCATGGCTATTCGAGATAGGCCAAACCCACATAGGCCCATCCCGAGCTGTTCTAACCCCATGTGGAGTGTTCTGAGGTAGGTAGTCCCACCCATGCTTATTTCTGGAAGGGAGAACTCGGTCGATCCATTTTTCAGGGCACAGTGGGTCTTTGCAGAATAATGCAAGGGTTACCTTGGGTGAACTAGACCAGCAAAGGCACGGGCTGGACGGGGGTCCTTGATCTAGCCTGATCTGAACAGATCAGTCTGACCTTCAACAGTGGACGATGGTGGGAGGATTGATCACGGTCGAAGACTGCGCTAGACTGGCGCAACGACGGGAAGGGAGGCGTCGAAACTAGAGGGGGTTTAAGTGGGAGGATTCGTTCTAGACAGGTGGCCTGGTGCAAACTATGCATGTAGAAGGACACCAAGGCATCTTGACTTGGTACGGTCTGTGTAGGATGTGGCCATTGGACTGGCCTAGCACAACACTATAGGGAGGCGCAGCTAGGGTAGCCAGACGGGGTGGCTGGTTAGAGCCGTTCCAGGCATAGCTGATGCGACTCCACTATAGCCCAATCAGTGAATAGGAGGAGACACACTAGGGATAGGTGTGTGATTCCATGGAGAAGAACCCCCCCCCCCACCCTTTTGTTTTTTTTAAACACTCCAACCTCTCTCCTTTTTTTATTTTTTCCTCATCTTTTAGAATAAGTCGACCCCACCTTTTTTTTAATTCCTCCATGCTTTAAATTTTTTCTAAAGCCTATATAGTAGGTTTATAACATAATATTATTATTTTCATAGTATTATTATTATTATAAAATTTATATTTTTATAATAAAATTAATATTATTACAATAAAACCACTGGTATCAAAAAACTATTATGATGATCGAAATCCCACCGATAATCGGGTTCATTGGGAAAAAACACCTTAGAATTCCAGTGAATATATATATATATATATATTCTGTAATTTAAAACTCGAAAAAAAAATCAATTCAAATTGAATACTTCAGATGGACACAGACGGGTCATCCAAGGATGGAATGAAATTTTGTCTGCGGAATTAGGATCTATTGGGAAAAAATCCCTCAAGGTATCATTGAAGCATTTTTGAGGTGATTGTGTTTGTTGAAAAAGTCGAAATCTGTACTATAATTGTTGATAAAGCAAACCATGACATACAAATTTGTTGACAAAGGGTATTTCATGGTAGAATGTCAAGTTCAAGAGTTGTGGTCAATGATCCAAATTTGATTCAAGAGCGTCGACAAAGGAATGGATGATCTGTAGGCGGTACAAAAAGAACATATACAAGGTGGCACCGTTTTCCAGTGTTTGCCAAATTTCTGAGCCTGAAAATCGACAAAAGTATAAAAGTGTTTTTGGAAATGAGAATTGCGCGTCGTGTACTTGAAGGCTTGGAAACTTGCACGCCATATGTTTTTCAAGATCATATCATCAAAATATGGAAAAGGGATAAGGGTCGTGAAATTATTGGGTTGGTCGCGCAGGTGATTTGCACGTCGAAGAAAGGACTTGCCCGCCAGTGCCTAGGAGGATTGGAAACTTGCGCGCCTGTTGTTTTTCAAGATCATAAGATCAAAATATGGCAAAGTAAAGAGGTTCACGAATGTTTGGAAGTGGGTCGCGCAAGTGACTTGCAGGGGCAGATAGCTGCACGCCGAGACTTGCGCGCCGAAGAGAGACTTGTGCGCCATTGCACAGGGTGGTCAAATTGCCTATAAATACTGGACCACCCCTCCTCATTTCCAACAGAGTTCAACACTTTTAAGAATCAGAGATCCTGTCGCTCAGGTGTGGTGGTCGAACAAGTAGTGGTGTGTCGCGCACGTTGGAATTGCGCGCCAGATTTGAAGAAGGGTGGTTGTTGATAGTTGCGCGCCAATATTGGTTTGGGTGTAAAGTGAAGTGAGTCGCGCATGTTTGGAGTTGATGAAGCTTGTTTTGCGCAAGTTTCTGAGGTGGACTTGCGTGCCAGTTGTGACTTGTACGCTAATACTTGCGTGCCGGATTAGACTTGCGCGCCAAGTGAGGTTGATTCCCCGGAAGTTTTTTCGTGCTCCGTGGAAGCTGGAAGTTTTCCCGATACCTTTGGTGCAAAGAGATATTCATCTACGGGTGAAATTTGGACTTCAACAGAGCATCTACATACATAGGAAGATGCATTCCTTCATACAAATGAAGATACCTATAGGTCTATAAACTGTGAGTGGATTCCTTCCAGAGCAGTGAGCAAAGGAAGAGGAAGAAGGTGATCCTCTCCACCGGCAGTGATCCAGAGAGAGAGAAACAGGGAGTGACCCTTGGGAAAGAAGTGAGATGACCCTAAACCTTGTAAAGGCAGTGAGACTAGGACAGAGTGACTATTCCTGAACCATTATATCCACATCTAGTGAAGAAGATTGGAATTTGGTACAACCTCCAACTTTCTGGTGTATGCTCTTTGGACGTAGCCTAGTGAGGGTGAACTAAGTAAAAATATATGTGTCTGTCTGCTTACTTCCCTGCATTGCATTTAAAGCATCATCATCAGATAAATAAGGAAATAAGTGATTACAATAAACACACAAGTGCAAAAAAAGTGACCCTTGTAATAAAGAGGTCAAGATCCAGTGGGGTCAGAAGAATTTAGAAAAATAATATACATACCCTGATTCACCCCCCCTCTTAGGGTATATAGGCCCCTATTGGTCCTAACAGGATCATGGTGATTCCCTCTATAATGTTTAATCAAAATTTAATTTATTTTGGCTTCAAATATAAACACAAGCCTCTGATACCAGTTGAAGGAACTGAGCATGCAGTGGAATCCCCAGAACTGTGATTTTAAAAATTTTCTCCGATGTTCGACATGAACTCGTTGACATAGGTGAGTTGCTGCCTAGTTTAAGCCAAGGATCTCATGTGAAAGAAGTTAAGAACAAAATAAAAACCATAAAATACCTGGTTTAGATCTGAAGTTGCGCACAACATATGCTTTCCAATATAGATCTCTTCTCTAAGAATCCGAAGATGAATTCCTCTAGATCATCCACACGTTCTTCAAGAAACTATGGGAACACCAATCGTCATAATCTAGGTGCTAGTGAAAAATTACTATGACACCTTCAATGCTCTGATGATCACCGCATCTCCTTGATTTTGATTCCTTAGAGAGAGCTCGATCTACGATCCTTGGATCCAGAGCCTCTCTCTCTAGGATGTGGGAGTGATGAGAGGGATTGAATAGTCGATGGTAGAAACCTCTTCTCCTATATTTATAATGTTAAATGAAATTACCTGTAAATTTCATCCTAGACCTTGAACAATTAATCACACTATATAAATAATATTTTGACTACTAAACTGAGTCATAAATATTATTTATTATTATTATCACTTATCAGTAAAATAATAAATATATTATGTGTTAATACTTGAGAAATTAACTTAGCTCGTACTCTGGAAAATATTAATTGAACCTTGAATATATTAATATTAGTTAAAATAAAAATTTTCTTGTATTCACTTAAAACTTGTAAATACAATTAATAAATAAATTCAACACCCATTATAAATAATTTGAAAAAAATGAATTTATTTATTGCATTAGTGATCGTTTAAACATGGACAAATCCCAAACCCCAGTGTTGGGGCCCAATATGTCTAAAACTCGTATTCAACTGAAAAGAGAAAATTCTAAAATACGCTATTGTGTGTGACCCTCAAGGCCCTTATCTTGACAGTAGTGAATAGTATTCATATACTAAGAGCAGGATCTAGAAACCCATCATGGCCCCTAAATAGATAAGTATTTTCACAATAGTGACAACCAACCTACTCACAAGAACTATATAATATAATATCTTTGTCTTTAAATATCTCATAAAGTAGGCCACACACTTGTGTCATCATCCTTTTCATCTTTATGGTTTTTTAATCCAACTGGATGGATTTACACTCGACTTCCATGGCCATGGTCTTATGAAGGTACTACCATCCTGATCAACATGGAATGAGATATATAACTTCCAAAACATGGAAGCGAAAAATCCATTCTTGACCAATCAACCAATGTCATGTCACCAATGACGCACCCAACACAAACTACCTCTCCACGATTTCAATATCATTGTTTTCATCTTGCATCAAAGTACGTGATCAAATGGAATACACTGACAATGATCTCAATCCAAGAGACCATTAAACATAAATGTATATAGGAACAACCAATGACACCAAAACATGTGGCATTCCAATTGGGAGGGTTGTCCTCATGATCTCACTATAAGAGATCATCAACTGAAACCCTCAAGAGAAGAAGTCTCAATACTTACAAGCCACCAAACCCTGATAGTCAAACATCTACTATGTATAATTAGTAAGATGTATCTAAACCATAGAACCTTAGTTTAAGATTAAAATCATAGTATCTACAGTTCTCCTTATAGCAAGAGATCTGCTATAACCTTTCGATATGATAATTAATCATTAGATATTACCATTAAATAGCGGATTCATGAATATCTACATAATAAAGGTAAGTAAACATTATGTATAGATAACTTTATACACGATATGGTAATCAAAAGCACTGAATATTCGGGTATAGGGAACCCACTATTTCAAAAAAACCTAAACCCATCCTCTCCACATAATATGTTAAACCTATGACCAACATTCACCCATAAGATGTTAAATATGCACTTGTCGTGTCCCTAAAAGACATGAAACATGCACCAAACATGTATATAAAAGATGTTAAACATGTTTCCAACATGTTCCCATAATATGTTAAACATGTTCCCATAATATCCCCATAATATGTAAAACTTTTACCCAACCTATCATAAAAATACATTAACCCTATTCCCATATCCACTAAACATTAAAATCATGTTCTAGTCCATAATACCTACCCCATGAAATAAAAAAAGGAATTCATGAGATAAAAATACATCAAAGACTCATGTTCATGGTGTCAATTACCTTATGATTGACATGAGATTACTTAGGTTTCATGCCACTTCCTACTTGTGCACCACTCTTGAACTTGCATGCCACTTTCTTTCCTTTGTCATATTTTGATGTGTTGATCTTGAAATATGACTTGCACGCAACATACACTTTTGTACCACATATACATGCACACCACACTTGCGCTCCACTTTCTTTCCTTTTCCAAAAGCACTTATTTACTCCCTCTATCCATCATAATTCTTTCATCACTAGTTCTACAAACTTATGATATTTTTGAAATAGAAATCAGCAAAGCACCATCATAGTTATGGACATTCCCATAGTCCCAAGCCCATGCAATACTTCATGTCTTCTATTCACCTTCATCAATCATCCTTATTTCTTCTAATACTCTTTTGAATATGAATTCCAAAGTACTTATTCATCCTCACTTCAAATCCTCAATTTCGTTTTGGAGTATTAATTCTAAAAGACCTCCATTCATCTATCTTCATCCAAAAGTGTAGGATTGAGGCTTATTCAAATGCCTTAAATGTTGTAGACAATGTATCACCTTTGATACATGTATTTGGAACATTAAGAACAGTGTAACGATCATTTGATTTCAATGAAATGTGTAATGCATGACCATATTATAATGTCAAGCCCTTCCTCACTCTCTCTTATTCTTCAACCATCATTCTTCTTCAATCATACTTAGTTGGATTATAATTCACCATTATTCATTATTGTAAAAAATGTGTCACCTTTGACACAAGTTCTTTGAACTTAGGATCAGTTTAACAATCGTCTGAATTGCATTCTCCATTAACTGTGGAGTTCTTCTGCATCTCCTTCTTCAGTTTGACCTGTATTGACAACTATTAACAAAAAATACAATATTCATATAGAAAGTGGTCCCCAAAATTTCCCACTTTTATTTTTTTGTCAATACCTTAAATTCTCCTCAAATGAATGTGTCAATGTTAAAATGAGAATCTTCTCTATCATCTATACTTATTTCTCTTCCCCTTACTTTTTAAACATTCATTTCACTTTATCTCCCCCTTATTGACAAGAAATACAGAGTTCATGGAAGAGAGGGTATCAGTCCATACTTAAGCAGTGTTACATCAATCATTTCACTCTTAGTATACTTGAGTAAAGCTCGATGTAGAAAACAAGAGGATTTTATTTAGATAACAAAGCTACCCATTATCAACAGATCATGATACCTCATGAGATGAGATCTCATTCACTTTTCTTCCAGAGTTTTCCACTTTCATTCTAGGCCGAAGATATTGAATGTTATCGGAAATAATTAACCTCAAATTCATACACTCACTTCAACAAACAAATCAAAAACATTCAAGTGCAATAGGCAGAATAAGTGGACTTGAGACACTTTCATTATTCTTATGTCACTGATTGACTTAGTTACTCCACCTTTTTAAAAATATCTTTATTTTGAGTAACCAAGGATGAGAGATTAAGAAATGGTATACCTTCTCCAATGACATGATACTCAAGAAATTTCTAGAGTAATTGAATTTGATACCTACTAAAGTTGATACTGATTGAAATAATAAATCTGGAAGTTTTTTTATATGTCTCCCCCTCAAGGGAACACTTCTCATCATCTTGACCAATGGTGATCCCTCATCATATTAATATTTTAATATCAATTCATGAATCTTCTATATATGAAAACTTCTTCATCTTTTCTATCAAGAGTTGACAACAATCACTACTTATCAGGTTCTCCCACAGAGATATTTCTTCACCTTCAATTCCCTGTATTATCAGAAAAAATACACTACACAAAGATTTAAGGGAATAAGGTGGATCCTCCTTACTTCTTCAATATGAGCAGGAAGGCTGGGATGATTTTCTTAACCAAGATGCTCTATTTCCTTCATTCCTCACACTAGCACATATAATATTCAATTCTTAATGTGGTTGTGTGGATCTCAATACTTATTATATTTGATTGTGTGTGAATCTTCTTTCTTCAAGATCTTTCCAAGCATTAGAATCTCCTAGGGAAATTTTCATCCTTTCGATAAATTCTTCTTTGGATGGAATAAGTTCCATTCAATTTTTAACAGTGAGACCAGCCTTGTTGCACCTCACACACAGAACTTCCTGAACATTAGAGTTTCCTTTTGTTTGAAACCTCTTATTCACCTTTTCTTCATCATGTGGAATCTTCTTATTTCTTTTTGTACTAGCCTTAGTCTATGCATATTCCTCCTTTCACATTCTTTCTAAATCTTTAGGCAAGATAACCAATATGTCTTTAGGAAATATGGTAGCATGTTTGCAATTTCCACATGGACTCTTCAGAGTGACAAACTTCTTGATTGTTCTTTTGGATGAACCACCCATAAACTTCTTGGATTTAGAATCCAAGGACTTCTCAATTTTCCTCCTTGTAATCTTCTTGGGAGAATTTTCTTATGCAACATACTTCTGATTACTTTCTAATATAGATTCTTCATTCTTCACCGGCTTTTGTGGTCTTTTTTTCTTTTTAGATTTGAATACATTCTAAGATAATAATGCACCAATATTGTGACTAATCCCATTTCATACATCACAGATGTTGTCCAGCATTCCTAATCTATTTGCAGTATACATATGCTTCTAGATATATGAATTTTTCATCTTATTTTGTATATTTATCCCCCCTTGAGATGGGCTTTATCTATGATTTTACATATAAGGGATTGTACCAACAATCCAGTGCACAATTCACAAATTTTTTGTGGCACCAGTATTGACCCAAAAATCTTGACTTATTGATATCTTCTATATTAGATTGTTTAGCATTATTCTTGATGTTTTGTGCTATTTATGAGGAACCATATTTCATATTCATCTTCTTATCCACCCTATCCATGGTGGTAGGCATCTCATCATCTTTCCTCATCCATACTTGATTATAGTTTTTATTACAAACTATAATTTTTATAGAAAGAGTTTTAGAAACATTAGAACAAGTTGGCATGGATAGTACCTTCACTTTCTCAGCTTCATGTGATATATCAATGAGTGAAGCCATGATATTCTTATCACAGGTTTGAGCTATTTTGATAGTATAATCCTTCAGTGATCATTTATTACTAGAATAAACTATTTCTTTCTTTTGTGGAGACTCAATGTGTGTCTTCTTAAGATTGGTCAATTGAGCTTCCAACTCTAGACATCTCATATTGAGGATGGATTTTTAATCTTAAATCATACTCATCTTATCTACACAAGACTTATTCAATTTTTAAACTTCCTCTTCATGCATATTTACTTTGTTTTTTAACAAAGTGTCAAGTTCCTTGATCTTCTTGAAATGTTATTCTAGAATTAACTTTTTGACTCCAGTGCTCCTTTTCAGCTCATCTTCAAGTGCATGGATCTTCTCTTCTATAGTCTTATTGACTCCCTCTTTCTCCTTTCTCCTAAACATATTTGATGCATTTTGAGGAACTTATTCCAAATTCCCTCTTTGTTTCTTCAACCTCTCCAACCTGTCTTGAGAGCTTTAGATATTCAATAATTTTTTCTTGCAAACCCTTTTCCAAAACATCATTTTCTTCTTCCAGCCAGGTGACATCTTCTTGCATACAATAAAATACCCCAAAAACAAGGGATGTACTTTTTTCAGGGATATCATGCATAATAACTCTTCATATATCAACTGATAATTCTTGAGATGTTGTAGATCGATTATCCCCACTTGTTCTAGAATTTTCATCATGAGAATAGTTTTCAAATGTACTGACACATATATCCTGATCACTAGAAGTAAGAATGTTTTCCATATTATTGGTGAAAACATGAGACACCATCTCATTAATTTCCATGTATGATATGTACTCATTGTATAAAAGTCAAGGAGATATAGATACTTCCCCTTCTTTAGATAATTTGTACTTCTTCTTCAGCTTTCTCTTCCCCTTCTTTTTCTAGTTCATCATGGTTTTGGTAGATATAGAATTATGTTCAGAGATAACTAAATATTCATCAAAACTGCACTTCATTGTTAACTCAAGATAGAATCTCAAGTCTTAAAAATAGAATATCTTCAATGTAGAGTATCCAACAGAGGTGAACCTACTCTGATACCAATTGAGAGGACCATTTTGGGATATTCCTAACACTGAGAGGGGGGTGAATCAATTTTGGGGAATTTTTAAACCAATTTATTCTTTTTATCCTTACACCTATTGACCTATTAGGATCTTGATTCTCTTATTCTTCTTTCCATGTCTCATGTAATAATATGAAATCAGTAAAAATATGCACACAATATTTTTACAAGGTTCACCACTCAATAAGAGCAGTCACGTCCTTCTCGTGTATGGTAATGATCAGTGCATAGATTCTCTAATATAATTTAGTAATTGTTAAAGTGGGTTGTGTAGGAAAAAAATCCTCTAGCCGATGGGACTCCCTACACTTGTAGGAGGGAAGGAAATAATTGTTTCCCAGTGTTTCTCCCTACACTCGGAGGGGAGAAGGCTAACAATCCTCTTCCAACTTGCAACGAGTAGGATATACCCTTACACTCACTGGTTCTTTATACTGCTAGTGTAGACAATCACTTGTAGCCTCTAGATGGTTCTTTATACTACCTCAAAATATATTCTTCTCTCTATTAAAATATTTTGCAACACAAAAAGAATCTTCCACCTATTGAGACCTGTTGGATGATACAGTGCTACTTTGTTCTTCCACAACCTTCTTCTTCTCCTTGTTACTTTCTTAGTATCATGCAAGTAACCAACCTCTAATTTCTCTATAGCAAACCAGTAATCTACAACTCTTCATATTTTTCTTCTTCAATGCAAAACCAGCTGCACTAAAACTTTCTCTTCTTTACACTTTCTCTTTCAATGAAAAACCAATTGCACTAAACTCTTCTTCTTATTCTTGCTAGAATCACAATTTCTCTTTGTGATTGTTAAATCAATGAAGTCTATCAGAACTTAGCATCATAACGTTTGAATAGAAGCTTGTATGAACTTCAAGAACAACTCACACCTTGTGCATAAATCCCTACTTGTGCTCCACCCTGGTTGTGCGGCTCCCGTCTTGCACACCACCAACTGCTTGTGTGCCACAATTGTGCACAACTCACAACTTTCACGCCACTTCAGTCTTAGAAACAACACACTTATTGCACACAACTCCCTGCTTGCATGCCTCTTATGCTTGTGCGCCACTTATTCTTGCGTCCCACTCTACTTGCACACCACTCTCATTGCGTGCCTCCCTACTTGTGCGCCTTATGAATGAATGCCGACTTGCATGACACACCAGCATGGACACCACTTTCTACTAATTATGAAATCATAGATAAATTATATCCTAAGTGTTGAGCTTTAAAAATGAGGAGTCTAGACATCTATTTATAGGAATTTTGGTGACTTTCACTTAACATACACTTGTGTGTCGTTCCTACTTACACACCGCTCCATCACTTGTGCACAGCTCCATCACTTGGGCACCGCTCCATCACTTGTGTGATCACTTTCTTTCCTTTGTCATATATTGATGTGTTGATGTTGAAATATTACTTTCATACAACATACGCTTGAGCACGGATGATACTTGCATTCCACTTCCTACTTTCCCTCTACTCTTGAACTTGCACACCAATTTCTTTCCTTTGTCATATTTTGATGTGTTGATCTTGAAATATGACTTGTTCACAACATACACTTGCTCACCACACTTTCATGCCACTTATACATGTACGCCACTTTCTTTCCTTTTCCAAAAACACTTCTTTACTCCCCCTATCCATCATAAGGATTTCATAAAAAGTTCTCCAAACTTTTTATATTTTTGAAATACAAATCAGAAAAGTATCATCATATTTATATACATTCTCATAGTTTCAATCCCATCCACTACTTCATGTCTTCTCTTCATCTTTATCAATCATACTTCTTTCTTTTTATACTCTTTTGAATATAAATTTAAAATTACTTCTTCATCCTCACTTCAAATCCTCAATTTCTTTTTGGAGTTTTAATTCCAAAGAACTCTAATCATCTCTCTTCATCAAAAATTGGAGGCTTGGGGATTATTAAAATACCTTAAATGTTGTATAAAATGTATCAAATTTGATACATGTAATTGGAACTTTAAGAATAGTGTAAAAATCATCTAATTTCAAGGAAATGTGTAATGCATGACCATCATAGAATGCCAAGCCCTTCCACACTCTCTCTTCTTATTTAACCATCATTCTTCTTCTATCACACTTAGTTGAATGATACTTCACCATTATTAATTATTGTAAACAATGTTCCACCTTTGACACAAGTTCAGGATCAGTTCAAAAATTGTTTGGATTGCATTCTCCACAAACTATGGATCTCTTCTACATCTCCTTCTTCATTTTGACCTGTATTGACAAATATTGACAAAAAATAAAATCCTCATACACAAAGTGGTCTGAATACCCTTTAGGTTGTGCATGGGGAAACTAGCCCATCTCCTGATGATAAACCACTTTAAGAGTCTCTCCTGGGATTTCTCTAATGACTCACTCCCCTATGTGGAGGAGGTAAGAAATGTTTGAGTCATTCATACCATGAATACTACATGAGATACTCATTAGAGTGTTCCCATCAAGACTCATTAAATCTAGTACCAACTAGTCTTATTGGTTGAAGAGAAAGAGGAATTCATCCTCACTCCTTTGACCACGGTCTAGAGGACTCGATTCCAATCTTGAGGGATGGCCCAAAACATCACCCAACAAGAGGAATATATTAAATAATATATGTCTCCTTCCACCACCAGTGTATCTAGCAAGATCCTAGTGGCATGTGATAGGGATATGTCTTTTCTTGGTTTGGATATAGACCCCAGCTGCCACACAGGTAAGATAGGTTAACTCTCTCAACCACCGGCACCACTAAAAGCCACTACGAGACACTCTATGATGAGGAGAATCAAGGCAGAGGTGGTCCAAAATCATTCTCTAGAAGACATATAGGTCCTCCCCATGATCCCTCTATTCAACATGGATTTCCTTCCCTTATTACCACTAATCGGTGTGGAGGTCCTCCTCATACCACCACCGATCATCACAGAGGCCCTTCTCATTCTATCACATCGATAGTGGAGTTCCTCCCCATGATGCAACCACCAGTCAATGCATAGGTCCTCCCCACTCCAACACTAACGAGAAAGAAGGTCCTCCTTGTAATGAAGACATACCCTTCCCTAAATAACCTTCCTAGGGAAGGAGGGAGAATACCTACTAATGGAGGAAAATTCCTTGGAAGAATCATGCTATAATTGACCCCTCAGATTCCAAGGTGGCGGAAGACTCAATGATGGATCCTTCATCCTGGTTCCCATATTATATGGTAAAATCCAAAAGATGGAGGCTTACCTTTTCAAAAGTCGTGGTCCACAGGATCACCAAATCTCTTCATAGATACCTAGAGGTGGAGGATGTTCTGGATCAATTCTAGGGGATCGCAATGTATCAATCCCCATCACTACCAGTTTACATCATTTCTAACTCCACACAAGATGTTGGAGATATCTAAGGGTTTAGGATGACAGCTTCAGATGGAAATCATTCTGTTGAGCCACAAATGGATGTTTCTTCCCTCACCAATGAGGAAATGGTGAACACCCCATTCTACAGGGATGTGATTATGAGCTTGAAACTGCACTCGAGATACATTCCAGCAAGAAGATATCATTTAACTCAGGTAGTGAATCCTCTACCAGTAAACCAGCAGCACAACCACTAAACATTAGTGTCTCTTCCCCTATCTCAGCCAGCACCAATCAGGGCTTTGAATGACCAAGTACAAGATACTTTCTATAATAAAAAGGGCATGTGGGAGGTTCTAGACTCCAACCAGTTATATGTTTCATTCTGGATGCCTAAAACTACAAAAGTCTCCATCTTAGAGTCCCTCACTAAGGTCTAGGTAGTTCGTTTCCCTATATTATTTGGGAAACATATCATAAACTCTACGATTGGTAGTTGAGCTACACCTAGAGCCAGGAGAACCTCAATTCCATCAACCATCAGTCCAAGAGGGTTGAGATAACAATTCTCCCCATGGATTATCATTGTTATTCATATGGATACTACCATAAAATTCAATATCACTATGTCAATATCTTCATAGTTATCCTCTGGGTTATGGAAGAAGTTTCTCCACTTTTATATATCAGAGGCTGGGGGCATGTTTCTCTCCATTTCAGCCTTATCTTGGGTTTGTATGGTTTATCCACTGATGATAAAAGTTCCCCTCTTGATATAGTTATAGTAAATATTGTCATCTTCAACCTTGAAAAGGATTATAAAGATCAGACTAATAAAGGACATTGCAGGGAAGATCTACCTTAAGGGGTGAAACTGTACCAAGTAGACCCTCTGATAGGTGTCCTCACTCATCAAAAGAGGTATGAACTATGAATCGGATGTACCTCCGATTATAAATTTCAACCAAAATTTTGGAAAAATGACAAAGGAAAGGGATATGTATAAACCTCTAATCCATTCAACGTTGTTCCAAAAGAAGAGATGGAAGCTATGATAACTGCCTTGCTCTAATTGCTCGAGGGGAAACAAATGTTGACCGCCAACCTCTTTGTCGAGTGGGACCCTACTTAAAACAATGCCTTATAATATTAAAAATCTACTCCAATGGGTTAACCAGTCCTCCATTGATAGATTCCCTAGTTAAAACTCAATGTCCCCATGTAACCAGTTAGGATAAAATCCAGGGGATATGGAATGTGACTGAGGTATGAGTCGTTGACCCCACCCAAGGAGTGTAACCACCTGCCTCAAGATCAAGAACAAGTTTCTCCCCTTGTTGATGATCCTTTCAAGAAAATAGTGACCATTGAACCTCACCAATATTACTTGACAGTTGATCTCACCACTCTTCTCAATTCCCTGGAAACATGACGGGTGGAAATAGTTCCTGAAAAAAAGCGTTAACTAGCGTAGGTAGATAGTATGTGAGAAACCTTGTTTTTTAGTAATCCTATATTCACCCCCTTTCAATGGGATAGGTGACCATCTATAACACCTATAAAACATTAAATCAAAGTGTGGACCTATGTTGGGAACCTCAGAATAGCAAATGGATTCCATGGTCTGATGATTTATTAAGACACTAGAAGGGACTATGTTTGTCTGGTACAACCTACTTCCCATTAGGTCAATTACTAATTGGGAGAACATTTGATGATATTTCCTCTACCAGTTTATCTTAACCTCATGAAAGACAAGTATTTCTGACATCTTAAAGTAAAAAATATAGGTATGATGAGTGATTCACATACTTTTTGTCTGGTGGAAAAGACTAACATATTCACACGACATGTCGTTGTCCCATGAAAAGCTACTCAGGTTGTGTATAGGGAATTTTAAGAGTGATATTGGCCTAAACCTCATCACCCTGAAAATCCCATGTGGATTCCAGGAGTTCTCAAAAAAAGTTTAGTGTCTAGAGGAATCCTTATAGTAAATTGGAAAACAGTTGCAACTGCTGCACCTTCCAGCTCCCACGCGATGACATAAAAAAGCATAGAATGCCATTGTTGTTCATGTAGAGGTTCCCGATCCTTTATAACTACGGGAAACATTATCATAAGAACCTCTCCAATCATATCCCATCCAATCATAGAATCACCTAGAACCAAATAACTAGGAACCTTCTCACCCTGTGTGGCCTCTTAGATATGAAAATGTGGCTCCAACCCTTCATCAAGGCCATAATCCCATGTTCCCTTCCAAGATAGAGTAAGCCAAACTTATTACATTAGGGATTCATAGATTCTGGGATATTTCATCTAAGCATTGAAGAAGGTAACAATGAAACTTCCATAGTTTAGGATTCCCCATGTGGTTAGAATCACTAGTCGTTCCAATAATTTACTGTACAATAGGATCCTCAGTCACACCATAAAGTAATGCTTGATGTTCAAGGATTGGATCTAGGATTAATTGGATCATATCTTGGTAAATTTGGTTGAAATTTCAGAATAGGTTACACAAGTATCTAAAAACCTTGACAACAATAGTGAAGGATTTGGTGAGTGGAAACAGGCCCCTAGCCATGGGATGCAGAAATATGATGATTGGTTGAATCACAAGGTATTCACTCAAACTCATGGTATTATCTATTCATGTTTTTGAAATGGAAAACTTTTATGGTTTCCATGCCTCCATTGACTACTGCCTTTGAATCTAATTCATATCCATCCATGGCTTAGAATAATAGGAATCAATGGTGCAAGGGAAATCAGAGTCCCTTGCTAGTGCCAAATTCATCCCACACTCTTGGCAACATCATCTCTTCTGAGCCAGGAGATGCGTTTAGGGTACATCCCATTCTAAAATATTACACAGATAGTGAAATAGAGTATGCCTAATAGTGAGGAATACCATGAAAAACCTTTGAGTGACTTCGGATGACGTTTTGAAAGGAAAGGCCAAGGACATGTGAGCAGCAAGAATGAAAAAACCAATACCTCAAGCCAATCCATTCATGATACTAACACTAGGTAACAAGTTTTTTCAGATCTCACCAAGAACAATTCCCCCTGTTAGCTCTACTAAAAATGCATTCACAGATTTTTTCACCAAGAAGTTTAGTTATGACCATTCTGTGATTCGCTCCGTCCAACCAGAGTCTGACCTCAACCAAAAAAAATCCAGCTAGAAGTTGTTTATATCAAGCCACTTATTCAGCAGTAGAAAATCCCTATGCCTCTTACCAAAGAGAGGAATTCTAAAAGAAAAAATTTACCCTTGGCATAGAATTATGATGTGTTTAAGAAACTTGTTTGTACACTCGTGAGACTTTCAATCCTCAAGGACCTCCTTTTATCAAATTAAATGTGTCAGTCTCTAGAAGAAGATCTGAAAATCATTCTCTAGTTTGAGGTATAATTATCTATTGCAGAGGCCTACTATGCTGAGAATGCTGCGTAAGAAGAATGTCAATCCATGATCTCATTTTTTTATAAGATGAAGGAATCTCTGTGAAGGGTAAAATAAACCAACCATAAATTATAATCTAGTTCCATGGAATGGAAATTAGCCACTTCCTTGTGGAAACTAATTCTAGGATCAACCTCATCCCAACCTGAATGCTGCACATGGTGGGATTGATAAAATCAGATCTGAATCCCTCTAACCTGATGATTTAGGATTATGTTAAGAGTGAGAAAAAAACATGTGGAAAGGTTTGGATTAAGACTTAGTTTGGTGGATTGATATAGAGAACCGAATTCATGGTATTAATCCATTATACTTCCTATAACACAATATTGTGTAGTCCCTAGCTTAATTTTCAGAAAGTAGTTCCCTCATTGTATCCCTGGTTTCTCAAGTACTCCCTCAACAGTTGAGTAGGGGTACTCTAAGTTGATGAAACCCCATTTTACTCTTTATGTCCAACTATTTAAATGATGTCTACATCAATAAGGATTGAAATAAGATTTAGACCGAAAGGGTTGAGTATATCAATGATCTTAATGATATGACAACCACTACAGTCAATTCATGGGAAGACATGGATCAAAACATTTTTCTCTAGATTCATCGGTTAGAGGCCACAACACTAGAACTAGGAATATGTTTTACTATCTCTGAGAACATGGTTTTCAACCTCCCTAAAAAAGGTGTGTCTACATATTACCTCATAATCCTACACTAGACATGCCCAGATGATACCTGAATCCCCTATTCCCATGAATTAATGAGAGTTATACCTATGTATACCAATTCATGGAATTCCTACATGTTTCATAGAGTAGGTTTAAATAAATAGAGATTGACTCATCATCACTGCTTTATCATCATACATAGACCTTGTGGGAAGAGGCCAAACCGAATTGGATTGATGGATTCTATCGTTGTAATCTCAACAAAGTAGTAACCCCCTATCGGGAATTCTATATTTGTAAGAGCATGGGCTTCCCCATGATCGACTATCCTAGAAGAGCCACCTACTCTGTCTATTTATCCTATATGAGATAATGAATATAATTTAAGAGATACCCTTCCATCATTTGAATAGGGTATCTCTAGCACTATTGATAATTTGACTCAGGTGAACCTTGGTACCGAGGAAGATCCAAGGACGATATTGATTAGTGTAGTTATGTCCCCAGTAGAGGAGTGGTAGTATGTTTATTTCCTAAAATAAGACCTTGATGTCTTTTCCTAGTGCTATGATGAGATGTTAGGACTAGAACCTCAAGTTATTGTTCACTAACTTGTCCTCCTAGAAAGTCATTGTGGGTTCATGCATCATCCCAGAAAGATGATACCATATCACAATTATATGGTCTAGGATGAGGTTGATAATATTATCAAAGGAGCCATCATTTGGGAATTCTAGAACCAAAGATTTCTAGCCAACATCATCCCAGTTAGGAATTACAATGAGAATATTAGAGTCTATATCTACTTCTGTGACATCAAATTCTATTTTCCAAAATATTATTTTCCCCTTATAGTGATAGAGGTGTTGAATGATTTTACTGTAGGGTTACATGCCTTCTCCTTCGTGGATGACTACTCAAGGTACAATCATATCTAGATGGCCCTTGAGGATGATGATTCCACCACATTTAGGGTACCTTAAGGGACTTTCTGCTATCAGGTGATGTCCTTAATCATTTAAAATTAAAGATACAATTATCATCAATCCATGACCCACATTTTCAATCCAATTATTAGGACATTAGTGGGAAATTATGTGGATTAATTGGTGGTTAATTTACCCTAGGTTCCAGACCATCTCAAGGAACTTGAGAAAGTTTTCAGCTTCCTCCACTCCCATGATTTGAAGTTGAACTCATTGAAGTGTTCATTCAGGATTACGTCTAGGATATTTCTTAGCTTTTTCATAATATATAGAGGCATTGATATTGACCTACATAATATGAAGTCCATTAGGAAAATTCCTCCTGTGAGAAACCATTGATAATTTTAGGGTATTCAAGGCCACATAGCCTATATACATATATTTTCACTAATCTATCTTGGAAGTGTATACCCTTATTGAGACTCATAATTAAATACATTGTTTACTAGTGGGATGAGAAGTTATAGAATGTATTTTAGGATATCAATCAGTACCTGTTGTAGCATATATATTTGATCCCACCTGTCTCAGGGAAGCCTTTGATCCTTTACGTGACCATCTTGGAATGGTCACTTGGTGCCCCTACCATCTAGAATAACAATTGGGTTAGTGAAAATAATTTATACTATCTCAATCACATTATCCTAGACATAGATTCTAGATACTTCACTATTGAGAAGAGTTGTATCACAGTGGTTTTCGTAGTGCAGAATTTACGGTATTATCTGTTGCATCATGAGATAAATATGGTTTCTTAAGTGGACCTTCTAATTTAAATCCTCAATCACCCATGATGATAGGATTATTATCACATTTGATGGTGAACCTCCAGTAGTTCGACATCAGGTTCATCCCGTAGAAGGTTTTCAAAGGGTAGGAACTAGCATACTTCCTGGCCATTCATTTGGCTCTTGAAGAGTTTCCCATAGATGTTGATTTCGGAGATCAGTCTATCCTTTAAGTGTATAAGGCTATGTCATGTTGTAAGATGCATTTTGATGGTGGATCCCGGAGCCCAAATGGTAGATGGATCGACAATATCAATCTTAATAGGGTTAGCATAGGGATCGTCTTCATCACTAGTCACAAGCTATCTTTCTATACACATTTCAATTGTTTTAAGGTTGTACCAAAAATGAGGAAGAGAATTAGTATCTCATCATTTTTCTCAAGCTAGCCCTCGATATTTATGTCCTAAAATTTCAGGTGAAGGGAGACTTCAATCTAGTCATTAAACAAATCATGGGTGAGTAAATAATCAGAAAAAAATAGCATGTTCCCCTACTGGAGTGCACCCATCAACTAATGGCCTTATTACCTTATCAGTATAGGAGAATAATGTTACAAAATCACTGAATGGTTTATCTTAAACCTTTACATGATTAGAGGCATCCCTTACAGAGCTTTACCAGGATGGCCTGATAATTCATGTGGTACACTGAAGGGTCATCACCCCCACCACCACAGATGATGGAAACCAACAATTTAACTAACTTTCTACAAGTAAATCTATTTTAAGACCCTTAGATTTCCCTAGAGTAGAGTAAATGCCCAATTGGATGACTCCCTTTGTTGAGTATCTTCTGCGTGAAATTCTCTTCCCAGACCAAATGAGCATGAGTGAATCCACCTACATGAATCAAAATTTACCCTCCATAGTGGTCCAAACATTGAGACAACCCTCTTCAGGTGTGATTTAGATGGGACTCTCCTCTATTTCATACAAGGAAACAAGATCCCTCATATTATGTAGGAGTTCCATACTGGGTCATGTGGTGCGCATGAAGAGAGATTCAAGTTCTCCCACCAGATTCAGAGGTTTGTCTACTTATGGCCCACCATGAACCATGAAAGCATCGACTTTTCCAAGAGGTTTCATTTATGATAGATCCATTACATATTTTTGCATTAACCATTAGAGAATCTCCACACCACCATGTATTATTGTCCCTTTGAGGTATGGGGACTCTATGTCATAAGGCAATACCCTCCAATGATAGCTCACAAGTGTAGGTTTATTTTGAACACAACAGACCTCTCCTCCAAATAGGAAGAAATGGTTCCCCTCCATAAAGTCAAATCATAGTTCATGATAATTTTCATGAGAATCCACATAATTCAATGATTTAGACTTCCTCACACTATTCTCATAGACAATGACACCAGCTTCTAGGTTTCCAAGGTGAAGAAGATTTATGCAAAGTAAAACATCCAATCCAACCATACTTCTTGCTGCCATGAACATGAAAATGAATATATTGAGGTGTTAAATAGGACCCTCTATGAAATCCTACTAAATAAAGTGGGAAAAAAGGGGATTTTTCTCTACAATATTCCTAATTCCCCATGTCCCCATCAGATGAAAACTTTGAATTCCAACTAATTGATACCATATTCCCTAGTATATAAAGCATAGGTGTCTTTTTCCAGCGAGGTTTAGTTTACATTATTATAAATATCGTTATATGACTAGAATACACTAGATAGAATATATGAATTTCATATAGATAATTTGGAAACCCTCAAAGAGAATAGGCCCTAGGCCTTTCACAGTATAGCGAGGCATTGAAAAATAGTATCCAGAGCGATTAATGAGAAGGTTTTACTTCGATCCTTCCTCTTGGGTGACGTGGTATTGGATCTCAGAGTGATAATGATACCTGAAAAAACACCCACCAAAGTTAGATCCCAAGTGGGAAAGACCTTACATTATAAATAAGTTCTATTACAATGGATAATACTCTTTGATCACCATGGATGGAGATCGTATCAAAACTCCCATAAATACCAAGTTTCTCAAGTAGTACTTAACATGAGGAAAACCATGGTCTAAGTAGTATGACCAAAAAATATCTAAAATGGGTATATGTAGTATGACCTTAAATTGTTTTTAGTGGGTCTAATCATTATGACCATAAAATAATATCAACCTCATGTTCTTGAAAGTACATCATTAACCTATTTTCAATTGGTCAAAGAATTATGAACATAAACTATTTACAACCCTTATAGTTTGAGATTTAATAATTTAAACTAAAAGAAACAATATAATGAGTTGTATGAAATTAATATTAACATCCTAAAATCAACAACACATGATTTTTTACTATGATATTACCCCGTGTAAAACCTGGATTCCTCATATGATAAGTATTGGAAGATCTAAAAATTCTAACCTTATATACAACTAGGTTGTATCATATGATAAGTGTGAGATGGTCAAAAACCATACCCCTTCTAAAATAAGTATGCCTCATCTAATATGAGATGAATCAAAATTATCATACCCAACACACAATGTTAAACTGTAGCCTTAACCTATTTTATTAAAATAGGATGCCCTCGTTTGGGTGGATTTCCCCCACTTATGGAAGTTGTCTCATATTGTAACATGTTATAAAACTATGTGTGGCTTAATTACCATTCAAATGGGGAATGTTTTGAAACCTAGATTTCCCATATCTTGGCCCATCTGTGAATTTATCAACCCTTCGGCCCCTTGGTCCCATTTACAGTGTAAGCATTATGACCTTAAACTACATTCAGTTCACCTCAACATTTCCTTGTGGTACGCGAACCTCCTTGGATCCTTTCATTCCAGGTTTTACCTATTTTGTTACACATCGGTACCCCTGTAAGAAATATCCACCTAGTATAATAATCAAGACATCAAAATATTTTCAACCTTTTCCTCGGTCTAAGTGTTATGACCTTAAATTAGGTTATGTTAATTTTCAGGTATTTTTGTGATAGGAAGGCACGGAAGTCCTCCTTTCACATTAGGTTCTACCTCTTTCGTATCTTGAAAATTCCCTTGAAACAAACACTTCTCAAGTCCAAGCATCAAGAAATTTGTAACAGCCCAAGATTTTATAAAAAAAATATATTCTTTTTAATTTTATTAATGTCTTGTGTTGTACGCTACACCAAAAGGAGCTTGCACAACACACATCCTTGACTTGCCTTGCATTACACGCAATCGCGACCTTCCTCGATAGCGTGTGTAATACGTAATACTGAGTCTCACGAAACAATGATATGCTATTAAAATATTATTAAAACTAGCCGTTATGAATAGTAATAACCACTTTTTAAATTTTATAAATTTTAGCTCTCAAAATGAACTTCATTTTTGGATTCGGAGTATCGAATTTAGCCTAAGGTGAAATTTTGGTACTTTTCGGATAACTTTCATATTCTGATGAATAGTGAAAATTACTAAATTATAATTAAAAACAACTTTTTTAATCGAAATAATTAATAGTGATAAATCATTAATTTGAGTGGTTTTAAAGTATATTTAGAATATATTTTTACAATTTAATACAATGTTGGTCATTGGATGTAATTTCACATTTAAACTAGACATAAACAAATGTCAATCTTTTGATAGATATTGTTTCTTAAAAACACGTTATTTGTTTTAACAGCGGGATTTAATTATAAAATTAATTAATGCAATTTCTATGTTATGAATTTGGTAAAATAGACTTCATTTTTGAATTCGGAATATGAAATATAGCTTAGGATGAAATTTTGGCATCTTTCGGAAAACTTTCAATTTTTGATGAATAGTGAAACCACTAAGTGGTAGGTTAAAAACTGAATTTTTCATAAAACTTAATTTTACCGCTTCTGGGAATGGAATTTCGAAAATCCGAGAGACACGGTTAATATCAAGGACTAAAATGTGGTTCAATGAGATGAAAATAATTTTTTGGTGAATAGTAACTTTTTACTTTTTTTACCACGGTTAATAGTAAATAGGGTAACTAAGGGTAAATATGATATTAATATTACCCTAACACATGTCCTAATTCTATTGGACAAGTGTAATTCGACCAAAAACAAACTTAGGAATAAAATATGACCATTTAGGCCCACTTGGATTAGATTAGGACATTTATTATTAATTTATTTAAAGTTTAATAAGTAAATCATTTTTAATATGGGGTTATACATAAGATAAATTCGATTGTAAATATTCATTAGAAAGCTAAAAATATTTCCTACATGATGGTATTTTATTTGTAATTTTTAGACATAAAATAATTTAATTTATTTATGACACAAAGATGATGCAGTAATTATCTTATTAATGAAATATTGACATAATTGATGTTATAAACACCAAAATAAATGTAATTTGAGATTTTTTATGAATTCAACTAATTTTATAGGTTACTATGATATATTAATGTTGATTTAATTAACTTGGTTCGAACATTTAATTCTGTTATGACTCTCACAAAAATCATATATCAAATAGTGTCAAAATTGACACAAAATAGTTTTTAAATCAAATATTATATTATTAATTGTTATTTTATTCCTAAAAATATAAGGTTCGGCCAAATGACTTAGATAAGGATATATATATTAATAATAAACAATTTGGGGTTCGTTTGGCATGTTATAGTAAGTGTATTAACCATATTGTGAAAAAAACAAAAAGACATGGTAAAAGTTAAATTATTTAACTTAGAGTTAAATCTAATTGATAAGGTTAAAATAATATCCTAAACTTGTCTACATTTTATTGGTTGATAGGATTTCGACCCATCCCCACTTTAGCTTCGAAATAAGACCCTTTGGAACCATTATAAACCGATTTTGACTTTAATATAAAATAATATTTTGAGATATTCCTAAGGTGCCCCTCTCCTCCCTTATAAAAGGACACCTCCTCCCCCTCCTCCTCACACCAATTTGAGCACTCAAGCTCGGCCAACCCCTGCCAAAATATCTTCTCCACTTCCCTAGAAACATCCTAGAGGTTCTGGTCTTACTCAAAGACCAATTTTAGTTCCCTAAGAGGAGGTCTCCAAAAGGCGCTTCAAAGAAGAGGTAATTACCGTTACCAATTCTTTCATCTTTATTTCTTCTTCCACTTCTTCTTCTTAGGTTGTTTCATTATGAAGTAATAACATCAGTATCACTCATATACTGATATGTTATTATAAGTATGAAACAACCCTATTTCACCATCTATCCATCCTACGGAAAAAGAAATCACCGCGCGTGCGTACGTACGGAATACCGTCTCCACGCCGTGGTGTAATCTATTTTCCACCACCACCTTACATGGATGGGTATAATGGTGTAAAGAATAACTATACATAGTTATTACAACATCATATTGATTCTGATATATTGTATAATCCACTCCAATTCAATTCAATATTTATAGAAATGATATCATCGCTCGTGCGTACGTACGGACTACCGTCTCCACGACGCGATGAGATTTATTCTCCATGTTAACCATTTTAGAATGATTATAATGTATATATAAGAAATAATAATGAAATATATGACATTATAAATCTACTGGATTTATGTATATATATACATATGTATGTCATCTACTTACTTCCATTTCAAGACAATAAGGAAAGGAAAACAGCGTTCATGCGTACGTACGGACTACCGTCTCCATGAACGGTGTTTTTCATTTTATTTATCTACCTATTATATATATATATATACTGAATATATATGATATATAAATCATATTTTATATTCTGTAAGTAAGTAAATCATGATATAAGTAATAATGATGTCAAGAACAACAAGTCAAAACACCTACGATAAATGAAACGATTTTACACAAAACGCTTCTTTAACATGGAATTTACAAAAGAACGGGTAATATAATGTCATAAGTGAACCATATATGATATCATAACAATGAATATGATTCTGTAATAAGTCAATAACATGATTTAAATCATTATACAGGAGGTTCGGACACTTACAAAGCAAGTCGGACCTAAGGTAAGGGAAATATCACAATCTCATTTTTATCCGAGATTCTTTATTCGTAAGTATTTACTGGGGTGTATCTTATCATCCACATCCATGTTTCCTCAATATGTAATATTATTTCCATCCACCTACAATGTTTTAAATCCAATTTTACCCTTTGGTGAGTTTTTTGTAAAAGATATGAAAAGAATCTTTTGTCGTTTTTCATACGAGGTACTTTTTGTCTTTTCCGACAAAAGTACGAAGAATGTTTTTTTTTTACTTATACGGCACGAACGGATTTCTACTGTTTTATAAAGCCTTATTTTCATGAAGCTTCCTCTAAAAGATTTCATGACTATGTTCAATAAAATCTCTTTCTTTTAAAATTGCATGATGTTTTGTGAAAAGAAATTGATTTTGAAGAAGAAAGGATATTTTCCTCAAGAATTCAATTCAAGTGTTTTATCAAAATTATTTTCCATATAAGATAATAAAGGGTTCTGTTTCTATCCATATTTTTACATTGATTTGACTATGTTGTGATGGAATTATGTTTATGAATTCCTTTATCTTATATGAATGGTTTTATGATGTCATGTTGTTTAAGAATCCCATTTTTATTACATGGGTTATGCAATGATGTATGATTTATGATTCTGTGGCACACATAAGAAAGGATTCATTAAGAGATGGGTGGGACCTATATCTCCCTCCAATGCATTGGGTAAAGATTTTATATCTCATGAGATAGACATGGCTGGAATGGTAGGTTATACCGGTTCAGTGAAACAGGACTGAAACGAGGATTACTCGATTCAGAAAGGGACTTTGTCCACTAAGATAGTCTTGGCAATGAGTCTTGACTAACAAGAAATGATTCTCTATGATTATTTGTGTATGCCACAAAGTTCCATGTTTTATGTTATGATTATTGTGATTACATTTCACTTCCATGATTTATCCCATGTTATGAAATTATGCTCTCTTTTGCAGGTTATGATTTCCAAAATGTTATGTTCTTATGAATATGATGTGATTGATATTTCTTTTGTTTACCCTTACTGAGCATTTGAGCTCACCCTTTTATGTTTTCTTTTCCCCAGGATATAAAGAAAGGTTTTAGGTAAAAAAAAGGAAGATCTTTATGGGAGATTTTGAAGATCTTTCACCACGATTAGAAGATTATAGTCCGAGTTTCCAAAGACACTAAACTATTACGGTCCTTGTGTGTGTGTTTTTGTAATGTACTAAGTATTCCGCAAAAGTAATGTAAAGTCCATGTACGTCAGGCTTCGGGTCTCTACAGTTGGTATCAGAGGCAAAGGAGGTAGGAATGTATCCGATCCTTGGGAACTCTCACATGTGAGCGTTGGACGAAGCATGGCTCTCCGCCCAAGGGCTTCATGTGGAAATGGCTGCCACTGGGGATGGTGGTGTGTCCCGCCCAGGGGGTGTAGCCGCCCATGGAGTGCCCTGATAGGTATCAATTATAGTCCACTGGAAGTAATTCCAGACCGTTATAGTTGGTATCAGAGGAAAGGTTTAGTCAACCTTTGGAAACTAGGATGCGAAAACGTTAGTGAGATCCCTAGAGATATTTCTAAGGTATGTCTAGGGATGTCCCTAGGGATAAGTATACGTATAGGTTATAGTAATAGAATTACGCTAACGATCATAGAATTAAACCTAAGATGTTGGATATTGAAGGTACTCCCCCTTTATTATGTTGTTTTCCCTAGCATGATTTTTTCCTCTCACACTATTCTTTTTGGGTTTTAGACGATGGCTGGAACCCGAAGGAACCGTGTTGATCAATGCAATGGACAATGCAATGATTGGCCTCTTGAACAAACAAATGTTATGGGAGATGGAGTGCAAAATCTTATTGCTATACATACACAAGCTATGAATCATTCTGGACTTCCAAATGAGCAGAGAAGGGAACAATATTCTATTGAGTCCTTCATGAGGCAACGTCCACCTTCTTTCAGTGGGTCTACTGATCCATTAGTTGCTGAACAATGGATTAGTACTAATGAAAAGATATTTTCAGTTCTTCAATGTTCTGAACATGATAAAGTCATCTTAGCAGTATATCGTTTGGAAGGTGATGCTGATCAATGGTGGAATCTTATTAAGAATACAAGGCAAAGGGATGAAATTGAGTCTATGGAATGGGACGAGTTCAAGAACTTATTTTTCAATAAGTACTTCCCTCGTATTCTTCGAACAAAGATGGAGAAAGAGTTTCTTGAACTTAAGCAAAGGGACGATGAATCTGTTGGTACCTATGAAGCAAATTTTACAAGACTTTCAAGGTATGCTTCTGGAATTATCATCCAACCTGAAAGTAAAGTTGATCGATTTTTCAGTGGCTTAAAACCAAGTCTTCGAAGGGCATTAGCTATAAGAGACTTCAGTAGCTATGAAGAAATTGTGCGTTGTGCTATCAAGGTAGAAATGGAAGTTGGTGTTACATATCCATCTCATGGTTTTGACAAGAAACGAAAGATGGAGTTCAAGGAGAAATCTCAGAATAATGGTGAAAAGAAGATGAATGTTTCCTTATGCACAAAGTGTGGAAAGAAGCATGGTGGAGATTGTCTAAAAGGGGCTAGAAAATGTTTTAAGTGTGGAAAAGAAGGTCATCGAGCAGCTGAGTGTCGAAGTAATGGAAAAAGGGTTTCTAATGATGTGAATAAAGCAAACACTGCAGAGAACGCACCGCCAACACTTCAATGCTTCAAGTGCAAGGAAATGGGGCATTATGCTAATAATTGCCCTAATCCAAGGGTTAGTGATGATCAACATGAGCAACCACTGAAGGCAAAGGACAAAGGGAAATCACATGCGATCACTATTGGCAATGTTGAATATGACAACGATGTGGTGGAATGATTAAGTGTTTATGTAATGGGATTCCAAAATAATGTTGTATCATTGAGTATTGCAATATTTATTGATGTGGTATTCAAAGTGATTGAGATATTTTTTGGAAATAAGATGATATGCGCATAATGAAGACGAGAAAATGAAATGTTTAATAGTATTCATGAGCTCATGATTGATATAAGGACTAAGTGATATCATGGTTTGAGTATATAGAATTTTGAGGATTTTGGTATGTGGAAAGTGTTAACTTTTAACTGCACTCATGTTTTCACTAAGGTATTCAAGAGAATACACGATTAAGGACTTTGAATGTTTGGAATGTGACCAACAAGACATATCTTATGTGGGGATCAACGACAGTATTAAATCTCTGGTAATCGTTGTCACTATATTATGAGAGTGGACTGCAGTATTATGTATAAGCCTAAAGATTAGACTGGATTATGTTGGACATAAGTTAGTATTGTTTAAGGATAGAAGATTTTCAATATTATTGATGGGATGTTATAGTGACGTAGTTTTAGAAAAAGGACAACCTGCAGGACGGGCGACAACCCATCGCTTCGGACAAGGCTGTAGGAATCGAACCCACAACCGAAGTGCGACTGGCCTTTATCGCCTACCACTGACCTACAGGAAGTCCCTGATTAGTAGAAACTAGTTTTATTATATTAAGCAGTATGATATATGAAGTATAAGTCCATTTTAGGAACCATATGTGATTAATCTCACTATAGATCGACTTATGCATATAATTTTTGCTAATCTTTTGTTTGAGACAGATGGAATGACCCGTCATTCTATCACATGATCTGCTAACACTTCATGAATGACAAATTCAACTTCATTTATTTAAGAGATGAAGTGGAAATTGTTCAAGGCACGAACAACAGTGAGATTATACCAAAATAAAGTAAGTATTTATTCTAATTCAAATTTTCAACTTTAGGGAAATGATCTTGAAAACCAAAAATGTTGTCCTAGTGATCTTATACCTGATGAATCAGATGGTACCTTATATCATCACAAATCTATGGATTTGTGATTACTGGCTTTTCCATAGCCATGTTCTCTACCACTCTCCATCAGAACATGATGGTTAGATTTCTCTTCCATATCCATATTTTCACCTATGTGGAAACCCAGTGATTAGTTTATTTGGGTAATCGTTACATTTCATACTTTAGTTTTTAAAGCCAAGTTTTGGTATTTCCTTTTACGATGTGGGTTTCTATTAAAGAAACTTTCAAATAGTAAACCATTTATAACCCCGACGAATTTTGAGGGCGAAATTCATTTTAAGGGGGGTAGAATGTAACAGCCCAAGATTTTATAAAAAAAATATATTCTTTTTAATTTTATTAATGTCTTGTGTTGTACGCTACACCAAAAGGAGCTTGCACAACACACATCCTTGACTTGCCTTGCATTACACGCAATCGCGACCTTCCTCGATAGCGTGTGTAATAGGTAATACTGAGTTTCACGAAACAATGATATGCTATTAAAATATTATTAAAACTAGCCGTTATGAATAGTAATAACCACTTTTTAAATTTTATAAATTTTAGCTCTCAAAATGAACTTCATTTTTGGATTCGGAGTATCGAATTTAGCCTAAGGTGAAATTTTGGTACTCTTCGGATAACTTTCATATTCTGATGAATAGTGAAAATTACTAAATTATAATTAAAAACAACTTTTTTAATCGAAATAATTAATAGTGATAAATCATTAATTTGAGTGGTTTTAAAGTATATTTAGAATATATTTTTACAATTTAATACAATGTTGGTCATTGTATGTAATTTCACATTTAAACTAGACATAAACAAATGTCAATCTTTTGATAGATATTGTTTCTTAAAAACACGTTATTTGTTTTAACAGCGGGATTTAATTATAAAATTAATTAATGCAATTTCTATGTTATGAATTTGGTAAAATAGAATTCATTTTTGAATTCGGAATATGAAATATAGCTTAGGATGAAATTTTGGCATCTTTCTGAAAACTTTCAATTTTTGATGAATAGTGAAACCACTAAGTGGTAGGTTAAAAACTGAATTTTGCATAAAACTTAATTTTACCGCTTCTGTGAATGGAATTTCGAAAATCCGAGAGACACGGTTAATATCAAGGACTAAAATGTGGTTCAATGAGATGAAAATAATTTTTTGGTGAATAGTAACTTTTTACTTTTTTTACCACGGTTAATAGTAAATAGGGTAACTAAGGGTAAATATGATATTAATATTACCCTAACACATGTCCTAATTCTATTGGACAAGTGTAATTCGACCAAAAACAAACTTAGGAATAAAATATGACCATTTAGGCCCACTTGGATTAGATTAGGACATTTATTATTAATTTATTTAAAGAAGGGTTAAAATAGTTAAATTTAAAGTTTAATAAGTAAATCATTTTTAATATGGGGTTATACATAAGATAAATTCGATTGTAAATATTCATTAGAAAGATAAAAATATTTCCTACATGATGGTATTTTATTTGTAATTTTTAGACATCACATAATTTAATTTATTTATGACACAAAGATGATGCAGTAATTATCTTATTAATGAAATATTGACATAATTGATGTTATAAACACCAAAATAAATGTAAGTTGAGATTTTTTATGAATTACACTAATTTTATAGGTTACTATGATATATTAATGTTTATTTAATTAACTTGGTTCGAACATTTAATTCTGTTATGACTCTCACAAAAATCATATATCAAATAGTGTCAAAATTGACACAAAATAGTTTTTAAATCAAATATTATATTATTAATTGTTATTTTATTCCTAAAAATCTAAGGTTCGGCCAAATGACTTAGATAAGGATATATATATTAATAATAAACAATTTGGGGTTCGTTTGGCATGTTATAGTAAGTGTATTAACCATATTGTGAAAGAAAACAAAAAGACATGGTAAAAGTTAAATTATTTAACTTAGAGTTAAATCTAATTGATAAGGTTAAAATAATATCCTAAACTTGTCTACATTTTATTGGTTGATAGGATTTCGACCCATCCCAACTTTAGCTTCGAAATAAGACCCTTTGGAACCATTATAAACCGATTTTGACTTTAATATAAAATAATATTTTGAGATATTCCTAAGGTGTCCCTCTCCTCCCTTATAAAAGGACACCTCCTCCCCCTCCTCCTCACACCAATTTGAGCACTCAAGCTCGGCCAACCCCTGCCAAAATCTCTTCTCCACTTCCCTAGAAACATCCTAGAGGTTCTGGTCTTACTCAAAGACCAATTTTAGTTCCCTAAGAGGAGGTCTCCAAAAGGCGCTTCAAAGAAGAGGTAATTACCGTTACCAATTCTTTCATCTTTATTTCTTCTTCCACTTCTTCTTCTTAGGTTGTTTCATTATGAAGTAATAACATCAGTATCACTCATATACTGATATGTTATTATAAGTATGAAACAACCCTATTTCACCATCTATCCATCCTACGGAAAAAGAAATCACCGCGCGTGCGTACGTACGGAATACCGTCTCCACGTCGTGGTGTAATCTATTTTCCACCACCACCTTACATGGATGGGTATAATGGTGTAAAGAATAACTATACATAGTTATTACAACATCATATTGATTCTGATATATTGTATAATCCACTCCAATTCAATTCAATATTTATAGAAATGATATCATCGCTCGTGCGTACGTACGGACTACCGTCTCCACGACGCGATGAGATTCATTCTCCATGTTAACCATTTAAGAATGATTATAATGTATATATAAGAAATAATAATGAAATATATGACATTATAAATCTACTGGATTTATGTATATATATAGATATGTATGTCATCTACTTACTTCCATTTCAAGACAATAAGGAAAGGAAAACAGCGTTCATGCGTACGTACGGACTACCGTCTCCATGAACGGTGTTTTTCATTTTATTTATCTACCTATTATATATATATATATACTGAATATATATGATATATAAATCATATTTTATATTCTGTAAGTAAGTAAATCATGATATAAGTAATAATGATGTCAAGAACAACAAGTCAAAACACCTACGATAAATGAAACGATTTTACCCAAAACGCTTCTTTAACATGGAATTTACAAAAGAACGGGTAATATAATGTCATAAGTGAACCATATATGATATCATAACAATGAATATGATTCTGTAATAAGTCAATAACATGATTTAAATCATTATACAGGAGGTTCGGACACTTACAAAGCAAGTCGGACCTAAGGTAAGGGAAATATCACAATCTCATTTTTATCCGAGATTCTTTATTCGTAAGTATTTACTGGGGTGTATCTTATCATCCACATCCATGTTTCCTCAATATGTAATATTATTTCCATCCACCTACAATGTTTTAAATCCAATTTTACCCTTTGGTGAGTTTTTTGTAAAAGATATGAAAAGAATCTTTTGTCGTTTTTCATACGAGGTACTTTTTGTCTTTTCCGACAAAAGTACGAAGAATGTTTTTTTTTTACTTTTACGGCACGAACGGATTTCTACTGTTTTATAAAGCCTTATTTTCATGAAGCTTCCTATAAAAGATTTCATGACTATTTTCAATAAAATCTCTTTCTTTTAAAATTGCATGATGTTTTGTGAAAAGAAATTGATTTTGAAGAAGAAAGGATATTTTCCTCAAGAATTCAATTCAAGTGTTTTATCAAAATTATTTTCCATATAAGATAATAAAGGGTTCTGTTTCTATCCATATTTTTACATTGATTTGACTATGTTGTGATGGAATTATGTTTATGAATTCCTTTATCTTATATGAATGGTTTTATGATGTCATGTTGTTTAAGAATCCCATTTTTATTACATGGGTTATGCAATGATGTATGATTTATGATTCTGTGGCACACATAAGAAAGGATTCATTAAGAGATGGGTGGGACCTATATCTCCCTCCAATGCATTGGGTAAAGATTTTATATCTCATGAGATAGACATGGCTGGAATGGTAGGTTATACCGGTTCAGTGAAACAGGACTGAAACGAGGATTACTCGATTCAGAAAGGGACTTTTTCCACTAAGATAGTCTTGGCAATGAGTCTTGACTAACAAGAAATGATTCTCTATGATTATGTGTGTATGCCACAAAGTTCCATGTTTTATGTTATGATTATTGTGATTACATTTCACTTCCATGATTTATCCCATGTTATGAAATTATGCTCTCTTTTGCAGGTTATGATTTCCAAAATGTTATGTTCTTATGAATATGATGTGATTGATATTTCTTTTGTTTACCCTTACTGAGCATTTGAGCTCACCCTTTTATGTTTTCTTTTCCCCAGGATATAAAGAAAGGTTTTAGGTAAAAAAAAGGAAGATCTTTATGGGAGATTTTGAAGATCTTTCACCACGATTAGAAGATTATAGTCCGAGTTTCCAAAGACACTAAACTATTACGGTCCTTGTGTGTGTGTTTTTGTAATGTACTAAGTATTCCGCAAAAGTAATGTAAAGTCCATGTACGTCGGGCTTCGGGTCTCTACAAAATTAAAATATTGACCATGGTCTGGGTTGTATGACATTAAATTGTGAACAACCAGCTTCATGATCACTTCATGTGGTGCAAGGAATTCTTGGAGCCATTCACATTTGGTTTTAAATCATTCACACCTCATAAACATCCTTTAATCCCCAACTAATTATCTAGTTAGGGAAACCATAAACTATTTTCAATTGATCCAATCTTTATAACCTCAAAGTAGGATCCCCAATCCACACATTATGACCTTAAACTATTTTAATTAACCCCTATTTAACATGGTTTGTGTCATTCTTGATGTTACAGTGGGCTCAATACTCCTCCACCACCCAAAACTAAGTGTGGAATGATTCATATCCTCATGAGATATGTAGTGATGTCTATACCATCTGTATCTAAGACCATCCATAGATTCACCTCAAGAGAATATATTACATGTGGTTCTATCACCCCTAAATTCCCTTGGGCATCCTTAATTGTTATAAGCCACATTCATGTACCTTGAACCATTAGTAGGACAAGAAACCCTCTGGATCCAATAAGAGGAAGAAAAGAATGGGCTGCTCAAGGTGTAAGTCCCACCAAACATCCTCAGCACATGATGTCAAATTATAACATTACCCCGTAATAAATTTGGATTCACCATATGATGAGTATGGGATGAAAAAACACCAACATCCTGAGCACATGATGTTAAACATTATCCTTACCCCATACACAATTGGGATGACTCAAACAATAAGTATAGGATGACCAAAGAGTTTATACCCCATATAAATCTAGGATGCCTCATTTTCTAATATGAGATGATTCAGTGTCCTCACTCGATAGGACAACCCCCTTCTAGTGTCAATCTTTTACCATGCTACAACCTAGAACTACATGCAGCTTGATTCCCATCATTATGGGATATGTAGAGTTTATTTAATATTAATCTCAATACTATCCCTACCCTTGAATCACCTCAAAGTATTTCCCCTTTGTGATAGGTTTAACTTTTTCCTACCCAAAAAATATTTCTATACATTCGAGAAAATGGTGTAATAGCTCCTAGGGAACCTAATTGTCGCATTAAGCCATTTCCCACCACAATTTTTGTGCTTTATGCTCTCTTCAATTTGGATTATCATCATCCTCTCAATATGAATAGGTTCCCTAATGGAATGGACCCTTGAAACATTAGCTCACCTACCATCCTGGGATCATTCCTTGAAGGATCTTCAAAAAAACAGTAGATCTTGTGTTTTGAACTTGTTCAATAGTCGATCATGTATTTCTTCTCCATGTCATTAAATGATGTGGGTATAGATCCTATATTTTGACCAAGGTAAACAGTTTTTCCCCATCCAACAGTTATCCCTTTTCACTGTCTAGGTCTTAAAATTTATAATATCCCTTATAGGTTTTTCTGACCACTTTCCCCACTCATTATTTCTTCAGTTGAATGAAAATAAAACTCCATTCCACTGCTTGTTTCTCACAGCAAGAATGTCTCACATGGGATTAGGGGTTGGGAGTAAATTCTTCATAAGAAAGACAGAGATGTATAAATGCCTCATTGGTTAAAACTCTATGACTGTAAACAATAAGAATGTATCCAAGAATTAAGACTATAAACTATGTGCAAGTAAACCTAGGAATGAGTTGTGTAGAATCAAGTCTCCTTAGCCCTAAATTCACATCGATTTTTTCACTCCGCCATTCTTTACATGTACTTTTGATATATGCAACCCCATGGTCTGAACTCTGTGATTGTAAACTAAGAGACCATGGTCCAAGAATCATGACATTAAATTGTATGAAATTTTCCATAGATAAGTTTTTTGCAATATATCTTAGACTCCTTGGACCCTCCATTCACATCAGGTAACCTTCCTTCAATCCCTCACATGTTCCTTCAAGACACATCTCCCTACGGTCCATGATCTGAAAACATAAACTAAGAGTCATGGTATAAGCATGATGACCTTAAACAATTTCCAAATTGTCTCAAGGATGTTGTTTACAGCATTAGGAGGCCTCCTAGGCCCTTATCTCTATATTTGGTAACCTTCTCAATACCATACACATTCCTCCAAGACAAAAAACCCCCTTCATCAATGAATTATGACCTTAAAATATTTTCCATGTTCTAAACTCTATGATAAAAAACTAAGAGCCCATGTCCAAGTATCATAAACTTAAACTATTTGTATCTTGGCTCTTATGGTTTGCATGGTATGGGGCTCCTTTGGCCCTCCTTTCATTTCATGTTACTACTATTTCATTCTGTGCCAAACACTTTAAGATGCACATGGTTCAAACTCTATTACCTTAAACTAAGATTCCAAGTACAAGCATCATGAATTTTAACTATGTAAAGGTCTCCTCATCAATTTTTTTTGTGGAACTATGTATTATAAACCCTCTATTCACATCAGGTTTGTCACTCCTCCATGCCACACATGTCTATTTGAGATATATAATCCCAAATTCTATGATTTATGAACATAAACTAAGAGTCATGGTCCAAGCATCATAACCATAAATTGTGTGAAAGAAAAATTAATATGGGATATTATATATACCATGTGGACTCCTAGGCCCCTCCATTAAAATAATATTACCCCTTCCCTATTCCACATATACCCACTTTGAGACACACAACCTCATTGGTCTAAGCATCATGACCTTAAACCGTGTGAGAATCACCCTAGTTTTTTTCATGGTGTAGAGTCTTCTAATATTAATTTGTATTATAGGCCCATATAGAGAGTATCGCCATAGAGATACCCTCCTACACCCATTACACCATGGTTGGGTGGGTGTTATTTATATTGGTTCACACGTCCCAATCATACGATGTTAAACTGTATGGTGCATCTCCCTCACCATATGATGTTTAACTATGTGTGCAATATCTTAATCACATAATGTTAAAATATGAAATACATCATCCTCACCATATGACATTAAACTACATGTCCAACATCCCAATCATACTACATTACATAGTGTGATACAACATTCTCACTGCATGACAATAAACTGTGTGTCCAACATCTTCACCGTATGATGTTCAACTGTGTTACAATCATCCTCACTTCAAGATGTAAAAATGTAAGGCATCTTTGGAACTTCCTTAAAAATAACTTTCCTAAAATTCAAGTCACCTACAACATCAACCATGTTCATTGATCATGACACGACATCTGAGGAAACTCCCCCACAAAAGACGAGTTTGACCTTCGTTTAGATTGACACACATACCTAATGTGCTCAAAGTCACGGTTTCAAAATTCTAAGAGGGTTGAACTCCATTATAATATTCCATCACTCCATCCCCATGCTTTGTAGTCCCCCTTTATTTAGATCATCATCCTTCTCTATATCTGAATGGGTCCCCTTGAAAAAATGGTCCCATGTCATAATGGCTCACCTGCCATACTAGGAACACACCCTAGAAGATATTAGATGACATTGTAAGATAAGTCCCATTTTCTGAACATAGTCCTTAGTAGACCCTCATTTTTTCATCCCCGTAATTGGAAAAACAATCATGGATGTTGTGTTTCAAACATGTTTAAAGTTATCCTCCTTCATCATCCCCCCCCCTTGTGTTCTAGATATTGATCATCGTGATTCATTCTCTCCATTCCCCTTTGTTCAGGTAGAATTAAATGCCCCTAGTGATACCCCATTCATGCACTAGCTCATGAAGGAATAGAACATAGACTATTCAAAGAGTATCATTCTATATCCAGAACACCTCTCGACCCAAACCCTCCCAGTGGTTAGTCAAAAATGCATACCCTTAATGTTCAACCATTGCATGACACTCTCTTATGAATGAGGAATCACATGGTCATACCATGTTTCTCACACTGAGTATGAATCTTGTGATATTTGGGATTGGTCATTTGTTTACTCATGATTATTACTTTAGTGTGATATTAAATAAGACAAAAGAAACAATTCCATGCATGTGAAAAGTTTTTTAAACAAAGAAACATCAGTTTTTAGTGAGGTTCATCAACACACTAGATCATATCTTACATCCTGGAAAAAACTGCCCCCTACAGCTCCACTCGGGTGATGGAGTGCTTCATCCCAGCTAGCCTCTTGTCCATGGCCTCTAGGGTGTACATCAGCTTAAAGAGATTTAATTCTCCTCCTCATTCACTAGAAAAAACTCATCATCACTGATCTGAAACCAATCCTGATCAGCTTGGTACTTAGCTATCTGAGATACCTCCACCTAATCCATCAACTATACGATAACATCTTCTTGAGAATTGAGTAAGGATTCACACAAATTCACCTGATCTTCTAGACATTGAATTTCTTTATTGTCCTCTTAGGCTTCTTGGGGCTATTATATTTCTTCTTGTGTTTGGAGACTTCTAGATGCTGTCTCTTTTCATGCACCCACTTAGCAATGTAGTCCTAAACCAGTGCATAGAGAGAATGATCATCCACCACTATGTTGACTAGGTTGTATATCCTGTGGTTAAGGGATCCCATTCAGCTCACAAGGTACATCTCCCAAGAGTAAGTGATGAAGTGTTGCATACTCCTATATGCCTTGTGTAGGACAATGCGGTTCTATTACACAATGTTTAACCCATAGTATTCTAGCTCCTTGAGTGGTATAGGATCATATTTTGGAAAGTATTTAGGGATAGTAGTGGTAGTTTCATATTTTTAGATCCTCTCAGTCATGTCCGGAACCATATCAAGAGGTCAACCATCTTCATCTTACCCTGAAATTGGCAGCACGACCTATACCAACATTGAGATCTTCCCCACTAGTGGCGTCACCAATGGCCGTAGTAGGAATCCTCCTGATACTAAGGATGTTTTTATATGAATGTTCACCCCCAAGAGCTATAACATACATTAAGGATGGTATCCTAGAATACCCATCCATAGATTTTTATTAAGAGGGTGCCCACTGGATCACTTCTTGAAATACTCCCACATCGGTCCGTTTGAACAATGATAACAAGAAGGGTAGAACAGAGATCATGTAATAATGAAATAGTTATATATTCCTAGTTTTTGAGGAAGACTTGGTCTTGGTCTCCTGATAGGGATCTCCACCACAGGAGACCACTTGACACCAGTCGACACCTTGACAATAGGCATTGGACCCCCAAACACTAGTTGAGAAGGAGCTGCATAAGAACAAACAAACATATTGACACAAAATATCCATGAATGATTGAATTGGGAAAATTATATTAAGATTCAGACTTACCTTCAGGAAGAGGTATATCAATAATAATCCACCCTGGGTGACCTTCTCTTCTAGTAGTAGACACTGTCATTGTGATGCTAGGGCACGATTGTAACGACCCAAACTTTTATTAATTAAAATTACTCTTGATATTATTAAATGTATTATTATGTAAAATGGTTATATAAAATATGAACTTCCTTGGTTTTATGTTTTTGGATTTAAAAATACCATTAAGAAGTGTTATTATTTCTAATATATCTGTTGAATAGTGATCAATTGATTAGTATAAATATAGGGCTTTGACAAATCCAATTTACTCAGACAAAGTAAGTGATGGCCTCATTCAATATAATTGCTCCATACAAATCCCATTTGTCAGGTCTCTTAAAGGAGGTGTCATCACTGGAATTCTCTCTTGACCAATCCCAAGCAGAGCTTCAATACATTAATCTTGAATGGAACTTCCTACGGGAGAAGTGGAAGTTGATAAATATTACCACCCGAGCAATGTTATTTGAGCCACCCCAAGAGTTTGTCACCATCGCACACCTTACCCTTGGGTCTTATGCAGGGGTTATAAGGGTTTATGTAACAATACTTTAGCACTATGATTATGTGCTTTTTTTGTATAAATAATATACATCAATTTCCTTATTGTTACTTTGTAAATGGTTTTTAAAGCATAGATAGTATTTTTAGTAAATATTTAATTAAGAAATATATTATGATGAATTAATGGATTTTTTAATTAAATATTATTTTAATAAAATATTATTACTAAATATATTTTTATTAAATAAAAATAATCTTATAATTTTTATGAATACAATTGTAATTTTTATTAAGGTTTGTATGTCGTTTTTGTCAAAACCCATGAATTTTTTATAAATGTCAGTTTTTAATTTTAAAAGTAAAAATTCACATATTAATAAAAATATTTAGATAAAATTAATACTATTTTTGGAATCAGTACATTTAAATTATTCAATGGTGAATTTTTCATAATTTTGTGAGAACCAAATTTTTGGATAAAAATTAAATACTATTTAAATATATAAGGTGTTTTATGACATCATAATGACCCAATAGTGATGTAATAAAATAATATAAATGATATTTTCGGACAATATATGTTTTATATTTAAAATAATGTGATTTTATATTTGTTTTATTAAAATTATGGTGCCTTATTGGACCCTCCAAGACTTATAAAACATTTTAACTTTTTAAATTGATTTCCTTGAGAGTGTGACCCACCGCCACATAAGAAAGACAAATACTTTAAGAATTTAGGTCATTGGACTTATAAAATAATTTTTTACACCCCACTTTTTCAAAAACCATTGGAAAAAACCATTGGATGGTTTTCGGTTTTGATTAGTTTAATCTGCAGTGTCCAAAACCTAAATAATAAAGAATTCCCTCTTTTTTCTTATATAAACACACCCAAGCTCCCACTTCCTCTTTACTAAAAACCTTTGGAGCTTGACCAACCTCAGACCTAATCCCTCTATAATCCTCCAAAGGATCCTAAATATCCAAATAATCCCTTCTCAAGACTCTCCCAAGCCTTTGGGATCCCACTTCCACGTAAGGGATTTCATCCTTTCTCATTTTTTCCAAATTTCTTTACATTATTATACCATTTTATTTTCAATTAAAAATGTTAGGGTATTATTTCCAACCTCACCCATACTTAACTCAAGATGTTTTAATTATTATAGACCTCTTTATCTCTCATTAATGCTTCCCATGTACACCTGTTACCATACTGAAATTCCATAAGGAATTTCTCTCTTCTCATTTACATTCAAGAAATTATTTTATATTATGAGTCTAAATTCAATTAATTATGTTGGGATATTATGTTATGTGACCCCATTACTATCAATTTCATTTATAAGTGATTATAGACCCATTTCTCTCTCGTCAACCAATTTTACTATTTCTATTTAACGTCATTATTCTATTGAAGTTACACCAGAATTTCACATGCCAAAATCATCATATAAGTGAATACCATACCCATTTCTCTATCAAGGGTATTCACATTTATGAACATGTACTTATTTATTGAGGACTTACATTTATTTATTCTACAACTCTTATTCATGGAATATACTGTGATGTTTAATGAATCCATGTTGTATGATCCATGTGGCACACTTATGCATGAAATGAAATGATTAAGAAGGGTGTGCCCGAATAGCGCTCCAATTCAATGGGTAAAGATTAGTATCATGATACGTCAAGTGAAATGAGAGTTTAATCAGGATAATTCAAGTTCAATTAGGGTTTACTCATGCTTCATGTGCAATGAACCTTGGCCCATGCTAATATCATGTTAAATTTTGATGCCACATTTCCATGTTATGATAATCATGCTATATCATTCCTTTATGTTCGTGTTTATCTTGTGGTATATTTATATGAAAATTACCTATAATGTGACATATTTTTCATTTTATTCCTTTTTTACTCCCTTACTAGGATTTATAGCTCACCCATTTCTTATGAATGTCCTTAGGTTATCCCATGCAATGCTAAGTAAAAAAGAATTGTTGTGGTCAAGTAGAAGAAGTTTTTAATAAAGATGTTGTAATTTTTGTTCTAAGTTGTTATGTAATGTGTCTATATTCACAAGACACTGGACCTCTCGATCCTCAGAGTTGTCTTAAGTTCAATTTTATGTAATAAATCATGTTAAAGTGCGTAATGAAGAGAAGGGTTGTTATAGTTGGTATCAGTGGATAGGTTTAATTATTTAGGGATTAGGATTAGAAAACCCTACTGAAATCCTTAGGGATAAGACTAAGTATAATAAAAACATCCCTAAATTTTGGTGAGTATTGAATAAGTGTTTTATCAAGAAAATACATCCTGGTCTGGATATGAGTAGATAGAGATGGCTCTGGCACAGATGTATCTAAGGGTAAAACCCAAAATCTCCTCTTTGAGCTCGACTCAAATGGAAAATGGTGCAAAAAAAATGGTCATTGCAGCACTCTTGGTTAAGACACTCTCAGGGGATATGATTTGGTAAATTCATAAGCTTAGTATGAACTAGTGTTAATGGAATTAAAAAAAATTCCCAAAAGAATATATGTTGGTAAGTAGATCATGGATAACATAGATTAAAACCTATAAATTCATTATTTAAGGAAATAAGAGTAATTTATAAGTTACACCTTTTTGTTTTTGGATTCCCCTTTTATGTGTAATCCCTGAATTTCCTTTTATTCCAACCAATAGCTGGTAATAGGAGGACTCGAGCTAACAACTGATGCGAAGATCAAATTGATGACTATTCTAATGAGATGCCCAATCCGATGGGAGAGGGAATCACAAACTTTTTCATGATAGTCTCACATTTAACTCATGTTTGGAATAGAAACATGGGTCAATATGAATTTTAAACCCCCCCCCCCAAAGAAATAACAATTCGCAATCGAGAACTTCATGAGACAAAGAATTCCTACTTTTAATGGATCATATAATCCCTCAATCGCTGAATTATGGATCAACTCCATTGAAAATATCTTCTTCATCCTTAAATGTAATGAACAAGTTAAGTTTCTTCTCCATTCTTATCATATGGAGGGTGAAGCTGATCAATGGTAGAAATTGATCAAAAATACGAATCCTGGGGAGGAGATCAAGGTGTTGGAATGGAAGGATTCCCCGAAAATATTTTTGGATAAATATTTTCCTCGCACCCCCCCTGACTTAATATGGAAAGGGAATTACTTGACCTTAATCAAAAAGATGACGAATCCATTGGATCATATGAGGAAAACTTCACAAGTCTTTCACGATATGACGTCATCTTTGTTGTTACCCCCAAATTTAATGTTGATTGCTTCTTTTGTGGGATAAAACATAGCCTATAGAAAGACCAAGTGATCCATGACTTCAAGCACTATGAGGAAATTGTCTGGTGTTCCCTCAAAGTCAAAATAGAGAATGATGAATCTTAGGGGTATCATGGGGATCATAAGCATAAGGTGGAATTCAATTTTGGTGGTCTGATGGAAAAATCCAACGATGCTAAGAAAATATATCACCGCACTTTCCAAAGGTGTGGAAATAAGCACCCTATAAATTTTCTAAAGGGGGAGAGGAAATGATTTAGGTGTGGAAGATAAGGGAACCTAGCCATTAACTGCTGAAAAGAAAAACTCATGGATGCAACAGAGGAAAGGAATCCTATGTTCAACCCTTAACACATTGTTCATTACTTCAACTGAAAAAAACTAGGGCACTTTTCAAACATGTTCCCTAAGCCACAGGTTTTCTGAGGCAACCAACAACCTCTAAGGCAGCAAGGGTGAGCTTTTTTCATCAATACCGCCAAAGAGAACCCCTACAACAAAGTGGTGATAGGTACGCTAGTTATTCATTCAAAAATAATGAACGAACTTTTTTATTATAGTTATACACATTTTTTATATCTCAAAAGTTTAGTATAAAAATCCCAACATCACCACAAATCATGGAAGTAGAGATGTCGATGAGAACAGAAAATGGGGCATTCAATGCAACCCATGAATATAACTCCTACCATGTCACAATTTGTGGATTAAACTTCATGAAAACCCTCTTCATACTCCCTCTAGTAAAATTTGATGTAATTATTGGCAAAGATTAGCTTTACTTATATAGAGACAACATAAATTTCTGTGATATGGAAATCACTCTCCATATGGAAAATCAACCCCTGATTCTATACAAGTGCAAGGAGGAGGATGAATCATATTTAGAACCATCATCTCAAGTGTGGATATTACTTCCCTATGAGAACGTGTATCTTTCTCAGATGATTTACTCTAAGGAATCAACCATCCTTGAAGACATGCCTATTGTGAGGGAATTTGATGAAAGGTTTCCTAAGGAATTGGTTGGTCTTCTTCCTAGAAGAGATGTTGAATTATCTATTGATCTTATACCTATAGCTTTTCCAATATCCATGACTCCATATATAATATATTTTTTGGAGCTTTAGGAGGTAAAAAAACAACTACAAGAGAATCTTGATAAAGGGTTTATATGCCCAAGTGCTTCACTACGGGGTGCACTATTTCTCTTCCTCAAGAAGAAGAATGGGTCAATGCACCTTTGCATTGATTATCATGAGGTCAACAAAATCACAATAAAGAACAAGTATCCCCTACCACGAATTGATGACTTGTTCGATCATCTATGTGGAGAACAATACTTCTCCAAGGTGGATTTGTGGTCAGGATATTACCAAGTAAGGGTGAAGAAGGAGGATATCCCCAAGACTTTTCATACAAGATACAGGCACTATAAATTCATATTAATGCCTTTCGGACTCACTAATGATCCAAAAATCTTCATGGAATTTATGAATAGAGTCTTTATAGATTACCTCGATAAATTTGTGGTAGTATTTATATAAGATATTATAATATACTCCAAAACCAAGGAGGAGAATGAGGATAATCTAATCATTGTACTAGAGACATTTAGAGAGAATAAGCTCTATGAAAAGTATAGAAAGTGTGAGTTATGGTTGAAGGAGGTCTCGGTCTTGGGTGATATCATCACAAGCAATGTAATATCTATGGTCCCTCCAAGATAGTTGTGATTTAGGGATGGTTGAGGCCAACATCAGTAACTAATATCCATAGCTTTCTGGATTAGCTGCCTAGCTAACTTGGAAGGGAGTAAAGTTTTCTTGGAGTGATGAATGTGAAGATAGTTTCAAGGAGTTGAAAAGGAGGCTTATCACTACACCTGTGCTCACAATTCCCACAAGTGGAGAACTTTTTGTGTTATTTAGTGATGCTTTAAAGAAGTTCTTGGGCTATGTGTTGATGAAAAATTACAAAGTAATTACCTATGCTTCAAGGCAATTGAAAGTTCATGAGAAAAACTATCCAACACATGATCTGGAGTTGTCTGTAGTAATCTTCGCTTTAAAATTTTGGAAACATTACCTCCTTGGGGAGAAGTGTGAAATATACAAGTACCACAAAATCCTCAAGTATATATTCACATAGAAAGAGTTTAACATGTGCCAACAAAGATGGTTAGATCTGATCAAAGACTACGACTTATCAATCCATTACCACCCTAGGAAAGAGAACAAGGTGGAAGATGCTCTAAGTAGAAAGGACTCAGTGATTTTATCATTGATTATAATTTAAGAGGATCCAATATTCTTATATTTGATGAATACGGACATGGTAATCATAAAGAAGGTAAAATCATCAATCCTTTAACAAATGATTTCAAAACCATATCTTTTGGAAATGTTAAAGGATGCTTAAAATGATGATGTGGGAATTCAAAATAAAATGAAGACTATCAGAAAATAGAAATCCTCATAGTTCAATCTTAATGAAGAAGGAATTGTGAGATTTGGGTCAAGACTATGTGTTCTATCAAATCCAAATATAAAGAAAGATCTTTTTGATGATGCACATAGTTTAAATGTCTCTAATCATCCAGGAAACACAAAGATTTATCATGATCTCTGAGAGATTTATTGGTGGGATAACATGAAGAAGGAGATGGTTGAGTATAAATGAATGTGCCTAGTATGTCATTGAGTGAAGGATGAGAGGAAGAAGTCTAAGGGTATGATGCAACCATTACCAACACCATTATGTAAATGGGAGAACATCACCATGGACTTTGTCACTAGAATTTTGAAGACATCCAAAGGAGAAAATTTTATCAGCCTTGTTGTGGATCGTCTTATAAATACAGCACACTTCATTTCAATTCGAGAGGATTTTTCATCGGATCAACTAGCACAAATATATATCAAAGAGTTGTTAAGGCTGCATGGAGTACCACTATCTATTGTATCTGATCAAGATGAAATATTCACCTCTATGTTCTAGAAGAGTCTTCATCATGCTCTGAATACTAATCTGAATATAAGTACAGCTTATCATCCTCAAAATGATTTCAATCTGATCAAACAATCAAAACACTTGATGAAATGTTGATAGCATGCTCAATGGACTTCAAAGGAGGATGAGATCAACATCTTCCTCTGGTTGATTTCTCTTACAATAACAGTTTCCACTCAAGAATCCAAATGAATCCTTATGAAGCTCTTTATGGGAAGAGGTGCAGAACACCGACGTGTTGGGATGAAGTTGAGGATCTAAAACTCATATTTCTATAAATAGTTGAAGAAATGGTGGAGAAGGTTAAGACCATACAACAGCCCATTAAAGGTACTTAGATTCAACAAAAGTGTTATGCTGATAATCATCGATGAGACCTAGATTTTGATTTCAGAGACATGGTATTAATCCGCATATCAACGTGAAAGAGAGTTATGGTATTTGGGAAGAAGGTAAAATTTATTCCAAGGTACATTAGCCATTTTGAGATCCTTGATCGCATTGGAGTAGTGGCCTATTGACTAGCATTCCCACCAAACCTCTCTCAAGTACATGATGTATTATATGTATCACTCTTGATGAAGTACATGCCTGAACTATCTCATGTACTCAATCCAAAGGTGGTACCATTGTAGAATGACCTCTCCTATTAATAGAAGTCGGTGAAGATATTAGATCATAGGGAAATGGTTCAATGAAATAATACAATCCCCCTTGTCAAGGTGTCATGGAAAACCCATAAGATTGAAGAAGTAGTGTGGGAAATACAGGAAGTGTTGAAGCAGAGTTACCCTAATATATTTTAGTGTGGAAAAAATAAATTTATAGGGAAATATTTCTTTATTAGGGAACATTTTAACGACCCAAAATTTTATTAATGAAAATTTCTATTGATCTTATTAAATGTCTTATTATGTAAAATGGCTATATAAAATATGAACTTCCTTGGTTTTATGTTTTTGTATTTCAAAATACCATTAAGAATTGTTACCATTTCTAATATAGTCATTGAACAATGATCAATTGATTAGTATAAATATAGGGCTTTAACAAATCCAATTTACTCAGAAAAAGAAAGTGATTCCATCATCTAGTAGAATTGATCCATACAAATCCCATTTATCGAAGCTCAAAAAGGAGGTGGCATCACTGGGCTTCTCTCTTGACCAAGCCCAAGCCGAGCTTCAACACATTAATCTCGAATGGAACTACCTATCGGAGAAGTGGTAGTTGATAGAGATTACCACTCGAGCGATGTTCCCCGAGCCACCCCAAGAGTTTGTCCCCATCGCACACCTTACCCTTGGGTCTTATGTGGGTGTTATAAGGGGTTATGTAATAATACCCTAGAACTATGATTATTCACTTTACTTTTTTGTATAAAGAATATACATTCATTTCATTATTGCTACTTTGAAAATGGTTTTTAAAGAATAAATAGTATTTTTAGTTAATATTAAATTAAGAAATAAATTTTGATGAATTAATAGATATTTTAATTAAATAGTTTTTTAATAAAATATTATTACACAATTAATTTTTATTAACTATAAATGATTGTATAATTTTTATGAATACAATTGTAATTTTTATTAAGGTTTGAAATCCATATTTGTCAAAACCCATGAATTTTTAATATATATATATATATATAGGTTTTTCATTTTAAAAGTAAACACTCACATATTTAGAAAATTATTTAGATAAAATGAATATTATTTTTTTAATCAGGATATCTAAATTATCCAATGGTTAATTTTTCATAATTTTCTAAGAAAGCCAAATTTTTGGGTAAAAACTAAATACCGTTTAAATATTTAAGGTGTTTTATAACATCATACTAACCCAATAGTGATTTAATAAAATACAATAAATGATTTTTTGGACAATATATGTTTTATCTTTAAACTAATGTTATTTTATATTTTTTTGATTAATTTTATAGTGCCTTAGTGGACCCTCCTAAACTTATAAAACATTTTAACTTTTTAGATTGATTTCCTTGAGAGTGTGACTCACCTACAAATAATAAAGCCAAATATTTAAAGAAGTTTGGACATTGAACTTATAAAATAATTTTTTCCACTCCCCTTTGAAAAAAACCATGGGAAAAAACCATGGTATGGTTTGTGGTTTTGATTTGTTTAATGTGTAGTGTCCAAAACCTAAATAATAAAGAATTCCCTCACTTTTCCTATATAAACCCACCCAAGATACCACTTCCTCTTCACTCAAAACCTTTATATCTCAACAAAAATCATCCTTTATCTCTCTAGAATCTTCCCAATGGTACCCCAAGATCCCAATAATCCCCTCTCAAGCCTCTCCCCAGCCTTTGGGATCACACTTCCAGGTAAGGGATTTCTTCCTTTCTCATTTTTTTTAAAAAAAATTTACATTTTATAACCTTTTATTTTAAATTAAAAATGTTGGTGTATAATTACTAACCTTGTACATACGTCCCTAATTATGTTTGAATTACTATATACCTCTTTCCCTCTCATTAATTGCTCCCATGTACACCTGTTACCATACTGAAATTCTGTAAGGAATTTCTCTCTTCTCATTTACATTCAAGAAATTATTTTATATTATGCATATAAATTCCATTAATTATGTTGGGATATTATGTTCCATGACCCCCTTACTGTCCATTTCATGTATAAATGATTTGAGACACCTTTATCTCTCATCAACCCATTTTATGATTCTATTTAACGTTGTTATGCTGTCAAAGTTACACCAAAATTTCCCATGCCAAAATCATCATATAATTGAATACCATACTCATTTCTCTATCAAGGGTATTCAAATTTATGCAAACATACATTTTGATTGAGGAAATACATTTATTTATTCCACATCTATTATTCATGGAAAAATTATGATGTTTAATGAATCCATGTTGTGTGATCCAAGTGGCACACTTATGACTGAAATAAAATGATTAAGAAAGGTGTGCCCTGATAGTGATCCAATGCATTGGGTAAATATTAGTATAATGATATGTCAAGTTAAATGAGGGTTTACTAATTATAATTCAATTTCAATGAGGGTTTACTCATGCTCTATGTGCAATGATCCTTGGATCATGCTAATATCATGTTAAATGTTGATGTCACGTTTCTATGTTATGATAATCATGTTATATCATGCCTTTATGTTCATGTTTTTATTGTGATCCATTGATATTCCTAATGCATAGAATGTAATATATTCTTCATTTTATGCCTTTTTTAATCCATTATTAGTCTTTATAGCTCACCCTTTTCTTATACATGTCCTCAGGTTATCCCATGCAATGCTAAGTATGAAGTAATGTTGTGGTCATGTAGAAGAACTTTTCAATAAATATGTTATACATTATGTTCTAAGTTGTTATGTAATGTTCCTAACATCCCAATACACTAGAACTCTCGATCCTCATTTTTGTCTTAAGTGCAATTTTATGTAATAAATCATGTTAAAGTGTGTAATATAGAGCAGGGTTGTTATAATGGTCACCAATAGATGACCAAAAGGATTAGGGGCTTCGAGGCATCCAATATGACCACCTTGGTAGGCCTTCATTTTGTGACAATATTGAGTACAAGTCCTAGATAATGGTATCTATAACCTGATGGAGAACCCTTGTCCCCTCCAACAAGGACCCCTTTCCCATATTTTCTTTCTCCTATATAAGATAAATACTAGTTATAGACTATGAACTAGAAGAGGGTGAGGACTAAAAGAGACATGTAAAATTGGTAATCTTAAATTGAGTAGATAGAATAGGTCAAAATCATTCATATAAAAAATTTCACTACTCTCTTGGAGAAATGCATGCTCAGCAGCCGAACCCCATGATTCTTCATCCCTGGATCTCTATGTATAGTTATCATTATATGCCTCATCATATGATTCTTTGGTAGATGGAGTCTCTTCATGGCCAGGATCACTGTTTAACATCACTCTCACTGGGCCATGGGGAATCTAAGGTGTCCCTCACTGACAAGGTAAGGTATCCATGGTCACCAGGTATTCGAAAAACTTTGGAAAAGGAACCTTGGAAGTGATATTATAATGCCCCACCTCCAATAGCTCAATCCATTCCTAGGTCAGCATCTACCAAAACTGCTCCACTGGTAGGTTCTTCCCCAGCATTCCCAAGGATTCCCAAAGCATAGCGAATGCAACATGAGAATTTGGACATAGGATATATTATAGCTTCATTCTTGTAGACTCCTTGGATCTACTAGTTCCAGCTTGAGATCCCCTAAATTCCTCCCACAACCGCTTTTGGGGAAGTCCATACCCTCCAGGAGGCAGTGGTGTGACAGTACCTTACACCGCCCCTATTATAGCTTTATATTGATCTTCCCCAGATGATAGAATGGCCCCATGAAGATAAGGTCATTGGACCCCATACTGCTCTTGTACCCATATTTCCATTGTAATCACCCTTATACATTGGTGTAGAATTGTGCTTGGATATTCCACTGCCTAGTCTCTGCCATATTTCTGGGAGATCTCAGCATTGACATTTGTCGGTAGAAGCATGATGACATCTCTTGTTCCCCTACCTATGAATATAAATCATAGATATTGATGGATATAGGCATGCCTCTCCTCATTGAACCCCATGTAGAATCTCTTCGTAGGCTTCTAGATGCATCCAAAATACCAAGAAAACTGAGATAGAGTTTATGGATCACAATATGTGTTGCAATATATTTTTTCCACCATCAGTTTTCCTTGAAAGTTCTACATGTATTATATCATCTCTAATGTACCTTAAAGGTTTTCAACCATTTTTTCAACTTGGGTTGATAATGGATGGATGTTTAAGTTTTTAATGTTTCATATGATAATCATGATCCTAACTTCACTAAGTACCATTGGATGAACCCTAGTAATATTGAGTAGTGAGGGCTCCATACCATTTTTTGGGTTGGGGGAATGGTGTTAAGAAATTTATAACTATTGAAATGCACTATAAAATGACCATGAAGAAACAAGAACTGGCCGAAAATCCTCCTAGGAAATCCCCCCTTTACACATAACCCAATTTAATGAAGAATCTAATCAACATCATTCCCCCATGATTCACCCAGTTACCGGCCACCATGACCTCCACCATCACAAGTGTCCTCGAGAACTAACCCATGCAAGCATATTTGACCGAAACTATCCATCTATTGAGGAAGGTGACAAGGAATGGTATGTAGCAGACTAATGTCTATCATCCCTCCACCATGATATATCTTGTGAACTAGTGGAATTGGTAATATGATCCAATGTGGACTTCAACATGTCCATAAGAATATATTTCAAAAGTGGGGTCTACTTCCTATCACCCCAAACATTTAGAATCAAAAGAAACCGGTCATATTGGAACCCATTTAGTGGGATTCCTCCAATATAGTTCACATCCCAATGTCTTATGACCACCTCTCCATAGTGATAGTGAAAAGTGGTTGTATCTAGATACCAATAAATGAGGAGATCTGGAAATAGATCATGTTGACATATGTATGGAATTGGGATGTCCACACTGCCTCATACAATCAAATATGGGGAATCTCTACCCTATACACAAGATAGGTGAAGTGACCCCAGTCAACCTAGGCCCACTCATCAGTGAAGTTGTCTCAAGCCCACAGATCCTAGTCTTTATACCATCCCTTTCGGTTTTCCAAGATACTGCTCTAGAAGATAATTCCATGGTGAGCCGGGAACTATTAAACATTTGGTTTCTGCCTAGTAACCATCCTCATCCACCCACTCAATTTGTAGAAAAAAATTTCCATGTGCTCCCGAGGAGGGTGACATTTAACGGTGATGTTTTGGTGGGATATCTTGTCATGAAGACTGAAAAAAAAAGTGCAATGTTTTGACTTCAATGCCTATGGTGTCCACCTCATCCATGAGCCAAAAATTATATATTGGAAGGAGATTTTTTGCAAAATAATTCCTCTTAACTCCGGTGATCAAGCCCAAGATAACTTAGTTGTTCGAAACAACCCTCTTAGATCAAGGAATCTCTGGTTTTCCCATCATTTCATCCCTCTAGGAAGTGGAAGAAGTGTCAATCACATATTGATTTGGTTGTTTGGCCATTTTGATAGAATTTATTATTTCTAAGGTAGACGCATAAAATTAAGGGATCTGGGAACATAAATTTCATAGTGTCACACAAAACAAGAAGATTTCATGAAAAATTACTCTTTAGTCATGGAATCAATTTCAAAAAAGGTTATTTTTGAAAAAGTTGTGGCTGAGGCTAAATATTTCATGAAAATACCATGTTTTGTGTATGAGATAAGCCTTGTCATGTGATCATGTTATAGTAATATACAGGGGGACCCCTTCCCATATTTATAGGCTCCTCCTACTAGCTTTCACATAGCATGAAATGTAGTTTCGTGACTATAGATGTGAGTTGCACAACCACATGGAAATGAGAAACAATATTTAGTGTTTCTCTCAGAAACTGAGCTTCTGATCCATTGTCAGCTCTAATTCCATGGAGGAGAATTTTCTGGCATTGAAAAATTGTCTCATTCCTGAAATAGCCAGTTTCAGAAGAACTGAACCCCTGACAAACCCTTAAGGAACATTCTGGGGTTAAGGATCCGGTTGCATGCATATTTCAATAGTTGTGTGAAAATATGTGTTCTCGTGAGAAAAAGGCTTTCACACCAAAGTTGATGAGGAGTTCCATGGGGGTCCCTAAGTTTGAATGCATTCCCAAGGACCATGAGTATAATAATTAAGGGATATATGAAAAACAAAAGTGTTGTGTATAAGAAAGTCAGACAACCATCTAGATTTCATACTAAAGGATACTAAAAACCGAAGTTATTGTGTGGATAGTGCCCAGTGGAAAAAAAATAAGTGTGTGCAACCCTATTCCATGAACAAGAATTTTTGCAAGCCAGAATGTGGATTTAATCTATAAATATAAGGTCACCCCCACCAAGAGGATGCTCTCTTGAAAATGAATTTATACTCCCATGTGTGTAACCCACTATCTTCCATGATAAAGATCAAAACCATAGATCATGGACCCTTAAAGGTAGATAACTTTCATGAAAGACCTCCTGTGGGCTCAAAAAATGGCATGGACTATGGTTGAGTGATCCTCACATAACTACTCCTAAGGTTGGTTGGGTTCATACAAAGAGAAGTTGGCATCACACAACCCTCATCTATACAAAACTCCAAATGTTACACAAACTAATCCTCATAAAACTATTAGTTTACCTTTTGATATAGCCCCATGCTCATACAACTATTACATGCAACATAAAAAAGTTTCATAAAATAGATTTTGGGTCCCATACCCGGAATTTTGTATTGTCAAAATCAAACCCAGGTCAACCCTGAATGGGTCACCTAAGCTAGTTTTCAGCATGTCCCATGGGGTGTTCTTAATCCCCCCAAGGATGGAAACTAGTTTTGGGCATAAAAACATCCACTTGAGAATGATTTAAGACTGAAAGAAAACAACTAGGAACAAAATAATAAATAGAATCAAACAATCCATGAGAACCAACAACTTTGCATAAATAAACAGTTGGTCCAAAATACATGATACAACTGAACAAGCATAAGAAAAGAGGAACAAACAGAAAAAGAATACATGCAACTACAATCTCCATCTGACCTTTTGGTCACCTCCAACCACTATACCGAATAATCTCCACAAATATCACCTACCAAGAATCCTAAACAAAAGCTAAAACTGCAACTGAAATGATAAAATATGCGTGAGAACCAAGATGCTCAGTAGGGATTCCAAGATATAGCACTGAATACAATGGTTTCCTTTCACAAAACAAACCATTGACCCAAGTTTGAAATACATTTACAAAAGTATGTTTTTCACATTTTAAATAAAACAACATTATTTTCCCATTTCAAAATCCACCACACGATACCGATCATTTCCAAAACAATATTCCATTTTATAACCAAAATCCAAAATAATGAAAACTAGGGTAGTGCTAAAAAGAACCAGACAAACAAGTAGGAATAGAATCTAGTATAGAAAAAGGTAAACATGAAATATGATCAATAACCATGGGTGATTCTAAACATCCCTAGACAACCTTGGGATGTACTTGGTTTAGAAGCACCTATCGACGTATAGTGAAGCCTCGATGTCTATATCCAACTAGAAGCTCTCACATCCTCACTAGTGGTGAATCCCTCCTGGCCTATCCATAACTCTAGGAGGGTACCAACCTGTCTAATCGGGTCTAATAAGAAATTTTCACTCAATCATCTAAAAGATGTCCAAGAACCCATGGTGGTAATTGAAATACTATGTTATTAGGAGTGTCTCACATGCGTGACTCATCTTACTGCACTTGCCTACCCCAAACGCGGACACCAATATACGACAACCCCTAAGGGATATACCTTCTATAAAGGTGACCCATATTTATATACATATATTTCATATCACGTGAAGGTGCCAACTGGGCCTTCATACCATTAAACATTTAAACCTTTTCATAAAACATTCTGATTTTCCAATCATACACTCACATTTTCCAAAACATCTTACAAACACCACTTTTATGTTTACAAATCCAAATGGTCACTTAGGTTCCAAAGACACATTCAAACACTTCACAATTACCAAATGTGCCTTTAACTTTTTTTCAACTCACACCGAAACATGTTTCAATCAAATGGAAAAACCTTAAATAACCCATTAAAAACCATGTTTTCCATAACACTTGAGTAACAATTTATAAAATTCCATTTAAAACCTTCTTCAGAAATCTCCCAAGGGAACCAACTTGCTTTGAAAGCTAAAATACACTTAAGAAACCATGGTTTTTTTAGAAATTAACATTTTACGAGTACCATATTCATTATAGGGAACATCTATGACACCCCTTTAATCCAAGAAACCATTTGAAAACCAAATCTAACCATTTATTATTTAAAAGAACACAACTATCCCATTTTTTCATAAAATCCCTTTCAAAGACCATTAAACTAACCTATCAAGCCATTACATTTCCAAATTACACACAAAAAACCAAGTTCAAAACCAAATAAACTCTATCACACAACATAAGAGTTAAGAATTTCATAAAATACCTAATTCCACTTTAAAAGAACAAGTAATTCCCAAACAAGAACCATGTGTGCCTTAAAACCTAAACATTTCACACAAATTTCTTTAGGAAACAATTTTTAACGAAATAAATCAACACCAAAACATAATTTATATCTACCCATGGGTATAATATAGGTGAGGAAAACATTTAAGAAGAAAATTAAAACATGCAAGTTCTGATGGATTATTCAGGAGAGGAAAAGTTGAATTTTCCAACATTAGCCTAGTGTGAATGGAATAAAACTTCAAGGAGAGGAAGAATATGGACTCTTGGATGAATCCACATTCCATAAATCAAAATAAACATCACCCACACCCAAACCCTAGACATTAGGGTTTGTAAAAACAAGAACAAAGGCAAGAGAGAGCAAAGAAATGAGAGAGGGGAAATAGGAGAAGAGGAAATCAAGAAGGACCAGTGACCTTTGGTGATAAATCACCCCATAATTGCCCCAAATATAAGTAGAAAGAAGGGTTTAGCGCCTCTGGCCATTACCCAACAGGTATGGATTCATTTTAGAGGTGGAATCACCCAAATAGGGTTTTAGGCTAAAAGTTATTAATCCTATAATGGGATGCACATTTTTGATGCATGGTTTGGAAAACTGTGCGCAAACCATGCGAGAGATACTGGGAAGATTCTAGAAACTTTCAAAGTAAATTAGCACAGTTTGGGGAAACCAAGATCAAACAATGAGACCCCAAAAATTGGCCAGAAACCCCCAAATTTCATCCCAAACACTAGGGACGTCAACCCAATGATCTTTGAATGTTTTAAACACAATATAAAGACACCGATGGGCATCAAAAACTCTCCAACAAGCCACTTTATTTCCACAAAATTCACAATAATCATTAATAGGTATAGAATAAAACAAATACCACAAAAATAAAAGAACTTTTATTATACACCCAAACCAAACCTCAACCTAAAGATCCAACATTGAGAAATAAATAAAATGAAGGAGTATCTGAGGTCGGGGTGTGACAATTCTCCCCACCATAGACACTTTTTGCCCCTAGAAAGACACCAAGACAAAATTCAGTTCAGATTCGAGTCCATTGCCAAAAAAACAAAAGAAAACTGAGAATCCTGGGATGAAATCACTCTCCATAGGTCACACCTGACCTATTCAAGAAAAAACTGAAGCACGTGACTAAGGGAGAAAATTAGAGTGTTCTCCCCACCACAAAAACTCAATTAGATTGAAAACCTCAAGACCACAACACACTAACCCTGAGGCGGCACCACGGGAACTTTCGACTAAGATTTACCAAACTTATAGAATGAACAAAACAAATCTACCCCGATGACCTAGATAGAGAACATGCTACCGAGCAACCCGGCATATCGGGTGCCTAAATGGGAAAACCCCAACAAGATCTGAAAACCTTCCATACAAGGGTGATCAACAACACCATTGGATTTAAAATCCTCCACGTTGGATGGGAATCATAGAACTAGGGGAAACCTCAAGAATAAATCAACTCAAAAGCTCCACCAAACCCAAGAAATCCTATCACCAAATAAGCACCTCCAAAGCCAAAACCAATCCTAGACCAAACCAAACACACCCTAAGAAAGATGAGAAATTCAAAAAACCATGGTCAATGAACTAAACTATTCACATCATAATAGAACAAGTCCATCACACCCTTACACTAGAATATTGAACACACCCCCACTGAGAAATGAAAGAAATGGAAATTCGGATATTTATAATACGAAAAAACATGGATCATGCTGAGATCCCTCACACCCTCGGCAACTCCTGACTATGCACGAGATTCACCCCAAGACCTGAAGCTGGGGATCTGATGGATGAAGCATCTTATGCCTTATAGTTAGGCACTAGAATCCCCCAACCAACACTCCTTCCACAAACAGAACTACTTTCAGAACTTTTCTTGCCAACCCGAACAGTCACCATGATAACAAGACCTCAGAGGGATGCCAAAAAACGACTTAGAATTTATGAACTATCCACATTGGTGGCACACAAAAGATCAATTTGATGATATAGAATCCAACACTAATAGACAAGATTCATCAAAAATAGGTTCCTCAAGAACACCCCGCTCATAGAATAAGGAATCCTCAAGAAATCTTACCACCACCAAATACACTTCAAACTTCAGCGACAAAGAAACACTTGACCTCCCCTGGTCCATAACTAGACCATCATAAAAACCCAAGATAGTATGGACTTTAATAAACTCTGGAGTTCCCAACCAACTGAAAACACACTCTACCTCTTTAAACCACTTTCCTGCCTCTAATGGACCTCTGTCACTCCAAAATACAAACAACACTTGAGAAGAAACTGGGAATTAGGCATGACTCACTAGAAACATTGGATATCTTTCTAGGTAGCATACTCCAAACAATATGAAAAACATATCTAAAACTGGAATCAACCCAAACTCAATCAAAATCCACAGCCTAAAAAAAGGGCAACGAGCTTACAATCCAAACATATACAAACACAAGCAAAACCACTTTTTTAAAAACCTCCATTTCTTTAAAATTAAAAAGCTACTTTCTCCAAGGACATTTTCCAAATACCCAAAACCCGCTTTCCATGAAAACCCAAGTCCCAAAATCACTTTTCCATTCAAACCCATTTTGGAAAAAATCAATCCAAGCCTTAAATTCCAAAACCACACCCAAGAAATCCTCTGAATCATTACATGTGTGTCCACCCAATTTCTCTCTCTTCATCCATGAACAAGTCCCCACATGCGCATTTTGTATACACCCCACACATGTGACCCTTAATAAAGAACACCAAGTGTAAAAAATTTATTTTCCTTGTCAAATCCAAACATACATCAAATTTTTTTCCAAACCAAAATACTCCCTTATTTAAAACCCATTTCACTAATTTCTAAAACAATTTGAGAGAAAAACTTGTCCATTTCAAAAAACACTTTCACTATAAAACCATTTCCATTTCCAAAATCCATTTTAATTTATAACACATTCTCACAACAACTAAGGCCAAAACAAATCACAACCAACAATGGACTACCGAAATGAGGAACTATTGTTTATGCCCCACCCGGCGACACGGTGGTGGCCATGCCCAAGTAAGGAACAACACTAAAAGGAACTTAAACTAGGAACTTGGACTCCAAATGTTCCACCACTCCATGTGAGGTCACAACATGACATTGGTCCGCCTCCATTTTCATTCCTCATCCCAAAACCACCCAAGACAAGGAATCACTCTCAGACTACCCCTGGTAACTTAGGTCTCATCACGAGTCAGGGTGATCAAGAACTGACCCACGACCTACCTCCTAAGCCCTGAAAACCCTAGTCTCCATCTAACAAACACCCCAAATAACAAGAAACACCTTTTATACCATTTTGCATGAACCAACCTAGGTCAACCTTAAACAGGTCTCCCGAGCTGGTCCGCGGCATGTTCCGAGGGGTGTTCCCAATCCCCCTAGGATGGAAACTTGTGTCGGGCATCAAAACATACACTAGGGAATGATTTAAGCCAAAAATAAAAAAAACCAAGAACAAAATAATAAATAGAATCAAACAATCCATGAGAACCAGCAACTTGACATAGATAAATAAATAGTTGATCTAAAATACACGATACAACTGAACAAGCGGAAACAAAGAGGAGAAAACTAAAAAAGAATTCATTCTAATACAATATCCATGTAACATATTGGTCACCTCCAACCACTAAACCAAACATGATCTAAAATGAACACCCACCAGGAAGCCTGAACAAAAGGTGAACCTGCAACTAAAATGATAAAATTGGCATGAGAACGAAGTTTCTCAGTAGGGATTCCAAGATAAACCACTGAATCCAATAGTTTCTTTTCTAAAAAAACCATCAACACAAGCTTGAAATACAGTTAAAAAAGTATGGTTTTCACATTTTAAATAAAACAACATTATTTTCCCACTTCAAAATCTAACACACAATACAGATCATTTCTAAAACAAGATTCCATTTTATAACTAAATTCCCAAATAATGAAAACCAGGGTAGTGCTAAAAAGAACTAGATCAACAAGTAGGAAAATAATATAGTACAAAAAAAGGAAAACAAGCAATATGATCAATAACCATGGGTGATCCTAAACATCTCTAGACATACCCTGGGTGTACTCAGTTCAGAACCACTTTTTGGAGTTTAGTGAAGCCCCTATGTCTATAACCAACTGGATGCTCTCACAGCCTCACTAGTGGTGATGCCCTCCTAGAATTTCCAAAACTCCAAGTGGGTACCAACCTATATAATTAGGAATAATAAAAAACCATCACTTGATCATCTAAAATATTCTTAGGAACCCATGGTGGTAATAGTAGTACTCTGTAAGTAGGAGTCCCTCACATGCGTGACTCATCTCACTGCATTTGCCTACACCAAACATGTACACCAATATATGATAACCCCTAAGGGATATCCCTTCTATAAAGGTGACCCATATTTATATACATATATTTAATATCACACAAAGGTTCCAAAGAGGCCTTTATACCATAAAACATATAAACCATTTCATAAAACATTCTAATTTTCCAATCGGTCACTCACAATTTCTAAAATATCTTGTAAACACCACTTTTAAATATACAAATCCAATTGGGAACTTACGTTCCAAACACACATTAAAAAACTTGACAATTACCAAACATGCCTTTGCATTTTTTCCAACTCACACCAAAACATGTTTCAAGTCAAATGGCCAAACCTTAAAGAACCTATTAAAAACCATGTTTTCTTAAACTCTTGAAAAACACTTTATAAAATTCCACTTAAAACCTTCCTTAAAAATATTCCAAGGGGGCCAACAGTCTTTGAAAGCTAAAAGACACTTAATAAAACCACGGTTTTTATACAAATTACCATTTTATGAGTACCATCATCATTATAGGGAACATCCATGACACCCCTTTCATCCAAGAAACCATTTGAAAACCAAAGCTAACCATTTATAATTTAAAAGAACACAACCATCCCATTTTTTTCATAAAACCCCTTTTAAATACCTTTAAACCAAACTATAAAGCCACACCATTGCCAAATTACACACAAAAAACCAAGTTCACAACCAAATAATATTCATAACACAACGTAAGAGTTAAGAATTTCATTAAAGACCTAATTCTACTTTAAAAGAACAAGGTATTTCAAAATAAGAACCATATGTGCCTTAAACCTAAACATTTCAGAAAAATATCTTTAGGAAACTATTTTTAACCAAATAGATAAACATAAAATCATCATTTAAATCTATCCATGAGTATAATAGAGGTCTTAATAACATTTAAGAATAAAATGAAAACATGTAAGTGCCAATGGATTATTCTGGAGAGGAAAAGTTGAATTCGCCTACCTTAGCCCTGTGCGAATGGAATAAAACTTCAAAGAGAGGGAGAATAGGGCCTCTTGGATAAATCTTCATGAACTAAATCAAAGGAAACATCACCCTAACCAAACCCTAGACATTAGGGTACTCCCAAACAAGAACCAAGGCAAGAGATATCAAAGAAATGAGATAGGGGGAAGAAGAGAAGAAAAAATCAGAAAGTACCACTAACCTTTGGTGAGAAATCACCCCAAAATTGCCTCAAATCAAAGAAGGAAGAAGGGAGAGGCACCTATGGTTGATACCCAATAGGTATGGATTCATTTTGGAGGTGGAATCACCCAAATTGGGTTTTTAGGCTAAAATTTATTAAGCCTGCAATGTGCTGCCTAATTTTTCTGCATGGTTTGGAAAACCATGTGCAAACCATGTGAGAGCTACTAGAAAGATTATTGAAACTTGAAGGGTTAAGTTTCACGGTTTAGGGAAAATGTTCTCAAACCATGTGACCCCAAAAATTGTCCAAAATCCCCCAAATTACATCCCAATCACTAGGGAAGTCCATCCAATGATCCTTGTATGTTTTAAACGCAATATAAAGACACCAAGGGCATCACAAACTCTTCAACATGCCACATTCTTCTCAAAGAATTCAAAATAATCATTAATATGTATAGAAGAAAACAAATACCACAAAAACACTAGGACTTTTAATGGAAACCCAACCCGAACCTCAACCTAAAGATCCAACATTGAGAAATAAATAAAATAAGGAGTATCCAGGGTCAGGGTGTGACATGTATGCTTATATTATATTCATTACCCTACCTGTTACTCAAAATCATAGGTACCCTAAATCCATTTTCTTCAAATAATAGGGACCCTAACTTCGGGCATCGTGATTTACAATACTCCATGGTAGTTCCACTGACATGTCCCACCTATAGGCATATGAGTGGTGGTCAAGTATGCACTAGGGATGACATATTCAAGTGAAACTATGCACCTATATTGGTAATAGATCCTTACACTGGAGCTTCCACTCACCTTGATGTTCCACCTAGATGAGTAATCCTTAAAACATCATAGCTACATGATGAAAAAACATCCTAGCTCCACGTCCTAGTCATACGATGTTAAACTACGTGACAAATTCCTCAGAACATGATATAAAACCTAGCCTAACCCAACGCAATGAGAACTACATTCCCCAAGTATGTATCAAATAGGATGTCTCTAAACCTCCCACCCTATGTGATAAACATTATATACCACATGTTTGATCATCATGGGATGCCACCTTCTCCCCCACCATGGGGAGAAACTCCACACTTAGGAATCTTCTAATTGTAAGCCTTGCACCATCACCTACAGAGTGATCCTATTTTAACAGGAAGATCCCACACATAATCCCCAACCACATCATCACTACTCCATAGTGGAACCTAAGAATATTTCACACATATTCCCCACACCACTCCTCATCAATGCCACTTTTGTGAAACGAGTTTCCTTACCACATGGAGTTAAAATACATGGACTGGTCCAATCATATGACCATAAACTGTGACATAAAACTATATGGGTTTGGATCCATATCTCTTATACAAGGTATGTAAGGATCCTCTCTAAGATTCAATCACAAAAACCATTAAACCCATGTGTGACATCTTCTCTCTAAGGGACACAAATATCCACATGATTCATCTTAAAAGGACATTTTGATCCATCTCAATGAGTCGTGAAACCTCTGGGACACACCCTATCACACAAGTGTGAAATCTTCCCTCCTAGGGACACAGTTAACCACCCGATCCATATCAATAGTACGTTCTGATTCATCTCCATGATATGTTAAACTTGTGGGAAACACCCCTTTTCCAAGTTTGACATATCCCATCCTAGAGAGACATTTAGCCACCCAATCTATCTCAATAGGGAATTCTAATCCATCTCTATGAGATGTTAAACCTACAGGACACATAATTTCACCCATGCATTACATCTTCCATCATAGGGACACACTAATCCACTCGATCCATATCAATTGGAAATTTTGATCTATCTCCATGAGACATTATACCTGTAGAACACACCCCTTTACCCAACTGTGACATATTCCTTCCTAGGGAAAAACTTGAACAAACGATCCATCTCAATAGGATGTCATGATCATATCCTTTTAATATGTTAAACTCACACCCATATTATCCCTGCAAGATGTAAAACATATGCCTATCCTATCCCATCAAGGCATCTAACTTGCATCCATCCTCTCTCTAAAAGATGTAAAACAGGCTCCCAATATGTCCCCACAAGATATTAAACCTATGTCCATCTTTTCCCTACAAGATATTAAACCTACACCCATCATGTCCTTACAAGACATTAAATCTATACCCAACATGTCCATGAAAGATGGAAAAACTACAACCATACTATCCCTACAAGAAATTAAAATTTCACATATACATTCCTTGCATAATGTTAAACCCACACCCATCTTGTCCCCACAATATATTAAACATGCACCCATCCAATATCATAAATACATTAAACCTAAACCCAACATATCCCCCAGTATGATGTTAAATCAGTGCCATAATGTCCCCTCAAGATGTTAAACCTGAATCCATTTTGTCCCTATAAGATGTTAAACATATGCCCAACCTATCCTCATAATACATTAACCTTGTGACCATATATATAAAATTTTAACCACAATCCATGGTATGTAATACATACCCCATGAAATAACCATGGGATTTTTGTGGTAGAAATCCTTAGAAGACTAATACCCATGTCATTAATTACCTCTTTATCAACACGGTATTCCTTGGGTTCCACACTAAATATTCCTCACACATGATATTCCCTTCAAAATAGGAACAATCCATAGGTTATTAATATACCCACTATTTAGACATGCCCAGATGTTACCAACATGACTGCTCCCCTAACCGAATGTTTCTTCTCTGTCATTATAGAAGTGGAATAATTAACATACATCCACATCAAGATGGAACCAAAAAAGCATTCCATGAACATGACTTAATTTATGAGGGATACTTAGACTAAGCGACAAGATCCAATGAGGAATCAACAGAAAGAGGAATTGACACCCCATTTTCGTGATTAGATCAAGGAGTAGACATCACTGATGAAAGTTATTAATGTTTCCTACCTTTGGAAAGTAGGAATTTAAGGAAATATAGTAGCACTTGTGATGTGCTAGTTCTCCGGTGAAAGCATTAGAAACAAACACCAACATAGTTCTTGTTAAATTAATAGATAAATTAAACAAAAAATTTGAAATTTTTAAAATGTCACAGAATTTGGATAAATTATTATGTTACAATAATTTGTATATACATATAATATATTTCTTATGTGTTAAAATTTAATATTCAAATTTCATTTCTAACTTGATATCTTTAACATCTGGCTATTTGAATAGTTTTAAAAATGAATTCAATGGTATCTTATGTTAAATACTAATTTAATAATTGAATTAAAATTCATAAAAAAATTATATTTTTTTAAAATTATTGATACATGGGAGAGAATATGAACCATTTTCCACTTATAGGTCACTTTTCCTTTCAGAGTAAATTTCTTGTCCCATAAAGAGTTATACAATTTGATATCATGATAATCATCAAAAGGGTTAATGGGGGATTAAAACTAATAGATAAGGGTTAAAACATAACATAAATATGACTAAATTTCTTTATGAGATTATTTTGAATTATATGCATCCTATATTTGAAATATATAAACATTTTTCAACATTTACTTGAAAAAATAATTTATTACATTTAAATATTTAATGTAATTCCATGTGTGTCCTTTTTCACTATAAAAGGAAACCACCCATGTTCTCTTAATAACACCACCTTGAGCCACTTATGTCAACAAAAAACTATGAAAATATCTTTTAAAAATCCTTATTTAAGTTCTAGAGGTTTTTTCTCTTCAAAAGACCACCCTTAGGGTCCTTAAGAAGAAATCAAAATGAGTTCACTCATATAGGAGGTAGTTGTTTTAACAGATCTATTTAATTTGAATTCCTCTTTAACCAATGAAATTTCTCTTCTAAACATTCAAATATAATAAATTAAATATCTCCTGTATAAAAATATCTTATTTTTTTATGGAATAACCTTTACCTATCTTCTTTTTAATCAAATGGGAAATAAAAGTATCACTCATGTGTACGTGTGAACTACCACCACCACATAGAAATATGATTAATTTTCCATAACCATATTTCATGGTTGGTTATTATGATGGATTTAATGTCTATATGATAATTATTCTTCTAGAATTATAAGATATTATCTATATTTATTCCTTCTAATCTGTTGGAAAATGATTATTTCTCTTGTGTGTACATATGGATTACAACCTCCATGAAGCAATGTGATTCTTTTTTCATTTACATTTCACATGGATGATAATAAAGAAATATTTAACGAATATATATGATATTTACGATATATTAATGTTTATATAATGGTAAATTATTACTTAACTTTCTGTTGTTCAATCCATTAAAATTTTCAAACAACAGTCATATATACATACATACTATCATCTCCATGAAGCGATGTAAATCATTTTTATCACCAATTTATATGAATAATTCTAAAATTGTTTATGATGAATAAATATGATAAATATTTCACGATTATAAATTTAATGATGATTAAATCATAACCAATGAGTAAGTACTAGACCCATCAAACTAAAACATTCATGGAAAACATACCAGTTTTCATATGAATGATCATTTTAATGAAGGAATTATTAATAAAATGACATTTAGAAATTATAAAGGAAAGATATATAGTATGTTATTTATTAATTTTTTCCATCATATATTTATAATAAATATATATTTGTTATATAATATATTTTAATGTGTATAAAAGAATATGAGACTAGAAGTAGGTGTTTCTACTCTCACTATTGTTACTATGATAAATAGGAAATATTCTCCACTTATCTACTTCATATGGTTTATATATTACCCATTGGATATAATATGTCATAAATAGATTTATTTTTGAGGTATTTAAAATTTCATTTGATGTTATTTCTTTCATAGGTATTATGATTTAAAAGTAACCATAGTGGTAATTATTTATGTTAGAATATCATTTCCTTTTTGAATTTTCCATGATAAATTTAAATTGAGGGGAACTGTATGGTTCTTATCCTTTAAACACCATATATTTTATTCTTCTATAATTATTCTTGTAATTTTTAATTATTATCACTATTTCATAATCATTAGTATATAAAATGATGAAAAAATATATTTTTAATGGAAATTTTACCTTAATTCCTTTTTAGTTGAGAAAATTTTTCTTTCATGTATATTCTATTCAAAATTATTTCATTGAAGTTTTTTCCTATACTTTAAATCTTTTAAAAAGTTAATTTTAATTACCTTTTACTTTATTTAAAATGGTTTAAAGGAATATTTTTAAATAATTTTTTCCAAACAAGTTTTTTTATAATTGTGAAAAGAATTTTCTCTTTTAAAATATATGGTATGAATAGATTTTTCTATTCTTATGACCATTATTTTCATTAAATATTCCTTCAAAATTTTCTATGTTTATTTTTATAGAAAATAATTTTATTGCAATTATATAAATTTTAAGTTAAAATGTTATCAAAATAAATTGATTTGTTTCTGATGTTTTCAAATAAAGGTTCAAATGTTCTTTTAAGGGTATTTTTTATATATTTCAACAACCTTTATGGATTATTTTTATTCATTGGGGATTTGACCTTAGGAAACCATAATATTTATTTCTATATATGGATTATGATGATGACAATTTATGAATGATTATATGAAACCATTTTCTTTCCCACTGGTTAATTAAGTTATGATGAAACCTTTATGAAACTTATTTATTTTGTACGATTTTTCCTATGATGAAATGATGAAATGTTTTTAAAACTTGTCTCATTTCAATGGGTTATAATATGATGATATGGTTAATGTTTTATAATCTTGTGTCACACATATATATGGTTTTCATTTTTTTTAGATGGGACTAGAATTATATGTACATCCAATGCCTTAGGTAATGATATTATACTCATTAGGTAAATATTTTTTTCATGAATATGATTTCATGCTCACAACATTTCACATGGACCTAGTTTTATGTACTTATGTTAATTAATGGACATGTTTTCATGTCCATAAGTTTATGGAACGACCTAATTTCTTGTACCTAACATAATTAATGAACCATTTACTGTTTATACATTTTCACAATGTTATAAGCTTATGTTTTTTGTACTTTCCTATGTTTATGATTTCTTCACATGGCTCACGATTTATTATTTATAATTCTATAATCTTATTAATTTTTTATTTTGTTATGACAAATCCTTTTTCCATGGTTCATGATTAATGGTATTTAATAGATTGGGCATGCCTTTATTATGTTATTATCATATTATCATTCCCTTATTATCATGTATGATTTTTGAATGATATCTTCTATATTTAACCTTACTGTGAATTTGAGTTCATCCATATTATGGTTTCCATTTCCCATGGTATTGAAGAATGATATTAAATTATTTATGACTAGAAAGGTTTCAAGTGTAATTAATTTTATGGGATATGTTGAATACTAATTTTGAAGTATGAACATCTGGGCATAGTAGGAAAAATGATCACAAAAATAATTAAGTATTATTATGTAATAGTTTTTCATAATTCACTAAAACTATAAACATAAAAATTCCTTGTGTATATAAGTGATCCAATATTTTTGTTTCATGTTGTATGTTTTGGATGGATAAAATTCAGTTGTGTTTATCTATATCAAACCCAAAAATTTAAACATTATTTTTTTAACACCCTATTTAGGAGTGCATGTTAGAGGTTATTATAATGCATGCCAAATTTATTTTTTATACTCCATTAGTTTTATTTATGTTTCTAGATATGTGATGAGATTTGGTAAAGGGTGAGTTTCACATTGGAATCTGTGGGTTTGTGTTTGGGTAACTGGGATGCGTGTAAACCAGCTTAGATTATGCATTGGATGGTAACCCTGGTGAATTTCATGCACTGTCTAGAGGATGTCATTTAGAAATTCCCACATTGTATGTCAAAGTTGGGATTCGATTAGGTTCACCACAAGATGCTGTTTTAAGAGAAAGGTTTTAAGTTACACCCATTTTTCATCTTCATAACCTAAAAATAAATCCAATTTTGATCCATGTTGAGGAATGATTCCATTTATTTTTCTTTCCCCTTCCTATTTTATGTGGTGTTGATGAATTTTGTGACTTTATCAATGGTATTTTGGGTACACCTTTGGTCTGTACTTCCATTTTAGAATACTAAACTGGTTTCATGAATGGATTTTTTTTGTTGGAGGAATATGATCATTTCCACTGATATCTAGGAAAGGAATATCTACTTGGGTGTTTTTTTCACATTAGAGTGTTTTTTTATCTCACTACTCTCAGATTAATTTTAAGTGGTATGGAGACCTATTGTAGGTCTCTGTACTATTTTGGATTTGTGTATCCTAACTATGGGATAGGTTATACTTGAGGTTATGAAATGATATTTGAGGAATAGTTCCATTAATTTTGATGAATCTTGTTATTTCATAGTGTTATTTTCTCACCAGTCCATTCTGAGATTTTCCCAACTCTCCAACATCAAATATTTTCATGAACAGATTTTTGATTCTCACTATATTCCAAATTTACCACTAATTTTATAGGGATAAAAGGTTTTTTGGTGGGGAAAATGTCACAGAATATCCTAATATTCCTATCCGTAAAATGAATGATCCATCCCAAAATAGGTAATTAGTGGCATTCCAGATCCCCATGGGTAGGAGAAAAGCTCATGGGGATCAGAAACATATAATGGGAACTATTACACCCTCGAATCAGAGTAAATTAAACAACAGAAATTTAACAAAAAATTGACATGAATTTTTCATATATCAAACATCCATTCTTAATTAAAAATGAAAAAAATACTATGATACATTAAATAATCTCTTAGATCACCCCTTAAACACTCTCACCTATAGAATTTCTTCATAGTTTCTAACCTCTTCCACCCTAATATTTGTATACCTTCGATTGTAGAAAGAAATAAAATCCTAATTTTCGAATAGAAAACATTTAAAGGACCATATTCCTAAAATTATATGAATGTAAAAGTAAATCCCATAAAAATAAGTTAAAAAGAACCACATGATGAATGTAATAAAATAAATAACTCTTCTCAACTAAATAAACACCCTCTATAATAATCAAATGATGTGTCAAAACCTAAAAATGAAATGATATATAGGCATGATATAAAGATCATTATACATGAAAAAGAAAAACCACACCCTACGTATATACTTTAAAAGAATGATCCATTTAGTGATAGTATAAAAATCAGAGTAGAAAATAGGTTTTTCCTTTATAATTACATTTAAAAATAATAACAATTCGAAATGGATTTATATAATTTATCCTTTTATTATTTTTAATGAAAAAAATTACTTATAAATCATTTTGTGAGGCTACACTCTTTAATTACCATTTAAAAAGATTCTTTAAATCATTTTAAATAGTTTTTAAGGATAGCTAACACATGCATCATGAATAGGGAAAGGAACAAATAAAGTCATTATTTTAAAGATATAACAGTAGAAAACGATCATGCAAATATTAGGTGCCATGTATAATAAGTAAATAAGTAAATCTAAAGAAACAATAAGACCCCCTTTTCAATATACAAATCATGGAACGAGTGACATGGGATCTACCCTATGGATTATAAGGAAAGTTAATGTCAATAATAGTTGGCTAGAATTTAGTGGAAAGGACTGATAGCACGTCACTGGTTAGTGGAGGGTAAACATACTTGACTAGCATAACTTGTAGAAAGGAATTCCATCCCATCTTATTCATCCAACCATAGAACCAGGGTTACCATGACCAAATTAAGAAAGGGTGAGAAAATGAGAAATGAAAAAATTAATTATAAGAATGAAAAATAAATAGTTAGAAATATAAAAATCTTAGAGTTTATCAAATAAATCACCCACACCCTAATCCCCCCTCAAGAAAAATCCCTAATCACATAAGTATCAATCCATAAAAGCATAAATCATTAACCAAGTGCCACAATACAAGTATATCAATGTGAAATGGGCTTCAAGAAAATATTGAATGCACACACACACACACCATTAGAAATCACATAAAATTTCCAATTGTCCTTTTCTTTATATTTTAGAAACTGGAAGCGAAAACCCACTTTTTTCTAGTCGTACTCATATACACATACACATTTATATATATCTATTTATCTTTTTGAAAAAATTTAAAACTTCTCAGGTGAATTTGTGCATATATATATATATATATGTATGTATGTATGTATACCCAAGTATATATGTAGAATAATCATATATATATATGTGTGTGTGTGTGTAGAAAAATAATATACAAATATATATATATAAAGACATTTGATAAAACTCAAATTTTCATGAAAACCCAATTTTGAGATACTTTGTTAGTACTTGGAATTTCAAATTGCATTTAAAAATCCATTTCCAAATAAATGTATATATTTCAAAAAATATTTAAAAAATGACCATTAGAAAACATCTTTCAAAATTTAATTTAGATTTCACTTAAGGATGGAAAGGCCCAAAACAAAGATCTTTAATTTATTTCAAGACCCAATAGGGTCAAATAAATTTAAATATCTCAATTATATTAAAAAATATATAATTCAATAATTTATAAATACATGGAATTTCATGTTTTAGTTGAAATTCCATGTAATGGAATTTTGAAAAATATAGAACACCATGAATCATTTATAAAAAAAATTAAAAATTCCAAAATATGAAAATTAATAGAAGAAATAATTTAAGACACTAAGAAATAAAGGGTTCTAAAATTTAAAGAATAAACATGGAAAACCTACCAGTAAATCAATGACCAATGAGCTGAAATGTTCCACCTTCGATGGATAACACCCAATAACAGAAGAAGAGACCACTATAGGCACTAAAAACCATAAGAACATAAAAAATAGACCAACTTGAAACCCCTAGGGTTTGGAAATACCCAAAATCATGATGGGGAAGTGAAGATCATAAGAATAAAGAGAAGAAGGGAAGAAGAATCCCGACCTAAGAGGAATCAACCAAGAACTGTGGAGAATTTGGAGACAAATATCACAAAAGAGGAAAAATTAGATAAGTATTTGGTAAAACCATGGTGTTTTGCCCTGAGGGAGTATCACATGATTATGGTAGAGGAGGCCAGGGGAGTCTCCCTTGATGAGGGAGGGTGTGAAACAAATGAGTCGGGGTAGGGGAGGTCAGTAGTAAGGGAGGATATTCACTGGGTTCGAAAAGGGGAGGAGTGACATGAAATGGAGAGGAGAGAAAGTGAGGAGACAAAAAAGTAGGAGAAGAAACAAATAAAAAAATTAAAATTAAAAAATGAAAAGAATGAAATATAAATCAGACCAATTCATGGTTTACTCGCATAGTTTAATAAACTATAAAGAAACAATTCTACCCATAGTGGGCATGCAAGTTCATTTTATAAGGTTTCTATTAGGCGCCTTCTGGTTTAATAAATATTGTGATAACCATATCAAAAAAAATCCCAAGATATAATTGGTTACATGGTTTCTCAACATGTTTAAAATCATGATGTCAAACCATGCACCCCTTTAAAACAACCAAAATTTAAAAAAAATCATCTCAAAACTCATCAATACAAAAAATAATTTCAAACAAATTTAAATAGATTAAAAAATTAAATTTGGGGTGTAAAAATTTTCCCCATTATAAAGCATTATTCCCTGGTAAAACCATTAAAAATGGAAGAAAATGACCAACTAGGGTGATTCCTCAAAATCAAATAAGCACATCCTCAATAAACATCCCACACCTCTAGGAAAATCCCAACCATCAAGGAGGGAAAAAAGGTCAAATGATCACCAAGAACCCTCGAGGTCTCTCCACTATTTTTACTTAATTTAAAATGGTGGGTAAAACATACTCATAGTCTCAAAGAGACACATTACCCTAAGAAAATCACTTCCACAAAACACCAAAAATTTCCTCAATAACTTTATTAATCATACTAACTCCAAAGGAGGAGAAACACTATGAACTCTCAATATAATAAACAACATGGTCCTAAGATCTTTGTCACCATACTCAAATGTGTTAACTAGGACCTCAATTATAAAAAAATGACTCATGAGGAATCATAAAATAATTAGCAATCCTATGTTATCAATAGACTGAAGTCCCTCTATCCTAGTTACCTGAGAATTGACATGAATTCACCCATTCTCAAACCATCTAAAAACACTCAATACACTACCCCCAAAATACGAACCAATGAAAAAATGATCACTAATATGGAATAAGTACTCCAAAACAACTAATATCCTTTAATATTTCACAAAAAACATTCTAAGAACAATGATATTAAAATATATCAAATCCACTCACTGATTCCAAACCATAAAAAAGATAACCCCAAAAGAATCACCCTATTATCGAATACCACAGTCTCTCACAAAAATCAAATAGGTTTTTACTATATAATTATGAATAACAAATATAATCACACAATATAGTGAGGAAAAGATTCTAAATACCTTGTTCCAAATCCAAGAGTGAGAAAGAATATGGCCTTACCACTCGATTTTGAGTTTGGGTGGGGATTCCAATAAGAGAAAAAACACATATGTGAAAGAGAATGACTCGAAGGTTCATCCCATGAAACACACAATCCATAATTCCTACATGATTTTTAGAAGGTATAATTCAAATAACATGCTACATGAACTCAAATAGATCATTCCTCACATGGTAAACAAAAAAATCCCAACAAACCAAGTGATAAATCCAAAATAATAAAAGAAAAAACATAGGGAAACCCAAAATCCCATTTCAAAACATTTTAGTTATAAAATAATCACTTTTCAAACTCTCAAACGCTAATTCTTTTAAAATAGAAACATAAAACAAATTTTAAAAACATTTTAATTTCACATCTTTTAAAAAAATCATTTTATAATTTGCAAAAGAAAACAAAAACCCCATTGTTAAGATCCACTAATTTTTAAAACATTTCAAAAGAATTAACCTTTAAAAATATTTATGAATAGGATTTAGAAATTGAAACACTTTCAAAAAAATCAAATGAAATTTAGAATTTTTGAAAACATTTTTTCCAACATGGTCCCAATCCAGAATCACATAAAAATTTAAACCACATTTCAATATATAATAAATTCCACTTGATTCACCTCCCACCACTAGGAATTTCTCAACAGAGACCAAAATATCAAAACCAAATGAGATGTGTAACCACTCCTAATCAAACCCAAATTTTCCGAGGACTATAGAATATCCACACACAAAATTCCCAAGATGTCACATGATCTTACATTTGGTAGCTACTAGATTTATCAAGCATTGAAAAACAACTTCATTCCACGATCCAATTTTTGTTTCCATCCAAATATCCTACCCGAACCATGGAGAAACTCATTCCATGTTGTGAGGATAAAACATCATAAACAATAATTAAATAAAATTTCTAATCAATGTCCAAACCCCAACTATCCATGGTTACTGAAGTTTCATCATGGTATGGTTGATTATGAACCAATTCATGATCAACCCCTTGAGTCTCAATTATAAATTTTAACTCCATCCTACCATGAAAACTCAAATAAAACACTGGATACTCATGATAGAGATAAGGTTATTATGGAGAAAATAACTCTTCTACTCTGATACCATTTTTCACAATCGAACCCCATATTTTTATCCATCGAATTCTCGATTCATCCCATCATAGGGACAAAGGGGCATTATCAATCCCCATGGGCTAGTGATAAGAAAAATGTAATCATATACTTAAAATGTGAATTATTTATCCCATAAAATGGACTAAAATAAATAGTATAAATTTAATGAAAAATTATCATGAGTTTTTTGTATATCATATATTCATTCCAAATCAGATATGAAGAAAAATACTAAAAAGAAGAAAATAAACTCTCAAATCACCCCAAACACCCTCCCTATATAAATTCATCTTAGTTTATATCCTTGACAACCATAATATCATTAAAACTCTAACTGTAGAAATATATATAACACTAATTGGAAAAATTAAACCATTTAAAGGGACACTCACTGGACATTCCTGCAAAGTACAATCAGGTCCTACCATAATCATGTAAAATGAACCAGAGTCGAGTGTAATAAAATAAACATCTCATTTTGACCAAATAAATGATCTCATGAGTGGAAAAATGATGGATAGAAACCTGGAACTAATATGATAGATAGTCATTTTCTAAATCTCATTAGGATTTATAAAGAGGAACCACATACCATGCATAAAATTTAAAAGAATGATCCATTTAGTTCTAGTTTTAAAATAAGACTTAAAAATAAGTTTTTCATACTTAAATACATTTAAAACAAATAATTTTCCAAAATGTAATTATAAATATTCTTCATTGATTTTTTGAAATGAAAAAAATCACTTAGAAAATGTTTAATGAGCCTAACACCTTTTTAGCTCCCATTTCAAATGATCCTTTCAAATAATTTTAAAGAGGTGTTAAGAAAAAATAATACACACAATATGAATAGTAAAAGAAAAATAGAAAGGCTATATTTCATAGATACAATAAGTAAAATAAAAGAAGATAATATTAGGTTCACACATAATAAGTAAATAAGGGAATCCAAAGTAACCAAAGAACCCCCCCCCCCATGTCAATATACCAATCATGGAATTTTTTTCATGTGATATACCCTAAGGATACTAAGGTTAGATACCCTATAACATAATTCTCTACCATCTAAAATAAATTTCATGTAACATGTCACTAGCCTGTGAAGGGTAAACCTACTTCACTAGCATAACTAGTGCAAGGGTATTCAATCTCATCTCTATTAGTTTACCCAAGAACTAGGATGACCATAGATAAAGTAAGAAAGGGTGATTCAACCGGAATGAGAAAAATCAATGATAAACATGAATAATAAATAGTGATAAAAAAAGAATCGTAGATAATTTTAAATAACTCAACCTCACCCTCATCCCCCCTAAATAAACAACCCTGATCACATAACCATTACACCCTAAAAAATATATAGCACACCCCAATGGATATAATCAAAATCTATCAAAGGGAAATATGGTTCATGAGGATATCGCGCACATGCACACATATTTAAATATCTTAAAATTTTCAAATGATCCTTTTAGATATATTTTATAATATAAAATAAAAAAACCACTTTTTTAACTATATGCACACAAACAAAGATATATATATATATATATATATTTATATCATATCTCAAATTCACATATTCTCATGTGAATTTATATACAAACACATAAAGATATATGTATGTATATATACCCTTGTATATTCATAGAATATATATATATATACATATGTATTTCGAAACAAATTATAAAAAGGGCCATTTGAAAACCTCTTTCAAAAATCAATTTAAATTCCACATAAGGATGAAAAGGGACAAAAAAATATCTTCAATTTATTTATAGACCCAAAATGGGTCAAACGAATTTAAATATATCTATTTAATTAAAAAAATATCTCAACAATTTATAAATACTCACCATTTCATGATTCACTTTTAATTCTCAGCCATGGAATTATTCCAAATGAAGAACATCATGAAACATTTATAAATACCAATTTAACATTCCCTAATAGGTATAATTCATCAAATGAATTATTTAAAATACCATGAAATAAATGGTTCTAAAATTTAAATCTTAATCATGTGGAAACCTACCTCAAAATCAATGGATCGTGAGACCTCCTTTGATGGAGGACACCCAATTTTAGAAGAATAGACTACCATAGACCATATAATCAAAAATAATATAAAACATATCCAACCCAAACCCCCTAGGGTCTGAAAAAACCTAATATTATGACAAGGGAAGGGAAAATCACTAGAATAATGGAGGGAAGAAAAATCTATATTTAGAAGGAATAAACCAAAAAATGTAGAGAATTTTGAAAAAATAATCATCGAAGAGGAGACCCGAGAGAAGGGGTGTGCAAGTCATGGGGTTTGGACTGAGGGCAGTCATGTGCGACCAAGGGAGAGAAGATCGATGGAGGAGGATATAGCGAGGGAGGGTGTCAGATAGTTGATATGGGGGAGGGGGAATCCAACAACGATAGAGGCGACGTGAGGTGTTGGAAAAGAGGCAGAGAGGCATGATGGGGATATGAGAGAAAGGGAGGATAAAAAAATAAAGATAATAAAGAATTTTTAACGAAAATGAAAATGAAAAAAAAATAAAATAAAATAAAAAACCAGACCAGTGTACAGTTTTCCCACACAGTTTAATAAACTTTGTGGAAACAAATCTACCCATTGTGAGAACCCAATACCACTACACACTTTAACTAAAATGAACCCACATTGTTTAATAAACCACACACTAACCCTAATAAATGATATATTTCATATATATAATTGGTCGCACAGTTTTGGAACGATTTGTAAAATCGTACTAGCCAACCATGAACCCCTTTAGAATATCCAAAATTTAAAAAATTTCTTTTCAAAACTATTGAAGACATAAAATAATATCCAATAAAATAAAATTTATTTATTTATAAAACTTTGGTTTTTAGCATTCTCCCCACCATAAAAAATGGATCCCCCAAAAGACAATTACAAAAGGGTGGAAAATAACCAACTAGAATGATTCATCAAAATAAAAAAAAACATCCTCAAACGTCATATGAAATCATCAAGAAAAATATAGCCATAAAATAGGGACACAATGTCAAATAAAAATTGAGACTCGTCCAGGTATCCCCCTCATTTATACATCATCTAAAATGGTGGGTCAAAATCACCCATAGTCTCAAAGCGACACATCACCCCGAGAGAAGATCTTCCACCAAACACCCAAATATACCTCAATGCCATTATAAAACATAACAATCCCAAATGAGGGGAAAATATTTGAAATAATACAACAATAACTGATATGGGAATCAAACTCAGGTCATCGTACTCAAATAGGTAAACTAGGATATCAATTTTTTGAAAACCATTTCATGATGAACTATAAAAGAATCAACACTTCTAGGTGATCAATATCCTGAAGGCCCTCCATACCAATTACCCAAGAACCAACCCAAAATCACTCATTATCAACCAATAAAAAAACTCCCAATACACCATTCCCTAAATACCTTCCATAGAAAACATGATTTACATTGTGGCATAAGCATTCCAAAACAAGTAATATCATATAAGCTTTCAGATTAAACCATCCAAAAAACAACCACATAAAAATACCTCATATCCTCATACTGATTCCAAATATCTGAAAAATATGACCACACAAGAATAATCCAAAGATTGAATTCCACATTCTCCCACAACACTCAACTAGTTTCTTCAATGAAAGCTATGAGGAACATAGAGAATATAACAAAAGAGGGAGGAAAATTTTTCAAAAACCTAGATCTAAATCTAAGAGGGAGAATGAATTTTTTCTTTACCACTCGATTAAAAGTCTGGGAAGGCCAACCAACTAGGGGAACTACACCTAGGAGAAAGAGTATCACCTAGAGCTTCATCCCTTGAAATATAAGATCCATACTTCTTATGACCTTACCAGGAGGTAAAATTCATAAAACGTGAAACATGAACTCAAATAGTTCATCCCTCACACAGTAAACAAAAAAAACTCCCACATATCCAAAGGATAAAACCAACATAGTAAAATAAAAAACAGAGGGATTCCCAAAATCCCATTTCAAAACAATTAATTTTCTAAAAATTCACTTTTCAAACGCTCAAGCACTCAATTTTTTTATAAAAATAGAAATGTAACTTCTATTTTAAACACATTTTAAAATTATATATTTTAAAACCATTTATTTTATATTCAAAAAAATGATACAAAATCCCCTTTTTAAAATACTCTACTTTTTAAAAAATTTTAAAATCATTCAACTTTAAAAACATTTCTGAATCCAATTTCAATATTAAAGCACTTTCAATGTTTTAAAAATAAAATCAAGAATGTTTTTTAAAAAATTCCCAATATTAACCAAATCTAAAACCAAATAAAAAATTAAACAACATGTCAACATATCACAAGGACCACTTGATTCACCTCACATCAGTAGAAAATTCTCAAGAGTATACTAAAAATCAAAACCAAATAGGATGCAGAGCCATTCTTGACCAAACCACATGTTTTGAGGGACCAATGTATAGCCACACAATAAATCTGAATATTTCATAGGAACAAGAATTTGGAAACTTCATAATTTCTTAGGCCATAAAAACCATCCACAATCCACAAAATATTTTTTATTTATATACCAAAATTTAAATCGGCCCCAAAGGTTTCTGGTTCCCTAAAATGAGGATCAAACATCATCAACAATAATCAAATGAAATTTCTAAATCAAAGATCAAATCCCAACTACCCAAGGTTACATGAGTGTCTTCCTAGAAGGCGGCGGTCTTGTACTTATTCATGAAAAACCACCTAAGTCTAAATGACTATTTCTAACTTGATCATACCCCAACATCCCAAATAACACAAGGCTACTAATGATTGAGCCATGGTTCTTATAGAAAAAATAATCCAACTTCTCTGATTCCATTTTATCACAAAAATTCCCCATCCATCCATCTATCAGATATATGATATGACCCATGTTTAGGCTTGAAGTGCATTCCCAATCCCAAAAGTATGGTGACTGGTGAAATGGAATTATATAAATATAATTTAATGATTTCTTCCTTGAGTTAGAGTGAAATAGATATCCCAAATTTAATGAAAAATCAACATGACATGTCCGAATATTGGACATCCATTCCAAATTGGAAATGTATAAAAATACTAAAATTAAGTAAACAAACTCTCAACTCACCCCCAAAACACTATCTCTGAAAAAATTACTCTCAGTTCCTATCCTCAACCACCACAATATCACTATACTAAAACCATAGAAATCAATAAACTCTTAATTTTACAAAGTAAATAATTTAAACTATCAGTCACCATACATTCTAGGAATGTAAAACAAGGTCCTACCAAAATCAAGTAAAAGGAACCATTGTCCAGAAAAAATACAAAAATCAACATGGATAAATCAATTATCTCAAGAGTGGTAAAATTTAAGATAAAAACATAGGTGTGTGCTAATGTTTTTTAGGCATGCCAAATAAGAACCACACCATATGTATAAAAACTAAACGAAAGATCCATTTTTTGAATGTTTTAAAATAAGAGTATAAAATTGATTTTTCATACTTAAGTACATTTAAAACCAATTAAAGTTCAAAATAATTTATAATCTTTCTACTTTGATTATTTTAAATGAACAAAAATCACTTATAAAATATTTAATGGGCATACGACGCTTTTTATTTCACATTTCAAAATTTACTTTAAAATCATTTTAAATAGGTTGTAAGAAAAACTAACACACACAACACGAATAGGGAAATAAACATAGAAAGGAACCATGTTATAGATACAATAAGAGAAATATAAGAAGTCAGTGTTAGGTTCCACACATAACAAGTAAATAAAGGAGTCTAAATTAAATAAATATCCACTTAAATCCATATACAAATCAAGAAATGATTGTCATAGGCTCTACCCTATGGATACTAAGGTTGTGTAACCTCAAACATACTTTATTAACATATATTAATAAGGTATTATAACATGTCACTAGCTAGTGTAGGGTAAATGTACTTCACTAGCATAAGTAGTGGAAATGGATCTCATCCCGTCTCAATTATTCTACGCTAGAACCAAGGTTCTCATGATCAAAGTATGAAAGATGGGGAAAATAAATAATAATCATGAACAATAAATAGTGAGAAATAAAAGAATCATAGAGTATACAAAATAACTCACCCTCACCCTCACCCTCATCCCCCCTCAAGAAACAACCCCAATCACATATGAGTTACACCATTCAAAACATAAAGCATGCCATAAGCACCACAATCCAAGTCTATCAAATAGAAATGGGATTCAACAAGAGATCTCTCTAACACAAACAAAAATAATTAGAAATCTATTAAATGTAGAAAATGGTCCTTTTAGATACATTTTGGAAGCCAAAATAGCAAAACTATTTTTTCTTGTTATGCACATATACATATACACAAATATATATATATATATATATATATCACATTACACAAATTCAAATATCCTCATTTGAATTTATCCACATATATATATATACCCATGTATATATATAGAACAATAATATATATATATTGAGAGAGAGAGACAAAGAGATAGTTACTTTATAATAATCACATTTTCTTCAAAACCTACTTTTGTGATACTTTTCCAATACTTGGAATTTCAAAATTGATTTAAAAATCCATTTCAAAATATATGAATATATTTAAAATATATATATAATTTGACATTTAAAAACAGATTTTTAGAAATTAATTTTAATTCCACTTATGGTTAAAATTGTCCAAAAAATATCTTTAATTTATTTTCTGAAAAAAAATGGGTTGAAACCACTGTAAATATCTCAGTTAAATTTATAATAATATTTTGATAATTTTTAAATACATATAATTTCAGGTTTTACTTGAAATACCATGTAAAATAATTAATCTGAATTAATAAAACTACGAAACATTTATAAAATGCAGTTTAACAATCTAAAATTGGTATAACTAATTAAATAAATAATTAGAACCACCAAGAAATAAAGAATTCTAATATTTAAAGCTTAAACTTGGGGAAACATGCCTCAAAATCAAAAACAAATAATCCAAAATGGGATCCCTTTGATTGTGGACACCCAATTAGGGTAGAAGAGACTAACATAAACTACATAAAAAAATGAAGATAAAAAATCATCCAACCCAAAATCCATAGGGTTCATCCAAACCCAAAATCATGATATTGAAGGGAAAATTACAATAAAAATGACGAAAGAGGGAAGAGAAACCTATACCAAGGAGGAATTGAATAAGAACCACATATAATATAGATAAAAATTTCATAAAATAGGATACCTAGGATAATGGGGTACACGTGATATGGGGTTAAGACTGGGGATGTCACAAATGATAATAGATAGGGGACTGGGGGAGGAGGTCATGATGAGGGTGGGAGTGCGACAAAGGAGAGTGGAAAGGGGAGGATAGAGGTGGGGGAATCTAGACGAGGGAGGCTATTCAAGGGGATGAAAAAAGTAGTAGAGAGGCATGAGTATGATAGGGGATAAAGTGGGTATAAAAAAGGAAAGAGAACAGTGAAATAAGAATAAAAATAAAAATAGTAAAAAAAAATAGGACTGATGAATAGTTAAAAAAACCAAGCAGAAACTATGCTTCCCATATTGGGAGCCAAATCCCACTGCACACAGTTAATACTAAGGGCCAGAAAATTTAGTTAATTGTGTTCTAACCATATCAAATGAAATTGGTTGAAACATAACCATTTACACAGTTGATGCATGATTTATTAAACCTTGTTAGCTAACCGTGAACCCCTTCAGAACTTCCAAAATATAAAATATTTCAGCCCAAAACTCCTGATGAAATAAAAAAACTAATATGAAATAAATTAATAAATAAAACATGGTATGTGATAGAAAATTGTAACTCCCATGTGTCATTTTTGTGTAAAATATTATATAATTGTGGGCTATTTTGAATTTTTGGGATTTAATGACTTCGATATTGAATATTTTGAATATATTTTCTATTTAATGTACCTCATAGCTAATATATGATATTATTAACCATATCTGATACCTCAAGGGATTGGGTAACTAAGAATATGACCTTTATATAAAGGGAAAACTGTAAATATGGCCATTACATAATGGATAAACTATGTATGTCCATTATGTAAGGATAAATTATAAGGCCCTAGCCTTAAACATTACATAATCTTGAGTTAAGTAAAGAATTCACATTGATGAACTTTTTAGGTTTATATTTATAGATAATTAGGTCGTAACTATTACATTACATCTCTTAAAATTCAAAGTAGACACTTCTAATCTATCCAAATTTTTTCAAAATAATAAAACTCCCTAAAATAAAACAAGAATTATTTGGATGATATAAATCTTCTTGATTTATTCATTTCTCTTACCCTTCCTTATACCCTGTGAAAAACATTTTAAAAACATGGGACGAGCATAAAAATCTCAGTAAGGGTTATAAAATAAGGGGAAAAATTAGTCCATCAATATATAAAAATCAATAAACTCATACTTTTCAATCATAAAACATAATCTATTTAACATAACTCATGAAATAATAATATTTATGAATAGAACATAGAAATCATAAATCAAAAAGGTAACTTTTTTCATCTATAAAATACTTACATTATAGCTTTCACAGCTCTGTAGGGAGTTACGTTTAGAATACCCATCAAAGTATATTCCCTAAATATCTTAGTAGAAATATTAATGTTTACCTCTGTCATGTTACCCAATGCATTGGAGAGCTATCTCAGGCTCACCCACACCTATTTTTATCAAGGAACAACCCATATACATAAAAAATTCCCAATAACCATAACTTAATCCTCAAATAAGCATAAAGGAAAGACAACATTTACACATCGCAATCACAAGATATCAGTTCAAGATTTTGAAATAATAAATCCATTATCAAAACCATTTTCAATACCAAAATACATAAAAAATTTATATGGTATTTTTTTTTCTTTTAAAAACACTATACCTCTTAGAGGAATCCAAATATCAAATAATGCGCACGGCAGTGAAAAGGGCATTGTCACCACATACATTAAAAAGAAACATTCCCTTTGTCATTTAGTAAAATGCTACGTAGAAAAAATATTCACTTTGAATAAAATTAAAATTAAAATATTTTTATACCCTATATAAAATCAAGTTGTGTATAAATCAAAATATGCCTCAACGAAAGGAGATTGAGACAAAGTCCCTTGCGAAAATTTGGCAGCCTAAGGTGTCACGTAAAAATTTAGAAAATGAGTTGATGAGAGAGAAAAGGGTATATCATTACTTATACATAAAATTTAAATCAAAAAGGGTATATTATAATATATCCCAAAATAATAAAATGTAAATTAAAAGACATAACATAAAATAATTCTTCGCTAAAAGAGGAGGGTGAAATGTTCCCATACCTTGAATCTGACTCGTCACGTATGTTCCTTGTTCTTCCTGAATAATAAACTTGAGTTAATTTCTACTTGATTCATAAAAATTTTCTAAGTTTATTATTCCTTTTATATCACTTATTTCCTTGAAATGACAATCATATAATTATTTAAGTTCATATCAGTTGTTTTGTCGATATTCGGTACTTTAGTCAAAAATGAACTTGTTGTAATTACAAATAGTCCATGTGGTCAAATGTCCATTATCTACAGAATTGTATTCAAGATTTAAATATCATATATATCCATTATATATGTATTCATATCTAGCATATATGTATTTATTATAGTCCATAACATTTGGATATAAGAAATGAAATGCATCGTTCATGGAGATGGAAAGTTGTACGTACGCCGGAACGCTACCTTCATTTCTTTTTCATATTTAAAGGAATGAAAACTAAATGATACATAGGTATATTATAATTCCATTATAATATCTATGTTATATATGTTACATAATTTCATTAATTCCATACTTTATACATTCTATGTATAGGATAAACGAGTCATATCACTTTGAGGGGGCGGTAGTCTGCACTTCCTCAAATGAAATTATCGTATTTACGCATTATTGAAAGAATAAAGGTATTATGTAAATGAAAAATACAGAAGAACATAGACAATATAAATAAAATATATATCATGTATAAATACATTTCCATCATAATGGCCACCATGATAGGCAGTAGGAGATAATTGAACAATCATCGTTTCGTGAGGCAATAGTTCGTTGTCCACAGAAACAGTATGTTCTAAATCCATTATATGGAAGTTTGTGTCATTGTAGGTCAAATACTTATCAAACAAACATCATAGTATATTTAAGATACTAGTTTTTTTTTAAACTAATGGAATAAAAAGAGTTTAGGGTGTTGGAGAAGGAAAATAAATAGAAGAATCTTGAGATAAGGCATTACCTTAAATCTAGTAACTCCTTTTGATTTAATCTAAAAGACCTTATTGAATTTCATTATTCCCAAGTTAGGGATTATATGAGGAATATAAATATATTGGGAGCTTATTTGATAATATTTTGGACTATCCAAGGGGGTTTTATAGGTGTGAGTAAGGGTTAGAGGTGATGCCCTTTTACAAGAGGGAGGAGGGGTACTTTAGGAAGGCTTTGAAATATTATTCTATTATAAAATTATTTTCGGTTTAAAAATGTCAAAAACTCATTAAATTAGAATATAATTTGATTATTGTTCTAAATAATCTCAACAAATAGGTTTTATACTTGTTTTGGTTTCAAATTTATCCTTATCATTTAGCTTTAACCCTTAAGTTAACATATTTGACTCTTACCATGTCTTCTTGTATATTCATACTATATGGTTAATATAGTTACTATAAAATGTCAATAGAACCTTAAGTGGTTAATTATTGACATTTTAAACCTTATCTAAGTAATTTGGCTGAATATTATATTTTTAGGGCTATTAAATCACTTAATAAAAAAGTATTTGTTTTAAAAACTCATTTATGTCAATTTATATACTATTCATATCATGACTTTTTTAAAAATCCATAACAACTTTATTATTTATAAATACCTTCATTAATTCAAATATAACAATTCATAATCATCCATAAAATTCATATATGGCATAAAAAGTTTCAAAATAAATTTATTTTAATTTTTATAATCTCATTTATATAAAACATTCATTAATAAGGTAATCACTACATCATCATTGTGTCATAAAAAAATTATTTATTTGATGTCTAAAAATTATAAATAAAATTCCATGATATATTAAATCATTTTAGATTTATAATTACTATTTATAGTCAAAAATATAACTCATATAACCCCATATAAAAATTTGTTTACTAAAAGATACATGTTTAGGTTATATTTTCCTTAACTTTAAATTAAAAGTAATTAAATGTCATTTTCACATCCAAGTGAATCGACCCAAGGATGACCATGGTTGGAATTATATAATTAAATAGGTTTAATAAATGTTTTAGGGTAATTTAATATTATTATAATATTATTTTTTAACATTATTTACCAGATTTACCCTTTAACTATGGTAAATAAAATATTTACTGAAGTTACTATTCATAATATCTAAAAATAAAAGGTACCTATTTAAAAATTTTGAACCAACTAATTCAAAATATAGAATCCATTTTTCAAAATTCAAAACACATATTTTTCAGAAACTAATTTAAAATTAAATCCCAATTGTCAAAACCAAAAAGTGTGTTTTTAAGAAGTAAAAACTACCAAAATATTGACACATGTTTTTGTCCAATTTTAAAGTGAAAATACTTCCAATGACAAAAATTGGATTAAATGATAAAAATATAATCCAATTACACTTTAAAACCAATTATAAAGACAATCTAACTATATAAATAAATTATTTTAAAATATAGTTTTGAATTAAAATGCAGTATTTTTCACTATTCATTAAAAATGAACATTATCCGAATAATACCAAAAATTTATCCAAAAATAAATATTGATGTCCCGCTTATAAAGGAGAAGTTTATTTTTTCAAATGGAATTTATAATAGTGAAAAAAACTAGATTAAAAAAGGGTTCTCTATTAAAAGGCGATAAAACGGCCTTTTAAAGAATATTAGAGTATTTCATGCTTAAAATCAGATTCATTCTTATTTTAAGCCTCTAAATTTATTTGATAAATATAAAAAACATTTAATAAACATGTGTAATCATAATGTAGTTAGTTATGTTCATTTCAGAAAATACAACGACTATGCGTTAACTACCATTTAAAATAATATTATTATTATTTTATTTTTCAGTATAACTCAAAGTTGTGTGCAACGTAAGATTTCAAGGAAACCCATTGTTGCGTGTTGAGTATGCTATAGGGAAAAGTGTCCGGGTCATTACACCCTTCCCCCCTTTTGGAAATTTCAACCTTACTATTTTAAAATTGGGCTTGGAAACATCATTGAAAGTCCCACATCCAAAAAAGAGTCAATAAAACTATCACTTTTAACGAAATAAAGAGAAGCAAAAAGGTCACCCAAGATAACACATACTAATATTCCATGTAGGAAAACATGTATATGGAAGAGAAACTAACCATAAAGTTCTTATGGAGAGTGATAGAAAACATGATCAAGAGAAAGTTAACCACCAAAAAATAAAAAACTTGTTATAGGTTAAATGGTATTTGATTATCCAGAAGGAAAAGTGAATGGATAATGTTCTTTTTTAAGTTCCTTTTCATAATGCTTCAAAATTTATTTATGAGATTTACTAAGAACATAAGAAAATACACTTACTTTTAAAGTAAATTTTCATTATTTAATAAATTTCTACCACAAACACATCTTTTCTCCAAATGATGAGTATTCAAGATGAATTGGTCACACTTGAAGCACTAGAATAAACTTCTAGATAATCACATAATCCACCAAAGATGAACTATATATTTATCTTATCTTTATACATTAACCAAAACCAAAATAGGTAGTACAAGATCATATTATTTCCAAAAAGGTTAACCCTTTATAAAAATAAATACTACTCTTAATCTCTAAAATTAAACAAACAATTCCCTAAGTTCAACAAATACCATTCAATAAACAATTTTCCTTAAAATTCTTCAAAATAATCCAAACTAAGTTTTAAACCCAAAATTTTGAATGATTTGATCACAAAGTCTTCCACGATAAATCTCAACATTTATCTCTAAATTAAATCGACTACTCTTAAAGTCACATACTTAAAAGTAATTAACCTAATCACATATTTTTTATGAAAGGTTAATCATTTCCATAAATAACCCAAATCACAATAAGTCTTCAATAAAAACATATATTCTTCCAAAATAAAATTCCACCATTACATCTAAAATAAAATCCCATAGAATTCCATTTTCCTTAGGCATATAGTGTTCCCAAAAGAGTGAACATCTTCCAAAATAAAATTTATCACTTAATCCCCAAATCATTTTCCTATACTGAGGATATCTATATTATTAATCATAAGTTCCCAAAATCAACAAATTTTGGATCCATAAAATTATTTAACTAAAAATAATTAGTCATACAAACCAGGGACATCATGTATTCCAGTGGTAGACAACAAATCCCAATCGCACTTTGGTTGTGGGTATGATTCCTGCATCTTTGTCTGAAGCAACGGGTTGTCACATGATCTGTGTTTTTTCCTTCCTCAAAAAGTGTATAATTTTATAACATTACCACAACATAATAACCCATAACTTCTTCAAATTCAAGGATCATATAAAACCAAATGGTTCTTTATAACTATATCCACAAAAGAAAAGATAATTATTCCTAAAATAGAATTTTAACATAACAAATTGTAGGGTTACACATACAATAGAAAAGTCTTCCAATATAATCTCATCACTAAAGAGAATTAATAATTTTAAACATTTCATCACCCAAATATCTAATATAATTCTCAAATTTATAAAATGTATAAATCTTAATCATCCCGCATTCTCCATGATCCCTTAATAATTTTTTTCAACTTATTTCGTAATACTTATTTTTTACAAAACAAAGCATGAATCCTATCCTAAGATTCAATAATATCAAAACATTAGTTAAGAAATAATCCATACCTTTCATAGGTCATTTATAGTTTCTTAATCCTCAATTGGAATGGTATTGATAATTGGTAGACATATATTTGTACGGTACTGCTGATACCATTCCTGAACCATCTTCGTTGGACATCTATTTGTGTAATGACCATGTACACCACATTTAAAACATTCAATTGATCCCTCAAAAAGAACTTCTTTCCTTCTTCTGGAGTCAACTGGACGCTTTCTTTTTCCATGGAAGGTTATTGATTTATTTCCTTCATTACCACATCTATAACATCTTCCTTTCCCTTTGAATAATTTTCCTCGGTGTTTATTTCCACATCCTTGACACATAGGTTTTTAATATACTTACCTTTATTATTTTTACCTGAACTTCCATAGGGATTCATTTCTTTCATATATGATGCCTTAGAAAAATACCCAAGGTTCAAGTGGTCAATCATGAATCTAGATAGCTGGTTAAGAATAACCATAATATTTATCATTGAAGATCCCATTTCATTCGGTTTCTCATTCAGAAAACCATCACAGTTTTCTTCACATCCATCGTTACTTCAGGGCCTCCTAGATCTATCCATTTACTAAAACCAAAAATCTTAGTATGATTATATCAGAAAAATCATCATATAATATCTTATGAGGAGGGTAAACACTAATATATACATATTCAAGTTATCTTAAACTCATTCAATATATGTAAAATAACTATGACTCTTTCTAATATGCTAACCATTATGGTTATGTCACTTATGCTTAAATAACACCCTAACCACTAAAGTTATCTAAACCAACCTATAATACCAACTATAAGGCACCATGCTTAAACATTACATAATTTTGAGTTAAGTCAAGAATGTACATTGAGGATCTTTTTAGGTTTAGAGTTTTAGAGAATTAGGCCGTAACTATTAAATTACATCTCCAAAATTACAAAGTAGACACTTCTACTCTATCCCAATTTTTTCACAACAATAAAACTCCCTAAAATAAAACAAGAATTATTTTTTTGATATAAATATTATTGAATTATTACTTTATTTTACCATTCCTTATACCCTATAAAAACATTTAAAAAACTTGGGATGACCATAAAAAGCTCAGTAAGGGTTATAAAATAAGGAAAGAAAATATTAGTTCATCAATACATATAAATCAATAAAATCATACTTTTCAATAATAAAACATAATCTCTTTAACATACCTCACGAAATAATAATATTTATGAATAGAACATAGAAATAATAAATCATAATGGTAACTTGTGGCATCTATAACAAACCTACATTATAGGTTTCACAGCTATGTTGGGAGTTATGTTTCAAATACCCATCATAGTATATTCCCTAGAGTTCTTAGGATAATCGTTAAATTTTTCATCTATCACATTACCCAACACATTGGAAAGCTATATCGGTCTCACCCGCCCTAGGTTTATCATGTAACTACCCATATACATAAAAAAAATCCCAATAACTATAACATAACCATACAACAAGCATAAAGGAAAGATAAGATTTCCACATTGCAATCACAAGATATTTGTTCAAGAAATTGATATAATCAATCAATTATCAAAACCATTTTAAATACCATAATATATAAAAAGGTTATATGGTATTTATTTTACTTTTAAAAACACTATGTCTTGTATAGGAATCCAAATATCAAACAACACTCACGGTGGCGGAAAGGCCGTTATCACTACGTATGTTAAAAAGAAACATTATCTTTGTTGTTTAGTAAAATGCTACGTAGAAAAAAAATATTACCTTTGAATGAAATTAAAATTAAAAGGGGTTTATACCCCGTATAAAATCAATTCATGTATAAATCAAAATATTCCTCAATGAAAGGATATTGATACAAAATCCCTTATGAAAATTCGGTAACCTAACAGTGTCACTTAAAAATTCAGAAAATGAGTTGATGAGAGTGAAAAGGGTATCTCATAACTTGGACATAAAATTTACATAAATAAGGATATAGAAGAAAATATCCCAAAATAATAAAATGTAAAATAAAAGACATAACATAAAAGAAGTCTTTGACTAAAATAGGATGGTGAAAGGTTCGCTTACCTTGAATATGAATCTCCATGTATGTTCCTTGTTCTTTCTGAATAATAAATGTAAGTTAATTTCTAATTTATTATTAATATTTTTCAAGTTTATATTTAAATTTTTATCACTAATTACCATTCTATATCAATCATATAATTATTCAAGTTCATATTGGTTATTTTGCCAATGTTCGGTACTTGAGTCAAAAATGAACTTGTTATAATCACAAATTGTTCATGTGGTCAAATGTACATTATATCCAGAATTGTATTCATGATTTAAAAATCACATATATCTAGTATATATATATTTATATATAGTGTATATTTATTTAGAATATTCCATAAAATTTGGATATAAGAAATGAAATACAATGTTCATGGAGACGGTAAGTCGCACGTACTCATGAACGCTACTTTCATTTCATTTTCATATTTAAAGGAATGAAAAATAAATGATACATAGGTATATTATAATTCCATTATAAAATATATTTTACATATATTATATAAGTTCATTAATTATATCATTTATACATTCCATGTATATCATGAATGAGTTATATCACTTTGAGGGGGTGGTAGTCCGCACTTCCTCAAATGAAATTATTGTATTTACGCGTTATAGAGAGCATTAAGGTATGATGTAAATGAAAAATACAGAATAATAGATATAATATAAATATAATATATATCATATATAAATACAGTGTCATCATAATGTCCACCGTGAGAGGTGGTAGAACATAATTAAACAATCATCGTTTTGTAAGACAGCAGTTTGTCGTCCATAGAAATAGTATGTTCTAAATCCAATAGATGTAGGTGTGTGGGAGTGTAGGTCGAATAATTATCATAAAAGAATAATATTATATTTAATATACTGTTTTTGTTTTAAAATAATGTAATAAATATATTTTATGGTGTGGATAAGGAAAATAAATGGAAGAATCTTGAGAGAATACATTACCTTAAATCGGGTAAATCCTTTTGATTTAAGCTAAAAGACCTTCTTAAATTACCTTATGCCCAAGGTAAGGATTCTAGGAGGAATAGAGGGATGTTGAGAGATTATTTGGTCAGATTTTGGATAATCCAAGAGGGATTGAGAGGTGTGAGTAATGGTTATAGGTGATTCATTTTTATAAGAGGGAGCATGGGTACTTTAGAAAGGCTTTGAAATATTATTTTATTATAAAATTATTTTCAGTTTCAAAAAATCCAAAACTCATTTAATTCAAAGATAAGTTGATTATTGTTCGAGATCCTCTCAACCAATTGGTTTTAGAAAAGTTTTTGTTTCAAATTTAACCTTATCATTTAGCTTTAACCCTTAGTTAAAATATTTGACTCTTACTATGTCTTCTTGTATATTCATACTATATGGTTAATAAAGTTACTATAAAATTCCAATCAAACCTCTAGTGGTTCATTAATGAAATTTTAAACCTTATATAATTCATTTTTATGAATCTTAGATTTTTAGGACTATTAAATAATTTAATAAAAAATTATTTTTAAAAAAAACACATTTACGTCAATTTATATACTATTCATATCATTACTTTTTAAAAAAACCATAACAGATTTATTGTTTATTAAAACCTTAATTAATTAAAATATAAAAATTCATAATCATACCTAAAATATTTGGATGACCTAAAAATTTTCAAAATAAATTTAGTTTAATTTTTATAATCTCATTTCTATAAAACATTCATTAATAAGGTAATCACTACATCATCATTGTGTCATAAATAAATTTATTTATTTGATTTATAAAAATTATAAATAAAATACAATGATATAGGAAATATTGTTATATTTATAATTACTATTTATAGTCTAAAATATAACTTATATAACCCCATATAAAAATTGTTTTACTAAAAGATAAATGTTTAGGTCATATTTTCCATAACTTTAAATTTAAAGTAATTAAATATCATTTTCACATCCAAGTGGCTCCATGCAGTCCAAAAATTGACCCAAGGGTTCCCATGGTCAGAATTATATCATACAATAGGGTTAGGACATGTGTTATGGTAATTTAATATTATTATAATATTATTTTTTACCCTTATTTACTGGATTTACCCTTTAACCATGGTAAATAAAATATTTACTAAGGTTACTATTCATAATGTTTAAAAAGGGAACCTATTTACACAATTTAGACCTCCTGATTCCAAATATGGAATCAATTTTTCCAAATAAAAAACACATAAGTTTCATAAATTAATTTAAATTAATTCTTGTTGTCAAATCCAAAAAGTGTGTTTTAAAGAAGTTAAAACTACAAAAAGATTGATATGTGTTTATGTCCAATTTCAAAGTTAAATTACTTCAAATGATGAAAATTGTATTAAATTATAAAAATATAATTCAATTAAACTTTAAAACCAAGTAAAATTACAATCTAACTATATAAATAAATTAGATGAAAAGACAGTTTTGACTTAAAATGGAGGATTTTTCACTATTCATTAAAAAATGTACTTTATCAAAAAAAATACAATAAACTTACCCAAAGTAAATATTTATGTCCAGCTTAAAAATAAAAAGTTTATTTTGTCAAATGGAATATATAATAGTGACAAAAATTAGATTCAAAAAGGGTTTGTCGTCAAAAGGCAGTAAAACGACCTGTTAAAGAATATTAGAGTATTTCATGCTTAAAATCAGATTCATTGTTATTTTAAGACTCTAAAATGTATTGGATAAATGTAAAAACATTTAAAAAACATTTATAATAATAATTTTGTTAATTATTTTCATTCCATTAAATACAAAGGCTATGCATTAACTAACATTTAAAATATTATTATTATTATTTTATTTTTTGGTATTACTCAAGGTTGTGTGCAACGTAAGATTTCAAGGAAACCCATTGTTGCGTGTTGAGTTTTCTATCAGACAAAGTGTTCAATTTAACATAAAACTAACATATTATTTATAAACATTAATAGAAATGAAAAAATTATTATTATATAAATACTTGGGCCATTACAGAAATCACTTAGATTACCATTATATCTAGATATTTCAGGTTCAATTGTGGTGAATGGATAGCCCATGTTTAGTGTTAACTATGCTACCTCACCTTTACATTGGGTGAGTTTTCTTCCCAAATTTATACACAGTTTTAGAATATTTTGGATAACTATAAGACCTCACCATGGAAAGTGTTGTAGCTTAATTCTACTAGAAGTTTCCTAGTTAATACATAGATTGGTAAACCATGTAGCCAAACCTTGTGAGATGCATAAGATTTGAAATTTTGAATTTAATCTTTTTCCCTTACTGCAAATTACTAATAATTGTCCTCTTAACTATTTTATTTCACATTGATTACTTAAATAAAACAAAAAATATATTCTATCATTATTATCCAAGAATCCAAATCCCTTTATTTCATGGATTTCAAGTGGATTAGAAATGGTCAACCCACTTTTTCACATCATTCACGTCCATTATCCCATTTTATCTTGGGTTCATTTCCTCTCATGTACATTCATGTCCAGGGTGGTTAAACCTAATGTTTGGGATAAACTAATTTTGGGGATTTGGTTTTGTAAGTCTTTAAATGTATATATTTAAATGGTTTTGCATCCACCTTCAAAGGAGACATATTTCTGGGGATTTTTTGTTGATGTTTCTATGAAATTCCTTTTTTCTAAATAAACCATATAACTATTGGGATTTCTAAATTATCTTATTTTTCATGTTATACCTATATATGATAACCTTTATGGTTTATTAATAATTCTTCCAATTTTTTCTACTCTTTGCATAAAGGGTTTACCTTAAATTTTATTTCTTAATTTCTAAAATAAATTTTTATGAATTCTGTGTAATTTTATAAAATACTCAGAGGATTGTTTGAAATAAATATAAAGATAAATGGATTGTCTAGAATTAATATTGATTTAAAAGGAGATATTACATTCTTTTAAATGGTTTATACAGTCAAATAGTTTCTTCAACTTTAAATTATTTTTTATTTATGGGAACTCATGTTTCTAGAGTTATAATCAACCAGAAGATAAGTATTATTTTTTTAAGTATTTTGAAATTTTTTTCCTATGGTAAATGTTTTATTTAAATTGTTTATCATTTTTCAGTTTTCAAAGTATGGTTTGTAACTTATATAACAATATTAAATCTAATATACTAGTTAATAGATTATAAAAATAGTATTATTGATGATTAGGAAACTCTAATTTTGAAACCCTTTGTTTAATGTCTTGAATGGACCTTTTCACCATGTGGGATGATTGAAATTATTATATTTTAATTATAAAAACGTGAATAAGGATGTTTCTTTAGAGAGTGTTGAAGGTGAAGTGATAGATTACATGTTGTATTCTGTTGATGATAAAATGAATTAATTTTTCTCTCACCTACACTTAGGTTATTTCATGGTAACCATAGGTAGTTAGGTAGAACATCTTGATGAGAAATATAATATATTAGATTATTTCACTGGATAGTTCCCCATGTGAAGTTCTTTTATTGTCTAGGGGATGTCACCAGATGGGGCTAAGAGGGAAAGTTAGGGTTGGGATATTGTTAAGTTCACCATAGGTTGACCTAATTTAGGTGTTCCATGATCAAGTTCCTAAATTGTCTTATTTTAGGACTTATTGAGTTTCCAATGATATTTAGTTCATTTTTTGATGATTATATCTTTGGGATTTTCAATATATGATTTTTTATCGCCTTTTTATCATTTTATTTTTTTGTAACTATTTAAAGTTTAGTATAGTATTCATACTCTATTTTTTGATGATGTGGTTCTGAATTGACTTTATACCTTCTTTGTTTGATGGGTTAGTTTATATTTTATCTTGTTTATGAAAATTGGTTTTATAAAAACTATATTTTATTGAGAATATTCAAAGGAAATAAAATATATTTTTTTTATTTTCATAAATTAAAATGTATCAGTTTCAAGCTCTAAAAGTGAAATTGTTTTAGGGGTAGGGGTTCCCATGTGTTATGTATTAGTATTAAAAAATGTTTAGAAATGAGAAAATTTTTATTTTTTGTTTTTATAAACTTTTAATGAAACTTTTCAAAATTTTAAAGTGTTTATTTCTATGTGGGGGTTTCAGATCGATTTACATAAAACAGATTAATGTTTTCTCTAATGGATGAAATATAATACTTGTGTTATCTACGGTTTATTTTATTGAGAACATATTTTCAAAATAATATTGAAACTAGAATTTATAAAATGTTTTATGAAGTTAATTTCATTGAACATTTAGTGAAATCCTACTAAGAATTTTTAGATCACGCCCTACATACAAACCTTTATGTGTGTGTAGATCTTATGTATTAAAAAAGTTAATCATATCTTTTATCTCATATTGGATAATTTTTTATTCTTGATCCTCTGATGGATGATTTGTATTTCATATGATATTTTGGGTCACATAGAGTTAATCAAGTAGTGGATTGAGTTTTTGTTTTATTTTAAGATGTAATAACAAAATTATAAATGTTTGTATTTGATTTTTCATTTATGTTAGTACTTATTGTGTATTATTTATGGTGTGTTATATGTAAAAATATTTTTTTGTATATTATTGATTATATTTCAAAGATAATATTGGTCACTTATATTGATTTTGACTTGTGTTTTTAGTTTTATAATTTTTAATTGTTTATTTCATATGCATGGAAATATAATGTATAAATGCACTATGAAATATTTCCAGTAAAGATATATTGAAAATTTATTATTCATATATGGAGAAGTTATTACCAATTAGTTATATTTTAATACCATGGTGCTTTTTGTGAGAATATTTGTATTGAGAACATGCTTTAAACATTATGTCAGATCAGTCCAGGTGATATGGAATTTTGGCATATGATGATTTGTTACACATTTATTCATCCTCATCATGATGTATCTCAAATAAGAAACCACATAAAATGATGTTTAATTATTAAATATTGTAAATTTATTCAATCCCCGAACATCTAGTTGTTATCCTATCTAGGCCAATTTACATGGAATGTTCCTAGGAAATATAATCAAATTGTATAAAAATATCCAAATCCCACCTAGGTCAAAAACAATCAGAATAATAGAATATATAAATACATCAATAAAATTCCTCATATCTATGAAATAAAAATGATTTACAACCAAAACATTATAAAACACATATTAAATACCACTTTTAATCATTTTAATTTATCTTCCACACAATTTCAAAATTTCACATCTATCTATTCTCCCGAGATAAGTATCTTTAGGGTTTTAGAATACATTTAAGTTCCACTACAATTATTAATTGATTACACTATTGAATTATCCCATGAGTATTGGGACGAAAAACCCATACCAGAAATAGAATGATCCCAAAAAAAAGTGATATGGCCTATATGGATTTGGAACAACCATATGTAAGTTCCTTCTACAATGTATCCAAAAGTCAAAAATATTTCATGATGTTGTGCATACATGGAATAACCCTTGTGTAACACATTTCCACTCCATTCCCTACCATCACTAACACTTCAAAGAATTTTTCAATGTGTGGAACAATACCCTTTATGAATTGGCATAACCCATGGGAAAATTCATAATTCCACCCCCACCTATTAATGAAATTGCAATTATATTTCAATATTCTAAGCTCATAACACATAGTAGAGACCTAAAAAATATTTTATAATTTTTCATATACATTTTTCAATGTCAATTTATACTTTAAACAACTTATCATATAATTCACACATAAATTAAAAATATTAATTAATACGAATTCAAAAATTTCATATTCATATCCATAGTTTATTATTTTTCCATCAATTATCTACTTTAATCATTATCAATTCTAATTTAATTATTATAAAATTATATTTCCATCCATTTCCACATTTCATTTTCTCTATTTTTCAACTCCTATCAATAATCTATTATAAAAATATAATCATTAAAAAGGTCCATTATGATAATTTAATATTAAAATTTCATATTCATCCATCATTTATAATTTAAATTTATTATATATTTATTATCCTAAATTATTATGATTCATCTAACCATTATTGAAAAAAAAGCAAGGAAGTTTTACAAGGAAATTAAAATAGATAATAATATTGATCCATTTGAAATGATTCCCTGATGAATCTATTAATATTATCCTTTGATGTTAACCGACAACCAATCATCTATACTATTTTATTTATCCTAAAATTTTTCTGATCACCATGATACACCATTCTTATAAAGCTTGTAAGAAGAAAAGTTTTAATGGTGATAATATGTAAGAAATAATAATGGTGTAATACAAATTCTATTGAGTAAATCCCACTAAATCCTTCATTATTTCCTTTCCCTCACTCACATAAATTTCTAAGCTTTACATTCTACCCATCTCATTAAATATATAATTCAAGTCTCTCATTAACGACATATAAAATTAATTGAAAAGTAAATCCACCACATAAATAAAATATTCTATATATATACCCTATATTATTTCATATCATATCTATAACATATATTATTTTATGTAATTTTATTATTTTTTTGTTAAAATAATCCATTTAAACTAAATAAAAAATAATAATAATTTTATTTCTACCATAACCTGGAATTTATGTAAAATTCCAACCAGATTATAAATTTTTCAAAATAATACCCAAGGGTAAACATTATATCCTAAATTCAATAGAACACTCAAAATTTCATTTCATAACCATTAAAATTACCATTTTACCCTCCTTATCCAACAATCCTTAAAAATTAAAAAACTCCATGATTAAATTTTCTATGTATATATAAATTAATATATGGTACGATAATCATAATGGAGAATGTTTATTTCACCATTATATCTTTAATGGGTTCTTCATCTTCAGGTTTAGAAATATAAATTTCTTAGGGAATTTGGGAGAGGTTTTATTAATGATACACTACTAGCTACATGATCTAGAAGACCATACACAAGACCATGAACTATATTTTTTTGAGTTAAAATATATTTAATAGTCACCCATAAGGCCCCACATATCATGGATGATGGCTATTCATTTTAGGTTGTGAGGTTGGGTAGAATTCATGCTCTGTTATAATGTTATGGAGGCCATACAACATGACCATTTAAATTTGGGAAAACCAATTGGATTCAATTAAATAAACACTTATCTCCTACAAATATACTTATTCTTAATCATAAAATTCTTATAAATTTATTTGGTTATATTAGGGTGATTTTTGAGGTCTTTTAGTATCACATAAATGGATCATGATCATTAATCAATGTTTTGACACTAGATATTTGGTAATATCTAGATATTGTCTCTCTCTATCTCTCCCTCTCTTAATTTTTATTATTTTCACTCTAATATATGAACATGGATACAAATGGTCTCTATATTAGTGAGTATATATTGACATTTTTCAATGATTATTGTTAGTATTTGAGGATTTATACCATTTTTGTGATCTTGGATCTTGGATTATGGGATTTTTCTATAACAACATTTCTATGATGGTGTCTTAAATATCATTTATAAGGTTGTTTAAAATAAAATTATTTATTGATTGATTATAATTTATTATTTATTAAATATATAGGATTTTATTAAATCCCTGGTTTTGTGTGAAAATATATTTTTTTATAAAATTATTTTTCTTAGAATTATAAATTTTTACATACAATGATGTCTTATTTTGGAAATATATTTTTTAAATGAATTTTTTTATTCGTTAATAATGTTTGTTTGAAATATTTTTCATGGGTTTATCATAATTATGATGAAAAAATATTCATAATAGATAATGGGGATTCTATATAATTACCTTTGAAAGGGGTTAAAATTAGATTAATTTTTCTGATGTATTGATATAGAAATGCATCCCTCAGTATGTGCATGGTGAAAAATGTATTTATATGATTTTTTTCAAAACCTCTATAATTTATCCATTGTAAGAAGTGAATTTGAACGAATTCATTAATTTGATAAATGGATGGGAAGACAAGGTCCACAAGGTGACACCCTATCTCTTATAATGTTAAAGTGGATAGTTTAGGCTTGTGTGAATGGGTGACTTTTTTTCATACATGTACTTGGAAAATAATGATTTGAATATAGTTATCTGCTAACTAACTTTTCCTAAGTATCTTTCTAATACCCATTTCTTTTAATTATGTTTAGATATTATTTAACATGAAAATTTTATAAGAGACAAAGAGTTTCAAATGGTTATGGAGAAACAATAAGTTTATAATAGTTCAAGGAATAAAGGAGATTCCAAATGTTTGGTGAAAATAAGGATTTCTTATAATTTGAGAAAAAAATATTGAGATTTTAAATAGTATTTTCACTAATAAACATAATTTATGATATAGTTAAAATAATTGATTTTATTTTCTATTTTCTAAAAAAATAAAATTATTAAAAATATGTATATATATGGAATTGATAACATTGTTTTTAAAATATTTGGATAAATCAAATTTTTTGAATTAAAATATTTTTAATTTATCATATTTTATTGAAATTTTATATTTGAGATCTCTTGTGCGTGGAAGTATATTTGAGTCATTGGCAAAATCTAATTAATTTTATACACACTCCTACAATACCACTTATATGGACCTCAAAAATGGATTGGTAATGATTCAAGAAAAGAAAATACTTTTTCCTTCACTAGTGGTAACCCATAGATCCACATTGGATATATGGTGGAAAATTTGGTGGATCATGGTTCGATTTTCATTATTTAATGTTTTTATGTGTCTTAATTATTTTCTTTGAATATTAAATTTATAAGAAAAAAATCATTTCAACTGCAATTTTTATTTTATAATTTTCTATATTTTAATATAATTGAAATTAACATATACCCTTTTTGGTTACTTCTTTGATGTAATATCATCCCATAAGAATTTAACATTATATTAAATCTCTCATCGACAACCTCTTATAATCAGTTATTCCACTTGATGCTATGTGTAATTGTGACTCCAGTCTTAAAATTGAGGATCCCTATTAATGGTGTTACATTGATATGGGGTGTTTCATTTAAGAAAATAAAAACCTTTAATTTTTAGTGTGTATTTTTTTAATATGAGGTATTATACTTCGATACTTGTTTAAATCACATTTCATGAAGGTTTTCAATGAATAATTACAACCCATTAAGTGTTATTTAACTCAATACCAATTTTTACCATTTAAATATTTATTCGAGATAAATAAATATGATAATATAAGTATGATTTTGTGTTATTAAAAATACCTATGACCAAGTGGCTTGATGATCAAGTTTATAATGACACATAAAGGTAACTGGATTTTCATTATTCTTATTCCTTATTTTAAGAATTATTTGGATTGATTTTTTTCTTGAAATAAATTATTTAAATTGATTTTATAAATTATTAGGAATATGTTTAGTGATTTAAAGTGTATTTCCAAAAAAACACATATTTATCATAAACATAGTTTTAATCATTTAAATGATTCATGAGATATGTGTATATGTGAATAAGGTTTTATAAATGGAAATATTTTTATATTTTAATATTGATGAAGAAGTTTGGATAATTTGGGTTTTTAGATGTTTGTTAAAAATGATTTTATAGTATTGAAAATTATTTAGATTGTGATAGATCAAAAAATACATTTTCATGGATGGAATTGATTAAAAATGAATATTTGGGATCTTAATATTTTATATGGCATGAGAAATAATCATTATATATTAAAAAATTGTGCCAATATAATTTTTTTTGGATGTAGTAGTGTAGATTTGTTTTTATTTTCTATTATGTTGAACAAAGCGTCACTGAGTGAAAAATTAGGCCTTGGTGGGTGTAGTATAGTGACCCTGACCCAAGAACTGGTATATTAACTAAATCATGATTCCATTAACCCCATGTGTGCTTTCTTATCTACAATGCCTGAAAACTAGAACCAAATATCTAGGAATAATGTTGTTGAATTATTTAACCACATAATTTATAAACATAAGTCAAGATCAAGTTCTACTGGAAAACCATCATGAGTTTCCCATAAGTCAGATGTTGTAAAAAAATAAAATTAAATACCAAACATGCCATAATAATTCTGAAAAATAAAATGAACACACCACCAATTTCTACATGTCTGAATAAAAGGCCAATTCTCAGGTAGAATAGAAAAAACCCAGACTACAAATAATGGAAATTCCAAACATGGCCTAAGAAGAAGAAAAATAATAATAAATAAGAGACATTTTAAAAAACTTATCTAATACCCACTAATTAGCTCAAATGTAAATATGGTAACCAAACCCACTCTGAAGACGTGCCTAATTAAAAATGACATGGTCTGCATGAGATTCCATCTTGCCTGTATTTACCTGGAATACGATATCAAAACATCATGTCCACAAGGTTCTCCATGCTGATTTTGAGAATAAATAATCAATAAAGAACCATCAATAGTTTATCAACCCACATAGTGAGAACTCATTTGTATAATTGAACATTTATACACATTTATATACATATAAAATAATATAGTGATGGAAATCAATAAAAAAAAGTGTAGAAAAATATGAATTATAGAGAAAATCATAGATAAATATATACCATAATCAATATATCCCAATACTAGGAGGGTATATACCATTTCTAACTACTTTAGTCCTATCCCAGTTATTAGGATGATGTTCGAGTTATATATTTGAATAGAATTCATTATTTTACTTGTATAACTACCACAAATGTACATATATAACCTTCAATATCTTTATATTTGTTTAATAAAGTTAGGCCTTAGTAATTTATCCCATAAATGGGAAATAGAATCTTATGATATATATTGGAGAAGTATTACAGCCTACCCCTTTATAAAAGAGTTAATGGGTATAACAAATCATGTAATTTCAAGTCCATTCCATACCATCAACCTATATACTAAGTTTGGGTATAATAACCCATCCCACGATTTTAACCTACATTTTATTTATAGAAAGACCTTGTCAATAATCCATTAGAAAAAATATGTTATATCTAGAAAAAAATCATACTTTAAATCATTGAAATACACCTAATTAATATTAAGGAAATAATCATTCTATTAAAAGAAGTAGTAGAAAATATTTAGAACAACATAAAGGTTATCCATGATGTTAAGTAATAAAAATTCACTATAGGGAAGCATAATACAAATAATAAATATAAATTACCTTAGTACAAAAATAGCATGAATGAAATCGACATGAAATGAAGTCATGAAAACAACAATAAGGTTATTTATAATTCTACAACACCATGAAATAGTCATGCATAGCAGTCACAATCTAAATGAAGCACGTAGTGTAAAATATTTACTTATAAGAAATAAAAGAGGATACTAAATGATGAAAAGTAATAAATATACATTATAGTTTGAGACATGGTATGATAAATCCAAAAAGGAATTAATTACAACCCACTAGATGTTGCACTAAGAATAAAGTGGAAAATATTGAACAATTAATCAGAGGTACAAATTCTTAAAATACCATATGGTATAATAGGGTTATTCCATGGTCCCTTATTAATTTTAATCTGTATGAAATGATCTAAAACCTTTTCTATGTTTAACTCAAGAATGAATTTCATAAGAAAACCTAATTCATTTTAATTACATAATTAAATCATGTACTAACACGTAAAAATCTATGACAAAAAGGAAGATAAGAAACCCACTTTATAAGTGACCATTTTATTAAAGTGTTTTGAAACACATATTTATGAAACATTTATTTAAAATAAATAACTAAAAATAGAAAATAATGAGCACCTATGAAAACATTTTACAAAATAAAATTTAAAAATATATGGAGTTTTAACCACGAAAATGATTTAAATGGGATTGAAATACGATTTTTATAAAAATCACCACCATACTTGAATATTACAAAATAATTATGTTTATTATATACCAAATCATTAAATTTAATTTAAACAAATAAGATTTTCAAGTCAAATTACATCAACTCGTTTATTTAGCATAGACACTACATCGTCATAGAAGCACTCTTGTAACCATGGGTTAAGTGAAGTTCATTGATTAATAGTCCATTCAAGATTAAGTGACTATAGGTGATTTCCATTTCTAAAATACCATCCAGACTCAAGAGGATACATTTTATCCATATTAAAAATAATCCAAGAGGGTTTACTCTAATGAAACACTCTATATTACCAACAATTACATATATTTATTTGAAAAATTACATTCTTAAAGTTTCTATTTTTTTATATTAATATGAAAAGGATGTCTATGAGACTTTTTCTTCAAATGAGTCACATGGTACAACCTAACCTAGACCACCCAATTTACATTTCTAAGTTAGTTTAATAATAATATAAAGGATAGAAATTAATTATCCATAAATGATTAATAATTATAGTCCCTAAAAGGGTAACTGATCCTAATTAATTTCAGAAATGACTTTATTGAAAAAAAAAATTAGGTTATAAAAAAATAACCACTCGAAATACATATGTTACAATTTTTAAAATACATAATAATATTTAAAATTAATTTTAGGAAATACATTAGTAAGTTATGTAATAGTTATATACCTAGAATAACTTAGAGATATGAGACCACCTTTCAATATTTTATTTGATCACTAAAAATCAATTGATCACTAAGAATCACCGAGGAATCACCAATCAAATACCATGACTAAAGGAACCCAATATAAAATCACTATAAATATTGAATTACCTATACTTGAGGAAAACTAAAGTAATAAAATACTAAAATCCATATAAAAATTGATCAACCTAAATATGTCAATAACTCTATAAAATTATCCCCAAACTCCATCCTAAATTATTAGAAACCCTCTGGGAAAACCATAAGTTAGTATTCTTCCATAAAAATAATGAAAATGGGACATTTAAACACCATAAGAGCCTTCCTTGATGAAATAGAAGAGTAAACACCACCATAATGGATAAATTACAAAATACTATATCATACCCTGCTGGATTTGTCTCAAAATCCCTAATTTGAATGAGAAGTATTAAGAAAAAACAATGAAGACGGAAGTAGAGATGTAAGGGGTGAATAAACTTTGATTCATCATAAAAATCTATTCAAATTTTTCCATAAATTGAGAGGAATAAAGGGGGGGTGGAGGATAACAAGAGGAGGTCCTTTGAGGACTCCCATATAGTTTGTAAGAAATGGATTGGAAGATGGGAGGATAAAGTCAATAAAGGGATAATAACTAAAAGACCAAAAATCACTCACTAAATAAAACATACCCTGAAACTACTAAGTACCCTATTTATTTCCATTGAGTTCCAAATTGAAATCCCAAAACACTTAGGTCTCCTCCTAACACACCAGGTACTCGATACCACATCCACGGGTACTCGGTGTCATCTATAGTTTCACACTACAGGTGGAACCACCTTCTAGACAACTCAGAACTCCAAAATTATAGATGAATCATAAACCATGTCCATAAAAATCTAGAAATCCATCCTTTGACACAAAAATTCAAATCGAAGTCATAAAAAACTCCTCAACTCAAAAAAATCAAAAAATCCTATACTTAAAACATTGAAAAAAATTTCTCCAAGCACAAGTAACACTTTAATTATTATAATTAGCACATGAGACGTTATAACCTCAAAACCATATAACTTCTCATCTTTACTAATATTTGAAAGAATTTTACCCAATAATTCACCACCTAAAATTATCTAATATATAAAATAAGGAATTCAGCAATATCATGGTGCACAAATATATATCCACCTTAAATCTTCAAAGATAATCATTCCCTATTCCTAAATAACCAAAACATAATTATATCACTTATTCATGATCCAAACTAAACCTTAAAAAATTTATAAAAATATACAGAAAAACTTCTAATTCATAACTCTAAAATCTAATACAAATCACCAAAACCCATAAAATTATGATATCTATAACTATTATATTAATTCATATCCCAATTACTCATCACAAGATCAATACTTGACTCTTAAAAACGCTATAATAACATAAGATACCAACACTAAAGGATGTACCATCATTTTTACAATCTTACAGACATAAGGAATGGTAATACCCACCATATGACTCTACTAGGGTCTTATAATTTATATCCCAGTACTATTAAATTATATTTTTTCAAAAAGGATTAATTATAAAATATTTTCTAGGGAAAAATTCACTCTTTCAAAATTTACACAATATTTTATTTCTAAAAATAAACAATCAACCCATAAAATTTTTATTAAATAAAATAATTCTTAATTTAGATATTAAATGTTTTTTTCAATTAGAATAAATATTATAGAATATACATATAATAAGTCCAATTTATTTTGAATTAAAAAATTAAATTATATATCAAAATCACATTCCCATTCCATTTTCAAAATCAATCTATTCTATATATTATTAAATATTAAAATCTCTCTTCATTTGGAAATTAATTATAAAAAAATATTCTTTTGAGAAACCACATTTCAATTTGAGACTTGAAATTAAAATTTTATTTTAAAAACACAATTTTATCATAAACAAGTAGATATAAAAACCCAATTTTAAAGAAAAAACCACCCTATTTATTTTAAAAGAATAAAGGAATACATTTTGGTCAAGTAATTTTCTTAACTTATTAAGAAATGAAGTTATAAAAAAATTTAATTTACCTAAAAATTCTATAAAACTCGTCTGGACTACTCATATTAGGTAACACAGAATCCATTTTTATATGACCAAAATAATAAAAGTTGCATGACTAAGAGGATTGTTTATAAAAAATCAAATAATACATTGGTAAAAAGGGTATTAAAATCATTATCAATAACAATATTTTTAATTGAAAAAAACAAGCTAATTTCTTAAGAATATAATTTAATAAAAAAAAATAAGAATCATACTCTGTAGACATCACTATATGGAAAACAATTTATCATGCACTTGATATAATTCTAAAAATGAATAACTAGTTTTGAAAATGATTAAAAAGTGTTATTAAATTAAAAAATTCAATTTTTTATTTATATCACCCTAGTCATCATCAATAATAAATCAAGGAAATAATATTTAAATATTACAGATGTTTTAATTATTAGAAAACACATATTGAACCAATTATAATATAAAAAATCATAGGAAAACTTAAAATGTGGAATGAAATCTTTTGTGTGTCTGTATATTGATGTCTAAAATTATGTATATACCAATATATAGGTTTGATACTAGATAATCCATATACATACTTCCTATATTTGATTCCATTATACTCAGGGAAAGTAAACAAAAGTCTCACTCAAACCAGTAGTGGCTATTGACTGCCAAAACTTCCCCTAGTTACTTGAACTTCCACTATAAAGATATTCATGATTAATTTTTGTGGGATACATCTAATATATTGAATATCCTAGCCCATTTCCATAAAAACCCCCTTTAAACCAAAAAATTTTATAGAAAAACCTATTCGGTCCTTGACTTAGATACTCATACACTACCTGGATTGGGATTCCCCTAACCCCAAGGTTTCTCCCTAATCCTCAGGGTAAGGTGACTATCACCATGGTTCTTGGTAAAATGTTGGTGAATGATTTCCCAACTTTTATTTAATCATAATTCATGTATGGGTTCTAATATAAAACCAAAATAAATTTCCTATAATTTTGACATTACAATAAATAAAAATTAATTAAAAATAGGTCATAAACAAGAGTGGAAAAGAAAATAAACCCTCCAAAACTTCTTAGAAGTATGCCTAAAAATCTAATTACACTTTATACTATAATAAAAACTAAACCACAAAAAAATACTAAACATGACCTAAGTTAACTAAAAATAATAATGAATATGTGGAATACCAAATATGCCTTCCAATCCCCACTCATCAAATCTAATAATAGTATGAAAACCTAACCTTATCTAAGGACATACCTGACTAGAAATGAAACTATCCACCAAAGTTTCTTGTATAAATGTAATTAAATAAAATTAAATATCATAATTTCAAGTCTAATGAGGTGTTTGTGTAGTATGTGAGCGTAAAAACTCAACAAGGAACCACAATTTTTGTCTCAACACACACTATGAAATAATGGGTGTATTCATGAACATGTCTACATATTTATATACATATATAATAATAAAATTCAGAAAATAAATATCAAAATATTAAATTTGTCCAGTAGTAGAGTATATTATAAAAATATCCACTTCAATTGATAACTCAATATATTAGGAGATTCCATATCTATATTACCTACTTCGGGCCTAACCTAGATTTTGAGAAGATGTTTCAGTGTTATCTCATAAGGGATATAGTCCTCATACCTCTATAACCACAAAACATGTTTAAATAAAACTATATATATATATAGTTCTGAGTAATAATGTCATGGCCCTAGAGAACTATACCATTAAAGGAATGGTAATTGTGTATGATAATTCATGGAAATATTTTATCCTTATGTTAATAGAGGAATGTCTACAATATGTCACTACATTAGGATCCCACCCCATACCATTAACCTGCTTACTCAACTAAGTTATAAACTTTACATAATTTTTTTACATACAAACTCAAGAGGTTTATAATATTATTATTCTTTATTAAGGAAAAATAAATGCTTCACATCATGGTAATACACAATCTCAATATAGAAAAAAAAAATTGATATTTAAAGAAGCATTAGACATGATATAAAACAACATAGAGGATATGATATATGTTATGTAAAAAAATAATTCATAGGAAAAAATTATACACTTTATTTATATGTATTACCACATTAACATACTAGCATGAAAGAAATTAACACAATATTTATGTATGGAAACCCTAATAAGACTATTCATAATTCAATACCACCATGAAATAGAGAATCATGTTGGTTTTAATAAAAATAAATATAGAGGTATATTTTGTTTTCTCCCATGAGAATAAAGGAGTTTATAAAATTGGTAAAGGTTCTATACATACATTATAGTTCCATAAATTGTATGAAAAATAAAAATAAGGAACTAACTTAATACAACATTAAATAAAACTCAAAATAAAGAGGATGAGGAATTTATATTAATCAGAGGTAGAGGTTCCCAAAACACTATATAGGATAATTAGGTTAGCCAAAGGTCCTTATTTAAATTCAATCCATGCTATAGAATTTAGAAACTTTACCAAATTTTAATTAATACTTGGTTTTTAAGGAAAATCCATTTTATATTAAATACATTGGTAAATAATTTATTATTAAATTAAAATGCCTATAAAAATGAATATTTAAAACCTTCTCCTCTAACTTAATCGAACCATATAAAATATCACAACTGAATAACTCTTTTTAAATAAGGGTTATGTCTGGTTTATTGAAAATATTTTTAACTTAGGATTATCTTGGAAGAGGTGATTATGTTCTGTAGAAGCCCAACCAAACTTAAGAGGACGAATTTTATCCATATGAAAAAAATATATATATGGGGGTAGACTCCAAGGATTCACTATATCATCTCATGTTATCTTATGGGATATTTCATATGAGGACATGCTTACGTTTCCATTTAAAATTAATTTATTATCAAAATAATGTCTACAAAATTTTTCCTCATAAGGGGTCACATGGTAAAACACAACATAGACCACCCAATTGACATTTGAATATAAGTTAGAAATAAAAATGTTCTAAATAAATTTATCATAAATGATTATGAATATGAAATTCTTTAAGAGAAAAAGAATGTTTAACCAACCATACAATATATCACAAAAAACTCTATTGAAAAAAAAAGCATGTAATATGAAAAAAACCATTAGATGTCCATACATTAAATTTTTTAAAACACATAATACATTTTATTAATAATTTTATGGAAAACATGAGGCATGTAAACCTCAATAATAGATCGAGAACCGCTTAGAGGCATGATACCACCTACCAATTACATAGGTGATCTAATGAATTCATTAACCACCAATCAACACTTAGGAATCATCAAACAAAATTCACTAACTTGAGGAACCCAATACAAAATCACCAAATATATAAAATAATAGGGACTCAAAGAAAACTATAAAAATCCAATCCTAAAACCAATAAAAAATTTGAATAAAATATATATATATATATAACTATAAATAATCATCCCAAAATTGGGACACCTCAAACTGGCACTCCGAGATATGAAGATAAAATACAACTTTACACGCATTCTTTGATACAAAGTGAGTCGACTCGAGTAAAAAAATATTTTCTATCATTTATAAAATTTAAACATTACATCTAAAAAATTTTACACACAATACCTGAACCCAAAGGTTCAGTGTCTTCATAGAGTAACTACATGATCTTCTTATTTCACAATAATTCTTCAACATTTCTTAAATGATTTTATACAAATGTTATACTTATAAACATTTAATACCTAATAATATTTTTCATTTACCAAGTAATGGAAACATATGAAAAGAGTGAGATCATATTATCAATAAGGTTAAATATTAGAGATAACAACCAAAGAACATGAGTGAGTATAAGTTAACATCAAGGTATGAGAATATAATAAATGTGTATGGACATAACATAAGATAATCATACACAATAAAATTTATATCATAAATCATGATTCCTGGCATAAGGTCGTTGGAATAACATAATAAATGAGTCAATGGATGGAAAAAATGAGTCAATAATCATGATCTATGTAAATATAACATAATAACATAATAATATGTCATGAAATAGAATTAGTATTATGTGTCAAGGTTAAACACAATGATTTTCATCAAAAATAGACTAGGCTAACTACATATCCATAACATCATAAGCTTGGACTAATAGCCTAAATAAATTTTTTTGATTGGGATACTACTTGTATACCATTTTGGGCTCGGGCTACTACCATTTACCATTTTAGGCATAGTATACTACATATGTACCCATTTATATTTGGGATACTTCTTGTGTACCATTTTTTTATACTACTCATGTACAATTTTGATATTAGGATACTACCTGTATACTATTTTGGCATTAGGATAATGAACTACATACCATTTTGAGCTCAAATATGAAACCTTATCTACTTCATAATAGTTATATAATAAACTCACCAATTAAAAAATGATAAACCAATCATATTTTTACTATATGAACATGAAACAATTCCTAATTTAATTCTATGATAATTAAAAAGTGAGAAAGAAATGAGATTCATGAAAAAAATAGTAAGAAATTATGATAAACCATACAAAGAAAGAATTTGGATGGTATCATTAGGTCATATCACCCAGTATGCATGATAAATTTTAAAATATACTGACAAAGTTGAAAAAATACTTTTGTAAGAACATTTTTTTGTAAAATAAGAAAAAATATCTTTTACTTTTGAAAATTTTTATTAAAAGGAAATAATTTAAAAATAGTATGAATATAAATTATTTTTTAAACCATGAAAACATGGAGAGGAAGTTTCTATAATATAACTGATAATAAAATTGAAAAAAAATGTATGGAAAATATATTAAAAATATATTTCTTTTTCACCTTTTTAAAGAATATGAAGGTTGAGGGGGCATACCAAAAACATTAAACTAAGTGAAATTTTTAAAAGAAATTAAATTATATTGGAAAATACATTAATAAATCATAAAATTATAGATAATTACATCCATAAATAAGTTTAATTAATATGTACATGGAGAAGAAAGATTCCAAAAAAATAAGAAGAGATAAGGTCAAATCCACTTGCAAGAAACCATTAAGTTAAATTAAAAAATAAAGGAAATTTAAATGTTAAGAATTAATTAAAAACCTATAAATAACCATATGAGAAGAAACTAGATAGGTTTTAAGAGAGAAATAACAAATAAATTACCTAAACTAGAGTTCAAACATGTATAATCTGGATTTGAAAGTGAGACTCGAAAAGTAACCCTTACATCTTTAGTAACCATTGAATCAAAAGACCTCTACAGAAAGAAAATTATATGGATATGTAAATAAAATGAATTACATAAATAATATGGTATAATAAATTCATTGGTAATTATATAAACTATATAAATAAATAACATGTATAATATAGATCATATATCAATTATGGAAAAGTGAGATGAGAAAATCCTTACCTTTACTCGTGACTTCCATGAAAGCACTTTAAACCACTGCATAATAAAAATAACCATATTAATAACTTATTTAAAAACCATATTCATATACATTAACTTTTACAATATTAAATTATTACTATTCATTACACATATTCTAGTTAGTTTCTATTTATTTTTATTATCATATGTTTGTAATTTTGATTGTTTCATACAAGTTTCACAATAGAGATGTCGATATTGATTTTCTGATACAAAGTTAATCATACCCATATTATTCAATGTGGTTGAATAATTTTTTTAGAAAATATTTATTCATTCCCATAGTCATTTTATTAAAATAATGGGTATGGTTCATAGGAATTAATTCCATGATGAGTATATTTTGTTTAATTTATCAATCAGAACATGTCACATTATAATGATCAAAAAATTTATTATCACCATTTTTAAAAGAAATTAAAAAAATAAATTAGTATTTAATATAATATATTACCATTAATAATGTATGTTATTCATTCATGAAGAAAATGATTATACTGGTATGACATCTTTCATGTGGGTGGTGAGAAGACTCAAACAAGAATATGTTATATTGGAGAATGAGTAAGTGTTTAGAGTTTTATAATAGTAGTATAATTTTATCAGAAGCATAATTATGTTAATATAATATTATAATAATTTGTAATGGGATTTAGTAAAATTATATATGATAAGGTAATTGAAAAATATTGGTAATGACTAGGCACTTGATGAATTCATGCCTTCTCAACACAGGTTCCTTCAAAATGAAGGATTTAGGCTTCCTTCATGGAACAGAAGGATAAAAATATGTAAAAATAATTAAAAAAGGAATAATGGGTAGGTATTGAAGATAAATTAAAAGGAAGATATTATTTCAGAAGGGGTACATAATAACTCCTTTTATTGTTTAAAATGAGGGACATTTCCTTAGAAATTTAACTGAGGTGAATGGATGGAATCACATGAGTGTTAGGTAGGTTAGGTAGGGAAATTTTTGTGAAGTGTTTATATAGGAATTAAAAAACTAAAAAATGTTATATAATTCATAAATATCATATTAATTAACCCAAATTGGATCTATGATAATTTCCCTCTTTTTACACCCTTTTACCATGTTTAATTTTTTACAATGGTAAATATTTTTTTACTAAAAATTTATGATAAACTATATTAACCAATTCCAACATTATGAATCCAAATTTTTAATCTATTTATTATAATTAAATTTATAAATATATAAAAATTATATTTAAATGAAAATATAAAATATAAAAAAAATGTTTTTATAGAAAAATGATTTATTAAACATTAAGTGTTCTTAATATTATATCTTATATATTTATAATTAAATTATTGTTAATATAATTGTTTATACATTTAAATATTAAAGTTTCATAATTTTTTGAAAATTATAAATTTATCTTTTTATGATAATAATAGAAAAAAATTATAAAAAGGAGTTCGGTAGAAAATATCATTTCTTAATATTAAATAATTTTAAACTTATGCCCTTAAAATTAATTAAATATCTTCTAGAAAATTAAATTTTATCAATAATTTATATTAAAATATTTTTTAAATTTCAATAATACATCAAACCATTCTTTAATAATAATAATAATAATATTTAACAAATAAAAATATAATTATAAAAAATATTTTCATTAAATATTTTATTTTTGTTTTGTTATTTATTATTTATGAATTGTATTATTTTACAATTGTTACTAAACATTACGAAACTTAAATATAGTTAAAGGATATATACATACCCAATGACCATATATGTGACGATCATATTATCAATGAAAATATTTCTATAATCCATAAATCCAATGAACATATATATAATTGTCATATTTCATTCTTATATATAGACTTACATACATTCTTAGAATCATTCATCCTAATAATTTACTTATCTCTAAATAGGTATATTATATTTATAATGTGTTTATTTCATTAAATAGTTTCAATTAAGGTTGGGATATTCATGGAAAACTATGATGATGAATAATTCATGTTCTTGGTCATTTTATTTACTTGTAGATTTATTTCCCTCTTAGTTTTCTTAGTAATGTTTTATATCAAATTCTTATAATGTATTAATTTTTATCTTTAATTATAATATTTTATCTAAATAAAATTTATGGCCATTTTTTTAATTTTTTGTTACATACTAAATAAGTTATTCAAGAAAATATATATTTAATGTGAAATTCATATTAAAATTTTATGGGTTTTATATTATACCTTATAAATAAGTTGTCCTGTAAATTTTAATTATCTCTCAAGGATGAAAATCATTTACAAATTCTATAATATAGACATTACCTGAGATATAATTTCTAATAATATACCAACATCACTCTCTTAGGTATGACTAGGAAACTCATATTTCCCCTTATAGTAGGAATATTAAAAATAGTGAGTATATCCCCAACCATTTGATTTAAATAATCCTCATGATTGGGTATTAAAATCTTTAGAATGGAAATAGTTTCCATATGGATTTTATTTTCAATACTTTAATGCTAGATAATCATTTATTTTTCAAGTATATGAAATTTTACCTCCCTTTCCCATCAATTAATATCGAATCCTTGTGGAGATAACCAATCCATACCCAAAATCAAAAAGAATTAAACTAAAGAGAGAATAATAATATGTTTAGGAAGTATACTCCTATAAACATCTATCAGAGATGAGTTATAAACTTCAGATGAAATTATCTCACCACTTATGTTTTCCCTGATAATTAGATATCTAATCATTGATTCTCTTATAATCATTTCTAGATATAAATGAGTGGGTTTAACCAAATTCAAATAAGTTTTTATTTATTTTTGGGTGGATGATGAATTTACTATACACAAAATTGTTTTTGTGACCAACATTAACATCGATGATCTCATAAGCCTTGCCTTTATCTCTTATATATGGAGGTTACTAATTTTGACTCTTGTCATTAACCCTTAAATTAGTTCACTTTTTGGTGTAATTCTCATACTCCTGATAAATGAATCATTAGAATGTGGATATTTCTTAGAGTTATTATTTTCCCTTATCCATTTTATTGTATGTATTATTTATATTTATCATTGACATTTATTTTCTCAATGACCTTATCTTCCACTCTTAATGAATTTTCTCACTCCTTCCAAAAAATTTCTTGAGTGCTTCCTCGCACATTACTGGTATGAATATGAGTGAGTTTTCCTTCCTTCATGTGAATTTCCATTCAAGATTTCATAAAACATTATTTTTCTTTTCTTATAATCATATCTTTGAGAATAATAAGAGTCTCTATTTTTCATTTCCACTATAATTTCATATCAAATAATTTTTTAATAGCTACAAAATTCATTAATAGACAATTATTTCTAGAGAATTTGTTTTATGAAACTAAATAAACAATCAATTTTTCTTTTAGGGTCAATGATAAAACAAGAAGTGTACCTTGAACATCTAGTTAGGCTTTCTGTATATTTATAGATGGTTTCATCCTCCTTTTAAATTTGATCAAGGAATTTTCTCTGTATTTTATTATGAAGAGTTCATGTAAAAAAATTATTTAAAAACACCTCCTTAAACTCATCACATTTAATGGATTTGATTTCTTCATTTTTCCTTGTGTTACTTATCAAATTAAATGATAGGTATACTTCAACTTAGAGAAGAGAGACATCCAAAATTATTATTTTTTTGCACAAATCAAAAATTAAAATATATATATATATATATTCATTTTAATGTTTTTCTCAATAATTAGTGGACTTGAAGATCGATTAAAAGAAGGTGGAATCCACCTCATGAAAGAATTAATTTCATGTTTCTCATTCTTTTCTTCATTTGGGGGATCATTATAGTTGAGGTAATTATTCATAGTATGGGATAATATTTTTATGAAGGTTTTCACCCTTTATCTCATCACATTTTGATGCTTTTTTGGAATACCACTGCATTTTCTACGATATTCATTATTAACAAGATTCCTCATAGTTATATCCATTAAATAAAACCAATAAGGGTGATCATAACTAATAAACCATAAGATATTAAGAAAATAAAATTAAATAATCATATGAATATGAAAAATCACTCTTAAGATGTCTTACTCTATGATACCTTCATTTTATCCTATGATACATTTAGTTTATCCTAATATTCATTAAGTTTTGATCTACTATACTTTTTGACATAATCTATAAAAATAACTAAACATCACTATGATATCAACTAGTACACCTAGGACCTCTAGTCCCAGATCCTGTACTAAAATAAAAACATTACACGTATGATTTGATACAAAGTAAGATGACCTAAGAAAAACACACATATATTTTATATCATTTCCATAATTTAAACATTACATCTCGTAAATTCACACACAATATCAAAAGCCAAAGGTTTAGTGTCTATAGAGATTATCTAAATGATATTATTTCATAATAAGTCTTCAAAATTTCCCTTAAGATTGTCCTCACATTCTACCTGTTGATAAATTTCATTTTGAATACTCATATTTATTTCTCAAGTAAATGAAACATAAGAAAAGGGTGATCTTATATGCTTATTAAGGGAAAACATAATAGATAACAACTAAAGATCATAAGTGAGAATAATTCAAAAAATAATGTTTGAATATATAACCATGTTAAATGTACCTAACTAAATATAATCTTAACCAATAAGACATATATCGTAAATCATGATTCATAGAATAAGGCTATTGGAATAACATAATACACGAGTCATAGGAGTGAAAACATGGGTCAATAATCAGGATCCATGAGAAAATACCATAATAACATGAAAATGTTTTCTAAAATAGAACTAATAACATGTGTCAAGATTAACTACAAAGAAATTCATGGACTATACTATCCACCTACCCCCAATGTAGTAGGCTTGGGCTAATAAATCGTACACAATTTTGAGTTTAGGATCCTACCCATATTAATGTTTGGTCTTTAGATACTACTATTTTACTATTTTAGGCTTTAGATACTACTAGTATACCCTTTTAAAATTGGGATACTACTTATTTTCCTTTTTTGGTTTGGGCTGCTACACATGCACCCATTTGGGCATGAGATACTCCCCATGTACCCTTTTGGGCATTGGCCTATAACCATTGTACCCTTTTGAGATAAATAGATAAAACCATTCCCAATTTATTTGAGGTATATAACATACCCAAAATTTACATAATGGTGAACCACATATATTTATGTCACATGAATATGAGAAAATTCATAATTCTATTATAACATAATTATCCCATGGGAAAAAATGATTTTGACAAAAAATCACATAAGACATTATCATTAAAAAACCAGAGAAAGAAGGGGGATGTTATCATTAGATAATACCCCCAATTAATGATAATAAATATCAAAATATGTAAACATAGATAAAAAATTATATTATCATTAGAAAATTACAATAAAAAAATGAAATATCTTTTAATTTTTATAACTTTTATAAAAAGAAAGTAATTTATAAAAAATGGGAATAAAATTTACTTTGGAAACCATGAAAAATTGTAAAATAAATTTCTTAAATAAAATTTCCAATGATAGTATGAAAATGAATTTGTATGGAAAAACTCTTAAAAATAGATTCCTTTCACAACTTTGTAAATAAGGTCAAAGTTAGCAGAAATGACCGAACAGAAAACACAAAATGAAAATTACTTTTTTATTGAAATTAAATTACATTGAAAAATAACTTGAGATATCATAGTATTACATAAAATAGAATCTATAAATTAATATAAATAATATTTTCATGGATGGGAATTATTTCCAACCAATAAGACGAGTTAATGGTCAGATCTAGTTACATGAAACATTTTAGTTAAATAATGCGCCAATGGAAATAAAAATGTTTTGAAGACATATAAACATAAAAAATAACTCATGTATAATTAAATTTATAGGTTTTAAGATATAAATAATGAAACACTTCCCCAAATAAAAGTTTATAAATATATAATCTTTATTTGAAAGTGACATTGGAAAATTAAACCTTATAGCTTTAGTAACCTTTGAATAAAAATAATCAAAAAGAAAAAACATTATATGAATTTTTAAATAAACTAAAGTTAATTTAAATTAACTTTATACTCTTAAATTATAGTTATTAATTAAAAATATATCAGTCATTGATTGTTTACTTTCATCGTCAAATGTGGCAATTTTGATAATTTTATACAAGTCTCAAAGTGGAGATGTCAATTCTCATTACCCAATACAAAGTTCAAAATAAAAAAAATTATTCATGTAATTATAATAATTTTGTTTTAATTATTTAATAATTACCATGTAAATTTGATAGAAATTATGGGTATGTGTAGTGAGAATGAAATCCATGATGGGCATGTTTTAGGTAATTTATAAATAATAACAAGTTACCTTATATTGATCATTAATTTTTGTGTCACCCTTCAAGAACCATATTAATAACATAAATTAATATTTAATTACAAATATTTCAAATATTGTTTCCATGATATTCATTCACTATGAAAATTATGATTTTGGTATAGCATCATTCAAGTTGGTGGTTTAATAGACCTAAAAAAGAACACATTATACTAGCGATTGAGTATGATTTTAGAACTATATAATACTTGTATCATTTTATAAAAACCAAAATTGTTTTAATATAAAATAATTAAATTTGATAATTTTATTTATAAATATTGTGTATGTGAAGGTAATTGAAAATTATTATTAAGAACTAGGTACATACTTGATGATTTTATTCCTTTCAACACAGGTTTCTTCAAAATGACAGATTTATGATTCCTTCCTGGAACCAGAGGATACCAAACATCTAATAAGTATTTAGGAGTGAAATATTGGTTAGTTATTTAAGATACCATAAAATAAAATGAAATTTATTTGAAGTCTATATGATAGATCCTTTTAAAGTTAAAAATTAGGGACATTTAATTGGTAAATTAAATTAGGTGAAGGGTAAAAATGAAATCACATGGGAGTTAGGAAATTTATCTGATGAAATATTTTTAACACGTGTAGGTATGAATCCCATAACAAAAAAAATGGATTATATAATTCATAAATATTGAACTAATTAAACAAAATTCAAGCTGTGACATTTATCTTTTTTTACCTCCTATTTACATTATAGATTTTTTAGCATGGTAGTTTTAATTCTTAGTAAAAATATAAGATAACCAATATTACCAAATTTAATTATACTTAATACTAATTTTTTATCCATTTAATATAATTAATTTCATAAATATGGGAAATTTATGTTTTAAATGAAAATATAATATGTGTGTGTGTGTATTTTGTGTAGAATTATGAATTTTTAAACATTAAATATTCTTATACATATTTCATATAAATTACTAATTAAATTAGTGTAAATATACTTTTTTATAAATTGAAACATTAAATTTTATTCACCCATTGAAATTTATTAATTTATTTTATTAATATAAAAATACATAACACATTACAAACAAATATTTGAAAAATATCAATTTTTAATATTAAATAGTTTTAATCATATCCCATAAAAATTATTTATTTATCTTATAACCACTTTAATTTTATCAATTATTAGGATTAAAATATTTATTTGATATTTATAAATACATCTTATCATTCATTAATAGTGGTAATAATAATAATATATAAAAGTTAAAAAAAGTGTAACAAAATATTTTAAATAAGTATTTTTTTATCCATTATTCATTATCTGTAAATTATATTAATATCCATTTATTAATAATATATCAAAAAACTAATATACCTATTATATACATGCATACCCAATGCCCATATATCCAATGACCATAAATCTAAAGACCATATCTTAAATGACCATATTTATAACAAATATATATCCAACAACAGTATATATAATTATCATATTCCATTCATATATATATATATACTTATGTATTTTCTTAAAACCATCCATTATATTAATTTACTTATGTATCTATATGTATATTACATTTATAATGTTTTTCATTATTTCCATATTTATAATTGTGGTGATGATATTCCTGGGAAATGACCATGATAAATATTTAAAGTTCTTGGTCTTTTTATTTACTAATGGATTTATTTATATTTTGTTTTTTTTAATGATGTTTCGTATTTTTTTCTTATATTTTATAATCTTTTTATCTTGAATTGTAATATTGTATCTTAGTAAAATGTATATATCTTTTGTTTAAGTTCATTTTTGTATGTAAAATAATCTATGAAAGATCATATTTATTTAAAGGAAAATTCAAACTAAAATTTTGAGGTGTGACACAAATTCCATCCTAAAATCTGATAAATCCTTGGGAAAACCATACCATAGTTTTCATTAATAGAGATTTAAATAATTTGGTAGTGGATAACCAATATGATAATCCTTGAATCAAGAGAAAAGAAATCCACACCATTAGAGATGAATTCCTCTATAATTTGGCACGATTCATCTCAAAATAGATAATTCAAACAAGGGGGATGAAAATTTAAAAAATAAGAGGGAAGAAGAAATGGAAGGGGTGAATTTCCATTGAAATGACATAAAAATATCCTATGATTTCATGTTTGATTAACTAGGTGAAATTTAGGGGAATAAAATGATAGTATGAGGCCATTTTTGGGAACCTGTATAGCTAAGAGGTAATTAATTTGAAGGGATGGGAAGAGAAAGGGGATAAATGGTTAAAGTAAAAGAGGTCAAAAAACACTAATAAAAAAATAATTTATGAAGTTATTGGGTAACTAGTTCAGGGAAAATATGTACTTGGTTAGACTCATAGGCTACTAGGTCCTCTCCTCTTCTTACTGGTTACCCATTTATCATATTTTTGTATATTATAGGCGAAACCACCTAATAGCCACCCCTAGGAACATAAAATCCAAACACACATAAATAAAAACCAAAACCCCTAGGAATCTATCCTCAAACACAAAAATTTTTATTTGAATTATAAATAAAATTTACCTTCTATAGGAAAAAATTCAAATTAACACATACATAAAGCAATGAAAATTCTCACTCAAGGACTTAATAAATATTTGATTAATGTAATTAGTGAATTACTCATTTCATTTAGATTTTATCATGAGGGTATTGTGACTAAGTTTTACATATAGTGGTTCTCATTGATTTCTTCTTTCCATTCATTGATTTGGTTATATAAATCCTAACTTTTTAATTATTATTTATCATGGAAAGTTTAATTAGGATAATATTAAAAAATATTTAATTTTGATCATCATAATTATCACAAATTATATGAGTCTATGAGTAAGTTAATTACATGAGTGATTTTATAGTCCATTTTAAGTAATACTTTGAATTATCATATGATTTATTTTCAAATAAAATTTTATTTATCATTTTTTTTCTTGCATATGTGAATTAGAGAGAGTATTTTATGAAAATTATATTTTAAATAGAATAAAAATGGGTTTTGAAAGTACAACATCAATTTTATTCTGTTATGTTAAATAAATATTGTTTATTCACTCTAGAAATTATTATGAATAAAAAGATAAATTTAATTTTATGATTAATCATAAAAAAAATTAAATTTATTGTTAATTTGGAATGAAAGAAAATATTAACTCAATTTTACTCTAAATGATGAATTGGGAACTACATTGATATAAAATTTTATTAGTTTTCATTTTTAACACATGATTTCCACAAAAATTATCTAAAAAATGAATTATTATAAAAAAAATTCTCTAATATAAAATTTATTAATTGTATTAAGATTTTTTTTCAATGATAAATTAATATTTAGAATTTTTTTCATGGAATACATAATATCTAGTGTGTTTTTTTGTGGTTTTTGACCATTTTTTAGGGAATCATTTGATATATATCAATACATATTTTATGTAACATTAAAAAAATATATTTTAATTATTTAGGGATAAATAAAATGTTTTCAAAATAAATTATATACAACGTATCATCGCCCTGGACTACTCATCAATTCCAAAACTAATGGTAACCACTGGACCTCAGGCATGCCTACTTGTATTCCAAATACTGTCGAATAATAGCTAGGGTTTAAGGTAGTATCGTGAGGAGATAATACCCCCATATGAGAGTGATAATATCTTAAGAAATAAACCAACATAAGAAATTCAATAAAACATTAGAGTATATAGAATAAAAAAATCACAACAACATGTCATATCACAGCAACATATGGGGGCATTTAGTCATACAGATGCACAGTCTTCCCACCAGGAAGAAAATATTTACAAAATGAAAACAATAATAAAATAAATTCACAATAGGCTCTTAAAAATACCAAATCCTGACCTCATTACAATATCCAAGAATATTTAATTTATCCTACTCAATCATTTAACTCTGGACCCATTCCAAACCCAAACATGCGATCAGTGAAGTCTTCACGGGTACCAATGTTCCATGGCCACCCAAGGAGGGTGAGACTGCAACTTAGTATGGAATAAAGAACTTTTTCCTATACATAACCAATAAATTTAGTGTATTTTCATGTTACGTTCTTATCTAAAAAACTATGAAAATGCAAATAAATAACCACTTTTAATCCGCCTTTTCTACTATGAAATCTGAGATTAACCCAAACCTACTTCAAAACATTTTGAGTGTCTCCAAGAAAATTACACGAACATTCCAACCAATATCATTCACAATGTTATACTCCTAGGAGAGTGTCCTATAAAATCTATTTCATTCTCATAGTCCATCAGTTTTATAGAACCAAGAAGTACCCTACAAGTAAAACATCATATGAAAACTAAAGGTATATTCCTACCAAGAATCCAACATAAAGAACTAGGGGTTTTCCATATACCTTCCAGTAATCCCATCATATGGGAAAAAAGAGAATAACCTACTATAAATCCATAACCTATAGGTAGTTTTGTGCCTCTCCTATATCAAGAAAATATCCTCTGAAAACTCAAGGTATTGAATTTTAAGAAATCCATCTCCGTAAGCCATGGGTATATGCTACTAGGAAAACTAAATCCAGAAAATATAGGTATTTACCTACTATGAAAACATCACCTAGATCTAGGTAATACCCTATAAATAATCACATCATTCAATTATAAAGGTTTCACTCTACCCTACTGAATATTACCTTATCTGAGCCTAGGGGTGTGGTTAATTACCCTTACTGGATATCACCTCATTGAGGTCCATGGGTGTACTTCCCACTGATGGAAATAATATCATCTAGTTTTAGGGATAATTTCTAATACATATCATTCTATATTACCCATTCATCCAATTTTTATATCAAAGGCATCCCAAACCATATCTCAAAAAAATCGGTTGAAAAAATATCTAACCAAAACTCATATCATACAATGTTCCTCAGTAGGGTCAGCCATTTTCTCAATTCCATCCCATATAATCGTGGTAGGTATCTCAAACACCCAAAATATAATTTTTATATCTATAAAAGGATCATAATAAATTTATTTTTTAATGTGACTCCCACTTTCATCACTACCCTCACCTTAAAATGCACCCTATCTAAGGTCAACATCTCACCAAGGTAACCGATGAGGTCCTATAGGTATTAATATAGCATGAAAACCTTAATTTCATTACCCTATCTCATAATATTTTCTTATTTCAACACATTCTACATATAGGTATCTCTTACCTTGACATTTTCAAAGAATCATCAAGGCCTTATTGACCTCATAAGCTATCTCAAATTGATGTCACACATGGGAGATGGTATTATGAATATTCTCTTCCAATGCCACTCTAGGTTGGTCCAAACACCCATATAATCAATGAATATCCACCCATTATACCCACCTAGGTAATAAAAACTCAATGGGGGGAGGAACACTCGCCCCTTGGTCATATCACTAGCCAATGGCTCTAAGGAATCTCAAGGTTCTACTAAGGATGACTAAGGCCACTCATTGTCATCTCATCACATCACTCTATATGGTGGTCCCCAACAAACCTATAATAATGAACAATATTCCATAATAAACCAATGTTACCTCTCAAGGAGTCAATTTATCTCAATAAATTCAATTATAACAAAGGCCTTTGTCATCAGCATCAGAGCTAATCAAGCAACACAAATGGGTCCATCGTTCCCGCAAGGCACTATGTCTAGTTAATCTTGGAATTTTATTTTAAATAAAAAATTTATGTCATATAAAGTTGTCATTAACCCTTAGTGTTTATAATACCTATCACATTCCAATCATAAAAAAAAATGTAAATTCCATTGGGCATGTAAAAACTACCACCTACCTCAACAAGAATCCATTTATTGTTTAATTCACAACTCCAAAGCTACTTCTTAATCCTGCCTAAGTCTAAAGGCCATCATTCAATCACCTAATCCCCTAGCCCAAGAAAAAATACAATTTTATTAATAATAATCAAATTATATTTAATTAAACAATTAATACTATTTTTATAGTTTACATACATTTTAGCTCAATTGGAAATAATACCTAATAACTCACTGACCTTAAATTTCTCACCTAAACACTGATCCATGAGGTGTGTACCACTCTCGACACACCTATGAATATAATCCACAACATCCAATCACTTAATAATACCAAAATTAATTAATTTCATAATTAATACAAATAGAACTAATGTAAAAAAAATCACTATGAACACCAATAATACTGGATCCACAAGCAAACACTCATGGGATGTCCATGATGCACTACCATCATCAATCTAAAAAATAGTACTAATAACTGATAATGATTTGTTCCTCAATTTAATTTACTTTAGTTAAAATTCCTTAAAAAATAAACATAGATATTCCTTCACTAAAACGACATGAAGTAGTGTGTAAACATCACCTTGGGTCCTCCTCTATGAAAGAAGAGAAAAATCCCTATCAGTTGATATGATTTCCACCATGATTTGGAGGAAATATATAGAAAACTCTAACCAAACTTAGACTGAAAACAATAAAAATCCAAGATAAGGAAAAATAGAGGAATGAATATTTACCTTACCTCGGATCTACCTTGAAATTTCTCTAAGAACTGGCCCCCTTTAAGGGGGTTGAAGGAGACGCAAAGGATGGGGAGAATATCTACAAGAAGCCTTTCAAGAGTCCCATATACCCCTAAATTGTAAATTCCCCTAATACTATAAAAAATTGAAGTTCCCTTGATAAAAAAATTATATATAAACATTTCAAAACCTGAACCACATTTCCCAACATAAAAGGTCCCCCTAAATGTTTTATGTCTTAAAAACATAGTTCATGACCTAAAAGGTATCCCCCTGAAATTTTCACTACCTAAACCACATTTTGACACCTGAAAACCCCCTGGAAGCATACCCAACACCCATTCATGACATGAATAGAAAATTTACTCCATGAAATACTCGGGTAGAAGGCTCCCATCCGTAGTGAAACTCCATTAATGTGATAAACCCCATGGAACATGGTGTGAATTGCTGGAGGATCTAAAAAGGAAACTCTTAAGACACCCAAGACATCACTAATTCTAACTATAGAATCAATACCACCTATCTATGCTCAAAAAAATCCAAAAACAATAGTTCGAGATTTCCAAACACTCATAATCTTGATCTGAGTATCAATTCTCAAAAAAAAACCCTCACCAAATAAAAATTCAAATTATTAATAAAATTTTCGACCCTGGAAATATTTTTTCTTTAAAATGTCCCACAAAAAAATTATCATCCCTGATAAACCTTAACAATATTCTAACCTCATATCCTAGTCATCTAATGTCTTCAATTTATCACCAAAAAACTATATTCCAACTCAGAATGAAAAACGCACTTCTCTAGGATAACTCCAAACATAGGGTTCTCAAATCACCAAAACATAACAAAATGCTCATACCCACAATCTATTCATCATGATAGTGCTTACCTACACTCATATAAATAGAGAAACCATGGTTTCATCAATTAGTTTATCCTCAATCTTATGGTGATCCCTATAATATGACTAAACTTTTAATCACTAATTTTAATCCCCAATGCTTCCTATCATCAGAATTGCATATCAGAACACATTCTCAGTGGTCTATAACCTACTCAAGGTAGTTTCCCTTCTCAATTTACTCAACTACATAGGAGAATTCCAATAGGAAACTGGTACCGATCCACATTTCAAATTTCAAATCAAATCAGATGAGTATCCATTGTTTGTGAACAAGTCACAAATACACCATATTTTGATTAAAAATCCTTGAAGAATTCCCAAAACACATCTATCATACATGAAATTTTATATTTGAAAGGTTTTCCCACCCAATAGATCTTATTACACACAAAATGAATCAACTGAGCCTCTTCTGATTAACCCATTCAAGAAGCATTAGACTTCATCTGCTGACACAATAACACATAATCCAATCACATTATGTTTTATTACAAATCAATTGGGAAATCATCCAACACCTAAACGAAATCATAAACCTAACTTTTAGTGTCAATAAATGGTTAGATCCTCATCCAACAAAAATTTACACTATGAAAATTCACTAAGAATTGATGCACCATCGCTTTAACAGTTTATCAGATCCTAAAAATCATATTGAGTCTGATTCTAATGAAATGACTCCATACAATACCTCATGTGAATATAAATATCAAATTCTATACATAACCAAATATATTTGAATTATCCTTCCAAATATCATCCAAAAGAAACCATGATTTCCCAATGAACTATCCAATCACACTAATGGCCCTTCTAACCCAAGGGTTATTCTTCCATGGAATATGATCAATACATTATTGCACATAATAACTAGACATAATTTTCCTACTCATAACTATTCAATAGGTAAAAACATTAAACATCACCAATTATAGTATTACAAAAACAGTTTCCATGAAACCCACTACATTCTCAATAATAAAAAGGATCATACCCTCCAATGGCCCAAGGTATGATCACCACCATATTACTTCCCTTATACTACTCTTTACGAGAAACCTCAATGGGTTCCATCATAACACATGTATCACCCCCTCCCAGTCCATATTCATCCACTATCAAATTATGACACCATGCCTCTCTAAAAATGCATGTCAATGCCCCCACTTGATTTGATCATACCAGGAAACCCTAATCCCAATATTAAGTTACCTATCCTAATTCTAAATCATAGTTCTTGGTGCACTGATATCTTGAGTCACATCACAATATAATATTATCTCCTACCTAACCCATAGGTCACATCTAATAAAGATCACATATCACAAGGAACACCCCTCTTAACATCTAAAATATCACATGGTGACTCATGTTCCAACCTACCCACTCTAGGGTATTTAGTAGAATTATTCATATCCATCATTACATGCCACATGTAATGGTTTGGACCTCTCTAGTCCATTCCTTTGCTGAAATCTGTTGTTTGAGTTGTTATGGGAGGTCAAGGTGACTTACACCCAACACTTTGCCAAATTTCCAGACTGTTTCAGGAAAATGTCTCACAGATACTGTCCCACAGATACTGTCTCACATATATTGTCTTAGGAACAGTGTTTCTAAAACTATTTCATATTTCCTTTTCCAAATTTAAATACTTCTCCAGTTTTGATAATTTAACATTTTCTTTGATATAAAACTCATTCAAGGCCTTCTTTTAGGGGATTTACGGCCTATTCAAATCCCATAACTCCAATATTAATTTTCCTAACATTTGGGAATTCTTTACTTGTTCAAACCATGTGGTTTAATGTGACACTCTTTTAATTTAAAATCCATCATATATTAAACCACTTCTCCTTTAAATCTTCTAAAGGGACGAGATATCCTCCTCCCTTGTTTTTCATTATTGTTTCCTGGTATGAGATGCTCGATCCCTTCCATCCTTCCCATAGTATTTGTGTGATCAAACTTTCCTCCTTGGATTGGTTCCCCTTGAAGTTCTTTTTGTTGCAAGTTCGCCCCCTATTTTGGTTCAACCAAGTAGTATCGATCAATCTTAGATATAATATATGATCTATCATTATTATTTTGGGTTCATCTCCTTCTGTTTCTCCTTTCCCTATTATGGAATTCTATCTCTGTGTTCCTAATGGACTTTTCTTGGTTTTTGGTTAGTGTGGTGGTGTCTCTACATCCTCGGGTGGATTCTGTCCTCCAAGAGAGGTGATGGTGATCTATTTTGTTGGTCTGATCTCGTTCAAAGATCATCGAAAACATTTGGAAGTAGGGGATTAGTTTCTTCTATATTATTTTACATGCATTTGTAGATTTAGTATGATTTACCCACTATACCACAATGAAATTGACATAATAAATATTTGAACATGATAAATAAATTAGTATTGATCATATATTATTGCCTCTTGTTTTTCTAGATAGTTTGATAGTTATGCTTTCCTTGTTTAGCATGTTTTTCTTCACAGAATTTGGTAAAGAATGTAAACTGTGATTAATTGTAATTATTTTTCAATGATAAAGAGGCATGTAAATGAATATTATTGTTGTTGTTGTAATTTTATGATAATCAAATTGATTTAGTAAGCATATTTAATCAGTTTGTAAAAAATATGATAGCTTTCGGTTTAGATTTTCCATAGTTGTAACCCAATATTAATGAACTGGTTAATTCAATATAGATTAAATAACTAGTTGTTTGATAAAATATAATTCCTGGTAGGGTTCTGAGCTACCCTCTTTCTTGTAAGGCCAAGTGCCTTGTACTTTTGGAGCCTTGAGAGCTTTTTAGGTTTGAAGGTTGGAAGCCTTGTTTAAGGGCCAAGAGCCCAGTTGATATGATGTTTTTTTCCTACTTCTTGTGTTGTGATGTAATCCTGGATGGATTTTGTGATATGTGGTCGTAGGGAGGCCCATTGGTTGTGGTAGCAGTTGACACCTAGAGTGGCGAGATGCATCGGTTTATGCATGTGGGAGTCAGGGAGGACAACGGAGATGATGAAACGGGTTTGATGTGAATGTTTGGATGATTCATGAATATTGTTGGTTATTTATCTACTTTACTTTCCCCACTGCTCGATGCAGCTGGTCTTGATTACCCTCCTTCCAAAAGTGAAAAAGATGTATGGGTAATTCCATTTGCTCTATGTTTTTATCTTCTTGAGGGAGGATGGTTCTATGCTATTGCTATATGTGGAAAATACTTTGTGGGTAGTTTATATACTCATCGAGTTGATACCCCTTGTGTTTAGTAGCTTATAATGTTTTTCTATAATTTCTAGGAATATGGGAAAGTAATAATGATGTTAACAAATGATTTAATGAATGATGATTAACCCATGGGGTTGGAGTTTGTTGGGGCGCAATGTTGAGGTTACATTTTAAAGGAACAATGGACTTTATGTGTGATGATAATGAAATATATATGCAATTTTTAATGGTTAATTAATATTTAAAGAATTAATTAATGTAAATTGAAACTAATAAAAAGGGATAAAGTTGTCTAATTAAGTTATTTAAAAGGTTTTGTGCTTATAGGATACATAGTCTTAGAAGTGAAAGTCGAGATTCTGAGAGACGTTAGCTGCAGTTGAGTCTAAGACTATGTTATTCCCATAGTGTGGTTGTGATCTATAGTTTATTCTTTACTTTTTGTGTTTCCATATGCTACTCCACCCCATCAGTTATGTAAATTGACACCTCGGGGATTTTGAGCCCTCGGGGTGTTTTCCACAACATTCTAATGGGAGGATGGATGGATGACTACCCCTTTGGCCCTACTCACTTCTCTTGGTAGTTACTTATGCCGGTAGGCACAGTGGTTAGTTTTTTTCCATATATGTGTGTAGAGGGATGTAATGACTTGTTGTTATTCACACACATATATTCTGTATATAGTTTCCTACAGACTACTATAGGTGTAATGTGTATAGGTTGTGATGGCTTGAGGATCCTTACTCAATGTATGGGTTGTAATGGCTTGAGGTATAATGCCCGACATATGATACACATTATGTGAGTTGTGGTGGATCCTAGAATCTACCTGGTTACTTTGGTTTCATATACATGGGGTTGTATTGCACGGGGTACATGTTCTGGTGCTTCACCCAGGGGTCTGTGGGAAAGCCTTTTTGGAGAGAGATACTTATGACGTGTGATGTTGGAGAAAAGCGCAAACTGGAGGAGAAGTGGTAGCAAGGTACCCTTGATATTCTTTATTATATCATATACTCTTGTATGTAATACTTGATGATAGTATCCATGGTGAGGCTAGGAACATAGTATACATGTTTCGGTGATGAGTTAGTTTCACTTATTGTTCACTGTTCTTTAGCATTCTTTCTTTACTTTTGTATGGGAGGCTATAGGGAGGATCATACTGAGTATACTGTTATACACACCATATGTATATATAAACTATTTTACAGGTCCTTGGAGTAGGTTGGAGGTTAGGCTACTTACTACTAGCTTGGGGTTTCATGAGCTATTCGAGATACATGGTTCCTACTGTTTTTACTATCCTTTGGTAATTATATTTTTTCCACTCAGTTGTAGTAGTTTTGCATGAAATTACATATGTGTACTTGTGATTTCTTTTATATTGCAATCTGAGTTGGAGTTGGTTGGTGTTTTTCTTATCTCTCTCTTTCTCATTTATTATCTTAGAGGGTAATTCCTCCTATTTCGTGTTTACTATACCCTCGGTGCTAGTCTCCAACTCGAGGCCTACTAGAGGTGGGACTTGGGGATCTCTATCTCCCTTCTCATATAGTCTTCCTAGGAGGGGTATGCCTTATGAGGAGGGGTCGTGATAGAGTGGTATCAGAGGTATGGTTGAGGGATAGTATGGATTTTGGTATTAGGAACAGGTGAGGTTGCATGGGTTGGTATGGAAATGGTGTCGGTCAAGTTTATCAAGTGATATAAAAATTAGATATCAGATGAGGCATAGGAATTTATGGCTCCCTGTGATCTGATGCATGAACCTTTAAGTTTACAATGGCTACTAAATGAGGTGATACTAGTTAGAGGTAGAGAACTAGGAAAGGATCATGCATAATTCTTCTTTGTTCCTGTGTTTGAATGGGTATTCCTTGGGATAGGTTAACTTAAAATGAATAAAAGAAAAAAATTAATTAATTAATGTTGAGTCTCCCAATGTTCAGGTTTAGGAGCTCTAACTATTTGTTATTTTGTAGGTATGGCTCTGGGTTGACATCCTCATCAGGTTTGCACAGAATATGTCATGTAGGCTGTGCCAACAGATCACCGCAGGGTAGAGGTTGACAATGATGACACTTGGAGGAGGAAAATATGAGATTTTCAGCACCATATTCTATAAAAGTATGAGGGATCAGTTTTAGATGCAGTCACGGAAGAATGGTTGGTGGAGGTTAAGATAGGTTTCAATTCGATCTGTTCTCAGAAGGAGCACTGGGTGTCTTTGGTTGTGATGATGTTGCGTGGAGCAGCGTGGTACTAGTGGTTCTTTTTCCTCAGGGATCATGAGGAGTTGGCAATCTCGTCGAAGGAGTTTTGAGATAAGTTCAGAGTCAAGTTTATTTCTTTAACTGTGAAGGCATCCAGTTTCTAGGAGTTTCTTACCCTTCGACAGGGTAGCTCTAGTGTTTGAGAGTTTGGAATCCATTTCAGGAACCTTTTACCATATGTTTTGGACCTGTTTCCAGATGAGGAGGCCAGGGTGAGGCATTTCAAGGAGGATTTTCATCCAGAAATCCAGCGTTAGGTCACCCCGTTTATGCTGAAGACATATCTTGAGGTACTAGCAAGGGTAGAGTTTATCAAGAGTACATTGGCTAGAACTAGATCATCACAATATGGGAGTCATCATGATTCCTCAAAAAGAAGATTTTTGGTTTGGGGTTCCCGGTTTTTTGGGCAGAGGAGTTTTTGTTCGACTGGGGGTAGGTCTCAACCCTCATCATCTCGTTTCTATGGGGGCGGTAGCTCTCAGGCCTATGCCAAGGGATAATGTGATTGTTTTACTTTTGGTGGTTGATGTTATCAGTAGGGAGAGTGGCCGACATTTTAGATCAGTCATCATGCACCAGGTATTCCGCTCTAGGTTCCTCTATTGAGGCAGTTCCAACTGAGGCAACAATAGAAGGTTACACCAGCTTTGGATCAGTAGAGAGTAGATGGGGAAGGCATAGTAAATCCTCATGATACTCCCCATTCTTATAGAAAATAGAGCATCCCTAGTTCTGGTCATCATTAGGGTCATAGAGGTTGTAGAGGAGGTTGTGTTCAGCTTCATGCTTTAGCGTTGCCAGCTCCAGGTGAGCCAGACGTCATTCGAGATGCCCTTTGCTTGTTTTATACTTGGTTTCTTGCCTTGTTTGATTTAGGAGTGATTCACTCCTTCATATTTCCTTCCCTTTTTCATGCCTTGGGACTTGAGGTAAAGAGGCTTCTAGTACCCTTGGCATTGACTACGCTAGTTGGAGGTCGAGATGACTTGTTTTAAGTATGTAGAGATCGTGATCTAGTGTTGTGGCAGCACCGCTCTAGGGGATATTTCATATGATTACAGACACAACCATATGATGTCATACTTGGAAGGGATTGTTTTTATTCGGTACAGGGTATCATGGATTGCTTTAGGAGGTAGGTGGTGTTATTTGATGCTGATGGAGAGTCGGTGGTGTTTGTTGGCGAGCGAGACCCTTGGATGGGTCAAAGGAGTGTTCTGTCCTTATTATCCTTGATGATTGAGCTGATGCAGAGTTCTTTGGAGGTTCAGTAGCTGGCATTTCCCAAGGTCATATAATATTACCTTGATGTCTTTCTAGAATATTTTTTAGCATTACCCACTTGATGAGAGATCAATTTTAGGATCGAGCTATAGCCAAGAGCGTCTCTTATCTCTATGTATCCAAATAGTATGGCCCCTTATGAGTTACGAGATCTATGTATACAAGTTGATGTTCTATTATAGTATGGTTTTTTTTGACTGAGTGTGTCACCGTGGGGTGTATCGGTTTTGTTCGTGAAGAAGGCTGACGATATTTTGCGGTTGTGTATCGATTATCATCTCTTAAAAAAAGTGACAGTGAAGAATCACTATCCTCTTCCATGGATTGATGATTTATTCGATCAAATTAAGGGTACAAGTTTGTTCTCAAATATTTAATTGTGGTAAGGATATCATCAGATGCATGTAAAATATGAGGATATCTTAAAGACTGCTTTTCATTGTCTTCATTGGAATTACGAGTTCGTTGTAATTACATTCGGTGTAACGAATGATCTAGCTATGTTCATGGGATTTATGAATGCTGTGTTCCGTGAGTTCCTAGATAATTTCATGGTGTTTTTAATTGAATACATCCTTGTGTACTCAACATATGATAAGGATCATGCAGAGCATCTACACACCATTTTGGGATTTCTTCATCAACACTAGTTGTTTGGGAAGTTTACGAACTGTGAGTTTTGGGCATGTTGTGTCCCAGTAGGGAGTAGCTATGAATTCATCAAATATATAAGCAGTTGTGTCTTGGGGATCCCCCGTGATAGTGGAATAGGTGCAAAGTTTCCTTGGTCTCTCTGTCTACTATAGGAGGTTTGTAACTTATTTCTCTCAAGTTGAAACTCCTCTGATAGCATTGACTAGTATGGATCAGGCATTCATGTGGACTGATCAGTGTTAGACATCTTTCAAGTAACTAAAGGATAAGTTCTTAAGTGCTTCAGTTCATTTTCATTACTAAAAGGGAGTTTCGTTTTATGTTTTTTATGATGCTTCCCATCTAGGTTTAGGATGTGTTCTGATGCAACAGAGATCATTTGATTCTTATTGGTCTCATAAATTGCATCCCCACGAATGTAACTATGCCACACATGATCTTAAGTTGGCGTTAGTGGTGTTTGCTCTGAATTTTTGGAGACATTACCTCATTGCTGAGTGATTTATGGTTTTCACCAACCATAAGAGCCTAAGTTATGTTTTCTTCCAATGTGACTTGAACTTGCGGCAGTGTTGGTTTTTTATGATCTTAAAGGAATATAAATTCTAAATATCGTATAGCCCTAGAAATGGGAATGTTGTAGCTAATGGGCTAAGCAAGAAGTCACGTAGTGATGCAGTGCGTGAATTTGGTGATTATTGGAGAGTGATGGAAGAACTTTCAACATTACATATCCATATGGGAGAAGTTGGGGATAGAGGTTGTGTTTTTTAGATAAAGGTGAAGTCATATCTGGTTAAGCAGGTGGAAGAGTCCCAGTTGGGGGATCTAGAGGTGGAAGTCTGGAGAGACCGAGTTGTTTGTGGTGAGGCCCCTGGTGGTTGGTCTAGGGATGATCAACACCAAGTGTTGTGTCACAGAAGGTTGTTTGTTCCTTTGGAAATGTTTAAGGCAGTTCTAAGATATTTCCATAGTTCTCCTTTAGTGGTGCATCCTGGAGGGACAAAGATGTATTGAGGCTTGAGGAGTCAGTTTTGGTGGCCTAGGAAGAAGCATGCAGTTGCAGAGTTGTTATCTCGATGTTTGGTCTGTCAAAAGGTGAAGGTCGGGCATCGTGTCCCTAGTGGTTTGATCCAATCATTAGATATACATTAGTTAAAGTGGGAGTACATCTCAATGGACTTTTTTAATGGTTTACCTCAAGATCATGGAGGACATGATGTTATTTGGGTGGTATTGTATCGTTTAACAAAATCATCTCACTTTATGGTGATCAAGGAGTCAAGATCAGTGGAAGTTTTATCGAGGAGGTATCTAGAGGAGGTGGTGAGACTCCAAAGAGTCCCGAGGACGATCATTACAGATCAAGATCCTCATTTTACCTATAGGGTGTGGAGAGGTCTCCATATTTTTTTGGTTCTCAGCTATGCCTTAGCACTTCTTTTCATCTATAGACAGATGGTCTGATAGAGAAGACCATCCAGACTCTTGAAGACATGTTGCGCTCTTATGTCCTAGATTCTGGAGGTTCTTGGGTGAGGCACTTAACCTTGGTGGAGTTCACTTAAAATAATATTTTTCAATCCACCATCCATAAGGCACCGTTTGAATCCTTATATGTCCAACATTTTCGTTCTCCATTGTACAAGACTGGGGTTGGAGAGTCATCAATTATCAGACCAGAACTAGTGCAGAATATGACAGATATGGTTTAGGTGATTCGTGAGAGGATGAAGACAGTGCAGGATTGTCAGAAATCATATATCGATCAAAGGATGAGACCTTGGGAGTTTGATGTTGGGGATAATTTGTTTCTGAAGGTAACCCCCCATCGTGGGCAGCGAAGGTTTGGTCATGGGATTAATCTTTCTCCTCATTTTTTTGGGCCTTTAGAGGTGTTCAATTATGTTGGAGTTGTGTAATATAGAGTAACACTTCCCCCAAATATGATCCATATACACGATGTTTTTCATGTGTCACGTTTGCGTCACTATCTTCATGACGACTCTCACATCATTGATTGGGGAGAGATCGACATTGGGGACTATGAGACCTTCAAGGAGCGGCCTATTGAGATCTAGGACCATAAGAAGAAGGTGTTGTGCGAGCATGTTATTCCCTTGGTTCATGTCTTGTGGCAGAAAAGTGGCATGGAGAAGAGTACTTGGGAACGTGAGTCTCAAATACGTACTTAGTACCCCGATTTTTTTGATTCTTAGCTCTTTTCTTGTGATGATGTTCACTTTGTGGTTGTAGACTTTTCGTGTTTATGAGATGGCTTTCTTTTGTTGATTATGTGGCTTTCTCTCTTTTGAGAGGTATCTCAATGGGTGGTTGTTTGGACCCCTTTTCTATTTCCTTTTAGGTTACTTTTGAATTCTCAAGGATGAGAATATTTTGAAAGGTATCTGATGTAATGTCTTGGACCTCTCTGGTCCATTCTTTTGCTAAAATCTGGTGTTTGAGGTGTTCTGGGATGTCAAGGTGACTAATAACCAACACTTTGACAAATTTCAAGAATTTTTCATGAAACTGTCTCACAGATACTGTCTCATAGATAATATCTCATAGATACAATCTCACAAAAACTCTCTCATGAATAGTGTTTCTAAAACGTTTTCATATTTCCTTTTCTAAATTTCTAGACTTTTCTAGTTAAGCTGATTTAATGTTTTCTTTGACGTAAAATGAATTCAATGACTTATTTTAATCTATTTAAGGCCAATTCAAAGCCAATAAATCTAATAATAATTTTACTAAGGTTCAGGATGCCTTTACTTGGTCAAACTGCATGGCTTAATGCAACCCTCTTTTAATGGAAAATCCATCGTATCTTAAACCATTGCTACGTTAAATCTTCTAACGCGAAGAGATATATTCTTCCCTTGTTATTCATTATTTTTTCCTGGTATGATATTCTCTAACCTTTCCTTCCTTACCATAGGAGTCATGCGATCAAACTTTCCACCTTAGATTGGTTCCCCTTGAAGTTCTTCTTGTTGCAAGTGCACCCCCTGTTTTGGTGAAACTAAGTAGTATCAATCAATATTTGATATAAGGTATGATATATCATTGTTCTTTTGGGTTCATATTATTATATTTCTCCTTTCCCTATTATGGTATACTATCCCCATGTTTTTAATGCACTTTTATTGGGTGTTGGTCAGTGTGGAGGTGTATCTGCATCCTTGGGTGGATGCAGTCCTCCAAGAGAGCTGATCGTGATCTGTTTTGTTGGTCTATTCACATTCAAAGAGAATCAAAAACCTTTTGATGTTTGGGATTCATTTCTTCCCTATTATTTTACATTCATTTTTAGAGTTATCATGATTTATCCACTGGACCACAATGGAATTTACATAATAAATATTTGAACCAGATAAATAAATTAGTATCGATTGTATGCTATTGCCTATAGTTTTTCTAGATAGTTTAATATCTATGTTTTCCTTGTTTAGCATGTCTTTCTTGAGGTAAATTGTTAAAGAACATAAACTAGAATTAATTGTTATTATTTTTCAAAGATAAAGAGTCATGTAAATGAATCTAGATTTTTTTTTGTAATTTTTTGTTAATAAAATTGTTGTAGTAAGCATGTTTAATAAATTTGTGATAACTACGATATCTTTCTTTTTAGGTTTCCCATAGTTGGAACCTACTATTAATGAACTGGTTAATTCAAGATGGATTAAATAACTGGTTTTTTGATAAAATATAATGCATGGTAGGGTTCTAAGATACCCTCTTGCTTGAAAGGCCGAGTGCCTTGTGCTTTGGAGCCTTGAGAGCTCGTTATGTTTGAAGGTTGGCTACCTTGTTAAATTGCCAAGAGCCCAGTTGATATGATGTTTTTTTTCCGCTTCTTGTGCTATGATGCGAGCCCGGATGGCTGTTATGATTTGTTGGGGTAGGGAGGCCCATTTTTTGTGGTAGCATTTGATTCCTAGAGTGGCGAGAGGTCTTGGTTTATTCATGTGGGAGTCAAGGAGGACATCGGATATAATGAAACAGGTTGGAAGTGAGTGTTTAGATGATCGATGAATCTAGTTGGTTTTTTATCTACTTTACTTTACCCACTTCTAAAGGCATTTAGTCTTTCTTACCCTCCTTTCAAAAGGGGAAAAGATGCATGGGTCATGCCACATGATATTCGTGCTTAGATTCTCGAGGGAGGATGGGTCTATGCTCTTGCTATAGGTGGCAAAGACTTTATGGGTAGTTCATATACTCACTGAGTTGATCCCCCTTGTGTTTAGCAGCTTATAATTTTTTTCCAAAATTCCCGGGAATATGGGAAATTAATAATGATGTTAATAAATTATGGAATTAATGATGATTAACCCATGGGGTTGGAGTTTTTTTGGGGCGAAATTTTAAGGTTACATTTTAAAGGAACAGTGGGCATTGGTTGTGATGCTAATGAAATATAATGTGGAATTTTTAATGGTTAATTAATGTTTAAAGAATTAATTGATTTAAATTGAAACTAATAAAAATGGATAAAGTAATATAATTAATCTCTTCAAATGGTTGTGTGATTATAGGATACGTAGTCTTAGAAGTGGTAGTCAGAAGTCCGAAAGACGTTAGCTACAATTGAGTCTAAGACTAGGTTATGATCATAGTGTGGTTGGGAGAAATAGTTTATTCTATACTTTTTTTGTTTCCATATGTAACTACACCCTTTCTGTTAGGGAAACTGACACCCTAGAGATTTTGAGCCCTAGAGGGGTGTTTTCTCCACATTCTAGGGGGAGGATGGATGGTTGACTACCCCCTTGGGCCTCACTCTCTTATCTTTGTAGTTACTTGTGTTGGTAGTCACAATGGTTAGTTTTCCCCCATATATGTGTCTAGAGGGATATAATGGCTTGTGGTTATTCACACACATATATTCTGGATATAGTTTCCTATGGGCTACTATAGGTGTAACATGTATAGGTTGTGATGTCTTGAGGATCCTTACTCAGTGTATGGGATGTAATGGATTGAGGTATAATTCCCAATGTATGATACACATTATGCTAGTTGTGGTGGCTCCTAGAAACTACCTGGTTACTTTGGTTACATGTACATGGTTGTTATATTGCATGAGGTTCATGTTTTGGTTCTTCGCCCAAGTGTCTACGGGTAAGCCTTTTTGGAAAGATATGCTTAGCACATGCGACGTTGGGGAAAACTGGCAAACCGGTGGGGAAGTGGTAGCGGGGTACCATTGATATTATTTATTTTATTATATACTATTATATGCGATACTTGGTGAGAGTATCCATAGTGTGGCTGGAAACTTAGCATACCTAATTAGGTGATGAGTTAGTTTCACTTTTTTTTCACTGTGTTTTAGCATGCTTTCTTTACTTTTTCATGAGAGGCTCTAGGGAGGATTCTATTGAGTATACTATTATACTTACCATATGTATATATAAACAATTTTTTAGGTCACTTGGAGTGGGTTAGAGATTAGGTTGTTTACTACTAGCTTGGGGTTGCAGGAGTTGTTCGGGATTCATGGTTGCTACTGGTTTTACTTTAATTTGGAATTTACAAATTTTCCATTCAGTTGTAGTATTTTTTTCATGACATTTCATATGTGTAATTGGGATTTATTTTATATTTTAGCCTAAGTTAGAGTTATTTGGTGTCTGTCTTATCTCTCGCTATCCCATGTGTTCTCTAAGAGAGTAATGCCTCCCATTTGTGTTTTTACTATACCCTCGATTCTAATTGCCAAACTAGAGCCTACTAGAGGCAGGACTCAGGGGTCACTGTCTCCCTTCTCACATTGTCATCCTAGGAGGGGTACACCTTATGGGGAGGGGATCATGACAGAGTGGTATCAGAGGTCTGGTTGAGGGATAGGATGCAGTTTAGTGTTAGGCACAGGTGAGGTTTCATGGGTTGGTAGGGTAATGGTGTAAGTCAAGTTTATAAAGTGATATAAACACTGGAGACTAGCTGAGACACAGGTGTTTAGGGCCCCCTCTGATCTGATGCACGAACCTTTAAGTTTACAAGGGATACTAATCAAGGTGTACTAGTTGCAGGGTAGAGACCTAGGAAAGGATCATGCATAATTATTCTTTTTTATTGTGTTTTAATGGGTAGACCTTGGGATAGGTTAACCTAAAATGAAAAAAAAAAGAAAAAAATAATTAATTAATGTTGATTCTTTCATATTCCAGGTTTAGGAGATCTAACTGTTAGTTATTTTGTAGGTATGGCTCTCGGTCGATGTCCTCATCAGGTTCACATAGAAAATGTCTAGAAGGTTATGCCAGAAGATTGTTGTAGGATAGAGGATGATGATGACGACACTTGGAAGAGAACACTCTAAGGGTTTTAGTGCCAGATTCTACAGAAGTATGAGGGCTCCATTTTAGATACAGTCACAGAATACGGGTTGGAGGAGGTTGAGATAGGCTTCAGCTCGATCCGTGCTTGGAAAGAGAACTGGGTGTATTTGGTTGTGACGATGTTGTGTGGATCAGTGAGGTAGAGGTGGTTCTTGTTCCTTGTGTATTTATAGGAGTCAGCGATCTCATGGGAGGAGTTATGAGACAAGTTCATAGTTGAGTTTCTTTCTTCGACCGTGAAGGTGTCCAGTCTCTAGGTGCTTCTTACCCTTTGATAGAGGATCTCTAGTGTGTCTGAGTTTGGAATCCATTTTAGAAACCTTTTATGATATTCTTCAGACCTATTTCCAAATGAGGAGGCCAGGTTGAGGCATTTCAAGGAGGCTTTGAATCCATAGACCCAGTGCCACATCACCCCATTTATGCTGAAGACATATCTTGAGGTGCAAGTGAGGGTATAAGTCATTGATAAAACATTAGCTAGAACTGGATAATCATGAGAGGGGAGCCATCATGATTCCTCAAAAAGTAGGGTTGTGGTCTGGGATTCCCATTTTTTAGGGCATAAGAGTTTTCATTCGGCCAGGGGTAGGTCCCAGCCATCATAATCTCATTTCTCTAGGGGCAGCGCATCTGAGGCCTATACTAAGGGATCAGACACTTTTTCTCTTGTGGTGGTCGATGTCATCAATAGAAAGAGTGCCCGACCTTTAAGAGCAGTCATCATGCACCAGGTGTTCCACTCCATGTTCCTCTGTTGAGGCAGTTCTAGCAGAGAAAGTCATAGTTGGTTGCACCAGCTATGCATCAATAGAGAGTAGATGGGGCAGGAAGAGGACAACCCCTTGATGCTCCCCAACCTCAGAGAGCAGATCACGGTCATGGTGGTGGTTGTCATTAGGGTCAGAGAGGTTGTATAGGAGTTCGTGGTCAGCTTCATGCTTTAGCGCTTCTAGCGCCAGGTGAGCGAGATGTTGTACAATGTACCCTTCGCTTGTTTTCTACTTGGGTGTATGTTTTGTTTGATTTAAGAGTGATGCACTAATTTACATCACTTTCCCTTGTCTATGCCTTGGGAATTGAGTTAGAGAGGCTCCCAGTGTCCTTGTCATTGACTACACAAGTTGGAGGTCGAGCTGACTTGTTTGAAGTATGTAGAGACTCTGAGCTAGTGATAGGGAAGCACCGCTCTAAGGGGAGATTTCCTATGTTTATGGATACAACCATATGATGCCATACTCAGCATGGATTTTTTGTATTCTGTTCAGGCTATCATGGATTACTTCAGGAGGTAGGTAGTGTTCTTCGATGCTAATGGAGAATCAGCGGTGTTTTTTAGAGAGTAAGACCCACGAATGGGTCAGAGGTGTGTTCTGTCCTTGTCATTCTTGATGATTGATCTAATGTTGAGTTCTTTGGAGGTTTAGCAGCTGGAGTTTCCTAAGGTTATAGATGAGTACCCTGGTGTCTTTCTAGAAGATTTTGTAGCATTACCCCCTCTACAAGAGATCGAGTTTGCGATTAAGCTACAGCTAGAAGTGTCACCTATCTCTACGTATCCATATAGAATGGACACTTATGAGTCACGAGAGATACTTATATAGATTGATGGTCTATTATAGTGAAATTTTTGTAGCCAAGTGTGTCACCATGGGGTGCACCAATTTTGTTTGTGAATAAGGCTAACAGTAGTTTGCAGTTGTGTATCGATTATCGTCGCTTAAACAAAGTGACACTGAAGAATCTCTATCTTATTCCATGGATTGAGGATTTATTTGATCACCTAAAGGGTGAAATTTGGTTCTCGAAGATTGATTTATGGTTAGGATATCATCATATTCAAGTGAAGGATGTGGATATCCTAAAGACTGCCTTCCATTGTCGTCATGGGCATTACAAGTTTGTTATAATGCCATTAGGTGTGACGAATGCTCCAGGTGTGTTCATGGGATTTATGAACATTGTGTTTTGTGAGTTCCTAGATAAGTTTTTGGTGGTTTTTATCAACAAAATCCTTATGTACTTCACATCTAAGGAGGATCATGTAGAGCATCTACACACTATTCTGGGAGTTCTTCTTCAACATCAGTTGTTTGGGAAGTTGTCTAAGTGTGAGTTTTGGGCTCGATAAGTTTGTTTCTTGGGGAATGTTGTGTCCCAACAGGGAGTATTTGTGGATCCATCAAAGATAGAAGCAGTTGTGTCTTGGTCAGCCCCAAGATAGTGGTAAAGGTGCGAAGTTTCCTTGGTCTCGCAGGCTGCTACAGGAGGTTCGTAGCCGATTTCTCCCGGGTTGTGACTCCTCTGACAGCATTTTCCAGGAAGGATCAAGCATTCGTGTGGACAAATCAGTGTCAAGAAGCTTTTGAGTATCTGAAGGAGAAGTTGGTAAGTACTCTAGTTATTTATCTTCCAGTAGAGGGAGTTTAGTTTGATGTTTTTTGTGATGCTTCGCATCTGGGGTTAGGCTGTGTTCTGATGCAGTAGAGATCAGTTGTTTCTTATAGGTATCAACAATTTCATCCCCACAAATTTAACTATGCCACCCATGATCTTGAGTTGTTAGTAGTGTTTTTTTCTCTGAATTTTTGGATACATTACCTCATTGGTGAGAGCTTTGTGGTTTTCATTGATCAAAAGAGCTTGAGGTATATTGTCTCCCAGTGTGACTTGAACATGTGACAATGTCGGTGGATGGAGTTCTTACAAGAATACGAATTCTAAATCTCATATACCCTTGGAAAAGGGAATGTTTTAATCGATGCGCTGAATAGGAAGACGCGTAGTGATCCAATGCGTGAATCTGGTAATTCTTGGAGAGTGATGGATGAAAATTAAGTATTACATCTCGATATGGGAGAAGTTGGGGGTACAGTTTATCGTTCTAAGATGGTGGTGTAGTCATATATGGTGTAACATCTCAAGTAAGTAAAGAATAATTGATTTTCATATCTATTTCTATTTATGAATTATATAGTCTTTTAGCGGCTTAAAATGAGAATAAATCCAATCTTAAGCATATAATACTCTAATATTTTTTTAAATGATCGTTTTACCGCCTTTTGATGGAAAATATTTTTTAAATAAAATTTTTGACAATTTTATAAGCTCTATTTTTCAAAATAAACTTATTCCTTAGGATTAGGACATTGAAATTTAATTTTGATAAATTTTTGGTATTTTTCTGACAATGTTCATTTTTTGATGAATAGAGAAAAATACTGCATTTTACTTTAAAACTGCTTTTTCATCTAATTTAATTATATAGATAAATTTTCCTTTTAATTGGTTTTAAAGTTTAATTAGAATATATTTTTACCATTTAATCCAATTTTGGTCATTGTAATTAATTTCACTTTATAATTGTGCATAAAAAGGTGTCAAACTTTTAATAGATATTGTTTCTAAAAACCCACTATTTTTTTTGACAACGAGAATTATTTTTAAATTAATTACTGCAATTTATGTGTCTGAAATTTTGTAAAATGGATTCCATATTTGGAATCATAAGTTCCAAATTATTTAATTAAGACTCTTTTGTTTTGGTACATTATGAATAGTAACTATGGTAATTATCTTTAATTATCGTGATTAATTAGTAATCGGGTAGTTAAGGGTAATAAAATAATATCATAATAATATAAAATGACCCCAACATGTGTCTTAATGATATTGGTTATGTCATGGCGGACCATTGGATTCCTTGTTCCAACTTAGGTACCCCATGGAATCGCTTTTGTGTGATAGTGACATTTTATCATTTTACATTTAAAGAAAGGAAAATATAACAAAAGTATGTAACACCTAAGTAAAAAAAAATTAATTTTTTATAAATAAATTATATCTTAGACTATAAATATTCATTGTAAATATAAAACTATTTCCTACATCATGGTATTTTTTTTATAATTTTTAGACATTAAATAAATAAATTTATTTATGACACCATGATGATGTAGTGATTACCTCGTTAATGAACGATTTAAATAAAATGAAATGATAATGTAAAATATAAGAGATACACTTGTAAAAAACATATTGGATGGGTGTATTTAGAACCCTTATCACCTAATCCTAGAAATATTTCATTTTTGGACCTTTAAAATCTGAAAATAATTTTATAATAAAGTAACATTTCAAGACTTTCCAAGAGTGCCCCTCCTCCCTCTTATAAAAGGCCCCCACCTCTACCCCCATTACCCACACCTATCAAGCCATTGGCTCAACCAAAATCTACTAATTTTATCTCTCCACATCCCTCTCTTCATCATATAAGCCTTACCTTAGGAATAAATCTCTTCAACAAACCCTTTTGGTTCAAACCAAGGGGAGTTACCTGATTTAAAGGTAATATCTTCTCTTATGTTATTTTATTTTATTTTGCTTATCCAACCCCCTAAAATCATTTTATTCATTTATTTTAAAAAAACACCAGTATATTCAATATACTAGGATGTTTTTATGAGAAATATTTTATTTACACTTACACACACTCTCGTCTAATGGTTAAAGAACATACTGTTTCTGTGGGTGGTGAATTACTGCCTCACGAAACGATGATTATTCAATATTCTTTCAACACCTCTCATGGTGGCCATTAAGATGTCACTATATTTATATATGATATATATTATGTTTAGTTTTTCCTTATGCTTCTGTATTTTCATTTATTGCATACCTTTATGGTTTCCATTATGGGTAAACGCAGTAATTTCATTTTAGGAAGTGCGGACTACCGCCCCCTCAAAGTGATTTGATTCGTTAATGTCATATGTGGGATGTATAAATGATGGAGTTAACGGTATTACATATGATATCATACTGGAATTATAATATACCTTTATATCATTATGATTTCATTCCATTAAACACAAAAAAGAAATGAAAGTAGCGTTCATGCGTACGTACGGCTTACCGTCTCCATGAACGGTGCATTTCATCTCTTACCTCTAAATGTTATGTAATATTATAAATGCATGTATATACTGGATATATATGATATATGTGATATCTAAATCATGAATATAATTCTGGATATAATGGATATTTTACCACATGAACAACTTGTAATTATAAGAAGTTTATTTTTGACTCAAGTACCAAGGATCGACAAAATGACCGTTATTAACTTAAATGATTACATAATGTTCATAACATGGTAATAAGTGATATAAAAGGAATAATGAACTTGAAAAAGGTTCTTAAGAAAGTATAAATTAACTCTAGTTTATTATTCAGCAGATTAAAGAACGATCGAGTCAAGTCGGACACGAGGTAAGGGACTTCATCATAATCTCCTTTCATTGAGGCATATTTTGTTTTATACACAAATTTATTTTATACGGTGTATTAACCCCTTTTACTTTTACTTTTATTCAAAAGGAATATTTTTATACGAAGCGTTTTACTAAATGACAAAAGGGAATGTTTTTGTCTTATGTATTCGGAGACAACGACTTCTCCACCGCCGTGACCATTATTTGAGTTTCAGCTTCCTCTACAAGCCATAACTTTTTTTTAAATGGAAAATAAATACCATGTTTTAATTTTCTTTTATTTTGGTATTAAAAATGGTTTTGATAATGTTTTGATTATATCAATGTATTTTTATATCTTGTGATTGAAATGTGTAAATTTTATGTTTCCTTTATGCATGTTTTATGTGATGCGATTACGTTATGGTTCTTGGGAATTATTTATGAAGATGTGTGGTTCTGAGATAAACTAAGGGCGGGTGAGCCCATGATATCTCTCCAATGTATTGGGTAACGTGAAAGGGTTAAATGCTAAGGTTTCTCCGAAGAGTTTTAGGGAATATACTATAATGGGTATTCCAAACGTAACCATGAGGGTTACTCCCTACGTAATAATGTTATGAATGCCTCAAGTTAACTTTATGTCTTATGCTTTCTATGAGTTATTCATAAATATTATGATTTCATGAGGTATGTTAAAGTGATTATATTATATGAATAAACTATGATTTCATTTATTCTTATGTATACATGGACTAATGTTTACTTTCCGTACTTCTATATCCCTTACTAAGCTTTTTATGCTCATCCCAAGTTTTTGAAATGTTTTTCACAGGTCAATGGAAAGTTACATGATGTGATGATAGTGTCGAGGAAGTTTCAAGAAAGAATCCATGTTTTATTTTAAATATGTTTCCTTTGATTAAAAAAATAAATATTGTCTTTGATGTAACCACCTTGTTTAAATGTGGAATGTAATGCATGATTTTTGATCTAATTCGCTAAAACTCTAAACCTGAAAAGATCCTCAATGTGTATTATTGAAATAACTCAAAATTAAGTAATGTTTAATGTTGGGGCCTTATAGTTGGTATCAAAGGTCAGTTTAGATAACTTTAGGAGTTAGAATTCTATTAAATGATTATCTAAAAATATTTTTTTATGGTCAAATTGAAATGTTATAGAATTTGAAGATTACCATGTTGCTTCATCAAAGACATGTTTGTTCAGAATGGTTTTCCACAGAGGAAACAGGGAAGCAGTGTTAGGAAGGCATACAGAAGGAAATGACCTTCCAAATCAGCATCCTTAGATGGTCATAATTGGAACTGAATAGTTTGTTGTAGTAATGGCGTAGTTTAATCAAGCAATAAATGGTGGTGGTATCCATGCACGAGATCAGCCAAGACAACCGCAGAGGAACATGTCAGTGGTGGAACATTTCATGAGGCAACATCCCCCATCATTCAGAGGATCATCTGACCCTGTGCCAGCTAATGGTTGGATTAAATCACTGGAGAAGATTTTAGATGTCATGGGGTGTTTAGACAATCAAAAGGCTAGTCTTTCTATTTACTATTTGTAGGGTGAAACAGATTAGTGGTGGTCGATGGTTAAAAATATTAGGGACGCTGATGGGATTGATGCTCTTGACTGGGATGAATTCAAAGGTATGTTTCTTGAGAAATATTTTCCTAAGGAAATTCGACTTCGGAAGGAAAAAAAAATTCTTGTAATTGAGGTAAGAGGACGACTCAGTGGCTGCTTATGAAGAAAAGTTCACTTGATTGGAAAGGTATGCTCCAAATTTTATCTAAGACCTTGATGGTAAAATCAATCGTTTTTACTCAGGATTAAAGCCAAAATATTGAAGGGAATTAGCTTCTCTTGAGTTCAAAAGTTATGAAAATCTTGTTCGATGTGCTGATAAGGTGGAAATGGAGTTTTCCAATGATCAAGTGTTCTATAACAACCAACAGAATAAGAGACCTAGGTGGGAGGAGAAAGGGAAGAATCCTTCAAAAAGGTTTGATGGTAAGAACACTAAGTTTGAAGTTTGTGATAAATGTGGTAAAAAGCATGTTGGGGAATGTCTTTTGAATTATATAAAGTGTTGTTGATGTGGTAAGATGGTACATAAGGCTCGTGATTGCACTGGAAAAGATCAGGGTGATGTTAATACCAAATTTGATTTACAGTTAGTGAAATTTTTCAAGTGCAATGAGATGGGTCATTATGCAAACGAGTGTTAGACAAAGAACTTGAATGATGGGAAGCAATCAGACTACAAGAAAAAAGGTGTGGTGAAATCTCTTGCAACTACTAAAAAAGATTTTGGGCCATCAAATGAAATTGTATCAGGTACTTTGTTTTTTTTCAGATTATTCCAATGTGTTGTTTGATTCAGGGTCTACACATTCTTTCATCTTTGAAAAATTTTCTAGTAAATTGGGAATTCCATCTCAAGAAATGACTCCTAAAATTGTGGTAAAAACACCTGGGGGAAATGTTGAGGCAAAAAAGAATTTATAAGAATCTTCCTATCCATATTCGTGGAAAGAACCTACTTGAAAACCTTATTTTTTTACCTCTAGTAGAGTTTGATGTTATCCTGGGTATAGATTGGCTCTCTGTTTACCATGCTAAGATTGATTGTAGAGATAAAGAAGTTTCTTTTCATAAATACTTTCAGTTTGTGTACAAGAATGAACCCTTACTGTTGATAACATATCAAGAGGCTGATAAACTTGTAAAAGATGGAAATGAATGTTACCTTGAACATATTGTTGAAAACAAAGGAACCTTTCAGATTAACGATGTTCCAGCGGTAAATGAGTATCTTGATGTTTTTCCTGATGAGTTCCCTGGAATAATACATGATCAGGAAGTTGAATTTACTATTGACTTAGTTCCTGATGCTAAGCCAATTTCAAAACCCTCTTATTGAATGGCTCAAATTGAACTTTTAGAGTTGAAGGAGAAATTGCAAGATTTATTAGAGAAAGGTTTCATTCGACCTAGAACATCACCATGGGGTGATCCTGTATTATTTTTTAAAAAGAAATATGGTTAAATGAGACTTTTCATTGATTATAGAGCCTTGAATAACATCACTATTAAGAACAAATATTCTTTGCCTCATATCTATGATTTATTTGATCAGCTCCAGGGGGATCAGTATTTTTCAAAGATTGACCTGAGATCGGGGTACCATCAGTTGAAGGTAAACGAAGTATATATTCTGAAGACTGCATTTCGTACAAGATATGGCCATTATGAATTTGTAGTAATGCCTTTTGGGTTAACCAATGCACCTTCTATATTTATGGACCTTATGAATCTAATTTTCCATGAGTTCTAGAATAAGTTATTGGTTGTTTTCATTGATGATATTTTGGCGTTTTCTAAAATTAAATAGGATCATGAAAGTCATTTAAGGGTTATTTTTCAAAGGTTAAAAGAAAATAAATTGTATAGGAAATTCAGCAAGTGTGAATTTTGGTTGCAACAAATTTATTTCCTTGGTCACATTGTTTCTAAAGATGGAATAATTGTTGATACTGAAAAACAAAGGTCGTTGAAGAATGGCCAAGACCCACAAATGTAACTGATATTTGTAGTTTTCTTGGTTTGGCAGGATATTACTGAAGGTTTGTTAAAAAATTTGCACAGTTTTCCAGCCCATTGACTAAGCTAACTTGGAAGGGTGTTAAGTTTATCTGGACAAAAGAATGTGATGATTGTTTTCAGGAATTGAAAAGAAGATTGGTGAAAGCTCCAGTTTTGGCACTACCTTCCAGGAATGGTGAGTTTGTTATCTACAATGATGCTTCATTAAAAGTACTTGGTTGCATCCTAATTCAGAATGATCAGGTAATTGCTTATGCTTCACATCAGTTGAAAACTCATGAGATAAATTACCCTACACATGATTTGGAATTAGCTGTTGTTGTTTTCACTTTAAAATTTTAGAGGAATCATTTTTATGGATTAAAGTGTGAAATATATACCGATCACAAAATTTTAAAGTATATATTCACTCAGAAATAATTGAACATGAGATAGAGGAGATGGATAGAATTAATCAAGGATTGTGATTGTACAATTCATTACCATCCAGGAAAAGAAAATAAAGTGGTTGATGCTTTGAGTCAAAAAAGTAATGCTTCATTAACCATGTTACATTTGGAACGTGATCCTTTGGTTAAGGATTTGATGAATTTTGGCATAGAAGTTGTTGGTGCAGGATGTTCTTCTGTTTTGTTTTAGGTATCAGTGAAATCTTCTCTAACAGACAGAATTAAGCAAGCTCAGAAGCAAGACAGTGAGTTGAAAAAAAAGGTAGGGCTGGTTCAGAAGGGTATGTTACCTGAATTAAACATTGATAATGATTGTTTTTTGAGATTTGGGAATAGATTGTGTGTGCCTTGTGATTCACAGTTTAAGAGAGAGTTGTTATGTGAAGCTCATAGTTCCCTGTTTTCAGTTCATCCTGGCAGTACTAATATGTATAGAGATCTTCGGGAGTATTAATGGTGGGATGGAATAAAAAGAGATATTTTTAATTTTACTATGAAGGGTTTGACTTGTGAACAGGTTAAAGAAGATAGGAAGTTGCCGAAAGGGATGCTTCAGACATTACCAGTGCCATAGTGGAAATTGGAGAATATATCCATGGACTTCGTTGTGGGATTTCCGAAGACACCTCGAGATAGCAATCTGGGTTATTGTTGATCGCTTGGCTAAATCTACTCATTTCCTTTCTATACGAGATACTCTTTCCCAAGATCAACTTTCTCGTTTGTATCATAAAGAGATATTCAGGTTACATTGAGTTCCCCTCTCCATTGTATATGATCATGATCCTAGGTTTACTTGTAACTTTTGGAAAGGCCTTCAGAAGTCGTTGGGTACTGAATTAAATTTTAGTACAGCTTTTCATCCTCAATCATATGGGCAGTTAGAACAAACAATTCAGACTTTAGAGGATATGCTACGTGCTTATTCGATAGATTATCAGGGAATTTGGGACCAACAACTTTCTTTGGTTGCGTTTTCTTATAATAACAGTTTTCATTCTAGTGTACAGATGGCACCATTTGAGTCATTATATGGGAAGCGGTGTCGAACTCCAGATTTTTGGGATGAAGTGGGTGAAAGGAAGTTGATGGGACCAAAATTGGTAGAAGAGTTGGCGAAAAAAGTTCAGCTGATATAGAAACACATGAGAACAGTTCAAAGCATGCAGAAAAGTTATGCGGACAACAGGAGGAAGGATCTCTCTTTTGAGGTAGGTGATCATGTCTTCCTCAAAGTTTCACCATGGAAAAGTGTGATGCAGTTTGGTAAGAAAGGAAAGTTGAGTCCAAGGTTCATTAGACCATATGAAATTCTATAGAGAGTTGGATCAGTTGCATACTGAGTGGCTTTACCTCTGAGTTTATCTCAGGTACACAATGTTTTTCATGTTTCAATGTTAAGGAAGTACATGCCAGATCCATCTCATGTTTTGAGTCCAAAGGTAGTTCAGCTGGAAGAGAATCTATCTTATGAGGAACAACTGGTCCATATTCTTGACCACAGGGAGCAAGTATTGCGGGATAAGGTGATTCATCAAGTAAAGTTTTAGTGGAAAAACCACATGATTGAAGAGGAAACATGGGAATCTGAAAATTCAATGAGGGATAAATACCCCCACTTATTCGATAAGTAAATAAATTGCAGGGATGCAATTTTCTAAAGGGGGGAAGGATGTAACATCCCAAGTAATTAAAGAGTTATGGATTTTCATATCTATGTCTATTTATGAATTAGATAGTGTTTTAGAGGCTTAAAATGAGAATAAATCCATTCTTAAGCATAGAATACTCTTATATTTTTTTAAAAGATCGTTTTACCACCTTTTGATGGAAAACGTTTTTTAAATCAAGATTTTGACAATTTTATAAGATCTATTTGTCAAAATAAACTTATTCTTTAGGATTGTGACATTGAAATTTAGTTTGGATAAATTTTTGTTATTTTTCTGACAATGTTCATTTTTTGATGAATAGAGAAAAATACTGCATTTTACTTCAAAACTAATTTTTCATCTAATTTAATTATATAGATAGATTGTCTTTTTAATTGGTTTTAAAGTTTAATTAGAATATATTTTTAACATTTAATCCAATTTTGGTCATTTTAATTAATTTCACTTTGGAATTGGGCATAAACAAGTGTCAAACTTTTGATAGATATTGTTTCTAAAAAACCGGCCATTTATTTTGACAATGGGAATTATTTTTAAATTAATTACTTTAATTTCTGTGTTTAGAATTTGGTAAAATGGATTCCATATTTGGAATCATAAGGTCCAAATTATGTAATTAAGACTCTTTTATTTTGGGACATTATGAGTAGTAACGACGGTAATTATCTTTAATTGTCGTGATTAATTAGTAATCGGGTAGTTAAGGGTAATAAAATAATATCATAATAATATAAAATGACCCCAACATGTGTCCTAATTCTATTGGTTGTGTCATGTACGACTATGGGATGCATTTTTCCAACTTAGGGATCCCATGGAATCACGTTTTTGTGATAGTGACATTTTATTATTTTACTTTTAAAGAAAGGAAAATATAACAAAAGTATGTAACACCTAAGTAAAACAATTTAAATTTTGTCTAAATAAATGATCTCTTAGACTATAAATAGTCATTGTAAATATAAAAATATTTCCTATATCATGGTATTTTTTTATAATTTTTATTCATTAAAAAAATAAATTTATTTATGACACCATGATGATGTAGTGATTACCTCATTAATGAACAATTTAAATAAAATGAAAAGATAATATAAAATATAAGACTTACACTTGTCAAAAACCTATTTTATGGGTTTATTTATAACCCTTATCACCTTATCCTCAAAATTTAACATTGTGGGACCTTTAAAAATAGAAAATCATTTTATAATAAAGTAACATTTCAAGACTTTCCAAGAGTGCCCCTCCTCCCTCTTATAAAAGGCCCCCACCTCTACCCCCATTACCCACACCTATCAAGCCATTGGCTCAACCAAAATCTACTAATTTTATCTCTCCACATCCCTATCTTCATCATATAAGCCTTACCTTAGGCATAAATCTCTTCAAGAAACCCTTTTGGTTCAAACCAAGGGGAGTTACCCGATTTAAAGGTAATGTCTTCTCTTACGTTCTTTTGTTTTATTTTGCTTATCCAACCCCCTAAAGTGTTTTTATTCATTTCTTTTGTAACAACACCAGTATTTTAAATATACTAAGATTTGGTTATTATAATGATTTTATTTACACTTACACACACTCCCGTCTAATGGTTAAAGAACATACTGTTTCTGTGGGTGGCGAATTACTGCCTCACGAAACGATGATTGTTCAATCTTCTTTTAACACCTCTCATTGTGGCCATTAAGATTTCTCCTATATTTATATATGATATATATTATGTTTATGTTTTAATTATGCTTCTGTATTTTTCATTTATTTCATACCTTTATGGTTTCCATTATGGGTAAACACGATATTTTCATTTTAGGAAGTGCGGACTACCGCCCCCTCAAAGTGATTTGATTCATTAATGCCATATGTGGGATGTATAAAGGATGGAGTTAATGGTATTACATATGATATCATACTTGAATTATAATATACCTTTATATCATTATTATTTCATTCCATTAAATACAAAAAAGAAATGATAGTAGCGTTCATGCGTACGTACGGCTTACCGTCTCCATGAACGGTGCATTTCATCTCTTACCTCTAAAAGTTATGTAATATTATAAATGCATGTATATACTGGATATATATGATATATGTGATTTCTACATCATGAATATAATTCTGTATATAATTGATATTTTACCACATGAACAACTTGTAATTATAAGAAGTTTATTTTTGACTCAAGTACCAATGATCGAAAAAACGACTGTTATTAACTTAAATGATTACATAATGTTCATAACATGGTAATAAGTGATATAAAAGGAATAATGAACTCGAAAAATGTTCTTAAGAAAGTATAAATTAACTCTATTTTATTATTCAGGAGATTAAATAATGATCGAGTCAAGTCAGACATGAGGTAAGGGACTTCGTCTCAATCTCCTTTCATTGAGGCATATTTTGTTTTATACACAACTTTTTTATATATGGTGTATAAACCCCTTTGACTTTTTCTTTTATTCAAAAGTAATCTTTTTATATGAAGCGTTTTATTAAACGATAAAAGGGAATGTTTTTGTCTTACGTATGCGGCGACAACGACTTCTCCGCCGTCGTGACCATTATTTGAGTTTCGGATTCCTCTACAAGCCATAATTTTTTTAAAATGAAAAATAAATACCATGTTTTAATTTTCTTTTATTTTGGTATTGAAAATGGTTTTGATAATGTTTTTATTATATCAATTTGTTTTGATATCTTCTGATTGAAATATGGAAATTTTATGTTTCCTTTATGCATGTTTTATGTGATACGATTATTTTATGGTTCTTGGGCATTGTTTATGAAGACGGGTGGTTTCGTGATAAACTAAGGGAGTTTGAGCCCGTGATAGCTCTCCAATGCATTGGGTAATGCAAAGGGGTTAAATTCTAAGGTTTCTCCGAAGATATTTAGGGAATATACTATAATGGGTATTCCAAACGTAACCATGAGGGTTACTCCCTATGTAAGAATGTTATGAATGCCTCAAGTTACCTTTGTGTCTTATGTTTTCTATAATTTATTCATAAATCTTATGATTTCATTAGGTATGTTAAAGTTCTTATATTCTATTAATAAAGTATGATTTCGTTGATTCTTATGTATAAATGGACTAATGTTTACCTTCTGTAATTCTATATCCTTTACTAATATTTTTATGATCATCCCATGTTTTTGAAATGTTTTTCACAGGTCAAGGGAGAGGTACATGATGTGATGATAGAGTCGAGGAAGTGTCAAGAAAGAATAAATGTTTTATTTTAAATATGTTTACTTTTATGAAAAAAATGAATATTTTCTTTGATGTTACCACCTTGTTTAAATGTGGAATGTAATGCATGATTTTTTATCTAATTCTCTAAAACTCTAAACCTGAAAAGATCCTCAATATGTATTATTGAAATAACTCAATATTAAGTAATTTTTAAGGTTGGGGCCTTATATCTGGTGAAGTAGGTGGAAGAGTCCCAGTTGGGGGATCTATAGGTGGAGGTCTGGAGAGACCAAGCTATTTGTGTTGAGGCCCCAGATGGTTGGTCTGATAATGAAAAACATCAAGTGTTGTATCACGGAAGGCTATTTCTTCCTTTATCAGTGCATAATAAAGTTCTTAGAGAGTTTCATAGTTCTCCTTTAGCAGTTCATACTGGTGTGACAAAGATGTACCGAGTCTTGAGGAGTCAGTTTTGGTGGTCTGGGTAGAAGCATGCAGTTGCGGAGTTTGTGTCTCAATGTTTGGTCTGCCATAAGGTGAAGGTCAAGCACCGTGTCCCTGGTGGTTTGCTCGAACAATTATATATTACTCAGTGGAAGTAGGAGGAAATCTAAATGGACTTTGTTACTAGTTTACCTCGAGCTCAGGGAGGACATGACTCTATTTGGGTGGTAGTTTATCATTTAAAAAATCATCCCACTTTATAGTGATCAAGGAGTTGAGATCAGTGGAAGTTTTGTCGAGGAAGTATCTAGAGGATGTGGTGAGAATCCATGAAGTCCCGAGGATGATCATTTATAATTGAGATCCTCGATTTACCTCTAGGGTGTGGGGAGGTCTCTAGATTTCTTTTGGTTCTATGTTATGTCTCAGCACTAATTTTCATCCGCAGACAGACGGTCAAACAGAGCGGACCAACCAAACTCTTAAAAACATGTTGTGCTCTTGTGTCCTAGATGTTGGAGGTTCATGGGTGAGGTACTAACCCTTGGTGGAGTTCTCTTACAACAATATTTTTTACTCCACCATCATTATGGCACCGTTTGAAGCATTGTATTAATGACCTTTCCATTCTCCATTATGCTGGTATGGGGTCGGAGAGTTAGCAATTCTCATACCAGAACTAGTGCAGAATATGACAGAGATGGTTCAGGTGATTTGTGATAGGATGAAGACAGTGAGGATCATCAAAAATCATATGTCGATCAAAGGAGGTAACCTTTGGAGTTTGATGTTGGGGATCACATTTTTATGATGGTAACTCTACGTCATGGGAAGTGAAGGTTTGGCCATGGGAGTAAGCTTTCTCCTCGGTTTATTGGGATTTTCAAGGTGTTGGATCATGTTGGATCCGTGTCATATTGAGTAGCACTTCTCCCGAAGATGATACATATGCACGATGTTTTTCATCTGTCGTAGCTCCATCATTATCTTCATAACAACTCTCACATCATCGATTGGGTCGAGATTGATGTTGATGATGATGGTACCTTCAAGGAGGGTCATGTTGAGATCCAGGACCACAAGGAGAAGGTGTTTCGTGGGTGTGTTATTCCCTTGGTTCATGTCTTATGGTGGCACAGTGGTGTGGAGGAGAGTACCTGGGAATGTGAGTCTCAGATTTGTGCTCATCACCCCAAGTTTTTTTAAGTTTAACTCTTTTCTTGTAATGATGTTCTCTTTTTGGTTGTAGACATTTCATGTTTATGAGATGGATTTATTTTGTTGCTATTGTGGATTTCTCTCTTTTGATAGGTATCTTGATGGGTGACTGTTTTAACCCCTTTGATGTTTCTGTTTAGGTTTGTTTTAAATTATTGTGGATGAGAATGTTTTTGAGAGGTATCTGATGTAATGTCTCAGAGCTCTCTGGTCCATTCCTTTGTTGAAATATGGTGTTTAAGGTGTTCTGGGAGGTCAAGGTGACTTATACCCAACACTTTACCAAATTTCCAGACTTTTTCATGAAATTGTCTCTAAAAATACTACCTCACAGATACTATCTCACAGATGTTGTCTCACAAAAAACTATCTCGTGAATAGGGTTTCCAGAACTATTTCATATTTCCTTTTCCAAATTTTCATATTTTTACAGTTTCGTTGAGTTAATGTTTTCTTTCACATAAAATGCATTCAAGGCCTTATTTTAAGGGATTTAAGGCCGATTCAAATCCCATGAATCCAATATTAATTTTCCTAAGTTTCGGGATTCCTTTACTTGGTCAAACCGCATGGTTTAATGAGACCCTATTTTAATGGAAAATCCATCATATCTTAAACTTATACTCCGTTAAATCTTATAAAGGTATGAGATTTATTCCTCCCTTGTTCTTCATTATCGTTTCCTAGTACTAGATGCTTGAACCCTTCCTTCCTTCTTATAGTATTTGTGTGATCAGACTTTCCTCCTTAGATTGGTTCCCCTTAAATTTATTCTTACTGCAAGCGCACCCCCTTTTTTGGTGCAACCAAGTAGTATCGATCAATATTCGATATGAGGTATGATCTATCATTGTTCTTTTGGGTTCATCTCCTTCTGTTTCTCCTTGACCTATTATGGAATGTTATCTCCATGTTCCTAATGGACTTTTCATGGGTTTTGTTCAGTGTGGTGGTGTCTCTACATCCTCAGGTGGATGCAGTCCTCCAAGATCGGTGATCGTGATATGTTTTTTTGGTCTATTCTAATTCAAAGAGCATCCAAAACCTTTTGAAGTTGGGGATTATTTACTTCTCTATTCTTTTACATTCATTCTTAGAGTTAGCATGATTTATCCACTAGACAACAATAGAATTGACATAATAAATATTTGAACTAGATAAATAAATCAGTATCGATTGTATGTTATTTCCTCTTCTTTTGCTAGATAGTTTGATATCTATGCTTGAGTTTTTTATAATGTAGTTCCTGATGGAAATTGATAAATAACATAAATTGGGATTTATTGTAATTATTTGTCAAAGATAAAGAGGCATGTAAGTGAATCTGGTTATTGTTGTTGTAATTTGATGTTATTAAATTGATGCAGTAAGCATGTTTAATCAATTTGTGATAACTATGATAGCTTTCTATTTAGGTTTCCTATAGTTGTAACCTACTATTAATGAACCGGTTAATTCAAGATGGATTAAATAACTTGTTGTTTGATAAAAGATAATGCCTGATAGGGTTTTGAGTTACCCTCTTTCTTGTAAGGCCAAGTGACTTGTGATTTGGAGCCTTGAGAGCTCGTTATGTTTGAAGGTTAGATGACTTTTTTAAGGTCCAATAGCCTAGTTAATAAAATGTTTGTTTTCCTAATACTTATGATGTGATATGAGATTGGATGGATATTGTGATATGTGGGGGTGGGAGGCCCATTGGTTGTGGTAGCAGTTGACGCTTAGAGTGGTGAGATGCATCGGTTTATGCATGTGCGTGTCGGGGAGGACATCGGAGATAATGAAACGGGTTGGATGTGAATGTTTGGATGATCGATGAATCTTATTGGTTGTTTATCTACTTTACCCATTGATCAAGGCAACAGGTCTTGCTTCCCCTCCTTCCAAAAGGGGCAAAGACACGTAGGGTATGCCATGTGATTTTCGTGTTTAGATTCTCAAGGGAGGATGGGTCTATGATCTTGCTATAGGTGGAAAAGAGTTGACAGGTAGTTCATCTACTCACTGAGTTAATCCCCCTAGTGTTTATTATCTTTGAATTTTTTTCTAGAATTCTTGGAAATATGGGAAAGTAATAATGATGTTAATAAATTATTTAAAGAATGATTATTAACAAATGGGGTTGGAATTTATTAGGGCTCAATGTTGAGATTACATTTTAAAGGAATAGTGGACTTTGGGTGTGATGATAATGAAATATAATTTGGAATTTCTAATGGTAAATTAATGTTTAAAGAATTAATAAACATAAATTGAAACTAATAAAAAGGGATATATTAATCTAATGAATCTCTTCAAATGGTTGTGTGCTTATTGAGTGCCTAGTCTTAGAAGTGCCATCCAGGAGTCCGAGAGACATTAGCTATAGTTGATTCTAAGACTAGGTTATGCTCATAGTGTGGTTGTGAGCTATAGTTTATTCTATAATTTTTGTGTTTCCATACTCTAATCCACCCCATCAGTTAGGGAAACTGACACCCTAAGGATTCTAAGCCTTGGGGGTGTTTTCCCTAACATTCTGGTGGGAGAATGGATGGCTGACTACCCCCTTTGGCCCTACTCTCTTCTCTTGGTATTTACTTGTGCTAGTAGAAACAGTGGTTAGTTTTCCCCCATATATGGGTGGAGAGGGTTGTAATGGCTTTTGGTTATTCACACACATATATTCTAGATGTAGTTTCTTATGGACTACTATAGGTGTAATGTTTATAGGTTGTGATGTCATGAGGATCCTTAATCGTTGTATGGGTTGTAATGGCTTGAGGTATAATTCCCGACGTATGATACACGTAATGATATATGTGGTGGATCCCAGAAACCACCTGGTTACTTTATTTGTGTGGATGTGGTGGTTGTACTATATGAGGTGCATGTTGTGGTGCTTCACCCAGGTGTTTGCGGTAAAGCCTTTTTGGAGAGATATTCTTAGGACGTGCGACGTTGGGGGAAAGCGGAAAACTAGTGTAGACCAATGTAGAAGTGGTAGCGGGTTACCCTTGATATTATTTATTATATTATATACTATTGTATGCAATACTTGGTGAGAGTATCCATGGTGGGGCTGGGAACATAGTATACTTGTTTAGGTGACGAGTTAGTTTCACTTGTTGTTCACTGTGCTTTAGCATGATTTCTTTAATTTTTCATGAGAGGCTCCAGGGAGGATCCTACTTAGTATCGTGTTATACTCACCCTATGTATATATAAACTGTTTTTCAAGTCACTTGGATTAGGTTGGAGATCAGGCTGGTTACTACTAGCTTGGGGTTGTAGGATCTGTTCGGGATTCCTGGTTACTTCTTTTTTTTACTTTCCTTTGGTACTTACAGTTTTTTCATTTAGATGTAGTAGTTTTGAATGACATTAAATATGTGTACTTGGTATTTCTTTTATATTTCATTCTGAGTTGTATTTGGCTGGTGTTTGTCTTATGTATCTCTTTTTCATGTGTTCTATTAGAGGGTAATGCCTTCCATTTGTGTGTTTACTATACCCTCAGTAATAGTCACCAACCTGGGGCCTACTGGAGGTGGGACTCAGGGGTCACTATCTCCCTAATCACATTGTCAACCCATGATGGGTACACGTTGTGGGGAGGGGGTCGTAACACCCCTGATCAGACTATTGGGGCAGTAATTCTCATCTAGAATCTGCATACATGGATACCCTCTCAAGAGTAATAATGTAAGACTAATCCTAACTGGTACTCCACATACGAATCCACCCCTTGAGGATCACATTCCTATCTATCTGTAAATATGTGTATAATATCATAGATCTACCTTGATCTATGTCTAGTATCCAATAGTTTTTTGTTTTGGTTAGGTAGAATTCCCCTAAACATATAAATTGGAAAACACCATATAAGTTTTTTTTTAAAGTTTAAATAACAAAAACTATTTCATTTATAACCAATATCATAACCACCCACTAGGGGTATATCACTAGGACATAAAATTTTTGTACTAACCAAATAGTTCCACTATACATCCCATTCCAGTGGGATTTGATAGATGTCTTTATCGATCATCTCATCATAGATCCACGTGACATGTTTTTAGAATAAAAATATACTATATCCTAACTGAGTAGAATGATACCACAAATTTATGTATTAAAATGCCATAAAATATGTTATTGACACTTTAAAAAATTAAACCCTCATCATTAGCGATATCAATCACTCATAGTCAATTGTATGCCATGTGAATCTTATATGCCAAATATGATGCAGGAACATTGGTCATTTTCCAATGGATCAAGAGACAAAACCAAAATAATCCATAAATCATAAAATAAAAAGCACATGTTTGTCATGATAGGTGATAAACATAAAATCAAAACATTAAGATCCTAGAACAACAGTCCCATACCCTCAACAAATTGGTTATCCTACCGGAAAAGGTGTTCCCAATGCACTAGTCTGATATCTATCACAAGATCTAACACGTTTTTATATAACATGTATACCATATCCCCAAATAATAAGACAAAATAAACTCTAATAATCTCTATAATATCAGTCACATATGTGATATAATACAATATTTTAATATGATGTAACCCCAAAACCCTCATCAATTCTCAGATTGACGACCACCACTAGACCTCAGGTGAGCCTCTCCATATGCTAGAGGTTGCTGAATATAAGTGGGGGCCTATGGTAGTACTATAAAAATACTATATCATGATATCATAGTGTTAAATATTAGATATAATAAACCAACATCGGCATTATAATAATACATTAGAGTGCATAAAAATAATAAATCATAGTAACATGTCATATCAAATCAACATACAGTGTCATATAGTCATAAAAACTCTCATACCACCCACCAAACCAACAACATATACAAAAAAATATACAAAAGGATCTATGAAATCCCCTCACCTAACCACTTCCTTGTAACTTATACCATCCGATATATACCACATGATCATGAAACTCCATTCCCCTTCCCAACCTGAACCTGTGATCAGTGAAGTTTTCTTGGGTACCTAAGTTCCATGGATTCCAGAGTAGGGCGTGGGTACAAATCTATAGGGAGACACCAATGTGGTTCTATACATAACTATTTAAATGTAGTTTATGTGATTGTGACATCCCTAATTGAATAAATAAATGCAACTATCAAATTGTAAATAAATAACCACTCTATATCCTCAATTTCTACCAAGAAACATAGGATCTACCCAAACCTACTTTTTCCAATGTCGGGGTGTATCAGAGCGGGTCACAAAACCATTCCTACCAAGAAAATTATAAAATATCCATTCTTAGGATCATGTAAAAAGAAATTTAATTCATGTGTATAGGCAACCCATCGCCTATATCTATGGAATACCCTTCTTGGAAAACCTCATAAAAAATCAGTGGATTTTCCTACCAAGAATCCAACAACTAGATCCAAGGGTGTGTCAATTACTCCAAATAATCCCATCATATAGATTCATGGAATACCCTTATATATATCAATCACATAGATCTAGGGGTGTTCCTCCACTATACTAGGAAAAACACCTTCATAAACTCAGGGTATTACCCTTCAAAGAATTTATTCCCTGGGGCCATAGGAGAAACCTACCAAGAAAAATACATCAAGAAACTCAAGTGATTTCTTTTCCAAGTAATTATAATTTGTAAATGGGGAATACCCTTACAATAATTACATTCTCCATGTCTAGGGGTGTCTTTATCCCCTATCATATATCACCTTGTCTAAGTTAATTGGTCGATTCCCCCTACCAGATATCACCTCATTTGAGTCTAGGGTTGTAGTTCTCCCTATAATATTTCACATAATTTATATCCAATTAAAAATTACAAGGAATCCTAAACTTTAGTTCCTCTAGATCCACTTATCATATCTAAGGAATCTGAAACCATATCTTAGAACTTTTATGTGGTAAACTAATCACCCTTAAACTCATCTCATACACCACATCTCAATGGTGTCCACCATTTACCTAAACCCATCCCATATAACCAATATCAACATAAAAAATGACCGACCTATTAATTTCACATGCATAATGGGCCTATCTATGATTTGGGTTATAAGGTGACACCCATAATCAACACTACCCTCATCCCAAAATGCACCCTCTATAGGGTTAATATCTTACTGGGTTACCCACTAGGGTCCCCTAGATCTCACCATAACATTGACACCCTTAGGTTCCCCTATATCAAAATAATTTATTAGGTTAACACCCTCAAATAAATTTTTCCATATCCCTTATCATTCTTAAATATTCATCAAGTATCTATTAGCACTATAATCTAATTTGTATTGGTTTCATACATGGAGATGGATTTAAGCCCATTTTCTTCCAAATTCTCTCTAGATAATTATCAACACCCAACACATCCATTAATCTACTACCAATATACCCACAAAAGTAATCATGTATCAATTAGAGAGGAAAACTCACCCCATAGTCATCTCAATAACTAATGGATCTAAGTAATCTTAAAGTTATACTAATGCCTAATAGGGCCACCGAACCAGATGCCATCATATCCTTCTACCTAGAGATCACTATGGAACCTATTCTATGGGACACTCTGATTATATATTAAAATTTCTCACCTAAATGGGTCTATGTATATCAATACATGAAATTATAACTAAGGTGTTGATCGTCAGTGGTTGAGGAAGTCAATCTAGTGCATAAGGGTCCATTGTGGCCCATGGGAAAATTGTTCAGTTTATCCAAGATTTTCATTTTAAATGAACAATTTACATAAATTAAAATGGTAATTCTCTATTAGTTTAAATAATATAAATCAGTTTCCAAACATAAATAAATAAATTCATATTCCATCAGGCATATAAAAAAGATGACCAACCTCAATAAGAAGTTGTATACTATTTAATTCATTACCGTATAATTATTTCCTAATCTCATAAAAATCCAATGACCATCATCTAATCAACTGAGACCCTAAATCAAAACAAAATATTCTGATTTATTTAATAATTATCAAGTTATAACTACTTAAATAATTAAAATTACTTCATTAATTAATTTATGATTTAATTCAATTAGGTATAATGCCTAAAAACTCCCTGATCCATAAACTATCGCAAAAACCTCAAGCCATAGTGTATCATCCACTCCTATATAACCACTAAATATAATACATTTCATCCCATAATTTAATCATGTGAATATTAAAAAATTTATTTTAAATTATCAAGTGCTCCTGTCATACAGAAAGCCCAACCAAACGCATGTGGGAGGTTCATGATGCACTCATGACACCATTTAGAGAAAAATAACTTACAAAATAATATAATTAAATCCTAAATTTAAGTTAATTTATGATAAAACCATTGAAAACACCTAATGATGGCATACCATCACCAAAACATCATGAAGTGGCATGAAGACATTATCTATGGTCCTCCCCTTCTCCATCGCAGAAAAATCCCCATTGAGTGGGATGATTTCCACAATTCTCTAGTGTAAATGATCATGAAACCCTGAAAAAAATTGGAGATAAAACTATGTAAATCATAGATGAAAACTAATGAAGGAAAGAATAGTGGTATTACCTTTTATTTTCCTTAAAATCATACCAAGAACCCTCTCGTATCATGGGGGATAAAGAAAAGGCAAGATGGGGGATAAAAACTATACATGGCCTTTAATAATGTCCTGCTCCACATACACTATAAGTAAATCTATACTTGTAAAATGTAGATGTTACCTTTCACAAAATTGTCTCCCAAAAACAGTTTATAGCACAAACCACATTTCAATGACTGATAGGACTCCCCCTCAAATTTTAAATTTCCTAAAACCATTGTTCATTACATAAAAGGTCTCCCCTAAAAAGTTTCATAGCCTGAACCACCTCAGAAAAGACACTAAATTCCCATTAATAGTGTAAAAAAATAGTTCACACAAAAAAATACTTTTTCATAGGGCTCCCACTTTGATCCAAACTCTATTCATCTTGTGAATCCCGTGGTACATGGTGTGAACCCCATGGTTCATGGTGTGAATAAAATAATTAGCTCAAAATTAATCTCTCGAGCCACTCAAATTTTCTTCAATTCTCTCTCAGGTACCCATGATAGAAAATGAGTCTCGAACAACATATATAAGACACTAGTATTTGATTTAAACCCACTTATAATCCCAATCCATTTCTCATTTCTCAAAAAAAACCTCACTAAACAAAAACATAAAATTACTATTAAAATTCCTAACTCAGAAAAGTGATGGTCCTTAAAATATTTTTTATAAAATATAATTTAGAGATTTATGTTTTTATAGAATAAAGAAATCAAAATTTTGATTCATTTTCATTTTAAGTGGTATTTATTCTATATTATTCATTTTTAATATATCTTGGTATTATTGAGAAATATTTTTGGTTATTAGAGAAGGTATGAAAATATTTATTATATTGTCAATTAGAGCTAAATGGGTAATATTTCATTATATATTTTTTAGTATAGTTTTTTATTATTATTGCTTTAAATATGAGAGAATATTTTTTTATTATACATTATATTTCTATTATGTGGAAAAAATATATGTATTTATAAATGAAACATTGAGAAAATACACCTATGCAACATCATTATAAAAACTCTAAAATATGGTATATTGTTTTTTCTTATTTAATAACATGGACTTGGATTAAATTATGGAAATGATTTTTTTCACATTCATTGTGACTTTAGGTTAGTTTTTTTTATCTATTCATGATAAATCCCACGATGGTGAAATCCTTAAAATTTTGTTTACTCTAGTATTGAGTGATTTTTAATTAATTAATATTTTTATTTTCTAGATACTTTACTTTATTTTTCTTATATATTAAAAACATTATTTTTTTCATTATCCCTTGAATCATTTTGTAACAAACTATTATTCATTTGAGAAAGGGAAAATTATTTTCTATAGAAATTTTAAGATGACTAGTCTGTCAAAATTTGAGACTAATCAAGAGGAAATTTCTTTCCCTTCTATGTATGGACATTTTTAGTTCAAGAATATTAATCATATAAATCTACCATATCCTGAAATTCTAATATTTAGTGGGGTTTACCTCGATATATATATATAAATGGAAGTGTCACTTATTAGTAGAAATGGGTTCCATAAAATAAGTATCATTCCACTGATGGATCATTTTTATGATCCCACATTAGTTATTGTGAGATTATTCTATAATTTCATTGATATTCCCTATAATTTAATTTTCTATTTATTTTTCACCTTGCAATTTCTTAGAAAATTTTCTTTATGTCTAACAATTGTATTTTCATTTTACTTAATTTTTTTTGTCAGATAAAACATTTTGGATGGTGAGAATTTAAAAATTATAAAATTGTAAGGATTGAGGACCTAGATAATACTTGTCACCAAGGAGAATACTTTGGTAATCATGTACATACAAGGGAATATTATTTATGCAAGGGTTTATCCCACAACAAATTAGATTGAGGAATCTATAAAATATTTATTGAATATAATTTTATCAATTCACTTGATAAACAAGATTACATAAAATTTTATAATGATACTCGTAAATTTAAATTTATATAGTTTTCTTATGTACATATGATGTTTCTTTTCCATAATTATTTTAATTTTAGAATGGTAGGGATTTCTTAACACTTAAAAATTATTTTAATATAAAATTGAATATTTTTGGGGAAGTTATTTCAAGTTATTCCATTATTTACCTTGATGATTTTATTAAAAGGATTGATTTTTATGTTGAATTATTTATATAGAAGTTTCTTTATTTCCTAATGATGGGATAATTAAAAATAATAATAACTAACCAGCATAGTAATATAAGTAATACTAATTTCATAGGTTTGATGGAGGAGGTTCATCAAGTTGAAATTATAATATGTAATGAATTAATATCCCATGATGAATTTTATGATATTCTTTTAATTTAAAAATAATTATAAAAACTTCACAGATGTTTTATCTTATGCATTCTCTTATCCATCTGAAATATAATAATTTATGACTATACATCGTCATATGTTTGATACAGATTAAAACTATTTATATACTTTATTACTTTTGAGAAGATACTTTCTTAAAATTTACACAAAAACAAATTTTCTCTATGAATTGTTCAATATTTATTATTGAGAAAAACCTATTTTTAATGGGTTTCTTCATATTTCTTAGAAAAATTGATTTCATTAAAAAATAATGAAAATGGAAATTATGTTATAAAATTATATTCATGATATATAAATGATAAAAATATTTTTCATTGATATTTTTAAAATAGAGGTTCAATGTAATGGCATACTCTGTTTCGAGTCTATTGGTTTAGAAATGACATGGGTTCCAAAGAGGTAATAACAAGAACTGATTTTAATTTTTTATTATGGATAAAAAATTGTTTCTCAATGCTTTTAGGGTGGTAAAATAAGGGTTTTTAAGGGGGTTTATTATATGGGGAGGCTCGGGTTGGGTTATAAGGGTTAGAGAGATGGGAGAAGACTGATTGGTGGCTAAAAAAACCACTGATTACTTGGTTTGGTGGTACAATGTACTCTATGTAAATCTAGAGAGGGGTTCCCTTTTCTTGAGGCTATTAGGTGGATATTTATTTTCACCAGATACCTAATGGAATAGCATGTGTCCAGTTCTGGGTGACCAAGAACCAGATGAATCTAGGGAATGTTTTTATAATTGAGGGAATAATGGTTAATTTAAACCCCTCTATTTCATACCCCTATTAATTTTCAGGTCCCAAATAGGTGAATTGAAGGGGTAGTTGATCCCATTTCCCCTTATATCCTCTATATTTTATCTATAAATCTAGGAGGCCATGGAGTTTCTTTGAATGGTTTTTGAGGTAGGTTTCCACCCACTACTCTTATTTTGATTCTCACCCTACTTCATTTTATTTTGGTGGATTATTATTAGGTACTCAGTGATGATTCCCTAGTTGAATAGTGTAATCTATCCTCTATGAAGTATATTTTTTTGTATTTTCTTATAGAAGATTCTAGGAGGATGGGAAAACTATGTTTTAGGCCATTATAGTTAAGTAATTCCACTTCCATGATTTATTTCTAGTTTTTCAACAATTGGGTATGGAATTAATAAAGGAATTAGTTTTGGATTTTTATTATTTTCTTAGTAGTGATCTCTAGGATATTCCATGTGTGAATCACACCTTGTTGCTTGAGGTTTTGGATATAAGAGATATCCCACTTTGTTTTTATATTATTATTCTCAAATAACTAATTATGAAATTAATTATGGATTTTTTAAAATTATTTTATAATTAATTATGTTTTTATTGATGGGGTTGGGTAATCTTTTTTATGGATGATGTTTAATTTATCATGATTAACGATGGTTGCCATGGTTTTCTAATGGGGAAGTAACTCCAATTTAGTTTGGTGCTCCTCAATTAATTTCTTTTTATTTATACTTATTCCTATACTTTATATGTTGTTTTGTGGAACTAATAATGTTCACCTAATCATAGTTAAATTAAATAGATTATTTCCTCACCATTTTGGAGTGGATATACTTCATTACAAACATGTGTGGACTCCCAAGTGGTGAGATGTGATGTCATGTCTATTATCGGTAGTGAGTATAATTTTAAGTAATATTGAACATGAAAATTGGAAGCTATTGGATTTCAATAAGAAAATATAATTGATTACCGTGAATAGTTGACCTTATTTTTCTTTGAGTGGAGGAAAAAGATGATTATGAGAGGCTAGCTTAGGGTTTGGCATTTGTGGGACCTTAATGTTAACATATAATTTTTTTATAGTTTATCAATATCTAGTGTGATTTTTCCTTACACATAAACATGTATATCTAGTGTGAAAACATCTTGTTTATGGTTTTGAGGTATAGAATTGGTGACATAGATGGACTTTGGGAGTTAAATAGACATTATGAAATTCCTTATGTATTTCTATAATATTATGTAGGTTTAGAAATTTATAAAATCATAGCATAAATGTGAAAATGTTTGATGTATTTCATTCCCATTGAGTGATGAGTATCAACCCTCATGTTTAAAAATATCCCAAGGTAACCCAGGAGGGGTGTCCCAATTATGATGCATCTTTGTGGACAATGTAGGTGTGTTGATCTCATTATAGTAACCAAAAAAAATACTAGAATCTGGATAACATGGAAACAAAATTAAATTAAATCAAGGAGTGAGTAGGTATGTTTCTTAATAGACTCTACTAGGATATTAATATTGTGTGTGGGAGAGCTTCTAACCCATATAACACATTTGATATTTCTATGTTTTTTACCCATTCCACTGATTATGTGTTTAATTTAAGGAATGATTTTAATTTTAATTCGGATGCATGGATTGATAAATGGATGTATATTTTACATGTTGGTAACTTATTACAATCATGCATATGAGGTTTAATAGGTATTTGGTTTTATAGATAATGATAATAATTTGAAAATGTGATGCGATGGAATGGGATATGTTTAACGAGTTGGGAAATCATGTTAACCATGGTGATGGATGTTAATGTGGAGTGGTTTATTCTATGGGTTGGAAAATATTCCAACCATGGGAACATTTTGGTATGGGCTGAGAATTCATTCCCAGAATATATGTGTGAGTGGTTATGGTATGGGCATTGTAATATTAGTTAGATGCACTTTCCAGCCATGAATATTCATTATCTATGAGTTAGATGTCCTACCAATAGTTTCTATGTAGATGTTTTGGATTGGGTATTCATTCCAACTATGGATGTAATGTGATATGGGATTATTAGTGATATTTTATGTTGAATTTTATGCCTCTCAATGATTTGTGGCATGGATTTGGGTGTGTGATATGAGTTAGGAATAATTCCCCCCAAGATGGTCATGATGCGGAAGGTTGGACGTGATGTATAATGGATCATAATTTACATACATATATTTATTCAAAATTGAAGAATATTCATTATAAAAAACCACTCCAGAACCATATATGGTAAGTGTCTTTAGAAAATAGGATAAATAAACAACTGGTTCATAAAACATCTACATCATCTCCCACTTATTCCTTCTTATCTAGAACCCTTTTTGACACATCTTACTTAATACCCTTTTTCATAACATGGGAAAAAGAAACATTATAAAGGGTGGTCTAAAATGATCAATAAGGGTAAAAAAGGGAGAGTTAAATCATATCATAATCATAAGGCATGAGATCATAAACATAACATTTGAAATCATAATCTTTTATATCAAATATCAAAATATCATGTCATGGGATAAATAATATAAGTTCATTAAAGAACATATTTCCAAAGAGAATAACATAAGACATAAAAAATTTTTGCATACACATAATCATAGAAAAATAATTCCATATTAGTCAAGGCTTACTTCCAAGACCATTATAGTGGACAAATTATTTTACTGAACCAATTGCACTCCTCATTCCAGCCCTGTATTACTGAACAAGGATCATTTCTCATTATATACATGTCTATCTCATGAGATAGAGGTATTTACCCAATGAATTGGAGGGAGATATAATCCACACCCATCACATAATGAAATCTATACATATGTGTTCCACAAGTACATAAATCATTCATTATATCATAACCCATAAAAATAAATGGGTTTCTTAAACAACATTCAATTATAAAATAAGCCATGGAATATAATTGGTTTTTATTATTATCATTCCATCATAAACATAAAAAAATCATAGGGATAATAGGGATATTATACTTGAAACATATCCTTATTAAAAAATATGTAACATAAAATAATATTATCTTATATGAAAAATAATTTTGATAGATTACTTGAAAATAATTCTTAAGGAAAATAACCTTTCTTCTTTGAAAAAGTTTTCTTTACTTAAAATTACACGAAACTTTTAAGGAATGTATTTTATTGGAAAATAAAATTTTAATATTTCAAGGAAAGATTCAAGTAAATAAAGTCACATTTAAGAATAAATATTTTTTTCATGTAATATAAGTTAAAATAAAACATTCTTCTCATACTTTTTCTGAATAAGTCAAAAAGTACCTCGTAGGGAAAATGAAAAAAATATTACTTTAAACCCATTTAGTAAAAACTCACAAATAGGTAAAAAAGTATTTTAAAAAATTTAGAATAATATTAATAATATTTTTGAATACATTTTTAAGTAACATGGAATTTGATGATAAATATACCCTAGTAAATACTTACGTATAAACAATCTCAGATAATAATGAGATTGTAAAATTATTCCTTACCTTAGGTCTGGGTTCCTTTTTACATATCATAAAATTAGGTATAATGGATTATATAATGTTATTATATTATTATAGAACCATATTTATATTTATTACTGCATATATTATCTTATTATACCATGTTTAATGATATTTCATTATTATTATTCTTTCGTGTGTTAATTGCTTCATTTTCTTATACATGTTTTTTCGTATAACCTCTAGTTCTTGAACATATAATATAGTTATGCCATTTATAAAATTATATTAAGGTAATATATATTATATTATTCATTATATACCTTTATATAATCATTCTTTAATGGTCAATAAGGAAAATGAATCACATCACGTCATGGAGACGGTAGGCCTTATATACGCATGAGTGACGATATCATTCTCTTAATAGTAAAAAATAAGGAAGTGAAAGTTATATATGTTGTTAAAGAATAAATATAATGTTATAATAACTATATATGTCTATTATTTTTATCATTATACCCATCCAAATAAAGTGGTGATGAAAAACGGATTACAAGACGGCATGGAGACAGTAGGTCGTACGTACGCATGCGTGGTAATTTCGTTTTTCATAGGATGGATAGAAGGTGTAATATGGTTGTTACATAATCATAATAAAATCTCAATATATATTTAATGATATAGTTATAAAATTATAATGGAAACAATTAAGTAATAGGAAGTAGAATAATAAATTATCTTGAGAGATTTGGTAAGTAAATTAGCTCTTCTTCGACTGGTTACCTCTATATAACCTCTTAGGGACACTAGAGTTTTTCTTTTAAGAAGAAAAAACCTATAGAATTAATCTAGGTATGTTGGGAAGGGAAATTTTTATGGTATATATGATATTTAAGGCTCAATGAGTTGTGAAGAAATGAGGGAGGAGGTTCCCTTTTATAATTGAGGTGGGGGTACCTTTGGAATTTCTAAAAATATACATTATAATAAATTAAATATCATTACAAATACCACAAAAAATTGAATAATAAAAAAATTATATGATATAAAGTCTTAATATCATTAAATAATGAATTTTAGAAAGAATTTCGTATTAATATAAACTGTATCATTTAATTATCACTAATTTAACAGTTTTTAATTTTAACTAAGGCAACAGATTGTTTGATTTTAAAAGAGTATAATTTTTACTTATTTGATGTAAATTAGACCATAAATGAATATTTTAGAATATTTTAGGCCATATTATAATTATTTGGTGTTTTTAAATATTTTTTATTATTTTTAAATAATTTCATAAAACATTATTTTGATAAAATATCAATAGTGTCAATTTTGATACTATTTATTTATTGGATTTCTTAATATATATATATATATATTACAAGTTAACTTTAAACATAGTATTTTATCATATGAAAAATATTTCAAGGTAATATATAAAATTATTTGGATATATTAATTATCTAAATTTATATTTATTTTAGTATTTTTAATAACATTTATTTGATATTTTCATTAACAAAATAATTACTACATCATATTTATGTAATTATTTAATATAATTATTTCTTTACTAAAAATTAAAAAAAATGATGAATAAAAATCTTCTATATTTTATAAAAATATTTATACTCAAGTTTATCTTCTGTATAACCCTATTTAAAAATGATATATTTATAAAAACATGAATGTTACATCTTTAAAATTTTATTAAATAAAATATTACAAATATAATAATTTTATCCATGTATTCTAAAACATCAAATATAAATTTATATCATGAAAATATTTTTCTTAAGTTAAAATTTTGTATTTATATTCTTTCATAACTTAAATTTTTTCCCATGTGGACACATAAGGTTGATAAAGACAAAGAAAGTGACATTTTATGTCTTTATTTGATTTAAATATTCTATAAGTCATTTTTAGTAGAAACTGTCTATTAAATAACTTGAATATGATCCTTTGGTATTGAGGATCGAATTTAATTCAACTGAAAAAAAATCTTGGCATTTGTTAGGGTCATTTTATAGACTTTATAATCCTTTTTAATCTAAATTACCTAATTTACTCTTTACTATGGTGACAAAATTTACCATGTTTACTATTCATTTTAGCCAAAAATAAGAGGTACCTATTTAGTAAATTTGTACCATAATAATAAAATTTTGGAATCTGTTTTTCATAATTAAAAATAAATATTTTTAGAAATTAATTTAAAATAAAACTGGTAAAATTTCATGAAAAATAGTTTTTCAAAAAAATGACCTTTTAAAACATAAAATTTTTTTATAATAAAGTCAGGTATAAACACCTTTTAAAAAACCATAATTATACTATTTTAACTTCAATTAAACTAATAAAAATTTAAAACTAATTCAAAACATAATTATACTATGTAAATATTTTAAAATATAAATAAAAATATCTTTTCACTATTCATCAAAACATGAAACTTACTAGAAAAAAACAAAAAAAATAACCAAAGTAAATTTTTATATTATGATTTCAAAGAATATTTTTAATTTTTCATATAAAAATTATAAAAGTGTCAAAAATTATATTGAAAAAGGGGTTCTCCATTAAAAGACGGTAAAATTACCCTTTTGAAAAATATATCTTTTATTTCATAGAATTAGATTTGTTCTTATCTTATGCCTATAAAATATATTGGATGAATATAAAAAATATTTGATTAAATTTATAACATATTTATTTCATTATTATCATTCACTAATTTTAATTAATTTAATTTATAAAAACAAAATGACTTTGGGATCATAAAAATAAGAATATTTTCTTTATATTAAATTGATTATATTTTTGTTTCAAATTAACCAATGAATTAAAAACATATTTTGATAAGTTATTTGTTCATATTTATTCCTGCTAATTTAACAGTTATGTTGTAATGGTCATTTTATAGTTTCTCATGATTCGTTTAAACTCTTGATTGTGTGCAATACAAGCTATTGAAGAATTATGTAAAGAGAAATATTTATTAAAATATTAGGGTGTTACATTCTACCCACCTTAAAATGAATTTAACCCCCAAAATTAATCACTTTGATACAAATAGATAAGGATACTTCTAACTCATCACATCCTCAAGTTTCCACATAGATTCCTCAAATTGGTGGTTCCAACATAAATCTTTAACCAAATGAGTGGTCTTGTTCCATAGAACTTTTTCACTAAAATATAGAATCTCTATTAGTTGTTATTCATAAGAAAGATCTTTCTCCAACGGTATAACTTATGAGTTTAGTACATGTGAAGGATTAGTTATGTACTTTATCAGGAGTGATATATGGAACACATTATGAACTTGAGAGAGATTCGGTGGAAACACCAATCTATAATCCACCTTTCCAACACGATAAAGAATTTCAAAAGTACCGATTTATATAGGGCCAAATTTTCCTTATTTTCAAATCTCATTACTCTTTTATAGGGAGATATTTGTATAAATACCTTATCACCCACTTCAAAATCTTAGTCTTTTCATCAATTGACAGCTTAACTTTTTTTTCAACTCCGGTCTGCTCTTATGTGTTGTTGAATTGATCTAACATTATCTACCATTTATTTAGAAAGATCAGGTCCCAAAATCTTTCTTTCCTCAATTTTACCCCAGCATGTTTTATTTCTACACTTATTACCATAGAGGTATTCATAATGAGCCATATGAATACTATAATGGAATCTATTATTGTTATAAAATTCTACCAAAGGTATGGGTTGGTCCCAACCAGCTTTAAAATTCATAGAGAAAACTCTCAACATGTCTTATAGAGTTCAAATTGCCCTCTCAGAATGAACATCTGTATGAGGATGATAAGAAGTGATAAAACATAACACTATATCCAAATCCTACTGAAAACTTCTGCAAAACTTCAAGTTAAACTACATATCTCGATCAGATATAATGGAAGGTGATACTCCATGAAATCTAACAACTTACTTTATATATATCCAAGAAATATTATCAAGATATAAGTCTTCTTGGATAGCAATAAAGTGTGTCATCTTCATAAGGAGATCAACTATAACCCATGTAGCATTATGGCATTTAGATTTTTTGGGAGTTCAAATGAAAAAATCCATGGTGTTGTTCTCCCATTTTCATTCTGGTATGGGTAATGGTTGTAACATCCCCTTATACTTCTATATCTTATCCTTAACTTATTGATAAACCAATCAATAAGAGACATATTATACATTATCACTTTTTATTCCATCCCACTAGAAATATTTCTTCAGGTTCTTGTACATCTTTTTTCTTCTAGGATGAATAAATAATGTTGAATTATGAGCACCATCCAATAGCTCCTACTTTAATTCTCATATGGGAGGAATACAAATATCGTTCCTAAAGGTTATTATCCTATCATAATCAAGGTTGTAGTTTGGAACATTTCTCGCCTTCTTTTTTAGTTCCACATCTTCCCTATGCACCTCCTTAATCATCACTTGTACACATGGTTGAATATTCATTTAAAAAAGATGCGATTTATCCCCTTCCTTTATGACTTCCAAATCTATCCTTTAAAAATCCATAAATATTGGATCTTTTCAGATCCTCATAATATATAGGATATCATGATCTTTTTGTATCAAAGCATTTTCCACATTGTTCCCTTTCCTATGGTGGTAATGTATTGAGTAGTCATAATCTTTAATCAACTCCAACCATCTCCTTTGGCGCATGTCCAGCTCCTTTTTATTAAAAATATACTTTAAACTTTTATGATGAGTATATATATTACAGTTTTCTCTATAAAGATAATTCCTCCATATATTTAATGTAAAGATTACCGCAACTGGCTACAAATCATGAATTGGGTAATTTTTCTTATGGATTTTCAATTTTCGTGAGGTATAAGATATCATTATATCATTTTTCATGAGAACACATCCCAACCCCATCTTGGATACATGACTATAGATCAAAAAACTTTCTCCACTATAGGGTAGTGTGAGAATAGGTTCACTAACTAACCTTATTTTTAGCTCTTTGAAATTATCTTCGCATTCCTCCATCCATATGAACTTAAGTCCTTTCTAAGTCAACTTGGTGAGTGGATTAGATAACCATGAAAAATCTTTCACAAAACATCAATAATATCCAACCACACTAAGAAAAATTTGGATCTCTATTACTATTTCTGGTCTAGTCCAATGTTCAATAACATTTGTCTTTGTTGGATCCACAAATATCCCCAATCTTGAAATTATGTGACCCAAAAATGAATCTTTTTTAATCCAAAATTCAAACTTGGTAAATTTTCTATAAATCTTCTCCTCCCTAAATGTCTTAAATAAAATTCTCAAGTGATTTTCATGTTCTTCCTTATTCTTTTAATATACAAGAATTTATTCTATAAATACTACCACAAACTTATCAAGATAATATCTAAAGACTCTATTCATTAAATCCATGAATATAGTGGGGGCATTCATAAGACCAAAAGGCATCACTATAAACTCATAGTGTCCATACCTTGTATGGAATGGAGTCTGGGGTAAATCCTCCTTCTTGACACTTAATTGATGATATAAATAATGAAGATAAATATTTGAAAAGTATTAAGCTCCATGTATTTGGTCAAATAAGTCATCAATAAGGGTAAGAGTATATTTTTTCTTGACAGTGATCTTGTTATGTTCACAATACTCAATAAATAGTCTCAATGATCCATCATTATTATTAACAAATAGAATCGGTACACCCCAAGGTGATGCAATAGGGTGTATGAATCCCTTATCATGATTCTCTTTGAGTTTCTTCTTCAATTACCACAACTTAAAAGGGGTAATTTTATAAGGATTCTTTGAAATAGGAATAGCACCACGTATGAGTTCTATTGAAAACTTGACTTCACTATTTAGTGGAAACTCTTGAAATTATTCCATAAAGACATCAAAAAACTATTATAAAATAGGTGTATCCTTAATAGTGAGTTTATACCTAACCATCTAAGTGAGATAACCTTTATTTAAAGGAATAAAGACTCATAATATAGAATAAATTTACACTAGAAGTTTGTATTCATCCTTGCATCAATAGATGATCATAGATTCATTTGGAATATATAATGTGTCTTCCCTTCCTTGGAAATTAATATGCTCTACATATATATAAATCCATTACATTCCATTAATCACATCGAATTCCACTAAAGGAAGGATCACAATATTTTTAAGAATCACTTTCCAACAAACATTAACTGGAGAAGAAGTATAAACTTGTGATATGAATGTTGTTCCATTAAGAATTTTCACAGCTAACTCAATATCTAATTATTTTGGTAATATAGTGATAATCTTAGAAAATTATTTAGAAACCAAAGATTTAGTGGGTCCAAAATCAAATAAAACATTTTCTACTTTTGAGTGGATGTTAAGTATACATTTCACCACTTTATCACCATAATCTACATTACCAATAGTGAGTGCATGTGATTTTCATTTTTCTTTAACCTTAAGAGGTTTTTGATATCAATCATAATCAGAAACCGTTGGATTAGGGCATTGATTATCATAATTCCTCATTTCCTTGAACTTGTAACAATGAGTCATGGGAGGTTAATTTTTTGTATTGTTTTCTCTATGCACATAATTAGATATTTTTTTCCATCACTTTGGAATTCAACTACCAAATGACCATATTTTACACAATTAAAAAAAATTTTGATCCCATTAAGATAGTCTCCTATGTGTTTCCTTCCACACTTTGAGCATAATGGAATACTCATGTTCTTTTCACAATGGTTTTTAGTTTTTCACTTGAATTCCATTTTTCGCTTCTTATCAAATCCATAAGATTTATGGGTTACAAAAATCTCTATCTCAACCTTGATATCACCAAAAAACGATTTCCTCATAGCTATTAAAGTCCCTTATGAATAATTCCCTTTGGAGACTTTGTTTTAAACCACTAAATAATCAATCAATCTTACTCTCAAGTTGGATTATAATTCCAAAATCATACCGTTCATGTCTTGTAAAATTTTCTTTATAGGTACCAATGGATTCATCGTCCTTTTTCTTAAGCTCAAGGAACTCCTTTTCTATTATCGTTTGAAGAATATAAGGAAAGTACTTATTGAAAAATAAGTTCTTGAACTCATCCCATTCCATGTATTCAATTTCATATATTTTCCATTTATTCTTGATAAGGTTCCACCATTGATCAGATTCACCTTCCAAATGATAGACTTCCAAGATGAATTTATCATGTTCTCGACATTGGAGAACTAAAAATATATATTTAGTATTATTGATCCATTGTTTAACCACTAGTGGGTCAGAAGACCCACTGAAGGAAGGTGGATGATTTATCATGAATGACTCAATAAAAACTTTCCTCTTTTTCTTGTTTGAATTTCCTCTATAATTTGTATCTTGAGAAATTTGTGTGAGAATGGAAGTAAGATTTTTCATTCCGGGTCCCAAAACATTCGGTTTCTTAGGAGTACAATCATTGCATTTCCCATTACATTCTGTATTAACATGGTTCCTTTAGGTTTCATCCATTAACTAAAACCAAGAATCATATTATGAGGAACACTAATCATAATGTTAATAACACATGTCATTTATGGGTGAATCCTACTGATATGTTCATCCAGGACATTCTCTGCTCCTTTTTTATCTCTAATGTCTAAATTGAATTCATGGAGGAGGAGAATCCAGTGAATGAGACATGCTTTGGATTCCAGTTTCTTAAGGAGATACCAGAGGGCTGCATGGTTTGAGAACACAATGACTTTAGACCCTAAAATATATGACCTAAATTTATCCAAGGAAAACACAATGGAAAGAAATTATCTTTTAGTTGTGGTGTAGTTTTCTTGGGCAGGGTCCAATGTATGTGAGGAATAGGCAATGACATGTGGAGCTCGATTGTAAGAACCCGGGTTTTTGGAACGGATCAAAATCCCGACCATGTTTGAATTTTTGACTTGTTTCCAAGGAAACTAGATAAAATGGGAAGTTTCTGGAAATTTCCAGACTACATGTCGAGTACATTAAGTACATGCCATGTATGTGAAGGCGAGTGACCGGCCGTGTACTCTCCAAGTACATGTCGTGTGATGACCGTGTAGTAGTTTCTTACTACATGACGTGTAGTTTTTAAAATTCCATGTATACCCCCGGCCGTGTGAGGCCATACATGGCATGTAGGCCTGTTGGCCAAGTAGAACCGAGGACACGCCGTGTTGCCTTTGGACACGCCGTGTAGTCTAGCCGTGTATAAGGGAAACACATGGCGTGTGGGTGAGTCGGTGAGGAAAGGAAGAGGAACCAAGTACACGTCGTGTACCACTAGGTACACACCGTGTACTCATGTCAGCAGGTTCGGAAAGTAGGTTGGCAGAATTCAGTCGTCTTATGAACAATTAAATGACCTATACACGGCATGTAGTCCTAAAGTACATGTTGTGTACTTTCTTTTTTTCGCTTAAAACAGGCAGTAGCCTCATATTGAGGCAGAACCTCATCTCCTCCGCCCGGATACGCGAACCAAGTCAGTCGGATCTTCAATCCTTCCCCGAATTTCCATCTGAGACCCGTTTCGAGCTCTGATTAGTGCGTTGGAACCCCCTCGGTAAGGCCTCGATTCCTCTTTGGTCATTCTGTCTTATTTTTGTTTTAGAACAAGTTATAGGCGGTTTAACGGTATTGAATCTTTTATAGATTTACCGAATTTTAGACCGAATTGGAGGGTGTTACTGGAGGAGAAGCATCGTGCGAGTCTCAGGTAGGTGGTGCATACCTTATTTTCTGTTTTCGTGGTTGTTTGGGTAACGCAACCTTCGGTGCATTTTCGGGTATTTTGAGCAGGACTCGTTTATCTGCTTTTTCATACTGTATTGATTATGGGACCTCTGGGATTCTTTTGAGTATGCTAGGTTACCAGTTTGCTTGAGCAGGGCCGGGTGAGGGTTCGTTGCTCGTAAGGTCATTTTGGCAGGGAAACGCCAAAATGGTTTTAGTTGAATTATTAAAGTGTTAAACTTGTTAGTTTAATTTATTAAATCCTGTTATAAATTGCTGGAGGCATTTAAGACCTCAGTGCTGGTATGGGACAGCACCTGGTATAGTGCAATTCAACCGTTTAGTTTTTTTTTGCTGGTTTATGTTATCTATTTAAATATGTAATATATGTAATTGATGAATTGCATCTGTTGGACCCCTTTGGGTTGTGTTGGGCTTGGCCCGGTTACTCTTGAGTGATGCTGATCATAGGTTGGGGCTTTCCCCGGGTTACTTTGGGTGGTTTTGACCATGGGATTGGGCATTGTGGACGTCGGATTGAGGCAGTGCAACTGTCAAGTTGGGCATGGCCCGGGTTACTTGGATGGTGAGGTCATCGGACTTGAGAGACACGGTCGTAGGGACACGAGGTGTCAGATGTTTTGGTGGCTTAGGACTATTTTGGTTATTACCGCTCACCCAGGACTTTGAGTAGTGTGCACACAGAGATACTCCGTGATGAGGTGGTTTTGACCACTCGTGTGGGTAGAGGCCCCTGTAGTTGTGGTTAGGTTTTTGGTTGGGGGTGTTTTCCGTAGAAAGCCACGTGGGAGGTGAGGAGACTTCAGGGAATGGACGTGCCTTCGGGACGTCGGTACTTGAGACACGAGGTGTCAGGAGGCACATGGTTCCAAGTTACTATTTTTTGGGCGTGCCTTCGGGATATCAGTACTTGAGACAAGAGGTGTCAGGAGTCACATGGTGCCAGGTTACTATTTTGGGCGTGCCTTTGGGACGTCGGTGCTTGAGACACGAGGTGTCAGGTGGCACCTGGTGCCGAGTTTCACGACAGAGATTCTGGCGTTGGCCGAAGCAGATGATACTCCATGGTGGCTGTTGATCACTAGTGGAGTTTGCGTTTACTTGTGCATAGTATTTATTACTACCTTCATTGAAATGCATGACTGCTTAAACACATATATTTGGTACGCACCATTGGGTGGTATCCTACTGAGATTTGTCTCACACCCTGCACGGGCCCCTCGGGACGCGTGCAGACTTTATGGATTTACGTGCAGGAAAGAGGTCAGCTTCAGGAGTTTGGCTACGTTAGTTGTTACATATATATGGTTTGGACCTTGAGGTCATGCCTAGCTGGGTTTACTTTATTTGTTTACTTTTTTGTATCGGCATGCTTACCTGTTGTAGCTACTGTTGGTTAGCCATCGGCGCCCTCTTTATATTCAATTGTGTATGACCTATTCTGGATGCATGTTTTAATGTTCAGTAGTAGTTACATATTATCAGCATGTTGTTGTGTTCATTTCCACTAATGTTGTTATATTTACTACTTCCGCTGTTTATCTATATTGGTTATGTTTCCACTCTGTGGGTCTGGTTCGAGTCTGCTGAGTCATTTATTTCCGCTGCATATTTTAGTAGTATACTCGGACTTGTACCCTTATTATGATCCTCCGAGAGGGTATAGCCTCCCCGCTATACCTATTCAGACCCTTGCTGCTAGTCGACAGCCTTTGGCATTCGGGGAGGTGCACCTAAGGTAGTGACACCCGACCCGTTTGGCACTGTTCGGGTGGCTGTCCAGGTCCGGGTCATCACAAAGTGGTATCAGAGGAGTTCATGACCTGGATTTAGTAGCACCGTTTTACTAGCTACTAATGAGTTTGAGGATTCTCGTTTAATTCTGTTGGTTTTACTATTTGGGGTATGGTAGATGGGAGATAGGTTGTTGTTATTAGAACTGGGTTTGTAGCTTTTTCTTGGGTTCCTGCAGCCCCAGGTACGAGTGATGGACTAAGTTTCCATGGGTGGGAATTGCTGTTGTTTTTTCTCAGATTACAGTTTATATGATTTCCACCTCGGTGGCTCACTTGATGCGTGATGTTCTTGATTGTGATATGTGACCCTTGACCCGGTATGGTAAGGGAGAATTGGACCATGGCCGGTACGGCGAGGCTTGGTTGATTGGTTTTTGATAGGCACGTTTTTTAGGGTATTTCAATTTCATAATTTCACGTATGATTTTTGAAGTGATAATTCCATGTGAATGAAACGTCAATTACCATGCTTTATATAATTTGAAATGTGAATTGGTGAAATTCCTGATAGAATTTCTAGTTGTTTCAATGTGTATGTCGTGCTTTATTTTTGTAGAATTACATGTTGCAGGATTCTGAGTCTGGATCTTATGAGAGCAGATAGGTACTATGGTTGAGGCATTGTAACTGTCAGGATTGGGCGACTCGGTCGTCTGTTTGAGGAAACATGAGTTGTCGGGATGGGCATGGCCCAAGTTACCTTTGATACTTGGCTCTGTTGAGGGCGGGTAAGGAGGCCATGAGGCCGGGATGCCATGGGGCATGGGTTGCGGTGAGGGGGAGTAAGGGTAGTTGTTATACACTACCTTTTACTGCTTTCCTTATCTGCGTAGAATATATTGTTATATATATATATATGGGTTGTATGACCATTTATGGTATTCAGCGGGTTACTCCTTCACGACACGATGGAGCGTCAGGCAGGAGATGAGACAGTAATGCAGGATCAGGGTTAGAATTCAGTATAGGTAGAGCACGAGATGCAAGTATAGGCTCAGGGACAGGATCAGGTTCAGGATCCAGTACAGGTAGGACAGCAGCCGGGTTTGGCATCGTTCGGGTCGTGGCTCGATGAGCAGCTCCGAGCGAGCCCGGTACGCGTCTTGTAGGGGATTGACAGAGGCGTGCAGGGTATAGATCCTTCTATGGTGTATCTGATGTGGGAGTTCCAGTCACAGCACCTGCCACTTTTTCAGGGTGAGGGTGGTCCACAGGCGGCAGAGAACTGGATAGAGAGTATGTAGATGATTTTCAAGCAGCTGGAGACGCCTCCAGGGTGGAGGGTCAAGCTGGTGAAGTACATGATGAGAGGACCGGTGAAGCGTTGGTGGGACATATAGGTCCATGAATGTAGGCACAAAAGACTGGCATGGAAGGACTTCGAGGATAGGTTCTTCGAGCACTTTTATCCGGAGATGCTGAGGGCCGAGAGAGCTCGGGAGTTCTTGAGTCTTCATTAGGGAGATATGTCTATCATGGACTATGCAGCTACCTTCATAGAGTTGTCTCCCTTTGCACCTGGTATGGTGAGCGATGACGCAGCTAGAGTGAGGCGCTTCAAGGATGGCTTACGACACGCTATTTGGGTCCAGGTGAACATCTTCAGGCTGGGTTCTTTCTCCAAGGCGGTGAATCAGGCACTCATAGATGAGAGAAATGAGAGAGATAAATCTCGCTTGGGCAAGGTGACAGCTTCAGGTGATGGATCAGACAGTAGGAAACCAGGACGGGACGAGTTCCAGCAGGGCAGTCAGGCCAGGGATTCAGCTAGACCACCTTGTGGGAGTTCTTCGGTGATTTGCTTCCAGTGTGGACAGTTGGGACATGTTCGGATGCAGTGCATTAGGCCTCCGAAGGAATGTCGGGCATGTGGAAAGGATGGGCATCTGGAGAGGTTTTGCAGATAGCCTTCTCAGATAGCCGGCAGACAGGGACCAGGACAGACTGTAGCGTCTGGAGTTGGTTCAGGTTCGGTACCCGGAGAGGGTAGTCAAGGTTCAGTTGTGCGTGGAGTTCATGACAGAGATGATGGGACCCAGCTGAGGGGTCAGTGGCCGGTGACGGGAGCAGTATCGTAGGGAGGTCAGGCGTCAGGCAGCCATGTTTCATGCCAGGTGCACGCCATGGAGCTACCAGAGGTTGAGCAAGCTGGTGAGCCAATGACAGTTAGAGGTACACCGCGGTATGACCGTGATCTCCATGTTTCCTTTTTGGCATGACCTGTAGAGGCATGTCTGTTTTGAGTGCACATAGTGCATAGGATCTATGTGGACTGACTAGATGCTAGTCAGTGGGATTGGAACCATATCGGGTGCGTTATATATATATGAGATGTGTATCATCATGTCATCAAGGATGCGGGTTACTTGAGGTATTGTGGGCATCGGGGCATCGTGGATGCGGGTTACTTGAGGTGCCTTTGGAATCGGGGCATCGAGGATGCGGGTTATTTGAGGTGCTATGCACCAGGACCTCGTAGAGGCGGACACCGATGCGGTTCATGCTACATTGAGTGTTGGAAGCAACACGTGATCACCAATGAGTTGCAAGGGTGATGATGCGTCACGGAAGGACTATGCGTCTGGAAAACAGGTTAGTAAACCGTGGTTGCTTTGAGCCTTGTTGGTTGAGACCGAGTAGGCAATTTCTAAGGTGGGGAGCCCCTTGAGGAATTTAGCCAGAACCTTGGGACCGGGGTAGTCTAGGTTGTTTAACCGGGATGGGCGTGTTCAGTTCCATCTCATGGTTTTGTTTGGTAGCTCGGGGACGAGTTGTGTTAAGGTGGGGAGTTTGTAAGAACCCGGGTTTTTGGAATGGGTCAAAATTCCGACCCTGTCTGAATTTTTTACTTGTTTCTGAAGAAACTGGATAAAATGGGAGGTTTCTAGAAATTTCCAGACTACACGCCGTGTATGTGAAGGCAAGTGACCGGCCGTGTACTCACCGAGCACATGTCGTGTGATGATCGTGTAGTAGTTTCTTACTACACGGCGTGTAGTTTTGAACACGCCGTGTATACCCCCGACCGTGTGAGGCCATACATGGCGTGTAGGCCTGTTGGCCGGGTAGAACCGAGGACACGTTGTGTTGCCTTTGGACACGCCGTGTAGTCTAGCCGTGTATAAGGGAAACACATGGCATGTGGGTGAGTCGGCGAGTAAAGGAAGAGGAACCAAGTACACACCGTGTACCACTAGGTACACGCCGTGTACTCATGTCGGTAGGTTCGGAAAGTAGGTCGACGAAATTCGGTCGTCTTATGAATAGTTAAATGACCTATACACGACATATAGTCCTAAAGTACACATTGTGTACTTTCTTTTTTTTGCTTAAAACGGGAAGTAGCCTCATATTGAGGCAGAACCTCATATCCTCTTCCCGGATACGCGAACCAAGTCGGCCGAATCTTCAATCCTTCCACGGATCTCCGTCCAAGACCCGTTTTGAGCTCTGATTAGTGCATTGGAACCCCCTCGGTAAGGTCTTGATTCCTATTTGGTCGTTCTATCTGATTTTTGTTTTAGAACGAGTTATATGCGGTTTAACGGTATTGAATATTTTGTAGATTTACCGTGTTTTAGACCGAATTGGCGGGTGTTACCAGAAGAGCAGCATCGTGCGAGTCTCAGGTAGGTGGTGCATACCTTATTTTTTGTTTTCGTGGATGTTTGGGTAATGCGACCTTTGGTGCATTTTCGGGTATTTTGAGCGGGACTCGTTTATCTGCTTTTTCATGCTGTATTGCTTATGGGACCTCTGGGATGCTTTTGATTATGCCAGGTTACCATTTTTCATGAGCAGGGCTGGGTGAGGGGTCGTTGCTTGTCGGGGCATTTTGGCTGGGGAATGCAAAAATGGTTTTAGTTGAATTATTAAAGTGTTAAACTTGTTAGTTTAAATTATTAAAGCCTATTATAAATTGCTGGAGGCATTTAAGACCTCAGTGCTGGTATGGGGAAGCACCTGGTATAGTGCAATTCAACTGTTTAGTTTGTTTTGCTGGTTTATGTTATCTGTTTAAATATGTAATATATGAAATTTCTGAATTGCATCTGTTGGACCCCTTTGGGTTGTGTTGGGCTTGGCCCAGTTACGCTTGAGTGATGCTGATCACAGTTTGGGGCTTTGCCCGGGTTACTTTGGGTGGTTTTGACCACGGGATTGGGCGTCGTGGATGTCGGATTGAGGTAGTGCGACTATCAGGTTGGGAATCGCTCAGGTTACTTGGATGGAGAGGCCATCAGACTTGAGCGACACGGTCGCAGGGACACGAGGTGTCAGATGTTTTGGTGTCTTAGGACTATTTTGGTGATTACCGCTCACCCGGGACTTTGAGTAGTGTGCACACAGAGATACTCCGTGATGAGGTGGTTTTGACCACTCGTGTGGGTAGAGGCCCCCGAAGTTGTGGTTACGTTTTTGGTTGGGAGTGCTTGTTATAGAAATCCACATGGGAGGTGAGGAGCCTTCAGGGAATGGGCGTGCCTTCGGGACGTCGGTACTTGAGACACGAGGTGTTAGGAGGCACATGGTGCCAGGTTACTATTTTTTTGGGCATGCCTTCAGGACGTCGGTACTTGAGACATGAGGTGTCAGGAGGCACATGGTGCTAGGTTACTATTTTGGGCATGTCTTCGGGACATCGGTGCTTGAGACACGAGGTGTCAGGTGGCACGTGGTGACAGGTTTCACGACAGAGATTCCGGCATTGGCAGAAGCAGGTGATACTCTATGGTGGCTGTTGAGCACCAGTGGAGTTTTCATTTACTTGTGTATAGTACTGTTTACTGCTTTCCTTAAAATGCATGACTACTTAAACACATATATTTGGTATACACCGTTGGGTGGTATCCTACTGAGATTTGTCTCACACCCTGCATGGGCCCCTCGGGACGCGTGCAGACTTTATGGATTTACGTGCAAGAAAGAGGCCAGCTTCAAGAGATGGGTTGCGTTGGTTGTTACATGGAGATGGTATGGACCTTGAGGTCATGCCTAGCTGGGTTTAATTTATTTGTTCACTTTTCTGTATCGGCATGCTTACCTGTTGTAGCTACTGTTGGTTAGCCATCGGTGCCCTCTTTATATTCAGTTGTGTATGACCTGTTCTGGATGCATGTTTTAATTTTCAGTAGTAGTTACATGTTATGAGCATGCTGTTGTGTTCATTTCCACTTCTTTTGTTATATTTAATTCTTCTGTTGTTTATCTATATTGGTTATGCTTCCGCTCTGCGGGTCTCGTTCGAGTCTGCTAAGTCATTTAATTTCTCCGCATATTTTAGTATTATACTCAGACCTGTACCCTTATTATGATCCTCCGAGAGGGTATAGCCTCCCCACTATACCTATTCAGACCTTCGCTGCTAGTCGGAAGCCTTTGGCGTTTGGGGAGGTGCGCCTAAGGTAGTGACACCCGGCCCGTTTGGCACTTTTCGGGTGGCTGGCCAGGTCCGGATTGTCACATCAATCAACCCTTTATGATAAGACAACACCAACTGCATAGTTAAAGGCATCACACATAATCTTGAATGGTAAATCCCACTAAGATGGTTGAATTACTTGGGGTGTTGTGAGACTCTTTTTTAACTTAATAAAAGATTCCTCAAATTCTTTATCAAAAACAAATTGTTTTTCTTTTTAGAGTAATCAGGAGAGGGGGAGTGCAATTTTACTAAATTCACGAATGAAATGACAGTAAAATTCAGAATGACCTAGGAAATACCACACATCCCGCACATTTTTAGGGAATGGTAGGGAATAAGTGATATCCACTTTTGATTTATCTACTTCGATACCATCCCTAGAAATGACATGTCCAAAAACTATAACTTGTCGCACCGTGAAATAGAATTTATCATAATTTAATACGATATTCTTTTAAATACAGAGACGTTGGACTAAAGAAAGACTTCTCAAACATTCATCAAAAGAGGATCCATAAAAATTTAAATCATCCATGAATACTTCCATGCAATTCTTCCAGGTAATCTAAAAATAATAATAACCATGCATCACTGGAAAGTACTCGGATCATTGGACAGACCAAATGGCATCCTCCTATATGAAAACGTGCCAAAGGGGAAAGTGAAGGTCATCTTTTCTTGATTCTTGGGGGCAGAATGGATTTGAAAATATCTAGAATACCCATCAAGAAAATAGAGATGGGACTTCCCTACTAGCCTCCTAAGAATTTGTTCAATGAATGGAAATGGGAAATGGTCCTTCCTATTGTGTTGGTTTAGTCGGTGATAGTCTATGCAGACACGCCAACTATTCTATACACGAGTTGGAACCAATTCATTGTTTTCATTTTTGATTACTTTAAGGCCAGTTTTTTTAGGAACTTCTTGAATGGTACTGACCAATTGGCTGTCATGAATGGGGTAAATGATTCCTGCAGCCAATAATTTTGTTATCTCCTTTTTCACAACTTCTATGAGGTTTGGGTTCAGTAAGTATTGTGACTGCCTCACTGTTTTAGCCTCATAATTTAATAAAATATGATGTGTCTAAATTGATGGGCTAATACTAGGAATGTTAGCAATTGTCCTTACCAATGATTGTTTATAATCCCTCAAAAGTTCAAGCAGTCACATTTCATGCTCAGGAGGGATTAAACTAGCAAGGATGACCGGAAAATTGATTCCATTCTCAAGATGTGAATATTTTAAATCTTGAGAAATTTGTTTTAGTTTCAATTCAGGTGGATTTTGGATTGATGGGAGTGTGTGTGAAATTGAGAGGTCACTGATCTCATCTAACTACTCAATGGTATCATCCTCAATAGAGGAATTAACTTTTACAATCTTAGTAGTATCATTGATGGTTAAGTGATCCTCAGTGTTCAAGAAATCATCAATCAACCAACCTGTATTACATTTCTCTAGACTACTAAAATAATCAATGAATGAATCATTTCCTATAATTTCAATCAATAAAGAAAACTCAGAAAGGGGATTATGAGAATGAAATGAAGTTTTTTCAAGGGAAGGAAGTACATCTATAGAATTAACAGAGAGAGGGGAATGTTATTATGAGGGGTTCTTCATGGAATCAAAGTTGTACAAGTGGAAAATGTCACCACCAAACTCCATAGATAATGTACCATTGTGGAAATTAATTTTGATTTTGGAGATTTTCAAGAAGGGTATCCCCAATATAATTGGAGCATATCCGTTCATCCTATCATCTTCCATTTTAGCACATAAAAATCAGCAGGAAAAATTAAAATTTTCACCCTCATAAGAACATCCTCTAACACACCAGAAGGGTGTGTTGTGCTTCGATTTTCTAGTTGAATGACTATTCCAGTGGGCTTTAGTTCACCGACATGCAATGAAGAGTAAATGGAGTGAGGCATCACCTTAATAGAGGCACCCAAATCAAGAATAGCATTATAAAAAGAATACCCCCTATGGTGCATAGAATTGATAATGTTCCACGATCATTATAGTTGGTGGGAAGTGATGGATCTATCGATGCTGAAACATTCCTCCCCAAGATCTCCTTTTCATCTCCATGAAGTCGCCTTCGAGGTGTACACATCTCCTTTATAAACTTTTTGTATCATGGAATTTGCTTCACAGCATCAATCAAGGAGATGTTAACATGAACTTTTTGGAAAATTTACAATATTTACTTATCAAGTTCTATTTCTTTATGTTTTCTTGGTTGGGTGGACCTTTGAGGAAATGGAAGAGTAATTGTTGGGCTAGGTAACTCATCAATAGACACACTCTTTCCTTTGGAAGGTCTTCTCTCAGATTAAGGTTCTACCTCATTTGAATAATTTTTAATGGTTGGGATGGTGGTTTCCTTAAGAGAGGATGACTCTAACGTAGGGTTGATTTGTCTTTTAAGTTTTGTTCCACTCCTAAGGGTGATATAACTAACATTTCCTTTATCCCTAGGGTTAACTACTGGTTGAGAGGGTAGTTTACCTGACCCATGGCTTTGGATTTCACATACCGAGTTATCTAGTTGGCCTAATTGGGTTTTTATGTCTTGTATGGAAGATTAGGAGGTTTTTTGGAATTGGAGATTGTTGGAATCCATTTCTTCATCATATCTTCTAGGCTAAGATTAGACTTGGGAGGGGGTGGTTGGAAAGGCATTTGTGGTGGTTTGGTATTTCTGGGTGGTGGTGGTGGATGACTACTCTACCCTAGTTGGTTCCATTGTTGATGAGACTAGTTTAAATACCCCATTTCCTATAATCTTGGCTTTATTTACACTCATAGTTAGATGGATAGTATGGTTCTTGCCTAAAGGGTTGGTTATAGGGGTGTCCTGGGAAGATTGCCTCACAACTCTCAGAAGTTTCTCTCAATTGGGGGCATTGGTTAGAATAATGGGTGTCAGAAGAGCAGATTACACAATGTATGGGAGGAGGAGATTGATATTTACCTTGGTAGAGAGAGAGTTGTTGTAAAATGGTACTTACCTCTTCAAACTTCATGTCCAAATTCTTCTCAAATTCAGCACTTTGCACCTCATGGAAACCTCAAATGGGTACACTAGACTATGAACCAAATTGCTGAGTGTTTTGTGCCATGTTTTTAATTAGGGTTCTTGCAACAATTGGGGTCTTATCAACTAGCGCACCACCTACAGCAGCATCAATAAAATTTCAGTCAATAGGAATTAAACCTTCATAAAAATACTGAATTAAAATTTGATCACTTATTTGGTGGTGTGGATATCTTGAACATAACCTCTTAAAGCATTCCCAGTATTCATGTAATGTTTCCCCTTTTGATTGCCTTATACTATAGATTTCTTTCCTTATAGTTTCAATTCGAGAGGCTGGGAAATATTTTTCAAGAAAAAGGCGTTTCATGTCTTCCCAACCTCTAATTGGTGAATTCGCATAGTAAAGCTAGTCTTTTGCAGTGTCTTCCAATGAAAATGGGATTGCTATGAGATTTACATGTTCTTAATTTATATTTAAAGGTTTCAATGTAAAACACATAGTATGGAATTATTTTAAGTTTTTATGTGGATATTCTCTAGAAAGCCCATGGAATCTTGGTAATATATTAATTAAACCATATTTTAGTTCAAAATTGGGTCCCTCACCTTGTAATTGAATGTATGTGGGTTGGATATCGACATCGGGTGAGGTTAGTTCTTTTAGTGTTCCATTTTTTTCATCCATGTTATACAAGTTTATTTCAATTTTGATGTTGGTTCCAAAATAAGAAGATGAAGGATCAATAATAGTGTTTTTGTCTTGTGTGTCCTCCTTCAAAGGGTTCTCTTGTGCGTCTCGGGGTTGCTGACATAAGATCCTCTCTGTTTCAGGTTTGAAAGGTGGTAAATATCCCAGATTAGAATGTTTCATGCACAAAACCTACATAATAAATAAATCAGAACATAAAAATATAGGTAAATATATAAGATAAAACAAATAAATATTCACAAAATTTACAAAAAATATTTTCAAAAACACGCAATTAAAAACCAAAGTGATCCCCGGAAACAGTGCCAAAATTTGACAGTGTTGTTGTAACATGTCAAATTTATTATGATTTTAATATTTATTTATATTCTATGGAATGCCCTAGGTCTTCTCTCAAGGAGCATTGATAGGTTTTGAGTGTGTATTTTTAATAAAATTTACTAAAGGATGGGGTGGTTTTGAAAACGGTTTTAAAAATAAAATGACTTAATTAAAGAGTTTAATAGTTGCTAAATAAAAGTGGTGTTATAGAATTATGAGATAAGGAGATAATTTCAAGTTCACTACACATCTTGGATAGTTCATTGCTCAGAAAACTTCACCTGGTTTTGTTTAATTATTTGGTTGAAGTTTTTCAATATCTTGACTACCCTCTTACACCTTAAAATGATGCACAAAGAAGCAACCCTGGACACAACGATCGTGTTGGTCAAGGTTTGGTTCTCAATTATAGAACAAGGGATACCAAATCATACTAAAATCTTATATATTTGTGAGAGAGAAAGGATGATTTTTTGTCTAATTGGAACAACCCAAGATTCCCACTTGAAATTTCAACTCAATTAGTGTTAAAATAAAACGTGTTTCACTTAATTATATCAAAATAAAAGAATCTAGGGGAGAATCATGCAAAGACAAGAAATAAGTGAAATATTTAACACACAAATTATAAAAAACTAGTAGAATAACTAGTTCTGAAAATCCCTCCCAAGTTTTTGTAGCTCCCTCGAAATGATTTTCCACTGTTTAGCTCGCCATCGAGAGGAGGCGGAGGCTCAGGTGGAACTCCACCTTCATACTTGATACCCCTATGAGGATAGGGGACTCCATAACTTCTAGGATGAGAATGAGACTCCTCTAGGAATCCAAAATATAAGAGCTTCACTTCTGGTTCAAACTACTAAATGGGGTACCCAAGGTGACTTTTTATACCAAAAATGGGAAGTGGTTTTGGGAACCCAAATTTTGATAAACCACTTGGAGGATAGTTTTTGGCTACTATAAAATCCAATCTCCCTTTTGAAAAAACTGGAAAGTTATAGCCCCACTTCCTAACTATCACCACCATAAGTTTTTGTTAGGTCCACTAGGATAGATACCTTGAGAGGGGGGTGAATCAGGGTATGACAGATTAAAATGACTACCCCTTTGGATCTAGTTTTTCTGTAAGAAAAAACCCTCTTCTCTCTCCTTCCCGATGCATAGTATGAACAAACCTTAAAGCATTCACAGGACACGGTGATTTTTACTTGGTTCACCCTCACTCGGCTACGTCCAAGAAGCATACACCAGTAGTGTGTCGATGTACCAATTCCACTATAAGCGCACTGCTATTTACAAGTTCGAAGCGGACTCACTATCCCTCCTGGTTTACAACCACTCACAATATGAAAGCTCACTGCTCTCTCAACTAAAGTGTGATCACTACTTCTTTAGAATATCTAGTCACAGTTTATAGACCTGTAGGTCTCTTCATTATCACTAATGAAATCGGCATCCTTAACTATTGATAGATGCTCTATTGACATCCAACTTTCACCCACAGATGAATCTCACTTTGTACCGGGTGTACTGGGCAACTGCAATTTTTACGCGCATCCCTTACTGTACCTTGCGCGAAATTCCCTTGCCTTACGTGAAATCCACTTTTCATGCAACCACTACATTTTACACACATCCTCTACACTGCCTTGTGCATAATTTTCTATTCTTGCACGAAATTCACTTTTTGCGCAACACTTCCTTTTACATGCAACGACCTGCTTTTATGCGCAGCCTCTACATTTCACGCAAACAGTTGTTTTACGTGAAAACTTGTTGGTTTCTAGCAACTCCCTTGTGAACTCCAATTTCATGCACCAGATCTCGGATACTCTCTATGACTTGAGCTTCTTGAATTAGGGGGTCACTTTATATTTATAGGCAAAATTGACCCCTTCATGAAAAACCCTCCTCGAGCGTGTAATTATCTTCGAGTGCAAAAAACACATCTTCCATGCAACACCTTTTTTCACACACTTGCTCCAATATTTCTCGCATCCCATTCCTTTTCCAATTTTTGAGCTTCTGATCTTGAAACACCTCTTGCGTGAAAAATTGCATCCCTCTATTTCACACATCCCACAAATATTTCGCGCACCACTTTGATTTTTTGTGCAACACATTATTTTTCTGCACAAAACTCTGATTTTGCGCACTCCTCCCTTTACTAAAAAAGAATCTCTCCATTTTTTGATTTCCAGGCCCAAAAATTTCACAAACACTGGAAAACGGTGCACCTTGTATCTGATCTTTTTGTACCGCCTCCAGATCGTTCATTCCTTTGTAGAGGTTCATCAATCAATCATGGATTGTTGAAAGCATCCCTTGAACCCAAAAAATCACTATCTAAACCCCCTTTGTCAATACACTCATACATCATGGTCTGATTTGTCAACAAACACAACATGAAGGCCCACTTTTTCAACAAACACAATCACCTCAAAAATGCTTAAATGATTCCTTGAGGGATTCTTTCCCAACATTTTTACATCATTTGGACAATCACACCTCGAGATATGAATATATTACAGAATGCCACTTTTGACTTTGTGCATATTCGGTGTCTTGGACATATCAGTTCTAATGGGCCCCTTAAAAGCCTAATAGGGATTGGGTTCCTTGAGATGAAATGTATACTATTAAATATTTTACCATCCCACAAAATTTCATCCAATTTGGATATACGTTCTAGTATAATTGTGTAGATTAATCCACTGGTGTGCTTGGATCCTGTGTAGTTTGGCCCATTTTTCTTGGACTCCATCATGGATCCTCCAAATCACCTCCACCTTCAATGAAATTATCCAAACAAGTAACATTTATCTTTTTAATAGTGATAAACAAAAAATACTTGAATCAAACATTAAGTTTATTTTGTTATTATATTTTTAATTTTCAATAGAAATTCAGTTTAATACAATGGTGTAAGGGTGAAAATGACACAGTGAATCATGCTACGATCCAATATATAGCATATTTATTTCATTATTATCATTCAGTAATTTTAGTTAATTTAATTTATAAAGGAGAAATTACTTTGCGAGCATAAAAATAGAATAATTCATTTACATTCAATTGGTTTATATTTTCTTTTATAATTAACCAATGAATTCACAACACATTTTTATATGTTATTTATTCATATTTATTCTTTACAATTTAATAGATAGGTTATAATGGTCATTTTATATTGTCTCATGGTTCCTTTTAAATCATGATTACATGTAATTTCAGCTATTGAAGAATTATTTAAAGAGAAATATTTATTAAAATTTCAGGGTATTACAAGATGCCTCCCAAGAGACTATGATGTAAGTTGTATGTGATTCCTATAAGGATGTTAGTTACTTAAGTTTTGAGAAAATAATCTATATGATATTTCTTGGAACATCATTCCTAATCAATGTTTTTGTGACATGTTTAGATATACCTCGTCACATTCCAAAGTAAGTATGCTAACTCTGGGGTGTCTTGGGTAGCACCCATAGTCATGAATGGTATTATGTTTTAAATTTATTTATTTATTTTTTATAATCATATAATAATGTTCATGAATAGTATTTAATAGATATATTATGAATAACATTGGAAGTCTCCAACTAAGTCATACGCTCACCCTACTTGGGTGACCCTAACACTTTGGTACCTGAGAAGAAATCATGATTACATGCACAAGTAGGGTAGAGTCTCAACATTGGATGGTTGAGTTGGCTATCTTTGATGAATTATAAATATGAGACTAGATCATGACTCAGGACCATGTTGTTATTTTTTTTGTTTTTATTTATTTCAGTCTTGGTATTATATGATTATCCAACTATAGATCCCAAATGATTTTTTGGGACTCTTGTTATATCTAAATAGACACTCTTTTATTTCATGTGATATGTTTTTATTATTATTGGGTGTTTAGCTATGATTCTTCCTTTATCCTGGTTGTATCATGTTTAATTATTATATTCTACTCCTATAATGTTATTTGGCTTTTTTTTACAAGAGGGTCTTGTCTTAGCATGGTATCACTATAGACCCTTATTGTTAGTTGGTAGTCTGTGGAATATAGGGAGACATGCCTAAGGTCACAAAGTTCTATAGTATGGTTACTATAGAGTGGTCTAGGGTGGGATGCTTCAAAGTGGTATTTAAACATTTTTTTCATTGTCTTACTATTTGGGGATAGGGTGGAAAAAATATAGGACTAGTAAAAATAAGGGAATAACATTGTGTTTGTTCCTTGGATTCATCTACCTGATATGAAGTCTAAGAATTTATGGATTCATGATTCATTTTCTTTATTTTTTATGTTATATTATGGATGACTATTATTGAGTATAATGTTTTGGATTTATTAATTGCTTGATTTTCTCTAGTCCCTTAGTTGTAATATAGTAGGTTTTCATGCATTATATTTTCAAATAGGTTCTCATGACATTTTCATGAATATATGTGATTAGGATAATGATTTCTATAAATAAAATGGGTTCAGTTATTTAACAAGTTAAGAAAAACTTATTTGGAATTTTCCTAAATATCTTACTGGGAGAATTATTCTTAACTGAACCATATGGTAATCAACTTCTTGATATAGATCATTATAGGGTGATGTTGTCTATATACACATGGATTTGACATTGATCCTAGAGGGGGTATTCTAGTATATATATGCCTATTAAATATTGGTACCCTATAGTGGGTATATTGACCAATCCATTGCTTGATGATATCTGAGATGGGAGTATGGTTGTTGCTCTATGATATTTTACCTATTTGGGATTATACCTTTAGGATATGTGGGAGATATTGGTATTTTTAATATGTGACTCGGTATATTGGGGAGTAGAGATGTATAGTTTTATACCAAGGTTCTTTCCTATGATTTCCTTAGATGATTGGTGATGTATAGGGGTAATATAAGAGAGGTTTTATTCTAGGATTTTGAGTGCCTTCAGAGGAGGGAAGCATGTGTATAAGATTCATGTTACAAATATGATTCTTAAGCAGTGTGTGGTCATATACCCAGTTGGTCATGAATATGAATTATATAATTATAAATGTGAAAGATTTAGTAGTTCTTATGGTATGATATAAATTACATGCATAGGAGGCATGGCTATAAGATTAATTGGGTGATTGATCCTAGATTTTTTTATGAGACTAAAAGTTTTTTAAGTCGATTCCTATGATAAGGTTACAATAGGGTATTTGCATGCTCAATATGAGACATGATTACCAATGAGGATTGTTTAGAATCATTGTGATAGGAAGGTTAGGTGCTCTATTATCTTATTATAATATAGTTTTTTTAACGCATGGGGTATGTGTGTTGGTATGACATAGTATTATCCTTAGTAAGGTATAATTTTAAATACTTTAGTCATGGTTGACTTTAAAAGACATGTGAGGAAAGTCTATGGATTTATTTTGGGAAATCTCTAGGATGAAGTGATTGACTTGTGTACATTACATGAATCCTAGGTATGAGATTTAAATGATGAGTGATAATGCATGGTTGATGAATTTGATGGCATCCAAGTGTGTGGATTGGATAAAGCAGAGTAATTTTTCAATGATTTAAGACTCATATAGAGATCAAGACCATAAGGGGTGCTTGTATATTACGATGGTGTTGTGTTATGTTTTTTCATGAGTTTGGTGGAAAATAACATATTGATTGTGATTAGATATTATATTATAATATAATTGTGTGAGACACATTTTTATGATCATGGAATGGGAAATATTCTTAGATCATGATGTTATATCATTTTTCCATCAGTCTATAGAGTTTTCTATGCATAGTTAGGTTATGTATGACTGATGGAAATAGTGCATTGAGGTATGAAAAGTGTATGAGATGAGATTCCTATAATTTAATGAAATAAAATAGGTTTCATGAGGTTTTGGGTTTTTCAAGATGATATTATCTTTTGATATATGATCTGTGATATTTTTTGAAATGGGAAAATTGTATATTGATTGTTGAGTCGGGTGGGATATCAAGGTGTTTAGTGGATCAATGATATGGAAGAAAAATTTAAGAGTTCCATATCTACAGTGAATGGGGAACCATACATATGGTGAGTTACTAACAATATTAGGTGGGGTCTGTAATATGTTGGAATGTGATAATAATATTGTAATGATAAAGGTTGTAAATATTAAGTAAAACTATTTGATTTGAGGTTTTATAGAGATGGATTTTTAGTAGATTTAGTAAGTTATTGTGCGGAGTGTCACAATATCAATGGGACACATAGAGCAGATTGAGATTAGGACATATATAATAAATATGAGTGGGGCTCCTAAGTTTCTACAATCGAATGATAGTTGATGACTGGTTGAATCATTCTCATTAAACAATGATAAATGATGTTCTCTGGTGGTGGTCATATTATGAAAGTTCTAAATGCTTTGTGCTCATCTTGATTGGTTTTCAATAATTTTTTTGGGCGATGTGTTATTTGACCAAACTAGGAGTTTTTTTGTGGGTTTTTGTTAGTGATTGGATGTAGGTGACCGATTTTTGACAAGTAAATGGGAAATCACTGAATTTGGGTATTGATTAATGGATAATGGGTAGTGTTAATATGTCTAGTAATTGATGAGTATTCAATGAGCATTATAGTATGGTTGATGAACTAGTATGTGTTTTAGGAAATGAACCATTATGTTCATTGGGTATGTTGAATATTGGTACTCTTAGGTGTTCTTAGTGGGTTCCCTATAACCAACTCTTTTAGGTGCATTGATTAGAATAACATGTATACAGTTTGATATGTAAATGTTTTTTTATTAACATTATAGTAACATTACTCCTATTTTCACTACATAATTGGTAATTTCCATAGAATACATGTCGTATTAAAAGGTTATATTAGTTAAAAACTATAAGGAGAACCTCTAAATACCATTAAAGTAGTGTTAAATATATGTCTTATGGTCAAGATACATTATGATGATAAGAAATATATGATGTTTTCCTATTAGGTTATTGAGGACCATAAGCATTATAAATTTATTTCATGAGGTTCTCACATGTATATCTCATTTTTATGAGATCATGGGGACTAACCTGCTAATAGAAACACCACATTTTATAGGAGTCATTGGTTTTTTCTATCTATAAGAATGCGGGTTAGTCTCTCAAGTTGAGATTATTATCAGTGTGTGTAATTTTATTGCATACTATGATACTATATGAGAACCGTGAAATTTATATTATGGTGATGTAGATTTCTTATAGTGCGTTATTGGTGGTATTTCATTGATTAAATAGTGAAGAGGGGGTTTTTCGCTTCCAAAAGGAAGATAAATCTCGATCCAATTGATCAAGGTGGTAGTAACTTCATTAAGTCCACTTCCATGGTAGAAAAAGGTATTTCTATCCAGTCTGGTCAATAATAAATAAAGCACAAGAGGATGGTGGAACAAGTTGTGTGTTCATCTTTATGAGATATTGTATGAAAAAGATATTTCATTGCACAATATATGCTTTTAGGAGAGGTTTTCATTGTTATGACTATACTTATCTCATTAAGGGATATGATGGGTTGTTATAATTCACTCATGGTCTATGAGTAGTAGTCCCTACTATTGAGATAAATACCTAGAGTTTCATATAGAAATCACATTCACATGCTTCACCAATTCTAGTGAATTGAAGTTTAGGGCATAGTGGGCCTCACTTTGGGTGTTGGGATATATCTGAGATTGTTTAATCATAATAAATAAATGAATTAAATATTATTTGAGTTTAGAATAATAATAAGTGAATTTATTTTCTTACTGTATTCATGAGTCTTTAATTGAAGACAAGAAATAATATTTTTTGATTGAATATTATATTTAAGGTTAATTAAATATTTTCGATAGAAATAGGTTGAGTTAATGGATCATATTTTTTCAAAAACAAAGTTTATATATTTCAATTAAGATATATACTATTTATGATGTTTATCATATGTAAAACATGTAATACATGTAAAATTTGGTTTTATTAAAAGGGTTTTATTTATTAAATGATGAAGGTGTAATTTTAACAACTAAAAACTATATATATGTATAATTCTATGACAAATTCAAGTGGACTATCCATCTATTATAATTCTCATTCATCCGAAGATCCATCTCATGTTTTAGAGAGAGAATAGGGAGATCCAATTACCTTGATATGATTTTTTTATTCCCTGTCAAATAAATGGTGATCTCATGATCATGATGACATCGAAGAGTTATTCCTTTCTTCTCACCAGTACCTAAAGATCGATGATTGTTAATCATAAAGAATTAGTTGTTCAAAATAATTATTTTTTAGTATCTTATTATTATTTTTTGAATTTGTTATATTTACATAATAAATTAGAATAACATAAAATAATCCATAGATAAAATCATAAAATATACAATTTATGACTTTTCTATTATGAATAGTCAATATGTGATAGTGACCACATTATAAAAGAAAATTAAAAAGAAAATTGATTACATTTTTCATGAAAAAATAAAATTATTCAATGATATATTAAGTCATTAACACCTTCTATAACATAAATTTGAACAAAATATATATATAGGAGGTTTTCATCATCCCCAGCTTTGGGTTCATTCTAATACTGGTGAGTTATTATGAGAATGGTGGGTTGAATTAACTAATTTTTGTAGAAAATAGTATCCATATATATATATTCAACTTTAGAGAGAAGGTATTATTTAAATCAAGTCAAAAATTTCAAAAAGTTGGGTCTTTACTCAATAGTTCAAGAAGTCGTGAGTTAATATGGCTAGCTAGTTAAAATCCTAGCTCAAAACTCCTCGAGTAGTGATGTAGACATAGTTTGGAATATCATGAGATGTTTCAAGGATCCCTTCCACTAGAATACTCAAGCAATTAATTATTCTAAATCTAGTAGTTGAGTTCTACTAGGATTTGATAAAATAGTGGGTACATCTAAAGAATAATTAATCAATATTTTCTATCAGTAATAAATATAAAGTAATAATATTCTAATTTTATTTATTATATAAAAAAATTCAAACACCGTTATCATCTCAATATTACAATAATTAATACTTGATAAAGAGAATATCATAACCAATAATAAATTCTAGAAGAGGAATTAGTTATTTCATCATGTGATACGCAAATAGTGGAATCTGTATGTGGTGGAATATGTACATCATGATAAGCCACCCATGAAAGAAAATAAGGTGGATAATTACAAGTATAAGATGTATTTAGATGATGTGATGGATGTATAGTGCATCATTTTTTCATCAATGTACAGTGATTTGTAAAAAAATCACGAGGATGAAGATTCCTATAAAATTTTGTCTCATCGCTAATATATTTATTAGGAGGGAGAATAGTAAGAAATATATGATATATCCAGAGTATTGTATAGGTGAAAAAATATATAATGGATTTATTTATGCCCTCTTGTAATGAATATTATTGGGAAAATTGAGAGTCTAGAACCCCTTGGGTTTAAGTTGAACCATGAACTAGCGACTGATCTCATTCATTCCACTTTACCACCAATAATATTGAATTTAATAATTAATTATAGCATGAATAACATAAAAAATTATCTCCTATAACTATTGGATTTAGTTTTCCCTGATGATAAGGATATAAAGAATAACAACTCATTAATCCTTATTGTGAACAAGAGAAGGAAGGGAAAGTCAGAGGCATCAAAGCCTAAACCCAATTCAAGAACACTAATGTACCACTACTCTAAAAGACAAATATTCATAGGGAAAGCAGTAAGAAAAAGGCATCCTAATTTTCATCTATAAATAAAGGCTACTATGAAAATAATTTCAATATTAGGGAAAAGAATAAATATAATAATTTTACTTCAAGTATATTTTTCATTGAACGAAATCTATCTATTTCTATGACTTGGGTATTGGATAGAACATGTGTCTAAGATTTTTTTTTCAAATATAGGAACTAAGTAGATTCTATAATATTTCAAAGGATTAAATTGATATCTGAGAAGAAAATGGTAAAATATTGATAGCATTATCAGTAGAATATTACCATCTCACTTTTCCTAATGGTTTGGTTGTTTTTTTTTTAATAATTATTTTTATTTACCATCGATTACTAGAAAAATAATTTCAGTATCATGTATGTACACTATGGATTTTTATTTCTTGTTTAGATATAATTTTTTTTCTTTTATTAAGATAACATATGTTTTGGTATGGTATATCATAGCAATGGATTGTATATACTTTTACTTGAAAACCCAATTTTGTAAATTAATAACAAAACCATTGAGAATGGCCCATATCAAACCAAACTATATAAATCCAGGATAGTTAATGTGAAAAATAATAATTTAAAAAAATTACACCAATAAGGGTATTTAAATTCTATTGATATAAAATTACTGGATGCATTCCATTCTTTTTCATTGGTAAAATGGCTAAATCACCTTTCTTTGGGAAATAATAAAGAGCTATAGAACTACTAGAATTGATTCATATTGATGTATATGGTATTTTTTTCATAATTTTCAAGGGTTTAATTTTATAATTTAATAAATTTTACTGATGACTATAGTATGTATGTTCATATCTACTTAATGAGGTTTAAGTAATATTCCTTTCATATGATTAAGGAATACCAAAATTAAGTAGAGAATCTTCAAGGTGAAAAATATTAAGAAGCTTCACTCATACTACAATGTAGAATATCTAAACCAAGAATTCATTAATTACTTGAAGGATTTTTGGATAATCTCATAACTCACTCCTCTATATACACCTTAGTATAAAGGTGTTAATTAAAAGAGGAATCATAACATGCTTAACATGGTAAGATCAATGATGAGTCAATAAACTCTACGATTATCCTTTTGGGTATATTTACTATAGAATATAACTTATACACTGAATTGGGTACCAACTATGGAAGAATATGGTATATCATATGAGTTATGGAATGGAAAGTAACGTAACTTATTTCATATATGTGTATGGGGATGTGAGGAGTTTTTCAAGACAATGCCAAATGAGAGGATATCACCATGAAGCACAATGTAATTATTTATAGGATATTCTGAAAAAACATAATAATATTACCTATATTACCATTTACATAGAAATTTTATTATGGGGAGAAATTCCATATTTTATGAATCTGAATAAATTTCCATTCAAAATAGTTGGAGAAAGATTGATTTCAATGAAGTTAATGCTTCATATGTACAAGATTTGGTACATAAATAATCTCCATAGGAGATAGTGGGAGATGGATATGTTCTCAAGACATAATTATTGTGTAGTTATAAAAGAGAGTTTAGATAACCAGATCAGTATGGTTTTCTCATAATAGAGTTAGGTGATACTTTACTCCTATAGAATGGAAAACCTATCTCCAATAAGGAGGTAGTATATGGTAAAGATTTTTCTAAATATAAAGAATCCATGCATTCTAAAATAGAGTCCATGTTCCAAAATCAATTATAGACATTGGTAGAATCTTTATAAAATGTAAAACACATAGGTTTTGAATCGGTAATCAATAAAAATCTGGACATGATTGGTAAAGTAAATAACAATAAATCACATCCAACTATAAATATTTTCAAGAAATGTCAAGGAACTAAATATAAGGAAACCTTCTCACCAGTCATGATCTTAAAATCCAAGGTAATATTAGTTTCCATAGTATCCTTTCATGGTCATGAAATTTGAAAGATGGATATCTAAACTTCTTTTCTGAATGTTAACTTGGTCAAAGATGTCTATAGGATTCAACCTGAAGGGTTTATAAAGTGAAATAATGAAGATAAATTATTCAAGATAAAAATATCCACTAATAGATTGAGGTAGAAATCATGATCATGGAATGTTTATTTTGATAAGTGTATAAGATATTCTGGTTTCTTTATGAACAAAAAAATCAATGTTTCTATAAAATGGTTAGTGTAAATGCCATCATTTTCATAATATTATATGTTGATGACATACTAATTATGGGAAACAATGTGAAAGTATTATACTCAGTTAAGACATTGTTATATGAAGGTTTCTCCATGAAAGAGTTTTGTGGAGAATCCCACATTCTAGGAATCAAGATATATCGAGATAGATCTCAGAGGGTACTTGTGTTATATCAATGTACATATAATTACAAGGTACTCAAAAGGTAACATATAATACAATACAAGAGAGGATTGTTTCAAATGTCACATGGTATCAATATCTCAAATAGAATGTGTCCATAAACATATGAGGAGATTTATAGGATTATTTTAATCTTTAATGATTTGTAATTGGATCAAATATGTATTTTATTTTATGTAATATTTTTTATGTTTCCTTTTCTTTGTGAATCATGGGAAGATATCAAGCTAATCCAAGAGAGTTGCATTTGGAAGTTGTGAAAACTATCCTAAATTACTTGAGATGTAAAAATCATATATACTTGGTTTATAGAGGATATGAGGAATTGGTGGTGAGGGGATACACATATGGTAGATTCCATATAGATCGTGATGATATAAAAACATATTTGGGATATGTTTTTTACATGAATGGTGGTTCAATGAGATGAAGAAGCTTGAAGAAACATTTGGTCACTAATTTTATTGAAAAATATGAGTACACGATAGATTAAAATATACCTAATGATTTAGTTTGGATAAATATATTTTTCTCATATATTGGTGTTGTTCCAAGTTGAACAGACCCTATTACAATTTATTATGATAATAATATTACAGTGGTACTTGCTAAGGATCCTAGGTCTTAGTAGAGGACAAATCATATACTTACAATGTTTTATATCTTGAATGATTTTACTCAAAAAGTTAAATTCATGGTTTTAAGTGTTTCTAAAAGGATTAAAAGAAATACCCGATGACTAAAGCCAAAATTCAGTATAAGCATGATTCTCATGTAAGACATATCAGGTTGAGAGTTGTTAGTAGTTGGCCATAATGAATGTGGGAGTGTTGTGAGTGGTTTCCCTATACCCAAATCCTATATGTACTTTGATTACCATAACATGTTGATGTTTTTATATATGCATTTTTTTTCTCATACCATGATCATAACATTACTTATACATATATTTCATCATTAGTAATGACCTAAGGTTAAATATCATATCAAATGGTTATAGCAGTTCTCAGGTATAATGAGAACCTAAAGATACAATGAAAATAGTCTTAAATATATATCTAATAGTCTAGATACTTCATGATGATAAAATGAATATTATTTTGGAATATCATTTGCATGGGGATTATAACAATTGAGACTTCATCTAATGAAATTCACACTTGGTGATCTCTAGTTTATGAGTTCGTGAAGACCGGCCCAACATTAGGAACAACACATGTAACAGGTTTCATTGTTTGTTCCTATATGTGATCAGGTGTACTGGTATATTGACTAGATATCATTATCAGTGTGTACTATTTTATTGTGAACATTTATTCTAGATTAGAATCAATGAATTTTTTATGGTGAGGTAGCTTGCATTGGGTGACTTATTGGTTATATGTCATTGATTGAATGATACAGAAATGATTTTTTTTCTTTTTAAAGGAAGATATATATCATTCAAATTAACCAGGATGGTAGTACATTCACTAAATCCAAGTTTATGGTATAATAAGGTAACTCTTTCAAGTGTGGTTAAGAAATAATAAATCATGTATCGATGGTGATGGAAGTTGTGCATCCAACATTATGAGATATTGTATGATAAAATGATTATATTATATAGTGTATGATTATATGAGAGGTTGTAAATTTTTGACTAACCTTGTCTCCTTAGGGTCTATTATGGGTTTCTAGACTCTTCTCTTGGTCTATGAGTAGTACTCATAGTTATAGAGATAAGGACCTAGAGGGTCACACATGAAGCACATTCAAATGAACGACCAATTATAGTGAATTGATGTTCAGCGAAAATTGGGCCTCACATCATGGTCGATGATATATTATGGATTAAGTAATCAAAATAAATAAATTAATTCATTATTATTCATTTATAGAATAATTGGAATTGAATTTTTTCTCAATGTACTCAAAAATCATTAAGTGGTTATGATATATAATATTTTTTGAACACGTATTTTATTCAAGGTTTATTGATTATTTTTTAGAGGGATGGTTCAATATAATGGATTATATTTTACCACACAACAAAATTTGGATGTTTCAAGTGATAAAATATTTATGAAATTTATCAGACATTAAACACATCATGTGAGTTGAATTTGGTTTAATTTATGAGGTTTTATTTACAAATGGTCTAAGGTGAAATTTTAATAAATAAATACTATATATATATAATTTTAATCCAAATTCTAGTGGACTATTCATGCAATAAAATTCAATCTCATCCCAAGATCACTCTCATGATTTATAGAGATATGACTAAGACTCAATCAACAAAATTTGAGTTCTCCCTTACAAATTAGAGAAACAATGATCTCATAATATTGACTAAATTTAATCATTCTTCTTTCCTCCACACTAGCATATGGAGTTCAATGAATGATGATTAAAAATAATCTAGAGCATGTTCTGAAAATGTATATGGATTTTACATCAAGTACTCCATGAAAATACCACTAACAAAAAAAATACACTTGCATCAACAAATCAAACTAGGTAAGGATTTTATATTATATGTTATACTTAATTCCTTCAACATGAGATCCATAGGTTGTAATAAAGCATGTTGTATTTTTGGATACAATTCCATGAAATGATGATGAGAATATTTTTTTAAATCCCATTGTACCAAGCTTTCGTAGTTCACCCAGGACCAACACCAGGAGAGTATGACTATTGGCATTACAAGGCAGAATTTTATTTTCTATGTAGGGTATTTAAGATTAGACTTCAGTTTTTTGGAGAAAATCATTAGATAATGCTTTGGAATGATTCAAAGTGAGTGATGGTCTGAAGTATACTAATTACATCAACCAATGGTGTATTCTATAAGTTTATTTTTAATTCATAAATTTCATATGAAGTAGGGAATCATCGTCGAGTTGGTTTAATTGATCAGAACTGTAATGCATATGCTATCCTATTTTTAGGACTATCCAGTGTGGTGGGTTTCCTATTAGTGTGTTTCACATATGACTAATCATTATATTAAATATGATAATAAAAATTCACTATTTAGATAATGACAGTTGTTATGAGGGGAAATGTGAGAAGCTTTTATAATTTTATGATTTCTAGCTAATTTGGGTGCAGTTCCAAAATGACCATAACCAATATGATATATAGAATTTGACCATGAATCTTGGGTTTTCTGACTAAGATGATTTAAAAATTATTCACAAGAAGACTTCTCAAAGAATATAATCCTTATGATGTGGAGGTTGTAATGACCTGCTACAATTAGAGTCGGTGGGGTCAGAAATGAACTAGAGTCTAAAGAGTGAAATACTAGAACCAGTATGAATTTGTCATAATTTATTGATAATTGGTGGTCAGGAATTATTTTTATGTGCTTAAATGGAGGTTTCATTGTAATTTTATTGAGTAATGATGGGTCAAGTTAGGTTCCTATAGTTCAGGAGATAGAAAGGGTTATTGGTGGAAACAACAATATATTGAGTAATTAGTTTGGTTGTACCAGGTACTCAGTGAGAATCAATGGGATGTGATCCATCTACTAAGGGCCACCATGTAGCCAATTATGAAAACCATGTACTAGGGGTAGCACCAGGTAGATGATGTTGAGTGAACAGGTATCAAGTGTGGCCAGAGGAAATTTTTTTAAATTGGTTTATAACATTAAATTCCTTCCCCTATATTTCACCACTTTATAGCTTTCACAACCTAGTTAGATGAATTGAATGTGGAGTTGACTACCTTTCCACTCCTCCCCTCCTTTATTACTCCATGAATCTGGAATGAATTGGAGTTTCTTAGAGGAATTTTTGAGTTAGGTTTCCAATATCTCCTACTATTACTTTATTCCTCTCCCTTCTTTTATTTTTATTTTTTTTAATTTGGATTTTTCACTCTTCTAATTCCATAAGGGCATGGTGGGATTTGGATTGAGTGAAGGGATTGTTCTTTTTTGGATTAAGGCAATTCTATAATGATGAATAAACTATTTTTTCAGTATTGTTTAAGGTATGTCATTACCTTGATTTAATTATAGGTTTTCTAAATTTTGGGATTGAATTATTTTAAGAATTGGTGTTGTATTTTGGGGATTTTCATGTAAGTGATCTTCTAGGGTGTTCTATGAGTGATCCACACCCCATTTCTTGTGGTTTATGCTACCATAGATTTCCTGATGATTTATTCTTTTATTATTCTCAAATAATAAATTTTAAAATTAAATATATTAATTAATTATAATGGAATTATAATTAATTAAGTGGTTATTAATATATTTAGAACCTCATGTTTATGGATGGTGGATGGTTTATCTTGGTTAATGATGGCGGTCTAGCTTAAAAATGGGGGATTAACTCCAATTGAGTTGTGTGGACCCTAATTATTTTCAAAATTTTCATAATCATTTTTATAATTCATGTGATGTGTGTTCATGATAACCACATGTGTATGATGTTAATTAAATTAAATGGATTTTTTTCTTCACCATTTTGTAGTGGATATTCATTAGGAGCACATATAGATTAAAACGTAGTGAGAATTAATTCCATGTAAATTGAGGGTCATGAGGGTATTTGTGAGTAATATGGGAAATGATAATTGGTACATAGTGGGGTTTATTTAGATAAATGATATTTGAAGGCTGTGAATATGCACTTTTATTTTTTCCCGATTTAAGGAAGAGAATGATTAAGTGAGGAAGACTTATGTCATGGTTTATATAGGACCTTTATATTTCATAATATCTTTTTTCAAGTTTTCTGATACATGGTTTATGTATTCCTACCCCACAATCATGTATATATTAGTTGATAACATCATTATTATGGTTGTAGGTGTAGGTTTATCCTAGGAGGACCAATCTAGAGGGACTTTGGGAGTGATATAAAAATTATTCTATTCTTTATGTGTTTCCCCTATATTATGTGGGTTTTTCTATCTATTAAATCATAATGTGAATGTTTCTATTATTAATGGATAATATAAACATTAAGTGATAGGCCTCAACCATAGAGTTTATGAATGGAAAAGTAGATCCCATACATGGTATCCTCATTATGATGAGACTTGATGGAGCATGTAGGTACATTGGTAAAATTCTAGAAATATAGGGAATAATAAAATTTTGATAACTTGGTGGTATCTATGAATTAAATAATGGTGGGAATATATTGTGTTCTTGATAGTAAAACCTATGATATTCATATTGAGTTAGGGTGAGTTTCCAATCTAGTTTACCCTCATGATATATGTGTGTTTATTAAACTATTCCACTACTTATGTGTTCATTTTAATAAATTATTTATTTTATGTGAATGATTAAACTCGGTATATTAAATGGATATGGATTGCATGATTTGGGGATTTATGAAAACCATGCACATGTGTTGTTTTGGGAATGTGGTTTTGGTGACCATGTCAAACACTACAGAACAAGATGTAATGGGATAGGATATATGTAATGAGTTGGGATATAACACTAACCATGTTGATTAATAATGATATATAGTGGATTATTCTATGATTTTGAGGACATGGGAACCATAGAAATATTTTAGCATGGGTTGGGAGGTCATTCCAATCATATATGTGTGAGTTTTTATGTTGTTGGTATTTTAATATGGGGTGGGAATCCAACTGAACAATGAATGTGATTAAGGGATGATTTGGATGTCATTGAAACTATTTTTAAATGGATTTTTTGTATTTGGAATGTATGTCAACTATTTATTGAATGAAATGTGGGATAATTTGAGATTATACAGGTTGGATGTGATTCCTCATGAGTATTTGTGGTACAGAGTTTTATGATTGATATAGGATGGGATTGATGTATCCCTTGGTGTTTGTGATGTGGTGGGTTGGATATGATGCCTCACAAGATACTATGATGCAAGTTAGACATGATTATTCCAAAATATGTTGATCAACTATGTTCTAATATGTTGTTCTATGTGATGTGGTTTGGAATTTTATTTTAAGTAAGTACTAGTGTGACATGTTTTGAGAAACCCCAAAAATAGCTAAAGTCTATATAGTCACTAATGGATGGATTGAGAAACACCAATGTCCTTCACTGGTATTATTCTTATAGTTATTTTATTATTTACTCTAACCATATCAAATTGTTTAATTATTTTAAATAATGGATACTTTAGGTACACAATTGGTGGTGTCTTATTAAGTCATACTCACACCATGCTTAGACATCCCTAACACTTTATTCCCTAAGAGGACATCATTACTAAAGGAATGGGTAGGGAAAATTTCTAATGATGAATGGTTTAGATGGATATCTTAGATGGAGTCAGGAGAAAAAGATAAAGGAGAAATAAAATTATCTAATCATGAACTACCAGATAAGGATACGGTGAATCGTCAAAAAATTGATAAAAATTGGGAAATATTGTGATATTTTATTGGTATATGTGTTATAAAATAATTTATAAATTGGAATAAATTATGATGTTTCTTCTTTAGTTACTTAGAAATGTGTTTCCTTTCATGGGATGACATACTATGTTTGTGTATATTTTTTGTTCTCATGAATTTTAGCATATTGTGTGTGTAGTTTCAAATGGGATAATTATAAACATTACAAGATGATGGATTACTAGATACTTTTTTTAAAGATCATATAGAAATGATATTTTTTATGATTCTCATTTGGAAGATGAATGAAAACCAATATTATTATGATTTATAAATGATACCATTATAATACTTCTATGTGATCTCTTTGCAGATATCTGTTATGAATTTATGATTACTCTTATACTTTGAGGAGATCAAAGTGATTGAGGCTGATCATGGAACTGGATTGAATTATTTCATAGTACTTGTTTCTTTAGTGTTAGATTTATTTATTTGGTGGGATGATGAAACACAGGCAGAGTTTTTTATAGCCTAAATAGTTGGATTCTAATTGCAACATTTTGATGCTCCAACATGGATTCCTCTTACAACATTTGATGTATGGATTCTTTGAAAAAATTTCTACATTCAATGATTCTTAAATGATCTACCATAATAGATATTTATGTGTTTTATCACCTACTTTTTGATTTTGTGTTTATTAACTTCCTTTGTTTGGTATTTTTTATTCTTCCTTAGTTTGTTTTTTAGGGTTTTTATATTAACCAATGTTTGATGTCTTTAAATATTTTCTAATCATTTATTTTTTTATGAATTAACTTAAATGTATGAGTTTGTGTTTTCTAAAAACAATGCATGTCATTCTAGATAATTAATCATAATTGATAAATATGTAATTAATAATAATTATTAATAATTTAATTATTAACAAATTATAAATTATTTCTAATAATGTAAATATTTTAAAAATAGTTGACTATAATTTATGAGGGATTTAGCAATAATTAATATTAGTGTAATTAAAAATAATAAATAATAACAAGTTCATTAATAATATTTTTTAATTAATTTATAATAATTAATAAAATAAATATAATTAAAAATAAAAAATAATAATAACTATTAATTAATAATAATGTAATTAATATTTTTATTTATGATGTAAATGAAAATAATTAATACTAATTAATAATTTTACTATTAAAATTAATTATTAATAATATAATTAAAGTAATAAAAATAGTATTGTAACTAGTAATAATTAGTAAAAAAAGAAAAAATATTAAAAAATTCATAATGCTAATGGTTTAAGAATCATAGTTGTCACTTAATATGAATATATATCTCCATTTTTCAATTCTTTTAGAATTATGGGCCATGTTATTTTAAATTGCAGAGTCATGTTGAAGAAAGTGATTCCTATTAGTTCGGGAAAAAATGCATATAAAGAAGTTGGTAGGGGAAATAATGGAAAAGGTGATTCTATTGGGAAAGTGGATATTACATCCATTAATTAATTTAAAATAAATTCTAAAATAGTCTAAGTGTGTAAGGAATAGGTTACAAAGGGAAAAAATATAGAGATTTATCTTGAAATAGGTGATTCGTCGAGGAAAGTTATTTTGAAACAACAAAATGAGGCTATTTATAAAAATAAAATTAAAAAGAAGAATCATTATGATGATAATGTTAATAATATTGTTAATAGTTCAATAATAGACCAAAATCTATGGAAATCATAGATTCATATGGTTGATAATGAAAAAATTGAAGCTATAAATTTTAATAGAATTTAAATATTTAATTGTAGATTTTTTAAATGTGGTTAATAATGAATCAAGGGACAAATAATATGTCAATGTAGATATTATGGTCCTATTTTGTGAATTAACTAATACAATGGCCAAGGATGGTAGATTCATAGAGAATGAAGTCATGGAACTAGTTCCCAATAGTTTTGAGGAAGAATGAAATAATGAGAATGTGTAGGATGCCTATTGTGATAACATAGCATGATAAATCTCTGGATGAGAAAAAGTTGGTATGAATTTCTAAATAACAATAAAGTTAGAATAAATTTAGGGACAAGTAAGTATAGTGAAAGAATATTTTAAGGGAAACACAAATAAAAATGATAATAAAAAAGATCAAAGTGAACAATATAGTGATGCTAATAAATCAGAGGGGGGGTTATCCGAATTAGAAACTGATAACACTCATAAAATAAATTCTACTTTGAGTGAAAATAAATATAGAAAGATGGTAAAAAAAGAAATAATCTTATATGGAAATAACAAAGAAATCAGAGGGAGGAAAAAAATAAAATCCATGGAAAAATGAAGCATTCATTTTGGAATTGTCAATGGTTTCTCAATAGTGATATTACAAGGACCCTTGTAAGAAATAAAATGAAATATAAACCTTGTGATCTAAGAATTTATGAGCCCATATCTCACTGTGATAGTATAAAAATGAGTATTTTTAGATTAATTGTGTTATAATATTCTAGATATTAACAATATTGTGGTTACATCTAGTACCCTATGGGTTTTTTCCATAATTCAGTGTTCAATGTTGTTACTTTACATATTAGAAATCAGTTGGTTACTAACTTCGTTGATTAGAAGGTAAAAAAATACTTTATTATACTTGTTCTATAGTATTAATAGGTAATAAAATAGAATAATCCTCTATAGGGATATTCATGGGATTAAAATTGGAATTAATGGTCCCTGAATACTATTATAGATTTTTTATATTATAATTAAGATGAATGAAAAAATAGGATCTGGTCACTTACCAATTTAATATAATGAATTCATGGAATGAATGGATTATAATGATATCATGGAAGTAAAAATTTGGGTATAAATAAAAATGGTATATAAAACACATAACAATAATGTTTTCAAGTAAACATGATAGATATTTTGTTAATGAAAATGAAATGCACCTCTATGATTCTGTGAGTAGCACTAAGTTCTCTATTTTATAAGTTAGCTTATCATCCTATTTTTATTTCATTTCAATATAGTTGGAAAATGAATCCTCTTCCATTGATATTGAATAATTATTTAACAAAACAATTATAATACATGATAATTGGTGTGGATGTATGATAACATGTTCAATATATACATAATTCATATGTTTGTCATATGAAACAAAACTTTATCAAACTTTAGTTGAAATATGGAGTAATACAAGTTTTGGTTGTATGGAAAAGGACATTAAAAACCTTAAGATGAATCTATCTTAACTGCAAGATAATAATAATGGGAAATATTTTAAGGGGGGCTATTTTAGATGTAAATTGACACTATCAAGAAGATCAATTCAATACTAAATATGGAAAATGATATTCAAAAGAATCTATTCTATAGTGACCCATACATTTCATAAATATATATTATAACTTATTATAAGAATAATCAACATATAATATTTTTAACCATACTATAATTTTATAAGTTTGGTGTATTTATTAAAATGGATTTATAAACAACTTGTTCATAATATATCTACATCATCTCCCACTATGTTATCTATAACTAGAATCCTTCTTAGACACATCATATATAAAAAAATCTTCATAACCATGGTGAAGGAAATATAATAAAGGGCAATCTCAGAATCTTACTAAGGGTAAACAGGGGAGATATCAATGATCATTTAATAATAATATACACATAGTATTATAAGAACATGATCTTTACATTTGAAAATTATACCCAGTATATCATAGATCATAATATTGAGTCATGGACTAATTATTGTCTGTTCATAAGATATAAATCATAAAGTAATCAAATAACATGAGGCATGAGAGAATAACATTGGAATAAGACATATATTTTTGGAATGCACATAACCATGGAAAATCATTTCCATAATCAAGGATCCCTACCAATACTATCATACTGGATCAGGTTCATTCTCCATTACATCATACACTTGGTCAAGTTTTACTCCCAAAATGATCAAAATAGACATGTTCCCTTACTAAAATGGGTTTACACCCCATTCCATTCCTTACTATCTCATGAGTGATAAATATTTACATAATTCATTGGACTAATATAAAATTCCAGTCCCACACATCACATAATTTAGATAATAAATATGGTTTCTAAAAGATCATAAAACATTTAGTATAGCATAACCCATGTAATGGAAACAAGATTCATAAACATTTAATTATTTCATCATATAAAACCCCATGGAAAAGTACTGTTTCTGGCCCATGACCTGTAACTGTATTGAGGTGGTAATGAGAGGGGTGTTCCTGTTGCTTGCACAGTTCAAGGTTCCTGCTGCTCGCAAGGTTTGAGGTTATGCTTTCCGAGGTTCCTACTGCTCGCAAGGTTTTAGGTTCTGCTTTCCGAGGCAGTGCATTTGTTCTCTATTTGAAAGTTTCAATTTGAATTTTTAATCTTCAAAGGTGGTTCGTTGTTCAATGCTTTGTCTCTTCGATGGGATCGAGGTTGTTCCCATGTCTTGTCATATGTATGAACTGTGGCTTCTGCTTTTGGGATGGTTTTCTATGTTTAAATTTGAATGTGAGGTTCCCACTTGTCCAAAAAGTGGTTTATTCAGAAAATAAAAAAATAATGGATTTGGAGTCTGAAAAAAACACACACATGGAAAAGAAACTAGTTTCATGAAGTTATCATTATAACATAATTTACCTGTGCGAATGAAATGGGTTTCATAGAATCTTCCTTAGATATTTAGAAACATAATCCATTCAATGAATTAAAGTGTATAGTATCATTGGATAAAATCCATAGTAAACCATAAGTAACATTTAAGGATGTTATCTAGAATAAAAAATTCCTTTAAAAGATTATTAGAACATTTGTTAAGGTTTTTTTTCCTCTGAGCGGTGTGGGTCATTAAGCGACTCGTTTCTAGGGTTTCTTTGTGGCAGCCTCTCCTCCCCCCTAATCTGATGTTCCTCGATGGCTCAGCATCACTTCCTGGATCCCGCTTCGGAGGCGGTGTGGCTCGGATCCCTGCATGCCTCAATGGTGGATTCGGGGTGGCTCAGCGGTGTTGGTGGCTTCAGCGTAGATCGTGGACCTCGGCGTTTTGGTGCATCTTGAGTTGTCTCTAGAGTGTCTTGACAGCATGGATCCAGTGTGGCTCGAAAGCTTCAGCACGGTTCGACAGTCTCGGTGTCCTTCTGGTGCAGATCGGGTGGGGTGATAGCTCAAACCAACGTCGACTCTATCGTAGTCTTCTGAGGTGGTCTGTCACCGGCTTCCGAGTGGTTTGGAGGGGGAAGGATTTCTTTTTCTCCAGTTTCTACGCATCTCTTCTGGTTGTTTTTTGAATTGGTGATGAATCTGGTAGTTTTTTGGATATGTTTTGTGGTTTCACTTGCTGGTATCACTCCCTATTGGCCGAACGCGGTAGAGCTTGGTGGTATCTCCGGTGGAGGCGCAGATTAATAAAGGTTTCACAATTGATTTTAAGGTTTTTTGATTTATGGTGGTGAAGTTCTGTCTTTTTGAAATGGTTTTTCTGTGGTGTTTTTTGTGGTCCTACGGTTCATGGTTTAAGGCCTTTGCAACCTGTTAATATAAATGGGATTTCTCTAGATGAGGTTCAGAGTGAAAGTTTCATCAGGTCATTGTTATATGGATTTGGATGTTTGAGAGGGTATGCCTCTGCCATCGCTACCGGGCTCGTGCATTTTTTTCACAGGACAGCTAGTCGTGCAGTGATGGGTTGGCGGAACTGGTCTTCATGTTTTTGATGCTGGGTAGGGGATTTTCTATGTAGTCTTGAATGTTTTTTTTGGCTTTAAATTTTATCTGTGGAGACATGATTGTTGGTATTTTCTTTGAAGTCATTTTGGGTTCCCCCTTACCCCTTAAAAGGGGATTATGATAATAAAAAAAAGTAATTTTTAGTCAGTCAGTTAAGGAAAATACAATTTTCACATTGAAATCACTTATTTAAAATATAAAAAATTCCAAAATATTAATAAAAAATTATTTGAAAAGAACTTTGGAAACCTATAAAAATTATTCAAAGCATTGATCTATCAGTATTATGAGAAATTATGTTCTTTTTGTGTATATTAAATCAATATTCCTTTCAAATTATTGGTATAACGTCAAAAGTAACTCATTCAGAAAATGAAAAGAAGATTAATTTTTAAAAAAATTGTAAAAAACCGATTAATGGTAAAAAAGGAATTTAAAAAATCATATTAGAATATATAAAAAACATTCTTGAAAACATTTTTAAGGAAACATGGATATAGAATGAAAAATATTTTTAAATGAAGAGAGAAATAAAGTGAGTTTTTCTAAAAACATTTTTTCTATCTATTGAGTTCTTAAAGAGAGGAAAATGAAAATAAAACAATTAATGTAAAGAAAAAAACAAATAATAAGATAATTCATGAGTTTATTTGGAGGTCGATTTTAAAGACCCCAACTCAAGTAGCCTAGATTTAGTGCCTTAATTAATTACATTGGCATAGATACAAGACTTGAATCCAAAAGGACTGGTCATTTTAGTAGTTTTTGAAGCCATATTACATACATGAACTTTTCATTAAAACATGAAAAGAAAAAAACATAACAAATCCATTGTAAAACACCCATAAACTTCTATATTATCACTACAATTCATTCATAATATACATCTTCACATCCTAGAGAAAAATAAAACATAACAAAGGGGTGAGATCAATTGCTCAGTATTTATAAGCAATACAACTGAATCAATCATAAATAGACATAAAATATAAGGCATGGTGAATAAATAAAATCACATGAAATTTAATCATAAACTTGAGTATAATATGTTGAGATGGTATGTGAGTATGATATACTCTATAATACCAAATGTAGGATCGAAATAACGGAGATATTGAATCAAGTATCTAGAGATGCTCAAAATACAAGAGGGGGTGAATTGTTTACTTTTAAAAATTCCTTTGGAACTTTTAAATATGGTTATGTTTAACAAGGTTAAACAAGGTAATTCACAAAACCTCTAGTTATACACACTTTCTTGATTCCGGAAATATGATTCTGAGAATTTGAATCTGGAAATATGGTTCCAGGAAGTGAAACTTAATGAAAGTTCACAAAGATAAAGATTATACCTTAAAGCGTATAGAATCTAACTAAATTAGAGTACAAGTATAAGGAAGTATAAGATAGTTATAACTTCCTCAACAATACAAATGCAGTGGAAAAACTTGAAACAAACAAGTAACAAGTAGTAAGTCTTTTAATCCAAAGAGAAGGGTATCCAACAACCTTGGATAAAGGTCCCTTGATTTATACTTTCAAGAAAGTTTGTCTTACCCACACCAGGGTAATCCCTAGATACGAAGATCAGAGTCTGTCTTGTTATCCCCACAAGCCCTAAACTTCAAGGTAGTTGGCACCTCTATCTTCCTTAGCAAGGAAGCCCTCAACTTCAAGGTAGTCGGCACCTCTACCTTCCTATCCCCGGAAGCCCTCGATTGTACACAGCAGCAATCGGAGTCGCACAAAGCAAATCTGAACAAGAAGTTCAGTATGCACAAAGAAATAAATCATCTCTCTCTATAAATCACTTCAGTATCATGTAATCTCTAGATTGATCAAATTGTTATGTGCTCTTTCAAATGAGCTCCTATTTATATGCATGGATTCAACGGTTGTATCCCTCCTTCAATGGTCATATTTTTCCTTGAATCTCTAAGGGAACTGTACATGTGTCACTCAAACAACGGTTAGTTAGTAACTGAATACATGACATCATTTTATAACTAAAACAAGTGTAAGAAAAAATATGGTTACATGACCAAAATACAATATTCGGAATGTAAGTAAATAAAAGTTCGGAGTCTAACCAAAAATTAATTAAGAGTCTATAATAAAAGGATATTCAGATTCTATTTTCCAAGAATTCAGAACCTGAAATCTATAGAATTCTGGAGTCTGTATTTCAAGGAAATTCAAAATCTGGATTCACAAGAATTCGGAACCTAAACTTACAAAGTTCTGAGTCAGAGTTCATGAGAATTCATAATCAGAACTCATAAGGGTTCGGAGTCTGTATTCAGAGAACTCAGAGCCAGAACTCAGAGGAGTTCGTAACCAGAATTCGAAATTAGAATTCGGAGTCAGAACTCAGAGAAGTTCTTAACCAGAATTCGTAATCATAATTCAGAGTCGAAACTCAGAGAAGTTCGTATCCAGAATTCATAATTAGAATACGGAGTCAGAACTCAGAGAAGTTCGTAACCAGAATTCGTAATCAGAATTTTGAGTCAGTAATCAGAAGAGTTCATAACCAGAATTTGTAATCAGAATTCTGAGAATTTGGATCCTAAAACAGAATGCTTCATATCTAGGTAATTATAGGATTCTAAGGTTTTGGTTTCAAACCGAATTTTATACTTAGAAAAAATTTTATGTGAACAATAAAAACATGGTAAGGATAAATTTCCTTGGGGAAGGAAATTTTTCCTTATAGAAGTAAAACACATAGAGAAAATGATATTTTCCTTGAGATAAGGTGTTTGTGATTTTCAAAAAAATAAGGAGTTGTAAAGTTATAAGGAAACCTTAATGACTTAACAATCTCCCCCAAGGATGAAGGAATGGAAAAGTCATAAGGAAAACCTTATTGACTCAACAGTCTCCCCCTTTTTGGAAAGCAAAAATATCGTTATGAAAAAGTATAAAAGGACTTAGAAAATATTTTTCTAGACTTTGCAAATAAAATGTATCTCCCTTTTCACATTAGAAAAGATGAATACCACTAACTCCCTCTTAGGCTTTGGAACACTAAGAATCGTATTCTAGATTTCTGGAATGAGATTTTTCATTATCTGGAGTATATAAATATCTGTAATGAAAACTTTCCCTTAGATAAATTCCCCCTAATTTAGGTATATTTCTTCTTTTCTTAGAAATATTTTTCCTTCTCCCCCTATGTGATTTTCAAAAAGAGTTTGAGGGAACGGAAAAAAAATATGGTACCTGAAATATTATTACAAAAATCCAAAAAAAAAACGATAAACCATAATTTCATTAAGGTTGGAAGGATTTTTACAAGGAAAGAAAATACAAAAAAAAGATCGGATTGGATCTATTTTCCATCCTTCTCCTTGGATATCAACTTCTTTACTATGGTTTTCATCTTCTTTAGCTCCTTGTGGTCTTCTTCTTATTGCTTCTCTAAGGATTTGATCCTATCATCCTGAGCCTTCAGAGCCTCTACTTAGGCCTTCAACAAGTCATCCTGCTTTACTAGCTTCTCTTCAATCTCGATCTGGAGATCCCTTTCTATCTTCCAGATTTGAGAAACAGAGTATAGCTTCCCATTCAGATCCTTGACATCCTGAATCTGAGTATTCTTCTCAAGATTTAGCTTTTCCTCAAAGCTATTTGTGAGATCCTTTATTTTTATATCTTCAGTATCAAAGGCTTCCTTTACATCATCTTGAAAATCAAAAAGCTCTCTCAAATCTTCAACTGTAGTATTTGACCAGCTAACCATTTTCTTACAGGATATTTTATGAGATTCATAGTTGATAAAAAAATATTTGAAGTCTATTTGCACCTTGACACACTTGTCCATAACCATGGACACTGAATCCGATTTTTGATTCAAAGTATGTTGAAGCATCTGGTATCTAGAATCTATGCTTGGAAAAATCGGAATTGTGCCAACAAGATTCTTCAAGGATTGAACTATGAAATCATGTCCCAATGAAGATAATTCTGAATTTGTGACTTTGCTTGGTGAAGGTTCTTTTTCTATCTCGAAAAGCTTACTATTATAAGATCCACCATCTTCCTTCTTCCTTATAACAACTTTGGTTGGTGTGTCAACAACCACCTATTTCCCCTTGTCAGTTTTCAGAACAACCTCCTCATTCGAAGACTCATGCTCACTTTCAGACAACTGAAAAATTCTATCTTCAACAATTTTTTCTTTCTCAGATCCTGCCTCAATATCTTCAAGATGAATAAAGTCATGATTATGACTCTATTCCTCATATAACTTGTTTACTTCCTCTTCAGCCTTCTCATCAATTCTAGGAGTATCAAGTTTTGAAGATCCGGCTTGAGAAGTCTGGATTGATAATTTTTCATATGCACTTTCCTTCTCATGAAAGTCTTCAACTTTCTTTATCAGATCAACTATATCATCACTGCTTTCAGCTTCTTTTACTTCTTCCACAGCTTCCTTTTCTTCGACAACATTTTTGAGTACTTTTTCTGGAGTCATGAACTTCTTCCCCAGAGTCTTAGGTAAGGTTTCAACTAAGAAATATTTCGTTAAAGGAATGTTCTCAGATATTATTTCAGTGTCCCTCAAAAGAGATTAGAAAATTTAGGCCTCAGACATTTTCTTCTTAATATTCTTCTCTTTGGCTTGCTTCTCAAGCTCATTGGTTGTCTTCTATTTCAAAGCTTTGGCCTCTACAGGATCCAAGCCAAATTGTGGATCTTCTTCCTTCTGATTCTTTTTTTCTTCTCTCTATTTGGAAACCACCTCATCCAGATAATCTTTCTGATTCTTGGGCTTTGGAGGTGCGGATTGAGTTTCTTCAGCCTTATGGGTTTTCTCTGTTTCTTCCACTTCCTTCAGTTTTCTCTTTTTTCCAGCCTTCTTTGTCGGTTCAGCCTCTTATGCATTATTCGGAACCGCTTCTTCTTGTTCCACTGGTAGATCATAAAACTCTCCAGAATCTTTAGAAAAGCCGACATTCAATCTTTTAAAAGTATCATCGCTTACTAACATAACATTGCAATTCCTCGGCTTGGAACTACAAGAAATCTTGAAGGACTCAAGACATCGAACAATCAACTTGGAGAGTAGGGCAGGATATATGATTATCTGTTCTCTCAAATTCCCATTCTTGATATTCTCTATATTAATGAGAATATGCTTCATCAGATTGATCTTCCTTAGATTTACCAAAAAATCCAAGATATACATATCACTTTTCTTCAGTGTGTCCTTGTCACCCTTTCTCGGTATGATAAAACCCCGAACCCATAACTCAAGGATCCGATTATTTGTAGAAAAATGATCCATATTTGTGGTTTTGACATCTATAAGTCTAAGACACTCTATAGCCTTCACCTTTACAAAAATTCCTTGAACATATGGAAAGGTTTGGGAACAGAATTCGGCTTCCCCTTCATAAGACATCCCCACCAAACTAGCAGCCTTGGTGTATGAAAGGGAATAGGATTTTCTATAACTCTTGAATGAAAACATATCTCTCCCTTCTTCCTTAAAGAAGAAAACTGACTTCTAAAACTCAATGAGTGTATCCGGATACACCAAGTCTTGAGCTCCAGGCTTTGATATGCAAAAAACTTTCCCATCCATTCAGTTTGATGTTTTTTGAGATAATGGAGTCATACTTATTGAAGAAATTCGAATGCACCAACCTCTCTCTGTATACTTTCCATTCTGCAATTAGCTTGAAAGAAGACATATCTTGAGAAGGAACTTCACCAGACATTTGTAATTGAGAAACCTTCAAAAATTTGGAACGGGCTTTTGAAGTGGGGCAGAGCTTCAACACGCAAAAGCTTGAAAACCGATGTGGAACAACCATCAGGGGTCCCCTTTTATAGGTGTTGAAGTGACGGTTCATCTTCCCATATCAATCCAATGGCTGAGAATTCTTCTAATCAGATCTAACGGTTGAAATGATAGCTACAAGGAAAATTTGGTAGGATCTGATCTTTTGAGGTTTTTAAAAGAAAACATTCGGATTTAAGAAAACTAGAATCTGAGAAATTATAAAAGAAAATACCAGAAAGTAAATGATTACTGTGAAAGCTTAATAAAGAAAACATATCTTTCAGATTGCTAGGAGAATAATTTTTATTGAGGAAAATTCTTCTTGAAGGAATTTAGACTCCAGAAAAAAACTTTACTAAAAAAATGAAAGAAAGAGGGGGGAAATGAATATGAAAATTTTCATTACAAAAATCTTCATTAAGAAAATCATCATTACAAAAATCATCATTATGAAAAAAATTGAAAGGTTCATTACAAAAAACATGAAAAACTTCATTAAGAAAAATATGAAAAACTTCATTATGAAACAAAATATGAAAAACTTCATGAAGAAAAATATGAAAAATGTCATTACAAAAAATATGAAAAACTTCATTATGAAAAATATGAAAAGACTCATTACGAAAAATATAAAAAACTTCATTATGAAAAATATAAAAAACTTCATTATGAAAAACATGAAAAACTACATTACAAAAAACATGAAAAACTTTTGAATTAACAAGAAAATGTACTCCCCCTTTGAAAAAGAGTTTATTAATGTAAAGAGATTGATTTCAATAGAAATTTAACAAAAAGGATTACCTTAAGGTTATCATTCCTAACTTCTGTTTAATGGACTCAAATCTATCGGAGGGTAAAGATTTTTTGAAAATATCAGCAATTTGATCTTGCGTTCCGATAAATTGGAGAATGATATCTCCTTTTTGTGAGTGATCTCTAAGAAAATGATGCCTAATATCTATGTGATTTTCACGAGAGTGATGTGCAGGGTTTTTACTAAGGGAAATGGAACTTGTATTATCATAGAGAATTTATGTTTTGGTAAAACTCATACCATAGTATGTGAGTGTGTGTTACATCCACAACACTTGATCACAACAACTTCCAGTTGCTACATATTCAGCTTCAGTAGTGGAAAGTGATTCTGAGTGTTGCTTCTTGCATAACCAAGAAAAAAATGAATCTCCTAAGAAATGAAAAGTTCTGGATGTACTCTTTCTATCCATTTTACATCCACCAAAGTCAGCATCTAAAAAACTTTTCAAAACAAAATCATTTCTAGAAGTATAAAAGAGTCATAAATCCATGGTTCCCTTTAAGTAGCAAAAAATTATTTTCATTTCCTTTAAATGAGATTATGTAGGACTAGATTGATATCTTGCACATAATCATACTGAAAACATTAAGTCTGGAAGACTAGCTGTCAAGTAAAGTAAACTTCCTATCATACCTCTAAAAGATGTTTGATCTACTGGTTTCCCAGCTTCATCAAGATCAAGTGTGTTTGAGGTACCAAGGGGAGTACTAATACTTTTAGTGTTGTCATATCCATACTTTTTGATAAGATATTTAATATACTTATGTTGGGATATATATATTCCTTCTCATTTTTTGAGAGATTTTAAAACCAAGGAAAAATGTTAACTCACCCATCATACTCATTTCAAACTCAGATTTCATTAGATCCACAAAGGAATTAGTTAATGATTGCTGAGTTGAACCAAATATAATTTCATCAACATAAATTTGAAAAATCAAAACATTTTTATTATCTTTATTTATAAAAAGGGTTGGATCTTCATTTCCCTTAACATAATTATTTTGAAGAAAAAATCTTGTAATTCTATCTTATAAAGCTAAAGGGGATTTCTTAAGTCCATACAAAGCTTTGGTAATTTTAAAAACATGATCGGGATGTTTTGTATCTTCAAAGTCAAGATGTTGTTCAACAAAAACTTCCTCTTGAACATAACCATTAAGGAAAGCACATTTCACATAGGTTTCTTCATAGTCTATTCCCTCTTGTTGATTATAGCCTTTAGCAACCAATCTAGCTTTATTACTTACAATGATTCCATTTTCATCACACTTATTTCTAAAGACCCATTTTACTCCAATAAAAGAAGTTTCCTTAGGTCTTTCAACCAAGGTCAAGAATTTATTCCTTTCGAATTCATTTAGTTCATATTGCATGGCTTTAATCCAATCATCATCACCTAAAGCTTCATCAGTGCTTTTTGGTTATAATTGGGAAAGGAATTCTAGATGTTCTACTTTATTTCTTAAGGAACTTCTAGTCCTTACGTATTGATTTACATCACCAATGATGCTATAACTGGTATGATTCATTAGAAACGACTGATTTGGGTTTTGTAAAACCTTTTCATCAACATAGGGTAGGAAATATTCTAGGGTAAATGTTTCAGAAGTATCTTCTGGGACATTTTCCTTATCAAAGGATCTTCTAACAAAGGTTGATAATGAGTTTTTGAAAACACATTCGAAGATTTAGGTTGGGGTTGTTTAAAAACAAAAGGATCAGTTTCATCAAATTTCACATGTACTGTCTCTTCAATAGTACAAGTGTTTTTATTGAAAAATATATAAGCCTTAGAAGTTGTGGAGTGGCCTAGGAAAATTCCTTCATCAGATTTTGATGCGAATTTATATAGATTATCTTTAGTGTTTAGGATGAATACTTTGCAACCAAAAACTTTAAAGTAGGAAAGTCTAGGTTTTCTACAATTCCATAACTCATAAGGAGTTTTATTAAGAAAAGGTCTAATTAAAACTCGATTTATATAATAAAAAGCAGTACTTATAGCTTCATCCCAAAAATGTTTGGCTACAGAATACTCACCCAATATGGTTCTAGTTATCTCTTGAAGAATTCTATTTCTTCTTTCAATAACACCATTCTTTTGAGGTGTTCTGGGTGCTGAGAAGTTGTGAGTAATGCCTTTTCTACTATAAAAAGTTTCAAAATCAGAATTTTGAAATTCTCCTCCATGATCACTATGAATAGTTTTCAATGGAAGGTTTTTCTCATTTTTAACTTGGGCTCTAAAACTTTTGAAATAAGAAAAAGCATCAGACTTCTTTGCTAGAAAATAGACCCATGTAAATCTAGTGTAATCATCAACCAAGACAAATACATAATATTTTCCTCCAATGCTTCTAGTTTGTTTAGGTCCAAAAAGATCCATATGCACTAACTGTAATTAATCAGTAGTTGAGACTTCACCAACTGATTTAAAACTTGATTTATGTTACTTTCCATATTAAAAAGGGTCACAAACTTTTGAAGAATTAAATCTAAGATCTGGAAGATCCTTAACTAATTTTTTCTTAGAAATTTTTCATATGTTCCTAAGGTTCCAGTGACCTAAAATTCTATGCCATAACCAAGAATGATCCTCCATTGCAATAAGGCAAGGTAGATCTTATCTCTTAAGGTCTTCTAAGTTTAGTGTGTAAACATTCTCTTGCCTATAGGTAGAAAGAATAAACTCTTCCTTGGAATTGTGTACTAAGAACTTTTCATTCCTAAAATTCACATGGTAACCTTCATCACATAATTGGATTATGTTAATGAGTTTGTGATTAATACCTTTAACAAATAAAACATTTGAAATCAAAGTTTTTTCAAGAAGAACAATGTTACCTATACCAATAATTTTTCCCTGATCATTATCTACGAAAGTTACTTTTCCTCCTTTCGTCTTGATAATCTTTTTAAAATAGTTTTTGTTACCAGTCATATGCCAGGAACATCCACTATCCATGTACCATGTATTGTTGTTGGTACCTTCTCTATTTTCCTGAAAATAAGAAAAAGTTAGGTTTTTAGAATCTATACTTTCTTGGATCTGGAAATCTCACAAATCAAAATTTTAGGCACCCACATATTTTTAGAAAAATAGGCTTTATGAAATCATAAATATTGATTTTTGTTTAAGGAAAAATTTTGTGCCCAGTGTCCACCACACTAACACTTAGTATAGAATGGAGCACTTTGAGGAACAAAATAATTGTTACTAAAAATCGGTTTAGAACTAGTATAACCAAAACCAGAACTATTCCATAGAGGTGGGATTTGAGAATACATTTTATCAAAATTTTCCTTACCTAAGGTAAAGTTTGACAAACACTTCCTCAAGGAAAATATTTCGGATTTCAGTTTTATAACCAAGTTCTTGTCTTCCAAAACAATTGATTTTGAACTAGAGTTAGGCTCAAAAACATTTTTCTTAGAAATTACGTTTTCTAGATCTTTAGAAAGATTATTCTTCTCAGAATTTACTTCCTTAAGATTTTTTGAAATATTTTCAAAATAAATATTTTTCTTATCAAGATCTTTAGAAAGATTTGATATTTCCTTAGTAAGAATAGTATTCCTAGAATTTTCTTTATCAATATTTTTCATGAGTTTTTAATTCTCAATCTCAAGAAGTTTGGAAAACCTAGAAACTTCTTCAAAGGTAGGTAAAGTATTATCTTCATCAGAAGAGTTATAATATTTATCATTACTATAATTAGCATTTAAAGAAACATTGGTCATTGATTCAGCATTGTGTACCTTATCCATTAAACAATGATTGTCAATAGGTAGTCTGGCTATTAGACCAAGATTCTTCTGTCCAAAAGATTCGTAATCTGATGATTCATATGAAGATTCACTACCACTGTCACTCCAGGTGTCACTAGATTTCAAGACTTTCTTAGCTTTAGCCTTGTAGTACTTCTTTCTATTTTTCTCTGAATAATTTTTTTTTTCTTTTTTTTCTCTTGAGCATAGGAAAATCAGGTCTTATATGTCCAGCTCTCTTGCATTAATAACATGTAACTTCTGAATCTTTCTTATCTTTCCTTTATTTCTTCTTGTATTTGGAATGAAAGTTCCTCTGTTCATCTATCTTGTTAATCCTTCGAGCAATATTTACTAACTCATTCTCTGAAGATTCACTTCCACTAGATTCAGATTGGATAACAACTTTAATAGACTTAGATCTGGTAACTCTCTCAGGAGTCTTATATTTCATACGATTTGAAGTTGTCATAAAATAAACACTTCCATTCCCATTCTTCTTATTTAAATTATCATCATCTCTCTTCATTCTAGTCTCATGTTGAAGAAGAGTTCCAAACAATTCATCAAGAGAAATCTGAGTAACCTTTATATTCTCATCAATGGTGATTCTCTTGGATTCTCACTAATTGGGCATGATGTATATGATCTTATCAACAAGAGCTTTATCATCTAATCCTTTATCACCCATTGATTGTAAACTATTCACAATAGTCATGAATCTTTGTTGCACCTTACATATGGGTTCTCCACAAGGAAAGAAGAAACCATGATATTCATCTCTAAGCATGGATCTTCTTGTTTCAATTACTTTGGAAGTTCCAAATTGAGTAACTTTGAGTTTCTTCCAAATACAATTTGCTGCTTCACAAGATGAAATTTGGCTATATATATTTCTAGTCATGGAGCAAAGAAAATTATTGTGTACCTTGTAATTCAGTTGATATTCATGCTTTTCCTGGTTGGTAAAGGTACTGACTTCCTTGTCAGGGATTTTATATCCCCCAGTAAGCATAACAAAATTATCAACTCCAGTATTGATAATAAAAGTCTTCATGTGATCTCTCCAATATTCATAATCATTTCCATCAAAAATAGGTGGTCTAGTTGGATTGAGATTTTCTATGGAACCAACATTGATTCCTGCCATCTAAAAAAAAACTTCCACACAAACTTTTTAATAGAAAATGTTTGTAATCAAGGAAAATATTCCTAAGTAAGGAAAATATAGAACAAGATTATCTCTAAGAAAAAATGAATCTGAACTATACGAGTCTGAAAAACTGATTCTGGAAAAGAATGAGATGAATTCTCTTCTGAATCTAATTGTGAGATTAATTCAGATTGAACCAATCCTCTAATACCAATGGTTGAGATGGTATGTGAGTATGATATACTCTTTAATACCAAATGTAGGATCAAAATAACAGAGATACTGAATCAAGTATCTAGAGATTCTCAAAATACAAGAGGGGGGTAAATTTTATACTTTTAAAAATTCCATTGGAACTTTTAAAGATGGTTATGTTTAACAAGGTTAAACAAGGTAATTCAAAAAACCTCTAGTTCTACACACTTGCTTGATTCCAGAAATATGATTCTGAGAATGTTAATCCGGAAAGATGGTTCCAGAAAATGAAACTTAAGGAAAGTTTACAAAGATGAAGATTCTACCTTAAAGCGTATAGAATCTAACTAAATCAGAGTACAAGTATAAGGAAGTATAAGATAGTTATACCTTCCTCAACAATACAAATGCAGGGGAAAAACTTGAAACAAACAAGTAACAAGTAGTAAGTCTTTTAACCCAAAGAGAAGGGTATCCAAAAACCTTGGATAAAGGTCCCTTGATTTATACTTTCAAAAAATTTTGTCTTTCCCACACCAGGGTAAGCCCTCAATATGAAGATCGGAGTCTGTCTTGCTATCCCCACAAGCCCTCAACTTCAAGGTAGATGGCACATCTCTCTTCCTCAATAAGGAATCCCTCAACTTCAAGGTAGTTAGCACCTCTGTCTTCCTATCCCCATAAGCCCTCGATTGTACACAGTAACAATCAGAGTCGCACAAATAAAATCTGAACAAGAAGTTAAGTATGCACAAATCAATAAAGCCTATCTCTCTAGAAATAACTTCAGTGGCATGTAATATCTAGATTGATCAACTTTTTATGTGATCTTTCAAATGAGCTCATATTTATAGGCATGGCTTCAACGGTCAGCTCCCTCCTCCAATGGTTATATTTTTCCTTGAATCTTGGAGGGACCTGTATATGTGTCACTCAAACAACGGTTAGTTAGTAACTGAATGCACGACATCGTTTTATAACTAAAACGTGTGTAAGAAAAAATATGGTTACATGGCCAAAATCCAATATTCGGAATGTAAGTAAATAAAAGTTTGGATTCTAACCAAAAATGAATTCGGAGTCTATAATACAAGGATATTCGGATTCTATTTTCCCGGCTTTTGGAACCTGAACTCTATAGAATTCTGGAATCTGTATTTAAAGGAAATTTAGAATCTAGATTCACATGAATTCGGAACCTAAACTTACAAAGTTCGGAGTCATAGTTTATGAGAATTCGTAGTCAGAACTCATAAGGGTTCAGAGTCTATATTCAGAGAACTCGGAGCCAGAACTCAGAGGAGTTCGTAACTAGAATTCGTAATCAGAATTCAGAGTCAGAACTCAGAGAAGTTCATAACCAGAATTCATAATCAAAATTCGGAGTCAGAACTCGGAGAAGTTCATAACCAGAATTCGTAATCATAATTCGGAGCTAGAACTCTGAGAAGTTCGTAACCAAAATTTGTAATTAGAATTCGGAGTCAGTACTCAGAAGAGTTTGTAACCAGAATTCATAATCAGAATTCTGAGAATTCGGATCCTAAAACAGAATGCTTCATATCTAGGTAATTATAGGATTCCAAGGTGTTGGTTTTAAACCGAATTTTACACTTAGAAAAATTATGATGTGAAAAATAAAAATATGGTAAGAATAAATTTCCTTGGGGAATGAAATTTTTCCTTATAGAAGTAAAATACGTAGAGAAAATGAGATTTTCCTTGAGATAAGGTGTTTGTGATTTTCAAGACATCTAGTAGTTGTAAAGTTATAAGGAAACCTTAATGACTTAACAATATCCCCCAGTTATGAAGGAATGGAAAATTCATAAGGAAAACCTTATTTACTCAACATAATATGTCAAGAATAAAATCCTATTAAATAATTCCATAAAAAAATTACATTAAAATGAAACTTAAATATGGATATTCTACTAGTCGAATAATCATAGGGAATAAAAATTTCTAGTATCATTATGAGGGAATTCATAATTTCAAACATCTGAGACATACCATTGAGGCATCAACTAAGACATTTGAAAATAAATTGGAATGGCCTCATCCAAATCCCAATATGGTTTGTCTCTTGATATGTACTGATGAATCTAGGGGTCTTGTGAGATAAACCAGATTGGGATTTGGATGAGACCCTTCCCATTTATTTTTCAGATGTCTGGGTCGAGGCCTCAATGGTATGTTTCAGATGTACGACATTATGCATTCACTCATTATGATACTAGTAATTGATATTACATGTGATTATTCAACTAGTATAATATACATGTTTAAGTTTCATTATCATGTGATTATTTATGTAATTATTTAATCATCTTTTATTCCTTCCATATTATACTCAAGTTTATGTTTTAATGGAATGTTCTTTCAGTTATTCACCATGACTTATAGTTTATGTCTATTTATGATAGGTTCTAAAATATTTATTACACTAAATGAATATCTGATATCACCCCATTCTTATGTTTTATTTTTCCCCAGGATGTGAAGATGTATATTATGAATGAATTGTAGGGATAATCTAGAAGTTTATTGGTGTTTTAAAATGGTGTTTCTATGTTTTTTCCTTTCAAGTTGTAATGTAAAGTTCATGTAAGTAATATGGCTTCCAAAACTTCTAAAATTATCATCCCTTTTGGATTCAAGTCTTGTATCTTTGACAATTGTAATTAAGTAAGGTGCCAGATCTGGGGTACTGAAGTTAGGGTATTTACAGTTGGTTTCAAAGATAGTTTGGTAGAATCCTTCGAAACTAAATTTAAAAACATAGATTAGGGAATATAAACCTAATATAGACAATGAATATAACCATAGAATAACATCCTATAATTTTGGTAAGGTAGAGATTACATGGGTCTTATAAGAAATACATCCCTCTCTAGATACTATAAGTGGACATGGTTTTAGCACAGATGTACCTAGGGGTAACAACTTTGAAAAGGTGCATTAGGCTTGACTCGACATAACTTGGTACATGACAATGGGCCTTATAGATCACCTGGTTCGACACTCCTGAGGGATATGATTAGGATAACTCACATTTTCATTATAAAGCATTATTATGGTTTTAAAATTAAATATGTCCCGAGAGAAACCACATTTATGATTATGAGATTATCTATGCATAAATTTCAAATTTATGTTAAGTGATTTTCTAGTTTTAAAATTATGAATTATGATTCATAACCTAATTTATTATCTTCCATTGTTTAGAAATGGCACTTAGTGGAAGTAATGTGACCCATATCAACGCACATATTCCATATAGGGATTTCCCTCCAATTCAAGATAATTATGTTGGAGCAGAAGCTAAAACTAGAGCTGAGAAACTTATAACTATACTGGGACCACTAACTCAGGTTATGAACAATAACCTTACCTGTATAGAGTATGATGATCCACAATGTGGAGGGAAAATGTTATAATACATAATTATGAAACAAACTCCATCATTTAATGGGATTAAAAATTCATTTTTAGTTAATTGATGGATAAGTTCCTTAGAGAAGATATTTCTTTCTTTGGGAATTAATGAATGGGAGAAGGTTTTCATGGAAATTTATCATCTCTCTAGATATGTGGATAAATGGTGGTCATTGATTCAAAACATGAAGTAGGATGAAGAAATTTAAACATGGAATGGAATTATTTTAATGAACTCTTCATAGAAAAATATTTCCCTCATGAACAGTGAGCCGATATGGAGAGAAAATTCTTGAATCTAAGGAAAAAGGAGGATGAGAATGTTTTGAAGTATGAAGACAACTTTAAAATTCTAGCAATTTATGATATGGATTACGTATGAATTCTAAAGAGAAATATTAAAAAAATTATTTAATGGGTTAAAAACATTCCTCTAAAGGGAACTGGACTCCCAAACTTTCTCATCATATAAAGATATAGCCTCATTTACTATCAAGATAGAGAATAATTCTCTGTCTTATGACTTTATGGGAAAAGAAGGTAAGAAGAGGGTGGTAGGGAAAATAATGGATAAAGGGAATAATAAAAAAGGGAATTTTCCAATGTGTGATACATGTGGAAGGAAACACCCTGGTACCTTTTTTAAAGGAAAAAGAGTATGTTACAAGTGTGGATAAAAAGGCCACTAAGAACATGATTATAAGGGGAAGAAAGAACTTACCAATGTTCAATGCTACAATTTTAGGGAGGTGGGACACTATGTAAATGATTATTATAATAGTTAAGGAAACATTCCCTAGAAACGGCCAATGAAGAAAGGATAAGCTTATGTGATCACAACTATAGAGTTTGAAGTTCCTAGTGATACATTTTTGGGTACTTTAATTGTTTCCTAAAACATATCCAATGATTTATTCGATTCTGAATTATCATATTCTTTTATATCTTCATAGTTTTCCAAGAAAATTATAAATTTCCCTTTTTATTTAACATGGAAGTTATCAGTTAAAAATCCTAAGGTTAGTCTCATGGAAAAAATTGTGTTGGTTAGTCCCCTTTATGACACATAAAAGTGCTTTAGTTGCTGACCTTATCATAATACCTATGATTGAATTTGATATAATCCTCAGTATGGACTAGATTTAAATTTATGATGCAAAAAATTATTATAAGTAGAAGGTAATTATGATTTTTGAGGAATCTATAGAATCCATTATCTTTAGAGAAGAAACTTCATTATCTATATCTTATCTATATCCACCCTCAGTAGCTCTACTAAATGAAATTATAAGGGAGGAATAGAAAAATTCATCAGTGGATGATGAAATAAATATTCAAATTAAGGATTTTATTATTTCATAGGAATAAATTTATGTATTTCTAGATGATTTACTTGGACATCATATGAAGCGGGATGTTGAGTTTTCTATTGATTTAATATCTAATGCAAGACCAATATTAAAGAATCCTTATAGAATAGACACTGTGGAATTATTAGAGCTAAAGAAACCACTACAGGAGTTGAGTAGTAAGGGGTTATTTTCTCTAGTGTTTTTCCATGGGATCCCATGTTCTATTTTTTCAAAGGAATTATGGATCCATGAGTCTATGCATTGACTATAAAGAAATCAATGCTATTAAAATAAAGAACAAGTATCATATTTCTTGCATCGATGATTTATTTGATCAACTTAATAGAGCTCAATATTTTTCAAAGATTAAACTTCGTTCTGGATATCATCAAAGACAACATTTCGAACCAGGTATGGACATTATGATTTTATAATAATTCCATTTGGACTGACTAATGCACCCTTTGTTTTCATGGTTCTAATAAATAGAGTTTTAAGGAATATCTTGATTAATTTTTTGTGTTATTTAATGATGATATATTAGTATAATCTAAAATATATAAAGACCATGTTAATCACTTTTGGATTTTTCTAAAGACTCTTAGAAGAAAAGAGTTAAATGGGAAGTTTAGAAAGAGTGAATTTTGGCTTCAATCTATTTCTTTTCTTGTCTATATTGTCAGAAATGATCGAATCTCAGTTGATCCTACAAAGAAAAAGGTGGATCAGGAATGGACTACACCGATAAACATAACTAATGTGTGTAGTTTCATTGGTTTAGTAGGTTACTATCAGTTGTTTGATCATAATTTTTCCCAACTAGATAACTTTTTAACCAAGCTTACTCGTAATGGGGATAATTTTATTTGGAAATGGAATGTGAAGAATGCTTTGAATAAATGAAGAAGATATTAGTTATTTATATGATCTTGACTCTACCATTTGGAAATGGTGGATTTTTTATTTATAATGATGCATTGAATAAAGGACTTGGCTATGTTCCTATGAAAAATGATAGAGTTATTTCCTATACATCAAGGAAGTTAAAAAATCATGAATAAAACTATACAACTTAAGATCTTGAGTTATAAGCTATAATCATATCTATGAAAATATGAATACACCATCTATTTGGTAAAATATGTGAGATATATACAGGTCACAAGATTTTGAAATATATCTTCTCATGGAAAGAACTCAACATGAGGCAAAGGCGATGGCTTGAGCTACTCATGAATTATTATTGTTCAATGCACTACCACCCAGAGAAGGTGAATAATGTTGCATATGCATTAAGCAGGAGGGATCATGGAGTTCTGAACAAAATGAGGATTGATAAGTATCTTGTGTACATGGATCTACCAAAGATAGATATGGAAATTTTCATGGAAGGTGAAACATCGTTAATTTTTCAATAAGTTACTCAATTATATTTATTATAAAGTATTAATTCTGATGACGAACATTTTCAAAGGAATATGAAAGTTGTGAATGGTGGAATATTGGTATAATTTTTGTATGAGGATGGAATTTTGAAATTTCGGAAGAGGATATGGGTCCCCTCTATACCCAAACTACAAATGGAGTTATTGGATGATTCCTATAACTGGAATTTCTCTATACACCATGGTACCACTAAGACGTATAGAGATATGGAAGAACTTTTATAGTGGAATAATATGAAGCGTGAAATTTCTTATTATGTATCAAAATGTTTATTCTTTCAATAGGTTAAGTCTGAAAGACAAAATCCTAGAGTATTTTTAAAACCTCTTCTTATTCCTACATGAAAATGGGATGACATTACTATGGATTTCTTCACTAGATTACAAAAAACTCCAACAAAGAATGATAAAATATGGGTAATTATTGATTGATTTACCAAATCTACACATTTCCTCACCATAAGGGAGGATTTTGCACTATATATCCTCACAAAACTCTATATTAATGAATTTTTATTTCTTCATGGTGCACCTATTTTAATTGTGTATGATCATGATCCACAATTTACATCAAAATTCTAGAAATGTCTTCAGAAATATTTAGAAACTGAGCTTCATTTGATTACAACTTATCACCCTCGAACTGACGGGCAGTCTGAATGGACCGTTCATACATTAGAAGATTTTTTGAGATCATTCTCACATGACTTTCATGGTATGTGGGATCAGTATTTAACTTTGGTCGAGTTTTCATACAATAATAGTTTCCATTTAAGTATCCAAATGGCACCATATGAAGAATTGTATGGAAAGAGATGTCATACACCAACTTATTAGGATGATGTTGGTGAAAGGAAACTTATAATCATAGAAATTTTAGAGGAAAAATTGAAAAGGTAAAGACTATTCAAACCCATGTTAAAGTATCTCAAATTAAGAAAAAGAGTTATACTGACAACCAGAGAAAATATTTGGATTTTTAAGTGGGAGATCATGTCTTTTTGAAGGTATCTCCATAGAATGGTGTTATAAGATGTGAAAATAAAGAGAACCTAAGCCCCATGTATATTGGACCTTTTGAAATCATGGAGATAATCGGATTTGTAGATTATCATTTGGCAATGCCACCTAGCCTTTCTAAAGTATAAAATGTGTTCTGTTTCTCATTGTTAAGAAAGTACATTCCAGACCCAACACATGACCTCCATTATGAAGGAATAGAATTGAAGCATGATTTATCTTAATCTAAAGAGCCTATCTAGATTCGGTACACTAGATAAAAGGTTTTGAGGAATTGTACAACTCGGCTGGAAAAGGTACATTAGAAAAATGATAAAATTGAAGTGGTGACGTGGGAAACAGAGGAAATTATGATGATGACCTACCCGAATATTTTTATGAGGTGAAATTCTTGAAATTTTGAGGAAATGTTTTTTTAAAGGAGGGTACAATATAAAACCCCAAGATTTTATGGTATGCCTCTTTTAAAATTTAATATCTTTGAGAGTTTATGCTTCGCAAAACACCAAGTTTAAAACATTAATATACTATTTAATATGACTATTGGAATAGTAATGTGACCATTATGAATAGTAATATAACCAATAAAATAGTAAATTTACCTAGTAAAGTATAAATAAAATTTGGGTATCATATAAATGAAAATCTGGTGTATTTATATCATGGAATATGTAAATAAATGTTTTTAAGATGATAAATTAAGTGTTGGTATTTGTGTGAGACATTAAGGTTTATTTACAATTTTTTAATTAAAAAATTATTTTCATAAAATATATTCATAAATTAATAAAAAAAATTCTTATTATTGTAATATAATTCGATGAGGCATTAATTAATTTTTCAAAGTGTTATAAAATCAATTATAATTTTAAAATCAATAGTTTTAAAATAAATGATATTTATAATTAAAAATTAAATTTCACATATTATAAAATTATTTTCATAAAATTGATTCCATTTTTTAATTATACATGTCAAAAAATAGTTAGTGTTATTTTTTGATATTTTTCTAAAATAGTTGAAATTTTTTTGAGTAGTGAAATACAAAAATTTACGGTATTAGCTAAATACATGATTTATTGAGTCATGGATGATGTATGGATGATGTAGGTGATATTATTTTGAACTCACATTCTTACTGTACATATACACATGAACTAACACTATTTCTTTTCTTGAGCCATAATAATAAAAAAATGAATAAAATAATCAAAAAGTACCCTCTCTTCCACTATAGATACCATCCCTTACCACCTCTTCTCCTCACACCTCCAAAGCCTTGAAGCTTATCCAATTTCTACCTAATCCCTCTCCCAAAATTATCCCCCACTTACTAGTCTTATTGGTCTCACCCAAAATACAATTTCAAATTTCTTGAAGGAGGTTCTCAAGGAAAATAATTCATGTGGTCAATCATTTTTCGTTCACTTTCAATTTATTTTAATTTATTTTATTTTCTATTATATCCTTACATATTTGGTCCAAAAAATCATGATAACTATATTATATTATATATACTATAATTTTATAATTTTTATGGAATATACATCATCAAACCACTTCCCCTCCCCCTTTTAGTTTAAAAATGAAAACATTATCCGTGATGTGCCGATTTACCACCATCATGGATGATGAAACTTTATTTTATATTACCGCCTTAAAGTATGGTTCTAAAACCATTATTATGGTTAAAAAATATTTTATTGTACATATTAAAGGATATTTAATGTTCTAGAACTAGTATATATACATAATATTAATTCATAAAACAAAAATAGTTTGTGATGATTGAAAAAACGTTGAAATAATCTAAATGATTATCATTAGCATTTTATCTAATGAATAAACCTCATATATAGAAAAAAATGATATAAAAGACCATTTAATATTATTTAAGTTAATTAATAACAAATAATTTCAATTCTAAAAAAAATCCCATTTTACATGATCTTTTATACATGTATACAATTGAACTAATCATGAAACCCAAGGAAACAAACACTTCTGAATGACGAAATTGAATCTTATAACTCATCAAAAAGTCATTAAATGATCTTAGTAAAATTATAATAAATTTAATAAATGTTTAATAGGTTCTTAATTAAATTATTAATGAATCAAATGTAATTATTTAGTATAGAAAGTACAAATTCAAAACACTTTTGTACATAAGGTAAGGGATTCTCCCCAAAATTCCATTTTTCATTCAGGTTATGCTATCTCTCTCTTTAACCAAATATAATTGTTCTTTATTTTTATATAATTATTCAAAATTCTATGTATATATTACAAAATCATATATCTAGATCATTTTATCCTTCTTTTATGGTAAATTCATGATTTTATAAGGTTCCCTTCTCAACTCTTCTCGATAAGATGGCCCTATTTAAGGGAACATCCTAGTTTCTTACCCATTTTCAAGTACACTCCATAATCTATTTTAATCCACCATTATTTTATAAAATTACTCATTTTATCATGAAAAAATATATTTTTTTCATTTTTTTTATAAAAAACTATTTCTTTGTCAGTTTTAAAGACTATTTAGTATTTTTCCCTTAAACCACACTAAAGCCGATCATTTATAAAGTTTCATAAATACTCCATTAAAATGTTTTCAATTTAGTTGGAAATAATGTATGCCTCAAATATAATTTCATTTTCCATCCCTTTTATTTTCTGGTATATACATGTTACAATATGATTTTATGGAAAATAAAAATTATTTTCCAAAAGAACTCTTCTTTCAAAATTAAAAAGTTTATTTATCACAAGAAAGCCTCGATGCTTTTATTAAGGTATTTTCATATATTTCAACAACCATTATTGAATCTTATCCTTAATTGGGATTTTTATTTTATTATTTCATCTACCATATTTTATTAAATGGTTTATGATCAGTTTCACTATGGATGTACTATCTCGATACCATTCACCACATTACTTAGAATGAATAGATATTATGTTTATTGATTGGGGAAAGTTATTTATATTTCATATGTATATGTTGTTTATGGTTGAACCCATTCATATTAGGAATGAATTGGAGATATTAACTGATGGTTGGGGACTTCTATAGCCCCTCAATGCATCGGTAGGTCTCATGAGACAAAATAGATTGGGATTTGACTAAGGCCCTTCCCATTTATTTTTCAGATGTCTTGGCCAAGGCCTCGATAGTATCTTTTCAGATGTCAGTATTATGCATTCCACCATTATGATATTATTAATTTATATTCCATGTGATTATTGAACTAGTATATTATCAATGGTTAAGTTTAATTCTCATTTGATTATTTATTGAATTATTTATTCATCATTTATTCCTAACATATTATGTTCATGTTTATGTTTTAATGAAATCTTCTTCTAGTTATTAACCATGCCTTATATTTTATATCAATTTATAATAGATTCTTCTATATTAATTACCATTGATAAGAATATGAGATCACCCCTTAGTTATGTTTTATTTTTTCCTAGGATTCAAATATTTATATTATGAATGAATTTCAAGGATAATCTAAGAGTTTATGGTTGTTTTATAATGGAGTTTCTTTTTTGTTTTTCCTTTCATATTGTAATGTAAAAATCATGTATGTAATCTGGATTCCAAAATAACTAAAATGATCAGTACTTTTAGATTCCTATATTTTATCTATTCAAATTTAATTAATTATGGCACTGAATCTAGGATACTAGGTTGGGGGTCTTTACATAAATCATAAAATTTCATCATTGTAAACTTAATAATAAACAATTTCTATAAAGAATTATATTGTTATATAAATCCCTTACCACTTGGGTAACTTTCGAATAAAAAATAAATGAAAGATAGAACCATATATGGATATATATATATCCCGGTAATTTTCATGATAAATATAATAAAATACATTTATGAGAATTATATAAACCACATAAATGAAACAAGTGGTGAATATGGCATGTGTCTCGCAGAAATAAATGTGAGACAAAAATCCCTTACCTCTTTAATGGATTTTGAATCAAAATCCCCATGTAAGAATAAGATCAAATGAAACTTTAATATTATAATAATAAATTTATTCATGATATAAAATATAAAAATGGATGTATATACACCTCATAATAGAGGATATATGCATAACAGAACATATGTCCAAAAGAAGGAAAATTGAGACCACAAACCCTTACCTTAGGTTATAATTTCTTTCAAATCATAATAAACACTAATATATTAAATTTAAATTTATTATAATTATATAACATAATAATTTACATAATTATAATAACATATATGATCAACTTATAACATTTATACACCCATTTATTAATAATTCCATATTGTTAACTATTTCTTTTTTCATGAGAATTTTGATTTAGTATTTCTAGTAGTTGTACTTTGATCATAGTTCAATAATATCCAAGATTTTAATAATGATAAAAATATCATATATATTAACTATACATATATATATCTAATCTTCTATAAAAGGTAGACATAGGAAATTGAATTACATCCTTCATGGAGATGGTAGACCGTAAGTACGCATGAATGTTGTTTTCACTTTTCAACAGATCGAACGAAAGGAAAGTAAATAATAATTAACCTTTAAAAAATAATTATAATATAATTTATATCATATTTTTTAAAATGTTCCCTTATTACCCTCCATGAAAAATGAAAAACAAATCCCAACTCTTCTTGGAGGTGGTAGTCTACACCTACACGTGAACAAAATTATCATTTTACAATGGATGTGAAGGTAAGAATAAATATAGGATATCATAATTCTAGAAGAATAATTATATAATAAATATAATATATAATCATTATACCAATTATAATAACCATCCATGAAATATGGTGATAGAAAATTAATTGTATTGCTAAGTGGATATGGTAGTTCACACTTACGCACAAACGATACTTTCACTTCTCATTTGATGGAAAAGAGGGTGAATAATGGTGGTTACATAATAATATTAACATTTTTGTATATTTTTTATAATTATGTTAATATTTTCTTTTTAATAACATATATTTATATGAGTTACAAGAATAAATAAATTGAAATAGGTCTAGTGGGAATATTATCGATTATCCGGTAGGCCTCCTTTAGATCCCTTCTTAAGGACCCTTGGAATGATATCTTAAGGACCCTTGGAATAATATTTTTAGAATAAAAAAACACTAATTAATGTATAGATAAGTTGATAATATAATTTGGAATTTATTGGTTGATATAGATAGATCAAATTGGTATAAATAAAAGATAAAAGGGGTGTCTTTTTATAAGGGAGGGAAATGAAAAACATAGAATTACATAAAATATTTAAATAAAATTAAAGTATTTAATAAGATATAATTATTAAAAATATATATTAATTAAATGAAAAAAAAAAGATACGGTCAAAATATAATCATTCAATTAAATTTATATTGGTTTTGGTTAAATTTTAAACCTTATCTTTTGGTTTAACCACTTCATTAAGCAATTTTAACCTTAACTATGCTAACTACTTTTTCAATATTAAAGGTTTATAACTTTACTTTTTAAGTAAAAATTGTATCCTAGATTGAAAGGAGAGGAAATTTTATACCATTTATCATTATACATGTACTATTTCATGATTTTTTATGATTTTTAAATAATTTAATAAAATAATATTTTTTATAAAATATCATTAAAGTCATTTTTGACACTATTCACTTTATTTAACTTCAAATATATAAATAAACTAATTTAATTTGAATATTAATAGTTAAAACATCACAAATATGTTTTAATAATAAATAAAATTAGTGTGGAACTATAACTCTCCAAAACAATAGTACTTTTAGAGTTTTTAAAATCATTTACTTGATTTTTCTACTGTTGACACAAGCACCGCATCACCGTTATATAAGAATTTAAGATGATTATTTCATCTCTAAAAATTTAAAATAAATTACCATGATAAAAATTAATAATTAATATTTCAAATAAATATTTATAACCGAACTTTTCCTCAATTTTTCCATATGTGAAAATTTTATAGATATTAAAGTCAAGTGAGTGACATTTTGGGAATTTTCTTTACCTAAAATAATAAAAACATAATTATCAAATTAAAATGAAACCAAAATAATATATATTAGAATTTGGGATGTATATGGTCGAATTTATGCTATAAAATGAAATTATAGAGAGTGTTGGATGGATTTTGAGACCTTAATTCATGATTTTAACACTATTTTATCCATTTTACCCTTACCGAGGTGAAAAATATTTACCACATTTATTATTCATAATAACCAAAATTATAAGAGAACTATTTAAAAAAATTGAATCACTTAATTCCAAATATTTTATCCATTTTTAATGACCAATTATTATATATGGAAGAATCTAATTTAATATTAATCTCATAAACTGAAATGAAAATAGTTTTCCAAAAAAATGTTTTCTAAAGTATAAAATGTTTTTATACTAAAATACAACATAAAATAAATTAAAATGAGATTAATTAGATTATTCATAATATAAATGATCTAATTTTATTTTTAAACTATTTTTTAACAATATTTTAATTTTAAAATTCTTGAAATGAAAGAAAGTTCTTAATAAAAATCAGTATTTTTCATTATTCATTCAAAAAATCAATTTTTTCAAAAAATTCTAAAACAATTCCCTCTTTTCTAATATTTACATGATGATTTAAAAAATTCAGTTTATTATTTAAAATAAATATTCTAAATGTTTTTGAAATTAATTATATTATTTTCTCACAAAATGTAATAAACCCCATTTTTTAGGAAAAATATATTTTTGAAGCATATCACGACTTTACTAAAAATTTAGTACTTATTTATCAATATATTTGATTTATATAAAAACGTCTTTTCCAATATTTGGTTATTCCAATTCACAATTTCAATTTAATGGATAGGTTATAATGGTATATGATATTATAGTTCATTTAGACTCACGTTTGCGTGTATTGCATGCTATCAAAGAAATTAAATTTATTTGAGGATAAATATATACTAAAATCTCAGGGTGTTACATGTTCAAATTCATTTAGGTGAAAGAATAATATTAAAAAATTATTATTTTTAACTATATATAATGATATAAAAATATATATAAACCGTTACATCAACATAAAATTGTCAAAAATATTATTTTTGAAGGGAATGAACTTATGGAGAATATTTTTAAGAATTACAGGAAAATTTTTAACCAGAATGATTTCTTGACTATGAAACTTGTTTAGAATGTAATAACAAACATTTTTATTGAATAAGATAAAAAATTTCTAATATTATTTCATAGATCTTTATAAATAAACTAATCCACCTTCAACCATAAGATTGACAATTCACATAGACTTGATGGGTTTACCAATCATCTTTTCTAGAAATTACAAGACATTGATAACTATGATGTGGGAAAAAAATTTATATCTCCTTCAATAATGGATTTCTCCCATGTGAAATAAACTCTCAGTTTCTATCTCTCATACCTATTTTGGAAAATTCAAGACAAATTCAGCTTTACAAACCTATTTCTTTTGTAAGATCTTTATATAAAATCATTATAAAAGTCATGTGTAATATAATTTAACTTGTTTTAAAGAAACCGTTATCTCTAAATCAAAATGGATTCATCAAATATTGCAATATTTAAGACTATATCATCAATTCCTCATAATTTTTGAACCTTATTATAAAATAAATTAAGGTTAGGACATTTATGTGAATCTAGATGATAGAAAATACTTAAATAACACTAATTAGGATTTTATATTATTGGTTCTAAGAAATTTTTTATTTCTCAAAACCTTCATAAGATAGGTGAAAATATTTTTCTCCTATACTAAATTTTACATTCCTATAAATTGTTCTTTTAGGGGTTATTTAACATGTTTTAGAGGGATTAGATAAGGATATCGCCTATGTACAATAATATTTTTAATTGTTTTTAAAGGTTGGGGTTGAATCCTCAATTTATTATTTAAAGCAAAGACCTCTTTACTGTGGGTAGAGGGAGACCCATTACATAGCCTAAAGGCTCAAGGCCAAGTAGCCTGAATACAAGGCTTAAAAGCCCATTTTTTGGCCCAAAGGACCCCTCAGTGAACAGTACTGCTACAGTACCCATGCTGGTACAGTACCACCACCACTACAGTAGCTGCTACAGTGCCTCTGCTGCTACAGTACAACCGCTGCTACAGTTCCACCGCTGCTACAATACTGCTACAGTGCCCTGCTACAATAATATTTTCCATTAGTGTTGATTACATATGAAAATATATCACAAATATGGTGTAAAAATTAACTTGAAACAAATATAGGTTATAAGAGTAATAACATCCCCATATAACTATATTTATATAGATGATATTATTGTTTTTTTCTAGGGAGATGCAAACAAATATGAACACTATAAGATATATTCAATCATTATGAGTAATTATTAGCAAAATTAATCATCTAGGATAAATCAAATATTATTTTAATAAAAAACTCCCCACTTACAAGAGAAATATTTATTTTTTACTACATCATCATCATAGAAGGAATGCTTAATTTTTTGGGTGCGTCAATGTTTTTGGTGGAGACCTAAGTTTTAATACTTTAATGAAGTGGTTGGTTTTATTAAAGAGTAACTAATTACTTGGAGATAAAAATAACTTTCCAAGGTATGTAATATTCATTTGGTTAAAGTCACAACTATGTCTAATTCATTTTATAAATTTATAGTATACATGTTTCCAAATGAGCGACTTGAGGGACTTAAGAGACTCATAATAAAATTTTTCTACAGTGTAAATACTCATTAGAAAAGGATGGTAACTATTCCTGTGAAAGTGTGTTGTAAACAATTTCAATATAGGGGATTGTGAATAAAGAAACTAGGGGAATTTAATACTACCCTTCAAGCTCACCGAATGTGGAAACTTCTGAACATCAAATCTAGAAGCTATGTTTTTCTTCATAACATATTTATTAAAAGAATAACTGTTGAGAATATTAACTTTTTTGAGTCTTATATATGGATATACCAAAGGTATGTTTATGATAACATCATAATTAACTCAAGGTCATAAATCTTGAGATTATTATCTATCAATTTTGAATGTTCTAGAATGCAATGGAGGCATTAGGATGGCTCCCAATAATCGTTTTTCATCAGTTTCTATGGATAATATCCAAATAATAAGATGAAGGTGAACTCAAAATCCCATGGTGAGGATCTTTAACATTTAATATATAATTAATTTAAAATAATAATCACCTAAATAAGTAAATTCTACTTTATTAATTTGGTTGGCGGTATTGTCATATCATCATTGTAGTAGAGAATCCAAATCGAGATTCATCTAGCTATATCCACACATGATCCAAGAATCTCAAAAAAAAAAATTGGGATTTTTGATTCTAGCAAGGAGGAACCTATTACTTCACATCATTTATCATCAATCATGATAATTGATTCTGTTTTCCTATCTATGTTATTGACAGGAATGGATGGGAAATTTTTATCAGGGTCTTGAGAAAGTTTGAGAAGATTCTCTCTAGGAATTGAAAGAATTCTCTAGAGAGGTTTCATTTTTCAAAACTTATCTCATATACTAAAAATTATGTAATTAGGATTATCTAATCCAGTTTAGAAAATTACTAATTTCATAAGATCAGTGTATCAAATAGTTTATTCCAAGTAATCCTTTTAAAAAAATAGCAATTTTATTATTATATTTCATGACAGGTGCCAAATAATGGGTAAATATATCATTTCAATTGGGCCCTTAACATGTCCCATAAATCCTCCTAATAATTTATCATAACCTTAATAATAAAATATTTATTTAAATAAATATTTTTTGTTTGAAAAATAAAAAAAAATTGTTCACTAAACTTCTGAATAAATATATATTTTAATATTCATGTAACTAGATAAATATTTATATTAATTAATTCACTAAATCGATGAATTAAAAAATAGTTATTTTTGGTCTTCTAAATAATAAAAAAGGTATAAATAAATATTATATTCAATAATGTCTTTAATGTATATTTATTTTAATATTAAACTAACATACTCTAATCTCTAATATCTAGTGGTTTAATCTATGTGATCAGTAACACATAAATAATTATTAAATCACAAGATAAAAATAATATATATTCTTTATATTTAAATTTAATAGAATTTAATGAGAATATGGATACACGTATCAGGTTTCCCTCAAGGCCCCTTTCTTATTGGAATTAGGTGAACGTATCTAAACTCTAATATTAGTATCTGACCACACATCAGGATACCTATGGAGAAACAAGTTAATATCATAATGACAAAAACCTTCCAATGAATGATACTATGTAATATAATCCCTTTTACTTGATATCTTATCCAGGAGGAATTATATTTGTTCCATCATCCCATATGCTTCATTCATATTTCTTTTACTTCTCAAAACGAACACATCAATGAAATACTTTGTCCATGGTTTTAATTAGATAGTTTCATTTCAATTAAAGGGATATAGATATATTCCCTACTAGAATGGTCATCTATACCAATGCCCGTTTCCCAAAAGTTTCATAAAACCATTAGGATAGGGTCCCTTTACCAATAGTTTTCTCAGAAACATTGGTAAAGGGTAATTTATACTATGTTTTCCCAATGGTTTTTTAAAACCATTGGGAAAGGGCTATCAAAATATGGTTTTACCAACTGTTTTTTGGAAATCTTTGGTATACACTATTCTATGCCAACGGTTTCTAAAAATCGTTGGTATAGAAGATATATCCCAATGGTTTTTAAAAACCCTTGGGATAGGTTCCCCCCAAATATAGCAGTGAGCTCCCCTCCCCATTCCAGAATCGATTGATTTTTCCCCTATAGTAGTGTTGCTCTCTTCCCAGCCAGCGACTCCTCCTCACAAGTGATCCATCCTTATTTAAATCATTAGTTTTCTTCCACTTCAAATTTGTGAGTTTGAGTTATATCTTCAGGATACATTTATTTTGCATTGTTATATACCATGTTAAGTTTATTTCCCCCATCAGGTTACAATATCTATCATTTAGGGTTTTCATTTTATTATTCTTGAATGTAAAATTGGCATATTTAAAATACTTTATCCTGCACATTGAGAATGAATGTCCCTTCCTGAACCACTTCCACCATCTCTAATTTTTCACACATGTTACACAATATTAGTGTTTTAAGGGAACTATATTTTACTCCATTTGCCATGTTCACATTCATATTTTGAGTTATTTTATGTTGAAAACTAATTTCTTTCTTCAAAAAGGGAGTTCTAACAATTATTGAAACTTTTATATAATGGTTTGGTTTTTAAGAGATAAATGTAAAATACATTTTTTATTAATACCATTGTCATTATTCCTATATAATGAGGAATTCATGACATAAAAATGTGTAAAATTTTCTTAAAGGGAAATAATTATTAATGTATTAATACCACATGACCTTTTGGGACTATCTTGAAACACATTCCTCATTTTCATTTTCATTGATCACCACACATTCACAAATATCATTAGTTCCCATGATTTGGTTTCATATTACCAATATTACCTATCCTATATGTCTTTTTCACTTTTTTATTTTGAATTTTATCCATGTATGTTTGACACATGGGTCACTATAATGTTTATAAATTGTGATGTCTATCTGATGGTCCCCACCTATAGTTGCACTGGTATGGGTGAAGTAAATCCACTATTCTCATAATTCTTCAATGCATCCTTTATATAATAATTTAAATGATTTATTATATAATGGTAGGTGAGTTTCAAAATGAATTTAGATGAAGTGATATGAGTGATTTACATGGGTTAAGTGGCCTGTGTGAGGCATGTTGGTGATGTGACATGTGGGATGCACTTGGGAGAAGTGACTTGTGTTAGGCACTTGGTAATAATTCATGAATTTTCCAAATTAATTCCCAAGGATATACAACCCACTTGATATGGAATTAACCCAAATTTGACCCACAATATCCTTTACTCAATGATACATTAAAATAATTACATTGATACTAATAAAATATTGTATGTCTACTTCCATACTTCCAATGACTTAGACAAATATTTATATTTTACATGAAGAATTTGATGCATGTATTTGTGATATATTATATATTTTGTACCATGATATTTCCTATTATATGACCCCACACTTCTGAACCTTGTGAAGCATTTTAACAAGTACCATTTTTTATTTTAAGGGATAAAAATTACTATTATATGGCCACAAAGTTAGAATTAAGTTCTCATCCTAAAATGGGGAATCCCTTGAAAATATTGGCATGTATTGGCATCAGGTAAATATAACACATTTGTGTATACCATGAAGTCCGTCAACCCTTCAAAAATGCATATTTCTGGATTTATATCATTTTCGTTGAGAACATACATGTTTCTAGTTGATAAAACCAAGATGGATAACTTTTAAATAACACGCCTTATAAAAAATATCATTGATCACTAATACTACAATGAAACCATTGATTATAAATATATCATTAATTATGAAATATAATGATCTCTATAAATTTAGACTTAATGCTAACTATTTTCTCATAATTATCCTAGATTGATCATTATTTATACAAGGATTTTCCATCACATCCACCATGTTTAAATTAAATATCATGGTTTTATATTTATATTATTTTGTTATATATATAATATTTTGTTGTCTTTTATATTATGATTCTTATATAAATTAGTGTTTTAGTTGTGGTTTTATATAAACTGAACAATTCTCATTTACTTAAATATATTTTTGATTGAACTTCAATCTTATTGAATTTATTTCACAAAATAATATATTACAATTTTTTTATAGAATGGATAGAAGTTGGATGTATGAAACTGATCAAATCTTAAGCAATTTTCAAAATAATTTAGAGAGCTTTTTATATTTCTCACTTGAAAATGCTTCAAATAGTGGTCACGTACACTACCCATGTTATAATTGTGTTGGAAGACCTTTCTTTATCTGTGAAGAAGTTATCTACCATATAACCAAATATGGTTTTCAAACAAACTACTATGTTTGGTATCACAATGGGGATAAAATAGAATCTCAAAAATGATGATTTTCCAAATGAGAGGACTGGATTGGAGAATTTGATATATGACCTGTTTCTGTTTATTAATCATCATGAGAAAGAAAGTATTTTGACCCAAGAATAATTTTATATGGGCACACATGATGCATCCAATGAAAATGATAATGTTGACATAGTGAAAAAATTGAATGATGTTGTGATAACTCCAGTATATCGACAATGTGGTAAAATGAAAGGGCTATAATTTTTAATTTGATTATTTCATGGGAAAACCATGTATGGGGTTCCTAATACTACCATCAATTACATTCTTACCTTCTTGAAGGACTTACTTCCAAATGATGCAGATATTCCCTCAAACCACTATATGGAAAGGAAGTTAGTTGAAGAAATTGGATTTTAAAAAAACAAAATTCATGCTTTCCTGAAATATTGAAACTTATTCTGGGAGGAAACTACTAAATGAAATGATTGTATAAAATTTGGATTGTCCCAATGGAATCCAAAAGCTGATGGAACACCATCTCGTTTTCCAAAGAAAGTAATGTGGCACTTTCCATTGATCCCCAGACTCCAGAATCTTTTCATGTCTGATGAAATATCAATAAAAATTTGATGGCATAATACTGAGAAAAAGAAGAATAATGAAGATTTGGTTCACCCTACATATGGATTTTTATGGCATAGATTTAATGCTAGATATCCTGGTTTTTTAGTTGACATGTGTAATATGATATTGGGTCTTTTATGTGATAGTTTTAATCTATTTGGGTAGATTCTTACTTCGCACATCACATGGTCGGTTTTCATACACATTTATAACCTTCCCCAATGGTTGTTTATGAAAAAACCTTTCACTTTCATGAGTATAATTATATCTGGACCTTTTTATCATGGCAATTATATAAACATATACATGAAACCTTTAATAAAATAGTTGAAACTTCTTTGGGATGTGGGTGTTTGCACATATGATGCATATTCGAAAGGCCTATTTCTGATGTGTGTTGCGCTTATATAAATGATCAATGATTTTACTACTTTTAAAATTATGTTTGGATGGAGAACAAAGGTAAAACTATCATGTCCTATTTTTATGAAGAATACTTGATCCATAAGACTAAAATACTGCCATATTTTTACTTTTATGGTACATCGATGATTCTTTACAGTGGACCATCCATATAGAAATAATCGTCAAAGATTTGATAATACCATGGAGACCGATAATCCACCTCAGCATATGTCTAGAACTAATGTGCTTAATTAATTACAAGATTTCAATTTTTCATTTGGGAAGGTTCAAATGAAAAATATAAAGAGGGAGAATGTATCCAATGATACCTATTACAATTGAAAGAATAAGAGTATCTTCTTTGAGTTTCCTTATTGTTCAACCAATTTGTTACGTCATTGCTTAGACGTAATGCACATTAAAAAGAATATATTTTAAATGTTTCTTTTGATTCTTCTAAATGACAGAGGAAAGAAAAAAAGTTTATTTATGATCTCAGTGTGACTTAGAGGATTGGGGGATCAGACCAGAATTGCATCCTTTGTGTATCAGTGAAAATAAATTAAATGTTCCATGTGCTTCTTATGTGATGAAACCTTAAGAAAAAAATATATAGAAGTACAATATACTATTGAAGTTCCTAATGGATATTCAAGAAATATATCAAAACAGGTCAACAGAATATAGTTGAAGTTGAAATATTTGAAGACTCGTGATTCTCAAATCCTTATGCATGAGTTGATTCCAATAGAAATCGGTCATATTTTTTCCAATAATGTAAGGGTTTAAGTTATTCATTTTTTCCATTTGTTTAGAGATCATTGTGCTAAGAATTTTTCCAAGTCTTTCTTGTAAAAAATGTTGGTGGAGACACCATTAATTTTATGAGTTAGAGAAAATATTTCCTCCATCAATTTTCACATGCATGATGCATCTAACTATCCATCTACAAACCAAAATACCTCTTGGAGGACCTATAGATTTTCTTTGGATGTATCCAACTGAAATAAATATGTACACATTCAAATATTATGTCCAGAAAAAGAATCATCTAGAAGGTTCTATCGTGGATAGTTACTTGACTCAAGAATGTATGGATTTCTACTTAATATATTTGTCTGATCTAACTACAAGAATGAACATACCAATGAGAAATGAAGAAGAACAGTATGAGAAAATTGAACCCAGTTTTCCATCACTTTCTCAAATAGGAGTAATTCTCAGATCATATACATTGATGACATTAAGCCTTGAAGAGTGGGGTATGGCACATCGCACAATGTTATTAAACTATTATTTGTCCAATGACTACATCAAGTAAGTAAATTAAACATGTATATATTATCTTAACTCTTGTAATTGTACATATCTATTAAAATATTTCTATTTTTATCTATAGGTAACATAAAGAAATGATAAATATAAAGCATTATTCTTTATCTTTGATAAGGAGAGAGACTTTTCATAGCAAATATTTTCTGTTTGGTTGAAATTAAAGGTAGAAATATTGATGTAATAAATAAATAAAATCAATATTTAATTAAGTTTAATATTCATTTATATTTAAAGTATCAAGTTTCCCTACTGACATTGTCTCTGAGGAAATAAGAGCATTGTATTTTGGTCCTAATAATGTGCTTCGTGAATGTAAATCAATGGTGATCAATGGGTATAGATTTATTATCACTGAATGAAAAAAAGAATAAGAGAACGCAACATTATGGTGTTATTATAACTACCACAATAGACTATTATTCTAGTGCATCAGATAATAGACCTTGTTTTCAAAATGTAGCTTATTATGGATTCGTTGAAAAAAAATATTGGATTATTACTCTTATGGTCGGGTCACTATGATGAAATTTTAGTGGTTTGATTTGATGAAGAGATAGGGAAACTTTATTTATGATTGTGGATTTCAAGTTGTTGACATAAATAGCACTCTTTCTAATGATGAACCATATGTATTGGCATCAATGGAGAAATATGTTTTTTATGTCAAAGATCATCTTTGACCTGAATTTGGTGTCATTATTGAAGTAATCCCAAGACATATTTTTTATGATTATGATGATGTAATTGACATCATCCCTACTCCCATTGTCCCCATTCCATTTATTACTTATGATGACTCCAATACTTCAATTTTTAGAGTTGATTTTAAACATGAAGTTGTGGTGGGAAATATATAGAAGCATTCATTTGTGTTCTCAGTTCTATTGGTTTAGCTTGACTTGAGTTGTTAAGGTTTGTGATATACAAATTTATTTACTATTGATTACAAATATTTTGTATCCAACTAGACCTTCATGTACATTTTCAATATTTACTAGTTGTAGTTTTCTTTGAGTTACATTTTATAATATTGATTTGAATTGTATCAGACCTACCAAACCAAACAAAACTGAAACAATTAAATTGTAACAAAAAATTAGATGAATTGAATTGTACATATTAAACTAATTGATATGAAAATAAAAACCAATGAAAATATTGACCTAACCCAAAAAATAGCTAAATTACCTACCTTAAAATATGAACCAAATGACCTAGGACAAATAATACATGTCTCAATTTTTTTGTTTTTTTGGTTACACAGTAGTTATCCTTTTATAATTACTTTCATATTTATTTTAAAATGATGGAAATGAAACCATATTAGGAGTAGCTAAGAAAAAAGATGATAGAAAACAATCATCGAATGGATGATATGAGCATTCCTCTATTAGTTCATGTTGTGAGTATTTTATTTCAAATATATATATATATATATATATATATATCAATAACATAGAATGTCATGTGATTAATTTTGTTTTAAACTTTTATATAGGATCCACCACTTAGGTTCTAGTTATTTGATGAGAATCCTAGTAGTGGTCCCAGTACTCAGGCTGGTGGTATGAGGGGGGTGCTACGAGAGCTGGGTACTCCAGTCAGCATACCTGTTTAGACCCTACCCCTCCCACTGACGTAGCATCTTCCACACATTCCGATCCCACTATTTCATTAGGGACACACGGTATATTTAGTCCTCCCATGTTTTCACCACCCTTCATATCTGAGCCTCCTCACCCATCTTTACCATATCCTGTGATTATTCCCACTACTCATCCATATTATGCAGTTGGTCAGTCATCCATGCCATCTTCTTTACCATCTACTTCTTTTTCTCTGGGATTCTACATTACTTCATCGACTCCTACTCTGACATAGTATGTCCAATGGAGCATACATTGGGACCCACTCCACCGGTACAGGGTGATGTTCCTTCAGTGGCAGTGGATCTAGAGGTACCCATTGGGCAGACTTCCATAGGTATATTTTAGAACCCTAAAAAAATTTACCATAATTTATTTTCATTATAACATGTATTGATATAATATATTTTTTCTATCATAAAATATACATCTACTGATAGGAAGTGGGGGCAGGGGTGCACACACATGCATTCGGTGTGGAACCGGTGCATGTAGTAGATGGTGGACTACAATGAAGACAATCAAATTATTGAAAAAACATGGCAGTAATGTCAGAGTTTTTTAGCGATGCTTTCCAAATACTCCGACATCATTTATGTCAACACAATCTCATAGAGAAAGTTTCCAAATGAAGTCAAGGATAATGTTTGGGGATACATTAGGATAAAAAATCTTTTGTATTTAATGTAATATTATTTTTGTATTTATATGAATTAATATTTTGGTGTCATCTTCGGTTTAATTTCCCAGATGGTGAGGGTGAACTTCCAGCACGTTTAAAGAAGTTAGGTGGGCTTTGGAGAGCCTATAAGCATGAGTTGTATATTTTATGGCATAAAATAGTTTGTATAGAGTTAGAGGCAGTACCTTTCTTGGATTATTATCTTATAGAACAATATTGTAAAATGATTACTCATTGGATGACTATCAAGTTTAAGGTATTAATCACATTTAAATTATTTAAATGAAAATTTTCATGTTTTTTATTAACACTATCTTTTATATTATTGAATTTTATTTAGGAATCATCCAGAAAAAAAATCCATGCTAAAAAATACCTCTACACATTGAAACGTACTACGGTGTTAGATCATGAGAGGAAGTAGGTACGACAGTTGTTTATAATTTTTCTTTAGGACTTGTACATTATATTATTTCCTCCATAATTTATTCGATTTCTAAAGTTTTCATATAATTTTAGTTATGAAATTCATTATTGGTAACCTATTTTTAATTATTTTTTCCTACATTCAATGTCATTTTAGAGGTAGGTATTGAATATTGAAGGATGTGTGCCTCAAGAAAAACTATTTTACTCGAGTAGAAGGAAAAAAATGTAAGTGTGGTTAACGAACCGACACAGCAGCAAATTGTAAGTTTTAATTTGTTGATTTAAAGTTTTAATATATATTTATTAACTTAATAATATATTTATATTTTTAATATTCTTCTTTAGAGGCCCTTGATTCCCAGGAACCTGACAATTTTGGGCTAAATGATCACTTACATCAGGTGTTGGGAGATGAGCACCCTAGAAGAGTACGTTGCCAAAATGGGAAGAGTATAGTCCCAACGAGGTATTGGAACTCTTTAGGTACTAGTTATAGTGACACTGAGTTTGAAAAGGTTAAGTCACAAGCAAAACAAGCTGAAAAAAGGGCCACACAGGTGGAAGAACGGTATGCTAGAGAAAACATAGAATTTATGAAACTGATGAAATTTTTATGTCCAGCACTTCCACCTGAGGGAACAGCTTGTGAGGAATATATATCGTTGATGTGTTCAATATATAGTGCACTAGGTGTTAGTTCTAATGGTTTTCGAGATGATTTTATTTCTAGTGATGATGATAGTGAGGAATAGGCTGAGGACGAGGATGATGTTGAGATTGAGGCTAAGAGAAAGGCCAAGGCCGAGGGAGAGGCAGAGGCCTAGGTGGAGAATGGGGGAGAGGATGAGGTCGAGGATGAGGTCAAGGGTAAGTATGAGGATGAATATGGGGATGAGTATGGAGGAAGGGATGAGGACGAGGATGAGATTGATGATGGTGGTGGTAATAGTGATGGTGATGGTGATGAGGGACAAATTGATCCGTTACATTTTTGACTGATATTACTAACATTTGATGTTTGCTGATTTATCATGATAGAATATATGTTTGATTAGGTAGGTCACATTATGATTGTATCTTTATTTGTTTATCTATAATTGGATTCTATGAATTCTATTTTACATTGTATAAAATCTATTTCACAGCCCTACCCATCCTTATCTATGATACCCTCTCCAACGCACCACCCTCTCTGGCAAAACCACCCATGTCCATGGCCCCTCCTAGTATCCCCTTCCATGTAATCTCCTTACCACCCTCTCATAGTGCCATGACATATTTTCAAGGACATGGTGGTGCGCACTATTTCACTACTCATTAAATTGCTTGTAGAAGTGGCCATAGTGTCATTGTAAATTATGTTTATATATTGTATTTTTTTTCAATGTAATTGTAATTAGAGGTCATTTTATTTTCAATTGGAGGTCATTTTTTATATTTTATTGTTTTTAGAATTCAATTTTGTTGTATATTTTATTGTATATTGTATATTGTATTAGTGTCATTTTGAATTCTGCATTAGTGTCATTTTGTATTTTGTATTGTCTGCATTAGTATCATTTTTTTTTTCAATTGCAGGTAATTTGAGAGGGGAGGTAGTTGTGGGATTCTATCTGAAATTGCAGAAAACTATCCCAATAGTTTAGAAAATGTTGTTATAGATCTCAAAACCATATCTATATCAACGGTTTCATTAGAAAAATTGGTATAGAGTTAATTATCAATATATATTAATGTTATTAAACCATTGGTAAAGATCTATTCCAACGGTTTTCAGAAACTATTGGAATGGGGTAATAAATAGTTCTATATACCAACGGTTACTATAGAACTGTTGGTATAGAGATATCCATATGCCTCAACAGCCAACGGTTTGGAAAACCATTAGTATAGAGTATACCAATAGTTTTCCAAGTTTTCCCAATAGTTTGAAACCATTGGTATACCCGATGTTTCTAGTAGTGATTCTTCCATTAACTCGGCAGGGACAAATCCTTTCACAACTTGTTCAATTAATGTCATATCACTTATGATAAACCCAACATATCCTACCACACTATGAGAATGTGTCATCATAATTTTCGTATATACATAAATTATTAGATTCATGATATAAGTTAATAATAATATCAAGACTAAATACTAATACACACATTTGAAGATAGAAATATCAAATAACTTATAAACATATGAAATTATTATCAGCCAGTCCATCCTTATAACATCCATTCTTAGAGACTAATAAGTGGTAACTTTAAAATAAAAAACACTCAATTTATTATCATCCTTTAGAACCTGATAGTCAAACATCATCTATATCCCATTAGGTATATTTCATCTAGAATACAAGATAAATGTTTGAAAATACTTTCATAGAAACTCTTGGTTCACAATATAGTGGGAAACTATTATAAAATTTTGATGTGACAAATAATCAATGAAAATTTTCCGATTAATGTTACATAGAAGAAAAATTATCATGTGATAATATATTTTTTTAATATTTTGGTAATGGGAAGTAAAAAAGGATAGCTAGTTCAAGGAAACTAACACCAATAAATGTACACTTCCACTAGTCCCAATTGATAACTCATAACCTTTTTTCAATCACATGATAAACATGCTTCTAGAGAGGTTTGGATATGGCTACTGGTATTTCCATATTCTTTTATAGATACTATGATTAGTATGAATTCACCCTTTATAGAAGATCTCTCAAGAGGTTATATCACATTGAATTTACCTATTTTCTCTTTCTGAAATAGGAAATATTGGTTAATACCACAGTCATATGTTTATCACAATATATATTACAATAATACTTTTATATATTGTTAAAACTAAAAAATCTAGAACAAATCATTGTTAAAATAATTCTTAAGATACATTAGAAGAAACGATATACTAGGTTTATATTGATTGGGATACCACTAGCTCAAATAAGTATCAATAGATTAATTTCTAAATCTAATTTGTGATATTAGATCAAATTGATTTCAAGGAAATCTAGTATTGTATCCTTTTCAATAAATAGTGTTCATATTTTTACAATTAACAAGAGCTTATATATTTTACTTTCTTAAGTACTTTTGGATATATCTAACTGCAACTTAATGTATTTCTCCTAGTTCAGCTTGATATTTTATAATTATACATTATATATAATCTATATAAAATCTCAATACATATCATGGAATATATGATGATCTAAAACACTTAAGCATTTGGAATTCAATTCATCATAATAATATCCCCTAATATATTTTCATTCCATCATGGAGATATTTCATGCCATGTGACATAATAAATAGTTAACACTTAAATTGTTCTATCTTGTATTTTTTTAGTACCATGACAAAATATATACTGTGATTTGGAAAAAAAATACAGATATATCTTAGTAGACCGTGTTCCATATAATTAAGGTTTTTAATTTAGGTAATTCTTGAAAAAATATGTTTTATATTATTTTTTTCTAACATGATGAGTTAACATCAGCTTTCTATAGGTTATCAACATATTTTATTTGGAAAACTATAGTCTTCTCACTAACCTCTTGTATATACATTGCTCATAATATTACTTAATAAAACTAATTCCATGAACAGAGCCTTCAGGGAGGATGGGATGAGATCATTTAGATCAAAAGTGTTCCCACTAAGTTCAACTTCCTTGCTTGGAGACTCAGGAACAGAGCCCTCCCGACGGATGAGAATGTGAGGAAATGTGGTATTCAGCTTGCTTCGAAATGTGTTTGCTACAAGGTACACAGGGAGGAATCCTCTGTCCACCTTTTCTTTGATAGCGATTGGGTGAAAGAGTTTTGGGAGGATCTAGTGGAATTCATGGAGACCAACCCTCCCTACTAGGATATTGGTGGCTTCCTGGATCAATGGTATCGTGGTACAGAAGGAGGAGGACCAGAGAGGATGGATCGTTTGGTTCTTTTCCAGGTGGGGTGGTGGAGAATTTGGAGAGCTCGGAACTCATACATCCATGAGGGTGCAGTGGTTTTGTCCCACCTTATTATCACCTGGGCTATGAACTTGCTTGTGGATCTCAACAAAGCAGTGAAGTCTCTGAAAGAGGCTCCTTCATTACGCCAATTCCAGGGTATAACCAGGGATCATGATCTTCATGGGGATAGGAGAGGTTCCTGGGTAAAGTGGAGGTCTCCCCTCACGGGCCTAAAAATGAATACTGATGGATCTTGTCTACAGGGGACTATGAAGGGGGGAGGAGTGGTGCGGGATCATCGGGGCTCTGCATTTTTTGCCTTCTTCGCCAGATTAGGAAGTGGTTCCTCTCTTTAGGCGGAGGAAAAAGCCTTGCTGACCGGCCTCACCAGTTGCCACCATAAAGGGATCACGACCTTAGAGGTGGAAACCAACTCCCTCATTTTTTACAATTCCTTTCTTATTTATGAGACTCCCCCATGGTTGATCTGCTATGAGATTAGGAAGTGCAAGAATCTGATTGGAAAACAGACTCGAGTGCTGCATACCTAGAGGGAGGGGAACAAAGTGGCCGACCACCTAGCTGCCCTGGAAACGCACAGGGAGGAGGCAGTGCTCATTCACACGTCACATAGCATTCAGCCTAAAGGACTGGAGTACATCAAAGGGGATGCGATGGGGTTACATTACTTTAGGTCACCTTGAACTCGCCCTTGGGTGGAGGGGTGTTCTCCATGCTTGGGTCCTTTTGTTGCTTGTTGCTTTTGACCTTTCAATTTTTATAAAAGACAATAATAATGATGATGGTATATATAATGTAACACCCTAGAATTTTAAATGTATTTACTTTTAAATAAACATGAAGTATTAGGTATCTTTCTTTAAACATAACACTGAGTTTAAATGAATTGTGATATATTGTTGAATTGTGATTGTTTAAATGTGACCATTATAACAAATTCATTAAATTAGTGGTGTAAATTATAATAAAAACACTATGAAAAAGTTTATATAGTTTTTATATAATGAAAATGTATTTATTTTTTCAAAGTATATAGGTACTCAATTTTCAATAAAGTCATTTTTTTCTTCAAAAATATGTTTTCTTAAAAAATGGGTTTTATTTCATTTTGTGTGAGGAAATTATAATTAATTTATGAAAATTTTAGCTATTTTATTTTGTAAAAAGGATATCATTTTTTAAATCATCATAAAAAATTACCTTATAGTGAAATTTTGGGATTTTTCGGAAAATATTAATTTTTCAGTAAATAGGAAACAAAATACTGATTTTATTGAAAAGTGTCTTTTCAATTCAAGTATTGAAAAGGTACTATTTTATTTTGAATTGATTTTAAAATTTTATAAGTTATTTTTTAACAAAATTAATTCAATAAATTTCATTAGAAATGAAAATATGCCTAATTTTTTTATAAAATCATTTTTATACATAAAAATTCATTTTTCAAGAAATCTATATTTCATCGCATTTTACAGGTTATTTTTAAATTTAAATTATTCCACTTGAAGAAATTTAACTATATAAAATGGATTTCATATTTATAATCATAATTTATAAATTTATTAATTAGGCCACTTTCATTTTTGGTCATAATTAATAGTAAAAATTTAAAGAAGACCAACACAGTTAAGGTTAAAAGGGGTTTACCGCATGTGGGGGGGCTCACAAAGATATAAGGATAATATTTCCATGTAAAGTTTTTTAAATAAAATTTTATGGTAATTTTTTAATCCTATATCATATAAATTTTATCTTTGAATATGAGGTTTTTTTGAACCATTTGTGTTTAATATCAGATTAATATGTTTTAATCTTTTTAAAAATTCCAAGTGTGTCTTTTCCCTCACGTATAAAAGGACACCCCCTCTTCTATATTTTACACCCAATGAGGTACTCTTATATCATTAAATACCTACCCAAACACATTCATAAAATCCCTTCCCACATCATATAATTTTTCTTGATCGAAATTCCATCCTTTCAAGGCTTACAATGTAACCCAAAAGTGGTTTTTCAACAAATAGGTATAACTCTTAACCAATTATTTTCAATTTAATTTATTATTAGTATTTATATAAATATTTTTTATCCAGCATAAAAATATTAATAAATTATCATAAATATACTGATATTTTATTATGATGATGGTACAATATTCTTCCACCTATTTTCTATCAAATGGGAAATGAAAGTATTCCCCAGACGTACATGTAGAATACCACCTCCACATAGCGATATAAATAATTTTCCATCACCTCCATGAATGAATGTTTATAATGATGTATTAAGTAAATAAATATGATTTTTATGATATAATTATTATTTTTAAATTATAAAATATTATTTATCTTTCTATCATTGTTTTCTTTAGAAAATGAAAATGTCATTCATTTGTACGTACATACTACCGTCTCCAAGAACAATGTAATTCATTTTTATATATATACCTTTAATGGATGGTTATAAATATGTATATAATTAATATATATTATATTTATATTATGATTAAAGTTCTTTATATTATGTAACCAAGATAAAATTAAATGGACTAGAACTACCTAACAAAATCTTTCATGAAAAATGAAATAGTTAACACCCAGAAATGACAATTTTAATAATGAATTAGTAGTAATTGGGTGTTGAAATGTTATAATTTTATCATATAAGATATTATAATTATTTATATTATTATTTAACATAATAATAATAAATTTAAATCTTTTATTCATGAGTTTATATTGGTTATGAAGAAATTTGAACTTGAGTTAAGGGTTCATCGTCTCAATATTATTTCATTGAGAAATATTTGATGTTATACACCTATTTAGATTTATTATGTGTATATACAAAACCTTTTAAATATTATATTTTATATAAATATTAATTCATGGTAATAAAATTTATAATTAAAATTATTTCATTCATGGTTTTTTATTCAAAAGTTACCATAATGGTAAGGGTTTTATGTAACAATCTCACATTTTATCAGGTTTGTTTATGCTTAAATTTATGATGATGAAATTATATAATATATCTCTCCCAAATATTATTTATTTTATTAAAATATGGTTATATTTTTATATTACATGTTTTAATTTCATTTTCCTCTCTTTATGTACTCAAGAAATAGAAATAGTGTTTTTAAGAAAAATCGACATTAGTTCTCCCTTCGGTCGAGAATCTTTTTTCATCCATATCCATAATTACATTAAGATGTTTTCAAAAATGTTTTCAAAAATGTTTTCAAAATTATACTATGATTTTATAAAGTAATTTTTACCCATTTTTTACTATCTATAAAATGGTTTTAAATTAATCTTCTTTTCACTTTCTGAATGAGGTACTTTTTACCAAAGGTTTGAAAAAAAATATTTATTTTAACATATATTGCGTGAAAAAAATCTCACCATCATGAACACTCAATATTTTTATGCTTCATTTAAATTATTCCATGTTCATTTTAAATTAAAATATTTAATTTAATATTTTTTAAATTTTATGATCTTAAATAAGTGATTTAAAAATGAAACATCTATTTTCCTCAAGAAAAATTTGAGTGAATTTTTAAAGGAATTTTTCATCTATGATAACATCCTTTTGTTACTTATGCTTCATCGATGATTTTATTCTATGATACCAACCTTATTATTTCTCTATAAAGTTTTTTATTATAATTATATAATATTAATGAAACCATATTTCTTTCCCATGGGTTAATCTATGATGAAATGATAAGTATTTTCATGATTTTGTGACATACATATGAATTAATTATGATAATTTTATGGGTGGTTCCATTATAAATATCCATTGAATTGGGTAAATATAAATTTTTTATTAGATCAAAGGTGGCATGGGAGTTTGTCCCATGTCTAAAATATAGTACATGGGTGGTTATCCTAAACCTAACAAGGGTACATAGGAGGTTATCCCATGCCTATAGTTGGTACACTGGAGGTTATCCAAAGCCTAACATGTGATTAATGTATTGGTGGGTATCATTAACATAAGTTTTATATGATTATGATTAGTCATAAAATTATGAACCTATTTTATTATAGGATCTTATTCCAATATTATTCTCTCAGGGAACATGTTCTTTGATTGCTTTATTATTTATGTCTTATGAAATTCCAATATTTATGCCATGACTCATGATTATGATCTATAAATTAATGTTTATGGTTTTAAAGTGTAAAATTCATGTTCCAATACCCTTATACTCATGTTATGATTAAGAATTTATTGATATCTCTCTTTTTTACAATTTTTAATCATTTGATCTCAACCTTTATTATGTTTCATTTTCCCCAAAACATAAAGAGATGTTTTAATTATGATGTTCCTAAGAAGAGTGATATGTTTGATGAACATAGTGGGAGATGTTTTAGATATCTTATACAATGAATATTCATCTAATAAGATTTATTATTTTATGTATGAAATTATTGGGTCACCTCAGTTGGTATCAGTGCAATGTTTAGTTACTTTTAGAAACTATGATGAGGAAAATTTAGTGTGAAACCGCAAGATAAATATACTAATTGAAGAACATTGTATGTAATCATAAATAATGGGGTGTGGTTTTCTATGAGAGTAAATCTATTCCTAGATACTTGAAACTGTGTGTAGTTTTGAGACACATTCCTTATCATGGGGAGTAGAAAAATAATTAATTACCAAAGAATATTATAGTGTTTTACCCTAGTTACTCTCTTGATTATAAGAATGAAAAAAACATGTTTGTATCTTTTTTATTTTTGGGGGGAAATTGATTTAAGTTTTATTAAAAAAATTGAATTTTTGAAAGTAACTTAAATGATATTATTTTGAAATATTTGATTAAAATAGTGATCGGTTCATCTTTGGAGAGATCTGTTACTATGTTATCATTTTTTTTTATAATTTTTAACTATATTTCTCTAGTGGATTATAAGATAAAAATTTATCTATCAATTTCACTTCTCTCTCTTTGAAATATGGTAATGGTGAGGATATTCCTAATTGAAATCTTAGTTTTTGTAGCATCCCACCCCATAAACCAAGTAGTGGTGCCCTGATATGGTTGGCCACATGACCTCAAGCGTGACCCCCCATATACTAGAGGCTTCCAACTAGTAGTGAGGGATTGGGTGAATCTATTGGAGGACTATGAACTCATGATTAAAAGTGGATTATAGCAGTAAGTAATATATGGAAATATCCAAATCATTAATAATCAAGAATTAGTGAAATTAGAATAATAAATCATCCAAAATAAATAATAAATAGGTGGAAGATGAATAATAAATAGATAAAAAAGTGATGATTATCATGCCATATAGATATACAAAAATGAGTACATGGGAATATAAGGGAAGAATTCATATTATACATGATATGAATAATACAAATGAAATACCAAAATCTATTACTACTAGCATCACGAGCATAGGCTTGGTCTTCGTCCATCATACTCCATCCTAAAACTAAAATCAACCATCATAAGTAGGTCACTTCACTTTATCTATACCTACAATCATGAAGTCTTCTTGGGTACCAAGGAAATCCCAATAAGGTTATGAGATATACTCAGAAGGCCACCACCAACAGTGTCTAGATCAATCCAATCAGTGCATATAAAATGAGAAGTGTTCCAGTATTAATAATTGAAGGGTGATAAATTAATAAAACATGAAAATATGGGTTCCTCTTGGATACCCAACCAACACTACCTGATTCAGCCTATGTTGGATGATTCTAACTCATGGTGACCTGAAAATCTATAATATATGGTACAATAGGTTGTCCTAAGTAAAGTTTCATGATATGGACAATGCCCAAGAATGTTATTTGGCTAGGTGGACACATCCTTTAATTTAAATGAATTAAATTTCTTGAATTATAAAAAGGTAAATCTTGAATTTAAATAGCAGGCATCCTAGGACCATATAATGAAAACTATATCAAGGAACCCAAGTATTTCACTTGGAGTGTAATAAATACTCAGCGTCATTGGAGTCCGTCCAAGGTGATCGATAAATATAATCCCTCAAATCACCCCTGGCATCATGTAATGAAAATAACCTCAGATCTCATCCTAGTTATCTCATGTAGGGGACCGAGTATCACTTGTGGAATAGTATAACCATCTAGCCACTGGGCTCTTCCATGGTGTTTCCCCTCAGGAACCAGTGTCAGTCACATAGAGGTAGAGAAAATTCACATTGAGCATGTCCAAGGCATACCTAGTATCGCTACCAGTGTATATGCATTTCATTTACAATTTTTGATTATAGAGCACAAATATCTCATCCATGTTGATCATTAAAATGGAATACCTTGTATCACCCTTGGATAAGTATGGAAGCATGGATTAACATTCCCAATTCCAACCATTTAGTAAGGCATTGCAATAATAATACTTTATTCAATTTGTCCATATCATTTAATTCATGAAATTCAATTGTGGAATGAAGTGTAGGGGCCTAACTCATGGCCTTCCAATTATATTAATTAAATTCATAACTCAAAATAATTTATTACAAGGGAAACTGCACCTTAATAGGTGTCTATACAATTTATGGTAAAGTTGAATTAGGACTCTAAGGAAAGGCACACCCATAGTGATGTATCACGCCAAGGATGAAACCTAATAGTAGTGACTCACAGGTAGAAATGGTTCTATTATGCATGTGAACATCCTTTAATTTAATTAATTTAACATTATGGAGGTGATGCCAGAAATTCCAGCATGAGGAATTATGGTTCATTATATAAAAGCAACTAAACTTGATGGAATGAATCTAGACCACCTACCTTAGGTTCGTAGCATTGTCCTCCTCTAGTGTAATCCCTTGAATCGAACTAGAATTGGAGATATTAGAAGAACAGATCAACTCCCTAAAAATATAGAAAATGAGATCACACCAAAATAGCACATGAGACGAGAAGGACTTGGGACCCATAAACAATATTCTTGTGATGTAGATTTACAAAGATAGAAATAATGGAAATATTTGGCTATCACATAAGAATTATTTGAGGAAAGTCTTGAAATGCTTCAACATGCAAGACTATAAGCCAATTTATACCCCTCTTCCCATTAATTCCAAGTTATCCTCCACTATGAGTCCTAGTAGTGAAGCATAGAGGATGGAAATGTCTCGAGTGCCATATACATTAGAAGTGAGGAGTCTAATGTTTGTTATGGTTTGTACTAGACCATAAATTACATATGGAGTGGGAGAAGTTAGTCGGTACATATAGAATCTAGGACAGCAGAATTGGAGAATGGTGAAGAGGATCTTAAGATACATCAAGGAAACCTCAGATGTTGCATTATGTTATGGAGGATCAGATTTCACTATCAGAGGAAATGTTGAATTAGATTTTGTAGGTGATTATGACCAGAGAAATCAACTACTAGTTATGTGTTTACTCTTATAGGAGGAGTTATGAGCGGGATTTCAAAGTTACACTTAGTTTTGGATTTATCCATGATGGAGGTGGAGTACATGACAGCTACATGGGCATGAGAAGAGGCAATTTGGATGAGAAGGTTATTGGAGGATCTTGGGCATAAATAAGATCATATTTCATTATTTTGTTATTGTTAGAGAACCTTGAACATTGCAAGGAATCCATCTTTTCATTTCAATATAAATCGCATTGGTGTACAATATCATTTTTTTTTGAGATATAGTGGATGAAGGAAGTGTGTACATACCGAAAATTCACACTAAAGAAAATCTGGTATATGTCCTAATGAAGGAAATTGGTTCTGATAAGTTCAGATGGTGTAGATCCCTGAGTGGCCTTATAGAGACATGAGCAGCAGGTTTGACATATAGAAAGGATATGTGGAGAAGTTATTGACACTTAATAAAATCTCCAAGTGGGATATATGTTGGAAAACATTATGTAGAGAGAAAATAATGATGATGGTCACTGCATTCATTTCATTCAAAGTGAGTGAAACCCTACCATTGATTCCACCATTTAATTTGGTAATAGAAATTTAATTTAGGTAAGACCAAAGGAGGGTGAAGGAAGGCTATAAAAGGGGATATCCTCCAATAGTTTCCAATATCAGATTCAGAAGCAACACATCTTTAGCCTTGAGTTCATTATTTTGTGAGGTGTTTATCTATATTTTCAAAAGATAATTTCTTGAGTGTTTTCTCCTTATAATTAAGAGAGGGTTTTTACCCACATTTTACCATAGTGAAATTCTTCTATTTTCTTGTGATTTTTTACCCCTTTCATTTTGATGATTTTTACACATTACATACAGTTTTTATTTTATTTTCACACTTTTGAAATTTATTTTTTATCACACAATTATATTTATACATAGGGGACAATTTTTTACGATCCTAACACTTATATGTTGTAATATGTAAAGGTATGACCATCTTCAAGCTCCTTGCTATCAAAAACTAGCCTCGACTCATGTGGGGAAAAGCTTTTCATGTGACGGATCCTTGACTTGATGTTGATGATGGTATCACAACTCATTACCTCGAACGGAGTTATCTCCCCCGTTAGGGATTTCATAAAAATCAACATTCCACCTTTGTAGAAGTGAACCAAATATACTGTAGATTCTTCTAGTATTAATTAATCATCCAAGACACAGTAATCTAGAAGGACATAGCTTCCAAAACCCAACTTTTTCTCATTAAATGGAATGCCTTCCCTGCACTGGATATGAAGCTTTAGGCTCTTGAAGGTGTTGAAATGCCCTGCCTCTAAAGGGATCAGTGGCCCATTAACAGTTTTCACAAAAATCACCTTTCCTTAAATATGGAAGAGAATCAAATGATGGACATATTTTGTATGTTGTAATCTCCCAAGGTACAGTCATCGTCAAGCTTCTTGTAACCAAAAACCAGCTTTTATTCACTTGAGGGAATGGCCTCATTGTTCTGGATATTCACTTTTACAAGAAGTATGGTGTCAGAACTCTCCACTTGGAGTGGTATCATCTTCCTTAAAGGTATTTTACCAAATATCTAAATTCCTCTATTCAGGTGGTGGCCAATCTTCTTTCTATGTCACTGTCTGCTGATCTGCAACCATCATCACCTGCGTTGTCTAAGATTTTGACTTCAACTTTTTCAATGGTTTAGGAGCTTGCGACATCCATGATTACAGTCTTGCTACCAACCAATGTTTTCACAGAGACCTTTATATTTTTTACATCATCCAAATAATACATCACAACCCCAATATTATAGAAATAACTTTCATAAACATTAAATCCTAAAAATGTAGAAGGAACCACAATTTTGTGGACAGTGAAGGAAAAAAATCACAAATGATTGAAAAAATAAAATAAAAACACAATATTACTGAAGTGATTGAGGAATCAAACAAATAAAATATGTTGAAATATATAGCTCAATGAGAGAGATATAGATGAATTCAGTTGTGAATAGTGGGTGAATGTGGACCATGGGGGAGGGTGGCTTTCATGTTTGTTTATTGGTTTGTTTCTCTAAAAACTTAAACGCCATCATGTGCCACTTCCGTTTTATATAAAGTTTTATAAATTATTTTCAAGTTTTTAGGTTTTTTAGGTTTTTTAGGTTTTTATTAATGATTCATTTTCATATTAATTAATTAATGTTTTGGTTACACGCATTAATTGTATATTAAATAGGGATGAAGACCATGAAATCCCAAAACCAACCCACCTCAATCGGAACCACATAAAAAACCAAAAAACCCCTTCATAAAATATGGGTTAGGGAACCTGATGATGATGTGACCTGAACCCATACCTATAAAAAAATAGGTAGAGACCTCTAAAACCAAAATATGAAATATTTAAGATTGTTTTATTATTTATCTAAGGTTTAATATAATCCATTTAAGGTTTAATATTGTTTTATTATTTATTTAAGGTTTAATATAATCCTAATGTCTATCCCTTGTTTATATTGTTTATTAAACTCAGGTGACATTATTTCAATGATAACTAATACAGTCTTCAATAGTTCCTATCTCTAATATTTATTACATAACTCAACCAAAACCTTTGATACCACTCTCTTGATACCCCCTCTCCTCCAAAGGTATCCCTCCCAGACCAGCAATGAGAGAAAAGAGATAATAACACCTAAATCCCGTCTCCAATAGGCCACAAGTTAGCAAAAATCATTAAGGGTGTGTCATATACACATATGTGAGGCATTACCCTATTAGTAAAAAATGATCATTCGTGAAGGGTGGTTTTGAGTGACTGCCATTTGGCAGTCTCCATTTTTTTTAAAAGGTTGGGGCCGAAGCCTCAATTTATTATTTAAAGCAAATACCTCTTTAGACTGGGTAGAGGGAGACCCATTATATCCTCCACCATGGATCCCCAAACCCATCATCCCACTTTACCCATGGCCCCTCTATGATTTTGGAAACATTTATCCAATTTAGTAATTAATTAGTTTTAGTTTCACAACCAGAGGCCCTATGAGCATCGACTTCCATTCCCTATTGATCCTTCCCAATAATGTCTCACTTATTAACTTTATTAATTGAGGGTGTTCCAATGATTTTTTGAATAGTGATTGTCTACATTGTTATTTACTCGGCTAATTCTCAAAGATAAGTAAATGAATATTTCTCTGGGAAAGAATGTTAGTTATCTTTTTGCTTGTTTTTTTGACCTTCCTTGTTTAATTATGCATAGAGTCTTGTTCATATACATACCATTTTAAAATATAGTGTATCATTTTAAATTTTAATGGAAATTATTTATGAAATATAAATAAATATGGAATTCATTAATTGAAGTAAACAAGGGGAGTAAAAATTTGTGGGTCCATTGAAAAAACACTCCCAAATTGGTAATTTGACTGAATGATGAAATTAAAATTTAAAAAATCATACTAACTTGATTGGGTTATATATTTAATTTGGAACCAGGAAGATCTACACCCACTCCCCACATGGATGATCAAGATCATTCATCCCCACCACCGCCCTCATCCCCTCCCTCCAACTCCATAGTCTCCTTCTCTGAGACATCCCACCCAACACCCCCACTATGGATCATGGGTTATCCATGCTTTTAGGTCTTCCATTTTCACACCACCCAAAATCCATGGATGTCCTTCCCATTTTCTGACCAATCCTCTCCTTCTAAATCCACACATCATTATCATCCACCACTTCTCCATGTGATTTGGTCCACCCCTTTGGCACATTTCCCGACCTCTTGTTCCTATATGAATCAATTATTTATAAAATTTATGTGATTGTAGGTGAATTCACACATATTTATAAATAATTTGTGTAAGATATTGCATTATAATCTATATGTGTAAATTCTTTGATCAATATAGTTTACAGGATTTGCATTATGATATTCAAAGAGGTCCTCACAATGTTGAATCTAATGTTTATTATTGTTCTTAATTGTATTTTTATATATTATTTTGTTAGATTTGATAACTTCCCAAACTAGATTGGTATCACTGAGTATTTTTTTCATCTCCTTCAAAATTTTCCTTATATTGTGACTTCATTGGTTCATAAGTTTTAATGATATGAGTTTTCCTTATAATTTAAATAATATATTTCAATTATATTCTTTCTATTAATTACAAATATAAATAAGAGCTATATTGATATGTTATATTGGTTTTATGTTAAATATTTTAAGGGGATTAAGTGATTTATGGATTTCACTAGTGGATTTCAAAGAAATTTGATTAGTTGTCCATACATAAAATGTGAAAATAGATATCTATTCAAACAAGATAGTGTTAGAGAACATCTATTTCTGTATGGGTTTTTAAAAAATTATAAGACATGGACGCATAATGAAGAAGATTCTATTTCATTTCACCAATCAGAAAGTATTCAAATGAATGTTTATTCAAGAACATTTGATCTGATGAACATAATGCTCAATGATATGATGCGTTAGTTTCAACTCCGAGATAGTAATGTCATAAATGATGATGTTGGAGTGAGTAATCCCTGTTCTTCTACAGATGGAGAAGCATTGAAATTATTCGAAATTATTAATGATGCGCATATTGAATTATATCATATATGCACTAAATTTAGTAAATTGTCATTAATCGTTGAATTGTTACATCCAAAGGCCTTGAATCAGTAGATATACACCTCATTCGACATGTTGTTGGTATTGTTGAAGAAGGTACTCTCTATTGGAGTAAAAATTCCAAATTCATTCTATCAAGCTCTCAAGTTGACTGATGACCTTGGTTTTACATATGAGACCATTGATGTGTTCTAAAATAATTGTATATTGTTCAGAAAAGAGAATGTGAAATTCAATACTTGTACTGTTTTCTATTTATCCAGGTGGAAGGCCAATGAGATTAATCGAGGTAGTCATATTCTTCCAAGAAGGATCTTGAATCAAGGGAAACGAGTTTCCACTAAGAAAATGCGTTATTTCTTACTGAAACTGAGACTGATGAGATTATTCATGTCAGCTAAAATTTCTAAATTGATGACTTATAATTCAGAGAGAAATAAGGAGGTTGATAAATTGACTCAACCGACAGATTCTTTGGCATAGAAAGAGTGATAAAAAACACCCAGACTTTTTTTGGGATGATCATAATGTTCAAATGGTTTTGGCAGTATATGTTTTTAAACCATTAAGGTACATGGTCGGTGCAACACATAGTACATGTCCAATGGTGTTGGTTCTATACAACCTTCCTTCTATTGGGGTTTAGCCCACATGTGGGACATGTCAGCGTTAAACAAGTGCGAATCAGAAATGACGTGATCAATGATCAAGGTCATGTATCAAGATTCTTCTTGATTATGTTGATCAAGTGGCATGTTCCGATTGAAGATCGGTGGTACATCATGATGGTGAGATCATGAGAGAGATAAATCCTTCAGGTGTGGCAAGATGGTGTGAGGTTGATGCATGTTTGGATAAATATCTCCAAGGTAGTGATGTTTCGTTGACAGAAGGGTGATGTTTTATCATAGACGTTCCTTTAAATACATGGTGTTGGTGAGATTTTTATTAGAGAGAAGGTAGAGGCATATTGGGGTGTAGTTTTCACACAGTTTTTCTGCACTCTCTCATTTGTAATTCAAGTTTGGGTATTACTTGGATTATTTGTATTCTCTGATTTATAGTGGATATGTGGGAATTGCCTCATGGTTTTTTAATCCTACTCATCAGAGGGTTTTTTCAAGTTAAAAAATCTTGAATGATGATTTATTTATTCTACTTAATATCGCTTCCATTTTTCATCAGGTTTCTAGAAAATTGTTTCGCAAGAATTTTTCATCCTGAGGTCAGGATTCTCCCCCATCAAGTGGTATCAGAGCTGATGGTTTATGCTTGAAATTTTTGGTGGGAATTTTGTATGATTTTAAGAGGATCGATGGTGCATGAAGCAAAACAAGATTTGGAAATCAAAGCAGGTTGAGAGAGGTGATGCGCTAACTACTCGAGGGATTTTGAGTAGGGGAGAAATTTATTTCTATGGGTGCTCCAGGTTGGGTGGAAATCACGATTTTGAGGGAGAAATATATTTTTGATTCTAGTATTGACGGTGTAGACATAGTTATGATGAAGACTTCAGGTTTGAATTTATTTTACAATGGGAGTAGTTAGGTTTCTATAAGAGCTGAAAAAGGGTGTCTTCATTTTTTTGAAAAGGATGATGGTTGGTGCGACACCAAAAAAAATTCGGTCCAACTGAGTATGTTGGAGGGTATCTTCATTAATGGGATGAAGGGGGAGATTTTGGGGGTTAATCCCACATGTGGATGTTTCTAAATTTGAGATAAGATATTTTTTGAATATCAGATATCCTTAATCCTGTCACACAGATAAGGCTGCATATATTGCTCATTGGGAGATATATCTTTTATATCTATTTAGATGAGATAAGTGTTTGTATCTTAAAATGGCATATACACGGTTATTTAGAGATTTAATATATAATATTTCATATCTTATCTATATTTGAAAAAGGAAATGGTGTAGGATTTAAAAGGGGAAGTGCCTGGTGGAAAACAGAGTGAGAGCTGCTCAAGATATAGTTCACTAAGAACAAAGGAAAAGGGGCCCCTAAGTTTGTGGTGACCCATGGGACATGAAAAATACGACAAAATTATCTTTTATGTGTGGATAGGTTCTTAGAAACATTTTCTATAGCATCTCGTCTTCTTATAACATAAACTTTCATTACATTACACAAAACTGAGGATCATTAAGGTCTAGTGTCTTGGAAACCAGGAACATAATACATGAAAACAACATAAAACATTCTTCTTAAACACTTGAAAGGATTCTCCTTAAGTTCATCCTAGGTTCATTACTGCATCTCATAAACTGGGGACATACATCAAAAGAAAGGGTGAGCAGAAGGCCCAGTAAGGGAAACAAGAGGAACATTTTACATGTGAACTTGAGATACTTCAATAAGGACATGAAAAGAACTTTAAGGCATCAGAAAGAAATCATGAGGCATTTCATAATAAAAATAACATTTTCCATAACTTGAATATGTGGCTACATCATTTAACATAGACAATCATGAACATATCACCAAGGTCCATCCCCAAGGTGTCATTTGAAAATTACCAAGGTTATTCACCAAGGTATCGTGAAAATTGTAATCTCTAGTGGTTACATCATTACCCAATGCATTGGAGCGCTATTAGGACGCACCCTTAAATTTGCCTTTATTATCATGTGATCCACATATATAATCATCAAACATTTCATAAATAACCCACATAGCATAAAATAAATGGGTTTCATTTCATAATCATATCATTTTAAAAACTGCTTTAAAGACATGACCTTTACGTCACTTTAAAACCCACGAAAAGGGAAAGTGGGTCTCATGTATGTTAATCCCAGAATTTAAAATAGAAAATTTTGATATATATGTGAATACCCTTGTAGAAATATGAGCTTTGAGTATTCACTTTATAACATAAAACAATTTTGAGAAAAGAGAGAGAGGCATTTTGAGACGAAAATTCTGCAGCATAACGGCAATGTTTCGGGGTTTTAGAAAACATTGAAAATAGAGGGGACATGGGTCACCCACTCATAAATGATCCATAAAACAGTAATGGGACAGAATAAGAAGTATATATGGACATGGTAATGAAATTTTAAGGACATACCATTTGAAATGAAAAACATGGAAGGAAGACAAAAATTAGATTTCTCTTATGAAAATTCGGCAGCCTAACAGCGTCACTTAAACTTTAATAAAAAAGAATTTACAAGATCAAATAGGGTATCTCATCATATGATCATAAGATATCAGTATGATAGATATATAGATCATACCCCAACATAATAAAAAGTAACTTGAAAGATGTGACATGAAAATCGAACTTGAAAAAAGAGAAGGGTGAAAGAATCCCTTAAAAATTCGGCAGCCTAACGGCGTCACTTAAACATTCATAAAACGAAATGATGAGAGTAAGAGGGGATCTCTCATCATATAAACATGAAAATGGCAGTAAGAGGAATATAAAAGAACATCCTCTCACATAAGAACATGGAGCATAAAAGGAATGACATAAAAAGGATTACATGAAAAGAAAGAGAGAGGTCGGATCCCTTACCTTAAAACGTGACTCTTGAAACTCAAAGTTTTGGACCTTGAGGGCTTGGGGGCACCTTGGGAGGACTCCTTGGGATTTAAGGAGACCAGAACTTCTTTGGGGAGAGTTGGGAGTGAAAACCAAAGGAGGAATGGGTGGGTATTTATAGGTAAAGTGAGGGGACAAGGCAATAATGGCCAAGGGACACCTCACTAGTGGTTTTGGAAAAACCATGGGCTTGCCCGTGGTATTTGCCCAGGGTATTGGCCACTTGGGACACCTCATACCTTATCTTACTATTCATAATTCGACCATATTGAATATATACTTAATACATCATTTAATGATGTCATTAAACACCCATAACTTAAAAACTATATTTTCACTATTCATCGAAAATTCAACTTTCTCGGAATAATCCCAAAATTTCACCTTAGCCAATTATCAATGCTCTGATTTCAAAAATGAAATCCATTTTATAAAAATAATTTTCTAAATATTTTGAATTAAAATTTTTAAATAAAAACACTATTCATCGAAAATTCATTTTTTTCAGAAAAATCCCCAAAAATTACCTTAACATAATATCGATGCTCTGAGTTCAAAAATAAAGTCCTTTTTATAAAAATAATTTTCTAATTATTTTTAATTAAACTTTTAATTAAAAAACACTATTCACCCAAAAAAACTAATACCTGACTAATAATTTATGAAACCGTTATTTACCCATTTTATTGGATCACATTACTTAATCTAGGTGTCCAAAGTATATTAAAACTTTCTTTGAGTGAAATTACTAATCCATTTGGTCACATTACTAATCCTAAGCGTAAAATCACTATTCATAATTTACTATTCATCAAAAATTAAGTTGATCTTATTAGACTCCAAATTCCTTACTGAACACTTTTGTAGAAGACCATTTTTTGAAAATCATTACACATCATTAGTTATTTAGGGTTTACATAAATATTTTAAAATATCCTTTTTTCAAAATTAATCAATAAAATACATTCTAAAATTATCTGGACATTTGAAATTTCACAAACATTACTAAAGGAAGAAATCTCAATTCATTCACCCGAAAGGATTACATAAGGAAGTTAGGGTCTCGTCACATAGCCCCTTATAACACCGGCATAAGACCTAAGTGTAAGGTGTGCTATGGTGAGAGAATCTGAGGGAGGCTTAGATAACATTGCCCTAGTAGTAATCTCTACTAACTTGAACTTCTCTCGTATGCATTTCCGTTCAAGCTTGAAATGCTGGAGTTCGGCTTGGGCTTGGTCCAAAGCGAAGCCCACAGATGCTACCTCCTTCCCAAGCTCTGATAAGTGGGCTTCATAAGGTTCAAGTCTACTGGATGAAGCCATCGCCTCCTCTTTCTGCATTAACCATTAACATCATATTAAATCATTAAGAGTAAGTTAATATACTACTCAAAAAGATTGGGTCGTTACATTCTTCCCCCCTTAAGAAATTTCGTCCCCGAAATTTATACTTGAGGCCTAGTCGAAAAGGTGAGGGTACTTTTGCTTCATCGTTTCCTCAGGCTCCCAAGTCGCTTCTTCATACTTATGATTCCTCCACAACACTTTCACAAGGTGGGTAGTCTTGTTTCGTAGAACCTTGTCTCTACGGTCCAAGATCTCCACTGGCTGCTCCTCATAAGAGAGGTCATGTTCCAGTTGTACCACCTCTGGGTTCAGTACATGTGAAGGGTCAGGTATGTACTTCCTCAAGAGAGATACATGGAAGACATTGTGAACTTGAGCTAGGTTCGGTGGAAGTTCTAGACGATAGGCCACTGCTCCTATGCGATCAAGGATTTTATAGGGGCCAATGTACCTAGGGTTGAGCTTCCCTTTCTTCCCAAACCACATGACTCTCTTCCATGGAGAGATTCGAAGGAAGAGTTTGTCACCAACACCAAACTCCAAGTCCCTTCGACGATTGTTAGCATAGCTCTTCTGCCGACTCTGAGCTGCCTTTATGTGTTGTTGGATGGCATGAACCTGTTCCATCATCTCTTGCATGAGATCAGGCCCAAGAAGCTTCCTCTCACCAGTTTCATCCCAACAAGTAGGAGTTCTACACCGCTTTCCATACAGAGCTTCATAGGGTGCCATCTGAATACTCGCATGGAAGCTGTTGTTATAGGAGAACTCCACTAATGGGAGGTGTTGATCCCATCCACCCTTAAATTCCATTGAGCATAATCTCAACATGTCTTCGAGTGTCTGAATAGTCCTTTCAGATTGGCCATCAGTTTGAGGATGATACGCCGTACTAAAATTCAATTCAGTATTCAGAGCATGTTGAAGACTTCTCCAGAATTTTGATGTGAATCTTGGGTCACGATCAGATACGATGGATAGTGGTACCCCATGCAGCCTTACCACTTCCTTCATGTATATCTTGGCAAGCTGATCCAGAGAGAAATCTTCCCGAATAGAGATAAAATGGGCTGTCTTGGTGAGACGGTCCAAAATAACCCATATCGCATTGTTTCCTTTGGATGTTTTCGGGAGACCAGTTACAAAGTCCATAGTGATATTATCCCACTTCCATACTGGTATGGGTAGTGGTTGTAATACCCCCTTAGGAAGTTTTCGTTCTGCCTTTACTTGCTGACACACCAGGCACCTTGTAGTGTAATCGGCAATCTCCCTCTTCATGTTATCCCACCAATAATGATCACGAAGGTCTCTATACATCTTAGTGCTTCCCGGATGTATAGAGAAAGTAGAGCTATGAGCTTCATCCATCAGTTCTTTATTTATCTCCGGAATAGATGGGACACATAGTCTTGTATGAAATTTCAATACACCTTCTTGATCAATATTGAAATCAGGTAACTTCCCATCTTTTACAGCCTCCAACTTCTCCTGCAGCAAAGGATCTTCTTTTTGAGCCTTCTTGATCTTCTCTAGTAATGAATGTTGAGAAATCATTTGGGATAGGGTTGATGATGTCCCTTTCCTTATAATTCCCATGTCCAGTTTTACTAGATCTTTAATCAAGGGATCTCCCAGGATCCTCATTGTTTCCAGAACAACATGATCTTTTCTGCTTAACGCATCCGCGACTTTGTTTGCTCTTCTAGGGTGATAATGAATTGAACAATCATAGTCTTTAATAAGCTCCAACCATCTCCTTTGTCTCATGTTCAATTCTTTCTGAGTGAAAATATACTTTAGACTTTGGTGTTCAGTGTATATATCACATTTCTCCCCATAAAGATAGTTCCTCCATATCTTTAGAGCAAAAACAACTGCCGCCAGCTCTAGATCATGCGTAGGATAATTCTGCTCATGAATCTTCAACTGTCGAGATGCATAAGCAATTACCTTGTCATTTTGCATGAGGACGCACCCAAGCCCTTTCAGAGATGCATCGCTAAAAATAATGAATCCTTCTCCGATAGAGGGTAGTGTTAACACAGGTGCAGTAACCAATCTCTTCTTCAGCTCTTGGAAACTTTCCTCACATTCCTTTGTCCAGATGAACTTAACCCCTTTTCGAGTCAACTTGGTTAGTGGATTAGAAAGCCGTGAAATTTTTTTCACAAACCTCCTATAATATCCCACTAAACCAAGGAAACTACGAATCTCAGTTACTGTTGTGGTTTGAGGCCACTCCCCCACAACCATTGTCTTTGCAGGGTCAACCCGAGATTCCTTCATTGGTTACGATGTGCCCCAAGAAAGCCACTTGTTGTAACCAAAACTCACACTTGCTGAACTTCCCAAAGAGCCTATCCTTCCGTAGAGTTTTCAAAATAACCCTCAGATGATCTTCATGCTTCTCACGACTTTTTGAATATATCAAAATATCATCAATAAAAACTACCACAAAGTTATCAAGGTAGTACTTAAAGACTCTATTCATCAAATCCATGAAAATAGCAGGAGCATTAGTCAAGCTGAAAGGCATAACAGTAAACTCAAAATGCCCATATCTTGATCGGAAGGCAGTCTTTGGAATATCTTCCTTCTTCACCCTCAGTTGATGATAACCAGATCGAAGGTCAATCTTAGAGAAGAATTGAGCCCCGCGAAGTTGGTCAAATAAATCATCAATTCTTGGAAAATGATATATGTTCTTCACTGTGATCCCATTCAGTTCTCTATAATCAATGCATAGCCGCATTTATCCATCCTTCTTCTTCACAAAGAGAACTGGTGCTCCCCAAGGAGACACACTCGGTCGGATAAACCCCTTCTCCAACAAGTCTTGGAGTTATTTCTTTAGCTCTTCTAGCTCCACATTTTCCATTCTATATGGAGTCTTTGATATCGGTTGAGACCCAGGTACGAGTTCAATGGAGAACTCTACCTCTCTTTCTGGGGGAGGTCTAGGTAACTCCTCAGGAAATACATCCATGTATTCCTGAACAATCGGAACATCTTCAATTTGTATGCTCCCTTTCCCTTCTTCCTCATCACTAATTAAATCCATAAAGAAAGCTATAGGAGGTGCTTCAAGATAGGGATCAGTTTGGGATATCTCTCCTTGGAATATAACTGTAGGTCGTTCATTCAAGACTACTGAGATTTCCTTACTTCTGCATTTGATCTTAGCATTATACTTTGAGAGCCAGTCCATCCCTAGTATAATGTCGAATTCCATCATGGGAATGACTACTAGATTTTAGATAATATTGTGCTCACCAAAGTAAACAATAGAGTCTCTAAATACTTTTGATGCAAGGATAATCCCACTTGGAGTCTTGACTGACAACTCTACCTCTAGCAGTTCGGGGATTGATTCTATATTCCTTGCAAACTTGGAGGAAATAAAGGAATGCGTAGAACTAGAATCAAATAAAGTACTTGCTAGTTTTGAGAGGACGAAAAGAGTACCTGCTACCACATCGTTTGGAACTTCAACTTCAGTTGTTGTGATAGCGAAAGCACGACCTTTCTCCCTTGGCCTCTGTTGAGGTTGATGGTGATTCCCCTCCACCACCCTCGGATTTGGACATTGATTAGCAAAGTGCCCAAGATGTCCACACTTGAAGCATGTGACTTCGGGTAGGGCCAGAACCATCTTTCCTCTGTCGTTAGTGTTGGGAAGTTGAGGCTTCACATCACTACGACAATTCCGAGAAATATGGCCTTCTTTTCCACACCTATAGAACTTACCACTTCCGATCAAGCAGTTCCCCGAATGGTTCCTTCCACATTTATTGCATGTGGCATGTTGCATATGCTTTCCACCTATTTCCTGATCAAAACTTCTTCCCAGGCTCGGTTCTAGAGTTCTCTTCTTCTCATTAGATTTGTGAGACCAATGTGTCTCCCCAAACTCTAGTTCAACTTTCATGGCACTTTGAACTATTTCTTCATAGTTATCATAGTCCATGTTGGCTAGATTCTTCCACAGATGAGGTCATAGTCCACCAAAGAATCTATCAACCTTCCCATTAGGGTCCATGACGAAGCTTGAGGTATAACAGGAAAGCCTTGTGAAGTTCATCTCGTAGGTTCCAACTGATTCATTATCCTTTTGCTTCAGCTCGAGAAATTCTTTCTCCATTCTCGTTCTCATCGAATGAGGGAAATACTTATTAAAGAAAATTCCCCGAAATTCTTCCCACTCTATAGCTTCCATCTCTCCTCGTGGCTTCGTTTTTTTGATCAGTGACCACCACTGATCAGCTTCTCCCTCTAGGCGGTAAACAGCAAGGGTGACTTTTTCTTGTTCCGAACAATGAAGTACAGAAAAGATCTTTTCAATGGAGCTTATCCACTGTTCCGCAACCAATGGGTCAGTAGATCCACTGAATGTTGGTGGTTGTTGACGCATGAAGGACTCAACAGAAAGTTGTTCCCTTCGTGTTGAGGTCGTCCTCTCAGCTTGATTCAAGTTATTACTCATAACTTGAGTCAGTTGGTTCATCATTCGCATGAATGTTTCCATTCTGGCTTCCATCGGAGGGTCGTCAGCACATGGTGCATTGCAGTCACCATCGGCACGGTTCCTCCTATTGCCCTCCATTTTCTAAAAGAATAAAACCTTAGTGAGAAACTTATTTCATTTATGGATCTTTTAACTAAGACTTCATGCTTAGACAATTACACTTTTCTATAATTCCTTCATAATGATTCATAAAAAGCTTGTGATTAACCAAACATATCCCCCGGGAGTGTCGTAACCAAGAGTACAGCAAGGCCCGTTATCGTGCACCAGTTCCCGTTCGAGTCTAGCTCAAAGCGGTGTTTTCGGGTTTTACCCCTATGTACATCTGTGCCAGAGCCTCCTCTACCTACTCGTATCCAGACAGGGATATATTTGTTTGATAAACCACTTACTCAATACTTACCAAAATACCAGGAAGTTTTCCTATATTTAAACTTTTCTATAGGGTTCTTCCAAAAAAATTTATATCCTAATTTCCACAAATAACTAAACCATCCTTTGATACCAACTATAGCATCCCGTCTTCTTATAACATAAACTTTCATTACATTACACAAAACTGAGGATCTTTAAGGTCTAGTGTCTTGGAAACCAGGAACATAATACATGAAAACAACATAAAACATTCTTCTTAAACACTTGAAAGGCTTCTCCTTAAGTTCATCCTAGGTTCATTACTGCATCTCATAACCTGGGGACATACATCAAAAGAAAGGGTGAGCAGAAGGCCCAGTAAGGGAAACAAGAGTAACATTTTACATGTGAACTTGAGATACTTCAATAAGGACATGAAAAGAACTTTAAGGCATCAGAAAGAAATCATGAGGAATTTCATAATAAAAATAACATTTTCCATAACTTGAAGATGTGGCTACATAATTTAACATAGACAATCATGAACATATCACCAAGGTCCATCCCCAAGGTGTCATTTGAAAATTACCAAGGTTATTCACCAAGGTATCGTGAAAATTGTAATCTCTAGTGGTTACATCATTACCCAATGCATTGGAGCGCTATCAGGGCGCACCCTTAAATTTGCCTATATTATCATATGAGACACATATATCATCATCAAACATTTCATAAATAACCCACATAGAATAAAATAAATGGGTTTCATTTCATAATCATATCATTTTAAAAACTGCTTTAAAGACATGACCTTTACGTCACTTTAAAACCCACGAAAAGGGAAAGTGGGTCTCATGTATGTTAATCCCAGAATTTAAAATAGAACATTTTGATATATATGTGAATACCCTTGTAGAAATATGAGCTTTGAGTATTCACTTTATAACATAAAACAATTTTGAGAAAAGAGAGAGGGGCATTTTGAGACGAAAATTCTGCAGCATAACGGCTATGTTTCGGGGTTTTAGAAAACATTGAAAAGAGAGGGGACATGGGTCACACACTCATAAATGATCCATAAAACAGTAAGGGGACAGAATAAGAAGGATATATGGACATGGTAATGAAATTTGAAGGACATACCATTTGAAATGAAAAACATGGAAGGAAGACAAAAATTAGATTTCTCTTATGAAAATTCGGCAGCCTAACGGCGTCACTTAAACTTCAATAAAAAAGAATTTACAAGATCAAATAGGGTCTCTCATCATATGATCATAAGAGATAAGTATGATAGATATAGAGATCATACCCCAACATAATAAAAAGGAACTTGAAAGACGTGACATGAAAATCGAACTTGAAAAATGAGAAGGGTGAAAGAATCCCTTAAAAATTCGGCAGCCTAACGGCATCACTTAAACATTCATAAAACGAAATGATAAGATTAAGAGGGGATCTCTCATCATATAAACATGAAAATGGCAGTAAGAGTAATATAAAAGAACATCCTCTCACATAAAAACATGGAGCATAAAAGGAATGACATAAAAAGGATTACATGAAAAGAAAGAGAGAGGTCGGATCCCTTACCTTAAAACGTGACTCTTGAAACTCAAAGTTTTGGACCTTGAGGGCTTGGAGGCACCTTGGGAGGACTCCTTGGGAGGTAAGTAGACTAGAACTTCGTTGGGGGAGAGTTGGGAGTGAAAACCAAAGGAGGAATGGGTGGGTATTTATAGGGAAAGTGAGGGGACAAGGCAATAATGGCCAAGGGACACCTCACTAGTGGTTTTGGCAAAACCATGGGCTTGACCATGGTATTTGCCCATGGTATTGGCAACTTGGGACACCTCATACCTTATCTTACTATTCATAATTCGACCATATTGAATATATACTTAATACATCATTTAATGATGTCATTAAACACCCGTAACTTAAAAACTATATTTTCACTATTCATCGAAAATTCAACTTTCTCGGAATAATCCCAAAATTTCACCTTAGCCAATTATCAATGCTCTGATTTCAAAAATTAAATCCATTTTATAAAAATAATTTTCTAAATATTTTTAATTTAATTTTTAAATAAAAACACTATTCATCGAAAATTCATTTTTTTCAGAAAAATCCCCAAAAATTACCTTAACATAATATCGATGCTCTGAGTTCAAAAATAAAGACCTTTTTATAAAAATAATTTTCTAATTATTTTTAATTAAACTTTTAATTAAAAATCACTATTCACCCAAAAAAAACTAATACCTGACTAATAATTTATGAAACCGTTATTTACCCATTTTATTGGATCACATTACTTAATCTAGGTGTCCAAATTATATTAAAACTTTCTTTGAGTGAAATTACTAATCCATTTGGTCACATTACTAATCCTAAGCGTAAAATCACTATTCATAATTTACTATTCATCAAAAATTAAGTTGATCTTATTAGACTCCAAATTCCTTACTGAACACTTTTGTAGAAGACCATTTTTTGAAAATCATTACACATCATTAGTTATTTAGGGTTTACATAAATATTTTAAAATATCTTTTTTTCAAAATTCATCAATAAAATACATTCTAAAATTATCTGGACATTTCAAATTTCACAAACATTACTAAAGGAATAAATCTCAATTCATTCACCCGAAAGGATTACACAAGGAAGCTAGGGTCTCTTCACATAGCCCCTTATAACACCGGCATAAGACCTAAGTGTAAGGTGTGTTATGGTGAGAGAATCTGAGGGAGGCTCAGATAACATTGCCCTAGTAGTAATCTCTACTAACTTGAACTTCTCCCGTAGGCGTTTCCGTTCAAGCTTGACACACTGGAGTTCGGATTGGGCTTGGTCCAAAGCGAAGCCCACAGATGCTACCTCCTTCCCAAGCTCTGATAAGTGGGCTTCATAAGGTTCAAGTCTACTGGATGAAGTCATCGCCTCCTCTTTCTGCATTAACCATTAACATCATATTAAATCATTAAGAGTAAGTTAATATACTACTCAAAAAGATTGGGTCGTTACATGTTCAATATGTAGTCCACCAAGATCAAGAAGTGGGATACTGCGTTGGTGGTAGCATATGCGGTGTGTTGGTGTTAAACAGGTGCAAAGTAGCAATGATGTGATCAATGATTAGGTCCATGTATCGAGAGTCTTCTTGATTTTAGTGGTTAATCCGAATGTATCGGTTGAATATTGGTGGTACATCATGATGGTGATATCATGATAGGGTGTAATCCGTTGGGTATCACAAGATAGTGTGAGGCTGACGCATGTTCAGATGAAGATCTCTGAGGTAGTTTCATTTTGTCGATAGAAGGGGGACGTTTTATCAAAGATGGGTCTTTTGATACATGGCGTTCAGGAGATGTTTATTAGAGAGAAGGTAGATGCATCTCAGGGTGTGTTTTTCACACAATTTTTCTACACCCTCTCATTTGTAATTCATGTTTGGGTATTACATGGATTCTTTGTATTCTTTGATTCATATTGGATATTTAGGAACTGCACCATAGTTTTTTAATCCTTTGAATCAGAGGGTTTTTCCACGTTAAAAAATCTCACGTGCTGATTTATTTATTCTTCTTAATATTTATTCCATTTTCCATCAGGTTTCTCACAAATTGTTTCGCAAGCGTTTTTCATCCTAAGGTCGGGATTCTCCCCCAATACCCACATGGGTATGTATTGAGCAAAAAAAAAATTCTTTTGACTCTAATTTATATAATGATAGGACCTAGTGATAAAATCTATGTGTATATGAAACCTTTTATTAATAAGATGAAATAATTTTAGGTAGATGGTGTAATGAATTTTGACTCAGCAGCTAATGAAATGTTTAGACTTCCGGCCAATTTTTTATGGACAATTAATGACTTCCTTTCGTATGCGAACTTATTGGGTTAGAGTAAAAAAATATAATTCACCTACCCTTATTGTAATAAAAGTAAGAAATCTATATGAATTAATCACTGTCAAAAGTGGGAATATCTTGGTCACAGATGCTTTCTTCCTCCTTTGCATAGGCCTTGAAAAGATAGTGTGTTAGTTGATAGAAATAGAGATCATGACCCATAACCAAAAATAATGTATGGGGTTCAAATTCATGAAAAATTTGATCAAGAAAACATTCATTCAATGTATTATTTTCAGGATTTATTGGCTCTACATTTCCATATATTCCTGTTGAAAATAGACATTGTAATCATAATTGGAAGAAGCGGATTATTTTTTCAAATTTCCTTATTGGAAAGATGATATTTTAAGACATAATTTAGATATGATGCACATTGAAAAAAATGTGTGTGATAATATATTGTGAATCATTTTAGGCTTCAAGGAGAAATCAATGGACACTGCCAATGTTCGACATGATTTTAAAAAAATGAGATTGAGAAAACCTTTACATTTACCGCTAAGTGATGGTAATTAGTAATACAGGCTTGTTGCATAGGGAACAAGTGTAAAAAAGATAAACAAACATTTTTATCAATTTTGAAGACCATAAAGGTTCCTGATGGTTGTTGCTCTAATATTTCCAAGCATGTCAATATGATGAGTATGAAATTATAGGTATTGAAAAGTGATGATAATCATATTCTACTTTAACAGTTAATCCTAATTTCAATTTATGATTGCTTACCTACCCAGGTTGTAGAACCATTGATTGAAGTTTCTAATTTTTTCAGATAGATCTATTCAAGGAAACATCGTATGAGTAATTTGAAAAATAAGTAGGATAATATTGTGATTTCACTACATCACCTAGAGAAACTATTTACACCATCTTTTTTTGATTTCATAGTCCGCTTGACCATGCATTTCATTGGTGAAGTCATTTCTGGTGATCCCATGAAATTCTGGTGGATGTATCCAATATAGAGACACTTAAATACATTGAAATGGTATGTGTGCAACAAATCTCATTCGGAATCTTCAATTTCCAAGGAATACTTGATGGATGAGTACACTTATTTCTTTGCTTCATATATTTATGAGGTTGAAATAGAGTTAGATAAACCCTACTAGAATGACAAGGGTCCAATTGGATAAGGGATAATGTTTGATATGCACAACAACGAGTGGGTTCAAGCTCATTGATATGTGTTGTTCAACACTACATTGGTTATGTCGTTGATACATTAAGTTTCATAGTTGATCTATTATGCCTTATGTTTCTATATCTATTTTATTACTTACCTTTTTTTTATTTAGGATGCATATTTCTGAGTTGAAATGCGAAAGGCCCCATGCAACTGACCATCAAATCCAAAAATGTCATTTAAACACATTTTATGTGTGGTTCAAGAATAATGTACGTATAAATAATTGATTTAATATTTTTATAGTGCAACTGAGTTTTATTTTCACAATCCTTTATCCATTTAATTATGTGAAATTTATAGATTCAAAAGATGCATGATTTAAGTAATCATACTATGAGTGAAGAACTCAGCCAACTAGCTGATGTCTTGTTTATTACAACTCATCGATATAAGTCTTTAGATACTAATGGATTATAATTCCATATTAGCGATGTTTATATGAACCGAGCTACATAGAATAGTGGAATTGGTTATTCATCTATTGATGTAGGTTATTATTATGGATTACTGGGGGATATTATTGAGGTTATTTATGGTCGTGGATTAAAGCACATACTGTTAAGGTGTGATTGGTTCAATCCAGCTCTTAGAATGAAAGTTGATCACTTCAAATTTCCATCAGTAAACTTTAACAATATGTTATATAAAGATGACTGAGTAAACAATGAGCACTTCATACTGACATCACTAGCATAACAAGTTTACTTTTTCAACATTGATTCTAATTGGAATGTTGTGGTGAAATTTTCTAAAAGAGTGGTTTTTCATATTGAATGAGAGGAACTAGATTTTTTCACCTTTATTGGTCAAAAACTTGACCAAACAACTATAATTGTATGAGAATAAAATATACAATGGGTTAGAGAGATAATTGAAGGAGATACGATACACTTTCATGATCAGTGAAGGACTGTAATTTTTTTCCCAGTTAATATTTGTAATTTTTTATGAATTTTATTTATGAAAATTGCTTGATTTAACTGTATATTTTTTTATTAATGTAGGTATGTCATAGGGTGGTTAGTTTGGTTCACCTGAGGTTGTTGATATGTATGTTTTAATTTTTAAAAATTAATTTATTATAGTTTTTTGTAAGTATATTTCCCTAACTATTTCTAATTTATAATTAAAAATTTAGTTATTGGTAATTACATTATGAATTTATGTTTTTTAGGATCCAGTGTGTCTTCTAGCAGACATAGGGGTCCTGGTAGAGGGGTTCGATCCTGGAACTCTGGAACCCAGTTGGATGTGTTATTTGATGACACTTTTTATCCAGTTGGAGAAGATGTGAGTGTATTGATTTTTCAGTCGGGGCATATGATACGAGACCCAGCCAAATTACCTATGAAAACTCATGATTGAACTTCATTACCCCCTGATATTATTGAAATATTATGCAGTGAGGTTTAGGTAAATTCAATATTTAATTTTTCATGACATTTTTTTTATTATTATAATAACTACTAACTATTTTTTTAACGGGATAATTTGACATCCTGTCCTGATGAGTTTCAGGTAGTATGTATCGCCAAATGCCAAAAATTATGGAAGGATTACAAGGTAAGGGTGAATATAGATCATTGGATACCATTTTGGGTGTTCCAGACATTCTACAGTGTATCCCTCTGGGTATTCTTCCTGTGCAGCAGCAGGATCTGGTTGTGTTTTGGTCGAGTGAGGTGATGATGGTAAAATTTATTGATTTTAATTTATAAATGAATCTAATTTTTATTATTTCTATTAATTAAATATTTTTAATTTAGAATGAGTCTTCTCGTAATTTACATAATTGGGTGATGCAGGGCACACCTTCTAGACTTGGTACTCAATATGTGTCACAACTCAAACATGATGTAAGTTTAGAATTCACTATTCATTTTTATATTAAAAATATTGTAGTATAACATGAATATAAATATTTATTTTCTAGATACCTTTATTATAGTTACACCATCGAGGTGAGTCGATCAATCGAATGCCGATATGGGTGAGGACTCATCGGGCGAGTGATCCCGATGTTGTCGGTGTTATAGTAAGCATATTATTTAGTAAAAAAATGTATTTCTATTTCATATAAATTATTCATATTTGTTCATTAATTCATTATGTATATTCTACAGGCTTAGTTTGATGTCGAGTTAGCAGAGCTGCTAGAGGAGAAACATCGTAGTACTGTGTGTAGAGATGAGATATTTCAGCTTGTCATGGGGCATGACAGTCATGGTTATTCTTTAACTTATGGAACTATTGTCCCACGACATGCAGTTGTTAGAGAAAAGGAAATGGGTGAATGTAGAGATGTAGGTATGCACACACAAACTGAGATAGATTTTTACATGCAAGCTATGAGGCATAGTATAGATGGGCATTTCTAGTAGTTATATGCATAGTATAAGGAAAAATTATCACAGATGTCAACACATATTGATGAATTGGCGATGTAACATCCTGTTGATGGTACAAAAGTGGTACCACAGGTAAAAAAGAAAATAAACTATACTCATATTTACTTTTATTGATATTGTTAAGATACATAATATTTATATATGTTGTAAGTTCTAAATATAGCTGGTGGACATCGAGTGAGTTCATTAGTTATCCAAATGAGGATGAACCTCATGAATGAGGTAATTTACATTACCATTTTAATATCATACATGAATTGGGAATTAATAATTATTCCCAAACATTTAGTTTTATTTATTCATGTTTGTGTTTTATTATTTTAATTTTTGTGATTTAATTCATTCTTTTAAAGTTTTCTTGATTGTTAATCATGATATATTACATAAAACTTCAATTTATTAACACTTTAGTTTATCATTGGAACATGTTATTGGTTAAATTTTTGGTTCTATACCTATAAAATATAGTGAGGATTCTGTTAATAATGTTTAATCAATAAATTATTAATGAAATGTTGTTTCTAGGAAGATCTGTAATTGTTCAAAGTAATTTAGTTATTGATTGAATCACATCTAATGAAATATGATACTTTCTTATATATAATCAGTGGAAGAGTTGTGTTGATGAATCTATCACCTTGAAGATATCAAGATTTTATTTTCTTGAATCTATGTAAATATACTGAAATTAGTTCATGAAAATTGGAATTATAAAAATCAGTGTACACATGTTGGAAGATTGATGATGAGTAAGTTTCAAATCAAAATATAGGGGTGATCTTTAGGAAAATATAAAATGAATATGGTGTCTAACAAACAATATTTGACCATTTGTTAACTTAAAGTATCAATTTTAGAACCTAAAATTATTTTGTTTAATCTATGTGGATGTGTTGTAATGATTAACATATAGTGGATTTCAAGTTTATTATGAGTGATCCAGGTGTCTAAGACAAGTCTCAATGATGTTCATATTATTTTGGATGATTTTTGAATTATTTCATGCCTTATTTGATGATGTAAGACCTTGTAATATTGAAAAATAAACCAGTTTAAGGAGAACTATGAATCTTTTTTCACATAAAGGACATGCACTATCCATGAAACCCCAAAGGGGAATCTTTATTTTTGGAAACAAAAGCTGAAATTTGTGACATTGCTGGATCTTACTGACTTGATTTTTAATATGTTATCTATGGAATTTCAGGATTTAAATATAACTATAAAGGATGAAATATGTAATATCTTGCATAGATAATGAAGATTTAGTACTAATTAAATCTATTATATTGGGAATATATGATAGAATTAGATCATATTTTCTATAAACTGTGTTTTTCATGTTGAAATCTAAGTAAACAAAAATTTCCACAACACTAATTGGATCTAGTAACATAAAACCTTTTGAAGGTATTAAGCATATATTTTTTGAAGAAAATGAGTTTGAGTCTCTCATAAATTGTTTCATGTAATTTATCTAAATTCTCTTTTCTATTGAGCATAAAAACTTTACAACCGAAAACACTAAAGTAATTAACTTTTGGTTTCCCATTCCATAACTCATAAGGGGGTTTCATTAAAAGTAGTCAAACTAGAACTTTATAGATAATATAGAAATATTTATTCATGGATTTTGTCCAAAGATAAATAGGAAGTTCCTACTCATTGAGCATAGTCTTGGAAATTTCTTAAAGAGTGTTGTTTCTTCTTTCTACAACACTATTCTGTTATGGGAAACTATGAGTATAAAAGTTGTGGCTATAGCCATGTTGTGAGCATAAAGATTAGAAGTTTTTATTTTCAAACTCAGAAACATTTTCACTTCTAAAGGTATTAATAGTAAGTCTGTTAAGTTTTTTATAGATTTTTCATATTTGGAAAAATAAGAACAAGATTCAATTTTATGATCTAGAAAGATTACCTAGGTGAATATAGAAAATTTATCTATAGGAACATAAGCATAGTCATACCCATTTAGATTATAAACTCTAGAGGGTCTAAAAAAGTCAATGTGAACCAACTCTAGGGGTTGATATTTGAAACTTCTTTCTTTGATTTGAAAGAAATATTATGTTTCTTCCCTTTTTTTCATCAGTTATAGACTTTGTCTGTTGGGAATTCTAGTTTAGTAAGGTCCTTAACTAATCCTTTACTAGTTATATTTCTAAGTGAGTAAATATTTAAATGTCTTAGTATCCTATGCCAAATCCAATATTCTTTTTAAAGGGCACTTAAATAAGATATATTTTGAGAAAATAACAAATTTAAATCAACAAGAGAAACATTATCATTTCACAAGGTAGTAAAAAATTGAAGTATGTTTAGAATCAAAGATTTTACAACCATTATTTTAAAATTTAATGTGATAACCATCATCGCATAATTTTGAGATTCTAATCAGATTATATTTTAATCCATCTACAAATAAGACTTTAGAAAACAAAGCAGTATTTGAATTATTGATTTTATTGAGTATAGTTATCTTTCCTTTAGTGTTTTTACCAAACGTAACATGCACAACATCCACTTTTATATAGTTCATAAAACTTGAGTAGTCCCCAGTCAGGTGTCTTGAACATCCACTGTCCAGATACCATAGATATTTACTAGTACTCTTCAAGTAGATTTCCTATAGAAAATTTATACAATAAATGATTTTGGTAACCATATTTTATTGGGTTTAGAAATTTTAGTAATAATATCCTTAGTAATCCAAAGCTATTTGATAGTTTTATCAAAAAAAGACTTTAAACTATTAGAAATATAAAATTTCTTAGGTCCATAGAAATAAGAATTATTCATAGACTTGTCAGTTGGTGTGGTTTGTTTTCTAATCATCCTGGTAAGATTTTATATACCATTTTTTATTATTTCCATATCCCTTTTTATTTTCTCATTTTACATATTAAGTTAATTATTCTATTTTAATAATTGAGAATTTTTTTCCTTTTCTACTGCAAAATCTATTTAAAAATGTGCATAAAAAGAATGTTGCTTCTTTAAACTTTTGTATTTATCCTTTAATTCATTAATTGTTTCCTCTAAAATGTTAAAGTATTCAAATAGATCCTCACTACTCATGTTTTCATCACTATCTTAATTTTCATAGAGATTTGAAAAATGAATAGTAGATGTAGAAATAGTATTTAGTACCATGGATGTGTTTTTCATGCATCACATATTATCCTTGTCATTATTTTCTTCTCTGCTTGATTTAGAGTCTCTTGAACTATCCTCTAAGGTTCTCCATGTGGATTTCATATCCTTTTATACCATTTGACTTTTTAATAATTATTTTTCTTATATTTCAACTTGGTATAATCAACATTGACGTGTCCTTTTCTTTTATACTCATAGAAAGTTATCTAATTAATAGAATATTCCTTTTTACACTCTTTCCTCTAGTATCCTCTATTTTCATACTTAATTCAATAGTTTTACTTCTTGAGTAATTTCTTTTTCTTGTATAACTTTTTGAATCATCTGACTAGGTGGGCCATTTTCTCATTACTGTCTGAAGATGGTTCATTATCACTCAAAATTTTATCTTTTATATTTTCGTTTAGCTTTAAGTCAGAAGTATTAAAGGAAACTGATTTCCTCTTAGGTTAAACTCCTTATTTATTCACTTGTAATTCCTCCTCACAGATCATAATCTTTCCGACAATCTCTTGTATTAGTAACTTACTTATTTCATGGGATTCTCTGATATAAATAGATGTTCCTCTCCACCTATTAGGTAGACATATCAAAAGTCGCATCACTTGATCTTTATCAGTAACTGTATTCCCAAATTCATGCATATTGTTCACAGTCCCATTGAATATATATAAAAATCATAAATAGATTCATCAAGTTTCATTTTTAATGTATCATATTTTATGGAATAATTATTTAAGTGTGTCTCTTTAACATTTAAAGTTCCTTCATGATAAATAGAAAGAGTATCCCAAATTTCAAAAGTAGTAGAACAATTAAAAAATTTATTAAATTCATCTTCACCAAATACACAGTATAATGTATTCATGTCTTTGAAATTAGAATCGTAGGTAGATTTTATAATATCATCCCATTTTTTTCTTTCAGTTTTTGGATTCTCATATTTCTCCTCTATTACAGTCTAAATATCAAATCCCATGATATTTATATAGATTTTAATTTTGATCTTACATTGAGAATAGTTAATACCATTAAAATAAGGATTCCAGTTATAATAAACTCCCTAAAGTTTAGTATTATTCATAAAGAATAAAAATTTATAACTAATAGAAATTTTTGATCTTTGATAAAACTAGATCATAGTAAAAATAAATTTAAAATACCTTTGATACCAAATATTGGTTAGAATGAGTAACTCAATAGGGGGTGAATTGAGTTCTAAATAAAAACTTCAATAAAAATTATCTAAAACCCTAGTCCCCAATTTAAAAAAAAACACTCAATTAACTAAAATAATTGAGTTATATAGTTTTTTCTTTTCAAAAATCTTCTTGGAATTTTGATCACAACTCAATTAAAATGGGTTTGAAAAAAAATAACTTTTGAAATAAGTTTACTAAAATAAAACTCCATACATAACACACTAGATAAAGTTAAATATCAAAGTAATGTTTTGTAAATAATTTTTGAAAACAGATACAAGTTTTTTTTAAACAGAGTACAAAAAAACAGATAAAAAAAAGTAGGGATAAATAGGGGATTTGGTCTCAAGACAATACTTAATCCCTTATAATTTACAATCACCTACTACCTAGAATTTTATTATAACATAAAATAATCCACAACCTGGATCAAGTTTTACAAACAACATCACATAGGGTTTTCTAGGCACATATCCTCTTCTATAGTTCTATGTGGGAGAAATAAAAGATAACAACTGCACACAGGCATTCCAGGATAAACAGACTCTTTCGCAGTTCTAGGTGGGATCATAGATAAGTAAATTATAGAAAGTTTCTTTGAATATTTAGTTAATAATAGTATTTGGTGCTAAAACATAAATGAGTGTAGCACACATATTTAAAATAAATATTAAATAGATTAAGATAAAGGAGAAAGTGTTTGGTGTAGGAAATTATATTGCTCTGTTATGATGGTAGTTCATCTCATATCTTTTTCATATTTTGATTTGAAATTGATGCACGATGATTTTATAATGTTCTTAGATGCATCATTTTATGTTCAGGAAAGAATAATCATAGATTCTTGAGAAAACAATGTATTATTTCATATTCTTCACTTGTGTATTAAAAAAAGGTATGTTCACTAACCTATATTTTATCTCATATTTTTCTCTATATTTATTTGAATTTAAAAGGAACTTTATTTGAAAAATATCTATTGAATAATCATCATTGATGATCCTAATACTTTATTAGGAAATCCAGGTTCAATTAATGCTTCTAATCGGCATTAAATTATGCGCATGAAAGTGGTTTATTGGTATTAAAAAAATATAATACTTATGGTCGCTTTGAAGTGCCATGTCAGCATTGATAATCACTTAAATTTTCCACATCAGTATTTATGGTCACTTCAATACGTTTGGATTCTATGATATTCCATACAATAGATCTCTTGTTCTTACGATTGATCTATTTGTACTTGTGGTCAATCTACTTACACCTATGGTCAATCCATACTTTTCTATATTAACTACTAATGATGTTCATTCCACTTTGGATTTATGGTCAATATATTTCTTAGGCAATCTCTTGGGTCCTTTTTCATGTTTTCACCATGTTCAATCAGATGTTCATGCAGTCAATTTCATATATCATGTAGATGATTTATGCCTTTACAAAAAATCTTGATCTCTATGATAGTCGATTGGATTATAATGTATGGTCACTTGGTTTTGTATTATGGTCGCTTAACTACCATTTTCAAAGGTTGATTAGGTGATCATGTGGTCAATCACATATACCATGCAGTTGATTGTATACATTGTGTGGTCGATTCCAGACTTGATGAAATTTTTATACATCTCCAAAGAAATATTTTACTTTCATAAAACACATAATGGATTAGAATTAACATAAACATGATTTGTGATGATTAAAATAAGTATTTTCTGGACTAACCCAACATAAGACATGGGTAGTTCTAGATTGAATGGTAAGTGTACCTTTCACCACTTCATTCTCGTAATCCACATCAGCAATAGCGATTGCATGATATTTCCCTTAGTCACTAGGCTTAAGAATTTTCTAACATCAATATTCATCATTAACCCTAGGGTTCAAGAACTAGTTAGCATAATTTCTATAATCCTTTCATTTGAAACACTAGAGTGTGGGTGGTGCATTATATGGATCTTTGTCTTTATTCACATGATTATTTAACTTCTTCCAATCACTTTGGAATTAAATTGTATGATGACCTTCCTTTCAACACTTAAAATATTTAATAGTCCCCTTAAGAAAATTTACTCCATGTTTCTTTTCAAACATATGACATAAAGGAAGAATCATCTTTTTACCTCCTTAGTTTTTATTTTTATAATTTCATTTAAATTTCATATTTCTTTTCTTATCAAGACCATTATATTTATGGGGGAATCAGATCTCTATTTCTACCTTAATAGCACATAAAATGATTTATTCATAACTAATGAAGTCTCTTATTGTTAACACCCTTAATAGACTTGGTTTTAAACCATTGAAGAATCAATAAATCTTACTTCTTAGGTTTGATGATAATACCATAAGAGTACCTTATAAGTCTTATAAAATTTTCCTCATAGGAACTAATGAGTTCTTCATCCTTCTTCTTTAGCTCAAGGAATTTATTTTCCATTTACATATGAAGAATACAAGGAAAGTATTTATTGAAAAATAATCTTATAAACTCATCCCACTCCATAGATTAAATTTCTTCTTAATTTCTTCTTTTATTGACAAGATTCCATCATTGATATGCATCAACTTCTAAACAATAAATAACCAAAATAAAATTTTCATGATCTAAATATTGGAGAATGAAAAATATCTTTTCAATTGTATTGATCCATTTCTAAGCAATCAATGGATCAGTGGACCCATAAAAATAATTTGGGTGTTGACACATGAATGACTCAAAAAAACATTGTTTCCTCCATTTATCATTTATAATCTTAGTATAATTCATGGCTTGATAAAGTTTTGTAAGCATAAAAACAATATTTTTTATTCAATATCCTATAAAATTTAGTTTCTCAAGAGGAAAATCATTGCATTTCAAATCATATTAGGTGTTAACATGGTTACTTTAATTTTCAACCAATGAATAAAACCAAAAATCATAGTGTGATAAATAATAATCATAATGAGAAACCATAAAATCATGAAAAATCATTCATAGGATTTCTAAATAAAACACATTTCTTTAATCTATAACAGATTAGGTTGAACTTAGGTCATAGTTGGTTATAATCTATTCAAATATTTTATAATTGTTTATAAATAAAACATGAATTAACCCAAGCATATCCAATTGTAATTTCTAGATAGGTGTGAAGCCTTAGGCCCACTCATTGTATATCGATGAAGATCGAGTTAATGCCCAATCCACTCCTTTTAGAGTTTTTACCCCTAGGTACATCTATGAAATAGCTGCATCCACTTTATAGTATCCAGATAGATAGATATTTTCTAGGAAAACCACAATCCATTATTTAACATAACTTAGTATTTTCTCATATAATTTTTCTTATCATAAGGGTTCTCATTAAAATTTTCTCATCTTAGTTTCAAAAAAACTAAACCTTACTCTGATACCAACTAATGTGACCCAAACATTACATACATAAATATTACATCTTATTATATGAATATTCATTACATATAATTATGATCAATTCCAGAACCATAAATTTTTAGTGTCTTTAGAAACATGGATACATAAACAACTTTTATATAAAATATCTACATTATCTACCATTAAGTTCCTCATAACTATCACCCTCCTTAGACATATCATACTTAAAATTTTTTTGTATATCCTATAGAAAAGAAAACATAATAAAGGTTGAGCTCATATCCTCAGTAAGGATAAAAAAGGGAGATATCAATTATCATTTCATCATAACATGAGTATAAGGGCATGAGAATATGAGATTAAAATTTTAAAAACATAACCAGTAATTCATAGATCATAATCATGATCCATGGCACAAATCTCGGTAGTTCCTAAGATATGAATCATAAAAGAATCAAAGAACATGATCCATGAGATCATAACATTGGAATAAGATAATTTCATAAAAGAGTGGTATAAATTGTGGAATAATCATAGTCATATAAATCTGATGTCGAATCTAACCACTAAGACATTCATCACATGTTAAGCTCAAGCCAACCACTCATGTACCAACTTTGGTCTTGGGGTAGTCTCTCGTGTACCCTATTTTGGGCCTAGGATAACCTCCCATGTACCCTTTGAGATCATAAAATATTAATATTTACCTAATACATGTAATTTCTATAAGATAACCACCCGTCACATAATCATAATCTATTCATATGTATTCCATCATATCATGAAAACATTTATCATTTCATCATAGCTTTACCCGTTAAAAATAAAATGAGTTTCATAAATATTTTATCATCATAATCATAAACCATTAAGATAAATAATAAGGACAATATCATAGGATCATATCCCCAATTAATCATAAGTGACATTAAAGGATGTTATAACAGATGAAAAAGCATTTAAAATATTACTAGAATATTTCTTGAGTAAAATACCCTTTTCATTTTGAAATCACTTATTTAAAATCTAAAAATTTCTAAAATATTAAGGAAAAAAATCTTTTAAAATAAAAATGGAAACCTATAAAGAAATATTCAAAACATTTAGTGGTCATGACGGTGGTAAAATCCATTCATGTGGTATATGTTAAAATAATATTATGTTCACAACTTTTGTAAAAAGTACATCATTCAGAAAATGAAAAGAATATTACTTTTAATTTTTTTTATAAAAAGTAAATCATGGATAAAAATAGATTTAAAAAATAATAGGAAAATATTAAAAACATTCTTGAGAACATTTAAAAGTGTGTATGGACATGGAAGAAAAACATTCCCACCCAAATAGAAAAAACAAAGTCAGTTTTTCTTAAAAACATTCTTTCGGACTCTTAAATATTTAAGGAAAATGAAAGGAAAACATGTAATCTCAAGAAGTAACCAGATAAGAAAAGACATAATATTTTGGAGTGATATATCATTTAATTTTATCATCATAAATTTAAGCATAAACAATCCCGGTATAAAGTGAGATTGTAATGTAAAACCCTTAACTCAAGTTTATCTTGCCTCGTAAGCACTATATCCTTCAATATAATAAATTTAAATTTATTATTATAATATAAAATAACCATATTCATACCTATAATAACATATAATATTCTCTTATAAAATTTCAACACCTATTTATTAATAATTCTTTATTAAAATAAATGTTTTTGAATGCTGACCATTTCATTTTTTATGTAAGTTTCGGTTCGGTAGTTCTGGTCCTTATGCTTTAATCATGGTTCTATGATATATAGAATTTTAATAGTGATATAAATATAATATATATTCATTATATATATTTATAACCACCTATAAATTTTATATATAGAAAAATGAATAACATTGTTCATAGAGACAGTAGTTCGTGCGTATGTATGAACATTGTTTTCATTTTCTAACGAAAAGAATGAAAGAAATATAAATAATATTTTATCATTAAAGAATCATTATTGTATCATAAATATAATATTTATTTATTAAATTCATAATTATAAATATTTATGTGAGGTGATGGTGGAAAGTGAATCATATTGTTGTGTGGAGGCAGTAGTCCACGCATATGCACTAGCAATACTTTCATTTCCTATTTGATGGAAAAGAGGTTGAAATGGTTGTTTCATAATCATAATAAAATATAATTATATTTATAATAATAGGATAAATCATGTTATTATGGATACAAAATTTTTATATAAGGTGTAAGGATAAATAATATTAAAAGAGCGTGGTTGAGATTTATATCTCTTCTTTGAGAGACCTCTTATGGCTTACACATTAAGCCTTGAAATATTTGTCTTAAGAAAATACCATGAGATATATAATGGATTGAAAGAAACTATAAAGTTATTAGGGTAGGTATTTTCTGATCTAGAAGGCTCAAAATTTGTTAATATAGTAGGATAGGAGGTTCCCTTTTATAAGCAAGAGAGAGGACACACTTGGAATTAATTAAAATATTTAAATAAAATTAATGTCATTCTCAAGTATAATGATTCCAAATGTTAATGAATTAAAATTTAAGATAATATAGGGTCTAAATATATTCATATAATAAAAATTGGATAATTTTATGTGTCAGTATTACCCTTATCTCTTAGTTTAACCCCCTAGTAAACCTATTTTAACCTTTACCATGGTAATAAATTTTTACTATTTTTGTTATTAATTATGACTAAAAATGAAAGTGGAATAATTAAAAAAATTATAAATATTGATTCAGAATATGGAATCCATTTTATTAAATTATATTTCTATATGTGAGAAAATTTAATTTTAAAATAAGCGTATAAAATGTAATGAAAACTTATTTTTAGAAAAATACATTTTTAAGCATAGAAATGAATTTAATTTCATTCCTTTACTTGTAAAAACTATAAAATTAATATTAAACCATTTTATTGAAAATATAATCTATAAATTTCATTAAAAACACTAATCAATAATGATTTATTTTATTTATTATGAAAAAAACACATTGTGCATATAAAAATAGTTTTATGAAAAATAACTCTTCTTATATTTAAATAATTTTATCTTCATTAATAACATTTTGGTAATTAATTTTTGAATGATTATTCATTTATTCATATATATTATTATTATATTTCATTGAAATCATTTTTCAATAGTGATTGATATATTTTTTTATATACAAATTTATACCCATAGAAAAATATACTTTTTTGGAAAATAGGTATTTTAATCATGAAATGATTTTATTAAAAAATTAATGATTATTTATTAGGAATTAATCATTACATTTTAATTTATAAAAATATTTATATATTTATTTCATAATTTGTTTAATCATATTCATGCCCTATAAGATAATGAATAGGTTATAAAAGTATTTTATAGTATGGGTTCATTTAGACTCGGGGTTGTGTGTAAAGAAAGTTACCAAATGCTTCAAATTTATATCAAAGGAATATATATAAAATCTGGAGGTGTTAAAGATCACCCTTTCTTTAACCATCAAATCTCTCATAGATGTCGTAGTCTATTTTTGGATCCTTTGAATCTTTCAGATGAATTGACCCTCAAAATCAAAGGTATGTTATTCATTACTCATTATTAATTGATCTTGCATAGTTTTTCATGCTTTTTATTATTCTTATCATCTGCTAGATTTTTTTCTTATTTTCATGATTTTTTTTGTTCTTATCATCTGCTTAATTTTTGACCCCTCGCTCAGATTATTTTTTGTTGTTCCTGTACAAATTGTTTTTCTAATCAGAGGAAGGTGGACTATTTCCTTATTATAGTGTTTAACTTATTATTATGTATGATTTTTTTTGTAAGCGATTTAATGAATTTTTAATAGTTATTGACATGAAAAATAAATTAAAATTTTATAGATTAATTTTTATGAATTATTATTGATTGTGCATATTTAATTATGATGATTCAATGATGAATTTGAAGAATTCATGTGTAAATAGGTAACCTGGAGGGGATTTAGACCTAATGAATGGTTGAGTTATTATAAACAATAATGGTGGGATAAATTTTTAAGAAATAAGGTTGGAATTGATGATTCTAAGTTGAATTTGGTGAAAATTGGATGATTTTATGTTTCTTTAAGTCATGTTGTGCTTATATGAGTGTTAATAAATTATTATTGTGTGTTATTGGACATTATTTGTGTTTAATATGGTGATTTTATATTGTATATAAAGTGTATTTAGATGATAAATATTGTTTAAAGGGGGTTAAAAATTCCAAGATAGTTGGAAGAATTTCTTATGTGTTTTGGGGTACTTTTTTATAAAAAACATGTGGGAGGCATATGACCATAATAAAAATTACTTTTAAAGTGAAGAAAGGTGATATGTAAAGTGGGAAAATATTTAATAATAATGTTTGTGTAAATGATCAGTTAAAATAGATTAAAATAGTGAATCTTAGTCTGTAATTATGTGTTGGAAATTTTGTTTAAATGGAATAATTTGAAAGTAAAAAAAAGGGAAAATGGGTGTCTAATGGTTTTTTGGTAAACATTATGATAATAAGGCTACAAAGAGTGATTTTTTATGTTTTTTTATATTTTTATTTTTTTTATATACAACAACATGGTATAAGACACCGCAATGTAATTTATGGTCTTTTCATCAAATATCCTTTATATTTTCATTTTTTTCTAGAAAAAAATATTTTGATAAAGACATGTTTTGAAAAAAATGTTCACGGAATGTGAATAAGATGAATTATTTCATCCAAAAATGATTATTTTAATTATAAATAGTTTAATTAATATATTTAAATTTAAAAATAATACAAATTAATAATTATAAATATTCAAAACATAGATGAAATAATGTTTCACACATCTTGAGGATGATTTAAAAAGATGAATTTAGGAAATGCCTCTTTGGGGATGCTAGTTTGTGGATAGAATATGATATCTTTCATAAATTTAAAAATATAATAACCATAATATATGTGTTTACTTTGTATCAAATATTGTGTAAACATTGATAAAAATATATAATTTTATTTGATATATGTTTTGATAGTGAAATATTATTATATATACCCTAATACTTATCCAATTATAGAAATACATAGGTTTCTTATGCACATTGATGGTGAAAGGGAGTGGATTTTCTCCCTTGATGAATTTATTTCAAAAAATATATAATGATTTATAATATGTGACTTCTTGTGATAAAAAATAAGTGTTATAATTTAAATTCATATAATCCTTTGTCTTTATAAGTTCTAACAAGTTGTTTATGCGTTGATAATTTGTATCAAATATGATGACTATATGTGTGTGTGTGTGTGTGTAAAGAATAGCCCATTGGGATTCCAAGATCATACCTTCTATGTATTTTTTTGTTAAATATTAATATTATTGAATCAATTAGGATGGATATGAATAAAAAATGGATGGGTGTTAATCATATGGAAAAAAGGTATGAGGGTGGGGTCAAAGAGCTTATCAAGTTTGCAAAAGATCATGCATATGAACCTTATTAAAACTTTTATTCATGTTTATATTGTTGATATTCAAGAAGAATTAGTATATAGGAATTGTAATGACACTTGATCCATCAAGTAATAGATAAAAGTTATAATTGTTGGACTAAACATAGGAAAGAATTGAATATAATTAGTGGTTAGAATAACACTATGGTTTATGGATCATCAGATATGATTATAAGTTTGAATAATGATAAAGATTATATCAAGGATATGATTACAAGTTTAAATGATGATGAAGATCATATTGAGGAAATGATAATGATATACGAAGATGATGGTTTTATTTTTAGATTCATTAAGAGATGAATTAGTTTGCCTCTTTAGACCCCTTTTTTCACCAGCTTGTGATGATTCAGTATTTATTTCAACTGTATTGTTGAATTCATATCTAATATTATTAAAATAATTTTGAGTTTCAAGAAAGTTTGATTCATCCAACTATCTATATAATGTAGATAGCATTGGTCTCCCAAAATATTCATACAACAAGAACCTTGTGGGTAAAGGAACTTTCAAAAGAGATGTTGTCTCAATTACCATTAAAGAGTAGGAGCATTATCAACTTTAAACTTTATACAATAGTTAAAATGTTTCACTATATGTTGAAACCCATAAATTAATTCATAGGCATTTAAATCCATCAAGGGCCCAAATTTGGATATCAAATACACATAATCAACAATTTATATGATGGTTTTGAGATAATATTTTTTAGGAGTTATTAAAAAGATAAATTCAATTCCAAAACAACTTCAATTGATATCTAGGGGACCAAGTTAGAATTTATTATCTTATAATGGTTATGTAATTAGAAATTATAAGTTCTATATATAGGATCTAGATGATTTAGTATGATGCAAAATATTGTAGTTACTCTTGTGAATGAAGCGATGCATGTACTCGGTACCAAGGGCAGATATCCAGTTTATGTAAATATTTCATACTTTGGAATTATTGAAAAAATATGGGAGTTCAATTATACAACAATCTAAATGCCAATTTTTTGATAGAAATGGGTTAATAAAAGGAGTATAGTTAAAATCCATGAATTGGAATTCATGAAAGTGAATTTCAATAAGGAAGGGTACAAGGACAAACTGTTCATAATGGAATCATAGGAAGTACAAATATTTTATGTCTCAAATCCTACAAACAGAAATTAGTCAATCATTCTATTATCGACTAGAACTGTTGTAGTGTAAAATGAAAATTCCATTGAGTATGACCCTTTCATTGGGAGATCACAATAATTTTGTGGTGTTCTAATTATAAACAACGTCTTGTATGTATGTGTGGAACACAATGATGGGGTTTGTATACTTGATATAGGGGCCAAATCCCTTCAATAATTTAAAAAAGATAGTTTAATAAATAGGTTAAAGTTGTTTCTAATATATAATGTGTTACCTCATAATATTATGTGTTCACTATTGTACTAATGTAATTTAAATTAAATGTTCAACTACTTCTACAGATAATGGATTATCCACATGCTGATGTTACCAATATTTAGTAATAATAGGTTTCTCCACATACTGGTGATTTCAATCCTGAGGAACAACATATTGTCAATGTTGAAACCAAGGAAATGGTATAAGGTTAAGAAACTATGTCAGAGAAAAAATTGGAGCATCATAGCATGATATTCTTAACAAAAAATATTAAGATGAGAAGAAAATGCATAGAATTCAAGGTTGGATGGAATGCACACGGTCAACATTTTGACCCTAATAAGTCCATTTTCATTAGTTACATTGGATTCACCACTCAAATACACATACCAATTGATATAGATGTGTGGAACAGTGTTGTTCCTATGATGAAGGCACTAATTTGGGTAGAATAACATTGTCATATACTTTATCTATTTTAGTAAAAAATAAAAAAATGAATTGTTGATTTACTCCTCATTATCCATTGTAGAGTTTATTTATATTAGATGAATGTCGAATGAAATTTTTATTAAAGGTTGTTATAAAAGATCGTATAGCCTTTTAGGCTCTTATTATGAAGCATCATCTTAGAGATGCTGAAGGGAAAGTAAATCCCCAACCACCACATATATATACACACATGATAAAACAAGAAATTTGGAATGCATTCATTTATCATCTTGAGGATGCATCATTTATAGTATATTGTAATTTGTAATATTTTACTTGACATTACATGTATTAATCGCTTTTATTAAGAATTTTTAATTTATGAAACAACAAATGAGTGATAAAAATAATAAGCACACATCAAAATGAATGTACCCCTACCGTAAAGTAAGTATGAGGTCTGATTCACTTGAAAAAATGGTATGTATTTTAAATCTATAGTAATAATTTTATGTAATATGAAACAATAACATAATTGCGTTCATTTTCTTATATGCAGATTGATGAATCAAAATCCTTAGCCTTTTTCATCCCACATGCGTTATATAAGGGGGCTTGTGTAAATAAATAGGGAAGTCTTATAGATGAATACACACAAAGTATAGGAATCATCCTTAAGTATGACATAATAAAAATTTATTTTCACATAAATAAGTATTACATAACAATGACTAATTTTTTTATTATATTTTTTATCTCATTTAGACACAAGAATCATCATTGATTGTACCTGATAAATAACTACTTTTAGTGGCCTTGAAGCAGCCTGAAAAATATGGTCAGGTCATAGGTACAAGTTTTGGAGTGTCTCTTAGATTATATTTTTGAAAAATCAAAGACACAAGGGGTAGATATAAGAAAATAGATGAAATGTAGGCACATATAAATTCTCTAAAATAAAAAACATAACCAATAGTCTAAATTTTTAGGCAAGGTTATGGGAAGGGATCAAGAAGAAGAAACAACAGATCAGAAATCACTACCTGATGAGCCATCCCCCCCAACTTTGAGGTTGGTCTTTCCCAAAAAAGACAAACCTTACCATAGGTAATAAATTTTTTCATAACTTTTTATATGAAATGTTATTCAGATAGATATTAATGCCTTTTCTATACTAAAATTCATCAGGGTAAAATTTATTGTGATTTATATCAATTAGCACCCACTCATTGCCTTGTTACGAGGGGTATAGTGTACAATATACAAGGAGATGTTTTTCACAATAAAAAACTTCTAAAAGACCACGTGAGAGTAAGGATTCACATAGCTCATGAGTTGAGTGTTGAGCTACCTATTCCTCTTGATAATCTAGATGTTTTCATGGTCAAACTTTCTATTGGAACTTTCATATCATGGATGTTTAATTTTATAAAAATGCATAATGATAATGAGGTATGTCAATGGAAGGCTGAATCAAAACAATCTAAAGAATCAGTAAATAAATTGAAAAGACCTTCTTAGAGTACCTTTACCCCCACCAATTCAAATGTCTCATTTACTAACATTACAAGTTCTTGTAGATACAACATTCTAAAATAATAACACGACCTATAATTTATTTTAAGAACAAATGTACATAGAGGATTCCAAACATGATTGGTCTTATGAATGTAAATGAAATTCTAAAGCATGAATGGATGGGAGCCTCGGTTTTGAATGTATACATAAGGTATGTTTTCATAATATGTTTTTCAAATAGTTGATATACTATGTTAGTTACTATTAAATACTATTCATTTTTTACAGGCATATATATTGGTACTATGTGAAGGGAAACCCTACAAACAAAATTTTGAACTCATTAGTCGTTACATCACTTATACAGATAAAGATTCATTGGATAAAGATGAAATTTTAGTAATAGTGTAGAAACTAGTCATAACATTTTAAAAGAAACTTACAAATGATATACTATTCTTAATACCCAAAATGCAGGGGTAAAACACTACAATCTAATCATATAAAATATATTTTTATTTCTTTCATTACTTATTCCATTTTTTTAGGAATAATTGGATGCTTATTGTAATTATTTTGGATTCTATAAAGATTTATTTATGGATTAAAAGCATGGATATCCAATAAATCAACCACACAAGAGGACCTTTATCAGTTCAAAATACACTACAATCAAAATTTTATAAATAAACTTCAAATTATAAATTTTTATTATGTTTTAAATAAAATTGTGTTCTGATAAGGTGGTGTTTAAATATCATAAAAATCATGGTATGAGGATAGAAAGTGAGAACAATAATCCTATGGATTTCTAAATATGTATAAATATTAGGGTATATATAATAATATTTCACTATCAAAATATATATCAAAACAGATTACTTATTTTACTCAATATTTTTACAGTGTTTGGAACAATGTAATGACAACAACTGTGGTTATTATATTTATAAATTTATGAAAGATATCATATTCCATAAATAAACTAGCATCCCTAAAGAGGTATTTTAAATTATAATTACAATTTCATTTAAAATATTTATTAATCATTTGTTTATTTATATTTTTTTCAGTACTGCCATGACCATCATCATTCCACGTATTCAAAAAGGAAGTTTATTTTTTTAGAAATGAGTGGGAAGAATGGAATTAGAATGTTTGTAAACATCACGAAGGGGTGATTTTCTATCACAATTGTAATTTTTTTATTTCATAGGGATCATGAAGAGTTGGTTTGTCTACTTCTTATTTAGTTAATTTTATTATTATTTTATTTATTTATTATTTATTTAATTTTATTATCATTTTTATATACTAGTTATTTAGTTATTTTCTATAGAGATCACGAAGAGGGGATTTCCCATTGATTTTTCTCAAAGAATTTTATGTCTATAAAGAGCATAAAAGGCCTCCATATAGAGTTCAGAATCCTCCTTGAAGGCTAAAATCATTTCCATGGAGAAGAACTATGAATTCTGAAGGGGAAATTATTAGTTGACGTGAAGTGGGTTTCTGAATAGGAAATGATATTACCCTTAAATAGAACCTTGAACACTATATGGAGGCCTTTTGTTCACTTCATAGGCATAAAATTCTTGGAGAAAAATAAATTCTCCATGAATCATTCAGAATGGATGATGCACTAAGGTACTATTTAATGCTCTCTTTATTAAGTTGTTTGTTCTTTATTTTATTTTTTTATGTTCAATAGTGATAAAATTCATTCCCTTTTAGGTATAATCCCTTTTAATAACATGTTGGTGAGATAAATTAGTGTTTTTTAGATAGAAAATAAAGTATCACTTATATACATCTATGTATACTCTTTTGGGGTACTTGTATACATTTATGCCTACTCTCTTCATGATTGACATACTCAAATATGACCAAACATGCTGGTATTGTATTTATTCTTTAGAAAAATGATTCATAAGTCATTTGTGATGTGTAGGAATTAATTGCTTGTAAGTTTGATACACGGTGTACCCATATGATTAAAAGTGTGTGTTTTGATTTAAAATCGATATTTTAGATCAAAACATGTATCACATACTCAAAACCAAGTAAACACACTTGTTTTGTCTTGATAATTTAGTAAAAGATTCCATAAATCATTTTTGATGTGTTGAAATCAACTACACATCAATTTGACACACAGTGTGGCCAGTATGACTGAAAGTGTGAGTTTTTATTTAAAATGAAAAATTTAGTTCAAAATACATGTCAAATACTTGAAATAGATAAAACACACTCTGATTGTCTTGATACTTTAGTAAAATGATCTGTAAGTCATTTTTGATGTGTAATAATCAATTGCACATCAATTTGATACATGGTGTGTCTGATATGACTCAAAGTGTGTGTTTTCAGTTTAAAATCAACATTTTAGTTCAAAACGTGTGTCACTCGCTAAAAGTTGAGAAAACATGATCATATTTTTTTTATACTTTAATACAAAGATCCATAATTAATTTATGACATGTGGGTATTAACCGCACATTAATTTGACACACAATGTGCTCGATATGACTCAAAGTGCATGTTTTTATTTAAAATTGACATTTTTAGTTCAAAACACATACCACATACTTAAAACCAAGAAAACATGCTTGGATTATATTGGGGCTTTAGTAAAATGATTTATAATTCATTTTTAACGTGATGGAATCTACTGTACACCAATCCAACACACAGTGTTCCCAGTATAACTCAAAGTATATTTTTCAATTTAAAAGTGACATTTTAGTTCATAACGTTCGTCACTCACTAAAAACTAAGAAAACGCACACAGATTGTATTGATATTTGAGTAAAACGATTCATAGGTCATTTTTAATGTGTGGGAATTAATTTCACATCAATCTAATACATCGTGTTCCCGATATGATTGAAAGTGTCTCTTTTTATTTAAAATCAATATTTTAGTTCAAAACACGTGTCATGTGATCAAAACCAAGAAAACTCACTCAAATTATTGTGATACTTTAGGAAAGAAATCTATAAATCATTTTTGACATGTAGAAATCAACATAACATTAATCTGACGTACAGTGTGCTCGTTATTACTCAAAATGCATGTTTTCATTTTAAAAGTGATATTTTAGTTCAAAACATCTCTCTCACTAAAAACTAAGAAAACACACTTATCTTATCTTGATAAATTAAGAAACATATATATAATTTCTTTGTGTTGTTTAGAAATTAGTTTCACATCAATTTGATGCATGGTGTGACTGGTATGATCGAAAGTGTGTGTTTTCGGTTTAAAAGTGATATTTTAGTTAAAAATGTGTGTCACACACTGAAAACCAAGAAAACACAATCAGGTTATCTTGATAATTTAAGAAAATAATCCAAAAATCATTTATGAGATTTAGGAATCAACCATGCATCAATCTAACACATGGTGTGGCTGATATGACTGAAAGTGCGTGATTTTAGTTTAAAAATGACATTTTAGTTCAAAATGTGCGTCATTCACTCAAAACTGAGCAAACACACTCTGATTTCTTTATACTTTAAGACAATAATCCATGATTCATTTGTGATGTTTATGAATCAACATGATGTTAATATGACATACGTTGTGGCCAGTATGACAGAGAGTACATGTTTTTATTTTAAAATGATATTTTAGTACACAACGCGTGTCACATACTGAAAATTGATCGAACGTGATTGGATTGTCTTGATACTTTAGTACAATGATCTGTGAATCATTTGTGACGTGTATAAATCAACCTCACATTAATCTGATTCATAGTGTAACCAATATGATCGAAAGTGTGAGTTTTTTATTTTAAATTGATATTTTAGTTCAAAACACACATCACATACTCAAAATATATCAAACACACTTATTTTGTCTTGATATTTTAAAACTATGATACATATGTCATCTGTGGAGTGTAAGAATCAACTGTACATCAATCTAACAGATGGTCTAGTTAGTATAACTGAAAGTGTGTGTTTTTAGTTTAAAAATGACACTTCAGTTCAAAATGTGTGTCACTTACTAAAAACTGAGTGAAGACACTCGGATTGTTTTTATATTACTTTGAAATATGCTTTATTTATGCATTGTGTTATCCTTTTATTTATGTTCTACCTTTTAGCATTTACATTTTCCTTTTGTATTTATTTTTATCAATGCATTGTTATATCATATTTATGTTTTGTTTATTTATTTATAGTACTATTAACATAAGAGTTGTTTTTTAATAGATATATACTCTTATTTTTTTTGAGTTGGGGTTATTTGTTCGGAAACTAGTAGCTCGATCAAACTCTTTTGGAAGGGGGTTCGAAATACAATGAACTACAGTGTTTTTTAATTTCTTGAAATAATGTTTGTAATAAATTGTACATACTAATGTTTGAATTAAAATATTTTTAAGCATTGTATAATGTTTTTTTATTTTATTGTGATGTAAATTTATTTGAAATTAAATTGTATATTTGTTGTTGTAGTGTGTTGTAAATTTTAGTAACACGCTGCTATAACATGGACTTTATCAACAATAAAATTAACGTTGATAAATGGCACCTTTATCGTATTTTTTTAATGCTAATAAAAGTCACTGACTTATAAAATTTCTTACACTCTCAACACCTTTTTAGCATTGATAAAAGTTAGATTTACAGTTATAGATTTCTTTACTATGATCTACAACCTCATATACATTTGTACTGAAATCATGTGATTGGTAACTTGTATTGTGATTCCACCTGCAAGATGGAGTTACTTCCTCTCCATGTGTAATTCAACATATATAATTGATCAATTCTATAACAAATCAAGTGTTATTCCAATTCATTCAAGTCAATTTTCTTTGAGTGACATTATAAACATGGATACATAATTTGTGAAGAGTCGTTTGAATGGTCTGATACAAACATAATAAAATGTTTTGACAACATTCTCATATTATGTTAACATTTTATGAACATTAAATCATTTTAGATTCATATTCATTGCATGTGTCTCATCAAATTAAAATACCAACAAAACTATAAAAATGAACATGTAACAAAATATATATAAAAACTTAAAAAATTTAAGCAGTTATAATGTCAAATAATTTCATGTGAATAGTTAAAAACTAAGAAGAATAAGAAAAAATGACACTAAGACTAACTTATGAGAGATATTTGGTTTCTCCTATATATAAGAAAAAAAATAGTGATGGATATACTCTGTCAGCATTAAAAATATTAGCGTCCAGAAATATCATTTTGCAACCCATAGTCACAAAAATTGTTTAAAAAAAACAAACAAAAAAAGTATCTCTAGCTGTTGAGGGAAGCCAAAAAAATGAAAAGTCATTTAAAATGGAGATATGGCGTCACGGGCGGGGCAGCGGGGTGCAGGGTGGAGGGAAGACAAAAAAAATCGAAGGGGCACGGAACGGCGGGAGCATCCACAGGAAGTCTGCATCATTCGTCTCAAAAATCATCCTGAAAGTGGATCAGGCTACATCAATCCAACAGAAACGCCCCACCTCGAAAAGGATCGGTGGCCGGTTAATGATTTTCCCAAAAATCACATAAATGATGGACATATTTTGTAAGCTGTAATTTTCCAAGGTACGGTCATCGTCAAGCTGCTTGAAACTGAAAACCAACTTCTGTTCACTTGAAGGAATGGCCTCCTTGTTCTGGATCTTGGATTTGAAAAGAAGAATCATGTAAAAACTCTCCACCTAGAGTGGTATATAAGAATAATTAACATGGTAATTAATCATAATATAATCTAAATTCATACCACATATAATCATATCATGTCATAATCGATGAAGTTGAAGGTTAACCCAAATAATGAAAATTGGTTTAAGAATTCTCTTACCACATTGTAAATTAGTCAAATCATATTTAATATTAAATTAATAATTTTAAAGTTAAAAAATTAACAACATGACAATAATGAGATTTATCATATGATAAATCAAAAGTAAGTATATACACAACACAAAATAAATAAGTCGTTAATAAGGCATATATCTCACAGTAGAAACAATGAGTCGAGAAATCCTTACATTACATTTCATTTAGGTATAATATTATTTAACATCATATATAATTGTTATAATAAAATTATTAAAAAATTAAATAAATATATTAATATTTATTCTATCATATAGTATCCTTATATAACATACTATTACCTATTCGTTAATAATCTACCAATACTGTCATTGTTTTGGATAATAACTACTTCATTTTTTTAGTTTGTTTTGACTTGTTATTTGTTATTACTATAATTTGGATCATGATTTAATAATAAAGATAATTTAAAAGATGATATAAATACCATATATAGTCATTATATACATGTTTAAAATAATCAATAATATTTAGTCATAGCAAATAGAACACACTGTTCATAGAGATGACAGATTAGACTTATGCATGAACGTTGTTTCCAATTTCATGTCATATTAAAAGAAAGAAAAGTAAATGATATAAATGTATATTATACTTCCAATATTAATTTTACTCTATATATGGAAACAAGTTTATTAAACCCACATTTAATAAATTATGTGAAATGTGTGAACGAATAACTTTTTTTGGAGGAGGTGGTAGTCCACATGTCCACAAACAATGTTATCGTATTCCCACAAAATTGAAATCATGAAGCTATGTGTTATATAAAAATTAATTAATAATAAATTAATTTTATATATATATAATATAAACTATAAATAAATTATTATTCCCAACCCTTAATTGTGGAAATTTAAGTACAAACATCATCAGTTCATGAGATGGTAGTCTTCCGTACATATGAACTATGATTGTGTATCCAATTTGATGGATGTTTGTGATGTTTTAGGAAGTAAACCTAACATAAAAACATCACAATAAATTTAATATATTTAGGTTATTATAAATTCATTATATAAGAACACTTTAAGTGGTGTATAAAGAAATAAAACAATATTTCTTGTTGAATAATGTTACCTCTTCTTCAGCGCACTTCATTTAGATATTTTTTAAAGGATCTAGGATTCATATTTTGGAAGAAAAAATAGAACATTGACTTGGGGAGACTTATTAGGATAGGTTTTTTAATATATTTTAGGATATTCAATGCTTTAAGTCTAAATTTTTTGGTGAGGGGTGGTATTTATACTTGAGGGGTGGTCGGTAAGTGATTAAAATAATGATTATTTTATATTTAATTCCAACCACATTGATGTGGTATTAATTTAAAAAACATTGGCCAATAATTAATATTTTACAGGCTGGTCAGGGTCAAAAAATACCTCATCCCCCAAATAAATCTTTTATAATTTTGGTATTTTATGCCTTTACATTTTTAAGTTTAACCTATTTCATTTCTTACCTAAATCATGGTAACTAATTTTTTTACCATGCTAACTTATTATGCCATATAATTAAACTGAACATAAAACTCAATTTTTTCATTCTTATTACAAATATAAATTACATTTGACTAAAGGACGGATATCTTTTGTAAGCTGTAATCTGCTAAGGTACGGTCATCATCAAGCTGCTTAAAACCAAAAACTAGCTTCTATTCACTTGAAGGAATGGCCTCCTTGTTCTAGATATTGGTTTTTGATGTTTGTTTATTGGTTTGTTTCACTGGAAACCTAAACTCCATCACTCGGCACTTAGGTTTTCTCTCGAGTTTTTTAAATTGTTTTCTAGTTTTTAGTTTGTTTTAGGTTTTTATTAATGATGAATTTTCATTTTAATGCATTAGTGTTTTTAGTACACGCATTAATTGTATATTAAATAGGGATAAACACAGTAAAATCCCTAAACTAACCCACCTCAATCAGAACCACCTACAAAATCGTAAAACCGCTTCATATAATCTCAATGTTTATCCATTTAAACACAAATGTATAGAAAAACAATGCAAGCACATTTCTGTTAAGGTCATTGTTGATGTGGGTGTCCCTACCAACAAGTAGATTTTTTGTATGGTTACATAGTGATTATAGAAGGGTGTTTTTCTTTAGAAATCATGAGTTTCAGATTAAGGTGAATGCTCAAATCAAAACATAAAAGAAAACATGAACATCAAGATATAACGTTCTTCGGATAAATGTGATCTTACATGCACGATGAGAACACCACTAGATGAGATTTCTTATTAGAGAACACAAACAAGAACTTATAGACTTGATTTAAGGAAGAAAGAATAACAAGAGAAGATATCTGAGGAGGTCGGTCTTGCTGAACCAGAACCCATCATGTGGATTCAACATTGTCCATTCCTAGACAGACTCATGCATGCACCTGACATAAAAGGATACATCAGTGGATTGAAATGAAAAAGAAATAAATCACTTATAGTGTCAGATCTTTTTCTTCTGAAATCTGGCTATAGTGAAGATTTGAATCCAACAACACCCTTGACATGTCCTAGAGCCATCTAGATCAAGTTCCCCACCGAAGTCTCCACCAAGTCTCTAACTGATGAGATGTCCAGTTTCAAAAGATCGGAACTCCAAGAACCAGGGAACATGAAGCAAGAGTTGGTACCTCAGTTTTCTTCCTTCTTCAAGATCTCTAGAAAACCAGAGGGTTTTCTCCTTTCCAAAGATCTCAGCACTCTCTCTGAATGAACAAAATGATCAAACTCAAAATACCCAGTGAAACAAGAACAACAGTATAATAATTGCATGTCAGCGAGTGCATAAGCCGACAGATGAAGTCTGTATGGATGACCAAGATGCAATAAGCAGTTCGAATAACCATGAGGGTGAAACTGACATGGATATGCAGAACCACCATATTGGAGCAGAGGTCGAAACGCAGATCATCCCTGATGCAAAGAAACACACTCAAGCGCCAGCACGACCGTGGGATCAAGAATGATCAACAGTCTAGGTTAATTTCGCTAATAAGGAAAACAAACCAAGATAGAAACATGTACTGCATAGATGAAATGAAAATTGAATTAAATCACTAAGTTAATTAAAATGTCTTATATACAATATCATGCAGCCCATGCAAACTTACATCAAAACATCTCACAATAAAATTAATTTGAATTGCATCAAATTGAAGCATGGCATGGAAAAATTAACAAATCTATACCTTTCAATTTAAATTGTTCATTTTAGAGATGATGTTCTCGCAACTAATGTTATTGATCTCAGACAAGATTCATAATATTTAAACAGTGGTTAAATTTAGAAAGGGGAACAACCATAATAAAACTATCGATTTCATTATCCTCAGTGTGTATCTTAGTGACACACACAGTCCTAGATTCAATTACGTCCCTAACAAAGTTATGTCTAGTGTATATATGCTTTAATTTGCTGCGAAAAACATAGTTTTTAGACAAATGTAATGCAGATTGACTATCACAATGTACAACTATACTTGAAGAAGATAAAGACAACTCACAAACAATACCTTTCAACCAAATAGATTCTTTAATGCATTTAGTTAAGGATATACATTCAACCTATGCAGTGGACAAAGCAACTACTGATTGCATGTTATATTTCCAGGAAACCAAACCACCATAAGCAAGAAAAACAAAACTAGTAATTGATTTACAAGTGTCTACATTAACAGCATAATCGGAATCTATAAATCCTACAATGACATCATCATAACTAGTATTTTTTCCAAAACAAATACATAAACTATAAGACATTGAGACATACCTGAGAAGCCATTTTAGAGTGTGCTAGTGTGATTTCCCAGGTTTTCCCATAAACCTACTCAGAGTACACACTGCAAATGCAATATCCGGTATAGAACAAACCATTTCATATATAAGACTCCCAAAAACATTAGCATAGGGATATTTCTCATGAAATTTATCTTAGACTCACTGACATGGGATTTGTTCAGTGACAGCTTAAAATGCTAGCCCAAGGGTATGCTTATAGGTTTGATGTGTTCAAAAAAATACTATTTCAAAACCTTTATCACATAAGAATTTTGAGATATAAACACAACTCTTTATTTTTTATGCCTAATGATTTATATTCCTAGAATATATTTTTCATTTCCTAAGTCCTTCATTTCAAAGGAATAATTCAATTGGGTTTTCATATGGAAAATTAATCTCATGTTCTTACAAATAACTAGCATGTCATCAACATATAAAAGCAGGTAGATCATTTCATGATTAACATGTTTGTAATAAACACATGCATCATATTTTCTCCGATAGAAATCATTTTTAATCATAAAAGAATCAAAACATTTGTACCATTGTCTTGAAGATTGATTTAAACCATACAAAGAATTTTGTAAAAGAAAAACTTGATTCAATTTAAAATTCTTTGAAAACCCTTCTGGAGGTCGCATATAAATGGTTTCATCCAATTTTCCATGAAAAAATGAAGTTTTAACATTCAACTTTTAAACATGGAAATCATTTTTAGCAACAAAATCAAGTAAAAAATGAATAGATGAATGTTTAACAATAGGGGAAAAATCTCTCCATAGTCCACCCCCTCACATTTGAGGTATCCCTTAGAGACTAATCGGGTTTTGTATTTGATTTTTGATTTCTCAATGTTATATTCTTTATTCTTGAAGATCCATCTACAACCTATTACAATTTCATTTAAATTTTTAGTTACAACAGTCCATGTTTTATTCTTCAGAAGGGAATTCATCTCACCTTTCATAGCAGCCATCCACTGCCGACATTCTGTTAACATTAAAACTTGCTTAAAGGTTTAAGGTTCATCATTACACATGTATTGATAAACAATAAAGTCATACACATCCATGTTAGCATGACTGAACTGAGTAGGGGGTTTGATTATCCACCTCGCTTGGTTTCAAGTCAATTGGTATCCCCTAAGGTCACCCTCTTCTGATTTAGTTTTAAAATCAGAATCAGATTCCAATTCACCTTCAGGTTGTGAGGGGTGATCAGAAGGGGAAGGATCATATTCTAAAGTGGCCTAAGAATCAGGACCAACTTCAACACACAAGGGATGGGGTGCACTGGTCTCTACAGACTCAACATTCTTTCCTTTGGGAAGACTTAACTCTTGGAACACAACATCATGATTTATAATACACTTTTGATATCCTGGTTTGTCTACCCATAATTTTTTCCCCTTAACACACTTTGTATAACAAATGAAGATACTCTTGACAACTTATTATTCTTAGAATGTGCATAAGATGTGGATCCAAAAACCCTAAGGTGATCAAGACTATGTGGTTTTCCTATCCATAGTTCTTCCAATGTTTTGAAAGCATTAGTAGAGGATGGGAATTTATTAATTAGGTATACCACTGTAGTAACAACCTCATCCTAAAAGGAATTGGGAAGAGAAGAATAGGACAACATACACCTAACCCTATCTAGGATGGTCTTGTTCACTCTCTTGGATAACCCATTCTATTTTGGGGTTTCCACAATAGTCCTATACCTATGAACACCCACAGAACTATAGAATTCAATAAATTCAGTGGAGAGATATTCCAAACCATTATCAGTTCTAAGAGCTTTTCACTTCTCACCATATTCATTTTCTACACTATCCTTCCAGTTCTTAAAGGTTTGTAACATATCAAATTTGTGTTTCAATATGTATATCCAAACTTTTTAGGAGTAATCATCTATAAAGGTCTCAAATTAATAGCCTCCACCATGAGATCCAGTCCTAGAAGGCCCCCAAAGGTCAGACTGTACACACTCTAAAGGGTTTCTAGATTTTTAGGAAGACTTGATAAAACTTACCCACTTAGATTTACCATACAAACAATCCTCACATAAAGGAAGAATACTAGGATTAAATTCAGTTAATAATATTTGTTTTCTAAATTCATTTAAACTTTTGGCACTAATGTTCCCTAGTCATCTATGACATAAAACATCTGAAACATTTAATTGTTTTGCATGAGTCCTACCTTCTAACACATACAACCCACTACTAAGGTTTCCTTTCATAACAATGAGAGATCCATCGGTGATTCTAAGACAACCAAAATCAGATTTAAAAGTGTAACCCTTCTGGTATAGAACACCTAAGGAAATAAGGTTTCTTTTAAGTTTGGGTACCCACCTGACCTCTTCAAGAGTTTTAACCAGACCATCATGAAGTTCTAAAGAAACATAACCTATATCCATAATGTGACATCTCTTATTATTTGTTAATTAGGAATTACCTAATTCAATCTCTCTTAATTTAGTTAAAGACTCCATATTCACACATATAGAATAAACATCCTAAATCTAAGATCTATTCCTCAGAGATAGGATGATCACTAACATTTAACAAATCAGATGTGTCAAAGTTTTTTTCAATTAACAAAGAATGATCACTATTATTCTCATTATATACATTCTTTTTATTAGGATAGGTCAGTTTTGTTTCATGTTCCCAAGTTTTTTGTAATGAAAACATTTGAACACTCTACTCTTAGACTATCTATTCTTGGATTTAGACCAATGTTTTCTTGATTGACTCTTATCTCACTGCTTATCTCTATTTTTATGTCTGCCTCTAATGTTTTGACCCTCAGCTTCATTTTTAACAGTTCCTTTATTTTGTATTTATTTGGATAACAAAGCATACTTAAATTCTTCAAGTGTTTAAGAGTCCCTTACATACATCATAAAATCTTTTACAGAAGTATACGATTCATCCAATGAATTTAAAAGGATTACTTCTTGATCCTCATCCCCTATTTCAGCATCTATATTGTATAGGTTTAATAGAATTTTATTAAAATCATCAATATGCGACCTGACTGTAGTTTTGGGGAACATTTTAAAAGTATAAAATCTCGTTTTCTTATACAAACTTCCAACTAAAGATTTATTTTTATATAGGGATTCCTATTTAGACCAGATACCAGCTTCAGAAGACTCAAAGGCTACTTCCCTAAGAACCTTATCCCCTAAAGACAACAAAATAAGGCTAGGTTCTTTCCTAAGAACATCAACAAAAGAATCAACATAAGTGGTAGTGGTATGTCCATCCGAGGAAGAGTGGTTACCAATTTATTAGAACCAATGATAGAATCAATCAGTTCTTTATGATCCAACAGAACATTCATCTTAATTATCCACAAGTTAAAATCATTTTTACCATCAAATTTATCTATTTTAAACTTCATAGAATGCATTTTAAATGCTTCATAAAGTCTATGACATCAATTGATAGGGAAAACATTTATGTGGTTGTCCCTATCGATAACCAAGATCCACTGAGGCATTTTATATGGTTATGTAGTGATTAGAGAAAGTTATTTTTCTTTAGAAATCACGAGTTACAGATTAAGTTGAATGCTCAAATCAAAACAGAAAATAAAAATAGAAAGAACACTAATATATAACGTACTTCGGATCAATGTGATCCTACATGCATGCCGAGAACACCACCAGGAAATATTTCTTATTAGAGAACACAAACAAGAACTTATAGACTCGATAAAAGGAAGAAAGAAGGACCAAAGAAGATATATAAGGATCCCGTTCTTGATAAACAAGATGGCAGTGATGAAATATGTCATGTGGAGTTAGCACCATCCACCCCAAGATGGACTCATGCGCGCACTCGGTATAAAAAAGATACAATAGTGGATTGAAACAGAAAAGAAATAAATCTCTTATAATGCCATATTAATTTACCAAAATCTGGTTATGATGGAGATGTGAATCCAATAGCAACCTTACCACATCCCAGAGCCATCTTGATCAAGTTCACCACTAAGGTCTCCAACAGACGAGATGTCCAGTTCTAGAAGATCGTAACTCCAAGCATTAAAGAATAAGAAGAAATAGTTGATACCTTAGCTTTCTACCTTATTCAATATCTCTAGAAAACCAGAGGGTTTTCTCCTACCTAGAGCTCTCGGTGCTCTCTCCAGATGAACAAAGTGATCAAACTCAAAATACTGAGCAAAGTAAGAAGAGAAGCATGATAATTGCGTGATAGTGAGCGTTAGGCAGAGAGTGCAGAAGCTGGTGGATGAAGGCTGTGTGAACAGCTAGGAAGAGATAAGTTATTTGAATAACCATGAGAGTGTAGTTGGTGTGGACACACAAAACCCCCACATTGGATCAGAGGTAGAAACATGGATTGTCCCTGATATAAAGATACACACTTGAGCGCCAACATGATCATGGGATTAAGAGTGATCAATGGTTCAGGTTGATGCCGCTAATAAGAAAAACAAACCAAGACAGAAACATATACCACGTAGATGAAATGAAAATTGAATTAAATCAATAAAGAAATTAAAATGCCATATAAACAAAGCCATGCAGCCCATGGAAATTCAAAAAAACAATCACCCAATAAAATGAATTTTAATTACAACATATTAAATCATGGTATAGAAAAATTAACAATTTCCTATGTTTCTACCACGTAATCAAGATCACTTTACTTAGTAGACTCATTAAAATTAAATTTCAGTGTATCAAATCATGAAGGGTCTTAAATACCTATATCTTACCTGATCACCCTCTTTTATATTGTTTATTAAACTCATTTGACACTATTATAATACCAACTCATGTAGTCCTCACTATTTCCACCTCTAAACTTTATCACATCCATCAACATGAAACTTTTATATCACTCTATCACAACCCCCACCCAAAGGTATCCCTCATGTACCAACAATGAGATAAGAGAGATAATATTTCCTAAAACTAACCTCTAATAATCCATGAGTTATCGACAATCACCAAGGATATATCATATACACATGTTTGATACATTACCTACTAAGAAAAATATTTGGAAATAGAGATAAGATAAAAACACCATATAACTCATGCTCAAGATAATAATAAAGAACTCAATTCATTCATGTAATGTCATACAACTAAGAAACTTAAAAAGGTACATGTACTAGAAGATAAATCTTCGGTAATGACCTTGAATCCCAAACAGATCTTGAACAACGCCACGAGCTAGTAAAGCCCGGCCTGAAATCCAACCAGTTCCTACGGTCCAGAAAAATGGTTTATATATATGTTTGGTGAACATGCAGGTATACTCATAGATCCTCTTCGAAGCCACTCGTGTAAAAGATAAAGAAGAATACTAAATCCCAGTGAAAAACAAGTAAAACCAACTCATCCCATAAACATGTATACAAATTTCTCAACCTCAAAATATCTCTTACCAAGTATCACATACAAGTAATAATGTATTATAATATTAAATGAAGGTACTTCACTACCACTTCCCCACTCATTTACTGCTCTGCCCTAATGTCACACATCCTGAGCCATCTCTCTCCAAAAGTAATCCAGCCCAAAGATACCTAGGCTACTATAGCATATCATGCATCCTATTCATCACATCATCTCATCACATACCATGCACCTCATGCATCACATCATCTCGTCATCCCATGTCACATCCCCATATAGTAACCCAGTAGGTTTTGCTAGCCACCACAACTTGTGTATCTCATATTATATATCAATCCACCACAACTCATACATGACATACCTATAATAATCCTTTGGATACTATATTTGGAGATACATTTGTGTGAAATAACTAGAAGCCATTATATCCATCCATACACATAAATATGGGAAAGATAACCACCATGCATACCCACACATAAAACTACCATGAGAAGAGAGTGGGGCAAGAGGGGGGAGTCAGCCATCTATTTCTCGCCAACCTAGATATTGGGGAAAACACCCTCCCAGCATCCAATGGGTGTCAGTCACTCTACCTTCAAGTGTGAAATAGCATATGAAATCATATAACATGCATGATATATATATCTCACAACTATACTATGATCATCAACCTAGTCTTGGGTTCAACTGTAGCAATCTTCACTCAGGCACTCGACTGCCACTGCTAAAGACTAGATATACTATAACCGCACAAGCATTGAAAAAATACTTTCATTCAAATTCTTTAATTTAAAAATTCCCTAAATAAATTAATTAATTCAGCAACCATTAATTAATGTTAAACCATTTCCACCTTTCATAAATTATCAACCGAAGTTCATGACCTTCAGGAATAATCTAAACAAAATCCATGCCCTCCAGGCATAAACCAACCAATTCCAGGGTTCCTCAAGAGTAATCATCATTCAAAATCCCATTCAAGCACAAACCCAATGAGTTAAAACATTTATTATTTATCACCATTACATAATTACAGGTACTCTAAGACTCATCCTAAGCTATCGTAAAATATGTATAAACCATGAACTACCAACTACGTTAAGTAATGGGGAAAGGAAATAAGAAAAAAAGAAACAAGAACATTTAACCTTTAAAGTGGATTCATTATAAAGCAAGAATACTAGCTTTTAGAATAATGGTAAATCCCAACTTCAACTCATTCTATCTGTCTCATTGTCATCCATAACACTACCATGCATATCACAATGCATATCTCCATGCGTATCACAATGTAGCCCGTCATCTCAGGCATGAACTACTACCACAAACCTAGGTCTCCCCAACCACGTCTCACCAACCATCAACCATCTCAGGATCACACAACATTGCATAGAAAGGATCTTCATCCATAGAAAACAAACAATCAACAAGCAAACAACAAACAATCAACAGGGCATCTAGGCCTTAAAACCAAGGCATCCAACCTTTATAATCAAATTGGCTCACTCGGCCCCTAACATTTATCTTTATCAAACATCTTATAATGTACCCCGATATGAAAATATCTCATGTGTCCAAATAAAGTTGGTTATAGGAACTCAAGAACACCTCCCCATACTTTAGAGGGTTCTGACTAGCAGTAAGGGTGTAGAGAACATAGAGGGGATACTATACCCCCTGGTATAGAGTTGCAATAAAATTGAAATAAATAGATATTAGAGTAAAAAAAATAGCAGAAATAGTACATCATACAACTGAAAGATAAAGTATGAACCAAGTAAACCAAATAATAATGAATCATGTAATGTCAGGATAAAATGTAACTAAATTTCATACTGGAATCTATATAGATAAAAGACCAAGCTGACATAAATAACTCAAAGAAATAAACCAAAGACCTTGGTCCTGATTCCCATGTTAGTCCTGTATCCAATCTCTAACCCTTACAACAATCAAAAATCATCAACAAGGTCTTTTTCCCTTGTCCAAACCTATATCCATGTAATCTGCTTGAGTACTAAACAACGACCTGAATAGTGTGAGAAAAACTCAGTAGGTCAATACCACCGTGTCTAAACAAAACCAGGATAATAGTAAGTGCATTCAATAAAGCGATATATAGGATTATTAATTAATCAATTAATATAGTATAACAATCAACCTACTTTTTCACCATGCAAGAATATCTTTGAGCATGTAGCACTACCATGTCAACCATAACCATAAGCCCATGGAATAATCACATAACTAGGAAAATACCTATGTAAAATCATTTAAACATAATCGATCTAAGCCCTATAAGAATTATACTATAATTAGGCTAAGCCCTCTATATAATCAATTTAGCATTACCGGTCTATGCTCTCTATATAAGCATTACAACATAACCGAGCAACACCCTATAATAATTAAATCTTAACTGGGCCATGACCTATAAGCATTACAACTTAACTAAGCCAAGACCTATAATCATTACAGCATAACTAGGTCATTCCATTATATAATCATTTTAGCAAGAATCGGAACACAATTCATAATGGAAAGAATAACACAACATACATCATAATCCACAGAGGTTGATTCAGCCAATTACCTTTTATCTTTTTAATTCCCTTTCATCCATCAAGTTATGTCTTGATCCATTGACATTATTATAAGGCCCCAACCTTAAACCTTATTTAATCTTGAGTTATTACAAGATTACACATTGAGGATATTTTCAGGTTTAGAGTTTTAGAGAATTAGATCATGGAACTTGAATTACATTCCACATTTAAACAAAGTGGTTACATAAAAGACAGTATTCATTCTTCCCATCAACAGAAACATATTGAAAATAAAACACGGATTCTTTCTTGACACATCCTTGACACTATCATCACATCATGTACCCTTCCCTTGACCTATGAAAAACATTTCAAAAACTTGGGATGAGCATAAAAAGCTTAGTAAGGGTTATAAAAAAAATATGGAAAGGAAACATGAGTTCATATATACATAAGAATGAAATCATACTTTACTCATAAAACATAATCACTTTAACATACCTCATCAAATCATGAATAAATCATAGAAATCATAAGACATAAAGGTAACTTGAGGCATTCATAACATTCTTACGTAGGGAGTAACCCTCTTGGTTACGTTTGGAATACCCATCACAGTATATTCCCTAAATCTCTTCGGAGAAACCTTAACGTTTCACTCCTTTGCGTTACCCAATGCATTGGAGAGCTATATCGGGCTCACCCGCCCTTAGTCTATCACGGAACCACCCGTCTTCATAATAATGCCCAAGAACCTCAACATAATCGTATCACATAAAACATGCATAAAGGAAACAAAACATTTCCACCTTTCAGTCACAAGATATCAATACCACACATTGATATAAAAATATTATGAAAACCATTTTCAATACCAAAATAAAAGAAAAGTAAAACATGGTATTTATTTTTCTTTAAAAAGGTATGGCTTGTAGAGGAAGTCGAAACTCAAATAATGGTCACGGCGGCGGAAAAGTCGTTGTCGCCGCATACGTACGACAAAAACATTCCCTTTTGTCGTTTAGTAAACGCTTCGTATAAAAATATTCCTTTTGAATAAACGTAAAAGTAAAAGTGTTTTATACACCATATAAAATAAGGTTGTGTATAAAACAAAATATGCCTCAATGAAAGGAGATTGAGACGAAGTCCCATACAAAGACGGTATCCTTGGTTTAAGGATAAATCAATTACATAATTATGTGTGACAAACGAATACACAAAATATAAGTGGATATTAAGTGTAAAATAATAAAAGGTCATTCACACATATTCAAAGGATGACATATTCAATAACTACATGTTGAACCCAAAGAAATCGAAATTGGGTTAAGAAGTTCCCTTGACAGCCTAACGGCGTCACATCAAAATGAGTTGATGAGAGATAAAAAAAAGTATCTCATAACTTGGACATAGAATTTAAATCAATAAGGATATATGAGAACATATACCAACATAAAAATATGTAAATTAAAAGACCCAACAAAAGAAGTTTTTTAAAAAGAGGAGGGTGAAAGGTTCCCTTACCGACATGGGTATCTTTCGAAACATACACCTCGTGAAAGAAGGACAATACAACATTGATGTAAATACTCAAAAAAGAAAGTATATTACACAATGATTAAAATAATGGGCAGTACACACACCACTCAAAGGAAATTATGTAAAATGTATCATAAATCTCACGGGAATAAAAGTGAGATGAAAAATCCCTTACGAAAACTCGGCAGCCTAACGGCGCCACATAAAACTTACAAAAATGGATTGATGAGATCAAATAGGGTATCTCATCATATTAACATAAAGTTTATAGAAATAGGAATATAAAATAACATCCCCCAATATTACAAAGAGGAGCTTAAAAGAAGTGACATAAAGGGGAGTACTTAAAAAGAAAGAGAGAGGTTAGATCTCTTACGAAAATTCGGCAGCCTAACGGTGCCACTCAAAACTTCCAAAATGGATTCATGAGAGAGAATAGGGTCTCTCATCACATGAACATAAAAATTACAGTATTATTAATATAAAAGAACATCCCAATAACAAGAAATATGAGCTTTAAAATGATTGACATAAAAGAGTGTACTTAAAAAGAAAGAGAGGAGTAGGATCCCTTACCTCGGGTCCGACTTGACTCGATCGTTCGTTAATCTCCTGAATAATAAACTTGAGTTAATTTCTAATTCCTTAAGAACCTTTTTCAAGTTAATTATTCCTTTTATATCACTTATTACCATGTCATATACATTATGTAATCATTTAAGTTAATAATATTTGTTTTGTCGATATTTGGTTCTTAAGTTGAAAGTGGACTTCTTACAATTACATGTTGTTCGTGTGGCCAAATGTTCATTATATCCAGAATTGTATTCATGATGTAGATATCATATATATCATATATATCCAGTATATTCATACATTTATAATATTACATAACATTTAGAGTTAAGAAATGAAATGCACTGTTCATGGAGACGGTAAGCCGTACGTACGCATGAACGCTACTTCCATTTCTATTTCATATTTAATGGAATTAAAACATAATGATAAATAATAGTATTTTAATTCCAGTATGGTATCATATATAATATCATTAAATATATCCTTTATACATACCACATATGGTATTAACGAATCAAATCACTTTGAGGGGGCGATAGTCCGCACTTCCTTAAATGAAGATATCGCGTTTACCCATAATGGAAACCATAAAGGCACGCCATAAATGAAAAATACAGAAGCTTAAGTAAAACATAAAAATATTAGATATCATATATAAATATATTTTCATCTTAATGTACACCTTTTAAGGTGTTAGAATAATGTTGAACAATCATCGTTTCGGGAGGCAGAAATTCTCCATCCACGGAAACAGTATGTTCTTTAACCATTATATGTAGGTGTGTGTAAGTTTAGCTAGAATACTTATTATAACAACATCCTAGTATATTGAAGATACTGGATTTGTTACAAAATAAATGAATAAAAATATTTTAGGGGTTGGAGAAGAAAAATAAAACAAAAGGACACAAGTGAATACATTACCTTAAAATCGGGTAACTCCCTTTGGTTTGAGCTCAAAGGCTTCCTTGGGAAGACTTCTGCCGAAAGTGAGGCTTCAAGGAGTAAGAGATGGAAGTGGAGAGACAAAATGGGCAGGTTTTAGCCGAGCCAAAGGATTTGGGAGTGTGGGTAAGGAGGTAGAGGTGAGGGCCTTTTATAAGAGGAGAGGAGGGGCACTCTTGTAAAGTTACAAAATGTTACTTTATTTTCAAAAGCGTTTCGGATTTTAAAGGTCCCACATTTATGTATTTCGAGGATAAGGTGATAAGGGTTCTAAATACACTCATCCAATAGGTTTTTGACATTTTTAGGTCTTAGATATTACATTATCTTTCCATTTTATTTAAATCGTTAAATAATGAGGTCATCGCTGCATCATCATGATGTCATAAATAATTTAATTTATTTAATGTCTAAAAATTATAAAAAAACTACTATGATGTAGGAAATCTTTTTATATTTCCAATGACTATTTATAGTCAAAAATATGACTTGTATAACCCCATGTAAAAATTGTTTTAGTAAAACATATCATGTTTGTGTCATTTTTACTTTAACATTAAATAAAAAGATATTTATGTCATTTCCCAACCAAAGTGGCTTCATGGGGTCCTCAAGTTGACCCATGGATTTTCTTGGTCGTCCATGACATATCCAATGAGGGTAGGACATGTGTCTAGGTCATTTAATTTTATTAAAATATTATTCTTACCATAAACTACACTAATTACCTCTAATCGCGATTAAAAACTTAATAAGTTACTATTCACCAAAAAATTATTTTTATCCCATTGAACCACATTTTACTTCTTAATGACAACCATTTATGTCGGATTTTTTAAATTCAAAACACAAATATGGAAAAATTTCATTTAAACGGAAAAATCAGTTTTTATAAGTACCACTTAGTGGTTTCACTATTCATCAAAAATTGAAGTTTTTCAGAAAAATCCGAAAAATTCACCCTAAGCTATATTTGATATTCTGAATTCAAAAATGAAGTCTATTTTACAAAATTAAAAATATATAAGTCACATTAATTAATTTAATAATTAATTCCCGCTGTCAGAGCAAATAGCGTGTTTTTATGAAACAATAAGTATCAAAAGATTGACACTAGTTTAAGTCTGATTTCAAAATGAAATTAATTCCAATGACCACTATTGGATTTAATGGTAAAAATATATTCTAATTTCACTTTAAAACCAATTCAAAAGATAATCTAATAATATAAATAAATTAGATTAAAAAGAGTTTTTGAATTGAAATACAACATTTTACACTATTCATTAAAAAAATGAAGTTTATCAGAAAGATACCAAAAATTTAAACAAAGTAAATTTTGATGTCCCAATTCTTAATAAGAGTTTTATTTAGTCCAATAGAATGTATAAGAGTGAAAAAAACTATATTTAATGACGGTTTTCCATCAAAAGGCGATAAGTGAACCTTTAGTGAAAACTAGGGCATATACGCCTAAAATTTAATTCTTTCCGTATTTTAAGCCTTTATATTTTATTGGATAAATGTAAAAACATTTAAAAACATATATAATCATATTTTAGTTATTTCTATCCATTACCTCCAATACAATGTCTACATGTTAACTACCATTTGAAATAATATTATTTTATTATTAGAGTGCAACGTAAGATTCCCAAGAAACTCGTTGTTGCGTGTTGGGTACGCCATCGAGCATAGAGTCCCCTTTAAAGTCATATTAATATTTTATTCACAAATATGGATAAATATGAAAATGTCATATTATTTATTTACCTAGGGTGTTACATCCTTCCCCCCTTTTGGGAATTGCGTCCTCACAATTTTTAAAATTGAGCTTGGAAACATCCTTGAAAGTCCCACATCGGAACAAGAGTTGGTAAAACAATCACTTTAAAAATAAAGGAAGATAAGTACAGGGGTCACCCGAGTTAACCCATACTAGGATTCCATGTAGAAAAACATGGACATGGAATAAAAATCAAAGGATCATGTTCTTGAGGGAGAGTGATAGTAAACATGTCTAGGAGAAAGTTAACCATAAGAAAATCACAAACTTGTGATGGGTTAAACGGTATTTGATTCCCCAGTAGGAAAAGTTAATAGACAACATTTTTGTTTTAAGTTACTTTTTATTGGGGAATTTATTCATAAGGAAACATAATCACTTATCATGTTGACTTTCAACTTTTACTAGATTCCTTAATCAAACTCATATTTTTTTCCAAAAGACGAGTATTTAGGGAGACTTGTTCGCATTAAGAGAACTATAATCAACTTCTAGAGAGTCACCTAATCCAAAAAAGAGAACTATATACTTCCCATGTCTTTATACTTTAACCAAAAACAAAACCAAAAAGGTTAGTACAAGATCAGATAATCCAGAAAAGGATAACCCTTTATAAAAAGAAAATCTATTCTTAATCTCCAAAATTTGTCCAACAAAACCCAAAGTTCAACGAGGACCATTCTATAATCAATTTGTCCATAAAATTCTTCAAAGTAAACCAAACTAATATTGAAACCCAAATATTTGAAGGATTTAGTCACATAGTCTTCTAAGTTAAATCGTAACATTTATCTCCAGACAACATCAGTTGCTCCTAAAGTCTCGTATTGAAAAGTAATTAACCTAATCACATATCCTCCATGATAGGTTAATCATTTTCATAAATAACCCAAAATCAACTTACTCTTAATTCATAAAATCATATAACTAAAAAGAATCAGTCAAACTAACCAGGGACTTCACGTAGTCCAGTGGTAGGCGATAAATACCAATCGCACTTTGGTTGTGGGTTCGATTCCCATAACTTTGTCCGAAGCGACGGGTAGTCACACGGTCTGCGTGTTGTCCTTTTTCCAAAACTATATAATTCTCAAATCATTCCCCCAAAAGGGATAAAATCATCAAAAATAACCATAACATAATTTAACCTCAAGTTTATCTCATGCCTTTCATTTTCCATCATAACATATAATAACCCATAATTACCTCAAAAGTAAGGATCATATAAACTCTAATGGTTACCTTTATAATTATTACCTGAACTTCCACATCGATTGGTCATCTCGTACATGATGCATTACAGATCATACCAAGGTTCAAGTGGTTGATTGTGACTCCTTGCTACTTGGTTTAGAACAACCACGAGTTTCCTCATTGAATCCCCCATTTCATCTAGTCTCTTAATCAGAGAACCACCACAGTTTCCTTCAAACCTATTGTCACTTTGGTTCCTGCTAGATCCATCCATTTACTAAAACCAAAAAGGTCAGTGTGAGTATATCAACAAAACCATCATGTACTAATGAGGAAGATAAACACTAAGATATACTTACTCATTCACTTTATCTAAAACTAGGACTCTTTCTGAAATCTTAACCATTATGGTAATGTCACTTATGCTTAAAGAATACCCTGACCTCTAAAGTTATCTAAACCGACCTTTGATACCAACTATAAGGCCCCAACCTTAAACCTTATTTAATCTTGAGTTATTACAAGATTACACATTTAGGATATTTTCAGGTTTCGAGTTTTAGAGAATTAGATCATGGAACTTGCATTACATTCCACATTTAAACAAACTGGTTACATAAAATACAGTATTCATTCTTCCCATCAACGAAAACATATTGAAAATAAAACACAGATTCTTTCTTGACACATCCTTGACACTATCATCACATCATGTACCCTTCCCTTGACCTGTGAAAAACATTTCAAAAACTTGGGATGAGCATAAAAAGCTCAGTAAGGGTTATAAAAAAAATATGGAAAGGAAACATGAGTTCATATTTACATAAGAATGAAATCATACTTTACCCATAAAAAATAATCACTTTAACATACCTCATCAAATCATGAATAAATCATAGAAATCATAAGACATAAAGGTAACTTGAGGCATTCATAACATTCTTACGTAGGGAGTAACCCTCTTGGTTACGTTTGGAATACCCATCACAGTATATTCCCTAAATCTCTTCGGAGAAACCTTAACGTTTCACTCCTTCGCGTTACCCAATGCATTGGAGAGCTATATTGGGCTCACCCGCCCTTAGTCTATCATGGAACCACCCATCTTCATAATAATGCCCAAGAACCTCAACATAATCGTATCACATAAAACATGCATAAAGGAAACATAACATTTCCACCTTTCAATCACAAGATATCAATACCACACATTGATATAAAAATATTATGAAAACCATTTTCAATACCAAAATAAAAGAAAATTAAAACATGGTATTTATTTTTCTTTAAAAAAGGTATGGCTTGTAGAGGAAGCCGAAACTCAAATAATGGTCACGGCGGCGGAGAAGTCGTTGTCGCCGCATACGTACGACAAAAACATTCCCTTTTTTCATTTAGTAAACGCTTAGTATAAAAAGATTCCTTTTGAATAAACGTAAAAGTAAAAGGGGTTTATACACCGTATAAAAGAAGGTTGTGTATAAAACAAAATATGCCTCAATGAAAGGAGATTGAGACGAAGTCCCATACAAATACGGTATCCTTTGTTTAAGGATAAATCAATTACATAATTATGTGTGACAAATGAATACACCAAATATAAGTGGATATTAAGTGTAAAATAATCAAAGGTAATTCACACATATTCAAAGGATGACATATTCAATAACTACATGTTTAACCCAAAGAAATCGAAATTGGGTTAAGAAGTTCCCTTGACAACCTAACAGCGTCACATCAAAATGAGTTGATGAGAGATAAAAAAAAGTATCTCATCACTTGGACATAGAATTTACATCAATAAGGATATATGATAACATATCCCAACATAACAATATGTAAATTAAAAGACCCAACAAAAGAAGCCTTTTAAAAAGAGGAGGGTGAAAGGTTCCCTTACAGACATGGGTATCTTTCGAAACATACACCTCGTGAAAGAAGGACAATACAACATTGATGTAAATACTCATAAAAGAAATTATATTACACAATGAGTAAAATAATGTTCAGTACACACACCACTCAAAGGAAATTATGGAAAATGTAGCATAAATCTCACGAGAATAAAAGTGAGATGAAAAATACCTTACGAAAACTCGGCAGCCTAACGGCGCCACATAAAACTTACAAAAATGGGTTGATGAGATCAAATAGGTTATATCATTATATTAACATAAAGTTTATAGAAAGATTAATATAAAAGAACATCCCCCAACATTACAAAGAGGAGATTAAAAGAAGTGACATAAAGGGGAGTACTTAAAAAGAAAGAGAGAGGTTAGATCTCTTATGAAAATTCGGCAGCCTAACGGTGCCACTCAAAACATCCAAAATGGATTTATGAGAGAGAATAGGGTCTCTCATCACATGAACATAAAAATTACAGTATTATTAATATAAAAGAACATCCCAATAACAATAAAGATGAGCTTTAAAAGGATTGACATAAAAGAGTGTACTTAAAAAGAAAGAGAGGAGTAGGATCCCTTACCTCGGGTCCGACTTGACTCGATCGTTCTTTAATATCCTGAATAATAAACTTGAGTTAATTTATACTTCCTTAAGAACCTTTTACAAGTTCATTATTCCTTTTATATCACTTATTACCATGTCATAAACATTATGTAATCATTTAAGTTAATAATATTTGTTTTGCCGATATTTGGTTCTTAAGTTGAAAGTGGACTTCTTACAATTACATGTTGTTCGTGTGGCCAAATGTTCATTATATCCAGAATTGTATTCATGATGTAGATATAATATATATCATATATATCCAGTATATTCATGCATTTATAATATTACATAACATTTAGAGTTAAGAAATGAAATGCACCGTTCATGGAGACGGTAAGTCGTACGTACGCATGAACGCTACTTCCATTTCTATTTCATATTTAATGGAATTAAAACATAATGATACATAATATTATTTTAATTCCAGTATGGTATCATATATAATATCATTAAATATATCCTTTATACATACCACATATGGTATTAACGAATCAAATCACTTTGAGGGGGCGGTAGTCCGCACTTCCTTAAATGAAGATATCGCGTTTACCCATAATGGAAACCATAAAGGTACGCCATAAATGAAAAATACAGAAGCTTAAGTAAAACATAAAAATATTAGATATCATATATAAATATAGTGTCATATTAATGGCCACCTTTGAAGTTGTTAGAAGAATTTTGAATAATCATCGTTTCGGGAGGCAGAAATTCTCCATCCACGGAAACAGTATGTTCTTTAACCATTAGATGTAGGTGTGTGTAAGTTTAGCTCGAATCCTTATTATAACAACATCCTAGTATATTTAAGATACTGTATTTGTTACAAAATAAATGAATAAAAATAGTTTAGGGGGTTGGAGAAGAAAAATAAAACAAAAGGACACAAGTAAATACATTACCTTAAAATCGGGTAACTCCCTTTGGTTTGAGCTCAAAGGCTTCCTTGGGAAGACTTCTACCCAAAGTGAGGCTTCAAGGAGTAAGATAGGGACGTGGAGAGACAAAATGGGCAGGGTTTGGCCGAGCCAAAGGCTTTGGGAGTGTGGGTAAGTAGGTAGAGGTGGTGGCCTTTTATAAGAGGAGAGGAGGGTCACTCTTGTAATGTTACAAAATGTTACTTTATTTTCAAAAGAGTTTCGGATTTTAAAGGTCCCACATTTATGTATTTTGAGGATAAGGTGATAAGGGTTCTAAATCCACTCATCCAATAGGTTTTGGACATGTGTAGGTTTTAGATATTACATTATCTTTCCATTTTATTTAAATCGTTAAATAATGAGGTCATCACTGCATCATCATGATGTCATAAATAATTTAATTTATTTAATGTCTAAAAATTATAAAAAAACTACTATGATGTAGAAAATATTTTTATATTTCCAATTACTATTTATAGTCAAAAATATGACTTGTATAACCCCATGTAAAAATTGTTTTAGTAAAACATCTCATGTTTGTGTCATTTTTACTTTAACATTAAATAAAAAGATATTTATGTCATTTCCCAACCAAAGTGGCTCCATGGGGTCCACAAGTTGACCCATGGATTTTCTTGGTCGGCCATGACATATCTAATGAGGGTAGGACATGTTTCTAGGTCATTTCATTTTATTAAAATATTATTCTTACCATAAACTACACTAATTACCTCTAATCGCGATTAAAAACTTAATAAGTTACTATTCACCAAAAAATTATTCTTATCCCATTGAACCACATTTTACTTCTTAATGACAACATTGTATGTCGGATTTTTGAAATTAAAAACACAAAGATGGAAAAATTTCATTTAAACGGAAAAATCAGTTTTTATAAGTACCACTTAGTGGTTTCACTATTCATCAAAAATTGAAGTTTTTCAGAAAAATCCCAAAAATTCACCCTAAGCTATATTTGATATTCTGAATTCAAAAATTAAGTATATTTTACAAAATTCAAAACATATAAGTCATATTAATTAATTTAATAATTAATTCCTGCTGTCAGAGCAAATAGCGTGTTTTTATGAAACAATAAGTATCAAAAGATTGACACTAGTTTAAGTCTGATTTCAAAGTGAAATTAATTCCAACGACCACTATTGGATTTAATGGTAAAAATATATTCTAATTTAACTTTAAAACCAATTCAAAAGATAATCTAATCATATAAATAAATTAGATTAAAAAGAGTTTTTGAATTGAAATACAACATTTTACACTATTCATTAAAAAAATGAACTTTATCGGAAAGATACCAAAAATTTTCACAAAGTAAATTTTGATGTCCCAATTCTTAATAAGAGTTTTATTTGGTCCAATAGAATGTATATGAGTGAAAAAAACTATATTTAATGACGGTTCGCCATCAAAAGGCGATAAGTGAACCTTTAGTGAAAACTAGGGCATATACGCCTAAAATTGAATTCTTTCCGTATTTTAAGCCTTTATATTTTATTGGATAAATGTAAAAACATTTAAAAACATATATAATCATATTTTAGTTATTTCTATACATTACCACCAGTACAATGGCTACATGTTAACTACCATTTGAAATAATATTATTTTATTATTAGAGTGCAACGTAAGATTCCCAAGAAACTCGTTGTTGCGTGTTGGGTACGCCATCGAGCATAGCGTTCCCTTTAAAGTCATATTAATATTTTATTCACAAATATAGGTAAATATGAAAATGTCGTATTCTTTATTTACCTGGGGTGTTACAATTATAATGTACACAATCATATCATATCAAAGTATTTACAGTCATTTTAATAAATATGTAATCCATTTTTCAAGGTGATACTATCATAATAAAATCAATTAAGGTGTCATGTCATGCTAAATAATATTTTATGTCATGACCCAGTTCAGTATTGTTCAAGGGTAGGATCACCCTATGGGTATCCACCAGCTAGGTTTCAAAACTGTTGGATCCAAAGGGATCCAAGTAGTTTTTTAAATATATTATTATCATCACCCATTTTTCTATTAGTTAACGTGCACATTATGTCATCATAATCACATAATATTGCACACACTTAAATTAATAGAAATAGACCATAGGGATTTGTTCTATACCACCTGCCTTTATCTAGTGATCAAGTAACACACTCAACTAGGAACTCCAATGATGAATGAAGGCAAAGAAAATCATAAGGAAAATCCTAGATCACGCAAACATAAAGATCAAAACCTGATTCAACAGTGGTTAAGTGATCACAACACCATAACATAGGATAATAGAAGGAAGAAGAAAACCAAAGTGAAGGAACTCACTAGAGATTAAATGCTAGACTGAAGCATCAGTAAGAGAAAGAATCACTCCAAAATTGTCTGGAGTTTACCTAGGGTTTGAGAGAGAAGGCTACATAGAGGATGAAAAATAAATCATACACACAACATGGTTTAAAACCACTAGTCTTGAGATATTTATGATGTGAACCCCTTTCACAATGTAAATTTATCAATTTATATGATATGCCGAAAAATGCATTGCCTCAGGTTAAAATAACTATGATTAACCATTTCATGATGTGAACCAATTTCACGACGTGTGAAAATTTCATGCTTTGAACCAATTCATGGCATGTTTCAGACAACAGTTTCACATCATGTAAACCGTTCATGACATGAAAGTGTCTAGAAGATAAAACATATCCTAGATTCCATAGAAAAACCCGAACCACCTCTGAATCCTTCAAAACCACAAAAACCCATCATAATCCCTTAACACATTTATACCCAGACTCTATTAACTCAAAAAAACATACATCCATAAACTTTAGGTCATTTTCCCTAACAAAATATGTACATCCCAAAAATAAACTTAACCACCAAGGTTTTAAAGAAGAAAAGAAAACCCAATCAAAATATGTTCAACCAAAACTCAAGAGGGGTGTACCTAGAAAAAGAAGGGATCTTACATTCTCCCCACCATATAACAAATCATCCCCAAGATTATCCAAGAATCGTTGTGGGGTCTCAGTGAATAAGTTTGGACACTATTCTCACATATCATATTCCCTCTCCTAGGTATCCTCATGAACACACTCATACTGCCAGTACACTCAAACTAGAGGTATAGTCTTTCCCCATAGATACTTCTCAATATGATCCATAATCCATATTAGATTCTCCTCAAAGGATACATCTACACCAAGCTCAATGTCATCAATGTCTACCACATGATAAGGGTATGGACCATATCTCCAAAGCATTGATACATGAAACGCGTCATGTGTGACACTATAGCACTGTGGAAGAGCCAATCGGTATTCCACTGGACCGAACATTTCCACTATTTCAAACAAACCAAAAAACATGGGCACTAGCTTACCCTATTTTCTGATATGATGTTGCCCCAACTTAGGTGACACCCAATGTAAAACATAATGATCCACATCAAACTCTAGAGGTCATCTCCACTGGTCAGCGTAAGATTGCTACCTTCATCGTGCCATCACCAACCACTAACTAATCAACTAAACCTGCTCATATGTCTCATGTATGAGACTATGTCCAACAAGTACCGACTCACCTACCTCTAATTAATAAATAGGTGAATGGAATGTAATTATATATAAATCCTCAAAAGGTTTCATCTAGATCGATTCTTGGAAGATTTTATTATATGAAAACTCTATGAGTGTCATATGTTACTCCCAAAAACCATCAAAATCCAGCACACGTGCACATAATATATCCTCCAAAATTTGAATTGTCTATTCAGATTGGTCATCAGTCTATGGATGATAGGATATAATCATAAGAACCTACGATCCCAAAGCCTTCTAAAGACCTCTCCATAATCAATATGTGAAATGAGGATCTCTATCAGAAATGATACTTATTGGAACACCATGTGGTAGAACTATCTCTCACATATAGAGATTACCCAGATAATCAACAATGAAGGTCTCTATGATAGGAAAGAATTGAGATACCTTTGTCAGTTGATATATGATCACTCATGCTGCATTATTGTGTAGAGGTGTCCTAGGTAATCTTGTCACAACATTTATAGTGGCATCATCTCATTTTCATTCCAGAATGGGAAAAGGATATAATAGCCCAATAGTACTCTAGTTATCGACCATCTCTAGCTGATAGGTTAAAAATTTCACCATAAATCCACCCACTCCCTCCTTCATTTATGGCCACCAGTAATGTATAGGGAGATCACGATAAATCTTTGTTAGACCTGGGAGTACCGCCCATCTAGAATCATGAAACTCTCTCATCAACTCCATACGTAAGACCATAGAAACCCATACTCAGCCACAAAAAAAATAAGAGAATTTCCACTATAAATACACCATATTGATGGTGTATCCCCACCATATAAGCTTTCCCTCAGTGGTAATCCCTTCAGATCAGATATCTGCTCAGTCTTGGTCTGGTCTACAAGAATGAGTATAACAGATGTCAAGGTTAGAGTTACTCGCCTTTGAGGCTCTTGAACATATAGTTTCATGTATATATAAAGTTCAATAACCCACCAATCATCACAAGACTCCCACACTACCTCTATCCACATCTTCTAACTCAATATATCGACAACGAAATTTCCTTTTCCTAGTGTATAAACCAACTCCAAGTCAAAATTCTACAGATACTTAACCCATATCCTATGTTAAAGGTTCAGGTCCCATGGAGAAAATATGTATCTAGGGATCTTGTGGTTCACATACACAACAAACCTCTCCCCCATAAGATAATACCTCCAAAATATCATGATGTGTACCACCACAGCTAACTCTAGATCGTGAGTAGGATAATTACTCTCATGCAGTCTTAGCTATCTAGAGCCATAAGCAACCATTCATTCCTCCTACATTAGAATTGATCTGAGTCCAACTCTTTATGCATCACAGTACATGGTATATTCCTTACCCATCACAGGTAAGGTGAGGATCGGTGCATAGGTCAGCCTTCCCTTAAACTCTTGAAAATATATCTCACAAGCATCTGACCAAACAATCTTCATATCTTTATTGTTTATCTCAAATGTTGGTGCTACCATACGGTAGAAGTCATCGATGAAACACCGGTGATAACCTGTTAAACCTAGAAATCTTTTAATCTTGAAGACATTATTGGGCCACTCCCAAGATACTATGACTTCAACATTCTCTGGGTCCACTAAAACACTAGCCTATGAGATGACATGACCCAAGAAGTTCACTTTATCGATCCAAAAACTTTATTTTGTTAGATTGTCATAAAGTTGATTCTCTCTCAATATACTCAAGATGATGTCAAGATATTGGTCATGATCATCTACAAACTGGGAGATACTAAGATGTTGTTGATGAAAACTACCACAACCAATCCAAGAAATGATGAAATGTCAAGTTCATCAATCCCATGAATATCGTCGTTGTGTTCATCAAACCGAATGACATCACTATGAACTTATACAAGACATAACTACTCTTAAAATTAGTATGAGGTATGTCTGATGGTGTCACACTCAACTGGTTGTATCCTGATATCAAATAAATCTTGGATAAGATCTTATCACCACTAAAATAGTATAAGATATCATAGATGTGTGGGAGAGGATACCAGTTCTTGACTGTTATCTGGTTCAATCTCCAGCAATCCACACACAAGGGAAAAGTCTCATCAGCCTTCTTGGAGAAAAGCATGGGATAACCCCATGGAGATGTACTAGGTAATATGAAACCCTTGGATTCCAGATATTTCAATTGAACTTTAAACTCACGAAGCTCTAATGATGTTATCCTATAATTTGGGATAGAAACTAGCTCATCTCCTAGCACCAACTTGATCGTGAACTCAATCTCCCACTTGGGTGGTAATCCATATAGTTGTTTGTTGAAAAAATATGTTGTTCTTGAAATCCTGAACTTATGAGGATAGAATTGTTTGTTGAACAATTCTTAAAAACCCTCTCATGAAATGCCTTTGTTTAATTTAGCATGAACTGTTAAATCCCACCACTGGCGTGCAAGATATTACAACATATACATCACCAAGTTGACTTTAAGGTCCACTAGTGTGACTGGGAAATTGAAGATTTGATTCATCTTATTCAGCCACACCTTTTCTTTCTTTGGTTCTGAATCACCTTGAAAGATGGGGGGATTCTTATTCTAAAATTGAATGGAATGATCCACTTTATTTGGTTCATCCATTCTGTTCCCTCTATCCACAACCTTAAAGGCTTGTTCTATACTGTAAACCAGCTATTGGTTTACATGTGGCTCAGGTGCAACCACATTCTCCGTAGATTCTTCTGGTTGGTTTCTATTATGTTGATTGGGTTCCATTTTATATAAAAAAAACAAGTGTCATATATCTCACTCTCTATCAGTTAACGGCTTAACAATTTCAAATTCTACCACATCATAACTATCACAACATTTCTTTCTAAAATTCAATAGTTTCCACATTCAACCATTTTTAAAAATTCCTTCATTCTTTTGAAAATCAAACCATTTTCAAAATACCCATATCATTCCTTTTCAAAATCTCACATTTGAAAAAAAAATCAACACTTTTTTTAAAAAATCAACATTTTCATGCCAACATTATAAATCATTACTCAAAATAAAATATGCACTCCTAGTGGGAAATCATTTCTATCAATACATTACATGATTTTCTCATTATCTAAACTCATGAAAATAAGATTACAACTCCTATAAGTGTATCCAAAACACTTATGTACCCAAATCCCTGGTAACTTGAAGTTCCACATAAAAAGGTTATCTACATATTTTTATGCTCAACATTTTAAGTCTTGACAATCCTACTCATTTCTACCATCCAAAAACTAGAATGAATTTCAACTCCAAGACTGAAAAATCAATATCATTTGTCCAAAAATATTGGACCAACCAAGATTGATATCATTTTAAAGTCAAAGACTGAACAATATGATACCACTTGTAACATTCTTCCCCTCCTCATTGGCTTGAGTTGAGTTGGAATTACTACTTGTCCTTAAGTGACATTCCTAAGATGCCAAAGGCTGGTAATAAATGCCAAGGACTTCATAACAGTTGGGGGACTATTTTTCCTTTCAAAATAAAAACAACCAAAAAATATAACCATAACCAACAATCACTAAATGATTCATGATAATAATGTAATACAACTAAATGTATAACAGCTGAAAGCAATTATATTAGAGCACCAAGTGAAAACCAATACCAATATCAAACTATAAATCATAAGACAAAATCAAAAAAGCTCAAAGACTCTAAGGGAACAAACAAAAAAACTCTGACATGATCCAAGCTCCAACTCCACCATCCATGACCAAGTATCATGAATCATCACTAAAGAAGAGTAATACTTCCCCTTTACCTGTGTCTTGATAAACAAAATATGTAAATGCACCAAAGTACCCAAGTAGGGGATGAGTAATGAAACTCATTAGGTTTTTCCCAAATTACTTCCCTACACACGCCACTAGGATAGAACATGTTAGCACATTAATATAAAATAATTTATATAAAATAATTGAAAATAGTTTATATAAAATCCAAGCAGTTTCACACCAAAATAGTTTTTCAACCAAAATAGTTTTCTAAGGAAAGAAAAAAACAATACTTTAAACCATTTCACATTCCTTTTTGCCATACTCATTCCATTATTCACAACACACTCACACATTCATGCTTCACTGATAGTTTCATACTCATGAGTGGTTTCTCATCCATTCACCAATTCATCACTAAGTAGTCAATCTCCTTGTTCCCTAATAGATCACACCCCTTATCTAGGGTCACGTACCTTGTACCCCAATGGTACGCGCCCCTTATTCAAGGTCATGTCGAAAGCATGAACTCACATTAACCCATGTATTCCAAAACCATTTCAAGTCAACCATTTCAAGCCATTTCAATAAAATAACATTTTTATTTTAAACCTTTCTAACAAACCATTTCCATAAATACAAAAAAAACATTTTTTAAAACTAACACATTAAAATCAAGAAAACAATTCACTTTTCACAACCAATTTCCACAAATATATAAACCATAACTAAAGAGGGTTTCCACCATGATTTTCACACTAATTTCACAATAAATTCTAAGAAATTTATACAATTTGAAAATAATCCTTCAAGTTATAATAAGATAAATCAAGAGTGAAGCCACCTACCTCAAATATTATGGTGAAAACAAAAAACAAAATGAATTATTCAACAAAATTGGGTTGAATCTCTAAAAACCAACATTAGATCTTGTTTCCTAACATCAACACAGCCAAATCTCATCATGATTAGAATCAACAATCGTAGGTCTATCCCCAACAGACTAGATCTATGAATCCAAGAGAGGGAAAAAGAGTAAATATAAGGGAAAATACCGAGAACACATACTTACCACATAATCCAACCTTCAACGCACCAATATTTTCCTTTGGATCACTCCCATATTTAAGGGGAGAGTCTCCACAGCCTTTGGGAGGAAGAAAAAACGTGTTAGGGTTGAAATGGAGGGAAAACAAGGGGATTTGAGGATAAATTGAGTTAGATATAATTTTTTAGGATCTAAATTTTAACCATGCATGGTTAGGTCACACGGTTAGACAAACTGTGCACCAACCATTGCCTCCCAACATCCTTCACATGGTTGTCTCAAATGGTTAGACAAACTGTGCATCAACCATGTTTTTCCCTTTGTTCCACTTTTCACTATTACATATAGGGTACCCTCATGGTTTGGAAAAATTGTGTGCCTAATCATGAGCCTTCCTAGAATCCCCTGTTTCACTTTGCACGATTTTCTGTAGGAGTTGCATAGTTTCTACTAACTGTGCTCAAACAGTGCACCACTAGAAAAGTCTCAAAAACATTTAAAAAAATTTCTAAACCCTCCCAAACATCATTTACATAATTAAAATACATGAGGAAATGGTTACTTTCTTGAAACTGAGGGTGCTACAATATTTCACTATCAAAACATATATCAAAACAGATTGCTTACTTTGCTCAATATTTTTGCAGTGTCTGGAACAATGTAATGACAATGATTGTGGTTATTTCATTTTTAAATTTATGAAAGATATCATATTACATCAACAAACTAGCATCCCAAAAGAGGTATTTTCAGTGATAATTTCAATTTTATTTAAAAAAATTATTAATCATTTATTTATTTATATTTTTTCAGTACTACCAATACTGTCATTGGTCCGTGTATTTAAAAGAGTAAGTTGATTTGTTTAGAAATTAGTGGGAATAATGCTATTAGAATGTTTTCAAACATAATTAAGAGGTGATTTCCTATCACATTTTTAATTTTTTTTATTTCATAGCGATCATGAAGAGTTGGTTTATCTACTTTTTATGTAGTTAATTTTCTTATCATTTTATTTATGGCTTATTTAGTTAATTTAATTATAAATTGTATCTACTATTTATTTATTTATTTTATATAGAGATCATAAATATAGGATTTACCATTGTTTTTTCTCAAATAATTGTGTGCTTATAAAGAGCATAAAAGGCCTCTATACAGAGTTTAGGGTCCTTATTAAAAGATAAAATCATTTTCATGGAGAAGAACACTAGATTATAGAGGGAAAATAATTAGTTGATATGAAGTGGGTTTCTAAAGGGGAAATGATATCAGCCTTCAAGATAACCCTAAACACTATATGGAGGAATTTTTTACTTCATAGGCATAAAAATCATATAGAAAAATAAATTCTCTACAAAGCATTCAGCAGGGATGATGCACTAAGGTACTATTTAATGTTATCTTTATTGAGTTGTTTGTTCTTTATTTGATTTGTTTATGTTTAATAGTGATGAAATGCATTACCTTCTAGGTATAATCCCTTTCAATAACATTCTGGTGATAAAAATTAGTGTTTTACTGATAGAAAAGTAAGTATCACTTATCTACATCTATGTATACTCTTTTGGGGAACTTTTATACATTTATGCCTACTTTATTCATGATTTACATACTCAAATCTGTCCAAACATGCTCATATTATCTTTATACTTTATAAAAATGATCCATAAGTCATTTGTGACATGTATGAATTAATTTTTTTTCATTCTGATACACAGTGTGTCTGGTATGATTGAAAGTGCGTGTTTTAATTTAAAATCGATATTTTAGATCAAAACATGTGTCATGTACTCAAAACCATGTAAATATACTTGGGTTGTATTTATAATTTAGGAAAATAATCCATAACTCATTTTTGATGATTAGGAATCAACCACACGTAAATCCGACATTCAGTGTGGCCGGTATGACTGAAAGTGTGAGTTTGTATTTAAAATGGACATTTTAGTTTAGAACAAATCTCAAATACTTGGAAATAAAAAAACAATCTCATATTGTCCTGATAATTTATTAAAATGATCCATAAGTCATTTTTGATATGTAGGAATCAATTTGACATCAATCTGATACATGGTATGTCTAGTATGACTCATAGTGTGTGTTTTTAGTTTAAAATTGAAATTTTAGTTCGAATTGTTTGTCACTCACTGAAAACTGAGCAAACACACACATATTATCTTGATACTTTATTATAATGATACTTAAGTAATTTATGACATGTGGGTATTAACCACGCATTAATCTAACACACTGTATGTCCGATATGACTCAAAGTGTATGTTTTTATTTAAAATTGACATTTTTAGTTCAAAACACGTACCACATACTCAAAACCAATAAAACACACTCATATTATCTTGAGGATTTCATAAAATGATTCATAATTAATTTTTAACATGATGGATTCAACAACATTCCAATTCAACACGGTGTTCCCAGTAAAGTGTGTTTTTAATTTAAAATCTATATTTTTGTTCAAAACGTCTTTCACTCACTAAAAAATAAGAAAATTCACTCATATTGTATTGATAATTTAGTAAAATGATCCATAATTCATTTTTTATGTATAGGAATTAATTTCACATCAATCTAACATATTTTGTGCCTGATATGATTGAAAGTGTGTCTTTTTATTTAAAATCAACATTTTAGTTCAAAACATGTGATATGTGCTCAAAATCAAGAAAACTCACTCATATTATATTGATACTTTAGAAAAACAATAAATAATTCATTTATGACATGTAGGAACAACCAAATGTCAATCTGACACACAATGTGGTCAATATGACTTTAAATTCATGTTTTCGTTTTAAAAGTGACATTTGAGTTCAAAACATCTGTCACTCACAAAAAATAGAGCAAACACACTCATCTTATCTTGATGCCTTAGGAAAATTATCTATAAGTCCTTTAGGGAATTTATAAATTAGTCTCACATAAATCTAAAACACGGTGTGACTGATATGACTGAAAGTGTGTGTCTTTAGTTTAAAAGTGACATTTTAGTTAAAAAATGTGTGTTGGTCACTAAAAACCAAGAAAACACACTTGGATTGACTTAATACTTTATGAAAATGATTAAAAAATCATTTATGACATTTAGGAATCAACTACATATCAATTTTACACACATTTTGGTCGATATCACAAAAATTATGTTCTTTCAGTTTAAAAATGACATTTTAGTTCAGAACGTGCATCACTCACTCAAAACTAAGAAAACACAATCAGATCATCTTCATAATTTAAGACAATGATTCATGATTCATTGTGACGTGTATGAACAAAAAATATGTTAATCTATACATGTTGTGGCTGGTATGACCAAGATTAAGTGTTTTTATTTAAAATGACATTTTAGTTCACAACGTGTGTTATATACTAAAAATTGATCGAACATGATCAGATCATCTTTCTAATTTAGAGCAATGATTCATGAATCATTTTTGAAATATACGAATAAACCACACATCAATCTTATACACAGTGTGGCCAATATGATCTAAAGTGTGAGTTTTTATTTAAAATTGACATTTTAGTTCAAAACATGTTTCACAGACTCAAAATTGAGAAAACACACTCGATTTGTCTTTATATTTTAGAACTATTATCCATAAGTCATTTTTGATTTTAGTAATAAACTATAAATAAATCTAACACACGATGTGGTTAGTTTAATTGAAATTTCATGTTTTTAGTTTAAAAATAACACTTTAGTTTAAAATGTGTGTTACTCACTACAATTCGAGTGAAAATACTCAGATTGTTTTGATATTAGTTTGCAATATTTTTTATTTATGTATTGTGTTATCCTTTTTATTTATTTTCTATTATTAAACATTCATGTTTTCCTTTTTTATTTATTTTTATCAATGCATTATTGTATCATATTTATGTTTTGTCTATTTATTTATAGTACTATTAACATAAGAATTGTTTCTTAATAAATATTTACTCTTATTTTGTTCGAGTCGGGGTCGTTTATTTGACAATCGGTAGCTCGATCAAAATCATTTGGAAGGGGGTCTCAAAGACAACAAAATACAATGTTTTTTAATTTTTTGGAATAATGTTTGTAATAAATTGTACATACCAATGAAATTGTATATAGTAATGTTTGAATTGAAATATTTGTAAGCAGTGTATAATGTTTTTTATTCTATTGCAATGTAAATATATTTGAAATTAAATTTTAAATTTTTTGATGTAGTGTGTTGTAAATTGTAGCACCACACTGCTTTAACAGGGCCTTTATCAACCACTACTACACATACGCCCTTTAAAAACGTGCAAAATGGATTTTAAGAGTGCTAAAAAAGAACTGTCAATATTAGTGATGATAAGGGGGGTCCCCTTTATCATCGCTTTAAATAGAACTGATAAAGGATGCCCTTTATCAGTGCTCAAAATAGCATTGATAAAGGCCTTGCTAGTTGCAATGTGTTGTTAATATAACAACACACCCAGTAAAAACCTGTAAAACCTCTAATTTCAAACAATGATATATACATTTAATATGACACCAGGAATACAAAAATGTCCACCCATGGTATATACAAAAAAAACACAGCTATATACATTTCAAATAATATTTTATATAATTATATATATAATTATCCAACAAAAATTTAAAAACAATAAAGTTTCATCTTTTGACGCTCGTGATCCCCTCTCAAAAATGTCTACCCATGGTATTTGTTGCCGAACAAATCATCTCAACCTGAGCAAAAGATTTTGCCTATATAAGAAAACAAATATTATATTAATAATACTATAAAGAAATAAATTAAACATTAATATGAAATAATACATTAATAAAATGTCAATATTTAATAAAAAAGACACATTTTGAGTTATATCGGTCACACCAAGTGTCTTATTGAGGTGAGGTTAATTCCTACATGTCACAAATGAGTTATGGATCATTGTCTTAAAATATCAAAATAATGACACATTTGGAGTTATACCAGTCACATTATGCATCATATTGAGGTGTAGTTGATTCCTACCCATCAAAAATTACTGATGGATCATTTTTCTAAAGTACCAAAACAATCCAAATGTATTTGGTCAGTTTTCAATATGTCAGTTATATTTTTTTAGTAAAATGTCATTTCAAACTAGAAACACACAGTATGAGTCATACTGGTTTCATCGTGCATTATTTTGATGTGAGACTACTTCATACACATCAAAAATGACTTATTAATCAATTTCCCAAATTATTAAGACAATTGGAGCGTGTTTTCTTGGTTTATAGTGAGTAACACGTTTTGAACTAAAATGTCAACTTTAAACTGATAATGGACACTTTTAGTCATACCGGCCACACTACGTATCATTTTGAGGTGAGGATAACTCCTACACATCATAAATTACTCATGGATCATTTCCCTAAAATATCAAAACAATTTGAATGTGTTTTCTCGGTTTTCAGTATGTCACTCGTTGTTTTTACTTAAATTCATGTCAATTTTAAATAAAAAGAGACACTTTGAGTTATACCAGCAACACCACGCATCTTATTGAGGTTAGTCTTATTCATAAATGTCAAAAATAACTTATATATTGTTTTCCTAAAATATTAAAAGAATCTGAATGTGTTTACTCCATTTTCAGTATGTCACTTGTTGTTTTTTACCTAAATTAATGTTAATTTTAAATAAAAAGAGACACTTTGAGTTATAATGGCCACACCATGCATCGTATTGATGTGAATCTGATTTTTACACATCAAAAATGTCTTATAGACCATTTTCTTAAAGTATCAAAATAATCTGAATGCTTTTTTCAGTTTTCAGTATGTCAGTTGTGTTTTTTTACTAAAATATCATTTCAAACTAGAAACACACATTATAATTCATACCAGTCACATCGTGTTTCAGATTTAGGTTAGGTTGAATCCTTCATGTCACAAATTACTCATGGATCATTTTCTTAAAATATCAAAACAATCTGAATGCATTTTCTTGATTTTCAGTATGTCACTTGTTATTTTTACTTCAATTTTATTGTCAATTTTAAATAAAATAGACACTTTAAGTTATACTGGTCACACCATTAATTTTAATGAGTTTAATATGATTTTTAAACATCAAAAATGACTTATAGATCATTTTCCTAAAATATCAAAACAATCTGAATGCATTTTCTCGGTTTTCAGCATTTCACTTGTTGTTTTTACTTAAATTAATGTCAATTTTAATTAAAAGAGACAATTTGAGTTATATCAGACACACCATGCATCATATTGAGGTGAATCTGATTCCTACATGTCAAAATTAACTTATAGATAATTTTACTAAAATATCAAAACAATCAGAATTTGTTTTCTTGGTTTTCAGTATGTCACTTGTTGTTTTAACTTAAATTAATGTCAATTTTAAATAAAAAGAGACACTTTGAGTTATACTAGACACACCGTGAATCGTATTAAGGTACAACAGATTCCTACACATCCCATTTGACTTATATATCATTTTCATAAAGTATTAAAACAATCCTAATGTGTTTTCTCAGATTTTAGTATGCCAATTTTGTTTTTTACTAAAATATCATTTCAAACTGGAAACACACATTATGATTCATATTAGTTGAATTGTGCATCAGATTGAGGTTAAGTTGAATCTTACATGCAAAACATGACTCATGAATCATTTTATTAAAATATAAAAACAATTATAAATCATTTTATCAGTTTTCAGTATGTCACTTGTTGTTTTTACTTAAATTGATGCCAATTTTAAATAAAAAGAGACACTTTGAGTTATACAAGACACACTGTGCATTATATTGAGGTGATGTTGATTCCTACACATAAAAAATGACTTATAGATCATTTTACTAAAATATAAAAACAATCCAAATGCATTTTCTCAGTTTTCAGTACGTCACTTGTTATTTTTACTTAAATTAATGTCAATTTGAAATAAAAAGAGATACTTTGAGTTATACCGGACACACCATGCGTCATATTGAGGTGTGATTGATTTTACATGTCAAAAATGACTTATAGATCATTTTACTTAAGTATCAAAATAATATGAATACGTTTGGTTGGTTTTCTATATGCCAGTTGTGTGTGTTTTACTAAAATGTCATTTTAATCTGGAAACATGCATTATGAGTCACATCGGTCGCATCGTGAATCGGTTTGATGTGAGACTGATTCATACATCTTAAACATGAATTATGATTTTTTTCCATAAATTATTAAGACAATAATAGTATGTTTTCTTGGTTTTCATTGAGTGACACGTTTTGAACTAATTGTCACTTTTAAACTGATAACAGACACTTTTAGTCATACCAGTCACACCGTGTAGAAAATTGAGATGTGGTTGATTCTTACACATCACAAATGACTCATGGATCATTTTTCTAAAGTATAAAAACAAGAAGAATGAATTTTATCGGTTTTTAGTAAGTCACTTGTTCTTTTTACTTAAATTAATGTTAATTTTAAATAAAAAGACACACTTGGATTCATACCAGTCACACCGTGCATCATATTAAGGTGTGGTTGACTCCTACATATCACAAATGACTCATGGATTATTGTACTAAAATATAAAAATAATATGAATGTGTTTGATCGGTTTTCAGTATGTCACTGGTTCTTTTTACTTAAATTAAGATCAATTTTAAATAAAAAGACACACTTTGAGTCATACTGATCACTTGTTCTTTTTTCTCAGTTTTGAGTATGTGAGTTTCTTTAATGCCAACTATATTGACCCAAACATTTCATACATAGATATCACATTTTAGTAGATTAATATTCCTTACATAACATAATGATGAAAAATAATAATTAATTATATAAGTAGTAGTAATACACCTTTATACATTATTAACCCATTTCCTTATTGTCATTCTCTCAGTTGTGGCCTTAAAGTCCAATCTCTCACGACCATGATCAATTTTGAACAAACTGCCCCAAATCGAACAAATAAATACACCTGTATAAGAAAAAAAATCTTATGTGATTAATACTAAAAATAAGTAAATTAAACATAAATATGAAACAATCCACCACTTTTATGGAATTCACATATTCATGCTATTTGTGTACATTCTTCTATTAGGTATAATGCCCATTTTTTTATGAGCACATCTATATCATCTTGTGAATATGAGTCTTTGCGACAGTCGTTGTAGTACTAGAAAAATATAAATACACAAAGGATTAATAAATATTTTTAAATGAAATAATAATTATCTTCTAAAATACCTCTTTAGGGATTCTAGTTTGTTTGTGGAATATGATCTCTATCATAAATTTACAATCATGGACACTGCATAAACATTGAGTAGAATAAGTAATTTTTTTTATATGTGTTTGGATGGTGAAGTCTTATTATATATACCCTTTTGCTTATCAATTCATAGAATTGGTCTTCGTCCTTATGCTTAGCCCCTGGCCTCATTCCTTATTTTTCACGATATTGATACACCGCCCTATCATAAAATAATACTTATTAAAAGATAATATAAATTATATAACTTTATGTTTAGTTATAAAATGTTGGATATAGTGTATTAAAAATTGAAAAACACCATAATGTGTGGATGACTTGTTGGATATCCATGCATTGAATCCATGAAATAAATATTTGGAGTATCCAAATTTACCACAATGAGCATCCAATGCTGCCTAAAAATATAAAAAGGAATAAGTAATGAAAGAAATGAAAATATATTTGATATGATTAAATTGTAAATTTTTACCCCTACATTATTGGTATTAAATAGAGTCTATCGTCTAAAATTTTTCTTTCAAATGATTTGATCAGACCTGCCACTATTTCATCCTTTTTTTGGGTTCTATTTTCTTTTATTCTATAGAGTAGATGTGAGGACTAATGAGTCCAAATTTTCTTTCATGGGAAAATACCTTCAATTTTTTTTATATATACACCTCCCAAAAATAGGAAATGTATTTATTCATAATTAACATAGTATATCAGCTTTTGAAAAATCATATCATGAAAACATACCTCATGTATACATTTACAACTGAGCCACTTAGCCAATCATAGTTGAGGATTTCACTTACACTCAACACCAACTAATCCTTGATCTTTCTCTCCGTACATATTTTATTCAAAATAAACTATGTGATTACAACTATTTTTTAACTTTGTATCCACATGAACCGTCAATGATAGTAAATGCGGATATAGAACAAGCAGGGTAATAGTGCTTTTGGTAGACCTATTCGATCGGTTGGTTGATCCTTTAGATGTTTTTGAGGTGGTTTTTTATTTCATCATCTTCCCTTTATCCGACTGTAATAACATTCATCATTTCAGACATTTTTTCATTAATTGTTAAAGGTTTATATTGAAAAGTAAATTATAAATGAATACCTCTTTGTTGACATGTTTTTTTTACAAGATGTAACGGCCAAGTGATGAATGTTCCAACATCTTTTTCATCCATATGAATATCTTTCTCATGAATTGGAATAGGTAGCTCGGTACTCGGATCATAGGCTACGCTAATCTACACTCGCACATGACCTTTTGGAAGTGGTCTATTGTGTAGCATGTCATTTTGGATATTGAAAACTATAGCCCTTGCTACGAGGTAATGGGTAGGTGTTGATAGATATAAATCACAGTCATTACCCCCATGTAGAATATTTGTATAGAAAAGTTATTAGTGTCTGTCTGATTCATATTTCACGGAAACATTTATTAGAAAATTTATTACCTCATCTAAGACATCTCTTTTGGGGGAATGGCTCACCTCATATTTGGTGGGGGTGGGGCGGTATCTCAGGTGAAGTCCAACCTTATTGTCTTGAAAGTTAAGAAAAACAAAGTGTGTATTGTTGCAATCCTTGAGCATAAATAGAATCCAAATAAGATCAAGGCCTTCATCCAAAAAGTTAATTTGCATGGTTACATGCATATAGAACCGATCAATAGGAACATTTGGATATTTTAGAACAAGGAGGTCTCTTTGGATCTGATCAAGGCGGGTGACCAATTTCTCACCACGAGAGTTATGAAGGGTGTAGAGTGATTCTTTTCTTCCTTTGTGTATGGAAGCTGTGATACTCAGGACTAAAATTGGATGGGGTAAGGGCTCGGGTCCTTTGATCTGGAGGACCTCCTGTGGTTTATAGCAGGGGATTTGAACATCATCCTAGACCCTAAAGAGAATAAGGGAAGAGAAGATTTTCCTCGTCAGGCTAGCCTGGACTTCGCTCACTTTATGGTGGGAAAGGGCCTTCTTGACATGGGATACTCTAGATCTTGGTATATGTGGTGAAACAAGAAAATTGGAGGAAGGTGATGTTGGAGTAGGATTGATCATTGCCTAACTAATAATAATGTGATTAACTCATTCCTGAATTCCAAGGTTAAGCATTTAACTCGAGGTATATCTGACCACTCTCCTATATTAGTTTCTTTGTTTCCCAAACAAGATTCCCAGGAGTCCTTCAGGTTCTATCAATAGTGGTCTTAGATCCAAGGATATCAGCGGATTGTAAGGGAGCTTTGGGATGCACCAACCTAGGGGCACACTTGCGTAGCTCTCCACAACAAATTGCGGCGGCTGAAGTAGGGGATGAAGGAATGGTCTAGGAAGCTACCTCTCTTTGACCATAACATGGAGGTTATAAAAAATAGTATCAAAATCTTAGAATCTAATATGGAGGTGGAGTGAAATGACTTAGTTCTTTAAGAGTCAGTGGGGAAAAAAATGTGTTGGGTGGAGATGCTTCTCAAATATGAGCTAATTTCTTAGGATCGCTCCTGGGTGAGGTGGTTGAATGAGGGAAATAAAAACACATCTTATTTCCATGCGTGTATTAGAGAAAGAAGACGGTTATCCATGCCTAGTATTTTACTCGAGGATGGATCCTTTACAGGTGATTGTGACACAGTAAGAAGCATGGCATATTCATTCTTCAAGGATCTCCTTATTGGCCCAAACTTGAGGATGCCCAGTGGGTATCCTAGTGGTAATGAAGGTCTGTGGGAGGTGATTCCCATGTTGGTATCCATCTTAGACAATGAGGGGCTGGAGGTGATTCCAAGTGAGGAAGAAATTCACTCAGCCATACAAAAGCTTAACCTAGAGAGTGCACCCAGTCCTGATAGTTTTCCAGGATCATTTTACATAGGGGTGTGGGATGTGGTTAAGAATGACATTATCAAAGCTATTCCGGACTACTTTAGAGGAGGGGGTATCCCATGGGTTTCAAGTGATACTACTTTGGTTCTCATACCTAAGATTAAGAATCCTTTATACCTCACACATTATATACTAGTGATCTTATGAAACTATCCCTACAAGATTCTTGTGATTGTTATAAATCAGAGGCTAGCCAAACTACTCCCAGGGTGGATCTCAAATGATCAGCACAACTTCGTGAAAGGTCGTTCCATTCAGGGAGAAACAGCTCTAGCACAGAAGATGATAAGGGACATCAACATAAAAACATATAGATCTAACTTGGCTATCAAAGTGTATATGAACAAGACATATGATAGGATTGAATGGAGTTTCATTAACAGGGTCCTCTTGGGTATTGGGCTCTCATCCAGGGTAGTGTATCACATCTTTAGGAGCTTTATCTCATCGTGGATAGTGGTATCATTCATGGAAAATGCCCATGGATTTTTCAAGGCTATGATAGGTCTTCAGCAGGGAGATCCACTCTCTCCTAGCATATTCATTCTTGCTCAGGATACTCTCAGAAGAATTATTAACTAAGCCATATCTCAAGGAGTTATCCTTCCATTCAAGATAAAGATGAACATCCCTATAGTCTCTCGTCTTATGTTTTCTGATGATACCATAATCTTCACTAACTGTGGTAGGGATTTGGTTCATGGTATCAAGAAAATTATTGGTTAATATTGTTACTAGAGTGGGTAAGTCATCAGTAATTCCTAGAGAAGCATATTCATCACCCACAAGAGAACTCTCAGGCGAGTCTCATCCCTGTGTAGCCACCTGGACATGTATCATGGCTCCTTTCCAATAGAGTACTTGGGAACGCCTATACTTTCATGTAGACTTCAGTTATGATACTTTGATCATATTGTTAGTAGGATAACTAGTTCTGTACTTAACTGGAAAAATCAATTCCTTTCATTTGGGGTTGCATAGATTTGGTTAATAGCATTTTTTCTGTCATCCCCATTCATGTGTTGGCTTCCTCTAATGTTCCACAATGAGTGATTAACAACTTAGAAAAGGTCTTATGTAGCTTTGTCTGGGATGCAAAGTCAGAAGGAAAGAGACATTTGGATTCATGGGGAAAGATGGAGAGATCCATTCATGACGGTGGGATAAATGTAAGGAGTCTCTAGATCACAATTCATTGCATGCACATCAATATCTCATGGGAAATTCTTTAGGATTTCACCTTATGGGGTAATTCTATGTCTTATATTTGCGGGGGAAGTGAGTAGGATATTTGAGGATATTTTTCCCCTTGTGGTCAAAGATCTATCCTCTATTTTAGACTCTTAAACAGATATCTTGATGGATAGTTGGAACAAGGGATATCCTTTTTGGCACATAAACTAGGATGGATCTATTCTTACCTTCACAGGATGCCTAAATCCTCTGATCATAGTGAAGGAAGCATGCCAACATCCTAGGTTCACCAAGGAATTTCTGGATAAGTATCAACAGGCTCTTTTCAAGTCCATTGAGATCAATTCTGAGCCAGACATTTGTGTGTTCACTCCTTTTTCTTCGGGTGTCTTTTCCACTAGAGAGTTTCGTGGGTTGATTTCATAGAAGGATCACCAGGATGGTTGGAATGGAACTGTGTGGTGCCACAAGATCCCAAAAAATTTCAGCTTCCTAACATGGTACATCAAGAACTTTTCATTAACTGCAGATGAGAACATCAAAAAGTTGAGAATAAGCTTGGCTTCAAGGTGCCACTATTGCAACAACAGGAGGGAGGAGAGTACGAATCACTTATTCTTTAAGGGGGAATGGGCTCATGCGGTTTGGTATTTTTTTTTTAGGATTTGTGGCGTCCTCCTCTCATGATCATAATGATGCTCCTTTCTTGGAGAGATAGTTCTATGACATGATTGGATCTGAGAAGGAATGGATGGCTTGTTCTCTAATATTCAGTGTAGGGTGCTGGTGCATGTGGCAAGCCAGAAACCAGGTGAGGTTCGAAGGCTCTATTCTCACAGTGAGGTCCATCATTGTGAGGACTCATTTCCTGCTAATAGATTTAGCTTCGCTCATCAAAGAATGTAGGGATAATCCTTTGTTCAGTATTATTCAGGTCAGTACCCCCTAGACTTTACCCTTCCTTGACAAACCACGTGGGCATTGGGTGTGCTGGAAACCTCATGGAACCAGTTACAAACTGAACACTGATGGGTCCAACTCAATGGGTGTTATGAAAGGAGGGGGAGTGGTTCATGGCACTGGGGGGTGTGGTGTTGGCCTTCACCACTACTACAACTTGGACTTTTATCAGCGCTAAAAACTGACATTAACAGCGCTTTTCTAGAACTTGTAAAGGGTTGCCTTTATCAGTGCTATCTTGAGCGCTGATAATAGGGTCATTTATCAGCGCTCTTTTAGCACTGTTAAAGGGGTCCTTTATTAGCACTCAAAAAAGCACTGATAAAGGCACCTTCCTCTGCACCTACACAACCAGCACCTACACACCTGCACACCTGCACAAAATAGCACCTGCACACGAACCAAGAACTGAAAGACGAAAAAGCGCACATAATATTTTGACAAACAATGATATATACATTTACTTAACATCATGAATACAAAAAAACACATTGTTATATACATTTCAAACAGTGTTTTACATGGTTACAATTACAATTATCCAATAAAAGTTATAAACATTAATGTTTCATCCTTTGATATCTGTGATCCTCTCTCAAAAATTGTCATCCATGGTATTTTTTTCCAAACAAAGCATCCGAACTCAAGGAAAAAAAATTCACCTATATAAGAAAACAAATATTATGTTAGTAATACAATAATGAAATAAATTAAAACATTAATATGAAATAATTCATTAATATGGAAATGTGAAACTAAAATATGGAAATGATAAACTCAAATGTTTTCATTCTAATAACAATGAAAGGGAATAATGTAAAATCAATATGTTTTTGGATGATTTATCTCATTTAATAAATACTAATTCTTTATCTAATGAAAAGATTTACCTGTCACACCGTGTGTTGAATTGATGTGGGGTTGATTCGTACACGTCACAAATGACTCATGTATTGTTTTACTAAAGTATCAAAACAATCCGAACGTGTTTGCTTAGTTTTCTGTATGTCACTTGTGTTGTTTTCTAAAGTTAATGTCAATTTGAAACTGATATCAGACATTTTTAGCCATACCGGTCACACCGTGCATCGGATTGAGGTGAGGTTGATTCATACACATCACAAATGACTCATGGATCATTTTCATAAAGTATCAAAACAATCCGAACGTGTTTTCTCAGTTTGTCGTATGTCACTTGTGTTGTTTTCTAAAGTTATTGTCAATTTGAAACTGATATCAGACACTTTTAGCTATACCGGTCACACCGTGCATCAGATTGAGGTGTGGTTTATTCGTACACGTCACAAATGACTCATGGATCATTTTCCTAAAGTATAAAAACAATCTGAATGCATTTTATCGGTTTTACATATGTCACTTGTGTTGTTTTCTAAAGTTAATGTCAATTTCAAACTGATATCAGACACTTTTAGTCATATCGGTCACACCATGAGTCGGATTGAGGTTTGGTTGACTCTTACACGTCACAAATGACTCATGGATCGTTTTCCTAAAGTATCAAAACAATCCAAACGCGTTTTCTCGGTTTTTCGTATGTCACTTGTGTTGTTTTCTAAAGTTAATGTCAATTTGAAACTGATATCAGATACTTTTAGCCATACCGGTCACACCGTGCTTCGGATTGAGGTGCGGTTTATTCTTACATGTCACAAATGACTCATGGATCATTTTAATAAAGTATCAAAACAATCCGAACACGTTTGCTCAGTTTTTCGTATATCACTTGTGTTGTTTTCTAAAGTTAATCTCAATTTCTAACTGATATCAGACACTTTTAGCCATAACGGTCACACTGTGCATCAGATTGAGGTGCAGTTGATTTTTTACACGTCACAAATGACTCATGAATCATTTTCCTAAAGTATAAAAACAATATGAATGTGTTTTCTCAGTATTCCATATGTCAGTAGTGTTTTTTTCTGAAGTTTATGTCAATTTGAAACTGATATCAGACACTTTTAGCCATACCGGTTACACCGTGCATCGGATTAAGGTAAAATTGATTTTTACACTTCAAAAATGACTCATTTATCATTATCCTAAAGTATCAAAACAATCCGAATTCTTTTTCTCGGTTTTTTATATGTCACCTATGTTGTTTTCTAAAGTTAATGTCAATTTGAAACTGATATTAGACACTTTTATCCATACTGTTCACACCGTGCATCGGATTGAGGTGTGGTTGATTCTACCACATCACAAATGACTCATGGATCATTGTCCTAAAGTATCAAAACAATCCTAATGTGTTTTCTCAATTTGTCGTATGTCACTTGTGTTGTTTTCTAAAGTTAATGTCAATTTGAAACTAATATCAGACACTTTTAGCCATACCGGTCACACCGTGCATCATATTGAGGTGCGGTTTATTTTTACACGTCAAAAATGACTCATGGATCATTTTCCTAAAGTATAAAAACAATCCGAATGCGTTTTCTCGGTTTTTCATATGTCACTTGTGTTGTTTTCTAAAGTTAATGTCAATTTCAAACTGATATCAGACACTTTTAGTCATACCGATCACACCATGAGTCGGATTGAGGTTAGGTTGATTCTTACACATCACAAATGACTCATAGATCGTTTTCCTAAAGTATCAAAACAATACAAATGTGTTTTCTCAGTTTTTTGTATGTCACTTGTGTTGTTTTCTAAAGTTAATGTCAATTTGAAACAGATATCAGACACTTTTAGCCACATCGGTCACACCGTGCTTCGGATTGAGGTTTGGTTGATTCTTACATGTCACAAATGACTCATGGATCATTTTCCTAAAGTATCAAAACAATCTGAATGCGTTTTCTTAGTTTTCCGTATGTCACTTGTGTTGTTTTCTAAAGTTAATGTCAATTTCAAACTGATATCAGACACTTTTAGCCATACCGGTCACACTGTGCATCGGATTGAGTTGTGGTTGATTTTTACACGTCACATATGACTCATGGATCATTTTCCTAAAGTATGAAAACAATATGAACACATTTTCTCAGTATTCCATATGTCAGTAGTGTTTTTTTCTAAATTTTATGTCAATTTGAAACTGATATCAAGCACTTTTAGCCATACCGGTCACAGTGTGAACCAGATTAAGGTACAGTTGATTTTTACACGTCAAAAATGACTCATTTATCATTATACTAAAGTATCAAAACAATCTGAATGCTTTTGCTCAGTTTTCTGTATGTCACCTGTGTTGTTTTCTAAAGTTAATGTCAATTTGAAACTAATATCAGACACTTTTAGCCATACTGGTCACACCGTGCATCGGATTAAGGTGTGGTTGATTCTTACATGTCAAAAATGACTCGTGTATATTTTTCCTAAAGTATAAAAACAATCCGAATGCGTTTGCTCAGTTTTCCATATGTCACTTATGTTGTTTTCTAAAGTTAATGTAAATTTGAAACTGATATCAAGCACTTTTAGCCATACCGGTCACACCGTGCATTGGATTAAGGTTAGGTTGATTTTTACAGGTCACAAATGACTCGTGGATCGATTTTATAAAGTATCAAAACAATCATAATGCATTTTCTCAGTTTTCCGTATGTCACTTGTGTTTTTTTCTAAAGATAATGTCAATTTCAAACTGATATCAGAAACTTTTAGCCATATCGATCACACCGTGTGTCGGATTAAGGTGAGGTCATTTTTTACACATCAAAAATGACTCTTGGATCGTTTTCCTAAAGTATAAAAACAATCCGAACGCGTTTGCTCAGTTTTCCATATGTCACTTGTGTTGTTTTCTAAAGTTAATGTCAATTTCAAACTGATATCAGACACTTTTAGCCATACCGGTCACACCATGCATCGTATTGAGGTGAGATTGATTCTTACACATTAAAAATGACTCATGGATCATTTTTCTAAAGTATCAAAACAATCTGAACACGTTTGCTCAATTTTTCGTATGTCACTTGTGTTGTTTTCTAAAGTAAATATCAATTTCAAAATGATATCAGACACTTTTAGCCATACCGGTCACACCGTGCGTCGGATTTAGGTATGGTTGATTATTACACGTCAAAAATTACTCATGGATCGTTGTCCTAAAGTATCAAAACAATCATAATGTGTTTTCTCGGTTTTCTGTATATCACTTGTGTTGTTTTCTAAAGTTAATGTCAATTTGAAACTGATATCAGACACTTTTAGCCATACCGGTCACACCGTGCATCAGATTGAGGTGAAGTTAATTCATACACATCACAAATGACTCATGGATCTTTTTCCTAAAGTATCAAAACAATAAAAATGCTTTTTCTTAGTTTGTCGTATGTCACTTGTGTTGTTTTATAAAGTTAATGTCAATTTCAAACTGATATCAGACACTTTTATCCATACCAGTCACAACGTGCATCATATTGAGGTGAGGTTGATTCTTACACATGAAAAATGACTCATGGATCATTTTCCTAAAGTATCAAAATAATACAAACCCATTTTCTCAGTTTTTCGTATGTCACTTGTGTTGTTTTCTAAAGTTAATGTCAATTTCAAAATGATATCAGACACTTTTAGTCATATCAGTCACACCATGCGTCAGATTGAGGTACGGTCGATTCTTACACATTAAAAATGACTCATGTATTGTTGTCCTAAAGTATCAAAACAATCCGAATGCATTTGGTCAGTTTTTCGTATGTCACTTGTGTTGTTTTTTAAAGTTAATGTTAATTTCAAACTAATATCAGACACTTTTATCCATACCGGTCACACCGTGCATCATATTGAGGTGAGGTTGATTCGTACACATCACAAATGACTCATGGATTGTTTTCCTAATGTATCAAAACAATCTGAAGGCATTTGATTGGTTAACCGTATGTCACTTGTGTTGTTTTCTAAAGTTAATGTCAATTTGAAACTGATATCAGACACTTTTAGTCATATCGGTCACACCGTGCATCGGATTTAGGTGTGTTTGATTCTTACACATCACAAATGACTCATGGATTGTTTTACTAAAGTATCAAAACAATCCGAATTCATTTTCTCAGTATTCCGTATGTTAGTAGTTCATAAGAGTCTCTCATTAAGTTATTCTTTACTAGAAACTCAAATCATTTCTAAAACCATTCTTCATAGTCTAAGGATATGAAACATAAGAAAGGGTGATCATAGATGCTCAATAATTGTAAATAAGGTAGATATCAATGATCATATAAAGATAACATAAGTAGTAGGAATTCCCCTTCATTGTTTTATTTGTTTATATTCTTCCATCAGGTACGCTGCTCATTCGTTTCTAAACACATCTATATCATCTTGTGAATAAGAGTTTTTGAGACAGTCATAGTAGAAATGAAAAAATATAAATACACAAAGTATTAATAATTATTTTAAATGAAATAGTAATTATTTTCAAAAATACCTCTTTGGGGATTCTTGTTTGTTCATGAAATATGATCTCTTTCATAAATTTACAAACATAATAACTGTAGTCCTTTCCGTTTGTTTGTTTCAGACACTACAGAAACATAGAGAAAAATAAGTAATCTATTTTGATATATATTTGGATAGTGAAATATAATTGTATATACCCTGATACTTCTCCATTTGTAGATCTCATGTGCCTTGTCATCCTTAGTCCCTGGATTCATTCCAGCCTTTAGACGATATTCATACACCACCCTGTCATAACAGAATCCTCATTAAAAGATAATATAAATTATATAACTAGATATTTAGTTCTAAAATGTTGGATCTAGCGTATTATAGATTTACAATCTCCATCATGTGTGGTCGGTTTGTTGGATATCCATGCAGTGAATCCAAAAAATAAATCTTTGGAGTATCCAAATTGACTACAATGAGCATCCAATACTGCCTAAAAACACAAAAAGGAATAAGTAATGATAGGAATTAAAATATAATTGATATGATTAAAATGTAGAGTTTTACCCCTGCAATGTTGGTATTAAAAATAGCCTGTCAATTGTAATTTTGCATTGAAACGTTCTGAGCAGGTTTGACATTAATTCAGCCTAAAAATCAGAATCTATTTCTTTTTGTTGTGTAGACATGGTGTGAGGACTAACAAGTCCAAATTTGTGTTCATGGGCAAATCCCTTCAAAATTTTTTCATATATATGCCTGCGAAAAATATGAAATGTATTTAGCCATAATTATCATAGTATATTAGCTTCTGTAAAATCAAATCATGAAAACATACCTCATGTATACATTTATAACTAAGGTTCCTAGCCATTCGTATGTGATGATTTCAGCTATAACGTCAGCACTAACGAAATCTAATGTTTCCTCTCCATACATATCTTTTTCACAAACAATTGTGTGATTATTACTGCCTTTCATTTTCATATTCACATGAGCTTGCAATGATATTAAATGTGGATATAGAACGGGCAGGGTGAAGGTGCTCTCAGTAGATCATTTTTATCGGTTGGTTGATCCTTTTGAGCCGCTCTTTCGTTTTAGCTCCTTCCTTTTGTCCTTATGTAATAACATTCATCGGTTCATCCCTTTTCTAATTAAATGTTAAAGGTTCAGATTGAAAAATGAATTGGAAATGAATACCTCCTGGTCGACATGTTTTTTTACAAGATTCGACGGCCATGCAACGAATATTCCAACAGCTTTTTCCACTGTATGAATGTTTTCATCATCATTTGGCACAGGTAGCTCGGCGCTCGGCTCATGAGCTACGTTAATCGACACTTTTACACGACCGGTTGTCATTATGCATATTGAACACCATAGACCTCACTACAAGGCGATGGGTGGGAGTTGACAGATATAAATCACAGTCATTTTCACCCTATAGAATATCATTAAAAGAAAGGTATCAATGTCTTTGTGATTCACATTTCACAGAAAAAAATATTAGAAAATTGATTACCTCGGTTAAGTCATGTTTTTTAGGGGAATGGCTCACCTCAAAGCTGGTGGGGGTGGGGTAGGATCTTCTCGCGCGGGTTGTTCTTGAGTTGTTTCTTCTCTTCGCCTCTCCCCCATAAAATTTTCTAGCAACTCTCCCTGACTTTTGAATTTTTCTTCAAGGGTAGCTAGTCTATATCTCATCATTTTTATTTCTTTGGTTTGTTCATCCTCTTGTTTTTTTTTCTGAAAATATGTCTGGGGTGTCACCCCAAAACCCGCACCTCTGACGCGGCCATACTGTTCTGGTTGTTTCAAGGCCGCTGAAAGTATGTCTACATCCAGTGCGGGTGTTGTTGATTCCTGTGACTATGTCAAATAGAAAATATGGGAAAATAAGTAATCATTTTTATTTAATAGTGATTTAAATCAAAATAAATTTATATTATGTCATACTTACACATGTTTCCCACACTTTTTGTGTGTTTTCATCTACCAGTTTCCCCTCTTTATTAACACGAGCCTCCTTCCATAGTACATGGCGTGGGATGGAAGTGGCTTGGGATTTTGATTTATCAATCTGCATATAAACAGAGAAACATGGTTACAGTGTTGTTTTATGTCACATAAAAGTATTACAGTACTTTTAAAATACATACCAATTGTTTTTCAATTGAAGCGTACCCCATCCTTGCTTTACGGTAGGGGTACGCTGGTTTTTCTGCCCATTCTTTATTTTCATCACTCAGTTGTTGTTTCATAAATAAAAAATTGTCAATCAAAGTGATGAATACAAGCAACGTTAAACAACGTGTTACCAAACACAATGTACCTGAAAAGTCTGCTCTGCACGAAGGTTGTAAAACGCATCCCACACTCCTTGGGATATCAAGTGTGTATAAAGAGGAGGTGGGTGCGGCTTGATTTTCCCTTCAGCATATTTTAGATGAAATTTTGTTAAAATGGTGTGAAAGCCTCTATGAACCCTTATTTCCAATCTTAATACATATTCTTTGTGCGAGACATCTACTATAAATTCACTCTGCAAGAGATGATGAAGAGTTAGTCAATATTTCAGTATTTTATTTTATTTTATTTTAATGAATTAAATAAATGATATTGTAATATTACCGTAATATCTTCCCACATTAATGTTTTTAGCCCTCTGACAACATGGTGCCACGACTCTATATCAATCGGTACGCGTTGCAGAGTGACGATTCCAATGTAGCTACTAAACATGGATTTTTTGGGGTTTACATGCTAGCCTCGCTTATTCCATCCCACCTTATATTTGATGCCTTTTACTTTTGCCTTATTTATTTTGGCTAAAACTGTCAAACTACGGTGCACCTGTTTTTTTTGTGTCATCGGGGTTTCATTGCCTACCATTTTCTCAGTTTCTGCATCATCATTATATTCCCCTGAAGCGCTAGCATCGGCACTGGGACCAGCAACAATAGGTTAAGAAACCTGTTGTACCTAAACAGTGAGACCAGTAGCAATAGGTTGAGAAACCTGTTATACCTCAGCAGTGGGACCAGCTACAACAGGTTGAGAGACCTGTTGTACCTCAGTAGTGGGACCAGCTGCAACAGGGTGAGAAACCTGTTGTGTCTCAGGATTGGGTGCATCAGCAGGTGCAGAAGTCATTATCTGCAGAAGTGGTTTAACATTTAATTTAGATCACATAAAATTAGTATAAAACATATAATAACATAATGTAACACAATCTATATTACAATAAAAAAATAACTTGATTATTGAACTCTCTTTTTTTTAAGGCTGAAAGGTTTTGACCCCTCTATCGACTATCCATATCCCTTCATTGTGGTATCCTCTGACATACAAAACCTCATCTAGATTGGGACCACTGTGAAATGATTGTGAAGTCCCAATGAAAGGGTCATCCTCCATTGAATTTTCATCTGACCCTTCAGTTGTTTTGGTCGATAATAGAATAATTGATCAGTTTCAGTTTGTGGAATCTAGAACATAAAATACTTGCACTACCTGTGATGTAATTATAAATGGTTCGTCTTTCTCCCCTTCCTTACTGAAATCAACTTTCATGAGTCCCAATTCATCTATTTTAACAGCACTCATGTTATCAACCCACTTGCATTGAAAAATCAGAATTTGGAATTCTGTATAATCCAACTCCCATATTTGTTTGATGATGCCAAAGTATGACATATTCGCATAAATTGGATTTCTGTCCTTAGCACCAGAAACATGCATCACTTCAGCCACAAGTGTAAACCCACTATTCTTCATGGTACTGTCTTCATCATGTTTATTAGTATAAAATGTATAACCATTAACTACATAAGCATTGTAAGATAATACATACACACTTGGTCCTCCGACTAGCCATCGAAGTCGTTCTGAAATTGACTCTGGATTTTCATCTGACTTCTTAAAAATATGGTCCTGAAACCATCCTATAAACTGTCGATTATGTGTATCTGATATCCATTTTTCATCCCTAGATGGATTCAAATGCCTATGAATTTCTTTTTGGGTTTCAACATATGGGTAAACTTCAAAACTGTTATGAAAAACATAAAGGTGGGCCTGCTCCCGATCTGTAATATTGATTGTGACAACCTGTCTTCCAGAAATTCCTTCACCCTCAAGCCACCCAGTGTGATGAGATTTTGGTAGGCCAATGCTTTCCGGACCAGATAGGTATTCGGTGTAGAATTCAATGGCTTCCTCAACAATATATCACTCTGCAATACAACCCTCTGTCCGACTTAGATTTTTGACATACCCTTTCAAAAACTTCATATACCATTCAATGGGGTACATCCATCTGTAATGTACAGGACCACATAGTTTAATCTCTCTCACCAAGTGGACCATCAAATGAACCATCATATCAAAAAATGAAGGCGGGAAGAACATTTCTAATTCACATAATATGAAGGAAATTTTTCTTTCCATAGTTGGCAATTTAGAAGGGTCTATAACTTTGTTGCATATATCTTTGAAGAAGAAACACAGTTTTGTTAATTTATGGTGGAAATTCTTGGGAAAAATGCAACGTAAAGCAATAGGAATGAGATCTTGCAACAAAACATGGCAGTCATGTGATTTCAAACCTTTTAACTTCAAGTCTCTCATTGACATGAGGTTCCTGATATTTGAAAAATACCCCTCTAGAACCTTTATGCCATTCAAGAAGTTTCAAAACTGATATCTCTCCTGCCTGGAAAGAGTGTAAGCAAAAGGAGGAAGAAATGTTTGATTTTCACCCTTCACTAGTGCCAATTCTTCTCGTATTCCTATCTCAACCATGTCCAACCTATCCTTAATTCCATCTTTTGTTTTTCCATGTGTATTTAGCAACGTGTCGATGACACTATTAAATAAATTTTTTTCTACATGCATAACATCAAGAAAATGTCTGACATACAAACAATTCCAGTATTGTAATTCAAAAAAAACTGATCACTTTTTCCAACTGATTTTCGTAAGGTTTTTCGAATCCGGTTTACCAAAAGTAGTGTCCACATTTTTAACTTTCTTAAATAATTGATCGCCTGTTAGTGGAGACGGTGTTGTACGTTCTTCTAAACTTCCATCGAATGATGTCGTCTAAGATCGGTACTTATGTCGTCAGGGTAGAAATCTACGATGTCCTAGAAACATGGTTTTCGATGAATGTTTCAACCTAATTGATTGTGTACCTTTTTTTCAAACAGGACACCCTTGAGTTCCTTTAATGCTATATCCTAAAAAATTTCCATAAGAAGGGAAGTCATTTATCGCCCCATACAACATGGCTTTCAAAGTGAAATCTTCCTTTTTTAAGCATCATACAATGTAACACCTGAATCACACAATAATTTCAAATCTTAGATCAATGGAGCTAAATAAACATCAATATCATTACCCGGTTGTTTTGGTCCTGATATAAGCATAAATAACATGATTTATTTTATTTTCATGCATAACCACGGTGGTAAGTTATAACTTACCAACATAACCGGCCATGTACTATGACTATTGGTTTGAAAACCAAAAGGATTCAATCCATCTATAGATAATGCAAGACGAAGGTTTCTCGACTCGTTTCCAAATTCAGGATACTCATGATCAATTCTCTTCCACTGAGGAGAGTCTGTCAGGTGACGTAGTATCCCATATTTAATTCTTGTATCTGCATGCCATGTCAATTGTCCTGCAGTCTCCTCACTTCCATATAGGCGCCTAAACCTTGGAATGATTGGAAAGTACCATAAAACTTTAGTAGGACTGGATTCATCTTTCTTGTATTGAGAAGCACCACACTTTGGGAATTCTTTAAGTGATTTGTGGTCCTTGCGAAATAGTATACAGTCATTCGGGTAGGCGTGTATTCTTTCAGAGATCATACCCATCGAGCGTAACATTCGTTTGGCATTGTATATTCGGCTTGGGAGCTCATTATCTTCTGGGAGAATGTCATTTAGGAGAGAAAGTAGTTTCGTAAAACTGGAGTCACTCCACCCATTGTCTGATTTCAAATTATATAGCTTCAGTACGGCTGACAGTGTTGTATATTTAGTGTAACCAGCATACAATGGCATCTTTTCACAACTTTTTAACTTCTCAAACAATTTTGGGCAATCAAGAAGTTCATCTTAGACGGTCCTTGTCATTTCCTCAATACGATCTTCATCATCAGTCACATCTGTAATCACATCCTCCATACAATCATCTTCATTGTTCATTCTTGTAATCATGTCAGATGATCTATAAAACACAGTGTTATCCCAACCACTACCTACATTCGTTGTTTTCCCATGTTTATTCCAACATGTATAACTCTGATCTATTTTGTGATAGATCAAGTGTTCTTCCAACTCCTCTGGACTAATTTGTTTTGAATAACAACTACATAAACACGAACAAAGGATTTGAGAAGGGTCATATGCATGATCTTTTTCAAACTTGATAAACTCTTTCACGCCTTCTTCATACTCTTTTGTCAACCGATTGGTATTCATCCATTCTTTATTTATATTCATCCTATTTGAAATCCAAAGGATTGGTATATAGGTTAGGGGAGAAGGAATATGAGTATAATTTAGATAAAAACTAGATACTTCAAAAATGGTGGGGGCGTGCTCATTAATAGAAAATATTGGGTGGTTCTTGGGATTCATCCATTCTCTTCCTCTCTTCGATCCCCCCTGATGAGGGGTGGTTCTTGGGAGTTTTTTATAGTGCGTTAGTGAGTTATTCCCTCATACTTCCTCCATTACTATTATCCTTTATTTCCTTATGATTTGGGATGATTTTAACTAGGATTTATGTGATGATTTCACTATATCATCTTCAAATCAATTCAGATGATATAGATTTTGTTTGTATTGGATAGAGGTTATCCTCGTATGATGAACGCACCATGTTTTGTGTGGTTTAGGTGGTGTTGTGTTTCCCAGTGAGTTTTTAAAATATTATTCCTAATTATATTAAGGTGAATAATTAATTATAAGTTTCTATAATTAATTATTTGAGAATTGTTCCTTGATATTGGGTCTCAATCATTGGTACAAGATTATATAAGGTAGGTATAGTCTTGGTTGAGGATGATTTGATCTTGGTGATGGGGTTTACTCTATTTTTTGAGGTAGGTGGACCCTATAATACAAAACCATGTTCCAATTTATGCATGATTGTGCATTCATGCATGGGTATATGTGTTCCAGTGGAAGGGATAGAAATCAAGAGCAACCTAGGTAAATAAATAGGGTGTTTTTGATCCACCAAGAGATAGAGTGAGGGTTCTATTGAATGTTTGTGATTTTGTGATCATCCAGAGATTATGTATCCATGGAGGTGAGGTTTCTAGTTGTGTTTATAAGAGGATCGGGTTTGGTATGATATTTTTATAGCCTAGTTAGGTTTTCTAAGGCTATTTGAGTAGGTATTAGAGTCTTAGTCCTAAAGAAGGTGAATAATATAGTTTTATATCTCACGTATGATGGGGAACACCCTCTTAAGGATATATAAGAGTCATGGTGTGTGTGATGAGTAGGATATTATATATAGGTATTGGTGAAGTGTGACATAGAGGATTTCCTCCTTATAATTGTATTAAGAGATCTCCAAGGGGAGATATGATATGGTACCTAAGTGAGGGTCATGATAATAGTATGGATGACTTAGCATAGGGTATCCAAGGCTCTTAGTGTGAGTTTCTTAGAATGGTCATTATTTAGTTTTAATGATTTTTAATGTGGGAATTAGAATATGATATAGACTAGACTATCGAGGCCTAGATCAAGTATAGCATGTGGGTTATGACATTACCATGTAGAGATGAGTGTGTGTTGGTATCAATGAGTAGAGATGGGTTAGGTTTGTAGAACCCAATAGATCCCCTTATAGGTAGAATTATAATGTTGACAGGTTGGGAATAATTTTCATGTATAACCAAGATGGTTTTAAGGAGATTATTATTCAAGTCTAAATGGATGGTGAATATTATCATTTATAGTCAGAATGACTAAGAGATTGGGTCTTCATATGAATTTCACCTAGTTGAAGTATGATCATCCATGGGGCCCACCTATTGATGATGTGGTTTAGCTAGTACGAGAGGTTGGCTATCTAGATACCCTCCTTAGATTACTATTTATATGTTTTGGGGCATGAGAAAAGATGGATTGCATTTATTTAAGTGATAAGGTGTTGGTATGACCCTACTTTGAGTGAGAAGGCATTGGTCAAAGGGGATTGGTGTGTGACTTCCATGGTATCCACCTATTGATGGTGAATTTTGACTTGTGATAGAGGTTGGATATTGTGATTCCCTCCTTAGATAATTTTTTGTATGATAATATGATGTGAGATATAGAAATGGGGATCACTTAGTATTGATTTGGAGTAGTTTTGTGAGAGGTTGTCTATAGAGATTCCCTCCTCAAATTGTTTTTTATGTGATGTGATGGTGAGACCCACCGTAAGTGATAGGGGAGTAGCTACTATGTTGTGGAATTAGAGGATATGTGAATCACACCCAATGTGAGAGGTTGGTGGAACTGTTATGTTATAAGAAAGGATGTGATATCTAAATTGGTATATGACCCAACCCAGAGAGAGTGGGTAGTGGGCAGGAATTGGTAGAAACATTATTAAGGTTCATTTTTTTCGAACCCAAGGAGAATAGTGTACAATATAGTGTACAATATAAAACATACTAAACATATGTCTCATCTTGTTGGCATGCCTCACCTGATGACATGAATTCACCAACATGGACGGTTCAAACCCTACCTAGCCTAACTATTGGTTAGTATCCAAAATCAGAAAAAGATTCATACTAAGGGCCACTAGACTGAGTGAAATCCTAATCTAGTGTAACAACCTTTCACAAAAAATACTCTCTCTATTCAGGTTTCTATCACAAGGCTATAGTGGGGAGAGATAATCAAGATCAAACAAGTAACCAACCACATATACATGTGTCACACACACAAGCATCACACACAAGAATCACGCCAAATCATAATTAATCTCAATATTGACAATAAATGAAAACATAATTAATTCATGCAAATTCAATTTTACTCACCTTAAAGAGGAGGACCCGGTGGCGGAGGAGGAGGAGGCATCGATAGCAGAGGAAGCGGAGGCAGAAGAGGCAGCGCAGAGGCAGCACGGAGGTAGAACAGAGGCAGTGGAGGCAGCGGAGGCAGCAGAGGTAGCGGAGGCAGCTCGGAGGCAACGGAGGCAGCGGAGTAGGTGGAGGAGGAGGAGGAGGAGGAGGAGGAGGAGGAGGAGGATCCGTGGTAGAGGAGGAGTAGGAGTAGGAGTTGCGGCAAGAGGAGGAAGAGGAGAAGTAAGCACTGGAGGAGGAGAATGAGGTGGCGTCCACGGTAGAGGAGGAGGAGAAGGAGGTGGCGGCGGAGAGGAGGCAGTGGCGGAGGCATAGGGTAGGGCTTCCGTGATTGACAGGGTGTGGGGAGGAGGATCCACGGCAAGAGGAGGAGGAGGAGAAGTAGGCTTCGAAGGAGGAGAATGAGGTGGCGGTTGTGGCAGAGGAGGAGGAGAAGGAGGCAAGGGCGGAGGCGCAGGGTAGGGCTTTCGCAAAAGCTTGACAAGGTGCGGGGAGGAGGAGGAGGACCCGATGGCACTTATAAATCCCATTGGGACCTTTATCAGTGCTTTTTTAGCGCTGATAAAGGTAAGACATTATCAGTGCTTTTGTAGTGCTTATAAAGGGTTTCTTTATCAGCGCTTTTCATTTTAGCGCTGATAAAGACCCACTTTATCAGCACTTTTGTAGCGCTGATAAATCCATACTTTATCAGTGATGATAAATGTATAAATTTAATAATTTGTTTATATTATTATATATTTATTTAAAATGATATTTATGATAAATATATATATATTTATTAATAATTATAACTCTAAATAAATATATCTTTATTTATACTTATAAAATTATTTGAAAGGTATATTTATATATATATCATTGAAAATATAATAAAATATATATTTATTTTTTAAATATAATGTAATTTTAATTATAAGTGTACATTTTTTAGAAAATATATATTATATGGGTAACATAATGAATTATAAATCAATAACACGTCAACGTGATATGTAATTATAATCTATAAATGAGCATTATTCATGCACATATATAATCATATAACATATATGCATGATATATTCATTGACCCCAATTCATTGGAAAACACATATATATTCAATAATTTTAATTATACATATATATTAAAAAATATTATATATTTATAAATAAAAAAATACATTAAATATAAACAAAGATAATAAATATATATATTAAATATAATGAATTAATAAATCTAATAAATATAATTAATTAATTAATCTAATAAATCTTATAAATCTAATAAATATATTTATTATTAATCTTATAATTATTTAATTATATATATATATAGTTATAACATGGATTTTTTATTTAATGTATACAATAAACATTATCAGAGCTAAGAAAAGCGCTGATAAAGGGATATTTAAAGCGTTGATAAATGTACCCTTTATCAGTGCTTGTTTTAGCGCTGATAAAGGGTACATTTATCAGCGCTTTTTTTAGCGCTAATAAAGTCCTACCCCTTTATCAGCACTTTTCCGTTAGCGCTGATAAAGGCAGGTTCCTGCCTTGCCCAGTTTTTTGGTAGTGCACATTGTGCTTTGGCAATGGTACCTCCCTCTAGGTTGAGGGAAAGCCTATGTTCATCAGGATCACCCTCTATATTCATAAGAAGCTGGATATAACTTAGGTGGATATAGACTCCTTGATCCTTCATGATTCTATTCTTGGTAAAGGCTCCACTCCCTAGTCCATATCCTACCTCGTCAAGAAATACAGTGCCCTTCTTTGCAATAATATCCAAGTGACCCACACATGGAGTGAGGGTAATAAGGTCATGGATCACATGGCTTCTTTGGCAGACTAGAGCTCCAAAAACACTAGTCTCCTTACTATTAATTGATTGAAATGATAGGGTGTTAATTTTATTAGAGGGGATTCCCTCATCCTGCACTACTTTAGACCTCCCTAAGCCTGGTGTTTCCTTATTTTCATTATTGTTTTCTTTCATTGAATAAAAATTTGATTTGGATGGATGGAGTTTTTTTTCTCTTTACCTCCCCCCCCCCCATTAAATTTTCTATCATTTTTCTATGCCATTGGAATTCTTCTTCAAGGGTAAATATTCTTTCTCTCATATATTTTACTAATTCACTTTGATCCTAATCTTGTTTTTTTTCTCAAAATATTTTTGGGGTGTCACCCCAAAACCTGCACCTCTGACGCAGCCATACTGTTCTGACTAATTCAGGGCCACTGATAGTATGTGTTCATCTGGTACAGGTGTTATTGATTATTATGACTATATCAGATAGAAAATATAGGAAAATAAGTTATCATTATTATGTAATAGTTATTTAAATCAAAACAACTTTTTATTATGTAATACTTACACATGTTTCCCACACTTTTTGTGTGTTTTCATCTCTTCGTGTCCCATATTTATTTACATGTGCATCCTTCCATAGCACATGGTGTGGGATGGAAGTAGATTTGGATTTGGAGTTATCAATATGTATATAAATAGTGGAACATAATTATTTTGTTGTTTCATGTCACATAAAAGTATTACGATAGATTTAAAATACATATCAATTTTCTTTCAAGTGAAACGTACCACATCCTTGCTTTACGATAGGGGTACATTGGTTTTGATGCTCGTTCCTTATTTCCTACACTCAATTTTTATTTCATAAATAATAAATTGTCAATAAATGTGATGAATACATGTATCATCAAACAACGTATTACTATCCATAATGTACCTGATAAAACACATATGCACGACAACTAGTAAACACATCCCATGCTTCTTGGGTTATCAGGTGTGTATAGATAAGTGGTGGGTGCAGGTTTATTTTCCCTTCAGAATCTTTAAGATGATGTCTTGTTAGAATTGTGTGAAATCCTATGTGAATCATTCCAGCAAGCATTAATACTAATTTATTTTGGGATTCATCTACTATAAATGTACTCTGCAATAGATTATGAAGAGTAAGTAAATGTTTCGTTATTTTATTTTTAGTAAAATAAATAAATGATATCATAATGTTACTGTAATTTCTTCCCATATCAGTATCTTAAGATCGGGCACAACATGGGGCCACAAATCTACATCAATCGGCACACATTACCAAGTAAAGATTCCAATGCAACTACTAAACATGGCCTTATTGGGGTTAACATGCTAGCCTCATGCATTCTATCTGACCTCGTATTTGATTCCTTTGACTTTTTGATCACTTAATAATTTTTTCTAACACTGTCAAACTATGATGCTTCTGTTTTTTCTACGTCACTGGTCCTTCATTTTCTACCATTTCCATGAAATCAACATCGTTAATATGTTCCTCTGGAGCGGTAGCATTTGCAAGTGTATATGGTCATTTTAACTCTGCATTGGGAGCAATAGCAGGTTGAGAAACCTATTTTTCCTCATGAATGGGAGTACCAGCATGTGTAGAAGGTTGTTTCTATACACTACGAGTAGAAGTAGGTTGAGAGACCTATTGTTCATCAGTATTGGGAGCACCAACACTTGTAGAATTCATTATCTGTAGAAGTGGTTAAATATTTAATTTAGAGTACATAAATGCAGAAACAAATAGATAATAACATGATTTAACACAATGTATATTATAAAAAAATTTAACTTGATTATTGAACTCTCTTTTTATTTTTTAAAGGTTGAATGGATTTGACCCCTCTATCGACGATCCGAATACCTTCATTGTGGTCTTCTCTAACATACAAAATTCCATCTATATTGGGACCACTATGAAATTATTGTGATGTCCTAATGAAAGGGTCATCCAAAGTTGATTTTTCATCTAACCCTTTAGTGGTTTTGGTCAATAATAGAAAAATTGACCACTTTCAGTTTTTGGGATCTAGAACATAAAATACTTGTACTGCCTATGATACCATTATAAATGGTTTGTCTGTGTACCCTTCCTTATTGAAATCAACTTTCATGAATCCCAATTCATCTATTTTAACAACAATCCTATTATAAACCCACTTGCATTGAAAAATAATAACTTGGAATGTTTTATAATCCAACTCTCATATTTATTTGATGATACCAAAGTATGAAATATTTGCATAAATTGGATTTATATCCTTAGTACTAGAAACATGCATCTCTTTAGCCACAAGTGTAACTCCAATATTTTTCATGGTACTATATTCATCGTGCTTATTTGTATAGAATGTATATCCATTAATTACATAACAATTGTAAGCTAATAAATACACACTTGGTCCTCCAGTTAGCCATTGAAGTCATTCTGAAATTGAATCGGGATTTTTATCTGACTCCTTAAAAACATGGCCCTAAAACCATCCTATAAACTATTGATTATGTGTATTTGATATCCATATTTCATCCCTTGATGGATTCAAATGCCTAATAATTTCTTTGTGGTTTTCAACATATGGGGTAACCTCCAAACTGTTATGAAAAATGTAAAGGTGGGCCTATTCCCAATCTATAATATTGATTATGACAACATCTTTTCCAAAAATTCCTTCACCCACAAGCCACCTAGTGTGATGAGATTCTGATAGTCCAATGATTTCCACACAAGATAGGTATTTGGTATAGAATTCAATAGATTCCTCAATAATATATTGCTCCATAATACAATCATGTGACCGACTTTGATTTTTGACATACTCTTTCAAAATCTTCATATACTGTTCAATGGGGTACATCCATATATAGTGTACAAGACCACATAGTTGAATCTATTTCACCAAGTGAACTATCAAATGAACCATCATGTCAAACAATGTTGGTAGAAAGAACATTTCCAATTCACATAATATGATGGAAATTTATCTTTTCATAGTTGATAATTTCATTGGGTCTATAACATTGTTGCATATAGATTTGAAGAAGAAATGGATCTTGGTTGATGTATGATAGACATTCTTGGAAAAAATGCAACGTAAAGATATAGGCATTTGATCTTGCATCAAAACATGGAAGTCATGTGATTTCAGACCCTTTAACTTTAAATCAGTCAATGATGTGATTTCTTGATATTTGATGAATACCCCCCTGGAACCTTTACATCATTCAAGAAGTTTCAAAATGGATATATCTCATTCCTAGAAAGTGTGTAAGTAGCTAGAGGAAGAAAAGTTTGTTTTTCACCCATCATTGACACTAAATCTTCAAGTATTACCATGTTAAATATGTCCAAATTAGCCTAAATTCCATAATTTGTTTTACCAGGAGTATTTATCAATGTGCTGATGACGCTATCACATAATTTTTTTTCAACATGCATAACATCAAGAAATTTTTTGACGTATAAGAAATTCCAGTATGGTAATTCAAAAAAAATTGATCTCTTTTTCCAACTGGTTAAGGTTTTTTGAAAACAATTTACCAAAAGCAGTGTCCATATATTTTACTTTCTCAAATAGTTTATCACCTATTGGTGGAGATGGTGTTTCATGTTCTTCTGAACTTCTATCGAATGATGGCGTCCAAGATCAGTAATTATGACATTAGGGTAGAAATCTATGATGTACTAGAAACATGGATTTCGATGAATGTTTCAACCTAATTGATTGTGTACCTTGTTCACAAATGGGACACCCTTGAGTTCCTTTAATTCTATATCTTAAAAAAATTATATAAGCAGGAAATTCATTTATCACCCCGTACAACATGGATCTCAATGTGAAATCTTCATTTCTATAAGCATCATACAATGTGAAAAATAAATCCCATAATAATTTCAAATCCTCAATCAATGGAGCCAAATAAACATAAATATCATTACCTAGTTTTTTTGGTCCTTATATAAGCATAGATAACATTATGTATTTTCATTTCATGCATAACCATAGTGGAAGGTTATAATTTACCAACATAATTGGCCATGTACTATGAGTGTTTCTTTGAAAACCAAAAGGATTCACTCCATATGTAGATAATGCAAGATAAAGGTTTCTTGACTCGTTTCCAAATTTAGGATACTCATGATCAATTCTCTTCTACTGAGGAGAGTCCATTGGGTGATGTAATTTCCCATATTTGTCTTTTGTATCTACGTGCTGTTAGGTTTTCGAGGCCTGCAGCGGAAGCCGGTGGGCCAAGGATTTTAAAATTTTATTGGAAAGATGATGGAACTTGTCGACGCCAATGATCTGAGCCCCGGAGAGGTCTGAGGATCTCACGTAAATTATAAGGATCACAAAATTAAAATGAAAACGTACCCATTTCAAATCCGAAGGCACGGTCGACTACAACTAGTCGATGGCGATCGTCGCTTGAAGGATCCAAATCAGGATCCCTCTAGATCATCTACACGCACTCCAAAAATCAGATGGAATGTCGATAGTCGAATTCTGGGTGCTAGCGTGGCGATCCGGCGAAGCTTTCGATGTCCCGACGATCACCGCATCGAGATCTCTTCAATGCTTGAGGAAGAACTTGATCTGAACATCTTGGATTGAGATCTTTTCTCTCTAAGAAGCAGGAGGAGAGAGAGGCTCTCAATTTTCATTCCATGAAATGAATGAATAGTGATTTTCACACCAAAGAGAGAGAGCCTCCTCTCTTATTTATAGAGACGTTGATAAATACCCGGTAGGGTTCCCCGGCCCCTGTATATTTCAACGTTCACTAAATAAGTAATTTTGACGAACTTAACTGTGCCAATATTATTTATTATTTTTATCACATACTTGTAGTATATATGTGAAATATATTACATGATAAAATCTGAGCCATTTAACTTGACTAGATGTCCCGCTTAATATTAAACGAACCTTGAATATTAAAATAATATTCATTCGATTAATATTTTCTCATATTTACTGAACTCGTAAATAGATTAAATAAATTCAATCCCAAATATTCGTAACTTGAATATTAATGAATTTATTTAATATATCAGTGATCGATAACTTGGAAAATGCTCGGACCCCGTGGCGGGGCCCACTAGGTCCATATACCTATTCAACTGAATATGGAAGATTCTTGAATATGCTATTGTGTGTGACCCTCTAATCCCTCATCTCGATAGTAGTGAATAAAATCCACAGACCAAGAGTGGAGTCTAGAAACTCATCATGGCCCCTAAAGAGATAAGGATAGTCATAGAAACAACTACCATCCTATGAACACTGACTATGTACTATAATCTCTTCGTCATTAAATATCTCATAAATCAGGATGCACTCTTGTGTCATCGTCCTTATCTTGCTTTATTATTTGTTGATATATCTGGATGGATTTGACTTTCTACTGCTTTGGCCAAAGACTTATGAAGGCAACACCATCCTGATCAACCAGGCCCGAGATATACAACTTCTTGAACTTGGAAGTGACAAATACTTTCTTGATCATTCATCCAATGTCATACCACCAACGACGCACCCAACACAAACTACCTCACCAAAAAATCACTGCTATGGTTTTTTTCTTGCATCAAAGTACATAATAAAATGATATACATTGGTAATGTTCTCAAGTCAGGAGACCAATACACATGTTCATAGATAGGAACAACCAATAACACCCAAAACATGTGGTGTTCCTATTGGCAGGTATGTCCTCATGATCTCACTACTAGAGATCACCAAGTTCGAACTTCATGAGAAGAAGTATCAATGCTTATGATCCCCCATCACCTGATAGTCAGACATCTACTGTGTCCAGTCAGTAAGATGTATCTAGACTATAGAACATACATTTAAGATCAATGTCATTGTATCTCAAGGTTCTCATTATAGCTTGGGATCTGTTATAACCTCTTGACACAATAATTAACCTTTGGACGTTACCATTATTATAGTGGATGCAGAAAATTATGCACTATAATGGTAATATATCATCATGCGTATCTAACTGTACACGTGATACGGTAATCAAAAGTACTACATAGTTGGGTCTAGGGAACCCACTATTTCAACACTCCCACTTTCACTAGAGCCAACTTTCTAACTAAACTTATTAGCTACTCACATGATAAATTCCATGCTTCTGTTGAGTAATGGCTTTAACTGCTGGGCCTGCCATGTTTTTTTCGCGTGGTATATCTGTTATATGCGACCTCTTCAGCTTGAGTAAAACTTCTCAAGATAAGGTATCTCTGAGTATATTACTTTTTTCCATTTTCATAACTTGACAACTTGGCTAGTAAGAATATCATAATTCTCATTATGATAATAATTTTCTCACTATGTGTGAATCCAAGAACTGGAACAAATCGTTGTGATTTATAACTGCTTCTTAGCTGCCTTAGAAGCTGCAACGTACTCGGTATTTGTAGGTATGGCTACCACTAGCTTTTATGAGATTGGCTCACTCATCTCCTTTGCCTAACTACAATATTAGATCAAATTGATCTAAGGGTTACTAGTTTGTGTCCCACAAAAACTAGTATACCTTCCTCTCCATATTCCAGGTACATATCATTTGTACTTGCTGAAGTACAAGATGATAGTCCTGACTGCATCACTTGCAGTGCTCTTGGAAATAATTGATATCTGCCTATTATATCCTAGAAGTATCAATTATTGTACATATTATGGCATATGTGATTGATCCATTTCCAAAGAATATGGTATCAATTCACAATATAATCTCTACACATGATCCGAACATGTTAACCTGGAGAGATTAAGCCATGTGACATAGGCAACAATTCTAAATTTGAATTGTTCCAACTTGTATTTTTCAATACAATGTCACTATATGTATGATTGACTAGGACCAAGAAACCTTTTGATCTACCTTAGTAGATCTTGTTCCCTAGAACTTAGGTTGCTACTTGAAGTCAATCATTAGAGAATTTCTTTTAACCTGATCTTATCTAACTGTAAGATCAAAATCTATTTTTCATATTTTGTCAAACATATTTCATTTGGAAAACATTGGAGCTCCCATTAAACTTTGGTATACACAAGGAAAAGAGTCATTTATAATTAATGCTCTAACATCTTGTTGCTTACTTTAATCCGGAATTGGATTTCAGTAACTTTCAACCCTTATTGGCATCATTTGATGTCATCATCTCTTTCTGGTTGCGTCGTATAGACACCTTCCACAAAAGATGATCTTGACATCCAATGACCAATAAAATGATCATAGAAGTTCAGTTATGACAAGTAAAATTCTAATATATTTAAGCGTATTGACTTACTATAACCAATCGAGCCTTATTGGTACCATACTTGTACCATCCATGTATCATTTCATTTGAATACCCACCACAGTATTCAATTTAAAAGCCCCTTAGTAATTTGATACATGGAATCCATTATTGAATTTTAGTTGATCTTGTCAATCATAGCTCATTGCCTTATACTGCTTACTTGTAGGATTTATTTTTCTCAATGAATAATATATCACCGACCACGGTGAATATAAAACCATCACCATGGTTTCATTCTTCCTACGTAGTATGTGTCTCTGGAACATGCCTATTCCACATGTATTTGTGGAACTTGTTCCCTATGCCAACCATTTGTGCATCTCAAGCATTGACTAAGTCCAAGTCAATTCAGCTCCCACGATCTCTAATAGAGATGTGCACCCTTGAATAGAAATGTAGTATAATACTTGACTACATCTTTTCTATCTTAGGAATTTAGGTAATATCTTAAGCAACTATTAGGATAATTACCTCAAATGCACAACGTGTTTAACTTGATGCATGTTTGTTTAAATCCTAACAAACGCTTTGCATCTAAACACGTCCTATGACATAATGGATTTTCTATCATACTATGACTCGTATGATATATATTTTTCATTTTAATTGGCATATTTTTTATGGGTTTAAGCCATTATTTTCAAAGCACATTATGAAATATAATGGAATTTACTGTAGGTTGTAACATTGATACAACTTACATCATAACTTTGATGTATAAAATGTGCGTTTAGGAATTGCTCCATGCTACATTTTGTTGATCAATGTTAATATGTAAGACTCTTCATCGATCCTCCTTATGAACATAAATACGGTGATGTAGATAAGATAACATGCATTTAAGAATTACTCTGCGCTACATTATCATGATTGGACGGTCATTTCACCGAATGTATGTTTTCGGTGTCCCAAATTATATTTACCCTAACAAGTATAGCACCAGTAAAGGGTTGATCCATAGGGAACTATGAGGTTATTCTATCTTTGCTTAATTTAGTTTGTATTTTTGTTTTTAGTGAAGTCTGCTGAATTTAGAGTCGATTTTGGTTGGTTGTTTGGGTATAAAAAGAACAATTGGTTTTTAAGCTTCTTTTAACAAATTAATTACTAAAACGAAAGTAAATATGGGAGAATTGGTTTTGATGAAAATAAAGAGAGAAATGTGTTGGGGTTATGGATTTGTGATAAGTTTATTAAATCAAGTTGCTTATGAGGTTGTGTTGTTCATGGTAACTCAAATCTCTGGGTTTAATTTGTAATAAAGTTTCCTTGGTCCGGTAAACTTTATATTTAGAACTGAAGAGACTAACTCCTTGGTCTGGTAGTTAGTATTTAACAGATCTTTATTTGGCTTAGTCTATTTTGAGCTGATGGTTACTTCTAATGGTCATGGAGTTATTCGTCATTATTCTTCTTTTGAATCCCTGAAAATTCTTCCCTTGGTCTGGTAATGAATTTCCATTGATAATATGAAGTGATTTAAGAAGAATAAGAAGAGATTATTAAAATAAACACATTCAGAGAAACTTAATTCAAATTAAAACTCATCAGATTCCACAACCCCAACACACTGGGTGTTTAGTTACACATAATGAAAATGATAAACACAAAATTGTTGATACCTGATGAAATCATGCTTGGAACTTTGAAAACGGAATGATTCTTCGGTAGATGGAAGAATGGTGGTACGATGGAAGAGCGTCTTTCCTTCGGAGCCTCAACCCTTTCTCCAAAAAATACTCACACACACCACTCTCTTGGTCTGGATGCCAAGGCCTCTTTTTATAAAAAAAATAAGTACACGGCGTGTATTAAAAGTACACAACGTGTACTTTCATCAACATGTTTTTGGATTCGTTTTCTCCGCTGGTAGGTGGCCTAACACACCGTCTTTAACTTGGAACACAGCGCCGCCTAGTAGGTGAATATACACGGCATGTAGCGCCTCCATACATGGAGTTTAGTCTCAAAATTCAGCCACCAACCCCTTCTAGAAGTGTAGACACGACATGTAGAAATGGCACACGGCGTGTCCCCTTCAGCCAGCCACATGGGCGTGTAAACTCTTCTCGACCACCAACTGCTTCTAGAATGTCTTACACGGTGTGTATCAATGTGAACACGGCGTGTACCGCATTCTGGTTACTTGGGCATGTATTTTTCCTGGTCAACTCGTGTCTGACTTGGAATGTACACAGCGTGTATATAAGTACACGCCGTAAATTTTTGCTCTATTCTTCTCCATTTTGTGTATTTGGCCATAAACTTCCTAGAAATGAACAAGATCACCAAAATCAAAGTATTTGTTCTCTAAGCAGTAAGTAATTGCTGAAAACTTGTTCTTATTTTTCAGTAGAGTATATGAAAATGTATACACAAATTGGGTGTATCAATGATCGATGATTTTTTGGCCAAGATATTATTCGGAAAGCCGATCCGAAGCAACTCATATCTTCTTACCAAACCTATACTTCACTGGTACATTCCTTAATAACTTAAAGGAAACTTATGAAGTATCTTTATCTCTTGCTTTCTTTGGAATAGTTCACACTGTCTTGTTGAAATAACCTCGGAAAGCTTTGTGGCATACCTTTATTTCTAAAGGTTTCTTTGTCTAAACTAAGGATGTCAATAATACCAAAGGTGTTTAGCTGTGCTGAGCCTAAATACCATACTGTGGTATGTATTTGACATCCAATTTTAGTTTTACTTGACAAAGAATCACATTGCCACAACTGGGTAGGTCTTACATTTTATATTCACCATGTATTTTCATTGATTCAAGTAGCAGAGAACTATTTATTGAGTATGTTGCTACAAACAACATTCATTCCAAAACATGGAATAATGTCTCATCATTTCCAAATGGGCACATGATATAAATGTTTTTGGTTATACTCCAAAACTTGTTCAATTTGAATTAATCACTTGGCAATTAGAAGTTATGTGTTTCTCACTGCTGACTTAGGAATCACCCTTTCTCAGCTGCTTGGAGAAGACACTTTACTTCTAGTAATGTTTCTCTACTTGCTTGGTTACTGTATTTAAATAAATATGTTATTGTCATATTATATTAAATACACAAGAAGTATGTTAGAAACATTAATATACTTGATGAATATAAACTGAACGAGAAGCGGGTACTTGCTTCTTGTATTTCAGTTTTTAAACTTCCATGAATTTATTTCAATATGTGATGAAAATAACCTCCTGTTAAGTAACCATCCACTTTTCTTTGAAGGGCATGACGAAGGTGCCTTTGGTGTAACTTTCCATAGGCATTTTCGCCTTGTCATTAAATTTATTCACCATAAGAATAAAAGATGGTGTTATCTCCAATATTCTTATTACTTGGCGAATGTAACCTTAAAGGTAATGAAGCGCTTACTCTATATCGTTCATTTGTATCCTTAAACGAAACAAGATTAATTGGGTGTAAAAGGTATAATAATGGGATGAATTGAAAGATTTTAAATTGTCTTTCACTTTACACAAACCGAGTGCAACCATCACGTTCAAATCTTGCTTCACATTCTCCTCTAAAGGATCTTGAAGATGAGACTACATGTGACCATCATCCAAGTCATGATGTAGCGACCACAACTAACATCAGAGGTTGATGATAGCATTATGACAGATCTATCATATGCTTTTTTCATGGTCTCTTGTAAGTAATTTTACACCCATTGCTTTCTAAGGTGGTTTAACAGGTTGGGACACAGGAACCTTAAATTTCCATTATGGTAGTAATGTGCGCAAGAACCTATACTAATCTTTGAAAATTCGTGATTAGTTTAGACATTAACTTTGTCTAATATTTATCGCAGTTTTATTGTGGTATTCCTTGTCATTATCGACAAATATACTTTAGCATATTGTACTTTTATGTGATTACCAGTTTAGACATAATTGATTAATTTAATCATTAAATGTCTCCCACTAATTTTTTGAATTCTAGGAACCCTCTGTACTAGAATTGGAATACTCTTGAGTATTATAGTAGAAAGGATCCCTGAACCTCCCTCATAGTCTATAAGCTATGGCTACGCTACTACTCAGAGGGTCCAAGGTAGGCTTTTGGCTGGCCAACCGCATTAACTCGTGGTTCCTTGATCTGTTGAGTGAAGTCCCAATTTCAAAAATCCTTTACTGATTTACTCAACGCTTGCCTCTAAAATTACAACAAGCTAGACAAGGCTATTTCATTGCTGCAATTTTAGTTAAGTCGACCCACCACACAAATAAGAACTCCCTGGTAGTAAGAGGCACCCTCAGTTAAGGCATGACCGGCACCTCAAACACTCGGTTTTGTTCAAACTTGAATGATGGAAGGATGTTTGTGACTTAATATTTTCTTTGAGGGTTTTATTGGATTTCTATCTCAACAAATGTAATCCATTTATATTAAACTTGTTCATCTATGTTGACGTGCTCACAACTGAACTTTAATAGAAAAACATACGTCGCTTCTTTATGCATTTTATTATCTATTATTTTATGTATTTTTCTCGCTGTTCTAAAATGCATAAAATAATAAATAAATTCATAAAGGTAAACTACTACTCGACTGTTCTTGAACATCTAAACGACCTAAGCACATCGTACCTGAGTCGTATGCTTGACTCTTGATGTAGCTTGCCCTGTCATGTATATCTGCTGGTCTTCTGGAGTATCGTCATGTCTTGGCAGGGTCCACGTCACGTCTTGGAGTACCACCTCATCTTGGTGTGGTCCACGTGTTGCCTTGCATCGTCTTGATCAATGTACACTGCCTTGTGTTGACGGGGTCCACGTTTTTCATCATCTTCATCCGAAGTACAAAATTACTCGTGTGCAGGCGAGGGGGACTCGGGTATAAATTTACATGAGGTAAATTGGGCGTGCATACCCTTATACTATTTAACCGAAAAATAAAGATGATGTGCAGACCATCTATTTAATTAATTACAAGCATCGCACACATTTAAACAATTAATTAATTAATTAATTAAATGCATACATACAAGGGTCGATGCTCAAGACCAGACGACGGGTAAAATAAAGCGCGGTAAAATTAAAATTCATTAATCAAGTGTGAGGGTCTATTTAATTAAATTAAATTAATTAATAAATTCAAATAATTTAATTAATTATCAGTCTTCTAATTAATTTAATTTTAATGCAAAAATTAAATTAATTGAACTTAATTCAATTTAATAACTAAATTGAATTAATTTTATCCGGGTATTATAATAATTAACCAAAATTAATTTTAATTAATTTAATTTATAAACTAAAATTAAATTAATTAATTTAATTAATCTTGATTAATTTAAATTGGTCGATCCCTGAAACGCGACTGCAGGGCCTGTGCGGGTTGGGCCAAAACTCACGCAAGGCCCTACGAGACCATCCAAAGCCATGTTGGGCCTGGACGATCTGTCCGGACCGTTTCACGACCTTTTTTTTCCTGCAGGGAAAATAACTTGCAAGGAAAAATTTAAAAGTACCTCACGGGTGTAGACGGAGGCGGGTCAGTGGTCCGGTGCCGCCAATGGGGCGGCCTGGGGAGGGGCACGTGGGGAAGCCCGGGATGTGGTGTCGCGACCTGGTGCGTGGGCAGCAACCAACCGGATCGGCTGTTCCGGTGAGCCGAGATAACCTGGAGGGCTAGGCCAGCGCCCTGCCGCTATGAAAGTCCGGGGTTGGCCGGCCGTGGGTCTCCAGGTTGGAGCAGGGTCGGCTTCTGGGAGCAAGCAGGCCTGGCTGGTGGTGCGCGGTCGGGCAGCAAGCGCTTCGGGAGGTCTGTCCAGCAGTGCGGGGTGCGGTCGGAGTTTTCTTGGGCGCGGGTCACCTGGGAGGAGGCTTCAGGGAAGGTGGTCGGCAGGCCTGTTGTGCCGTCGAGGAGGGCCGAAGGGCGCAAGGTGAGGGCCATCCGGGAAAGGCGGTTATGTGGGAGATGGGGTGTGGCACCTGTGGTCTGCTGAGAGTCGACTGGGATGTTGCATGCGGTGCACCGTGGTCGCAGCTGGAGAAGACAGGGAGGAGGCCCGGAAGGCCTACGGACTCCGGCGCTGGGGCGCCGTCCTGGTGCTATAGCAGGTCGCGTCGGAGGAGTAGGTGGTGTTGCATTCGCCGCTCCGGTGCTGCAGCTGTGCGCCGCGCCGGAGGGAGAGGGGTCCGACAGGGGTCCTAGTGCGGCGTCCAGGAGAGGTCTGCTATGGGAGACCGGTGGGATCTGAATGGGGGGAGCCCTCCTGTGCGGCATCCCGAGGGAGACCGGCCAGGGGTCCGCCGACCCCTGGTTTCCCTTTTTTTTTGCTTCTCCTTCTTTCAACGCGCCATCCCCCCCTTGTTTTTTTTTAAATTAAGACTTTTTGAAGTCCTTCTTTGCCCCCCCCCCCTTTATGAGTCTTATTCCACCCTTTTGAGTCAAGTCACCATAAAAAATAAAGGCTAAATAATATCCTTTCAATTTAATAATAATAAATTTATTATAATAAAATAATAATTTATTATTATATTATTATTATTATAATAAAATTAATATGCAAATTACTAAATTAAAAAAAATTATAATTTGCACAATTAAATTTATTTCGGATGAACCGATTGAAACTTAATCGGTTCACCAAGATTAAATAAAAATAACCAAGTTCAAAACGCAAATTTCGATCCAATCCAAAAAAAAAAAAAATTGGTTGTATCCTGGCCATTCGAGATCGGATCGAAGCGCGGTTTGAACCACTGAGACTGTTTTTGAACCCTCTACTTAATTTTATGTAAATTAATTTTATTTCGCTCAGAAAATTTACATGATCCCTCTGATACCACTGTTAGGTTTCTGGGGCCTGCAGGGGAAGCCGGTGGGCTGGGGATTTTAAAATTTTTATCGGCGGGACAATGAAACTTGTCGTCGCCGAAGATCCGAGCCCCGGAGAGGTCTGAGGATCTCGCGTAAATTATAAGAAGCACAAAATTAAAATGAAAACGTACCCGTTTCAAATCCTAATGTGTGGTCTATTGCAATTAGTCGATGGCGATCATCGCTTGAAGGATCCAAAGAAGGATCCCTCTAGATCATCCACATGCGCTCCAAAAATCCGCTGGAATGTCGATCGTCGAATTCTAGGTGCTAGCACGGCAATCCGACGAAGCTTTCGACGTCCTGACGATCACCGCATCGAGATCTCTTCGATGCTTGAGGAAGAACTTGATCTGAACATCTTGGATCGAGGGCTTCTCTCTCTAAGAAGTGGGAGGAGAGAGAGGCTCTCAATTTTCATTCCATGAAATAAATGAATAGTGATTTGCACACCAAAAAGAGAGAGCCTCCTCTCTTATTTATAGAGATGTTGATAAATACCTGGTAGGGTTCTCATATTTACTGAACTCATAAATACATTAAATAAATTCAATCCCAAATATTCGTAACTTGAATATTAATGAATTTATTTAATATATCAGTGATCGATAACTTGGATAATGCTCGGACCCCGTGGCGGGGCCCACTATGTCTATATACCAATTCAACTGAATAGGGCGGATTCTTTAATACGCTATTGTGTGTGACCCTCTAGGCCCACATCTCGATAGCAGTGAATAAAATCCACAGACCAAGAGCGGAGTCTAGCAACTCATCATGGCCCCTAAAGAGATAAGGATAGTCATATCAATGACTACCATCCTACGAACACTGACTGTGTACTATAATCTCTTGGTCATTAAATATCTCATAAAGTAGGACGCACTCTTGTGTCATCGTCCTTATCTTTCTTTATTATTTGTTGATCTATCCGGATGGATTTGCCTTTCTAATGCTTTGGCCAAAGACTTATGAAGGTGGCACCATCCTGATCAACCAGGCCTGAGATATACAACTTTCTGAACTTGGAAGCGAAAAATCATTTCTTGACCATTCAGCCAATGTCATACCACCAACGACGCACCCAACACAAACTACCTCACAACGATATCACTGCCATGGTTTTCTTCTTGCATCAAAGTACGTAATCAAATGATATACATTGGTAATGGTCTCAAGTCAGGAGATCAATACACATGTCCGTAGATAGGAACAACCAATGACACCCAAAACATGCGATGTTCCTATTGGCGGGTCTGTCCTCATGATCTCACTACTAGAGATCACCAAGTGCGAACTTCATGAGAAGAAGTCTCAATGCTTATGAGCCCCCAGCACCTGATAGTCAGACATCTACTGTGTCCAGTCAGTAAGATGTATCTAGACTATATAACATACATTTAAGATCAATGTCATTGTATCTCGAGGTTCTCATTATAGCCTGGGATCTGCTATAACCTCTTGACATGAAAATTAACCTTTGAAAATTACCATTATTATAGTGGACATAGAAAATTCTTCACTATAATGGTAAGATATCATCATGCATATCTAACTATACACATGATACGGTAATCAAAAGTACTACATAGTTGGGTCTAGGGCACCCACTATTTCAACATGTGCCACGTCAATTTCCATGTAGTCTCCTCACTTCTATATAGGTGCCTAAACCATGGAATAATTGGAAAGTACCAAAAAAATTCATAGTACCGGATTCATCTTTCTTATATCGAGAAGAACCACTCTTTGGGCATTCTCTAAGTGATTTCCAATCCTTGAGAAACAATATACAGTTATTCAGGCAGGTATGTATTCTTTCAGAGATCATACCCATCAAGCATAGCATTCGTTTCGCATCGTATGTTCAGCTCAGGAGCTCATTATCTTCTAGGAGTATGTCATTCAAGGGAGCAAGTAATTCCATAAAACTGTCGTCACTCCATATGTTTCCTACTTTCAAATTATACAGCTTCAATACAATTGAAAACGTTATATATTTAGTGCAACCGCCATACAATGGCATCTTTGCACAACTCTTTAACTTATCAAACAATTTTGGGTAATCACGAAGTTCATCTTCAATTGTCCTTATCATTTTCTAAATACAATCTTCATCATCATTCACATTTGTAATCAAATCCTCGATACAGTCTTCTTCATTGTCCACAATTGTAATCATATCAGATGATCCATAAAACACAGTGTTATCTCAGCCACTAGCTACATTCTCTTTTTCCCCATGTTTATTCCAACATTTATAACTTTGATCTATTCCATGATAGATCAAGTGTTCTTCTAACTCCTCTGAACTAATTTGTCTTGAATAACAACAGTGTAAACACAGACAAGGGATTTTAGAAGGGTTATGTGCATGATCTTTTGCAAATTTGATGAACTCTTTCACTCCATATCCATACACTTTTGTCAAACACTTATAATTCATTCATTATTTATTCATATCCATCCTATTTGATTCGATAATATTAATATTTAACAAAATAAATACACAAAATGGGACTTTCAAATAAGTAGAACTCAACATTTTAATGATAGTTATTGTTGCATTTTGTTGTATGAGACTCAACCCCTTAGAATCTAACAACAAACCAAAAATAAGATGTAATTATAGAGGACTCCCATAATTTAAACTTTGCAGGTGATGTTGGATGCAAAGTAGGTTTAGGAGTTGCAATGGGGTTAAACATTAATTCACCTTTTGTGGGAGTGAGGTCATGATGAATATCCTATGGGTTGGATAGAGTTGGTGACATGCCATTGTCATTGTGTTATTATTAATCCACTTGTCTTCTCTATATAATGCAATAGTTTTCCTAATTATATAAAAATATAAATATAAAAGATTATAGAAAAAAACATTTTAGATTTCCTTTGAAAACTATTTATAAAATTGCACTTAAAATCTCATTAAAAAAACTAACCATTTACACAAATTCCTCTTTAAACTAACACGCCCTTTTTAAAATAAATCAATTAGTTCCAAACACTCTTTCACAAATACATGCACACTTTGAAAACAATCTAAATTATTAAAAATGAAATCTAGATTTTTCATGTTAAATCCTTTCCACAAATTCCAAAAAAAGTTCTCTAATTTTTCATAATTAAATCAACCACATCTCAAACATTTCAAATTAAATAAATTCCTTCTTACAGGGAAATATTCACACATGGTTTCAAAAATTAATGTGTTTCTCAAAATCCCCTTTTAATTTCAATACCAAAAATTTCATGTCAAAATGAAAAGAGAAGGTAAACCATATTTAAAACATTTCACAACCATTAAAATATGTTTCATTCCCTCAAAAATTTGGTTTTAAAATCAACTCACTCAATAAAATATCCTTTTCCATTTAAAAATATTCTTTTCAAAACACAAAACAAGATTTTAAGTGCTAAAATGGGATATTATAGAAAAACTTACATGAATTGGTATATAATGTACTATTAAAGTTTAAATTATTGGGGGAAACAATATAAAAGTTAAATTTAATGTCAGGCCAAAGATATTAAATCAAGGAAAAGATTTATATGAAGAAACCGAAAGGATATGAGGAATATCTAAATGGGGATGTTATATGAATATTCAAGTAATTCCTTTATGGATTGAAGTAGGTTCCTCAATAGTAGAACCAGAAGATTGAGGTTGCATGGTCGAAGAAGGATTCAATTAAAGCAATGCAGACCCCTATTTCTAAAAGAAGGTATGGGATAAATGAAGTTACATCATACTTCTTTTATAAGTGGATGGCATGTTAGTTGCTGTATTGGGATTTATAAGGAATATGGTTAAAAAACATGATTTTTCTAAAAGGCTCAAGATGAAAGATCCTAGAATTTCCAAGAAGATTTTTGGAATGTGAATCGGTAGAGATAGGAAGACTATAACATTGGCGATATCTTAGAAGGAATACATCCAAAAAATAATCAATAGATTTTGGATGACCAGATGTAATCCTATCTCAATTCCATTTGCTGGAATCTTTATATTAACTGAAGCGTAGGTATTGAGAACGAAATATGGGATCCTTTATAGGGAAAATATTCAATTATCATCAGTAGTTAGAATTTTGATGTACATGATGATTTTTACATAGTCAGATACTACCTTTATAGTGGTATTTTTGTGTCTTTCATGTCAAATCTTGGAAGGGAACCCTGGGAGGCTGTAAAAAATTCATCCAATACTTAATGGTATTGAATGATACATCAATGTTTCTTCAGGAAGATGATATTCTATATGGGTTCCTAGACACAAACATTGTTATATATTGATATACCTAGAAGAGCTTAATTATGTTAGTGTTATCCAATGAAGGGACAATGGTTAGTTGGATTTCTTAGCTGTAACTAGTAGTTAATTTTTTGAACATGGAAACTAAATTTGTGGAAGCAATTAAAGTGGGAAAGGAGTTTATTTTGTTAATGTGATTAATTAGTGAGCTTAAAATATTCTAGGAGGAGGGGATACTCTATTATGATATTCATAGTGTAAGGGTTGGTGTCCTCAGAACCAACTGTTGTGTACTTTGATTACATGAATGTTCACTTATTATATATTGTTCATTGTTCTGCATGACTATAATATAATAATATCTTGGAATATTTGTTGCATTAATAAGTTCATAGCAGATCCCCACTATGATGAGAACCTTGAAATTCTATAACAATATTCTTAAATAAAGTTCTACGGTTGGATGACATACTATGATAGGACACATAGTATACAGACCGTCATGTGCGAGTACTCGTAAGAAGACGAGACTCTCTCTCATGGAGTTCACACTTGGTAATCTCCAAGATGGGAGATTATGAGAACATACCCGCCAATAGCAATTCTGCATGTCTTGGTGTCATCGGACATTGTTATCTATGAGCGTGTGTAATGGTCCTTAGACTGGAAGATTATCATTAACTCATGTCATGACTCGCGCACTTAGATTTACTGACGAAAACCGTCATGCAGACAGTTGGTGGGAAGTAGGGTACGTTGGGTGCGTCACGAGTGACATGTTGTTAATGGATAAGTCGATGAAGGATTTGTCCCTTCCATTTATGGAAGTTGATATCTCGGCCCTTTGATTGAAATAGAACTGTCGCATTAAATTCCATGGCCATGGTGTGAACGACGAGTTTATTTCAGGTAGTCAAAGAACGACGGATCAAGCATATAGGTTTATGACACTACCATGAAACCTACTTGATGAGATGTCGAGACAAAGGGATTAAATTACACAGTAAGCATTCGTATGAGGTGATACGTCAATTCGGCGTCAACTTCTTTCTCTTGGGTGCCTTGACCCGTTGCTAGACAGTAATCTTGGACTTTAGGCAAGCCTGCCTAATGCCAACGAGAAAGAGGCCTAGAGGGTCACACACTAAGTGTATCCAAGTATCTCAAGTTGAATAAAGATTATTCTCGTACGTGGTTTAATAATTATTCAAGGAAGCCTAAGTTGTTTTAAATGATGGAGGAAAAATAAAATAAAACAAGTACATGTCGTATATTATTAAATGTACACGTCGTGTAGTTTTATTTTGGAAAGGAAATGAATAAATGAAAACAAGATATACACGCCGTGTACATTTAATGTACACGCCGTGTAGTTTTCAATGAAAAACAAGTACACACCATGTATTTATTATTACACGCCGTGTAGTTTTTCCAGTCGGGATTTTGAGGATATAATATCGTTTTATTAAATGATATTTATTATAATCAGCGTGAGCGCATGTCGAGGAATTAATTATTCGACATGGGGGTTTTCAATAAGAGTTAATGAAATAAATGAAACGCGTAACGCGTTTATTTATTTTCATAACTCTACAACCTCAAACTCGATTATAAATATCCTCACAACCCCAACTCTTTTCCAACACACAAGAGAATCGTTGTGCACAACATCTCTGGAGAATTCTTTCATGGCCGAAAGAACCTCTTCCTCCAAGAACGCTCTCAAGACCGAGAGAGATCATCTTCCATCGGATCAAGACGATCTAAGGCGGACAACGCAAGCAAAGGCTTCTCCATGCTAGCACCTGGAGAATCCTTTGGCGACGTCCATAGATACGAGGTACACGTGTGGATCACCGCTAGAGGGAGTCTACACTTGGCTTCTATGACGCAACGACGGATCACATCGACAACGTGATCAAGAACATCAACGAAGAAAGAACACCCAAAAGGTATTTCTTTATAATTAATTAAATTAATTATAATCAACCTGTAACGATCCTTGTTTGTGGTTCCGGGACAAACCATCTTCTTTGTCTCTTTCTGTGATTCGATCTGTGAAGACTGGCATTTATCGTCGTATTGATCCCGGATTGATCATTGCTAATGACAAAAGGCCAAGTGGGCACATCCACCCACGCGCTTCCGCTGCGCCCGGAACCTTTACATAGTGTGATTCACCAAAAAAATCAGGTGTTTCATTCAAGGATGAAACACATTGGCCTCATATTCAATTTCATCCAATATGTATTAAAAGACAAATTGTTAGAGTAATGAAAAAAGTTGAGAAATAGAACCTAGCCGATACATTCATATTGTTTCGTATCCATGAAAACCGAAGGAAATACTTTGCCGTAGTGGGACTAGTGTGACGACATTGGATAGAGAACATCACATACTATGTAATGGAGGAACGATGGTTATAATTTCCAATTTTAAAGAGGATTCCAATAATTTCCTTCAAATAGTCATCAAATGGGAGATTATTAGGAAATGATGCTTGTTTCAATTTTTTCAGTTCATCCAAGAGTATAAGTCACTAAAAGTAAGGGAGTTGTTGATGGAAAAGATGGAAGCGTCATAAAAACTACAGTAGTAAGTAGATTGATCAAAAGGGTGTGTTTTGATGGTTATGTCTTGACAGTGGTAGAGGGTCAGTTCACCATAAGGGGAAACCGATATATACACTACTCTTATGCTTCATATACACTAAGAATATCTCACCCAAGATGTTATGTCTCTTTCTCTTCAATGTATGAAGACCAAAAACTAGTTATAAGTCATGAATAGAGTAATTCCTATCATGAGGTCTTGGCTTTCCAGACCCATATGCCACAACTCCACTCCACTACATGAAGACACACCCCAAACCCAATCTCGATTCATCATGATAAACTTCATAACCATCTTCTGATTCATGGGTAATCAAATCTAGTGTTAATGTATGCAATGGACCAAACTAAGTCGACCTGAAACATCACCCGAGATGACCAACCAAAATACAATGAACAATATAAGAACCAAAACATGTCTGTGAGTAACTTGAAACAAGATAAACAGAGTACAACATGGAAGAAAAAAACACATCCATGAGAAATACAATATCAAGACAAAATGCTAAACCCGGAATAATATAATTCCATATGCACAAATAGTTTAGACCGGAACTTACAGTTCGGTGGCAGGGACAGCGGGGGTAGCGAGGGCAACGGTAGCGGCGACAACGGGGGCGGGGGCAGCGGGGACGGTGGAGGCGGAGGCGGGGGCAGTGGAGACGAATGTGGGGGCAGAGGCGGCGAAGGCGGAGGCAGAGGTGGAGGCGGCCGCGGGGACAACAGAGGTGGGGGCAGCGGAGGCGGGGGCAACGGAGAAGGGAGCAACAAAGGCGGAGGCAGGGGCAGTGGAGGTGGCGGGAGCGGCGGTGGAGGCAACAGAGGCGAAAGCAGAGGCGATATTGGCGATAGTGGCAGAGCTCGACTTCTGCAAAAGCTTGAGGGTCGAGCGGCAAATAGATCTATTGAGGTTCTTTTTATGAAAATGTGAAGGCTTTTATCATCACTTTTGGGAAAGTGTTGATAAAGGTCATTTTTTTAGCGCTAAATTATAAAGTGTTAATAAAACATTCTTTTATCAACGCTAAAAATATAGTGTTGATGAATTATGTTTTTATTAGTGATTTTTTAGCGTTGATAAAGACCTGATATTAATAAATTATTTATAATTATAAAATTATAATAAATATATTTATTATATTTATAATTACAATTATAAATACATAAATATTTATTTAGTCATAAATATATATATAAAATTATAATAAATGTATTTATTGTAATTTTATAAAAAGTGTATATATAATTATAAATATAATAACTATATTTATCATTTTAAAAAATTACAATAAATATATGTCTTTAATGAATATATATATATAACTAAATATTTATGATTATAAATATATTTATTATTTAAATTTATTTACTGTGATTTTAAGTATTTATGAGAACATAATAGGTTCATGGGAACATGAATGAATCATATACCTTGTAAAGTATAGATCATAAAAAAAATGAGTCATCATATATATATGGACAACATGAATAGTAACGAGGGTGTAATGTATAAATGAACATTCATGATTAATACATAACACATGAACGTCAATTATACTCACGCATATTTATTCAAATATATATATATATATATATATATATATATTTATTTATAGTTATAAATATATATATTTGAATTATTAAAAAATATATATTAATTAAAAACATGCGTTTTTAGTTTAATTTATACAAATAAACATTATTTTTAAATATAAATATAATAATTTTATATAAATTACAAATATTTTCTATTAAAAAACTTTATCAGTACTAAAAAAAAACGGTGATAAAATGTACACCTTTATCGGCGCATTTTTTAGTGATGATAAAAGGTAGATTTATTAGCACTTTACCGAGCATTGATAAATGCCCACTTTTTATGAACGCTTTCTGCTTAGTGATGATAAAACTTGATGCATCCCTTGTCTGGATCTGTGATAGTGAACGTTAAAATTAACGATGATAAAAGATATATTTATCGGCATTTTTTTGACGCTGATTGAAGTCATCGAATTTTAAAAGTACTTACAACCTCAACACTTTTTTAGTGTTGATATAAGTCATTTTTTGTGTTGATAAAATCTTAGTGCATTTCTTCAATATAATCCACAACATCATCTACATTTGTACATAAATTAGGTGATTGGTAATTTGTATTGTGATTCCACTCATGAGATGCGGTTACTTTGTCTGCATGTGTAATTAAACATTCATAACCGATCAATTCTATAACAAATTAAGTGTTATTCCAATTCATTTAAATCAAGTTTCTTTGAGTAACATTATAAACAAGGTCATAATTCGACAAGAGTCATTTGCATGGTCTAATACAAATATAAACTTTTTGACAACATTCTCATATTATGTTAACATTTGATTAACATTACTTAATTTTCAATTCATATTCATTGCATGTGGTTCATCAAATTAAAATACCAACAAAATTATTCAAATAAAACTCTAACAAAAAATATATAAAAGCTTCAAAAATTTAATTAGTTATAATGTCAAATAATTTCGTGTAAATAGTTAAAAACTATAAGAAGAATAAGAAACAATGACACTAAGACTTATTTATAAACGAGATTTGCTTTCTCAGCTCTATAAGAAAAAAGCAGTGATGGATATACTCATTGTCAGCATTAAAAATATTAGCGTCCAGAAATATCATTTTGCAGCGGATTAAACCCATAGCCACATAAATTGTTAAAAAAACAAAAACAAAAACGTCTCTCTAGCTGCAGCGGGAAGCCAAAAAAAATAAAAAATAAAAATGAAAAATGATTTCGAACGGCGGGAAACGCAAAATTCAAATTTCATCTGCAACGGCGAGATGGCGCGCGGGGAGCGCTCACGGCGGGAATGAAAAAAAAAAATTCAAACACAGGGGCAGAAAAGTAAAACAACCAGGTTTCACCTCCAACGTGATTGCCTTTAAGCTCGACGTGTTGATGAAGATCTTCATATCCCACCATGCACCCTCATCGCCAGTTGCAGGCTCAGCTCAAGCACCTTGCCGGCCTTCATTGACGTAACGTGGAAGGCTCTGCCACACCACAAGCTCGATCGTCCTCCCGGATTGCGCCTCCACAATTCCCGAGGCGGAGGACCAACTGGAGAGTACACTCCTGCTGTATGTTGTAATATGCCAAGGTACGACCATCCTCCAGCTCCTTGCCGTCGAAAACCAGCCTCTGCTCATGTCGGGCAAAGCCTTTCACGTCGCGGATCCATGACTTGATGCGGATGATGGTATCGCAACTCATCACCTCGAACGGGGTTATCTCCCCCGTAAGGGATTTCACAAAAATCAGCATTCCACCTCTCAAGCGGCGAACTAAATATACTGTAGATTCCTCTGGTATGAAGTACTCTTCCATGATACAGCAATCCGGAAGCAGTTCGCTGCCAAAAACCAGCTTTTGCTCATCAAACGGAATGCCTTCCTTGTTCTGGATCTGGCGCTTTAAGCTCTTGAACGTGTCTAAACGCCCCACCTCGAAAGGGATCGGTGGCCCGTTTACGGTTTTTACAAAGATCACCTTCCCGTCAATCCGGCGGAGAATCAAATGAAGGATGGACATCTCTTGTATGCTGTAATCTGCCAAGGTACGGTCATCTTCAAGCTGCTTGTCACCAAAAACCAGCTTCTGTTCACTTGAGGGAATGGCCTCGTTGTTCTGGATCTTGGCTTTGACAAGATGGATGGTGTCGGAACTATTCACCCGGAACGGTATCGTCTTCCCCGAAGGGATTTTCACAAATATCTGCATTCCTCCATTCAGGTGGTGGTTGGTCTTCTTTTGTATGTCACTGTCTGCCGAGCTGTAGCCATCGTCGCCGGCCTTGTCCAGGATTTTGACTTCAACTTTGTCAATGGTGTGGGAGTTTGTGACATCCACGGTTACAGTTTTGCCGCCGGCCAATGTTTTCACAGAGACCTGCATATCTGTTGTATCACCCAAACAATACATCACGACCCCAAGGACCGGCTTACAGATTACAGAAGTAACTTTCATCAACATTAAATCCTAGAAATGCACAAGGGACCATACTTTTGTGGACAGAAGGACAACGAGCTCATAAACGATTGGAAAAAAAAAATAAAATAAAAAACACGATCTTACTGAAGTGATTGAGGAAGCAAACAAGGAAAGGATGCTGAAGAGATCAGTATAATATAAAGCTGAGAGAGATGTAGATGAATTCAGCTGTGAACCGTGGGTGAGCGTGGACGGCGGGGGAGGTTGGTTCGTTTTGCTGGAAACTTAAACACCATCACGCGCCACCTCGGGTTTATCTGAAGTTTTTTAAATTATTTTCAAATTTTTATTAATGATTCAGTTGCCTATTAATGCATTAGTGTTTTGATTACACGCATTAATTGTATATTAAATCGGGATAAAAACTGCAAAATCCCCAAACAAACCCACCTCAATCACGACCATCTACAAAAGAACAAATAGTTGATTCTAAAACCCAAAATATGTAATATTTAAGATAATTTATTATTTATTTAAGCTTTAATCTAATTCCAATCTCTATCCATTCAAACACAAATGCAAAGAAAAATGATGCATAACCATTTTCTATGTCTCTACCGTGCAATCAAGATCATTTCATTTAATAAACCCTTTAAACTAAGGTTTATGAAGGGTTTTAAATGTAGTTACTCCACTATCACTTCCTCATTAGTTTGTTGCTCTGTCCCAATATTGTACATCTCAAGCCATCTCTCCAAAAGTATGCTTGAAGATACTTGGGTTATTGTTAACATATTATGCATTCAGTGCATCACATCATCTCATCACATACCATGCACCTCGTGCATCACATCATCTCATCATCCCATGCCACATCCTCATATAGTAACTGAGTAGGTTTTGGAAGCCATCACAACCCATGCATTGTGTAATATATCTCAAACCATTTAGGGTTGGCCTTGAGGTAAGCTCCATGAGCCCTCAGGTTAGGGCAAAATTTAAGGGCAAAATTTTTGATGTTAGTTTTGAGCAATTGAATTTACAAGGCCTTTTCTAAAGTTATCAAAACTTATACATGACATACCTATAATAATCATTTGGATGCTATACCGAAGATACTTGTGTGAAATAACCACAAACCATTACACCCCTTCACACACATATATATGGGAAAGATAACCACCATGCAAACTCACATAAAACTAACAGGAGAAGAGGGGGGCAAGAGGGGGGGAGTTAGCCATTTGTTCCTCATTAACTTGGATATTGGGAAAAACACCCTCCTAAAGTCCATTGGGTGGTAATTGCCCTATAGACAAGGGTGTAATATTGTATGAAATCACATAACATACATGATATATATAGCTCAAAACTGTATTATGAGCATAAATCCAGCCTTATGCTCAGTTGCATTTATCATTACCCAGGCACTCAAATACCACTGTTAAGGACTAAAAAACCTATAAGCACACATGCATTGCAAAAAGACTTTCATTCAAATTCTTTAATTGAAACATTTCATAAATACATTAATTAATTCAATAACCATTAATTAATGTTAAACCATTTCCACCTTTCATAAATTATCAATCGAAGTTCATGCTCTTCAGGCATTAACCAACCGATTCCAGGGTTCCTCAAGAGTTATCATCATTCAACATTCCATTAAAGCACCAACCTAATGAGTTAAAACATTTATTATTTATCACCATTCCATAATTCTAAGTACTTTATGACTCATCATAAGCTACCATAAAAGATGCATCAACTATGCACTACTAAGTGCGTTAAGCTGTGGGGAAAGGAAAGCAGAATCAAGCAACCTGACCATCCAAACTTTAAAGTGGATTCATTATCAAGCAAGCATCTTAGCTTTTAGCACAATGAGCAAGCCTAACTTTAACTCATTCCATTCGTCCTGGTGCCATCCCTGACACCATCATGCATATCAAAATGAATATCTCCATGCATATCACAATGTATCCCGCCATCTCAGGCATGGACCATTACCACAAACCCAGGTTTCCCTGCCCATGACTTTCCAACCATAAACCATCTCAAGCTCACACCACGTCGCATAACAAGGCTCTTCATCTAGAAAAAACAAACAAGCAACAAGCAAACCACAAACAATCAACAAGGCATCTAGGCCCTAAAACAAAGGCATCCAACCTTTATAAGCAAATTAGCTTGCTTGACCCCAAACATTTATCTTTATCAAACATCTTATAATGTTCTCCGATTTGACACTCTCTCACGTGGCTAAATCGGGTTGGTTACTAGACCTCAAGCGTGTCTCCTCGTATGCCAAAGGCTGTCGACTAGGTGCGGGGGTGTAGAGAATATAGAGAGGAGAATATACCCCCTGGTACAGAGCTACAATACAAGGGAAATAAACAAATATCAGAGTAACAAAAATAGCAGAAATGGTACATCATACAATCGAAAGATAAAGGATGAACCAAGTAAACCAAATAATAATGAATCATGTAATATCATGTTGAAATGTAACTAAATGTCATGCTGAAAGCCATACAGATAAAAGACCAAGCTGATATGATTGACTGAATGGCCCGAAGGCCTAAATTTTTATTCATATTTAGATAAACCCCCTTTTAAGGGTGAAGGGGAAAAACCTCACAGACTTTAAAGATGTAGAGATAAAACAAAACCCGAAGGTCAAAAGGGCCACAATCATCCTGGAACAAGTCCACTAAGGAATAACCCTCCTCAATATCAACATCATTATGGTAAGCCTCCACTATTACATGGCTGCTCAACAAGCTATCTCGTGCAGCAATGCACGGGCTTGGTACCGATGGCAACGCCATACACTCTCAAACATCCAAATCCGAATAGCCATACATGGTGAACACTACCTGCTCTGATCCTCTTCCAGAGCATTTCCTTGTAGAATGTCTAAAAGAAGCAACCCCTGAACCCTTCTCCTGCAGAATTTAATATGCGATTCTTGCTCAAAACCCTTGAGTGCTTCCATTTTGAAAACCATTTCACAAGATCAAAGATTAACCATATATCAAGACCTCCTTCACCAAAGCCTTAATTTGATCCTTCGTCAAAGCCAATCCACCAAAATAGAACAATCACACATTTCACCGCAACATAAAAATGCAGGTTCACCCAATACCAAAGCAGAATCATCCAAAACAGATCACGAAAAGCATCACCGCCTTGACGGCGCTTGCTCCCTCTACACACCTCCATTGATCCACAAATCGTAAATCCTCACCGAAAAACCAGAATCACACAACATATCACAACCAACCAGAAACAAATAAAAAACAAGGAACAAAAAACATCACTGGAAAGCCACCCACCCGAACACGCGACGGAAGAAATGTCCCACCACGAGCCATAATCACTCCCGTCATCGCCTTCACGACCGCACTCGAGACCGCAACATAACTCCCAATCACACCCACAGCTGACGTGAAAACGAGTCTACGACCCTCCGTAGTAGTAGAACTTGACCCCTGGACCTTCACCGCACCACCGTGGAAACCCTAGACAATTTGAAGGATAGGGCATGAAGATGGAATCAATGATGAAATGTGGTCGACCCACGAAGCCGCGACGTCACCACTGGATGAGGATGCACACACTGCAATCGCGACAAGCATAAGCGCCGAGAGAGAATCCACCACCGACTTGAGGTAGGGGAAAGGAAGGCGGAGACAGGGGGAAAACCTAGCGTGTAGAGCCCTTTACGGGCACATTCTCTTCGAAAGGAGGAGATTGACCAAGCTGATATAAATAACTCAAAGGAAGACACTAAAGACCCCGATCTCGATTCCCACATCGGTCCCATCTCCAAGCTCCAACCCATCTAGCAATAAAAAATCATCAACAAGGTCCTTTTCCCTTGTCCAAACCTTCATCCATGTAATCTTATTAGGTACCAAACATCGGCCTGAATTGGGTGTGAATAAAACTCATTAGGCCAACGTGACTATGTCTAAACAAAACCAGTCTGATAGTAAGTGCATGCAATAAAGTGATAAACATGAGTAATAATTAATCAATTAATATAGAATATCATTATACTTGCTTCGACATCATGTTGGACTATTTCTGAGCATGTAGAATTACCATGCCAACCGTAACCACATGTCCATGGAACAATCACATAACCAGGTAAAGCCCTATGCATAAGTATTTCAGCATAACCAGGCCAATCCCTATAAGCATTACAACATAACCAGGCCAAACCCTCTATATAATCATTTCATCATAATCGGGCCACGCTCTTTATATAAGCATTATAACATAATCGGGCCACACCCTATAAGCATTACAGCTTAACTGGCAAAGTCCTTTAAGAATTACAGCATAACCGGGCCAAGCTCTATAAGTATTACAACATAATTGGGTGACACCCTTTATATAAGAATTTCAGCATGAATTAGAACACAAGTCATAATAGAAAGAATAACAAAACATAAATCATAAGCCAGGAAGGTCAATTCAACCAATTACCTTTTATATTTTCAATTCCATTTCATTCATCAAGTTATGTATTGATCCATTAACATTCCAATGTACACTTTCATATCATATCAAAGTATCTTCAATCATTTCAATAAACAAGTAATTCATTTTTCAAAGTGATCCTATCACAATAAAATCACTTAAGGTCTCATGTCATGCTAAATCATATTTTATGCCATTATCTAATTTAGTATTGTTCAAGGGTAGGATCACCCTATGGGTAGCCACAAGCTAGGTATCAACACTGTTGGATCCAAAGGGATCCAAGTAGTGGTCTAAATACATGATTATCATCACCCATTTTTTGTTAGTTAACATGCATGTTGTGTCGACATAATCGCATAATATTTCACACACTTAAACAAATAGAAATAGAACATAGGGCTTTGTTCTAGGCAACCTACCTTTATCTGATGATCAAGTAACACACTCAATAGGGAACTCTGGTGAATAATGAAGGAGAAAAAGATAATAAGGAAAAACATATACCACACAAACATCAAGATCAAAACCTGATTCAACAATGGTTAAGAGATCACACCTCTATAATAGAGGATAATAGAAGGAAAGGGAAAACCAAAGTGAAGGAACTAACAAGAAATTAAATGATAGAATGAGACATCTGGAAGGGAAGGATTCACTCTAAAATAATCTGGAGTTGCCCTAGGGTTTGAGAGAGAAGGCTACATGGTGAATGAAAAATAAATCATACACACAACATGGTTTAAAACTGCTAGTCCTAAGATATTCATGACGTGAACCACTTTCATGATATGAATTTATCGATTTATAGGATACGTCAAAATATGTGTAGCCTTAGGTTAAAATAAACATGATTGACCATTTCATGATGTGAACCAGTTTCATGGCGTATAAAAGTTTCATGCTCTAAACTAGTACATGGCATGCACTTGACAATAGTTTCACATCAAGTAAACCATTAATTATGTGAAAATGTATAGAAAACGGAACATAGCCTTGATTATTTAGAAAATCATGAACCACCTCTGAAGCCTTCAAAACCATAAAAAAGCCTCATAAGCCCTCGACACATTTATACCCAGAATCCATTAACTTAAATAAACATTCTCCCTCGAACAATTGGTCATTTTCCCCGATAAAAGATCTCCATACCCAAAATAAAATCGACCACCAAGGTTTTAAATAAGAAAATAAAACCCAAAAAAAAGATGTTCAACCAAAACTCTAGAGGGACGTACCTAAAAAAATACAAGATCTTAAAAACTCTCCATCATATAATAGCTCACACCCAAGTTGCTTTAAGCATCACTATGGGGTCTTGGTGAAAAAGTATGGACACTTTTATTTCATATCAAATAACCTCTCCTAAGTCCCCTCTTGAACATACTCATGTTGCTAAAACACTCGAACTAGAGTTAGAGTCTTTCCCTAGAGACACTTCTCACTATGGTCCACAATCCTTATCAGATGCTCCTCAAAGGTCGCATCTACACCAAGATTGAAGACATCAATTTCTACCACATGAAAAGTGTCTGGATGATATCTATGAAGTTGTGATACATGAAACACATCGTGCATGGCACAATAACTTTGTGGAAGAGCCAATCAGTATTCCACTGGACCAACCATTTCCACTATCTCGAACGGACTGAAAAACTTGGGTGATAGATTCCCCTATTTCTTGATATGACATTGACCCAACCTAGGAGACACTGAAAGTAAAACAAGATGATCCACCTCAAACTCCAAAGGTCATATCTTCTATTTAGCATAAGATTTATGCCTGTTCCATGTGGTTACTAACTGCCTCCTGATCAACTGAACCTGCTCAAATGTATCTTGTACGAGACTAAATCCAAAAATAACTTACTCACCTACCTCCAACTAATAAATATGTGGATGGAATAAACTTCCATACAAAACCTCAAAAGGTTTCATCTAGATCAATGCCTTGAATCTATTAATATATGAAAACTCTATGTCATGAACCGAATCTGGTCACCATTAAAACCAACACCTAACACAGACCATGACAAGTCCCAAAGGGTGTTCCCTATCCCCATGGTCTGGAACAAGTTCCCGAGTATCATTTATTATGGTTTGGGAAGAATTTACCTGAGTTTATAATCATTTAACAACAAAAAACAATCAATAAACCAAATCTGAAAATTTATGCCAAACACACCATAAATAAAATCAAGAACTGAACACATAGGTTTAAACACGAAACAAGAGGTCCAAATATAGATAAAACTATCTTCAAAACATCCCAATATACTCCACATGACAAGGGGTTATCACCCACAAGCCATCTCCACAACACCGCACCAAGGGAAGAAACTAGCAACCCGAACTGCCATCACCCAAGGCCTTGCCTTTACCTGCGTCAAACATAATCAAGTCTAATTATACCCAAGGGGTGTAAGTATGGTGTGATACTAATACCAATATAATACCACCAAAATGATTCCATATAGTAAGAAATACAAGATTAAAAGCATGCAAGTTTTTGATAGACAAGAAATGATGACAATAAATTCTAAAGAATGAAACTTTTAAAGGTAAACAATTTTCAAAGGGAAATTTCAAAGAGGGAACACATTTAATTAAAAAATGAAATCTAATGAATTTTTATAGCCAAACACACCCTAACTCAATGATAAATACAAAATATCCGACGATCACTAATCTTGGGAACACCCCTTGGCACTAGTTAGTTTCAAGCCCCATGTACCTCATATCTCGGTGTAAAGTAACCATAGTAATATATGTTCCCATGAACGAGACACTAGTAATGAACATAACAATAAACTAGTGGTCCCTAATCATCATAAATATAGTTTTTTAGTGTTTTCAATGTCCAACTTTCTAAGTGAAACGGGGATAAAACCGCTCTGAATCACTAGCGTACTAGTACACGTCCGCCCACATAGATACCCGAGTTTCCCCCATTGTGCTCAAAAAATTTACACATGTTTACAAAATCCATTTGAAAATAAAAACCCCATTTCTGGTCATACACACTCAAAATAGTAGCTACACATTCTTTGCATCATTTACACAACTCAATAAACAATGAAATGTTTTCATAAAAGAGCTTTAAGGTATACCACCAAACTTTGCACATGAAATCAATTTAAAATCCCTCTTTTAAAACCAATTGCACACCAATATTACCCAAAAATAGAATTATAAGCACTAATTTTTTTTTAATAAAACAATTACATGAGTTATAAAATAGCTCCAATTGGTATAACATTGAATGGACATGTAAAACACCCATTTTCATAAAAAATTGGCAATTAAAAATCAACTACTTAACAAATTCCACCAAATACAATTTTAAAAGTAAGAAAAATGAAGGAGTATTATGATAAAAATATAAATCAAGCAAGTCTAACTCATCTAGTAGTTCTTACACATGGAACCACCTACCATAAGTGTCAAAACACCAAATCCTTGTGTGAAAGTTCACCCGCACCACCGCCGCACCACAAGGGAGTTCAATAAAACCTAAAACCACAATATTAGACCAAGAAACCCAATATAAAACCCTATATTCTAATACCTACTTTATGAACATTATAAACTTCAAGAAAAGTGGAAGAAACCCTAAGAAAATGGGAGGAACATGAGAGGAAATTTACTTAATTGAGAAAATTTAAATAAATATTCCCAAATAAACAATTATATGTATCTCCAAACAGAAAAAAATGAAACTGAGGTTATAATAAGGATGATGAGGTCATTTAGGAACTGAAATGAGGTAAAAATAGTGAAAAATGAAGGAGTTATGAAGGAAACAAATTACCTTTTTAAATCTAGATGATTTGACAAATCTTGAGAAGTTTTGCCCTAATTCGTGATGAAGATGAGCTAAAAAATGGATAAACGAACATGGGGGTTCTCCTAGGTTCAGTGGTCTCAGGTGAGAGTTGGAATCATTGAAAAAGAGTAAAAAATGAATAATATATTAAAGAATTAAAAAAAATTAAAATAGGAAATGAGCTCACAGGTTGGCCCAATACCTAAATAAATCACCCAAATCCAAAATGGTAATGACTTTATAAGGGGTACAAATGGCTATGGTGGTTTGAATAGGTCAGGGGAGGCCAAGTGGGAAGTGTAATGGGTGAAAAATGTTAAAAAATGAAGGAGTTATTAAATAAACATTTTTTTAAATCTTGAAATGGGCTCACAGTTTGGTCCAAATCTTGAAAACTCACCCTTTCCTCCAAAAATGAATGGGAAACCCTTGAAAAAAAATAATAATGGAAATTAAATGAAAAATATCTTTAAAATAATTCATGTATGTGACAATTATCCCCACCATGAAAGACTTTCCGCCCTAGAAAGTCAACCCGAAGCTTGATTGGAAAGCAGGAACAAATACTCTTCCTCAACCCATGAATTACGCTCCCATGTCTCATGTGCATAATTACCATGATGAAAAAGAATCCAAACCATTGAAATCAAATTTTCCCAAAGAACCTTCTCTTGGGAATCAACTATTTTCATCAGTCACTCAAAAACAGACAAATCAGGCTCTATCTCCAGTTCTTCCCAATTCAGCACATGGGACAGATCTGGGTTGTACTTTTTTAACTGGGAGACGTGTAATACATCATGAATGGAAGTCAAATAATAAGGCAAGTTTGATTTGTATGAAACCCTAAAAATATGATCGGTGATCTCAAAAGGACTAACATACCATGGTGTCAGCTTCGCTTGCTTTCCCAATTGACGATGGCCCAGATGAGGGGCCACTTTCAAGAATACCCTATCACCCCAAAAAAACTCTAGGTTTTGACTCCTCTGGTCAGTATAATATTTATGATGAATCTGAGCTTTCAAAAAGTTCTTCCTAATCAACTTGACCTTCTCAGACATCTCCTGCACAAGGCTCATCCCCAACAGTGAAGTCTCACTTACCTCAGCCGAACATTGGGGGGGGGGGTACTGATAAGGCCGACCATAGAGCACCTAAAAAAGGAGCCATTCGAATTGAGGATTAGTAACTATTATTATATGAAAATTAAACCAATCCCAAATGGTTATCCCATGAACCTCTAAAATCAAAAACACATGCATAAAGCATGTTTTCCAGGATCTGATTCACCCGCTCTGTCTGACCATCAATTTGAGAATGGTAAGGCGTGATAATATTAATCTGTGACCCCAAGGACTTATGAAGGCCTTCCCAAAACCAAGAAGTGAAAAGAGGGTCTCTATCTGAGACAACTGCTGATGGCACACCATGAAGCCTTACCACCTCCTGAAGATACAAACTACCCAACTCATCCACTTTAGCAGTATCTTTGATTGGAATGAAGTGGTATGATTTGGTAAAAGGATAAATCACCAACCAAATGGAATTATTACCCCAAGGTGTATGAGGTAATCCAAAAATTAAGTCCATGGTGACCTCATCCCACTTCTAGGTAATCATGGGTAATGGATAGATCAATCCAGAGGGCCTTTGGTGCTCCGCTTTCACCTACTGACATGTATAGCATCTCGAAACGAATTCATCTATGTCCCATATCATACCTAGACACTAGAACTTTCATCGCACATCATAATACATCCTTTTTCACCCATATGGAAAACCCAATGAGACTGGTGGCTATCCTACATCACCACCTTCTATAGAGACGACAACACTATTGAACGGCTCTTGAAGCACAGAATTCCCTCAGGAGATGATGACCAATCAGAAGACGTATCTCCACCATGAATAAACAACCTCAACCACTGAAAAAGATCCTCACTGGGCTGTTCTTGCTGAATCAACTCCAAGAGAGAAGGATTCAACTGAATGCTTTCCAAGAATGCATCTCCACTGTTCTCCTTGGTCTCCACATGCATATGAACAAAGAGCCACATCGGATTCCACTCATCACTGGACTTCCTCAAGGCTTACATTGGTACTTTTCTACTAAAATCATCCACCACCTCATTACCCTTTTCCTGGGTATAGAAAATGTCAAAGTTTAACCCCTACAAGTACTCGATCCAGCGGTGCTGTCTTAGATTGAGATCCTTCTACGAGAAGATGTAGGCCAAACTTTTATGATCAGAGTAGACCACAAACTTCTCCCCAAATAGGTAGTGATGCCAATTATTCAAATCATGCCTCAAAAATGCTAACTCTAAGTCATGGGTTAGAGAATTATTTTTTTGTGGTCAGAGTTGGCGAGAACCATAAGCCACCACGTGATCACCCTACATAATCACACACCCGAGACCCATACCTAAAGCATCGCAATATACCACATACCCCTTTCCAGCCTATGGAAAAATAAGCATGAGGGTGGTAGTCAACTGTCGCTTTAGCTCATAGAAGGATGACTAACATTCCAGGCCTCATACAAACTTCACCCCTTTTTGGGTGAGTGCGATCATGGGTGAAGCAAGCTGAGAGAAATCCCGAACAAACCGCCTATAGTAACCAGCCATGGTGAGGAAACTCCTAATCTCAAACACATTATTTGGACACTCCCATGAAATAACCACACTGATCTTGTTGGGGTCCACTGAAACCCCCTACTCCGAGATCACATGCCCCAAAAACTTCACCTCCCTGATCCAGAAAGTGCACTTGGACAACTTTTCATAAAGGCGATGATCTCGCAAAGTGCCCAACATGATCTGAAAATGATGCTCATGCTCCTCCTTAGATCCAGAGTAAACTAGGATGTCATCCACAAATACCACGAAAAAGAGTCAAGATACTTGTGGAACACCCTATTCATGAGTCCCATAAATACCTTTGGATAATTGGTCAATCCGAAGGGCATGACCAAGTAATCAAAGTGGTCATACCTACTTTGGAAGGCTATATTTGGGATATCTGCCTATTTCACCATGAGTTGGTGGTAACTCGAACACAAGTCTATTTTAGAAAACCACTTTCCCCCTTCAACTGATAAAAAAAATTCATCTATTTGGGACAAAGGATATTTTCTATTGATGGTTACCTTGTTCAACTTCCTGTAATCAATACACAACTAGAGGGATCCATCAACCTTCTTCTCAAATAGAATAGGAGTGGCCCAAGGAGATACGTTCAGGTGAATAAATCCTTTGGATTCTAAATCATCCAACTGTATATTTAATTCCCTCATCTTGGTGGGGGACATACGATACAAGGTAAGAGATATTGGATATGTTCCCAATGCCAAATCAATCGAGAACTCCATGTCCCACTCTAGAGTTAAGCCAAAAAAATCATCTGGGAATACCTCTAGAGACTCATCCACTACATGAGGTAGTCCACCTTCAAGATAACGAACATCATCCTATAGCATGAATGAATATAATTGGAATAAAATATTCTATAACTCTAGGAGTGGAGGTCCTACATGACCCGATCGAGGATCCCAATTCCCAAGGAAAACCTAACGACTCCCATATGGTGCCGTGAAACTGACCCATCGCCTATAACAATCAATGTCTGATTCAAAGTGTACCAAACAATCCATGCCAAGTATCACATCAAATAGATCCATATCTAAGACCAGGAGTTTCCACTCCATCTTAACCCCTGACACAGAAAGCACACATGATGGGCACCTAAGACCCCGCTCCTTCTTATTTCCCAGTGGCGTCACCAACTCCATCGCTAAAGAAAAAAGCTTAGTTGGAAAATTCATCATGTTCAAAAAACTGGAAGAGATGAATGAAATAGAGGAAACAATATCAAAAATATAAGTAACTATAGAAGATGCAATCAAAATGGTACCTCGAACAGTCGATGGTCCCACCATTGATCCTGCTGGTGCCTGATCCACCGCATGAAGATGCCAAGTCTCTACCAGAGAATGACCGCTAGTTTGTGGCTATGCCCTGAACTAGCTATTCCCAGAAGATGATCCGGCTCTACTACCACAACTACTAAACTGAGACCCCCCTGTCCTCGATGGCTCTGGCTGAGATGGCACTCCCCTAGAAGACACTAATCCTGCCCCACTTTGGAGTGGATGTTCCATCCTGTAAAAGTGCTGCAAGTGTCCTATACCACCATAATGATAACAAGGCTTCAGAGGAAAAGTGAATGCTGTTCAGATGTTACCTATACTCCCACATTGGTGGAACATGAAATACCTTTCAATAGAATCCACTGAAGAAAACTACCTGGAAGGTTGGGCTGAGCTGCCACCCCCTTATTTCCCTGCTCCTCCCACTCACTTTTCTTCTTAGAAGAGATTCCACTTCCCATACCTGATATCATCCCAAAAAAAAAACCATACCTCCCATTATGGTCGATCTCCACCATACACTCCCAATCAACCACCTCTGCATAGGTTTTCATCTTGAACAGGAAGACCTAGGAATAGATCTCTGGCTGCAAACCCCTCTCAAACTTTTGGGACTTCATCTGCTCATTGGAGAACATTTTCAGAGCATACCAAACCAAATCAAAAAAATGGTTAGAATAATCTATCACAAAAAGATCCCCCTGAACAAGCTCCATAAACTCTTGAGATAGATCATATTCCAAAACTTTAGGGCATTATTGGTCATTGAAGATAACCTTGAAGTCCTTCTAGATTATCTGTTTGTGATTCCCAGCTTGAATCACTGATTCCCACCACCTTCGGCTGTGACCCTATAATAGGAAAGAGTCACATTTCACCCTAACCTCCTCAAGTGTGTTGAGGAACTCAAACATGTGCTCGATCTTTTTGATCCACTCCTCTACTTCCTAGAGTTCTGTGCTACCTCGGAAAGTAGGAGGATTATTTTTCAGAAACTCCTAGGCTTTTTCCTTCCTAGGAGCGGTCTAATATTCCCTAACCAAAGATGGAATGGGTTCCAGTACCTATATTAGATCTTGAAAAACCTGAACCATAGCATATACTAGACTCTAATCAAGCGGTGAGGGAGAACTCTCTCCAGCTTCCTCCCATGGGTACATGAGAGCTATCTGGGGAGGCATGTCGCTACAAAAGACAATAGTCACAAGAACAAAAATCAGTACAAAAATTATGAAAATTTCATCAATAGAATCAAATATAAAAAACCCAAACACATTACAATAATAAAATAAACAATTAATTCATCCCCACTTGATGCCCACATGCAGTTTTCAGCCCACACGTCTCACATGGAAGTGAAGCCAAAAAAACAATTCCAATGTCCAATGGTGAATCGAGGTTTTTCATGAGAGGTGTGGACCAGGTACCCTACTCACAACCAAAACTCCGAGACCCAAAAATCCTATCACCTATCTAGATCGACTCATCCCAAAATAATAATATAACCCAAAAACATTAACCTCCTTTGATATCATTTTTTCACGAACTGAATATGGTCGCCATTAAAACTGGCACACAACCCATACCATGGAAAGGACTGAAGGAAATTACCTATACCCATGGGATGGAACAAGTTACTAGGTATCATGTATTATGGTTTGGGAATGATTTACCTAAGTTTAGAATCATTTTACAACAAAAACAATCAATAAACCAAATCTGAAAATTTATGCCAAACATGCCTTAAATAAAATCCAGAACGGAACACATAGGTTTAAACATGACAAAATAGTTCCAAATATACATAAAATTAGCTTCAAAACATCCCAAGGTACTCTACATGACAAGGGGTTATCACCCACACGCTGTCTCCACAACACCGCACCAAGGGAAAAAACTAGCAACCCAAACCGCCATCACCCAAGGCCTTGCCTTTACCTGCGTCAAACATGATCAAGTATACTTACACCCAAGGGTTGTAATTAGGGTGTTATCCTAAGACCAATAGTATACCACCCAAATAATTATATATATTAAGCAATATAAGATGAAAAGCATGCAAGTTTTTGATAGACAAGAAATGGTGGCAATAAATTCTAAAGAATGAAACTTTTAAAGGTAAACAATTTTCAAAAGGAAATTTCAAAGAGTGAACACATTTAATTAAAAAATTTAATATACTGCATTTTTACATCCAAAAAAACCCTAATTAAACAATAAATACAAAATATCCAACGAGCACTAATCTCAGGAACACCCCTAGGAACTAGTTAATTTTGGGCCCCATGTACCTCGTATCTCGGTGTAAAGTAACCATAGTAATATTTGTTCCCATGAACAAGCCACTAGTATGAAACATACCCATAACCTATTGGTTCCCAATTACCATTAATATAGTTTTTTCAGTGTTTTCAATGTCTAACTTGCTAAGTGAAACAAGGAAAAAACTGCTCCAGATCACTAGCGTACTAGTACACGTCCGCCCACCTAGATACCTGGGTTTCCCCCTTATGATCAAACAATTTACACAAGTTTACAAAATAAATTTTCACATAAAAACCCCATTTATGGTCATATACACTCAAAACATTAGCGACACATTCTTTACACCATTTACACAACTCAATAAATAATTAAATGTTTTCATAAAAGAGATTCAAGGTATACCACCAAACTTTGTACATAAAATCTATTTAAAATCCCTCTATGAAAACCAATTTCAAACCAATATTACCCCAAAATATAATTTTCAACACTAAAACATTCTAATAAAACCATTACATGAGTTATAAAACATCCCCAATTGGTATAACATTAAATGGACATGTAAAACACCCATTTTCACACAAAATTGGCACTTAAATAAATTGATTAAAAAATTCCACCAAAACCAATTTTAAAAGCAATAACAATTAATGAGTATTATTCTAAAAATATTAACCAAGCAAGGATAACTCATCTAGTAGTGCTTACACATGGAACCACCTACCACAAGTGTCAAAACATCAAATCCTTATGCAAAAGTTCACCCACACCACCGTCGCACCATAAGGGAGTTAAATCAAACCAAAAACCACAATATTAGACCAATAAACACAAGATAAAACTCTATATTCTAAGCCCTACTTTTTGGACATTATGAACTTTAAGAAAAGTGGAGGAAACCCTAAGAAAATGGGAGGAACATGAGAGAAAACTCACTTAATTGAGAAACATTGAAGAAATATCCCCAAATACATAAGTATATGAATCTAAAGAGAGAAAAAATAAAAGTGAGGTTCAAATAAGGCTAAGGAGGTCATGTAGAAACTGAAATGGGGGAAAAAAGAGTGAAAAATGAAGGAGTTATGAAGGAAACAAATTACCTTTTTAAATCTGGATGATTTGAGAAAGCTTGAGAACTTTTTACCTAATCCACGATGAATATGAGATTCAAAGAGGGATAAACGAACATGGGGCTGAGACTAGGTTCATTGGTCTTGGTTGAGAGGTGTAATCACCAAAAAAGAGTAAAAAATTAATAATATATTAAAGAATTAAAAAAAATTAAAATAGGAAATGGGCTCATGGGTTGGCCCAATGCCTAAATAAATCACCCAAATCCAAAATGATAATAAGTTCCTAAGGGTTACAAATGGATATGATGCTTTGAATAGGTCAGGGGAGGCCAAGTGGGATGTGTAATGGGTGAAAAATGTTGAAAAAAAGGAGTTATTAAATAAACAAAATTTGTTTTTAAATATGGAAATGAGCTCACAATTTGGCCCAAATCTTGAAAACTCACCCTTTCCTCCAAAAATGCATGAGAAACCCCCGAAACAAAGAAATAATGGAAATTAAATGAAAAATACCTTTAAAATAAGTCATAAATGTGACACTCTATGAGTTCCATATGCTTCTCCTATGAACCACTGAAATCTAGCACATTAGATCATAATATATCCTCCAAAATCTGAATCTTCCGTTTAGATTTCCCATAAGTCTGTGGATGATAGGATATAATCAGAAGAACATATGATCTTGGAGCCTTCTAAAGACCCTTACAAAACCAAGATTTGAAACGATGATCTCTATCATAAATGATACTCCTCAAAACACCATGCAGTCGAACTATCTCCCGTATGTAGCGACTACCCCGATCATCAACAATAAAGGTCTCATTGATAAGCAATAAGTGAGATACCGTTGTTAGTAAATATATGATCACTCATACTATATCATTTTGGTGAGGTTTCCTAGGAAATCCATCTATAAAATACATAGTGACACCATCTCATTTCTATTCTAGAAAGGGCAGAGGCTGCAATATCTCAGTAGGCCTTTGGTGTTTGGCCTTCACCTATTGATAGTTGAAACATCTCACCATAAATCCCACCACCTCTTTATTCATTCCTAGACACCAATACCATCTACAAAGACCACAATATTTCTTTGTCATATCTGGGTGTACCTCCCATCTAGAATCATGAAACTACCTCATCAGATTCCCACTCAAGCCCGTAGAAACCCATACTCGACTAAAGAAAAAGAAGAGATTTTTTTTGTTTCCAAGAGACCATCCTAAAGGTGTTTCCCCACCATATAAGATTTCCCTCAGTGGCAACCCATCCAGATTAGATATCTTCTTAGTCTTGATCTGGTCCAAAATCATAGGTATAACAGATGTTGAGATCATAACTACCCATCCATGAGGCTCCTGAACATCTAGATGCATATCTATAAAGAGTTCCATCATCCACCACTCATCACAAGGCTCACGTAATGCCTCCATATTAATCTTTTGGATTAAGGAATTAGAAACAATATTGTCTTTTCATGGTGTATAAACCAACTCAAAGTCGAAAGACTGCAGATACTTGACCCACCTAATCCTTCAAAGGTTTAGATCCCACCACAAACCTCTCACCCATAAGATAATGTCTCCAAAATTTCAAGACGTGTAACACCACATCTAACTCTAGATTATGATTAGGATAATTCAACTCATGTGGTCTTAGATGTATGGATCCATAAGCAACAACTCTATCCTCCTGCGTCAGAACTGATCCAAGTCCAACTCTAGATGCATCAAAGTACATGGTATATGCCTTACCCATCATAAGTAAGGTGAGGGTTGATGATGAGGTTATCCTACCTTTCAAATCCTGAAAATCTCTCTCACAAGTATCTGGAAAAAAAAAATTCACCCCTTTCTTAGTCAACCCAGACATCAATGCTTCCAAATAGGAGAAGTAATAGATGAAATATCAGTAATAACCTGATAAACCCAGAAAGCTCTGATTCTCAAAGAAAATCTTGGGTTGCTCCCAAGATACCACAACTTCAAGCTTCTTAGGGTCTATAGACACTACAACCTCTGAGATGACATGAACCAAGAAGTTCACATTATCTATCCAAAAACTACATTTGGTTATCTTGTTGTAAAGTCAATACTCTCTCAATGTACTCAAGAATATGTAAATATATTGGGAATGATCATCTTCAGACAGGGATTACACTAAGATTTCGTTGATGAAAACTACCACAAAAAGATACAGGAAAGGATGAAATATCTAGTTCATTGTGTCTATAAATAACACTGGTGAATTCATCAGACCAAATAAAATCACTATAAACTCATACAACCCATACCTATTCCTAAAATTAGTCTGAGGTATGTCCGTTGGTGTCACCCTCAACTGGTTATATCCTGACCTCAAATCGATCTTAAATAAGATCTTAACACCTCTCATCTAGTTGAAGAGATCATCAATCTATGGGAGGGGATACTGGTTATAGAACTTAATTTGGTTTAACCTCTAATAATCTGCACACAAGAGTAAAGTCCCATTAGCCTTTTGGGAAAAAAGTACAGAATAACCCCAAGGAGATATACCAGCCCATATGAAACCCTTGTCTTCAAGATCTTCCAACCAAACTTTCAACTCATGAAGCTCTAATGGTGTCATCCTATAATACATGATAAAAACTGGCTAAATGCAAAGTACCCTACTATATTCCTCCATCATCCAGAACAAGGCTTGATATATGAGCTGTGAGACAATCCAATCTGCATTGAATTGGTCCTACATGACCATCCTGAAGATCCCACTCACCCTAGTGAGTATAGATTCTCCATATAGAGATAGAAAGGTAACTCTCCTCTAGTAATAGTTGATGTGAACCTGATATAAAAATAACTAATCCATAACTAGAATCAAATGTAAACCTATCATTTATAGCACAAACAATTCCCACAAGAAATTTTAACCACCAATTTATAGAGAAAATGCCTTGCAACATTTGATATTCTCTGACCATGATCCCAATAGGGTGTCAATGGTTAAGACACCATCCATGATTTTTACAACCAAGACCAAACCAATTTTAAAAAGATAAGACAAGAAGGAATGTGATGCTCATGTATCAAACAAAGCACAAGAAAGGGAAGATGATATAATAATCATACCTCTAACGGTTGATGATCCTGTACTCAAACTGGCTGGAGTAGGCTGTATAGCATGTAGCTAGCTCATCCCTCTTCCCTAGGCAGTATTCATACTCCCTTGTGTTATTACCTCTGAGTGGTACTGTCACTCATGTACCAGGGTACCTCATCCCCTTTCTCAACCTGAATGGATAGTGGAACTCCAGCTACCAATCTACTGAGGGGTAGCTAATCCCCTCTTAGAATTAGGTTATTGTCTTGATCCTCTACCACTTCTATTCTATGGAAATTTCTAACAAAACTTCTGAAGATGTCCCAACCTATCATAAACACAACACTCTACTATGGGGTGAGGGTATTATGGGAACTTATGGATGAACCCACCACACTAAAAGAAATACACCAAACCATATTCCTAAATCAGAAGTCCAATTAATTGACTTCCCTTCCTGCTATCTCCCTGGTGGAAATTGGTATAGAAATGCTTATTTTCACTAGAAGAAGAGTTCCTAGATCTCCATGTTGAAACTATCTGGCCACCACTCAGGGCCTCTCTCAGATTCCCTTTTGTGATGAGATACTGATTCATAAAATCCGTAAGTATAATCAAGAAAAAGACATTCACTTATGCTCTAATCTCATATCAAAACCCATCATGGAAACATCTTGCCCAAGAAATCTCACCAGCTTCTAAGTATGGAACAAAGCACTATAGGTTGCTAAAGTGTGTGGAATAGTCCATTACTAACATTCCCTCTTGAACCAGATGCATTAACTCATGATCATTCTCATCCCTAAATGTATCTGGATAGAAGCGGCTCAAAAAAATTTCCTTGAAGTCCTTCCGAGACAACTCCTCTTGCTACCTGGATTACTTCAGAATGTACCACCAATGCTTGGCTGGTCCATGAAGCATGTAAGAAACAAGCTTCAACCTCCTATCCATAGGTTTCTCAAGATTCTTGAAGATAGTATGGACTGAATCAATCCAGAACTCAGATACCTAGGGGGATACCTCCCCAGTGAACATAGGCAGATGTTGTAGTTGGAACTCTCTCGTCAGCTCATACATCGAAGGCATGACAAAAACAATCTCCCATTCCATGTATCACATAACCCTCAGGAAGCTTTCATAGAAATGATCACCCATATGATTCTCAGGATCCATAAGAAGCTCTGCCTTAGCTCTGTTAGAAGTGTGTTGATTGTCGCTCTCCTGAAACTTAGCTCAAATATAATGAGGAGGTATTTCTCTATAAGACAAACACACTCCTTAGATCACTGGATAACAACAAGATCAACCTAAAAAAGTGAAAAAAATAGAGAACCATTGGTTCATTCTCTCTCTAAACATGGATTAACAAGTGAATTGGTATGAAATAATAGTTTCATTCATTTCATTTATCAAGAATATAAAGGGTTCTCATTTCATAGTTTATACACACAAATATATCACATGAAATAAATATGTACCTATCATGAAAAATTCATGTCAATATATTTCCCTATATGCCTATCATGATGCATGTATACTCATATCATGACATACTAGTCCATGAGTATAAATGTCAAGAAAAAATAAAATCACACAATATGTGAATCACCCAAGGTGAAATAACATTAACTATAATAAGTGAGCATCATGAAAAACAATCCCATCCCTGAGCACTCAATTTTTCCCCTGTACTTATGTTAGCTACTCCCATTCACAAGATCATTACCGAGTCTTGACACATCCCAGTCTCATTTATACTTTTTTCAAATAGTAAATCAATAGAAAATAAAAACATGAACCTATAATACCACTTTGTAACATCCCACGATCCTACACTCTCACACATGGAAAAATAAAGTTGGTTACTATACCTTAACCATGTCTCCACGTACAAAAGATGTTGTCGACCAACAATGGGGGTGTAGAGAACATAGATAAGAGACTATAACCCCTGGTAAAAATTTGAAATATAGAGGAAATAAACAAATATCATAGTAATAGAAATAGAGAAAACAATAAATCATACAAATAGAAGATAAAGGATGAACAAAGTAAACCAAATAATATTGAACCATGTAATGTTAGGATGAAATGTAATTAAATGTCATGTTGGAATCCATAAAAATAAAATACTAATATGACATGAATAACTCAAAGGAAGAGACCAAATACCCTAGTCTCGATTCCCATGTCGGTCCTGTCTCCAAGTTCCAACCCATCCAATAATCAAAAATCATCAACAAGGTCCTTTTCCACTATTTAAACCTATATCCATATAATCTATTCGGGTACCAAACGATGGTCTGAATAGGGTCTGAGTAAAACTTAGTAGGTCGACACCACCGTGTCTAAACAAAACCAGTATGATATTAATTCATGCAATAAAGTGATAAACATGACTATTATTTAATCAATTAATATAGTATAACAATCAATTTTCTTCAGCACCACACCAGAATATATCTGAGCATGTAGCCTTACCATGCCAATCGTAACCACAATTCCATAGAATAATAACATAACTAGGAAAATTCCTATGTATAATCATTTCATCATAACCAGGACAAGACCTATAAGCATTAGATCATAATCGGGACAAGCCATATAAGAATTAGAGAATAACTAGGACAATCCTTCTATATAAGCATTTCAGTATAACCGAGCCACGTCCACTATATAATAATTTCAGCATAACCAGGACACACCCTCTAAGCATTACATCTTAACTGGGGAAATCCCTATAATAATTATAACATAACCAGGCCTAGAACTATAAACATTACAACATAACAAAGTCACATACTTTATATAATCATTTCAACATGAATCAGAACACATGTCATAATGATAAGAATAACACAACATACATCATAAGCTGCAAATCTCAATTCATCAAATTACCTTTTATCTTTTCAATTCCCTTTCTTTAATAATGTTATGTCTTGATCCATTAGCATTAAAATGTATATAATCATATAATATAAAAGTATCACTAGTCATTTCAGTAAACAAGTAAGCCTTTTTTCAAAGTGATCATATCACAAGAAAATCACCTAAGGTATTATGTCATGTTAAATAAAGTTTTAATCCATTAGATAATTAAATATTGTTCAAGGGTAGGCTTACCCTACGAGTATACAAAAGATAGACTCAACACTGTTGGATCCAAAGGGATCCAAGTAGTGGTCAAAGTACATGATTATTATCACCCATTTTTCTATTTGTTAATGCGCACATTGTGTTGGTGAAATCGCATAATATTACACACTTAAACAAAAAAAAATAGAAGATACAACATTGTTCTATACCACTTAACATTATCTGATGATTAAGAAACACTCTCAACTGGGAACATCAATGAAGAACAGAGGTGAAGGAGATCACAAGTAAAAACATAGATTATGAAAAAATCAATATTGAATCCCAATGTAACAACGATCAAGATATCACACCACCATAATAGAGGATAAAATAAGGAATAAAAGAACTAAAGTGAAGGAACTAACCAGAGATTAAACGCTATATTGAGACATCTAGAAGGTAAGGAATCACTCCAAAATCACCTGGAATTGCCCTAGGGGTTGAGAGAGAAGGCTAGATGGTGGATTAAAAATAAATCATTCGCATAACATGGTTTAAAATTACTAGTCCAGATATAATCATGATGAAAACCCCATTCATGATGTGAATTTCTTGATTTATATGATACATTGAAGAATGATTCACCTTGGGTTAAAATAACCCCAATTGACTATTTCACGATGTGTAAATGTTTCATGCTCTAAACTAGTTTAAAACATATTCCCAATAATAGTTTCATGCTGTGTAAATCATTCATGGTATGAAAGTGTCCAACAGACATAACATAGCCCAGATTCTGTAGAAAATACTAAACCACCTCTAAATCCTTCTAAACCATAGAAAACCCTCGAAATCTCTTGACACATTTATACCTAGAATCCATTAACTAAAAAAACATACATCCCTAAACTTTAGGTTATTTTACCTAGTAAAATATCTCAATACCTAAAAGAAACTCAATCATAAAGGTTTTAAATAATAAAAGGAAACCCAAACAAAATAGGTTCAACCAGAACTCAAGAGGGGTGTACCTGAAAAAAGATAGGATCTTACAAACTCCCCACCACATAACAGATCTCCCATGATCTTCTCCAAATATCACTGTGGGGTCTCAGTGAACAAGTCTATAAATAGTGATGGTATATGAGATTCTCTCTCCTAGGTCTCCTCTTGAACATGCCCATGCTTCCACTACACTCGAACAAGAGGTATAGTCTTTCCTTGGAGATACTTATCACTATGGCCCACAATTTGTATCAAATTCTCCTCAAAGGAAAAATCTACAACAAGATAAACATCATTAACATCTACCACATGATAAGTTTCTAGATGATATCTATAAAGCTGTGATATGTGAAAAATGTTGTGCATGGAACTATAGCACCGTTGATGTGCCAATCGGTATTCCACTGGACTGAACCTTTCCACTATCTTGAATGAACCAACAAACTTGTTCACTAGCTTCCCCAATTTCCTGATACAACATTACCTAATAGTGCAAAATAGCCCGTGTTCCTGTGGAAAAAAATGGGTTTGGGGTGAACTTGGGGTGGGGTGGTCTTCTTAAAAAATGTATGTATCAAAAGAGGGCTTATGAGGACTACCCGCATGGGTAGCCGACCCAGGTGGGTAAACCCATATAGATATGGGCTGACCACAAGTTTTTTTTGTTTTGTCAAAAAAATTACTATAGGTGCCCTGTCTTTCCTTCCCAGCGCTAGCATTATGATGCACAATAAATGTGCAAAAAAATACATGAATCAGAACTCATCCCCTCCTGTACTATTTCCAATATATCCTTATAACTCCTCCCTCTATCCCCTACCACTCCTCTCCTAAAATTTCATTTTTACCCAATTTTTACACAACACCTACCGTCACCCACCTCCCTCTCACCATATTCGATGATGCCACCACCATAGTTTCTTCGCTATTGATGCCTTGATTATCTGTCTCTTTCCACACTCCCTCTAGAACCTATGTTCCAATCCCCTCTCCGATGTCCTCTGACTCCATCCACATTCCAAGCTCTTTCATTCTTCCTCTAACTAGCTCTCTTAAATTAGCCAACGATGTCCATTGTCCCATTTCCCCCCTTCTTTCGACTACTTCATCTGCCATCTTGTCACCCCTACCTGCTTCATCCGACTTTTTCCTGCTCTATATCCCCTATTTGCTTCGTTTCCTCTGCCATTTGATGTTCAATTGCTCTTTCGACCCCGCCCTTTAGCATCCGTCACCCTGCCCCCCACCTACTCCATAACACCCCTGCTTCATCCGACCACTACTATCTCATAGCCCCTTTCCTTTTTCCTCCATAATATCACCCCACCCTTTTCGTCCTACATCCAATTTCTAACTGCTTTGTCAAACCTGCCTTTCGATGTCCAACTTCTCCTTCACCCCCACCATCCTAAGTCTGGTATCCCGTCTTTCCCACCTACTCCATCACCCCCTACTTAGTCTGCCATTTTTCATCTCATCATCCCATCTAGTTTCCCCCTTATCTGATATTCCATAACCACCTAAATCCTTTCATTTTTATGTTATATTTTATATTTTTAAGCTCATTTAATCTCTCATGAATTGTGATTATAAATTTTTAGATGATCATTTTTGCAGTTATATTGCACCCAAAAATTATTTACATGGATATTTTTATAGGTCAATTAAAAATTAAAAAATTATAAAAATAATAACGAATGTTGGTTGATCGTGGGTTTTCCCACAACCATTTCAGGGTGGGGTGGGCTTGAAAAGTCCACCCATTTTTAATGTGGGGTTTTTCAAGTCCAAACCCACATGGTCTTAAGTCTGTGTGGGCCTGATCCACTCGTCTTGACCCCCCCATTTTGCATTACTAAAATTTCACCAACCTAGGAGACACCCAAAGGAAAACACGATGACCCACCTCAAACTCCATAGGCTGCCTCTTTTGGTTAGCGTGAGATTTTTTTCTACTCTATGTGGTCACAAAACATCTTCTAATAAAATGAACCTACTCATAAATCTCTTGCATGAGACTACATCCAACAAGAACCAACTCACCTTCCTCTAACCAACAAAGAGGTGGAAAAAATGAACTTCTTTAAAAAGCCTCAAAAGGTTCCATATAGATCGATTATTGGAAGCTATTATTATACATAAAATCTATGAGTTTCATATACTGATCCCAAAAAACCACCGAAATCTAGCATACAAGCTCATAATATATCATCCAAAATCAAAATTGTCTATTCAGATTGGCTATTAGTCTATGGAAGATAATTTGTACTCAAAAGAACCTATGACCCCAAACCCTTATGAAGATCCTTCTAGAACCAATATGTGAAACAAGGATCTCTATCAGAAATGACATTCCTTGGAACACCATCTAGTATCTTCTACATGTAGAGAATACTTATATCATCAACAATAAAGGTATCCTTGATAGGAAAGAAGTGTGATACCTTCTTAATTTGTTCCATGATCACCCATATTACATCATTCTTGTGATGAGTCCTGGGTAATCCTGTCAAAAAATTCATAGTGACATCATCCCATTTATATTCTAAAATGGAAGAGGTTGAAATAGTTGAGAAATCATTTAGTTCTCGACCTTCACTGACTGATAGGGGAAACATCTCACTATGAATCCCACCACCTCCTTCTTCATTCCTGGCCATTATTACTATCTATAGATATTGCGATACATCTTTTTTAGACCTAGGTGTACCACCCATCTAGAAGCATGAAACTCTATCATTATCTACTCATGTAAGCTCGTAGAAACCCATACCCATCTATATAAAAGAACAGAATTGTCGATGAAAAGAGACCATCCTGATTATGGATCCCCACCATATAAGATGTCCCTCAATGCTAATCCCTCATGATCATATATCTTCTCAGTCTTGATCCAGTCTAAATGAATGGGTATAATAGATTTCGAGGTTAGAGATACCCACACCTAAGGATCATGAACATATAGATGCATATTTAGAAATATTAACATTATCTACCACTCATCGTAAAACTCCTAAACTATATACTTATGAATATTTCAACTTAAGGAATCATCAATGATGTTTCCCTTAATCAGTGTATAAACCAATTCAAAGTCAAAATACTATAGATACTCGACTCACCTCTTCTACCAAAGATTTAGGTCCCACTGAGAAAAGATGCATCTGAGGCTATTTTGTTTTGTGTATGTCATGACCTATCCCAATGGGGCCCATGCTGTGACTACCCCAATCCCACCTCCAATAGGCCAGGGGATGGAGACCAACATTGAGTAGGCATATCACACACATGGGAGAAATTATCCAAATGTACCCCCACCACACACACATCTCCAAGTCCATACAATGTTGAAATGTAAAAAAATGATAACCATTTATGCATACATATAAAATACCATCCATTAGAGCACGAAAACAAGTACTAGAAATAAAAAGATACAAATATAATCCCACCACAAAGAAACTAAAAACAAGTCCAACCTATAAAGTGGGTGAGGACTACTATCAAAGTAATAGTAGGAACACACCTCAGTTTGTCTGACTCACTAAGCTCCATTTGGTCTTGGTCCCTCTAAGAAACCATCAAAAGGTTGATCATCTACATAATACATGAAACTTGTGGGAAAATTCCATGTAGAGGTGGGTATAAAAATTCCCATTAGGACACCCCAAAATCACTAAGCATATAGAATCAATAATAATAGTCATCTCATCATAGGTATATTTCAATAGCACATATAACAAGAATATCTAGATATACCCAAAATAGACACATAGTCTCAAGGTAAACTCACAACCGTAATGCTAGCGTAGGATTCCTTCTTGAAGGTTCCATATAACACTTGTTTAGGAGAACACACTCCATGAGTCAAATAGAACTGATGATGTTTGTCAAGATATAATGATCATCAGGTCTCACTATAATAAGTACACACTAGAAATATAAAGAGATCAATACATAGAAAGGGGATCGCTTCCATATCCATGGGGCATACCAACAACCCAATATGGATTAACCCACTAAGTAGGGGATCGACAACTACGTAGTGTTGGTCATGAAAATACTGTTAGCACCAAAATATGTGTAGGGGAAACAATTTGAAAAGAGTACACCGATGCCAAATAGGCTGCTTTGTGAAGATCCTTCGCGAAGCCCCTCATCACCGCAACTAGCGCAAATCCGGGGGCCCTCTATGACCGCCATAGATTAAAAGAGGCAGAATAATCTGTGATTATGATGCAATTGATAGAAAGATTCACGCCACGGAGGGGAACCAGATCACCTCCACGATCCCTTGGAAATTGATAGAAGCCTCCACAAGCACTGCAAAGGGAATAAAGAAGGCCTCTGCATTGAGGAGGGGATGACATTCGACTCCATAGTTATGAAAAAATTGACACAATCTGCTTTCGATCACAAAGTTCCACATGGCTTCTTAGTGAGCTATCAAAGCTCTACGCTGCCTCTTTCCTATAAATACCATGATTCCCGCAGACCCAAAGGACGGATACCCTGACCTTTCACTTTATCATCTCTCAAATCTCAACGCACCTTCTACTTTGTGAAACATTGAGAAAATGAGCTCTTCAAGGTATTAAATCATTGAAAAGTACCTTTTCCTTAGCCTAAATACAACTTCTCTTCAAGCAGGGATGCCCTTCGCGAAGACCACATGTCATCACAAGGGAAGGATCTCCCTAAAGGGACTCGGGTCTTCACAAAGCACTCATGCTTTGAAAAGTACCTTCCATGGACATGTGAACCCTATGACAAGTTAGGATCACTGGGCTTCGCAAAGTACATTGCTTCACAGGCTTTTCAAGGCACCCATGATCCGCAAAGTCCTACTCCACGAAAGCACTTGCACTTCGCAAAGCACCCTTTATATTCATGTATACCCCATGCCTAGGATAGGGCACTCCACTTTGCAAAACATATCCCTTTTTCTTGGAGTCTTTTCACTTTTTGGGGGACCATATCTTCACAAGGCCCATTCTTGTGAATCCCTTTGCTTCGTAAAACCTTTTCCTGTCCGACCCTCTAGGTTTGTATGAAGTGATTTCAAAGTCCATTGTGTGGTTATTCATATTGCGTTGCTTAGCCTAATTCTTATTCACATAGTCACACTAACAACTATTGCTTCTTTACATAGCCACACTAACGTGAGCCCCTCAATGGATCTCTCTACAACCTCATCTCGCTATGGCATTGATGATGTCTTCCCTTCCCCAAGGGTGGGTGGGTATCAGTTATGTAATACCTAAGGATGCGGAGTAAACCTTCCTCATCTAAGATACAGGATGTTAAACTACAAAGAACCATCATCCTCAGCACATGATGTTAAACTGTGGCCTCACCCCGTGAAATATACGAGGGGTGCCCCTTCTTGGACATTCTCCATGCCCACTGGTCTCCACGGGAATGAGATCTTCCTCACATGGAATGAGATCCTCTTTTTTGGAGTGGCGTCTATTTGTGGGGAAGGGAAACCATCCTGGTGTAATACCCCATCCTTTCTTTTGGAATGCAGCACACCTTCTCCTCCTCTCTTCTTCCATGCCCAAATACTAGAGGAGAGATGGGAACATGGACCTTCATTGCCCCGTCCCTCTCCCTTTGGGAATTGTCTCCATCGGGCCTCTATCCTGAAGTAAGTTCTAATATCCATCTCCCTGGTATGCTAATCAAGTGTAAGCCCCTGTTTCCTCTTTGGGCTACTAGTCACACATAATCCCCATTCTATCCCTTTGCAGATGCACCTTTCGCAACGTGATTGTATGGTCTTTGCTGCCTCTTGTTTCTCACACTGAGAATGACTCATGTGGGCTTAGAGGAAGAATCGATCATGAAACCCTCCTTGGTCCACCTTAGTGTGTAAACCCCACAATCCTTCTGAACTATGTGGACTTTGATCCTTTCCCTTTCCAAGAATGGTACGTATGAATCCTCCTTGAGGTTCAAGCCCAACACCCATCGATCCTGACTACTTCATGTTGGTTCACCCTCGTCCTGCATGATGTTAAACTATATACGACCCTTTTCATCCCGCATGATGTTAAACTATATGCATTTGAACTACTTGGGTTTTGATCCCTGCCTCTTAGATAGGGTATGTAGGAAGCTTTCATGAGGTTCAACCCTAACCAATGGTAATCCATTGTAATATCAACCAACAGTAAGTAGTTGTAAACCCCGAACAATGGTAATATGCTGTAGTCCCCTTTATTGGGACCCACACCTCCGGTCCACCCCCTGGGCTTCAGACTGACCCAGGCCACTAACCATGCATAATCCCCAACATGTCTTTGGGTTACTGTCATCTATGCACACCCTGATTCCATGCCCCCAGCCTGAACTACATGGACTTTGATTCCCTACCACGGGGATACATAGGAATCCTCCTTGAGGTTCAATTCCATCACTCATATCCTATTCTGGTCTCTCCCATGACCCTTTGTATTTTAGGAGGGTCATATCCCAACCTGGAGGTTCCACTTTCTCTGGGTCCCATCCATGCATCCATTCTCGTGGGTCTCCTCCTAAGGTGTCCCATTGTCCCTATGAACTATGTGGACTTTGATTCCCTACCATGGGGATACACAAGAAGCCTATCTGGGGTTCAAGACCAACATAACCGTTACCTTCACGATGGTTCTATATCATTCCCCATCCACTTCACAAAACCATTCTCAACCATCCTAGTTTTACCCGAGCTTCCACATCCTGGTGAGATCATGTCATCCACCCCTTCACTATTCCTAGAAGTACTTGGGCCGCTAACCATGCGTAAGCCCCAACATGTCTTCGGGTCACTTTCCATTATGTACACCCTGATTCCATGATTCACCCTTCTAACTACGTGGGTTTTGATCCCTGTCTCCTAGACAAGATACGCAGGAAACCTCCCTGAGGTTCAATCTCAACCAATGGGAAACCCTGGCGCCCTCTTCATAGGGGCCCAAGAATCCTAGGATCCACCTTCATTGGGTATCTTGACCCACTCATCCAATAACCCCCTTAGTTGCTCCCTCTTGGGGATGAACCCATCTGATCTACTCCCATCAATGTTCTGATCAGTTCGATGCATCTCTGCAAGATGTTAAACTCACGACATACATTGTGCTAAATATGGGAAGCTGAGGAAAACTTCAAAGACTTTCCCATGGCATATAACTATCTGCACTCAATGTGGGATTCCTTGGGCTTCTTCGCCCTTGATAATCCCTATAATAAGGGGAAGAAACCTAGACACACCAGTGTTTTAGTGTCCAGACATGCCAGTGATGTCCAACATGACTACTCCCCCGATCAAAGGTTGCTTCCCTAAATTGACCCCTTGGAATGTCCTGACAGAAGTAGTGTAATTAACCAACATACACAAAGATATGGAACTAAGAAGAGATTCACGAACAACATCTTAATCTATGAGGGATACCCATACTAGGTGATGAGTTCTGAGGAGGAATCCACAGAAGGAGGAATTGAAATCCCATCATCCCATTTAGATCAAGGAGAAAACATCCCTGAATAAGTGACGGATGCTGCCCACCTTTGGAAAGCAGGAATATAGGGCAATAATCAGAGTGTCCTCCAACAGACGGATGCACACCCCGACAAAAGTATCGGAAACAGAAATGGTGAACCTGACATGAATGTCTTCTCCTAAATGTGGATATTAGTAGTATTCAAGACATCAGTGGATAAGCATGTAAATGGATCCAGTTATTTGGTGCTAAGACCTACCAAGAAAATAGTGGGCCAAGCATGAAACTCACCAGATATTGGGGCAGTTGAACGTTGGACATCCCGCTCTGTGACGTTGTCAGTGTGGATCTTTCTTACAAATAATGGGAGACAGGACAATGCTGGGGAACTAAATGTCCCTATCCTTATTTCAATGCTAATGGTTGGATCTTCCTGCTTTGCAGGACCCAAGCTATGATAAGAAACTGATCACCACCCACCCACCAATACGGGGGCCAGGGTAACACCAACGCAGAAATCCCACACAACCTCATCTCTTCTACGACGGCCTCCGCATCCATGGTTTCTAGGCACCTATGCCCCATTTCACCATCCAAACCCATTTAGAGAAGGGTGATTAATGACCTCATTAAACAATATGAGGAAGAGGGGATTATCCCAACTTAGTATATGGAATGAAATGACCTAGAGTCTTCTTCACCTCATCATCGCCTCCTCCCCCAAGGGCCACGTAGAGATTCACTACTCCCCACTCCGACCTACAACTGTTTCGAGAGCCTCTCCCCAGAGCGCTTTGATGAATCCCTCCCCTACGACAATGAGGTGAGGGATGTCTTGGAAAACCCAGCTATAATGTAACACCCCGAGCTTCCACGATACGCTTCTCATTCAATAATGCAATAGCTTTCATTGTACGCAACTTCGAGTTCTAACACACCGCGACTAATCAAAGTAGCCGTTATGAATAGTAATACCCACTTTTTAAAATTATAGAAATTTTATATGGACTTCATTTTTGTGTTCGTAATATCGAAATTATCCTAAGTTGAATTTTTTGTAATTTTCTGAGAACTTCCATTTTTTTTATGAATAGTGAAAAATACTTAAAACAACTTTTTTGATCAAAATAATTTATAGTGATAAATTATAATATTGAGTGGTTTTAAAGTATAATTAGAATATATTTTTACCATTTTATCCAATGTTGTTCATTAGAATTAATTTCACTTTGAAATTGGACATAAACAATTGTCAATCTTTTGATATATATTGTTTCTTAAAAACACGCTATTTGTTGTGATAGTGGGAATTAATTATAAAATTAATTAATGCAACTTATATGTTTGGAATTTTTTAAAATAGACATAATTTTTGGATCCGGAATATCAATTACAGCTTAGGGTGAAATTTTGGCATTGTTCTGAAAAACTTCAATTTTTGATGAATAGTGAAACCACTAAGTGGTAGTTAAAAAACTGATTTTTCGTTTAAATGAAAAATTACCACTTCTGTGATTTGATTTTCAAAAATCCGACATACATGGTTGTCATTAGGAAGTAAAATGTGGTTCAATGGGATTAAAATAATTTTTTTTGGTGAATAGTTACTTTTAGGTTTAATTAATCGCGATTAAAGGTAATTAGTGAAATTTAAGGGAAAAATAGTATTATAAAAATATGTAATGACCTTTAAACTTGTCCAAACACTATTGGATGTGTCATGGACGACCAAGACAATCCATGGGTCAACTTGGGGACCCCATGGATCCACTTTGGTAGGAAAATGACATAAATAACTTTTTATTTAATGTTAAAATAAAAAGGTCACAAACAAGAGTTGTTTTACTAATTTTTTTTTTAAATTGGGTTATACAAGTCATATTTTTGACTATAAATATGAATTATAAAGATACAAAGATTTAATACATCATGATATTTTTTTATAATTTTTAGACATTAAATAAATTAAATTATTTATGACACCATGATGATGTAGCGATTACCTGATTAATTAACGATTTAAATAAAATGAAAAGATAATGTAAAATCCAAGGATTAAACTTGTCAAAAACCTATTGGATGAGTATATTTCAAACCCTTATCACCTTAGACTCGAATTATACAAGTGTGGGACCTTTATAATCCGAAAATCATTGTATAATAAAACAACATTTCATTACTTTCCAAAAGTGCCCCTCCTCTCCACTAATAAAAGGCCCCCACCACTACCACCTTATTCACACTTTCAAGCCATTTAGCTTGGCCAAATTCTGCCAAAATAATCTCCCAACTTCCCTACCTTACTCCTAGAAGCCTCACTTTGGGCAGAATTCTTCCCAAGGAAGCCTTTGGATCAAATAAAAAAGAGTTACCCGATTTTAAGGTAATGTCTTCTCTAATGTTGTTTTGTTTTATTTTGCTTCTCCAACCCCTTAAAATCTTTTTATTCCTTTCTTTTATAACAACACAAGTATCCTCAATATACTAGGATGTTGTTATAATGAGTATTCGAGCTACACTTACACACACCTACATCTAATGGTTAAAGAACATACAGTTTCTGTGGATGGCGAATTTCTGCCTCACGAAACGATGATTGTTCAACACTCATATAACACCTTAAAAGGCGGCCATTAAGATGTCACTATATTTATATATGATATATAATATGTTTATGTTCTACTTAAGCTTCTGTATTTTTCATTTATGGCATACCTTTATGATTTCCATTATGGGTAAACGCGATAATTTTATTTTAGGAAGTGCGGACTACCGCCCCCTCAAAGTGATTTGAATAGTTAATACCATATGTGGGATGTATAAAGGATGGAGTAAATGGTATTATACACTATATTATACTGTAATTATATTATACATTTATATCATTATGATTTCATTCCATTAAATATGAAATAGAAATGAAATTAGCGTTCATGCGTACGTACGACTTACCGTCTCCATGAACGGTGCATTTCATTTCTTACCTCTAAATGTTACGTAATATTATGAATGAATGTATATAATGGATATATATGATATATATGATATCTACATCATGAATATAATTCTGGATATAATGGATATTTCACCACATGAACAACTTGTAATTATAAGAAGTTTATTTTTGACTCAAGTACCAAAGATCGACAAAACGACCGTTATTAACTTAAATAATTACATAATGTTCATAACATGGTAATAAGTGATATAAAAGGAATAAAAAACTTGAAAAGGTTCTTAAGCAATTATAAATTAACTCTAGTTTATTATTCAGGAGGTTAAAGAACGGTCGAGTCAAGACAGGACGCAAGGTAAGGGAATTTCTTAACCCAATTTCCATTCTTTGGGTTAATCTCCTACTTTCAAATTATGTCATGATATTATTATGTCCTATATTGTATTTTTACTTTATTTATGTGTAATTATAGTGAACACACATAATAGATCTATTTTATTTTAAAAATGATCTTTTTAAGGACTTCGTCTCAATCTCCTTTCATTGAGGCATATTTGGTTTTATACACAACTTTCTTTTATACGGTGTATAAACCCCTTTGACTTTTATGTTTATTCAAAAGGAATATTTTTTATACGAAGCGTTTTACTAAACGACAAAAAGGGAATGTTTTTCTTTCCATACATATGCGGAGACAACGACTTCTCCGCCGCCGTGACCATTATTTGAGTTTCGGCTTCCTCTACAAGCCATCACTTTTTTTTAATGAAAAATAAATACAAAGTTTTAACTTTCTTCTATTTTGTTATTGAAAATGGTTTTGAAAGCGTTTTTATTATATCAATGTGTTGTATTGATATCTTGTGATTGAAATGTGGAAATGTTATGTTTCCTTTATGCATGTTTTATGTGATACGATTATGTTATGGTTTATGATATGTTTAAACCTGTTCATATGAGGAATGCATTGGACTTAATAAGTGACAGGTGGAGCCTGCTATAACTCCTCAATGCATCGGTAGGTCTCATGAGACAAACTAGTGTATTGGCACGAGGCCTTGAAAAAATCTTATTTGTGGTCTTGGCACGAGGCCTTGGCTACGTGGTTATGATAGTCTGGCATTATGAATTCCATCATTATGAAAGTGGTTATTGATATTGCATATGATTATTCGACCAGTAGAATATCCATGTGAATAAGTAAATGGCATTATCTCATTTTACTTTTGCCATATTATGTTGAAGATCAAGTTTAAAAGGCTTTTGTTTTAGTTATACATTGCCTTAAATGTTTATGTTTATTTATGAAAGCTTCCGCTATATTGTTATCCTTACTGAGCATCTGAGCTCACCCCTTTCAATGTTTTAATATTTTCTAGGATGTGAAGAAGTATTTTATGAATGACCTGCAGGGATAGTCAGAAGAGGATATGAGTGTGGACTATGGATACTATTTTATTGTAGTTTTTTACTTTATGATGTAATGTAACATTTATGAATGTATCTAGTGTTTCCAAGGCTACTAAACTAATCGGTCTTTCGAGACTTGATCTTTTGTGATCATGCCAATGTTACGCAATAATGCACCGACTCTGGGTAACTGGGGTCGGGGCGTTACAGTTGGTATCAGAGGAAGTTTAGTACTAACCTTAGAATCTAGATTTAGATAAACTCTGATTAGAGAACATAGCCCAAAGATAGACTTTGAGTATTAGTATAGAAGAACTTCCTAGAATTTTGGTATTATAGAGATTTTGTGAGTTTTTCGAGCAATACATCCCTGTCTGGATACGAGCAGGTAGAGGCGGCTCTGGCACAGATGTACCTAGGGGTAAAACCCGAAGACACCGCTTTGAGCTAGACTCGAATGATAACTGGTGCATGACAACGGGCCTTGCTGTACTCTTGGTTACAACACTCCCGGGGGATATGCTTAGGATAATTCTCGTTTTCTTTACAAACAACTATGAATGGTTATGAGTATATACTTCCTCAAAGAAAACATTTTTATGATTATGGATTATATCCATAAACCATTCAATTTACATTAAGTATTTTACAAGTTTGTAATTATTCATTGCAATTCATAAACTAACCTAGTTTATGCCATTGTATAGAAATGATGCCCATTGGAAGGAATGTGAACTCCAGCAATACGTATGATCCAAAGCGTAAGAAGGATCATATCTTTCACGGTATTAAGCCAACATTTAGAAGGTAAATAATCTCCCATGTGTTCTCAACATATGAAGAAATAATATCATGTGTTAATAAGATAAGTAAATAATTCTCTGAGTCTTATGGCTTTGAAGGGAAGAAAGAGAAGAAAAGGATGGAAGAGAGGATGATGGAAAAAGGGATCTGGGAAAAGAAGAATTTTCCAATATGTGATAACTGTGGGAAGAAACACCTTGGAACTTGCCTGAAGGGAATGGGAGTTTGTTATAAGTGTGGAGAAAAAGGACACCAAGTGCGTGACTGCAAGGGTAAGAAAAAGGTTTCAAATGTACAATGCTTCATCTGCAAGGAGTGGGGACACTACGAAAACCAATGTCCAAATCATCAGAGTGTGCCCCAAATGATGTTATTGGATAATAATCATGTTATGATACTACCACAGATGAGGAGGAATGATTAGAGTTCTTATGTTGTTATTAAAGAATTTTGTAATTTGAGTGTTGTATCAATGATGTACTGGTTATAATAATTATGGAGTATATAAGGATTGTACTGCAGTACTATTTCATCAAGGACTTGAGATTGTGTGGAACCAAGAAAAGTGACTCCACAGTAGGTTAAATTTTTGGAAAATATATGGTTTAGAGAAAGATAAACCATAATATGGTTCTGATACCGAGATAGTGATTTTGGAATAAGACATGATTGATTTGGATAAATTATATTGGATATTCTTAACTTCCTTGAAACTGATTGATGATTTGTATACATTTTTGGATAGAAGGAGTATATCTAGTATTCTATAAGGAATAAGGGATCATGGTAATTCAGGATGTTGCAGTGTTTTAAAATAATACATGATGAAGGTGTTCACATGTTGTTACATGGAAATAAAAGGGGATCTTCATTATGTTTACCTTCCTCATAAAATTTGGACTGTGAGTTGGATAGAAGTATTTTGGATAACTATAAAGGTTGGAATGGATTAAGTTGAACCTTGGATAGTAATGTTTAAGGTTAAAACATTTCTGAATATTATTTTTGGAATATTATAATAGTTTTAGAAAAAGGACAACCTTCAGGTTGGGCGATAACCCGTCGCTTCGGACAAAGCTGCAGGAATCGAACCCACAACCATTTTGCGACAGGCCTTTATGACCTACCACTAGCCTACAGGAAGTCCCTGGTTATTACAAAATAGTTTTCGTAATCTAAATGGTATGTGTTAATATTTTGAACCTTGTACGATTAGGATAAATATAATATTTTTGAGTTCTATTATCTTTTTGAGTGAAAGATAAGTTTATGGTAGAAATTAGTTGAAGGTTGAAACTCTACTTGTCAAGCATAAATATATATATATACCTATATCTTATTCTATGAATAAATTAATTCTTAAACTTTAATAAAGGGATATGAAAACAAAAAAATGTGTTATCCTAATACCTTATGTCTTGTTGAACTGATGATATTTTAAACCTAACATAGATTGAAGGCTTTGAGACCCTCAATTTGACACTTGTTTGTGATTGATGACCTCAATCACTCCCTACAAATATTTACGTTTTTCCTCCAATTATTTGTCTCTAATTTCCACCAATGTTCTCCTAATCGAGATCATAATTGGGTGGTGACTTTTTCATTTCCCTTTCCCTCTTATTAAGGCTAAATTTTATTAACCTTATTTCCGATGTGGGTTTTACACAAAGGTATTTTCTATTTTCAACCTTTTATTTTCAAAGAAAAATTTCAAATTGCGAGGACTCAATTTATTGAAGGAGGGGAGAATGTAACACCCCGAGCTTCCACGATACGCTTCTCATTCAATAATGCAATAGCTTGCATTGTACACAACTTCAAGTTCTAACACACCGCGACTAATCAAAGTAGCCGTTATGAATATTAATACCCACTTTTTAAAATTATAGAAATTTTATATGGACTTCATTTTTGTGTTTGTAATATCGAAATTATCCTAAGTTGAGTTTTTTGTAATTTTCTGAGAACTTCCATTTTTTTATGAATAGTGAAAAATACTTAAAACAACTTTTTTGATCAAAATAATTTATATTGATAAATTATACTATTGAGTGGTTTTAAAGTATAATTAGAATATATTTTTACCATTTTATCCAATGGTGTTCATTAGAATTAATTTCACTTTGAAATTGGACATAAACAATTGTCAATCTTTTGATATATATTGTTTCTTAAAAACACGCTATTTGTTGTGACAGTGGGAATTAATTATAAAATTAATTAATGAAACTTATATGTTTGGAATTTTTTAAAATAGACATAATTTTTGGATTCGGAATATCAATTATATATTAGGGTGAAATTTTGGCATTGTTTTGAAAAACTTCAATTTTTGATGAATAGTGAAACCACTAAGTGGTAGTTAAAAAACTGATTTTTCGTTTAAATGAAACATTACCACTTCTGTGATTTGATTTTCAAAAATCCGACATACATGGTTGTCATTAGAAAGTAAAATGTGGTTCAATGGGATTAAAATAATTTTTTTTGGTGAATAGTTACTTTTAAGTTTAATTAATCGCGATTAAAGGTAATTAGTGAAATTTAAGGTAAAAATAGTATTATAAAAATATGGAATGACCTTTAAACTTGTCCAACCACTATTGGATGTGTCATGGCCGACCAATAAAATCCATGGGTCAACTTGGGGACCCCGTGGAGCCACTTTGGTAGGAAAAGGACATAAATAACTTTTTATTTAATGTTAAAATAAAAAGGTCACAAACAAGAGTTGTTTTACTAAAACAATTTTTAAATGGGGTTATACAAGTAATATTTTTGACTATAAATATTCATTAGAAAGATAAAAATATTTCCTACATCATGATATTTTTTTATAATTTTTAGACATTAAATAAATTAAATTATTTATGACACCATGATGATGCAGTGATTACCTGATTAATTATCGATTTAAATAAAATGAAAAGATAATGTAAAATACAAGGCTTAAACTTGTCAAAAACCTATTGGATGAGTATATTTCGAAACCTTATCACCTTATCCTCTAATTATACAAGTGTGGGACCTTTATAATCCGAAAACCATTGTATAATAAAATAACATTTCATTACTTTCCAAAAGTGCCCCTCCTCTCCACTTATAAAAGGCCCCCACCACTACCACCTTATTAAAACTTTAAAGCCAATTGGCTCGGCCAAAATCTGCCCAAATACTCTCCCAACTTACCTCCCTTACTCATAGAAGCCTCACTTTGGGAAGAATTCTTTCCAAGGAAGCCTTTGGCTCAAATCAAAAAGAGTTACCCGATTTTAAGGTAATGTCTTCTCTAATGTTGTTTTGTTTTATTTTGCTTCTCCAACCCCTTAAAATATTTTTATTCCTTTATTTTGTAATAACACCAGTATCCTAAATATACTAGGATGTTGTTATAATGAGTATTTGAGCTACACTTACACACACCTACATTTAATGGTTAAAGAACATACGGTTTCTGTGGATGGAGAATTTCTACCTCACGAAACGATGATTGTTCAATACTCATATAACACCTTAAAAGGTGGACATTAAGATGTCACTATATTTATATATGATATATAATATGTTTATGTTATAATTAATCTTCTGTATTTTTCATTTATGGCATACCTTTATGATTTCCATTATGGGTAAACGCGATAATTTCATTTTAGGAAGTGCGGACTACCGCCCCCTCAAAGTGATTTGAATCGTTAATACCATATGTGGGATGTATAAAGGATGGAGTAAATGGTATTATATGCTATATTATACTGGAATTATATTATACATTTATATCATTATGATTTAATTCCATTAAATACTAAATAGAAATGAAAGTAGCGTTCATGCGTACGTACGGCTTACCGTCTCCATGAACGGTGCATTTCATTTCTTACCTCTAAATGTTACGTAATATTATGAATGAATGTATATACTGGATATATATGATATATATGATATCTAAATCATGAATATAATTCTGGATATAATGGATATTTCACCACATGAACAACTTGTAATTATAAGAAGTTTATTTTTGACTCAAGTACCAAAGATCGACAAAACGACCATTATTAACTTAAATAATTACATAATGTTCATAACATGGTAATAAGTGATATAAAAGGAATAAAAAACTTGAAAAAGGTTCTTAATCAATTATAAATTAACTCTAGTTTATTATTCAGGAGGTTAAAGAACGGTAGAGTCAAGACAGGATGCAAGGTAAGGGAATTTCTTAACCCAATTTCCATTCTTTGGGTTAATCTCCTACTTTCAAATTATGTCATGATATTATTATGTCCTATATTTTATTTTTACTTTATTTATGTGTAATTATAGTGAAAACACATAATAGATCTATTTTATTTTAAAAATGATCTTTTTAAGGACTTCGTCTCAATCTCCTTTCATTGAGGCATATTTGGTTTTATACACAACTTTCTTTTATACAGTGTATAAACCCCTTTGACTTTTACGTTTATTCAAAAGGAATATTTTTTATACGAAGCGTTTTACTAAACGATAAAAAGGGAATGTTTTTCTTTCCGTACATATGCAGCGACAACGACTTCTTCGCCGCCGTGACCATTATTTGAGTTTCGGCTTCCTCTACAAGCCATCACTTTTTTTTAATGAAAAATAAATACAAAGTTTTAACTTTCTTCTATTTTGGTATTGAATATGGTTTTGAAAGCATTTTTATTATATCAATGTGTTGTATTGATATCTTATTATTGAAATGTGGAAATGTTATGTTTCCTTTATGCATGTTTTATGTGATACAATTATGTTATGGTTAATGATATGTTTAAACCTGTTCGTATGAGGAATGCATTGGACTTAATAAGTGACGGGTGGAGCCCGCTATAGCTCCTCGATGCATCGGTAGGTCTCATGAGACAAACTAGTGTCTTGGCACGAGGCCTTGACAAAATCTTATTTGTTATCTTGGCACGAGGCCTTGGATACGTGGTTATGATAGTCTGGCATTATGCATTCCATCATTATAAAAGTGGTTATTGATATTGCATGCGATTATTCGACCAGTAGAATATCCATGTGAATAAGTAAATGGAATTATCTAATTTTACTTTTGCCATATTATGTTGAAGATCAAGTTTAAAAGGCTTTTGTTTTAGTTATACATTGCCTTAAATGTTTATGTTTATTTATGAAAGCTTCCGCTATATTGTTATCCTTACTGAGCATCTAAGCTAACCCCTTTCAATGTTTTAATATTTTCCAGGATGTGAAGAAGTATTTTATGAATGACCTACAGGGATAGTCAGAAGAGGATATGAGTGTGGACTATGGATACTATTTTATTGTAGTTTTTCACTTTATGATGTAATGTAACATTTATGAATGTATCTAGTGTTTCCAAGGCTACTAAACTAATCGGTCTTTCGAGACTTGATCTTTTGTGATCATGCCAATGTTACGCAATGATGCACCGACTCTGGGTAACTGGGGTCGGGGCGTTACATATAATCTTGTCCTGAGGTCCACCAAGGAGGGCCCCCACTAGGCTGCGTCATCTCCACCATCCAGCCCCGCAAGATAAGAAGCAGGTGAGTTATACACCCATACCACTGGACCCAGTCCGGTTAACCCAATGCCAACGTCAGGTGAAAGTTGAGGATGATGCCCACCAGGGGGAGTCATCATCAACAACTACCGTGGATCATGCCACAACTGATGTATACCATCAATTACCTGTTTATACTGAACAATGTAACTTAGACTCCCGACCTGAATCGAGGCCCCAACCACCCCACAGGCAGGTTGGGACGACTCTCCTCATCACTGACACAGGTGGAATCCATCATGGGCTGACCCATGATGATGATATCCAGTACGAAGGTCCTCCCTGTGCCACCACCAATGAGATATCAGGTCCTCCCCACTCCCAAGCTCGGCATGGAGGTCCAACCCATGCCACCATCAGTCCGAGCGAATGTCCTCCCCGCCACAATGACATCTAGCACAAAAGTCTCTTTTACACCCGTGACCCCAGGTACAAAGCCGTTCCTCCTGTCATAGGTCACCAATGTGAATATCCTACTTGTTTGATCAAACATCAGCATGAGGGACTTCTTCATGTTCTTATAGTAACCAATAAAGGTCATCCTCATCCCAAAAATCAAAGAAGTGGTGGTTTGTCTCACTTCATTGGCACCCAACACAGAGGTCTTCCCCGTGTTTAGTTTGACCAGTAAAAAGGCCCCCCTCGTCCCATCATTAATGATGGAAATAGACATGGATATATTGTCCATGATACTACCATTTCCAAAAGAGTTTCTACATACTCTATCACTTCCCACAGAGACTCCCTCCACGCATCAACTAGTAGACACAGAGGCCCTCCCCGTGTTCCTTTCGACATCTGTCTAGGTGCCCCTTGCACCCCAGATCACCCAAGAGGAAGTCCTTTACACCCCAAAATTATTTTGGTCGAAGGTCCTCCTTGTTTCGAAAACCTACCTTATCCCGAAGAACCATCCTGGGGTAGGAGGGCGGGTCGCCACCACCAAAGAAATAAGACTGAGAAGTTTTAGACCACGATTAAACCCATCTGCTTTTTAGACTCTGAGGTGTAGTGTGATTAAATGATGGAACCCTAAACCCGATCCTCTATGTCTAGGGCCAGGGAAGAAACAAGGCATATAATCCTCATCCTTCTGGAATTCAAGGTCCACCAGATACCTGACTCCCTCTGAAGATAAATCTAGGAGGAAGAAGATTTGGCCTCTTTCTAGGGATTGGATATGTAATCCTCCCTATCGCCAATAGGGTCATTATATGATTCAACCAGATACCATGGAGAGTTATTGAAAGCATGGCCAATTATTTCCTATTTACCAGTCAAGTTTCCAGTGCTCTGTTAATGTGTATAGCAGCACTCGGGTCGAATCCTCGGCATTGATACTTTTTTATAGTCGATTATTCTGAGTTGATTGTATTCTGATTGGGGGGTTTGTTTACAGAGCTTATAAAATGATTAATTGATTAAGATTGATTTAAAAAATTGATAAATATTGGGGTGTGTTCATTATTAGGTAGTTAATCTTGTGATATCCTTGAGCCTTGCTTTATATTGCATTAAATTAACACCCATGTCACAAGTTAACATTGATTGAAATTCTCAAGTGTTAATGCTTTAATACAAGCCTTAACTTAACTTAAGGTTCTAATATTAATAATATCTTATTTATGGTAGTGTATTTATGGTTCTAATAATACATGTAAACCACTCATTAAACAAAAAAGTCTTTAATCCATGACATGTTAAGTCCAACACACACAATGTTAATTCAAATAATACTCATCGAGCAAAATCTCTCAGTCGCTTAACATCCCTAAATTATAACTCAACCCAATGAGAGATTTACTCATAAATTTAAATGATTAATAATCTGGTTATAATTATTATGATGATAAATTAATAAGAGAATAAAAATAAAGGGATAAGAAAAGAGTGGTGCATCGAACACACACACAAATGATAATGAGAATTGAAAACAGACTTTCAATTGAATGAGGAAGAAAAATAAGGGAAGGGGTTTTAAATTGATTTAAAATATTTTAATAACATTAATATTAAACTATATAATGTGGATTAGAATAAGATATATTGAAGAAGAAAATTTCATTAAAACAGAATTACAAAAAAAAAAAAAAATACTTACACGATTACAAACGAAGAACAACACAAAAGTAAATGAAAGGAAGAAAGGAGGAATGGTTTCTCAAGTAAAAACTTGAGTATGAAATATCCTCCTAATACTTTGGTAGAGCCTTGATCTTTCCAACCTATCCTCCTTTCCTTTGAAATTCCAACCCTTTTGAAAAGAGAGGAGGGGATGTATTTATAGCCCAATGTGGTGGACTATCTGCATTTCAAAACTACCCCTTCACTTTTTTAGACTATTTGGACATCCATACAACTTAATATCGAGATATATACTTATTAATAGTTTTAGATAATAATGTTTTCTGACTAATATCAAAATTTGGAGGAATTTGGACTTATGGAGCCAAAGTTATGGCCATTTTATTAAACAATGTTAATCTGTCCATTTCAATCCATAATTTTTAGATGGCAGAAATGTGAATGGGTTTATCAATAGCAATACACCTTAAAATATGAAAAATTTATTCAAAAAAGTATGAAAACTACATCTCCAATTTCACGCTGAAAAATATCAGCTTGATTTGATGATTACATCATGAGATATGTCATGAATAGTTTCCGTATTTTAATTTCCGTCCAGAATGGTGGGCTGGATTTCAAAGCATCAGTTGGGCCCCTTGTTAGTGTAGTTGGAACTTAAAATTTTTATCCATGATTATTTTTTATAATAAAGAACATATTATGGAGTTTCATAAAATTTGGGCTCCGTTATTTAGACTAGTAACTCAATCATCATGGCTAGTCCATTTTCTTCACAGTTTCTTTGGGTTTTCTTGTGTAGACCATATAACCCTCCAAATGGACGATTTGGCCAAAGGTTTATTCTAATGAAATGTTATAATTTGAGTAAGGAACCCTAAAAAATAAGAATCATGAAATTTGGATAAGTAGGTGATATTTATTATTAAAACATTAAACAGACTTGAATCTGGATGAATTCAAATAGTGCTAAAAAATTATAATTAATATTTAAACATTAATATTTCACACAAATTATGCACATTTCATATAAAATTAGTAAAGTGAGTATATAAAAATTTATGAAAATATTAATAACATCAACTCCCCCACACTTAGTCTTGTGCATGTCATAATGTGCAACAAATATAAAAAACATTACAAAATCATTTTCACTCACAAACAAATATTAAAATTTTGTTTTACCCACTCAGGGGAGGTTTAGACAATTTCAATCATCCATATTTAATTACACCACAATTTTTTACAGAAAAAATGTTCCAAAAACAATTCGTTTTTTCATGCTCAAATTTAGAAATGGAAAATGGTGGCACACAAAACTTACTTCTCTCAAGATGATAAAATTAATTTATAGAGCTTCACTCATTCACCAACCAGAAGTAAAAATCTTAGAGTTTATAAGATGTCTCAGCTTCCACTCCCTATATAAAGTGCACAATAATCAATATGTCTTTTAAAGGGGGTTTTCTGTGGCTATGGGATGGTAGGAATATAATGTCCAATAGAGAGAAGAAGAGGGGTAAAATACCAACATGGAAAAAGCAATACACATTTTTTTTTGAAATGAGACATGAAAGGAAATAGAAACACATATTTACGAGGGAATGAAAATGTAAAATAAGAAAAAAATAGGAAGGAAATATGAAGGGAATGAGAAGATGGAATATTTACAAAACATGAAACTTCTCCCAATGACATAAGTGTTCTTTTTTTCTTTTCTATTTTCTTCTTTTTTTTTTGCATTTTTTGAAAGTTAAACTTGAAAAAGATCGCACACTAATATCCCAAACCACGATTGATCTCATCACGACACTAATTGTAATAGTTATAACAAGATAAAAGGTTGAGGAAGAGTGATTTTGATCCACCCAATACACAACCCATTCTTATTTTCATTTTTTTGATTTTTTTTGATATTTTTTTGAACACTTTTGGATATTATTTGTATAAGATAAACATATATACATTCCCAAACCGCACTGAAAGAAAACCTCTCCCTCACACTTAAAATGGATGATTTCCCTCAAGAATATGATAACTCATTGAAAATCAATAAAAGGGAACCCAAAAAATAAAATCCATTCCCCCCACCCTTAATTTTTTTAAAAATTATGCTATGAAAATTTATGTTGATATTGGGTGTGAAAAGGTATTGGCCTTGTAATGTGGCTATTAAAGAAAATGTTTTCATAGGATCGAAGGGGCTTTAAAAAGGAGGATTAATGTAAGGGAATTGGGAGGCTATTTGGCTATTGTGATTCTCATGTGGTTTAGAAAATGCCTCTATCATATTAATGCACACCAAAGTAGGAAATTAATCTTGAAGGTCCAAAAACTCAAGACTCACAAATGGGGGTGAAAAACACACATTTTGAAAATATGTCCATAGGTATACTTGGCATGAAAGAAAATTTTGTTCCTTATAGATGAGGAAAATTAGTTTCCAAATAAAAAATTTATCATTCAAAATTTTTTGGGTTTGAAATAATATTCTTTATCCAAATATATGATGAAAAAACAATATTTTTGAGATGAAAACATGTCTTTTTAATCCTTAAAATTGTTGGACAAAATGTCAAAACTGGATGGTTAGTAAGTATGACTCGTTTGTTTTTTTTACATTTTTTTATTTTTTTATTATTTTTTGTGTTTTTAAATTACACACCCACACAAAAGAGAAAGAGTAAATAAAAAATAAAAAAATGTGATGAGGAAAGTGGTAAAAAACAAAATGAGAATGAGGTAAGAAGAAGAAGAAGAAGAGATAGAGAGATAGAGAGAGAGGAGAGGAGAGGAGTTAAAGGGAAAGAGGTGCCCCCTAGTTTGGATTTAGTTGGTTTCCATCTCCATCCAGTGGTGGGTTAAATGTAGAAGTTGGGGATCCAGTGGAAGTTGATGTTATTCCATGATTGTGCGTCCTCTCATGGTGATACTTTAACTGATGTCCATTAACCGTGAATGTCCTTTTGGAAAACGGATCTTGGACTTGTACTGCACTAAATGGGTAAACATGATAAACAATAAAAGGACCTTCCCAACTAGAATTAATCTTACTTGGGTGAAGCCGAAATCAAGAGTTGAAAAGTAATACCTTTTCACCTTCATGGAATACCTTTCTCAGGATGTGTTTGTCATGGAGTACCTTAGAATTTTCTTTGTACTGATTGGAATTCTCATAAGATTCAATTCTAAGCTCCTCCAGTTCATCCAATTGCAACAATATTTCTTCACCAGATTTTTCACAATCAAAATTACAGGTTTTCACAGCCCAAAAAGACTTATGTTGGATTTTAACTAGTAAATGACATGTTTTACCAAAAACTTTCCTAAAAGTAGACATCCCAATGGGTGTTTTATAGGTAGTTCAGTAAGCCCAAAGTTATTTACCAAGTATTTCAGGCCAGTCTTTTCTGGTGGGTTTTACCATTCTGTCAAGCACTCTTTTCACTTCTCTATTAGAAAGTTCATCCATGCCATTTATTTGGGGGTGATATGCAGTTGAAGTTTTATGTACAACACCATTATTTTTCAAAAGATATTCCTTGGTTTTATTAAAAAAATGGGTTCTTAAGTCACTTATCAAGGCACGTGGTGTGCCAAATCGGTGGAAGATGTGTATCTTTAGGAACTCAATAATAATATTTAAATCATCATTTCTAGTGGGTTTAGCCTCGACCCACCTAGAAACATAATCAACTGCATGAAGAATGTATGAGAATCCATTGGAAGGGGGGAATGGTCCCATGAAATCAATTCCAAAAACATCGAAGACCTCACAAAAGATTAAAGGATTTTGGAGAATTTCATTTATTTTGGAAATTGTGCTAAACTTTTGTAAAGTGGGACATGATTGATAGAACTCATGTGAGTTCTTGAAGAGTGAAGGCCATAAGAATCTAGAGTCTAGGACCTTTAGGGAGGTCCTTTGTGGTCCAAAATGGACACCACCAAGCATTGAGTGGCATAATTCTAAGATAGAAGAATGTTCATTTTCATCAACACATCTCCTAATTACCATGTCTGCCCCAATTTTCCAAAGTTTATTTTCTTCCCAAAAATAGTATTTTGAATCACTTTTCAACTTCATTTTTTGTTATTTTGAATTTTTTTTAGGAAAAACACCAGAAACCAGGTAATTTACAATTAGGCCATACCATGGTTACTTTGGAGTGAGAGATAAAAGGTGCTCAGTTGGAAATTCTAGATCAATTATTTCAGAATGATAAGAATTACAAATTCTACTCAAGTGATCAGCCATAGGGTTTTCTTTTCCTAGTCTATCTTTTATTTCAAGGTAAAAATCTTGGAGCATTAGGATCCATCTTATTATCCTTGTTTTGTAATCACTTTTCTTAAGTAAAAACTTTATAGTAGAATAGTCTGTGAAGTTGATGATTTTGGCACCTAAGAGACAGGGTCAGGATTTATCTAAGGCAAAAACCACCGCTAAAAGTTCCTTTTCAGTCATAGTGTAGTGAGATTGAGTTTAATCCAATGTTTTTGAGGCATAATAGATGACATGAATAATTTTTTCTCTTCTTTGACCAAGAACATCCCCAACAGCTCTATTAGAAGCATCACACATCAATTTAAAGGGAAATAACCAATCTAGGGGTTGGATTATCAGGGTAGATGTAAGAGAAGTTTTTAGTTCAACGAAGGATCTCTTGTAAACCTCATTGAAATGGAAAGTGACATTATTTTGGATAAACCAAGTGAGTGGGAGAGAAATCCTACTGAATTTATGGATGAATCGCCGATATAAACCAGTATGACTTAGAAAGGAACGAATGTCTTGAATAGATGTGGGTTTTGGAAGTGATTGGATCACTTCAATTTTGACAGGATCGACTTCATTACCATATTTTGAAACCATGTGACCTAGAACAATCCCATTTTCAATCATTAAGTGACATTTTTCAAAATTTAACACAAGGTTACACTTGAAACACTTTTGAAGGACTAGAGAGAGTGAATTTAATCATGATTCAAATGACTCAACATAAATGGTAAATTCATCCATGAAGACTTCCATGAAGTGTTCAATGAATTCAGAAAATATACTCATCATACACCTCTGGAATGTTGAAGGAGCATTAAAAAGGCCAAAAGGCATTCTCCTACATGAATATGTTCCAAAGGGGCAAGTGAAAGTAGTCTTTTCTTAGTCATGAGGTGCGATTGGGATTTGGAAGTAGCTAGTGTATCCATCAAGAAAGTAATAGCGTGACTTTCTAGCTAATCGTTCTAGCATTTGATCAAGGAATGGAAGAGGGTAGTGATCTTTTCTTGTTTCAACATTCAATTTCTTATAGTTGATGCACACACGCCATTTGTTCTTCACTCGAGTTGTGACTACCTCTCCATGTTCATTTGTGACAACAGTTATCCCACCCTTTTTAGGTACAACTTGAATTGGACTAACCCATTCACTATCATAAATTGGGTAGATAATACCAGCTTGAAGAAGCTTGGTGATCTCTTCCCTAACTACCTCAAGTATGAGTGTATTGAGTCTTATTTGTGGTTGTCTAATTGGTTTAGGTGATTTCTCAAGATGGATGTGATGTATGCAAAGGGTAGGGTTGATTCCTGGTATGTCATATAGGATCCAACCTAAGGTTTTTTTGTTTTCCTCTAACACTTGAACAAGTTTGGACACCTCAATTTCGGTAAGTGAAGTAGATATAATGACAGGACAAGAGTGATCATGGAAAAAGAATGCATATTTCAGGTGTGTAGGAAGAGATTTCAGATTATTTTCATCTTTCATTTGTGGGTTAGACAACTCAGGAATGGAGGAAGGGACTTCAGTTGCTTCAAATTAATTTTCCTTAATACTGTCCAAGGTGGAGCAGTAGAGATCAGAGTTGATGTGGGATTCAAGAGACTTTTCAAGTTCCTCTAGATTGATGGAGTCTATGAATGATAGGTTCACATAAACTTCACTATTTATGACTTGATTAATCTTGGTGCATATTTCACAAGATCCTCTCTCATTAGAACATGATTAACATGATGGAATGGGGTTCAATTGATTCTCAGAAGTTTCCTCAAAATCTTGGATTGATAATGCAGAGTGATCATTAGATGGGTATCGCATGGCTTGAAAAATGTTGAACTTGATCAGTTGGTCATCAAATTCCATGGATAAGATTCCTAAATGGACATCAATATTGGTTATTACTATCATTAGTAATGATATTTCTATAATTAGGGGAGATCGAGAAGAATTCGTCTCACCTTCCATGTCAAGGACATAGAAATTGGCTGTGAAGATAATATCATTAACCCGAACAAGGACATCCTCAATTATTCTCTTAGGACTGGCTGTGATTCAATTTTCTAACTGAATGACAACACCCGTTGGGTGAAAGGGACTTAGACCAAGGTTGTAGAATATGGATTTAGGCATGAAATTTATTGAGGCTCCTAGTCTATGAGTTCATCATCAAAGTTTGAACTTCCAATTTGGAATGGAACCGTAAAGGTCACTGGATATTTTCACTTTATGGGAATATAATGTTGGGTGGAAACATTTTTAAAGGTCCTAAGTTGCCTCTTGTGGATGCACAATTCCTTAAGAAACTTGGCATACTTAGGGATTTGTTTTATGGAATCTAAGAGGTGAATTTTGACTTCAACACATCTAAACATGTCAATCATTTCAGGATTGGGTTCAAAGGACTTCCTTGGTTTAGAAAAAGCTTGAGGAAAAGGAATTGGATTCCTAATTGGAATGGAAGGAGGTGAGGGAATGGATTTAGATTCCTTTTCATGTTTCTTTTCATTTTCTAGGTCAACATTCAAAGGGAGGTTAGAGGACTTATTTTGAGTCATATCAATTTGCTTTCCTGATCTAAGTAAAATTGCACTTACATTACCCTTGGGGTTGGGTAATGGTTGAGTTGGGAGTTGGGAAGAATTTGATTGTTGTTGCTGGCTCAGGTGGGATTCAAGTTGACCAATTTGGGTTTCAATGTTTTTGAGGCTAGAATGGGTGAAGGAGACAAGATCTTCCACTGCACTTTCCCATGGTTTTTTGGAAGAAGGGGATTGACCTTAATTGGGATTACCTTGATTTTGGTTCTTGGGAAAGCGATTGTATTGGATTGATAATTGGGAGGGCTCACCAGGATAGTGGAATCCATGTGGAGGATTGTTTCTTTGAGGTTGAGGAACAAAAGGATAAGGTTGTTGGAAGTTACCAAAAATTTAACCATATTGGAATTGGTTTGGGTTTTGATGAGGGTATTGAGGGGGATGAGAAATGGGATTAACATATCTCAAGTTAGGGTTATATGTAGAAGAGAAGGGATCAGAATGGAATTGGTTGAAGTTTCTAACAAACTGACCTGATTGTTGAGGGTTGGGGTTCTGCTAAGCATATGCTGCATTGAGCTCCATTGGTCCAGATGAATCAGATTGATCCTCTTGATGTTGTGGACATGTGTCAGTTGGATGATATGGGGAGCTAAAGATTCCACCATTCTTGATAGGTACATGGAATAGAGATTGTGGAGAAGATGTGGTTGTAGATTTGGATTCCATAGTTAGTTGTCGCACAAGACCTATAAGTTCACTCATCCACTCGGTCATCTTGTTCAGCTCTATAGATTGATTTTCTTGGACTTGTTTGACTTGAGTATGTGCTTAAGTATAGAATTGTTGTGTGTTTTCAGCCATGTTTCTTATGAGATCTCTTGCAGTTGTAGGAGTTTTATCAACAAGAGAACCACCACTTGCAGCATCAATGAGAGTTCTATCCATAGCCAATAATCCCTCATAGAAGTATTGGATCAAGAGTTGTTCAGGGATTTGGTGGTGTGGGAAGGTTTTAATAAGATTTTTGAACCTCTCCCAATACTCATGGAGTGATTCATTTTGGAATTGACATATACCACTAATTTCCTTTCGGATGGAAGCAATACGAGAAGCAGGAAAGAATTTCTCTAAGAAGAGTCGCTTCATGTCATTTCATGTGGTTATGGAACCAGGAGGGAGGAAGTAAATCCATGACTTGGAAGAGTCAGCTAGGAAGAAAGGGAATTCTTTGAGTTTTATTTGTTCCTCAGAAAACCCTTGAGGCTTCATGGTAGAGCACACCACTTGGAACTCTTTAAGGTGGAGATATGGATCCTCACCGGCTAGCCCATGGAAATGAGGGAGAAGATTAATCAAACCTAATTTGAGTTCAAAGTCATCCTCTATGCTTGGATATTGAATACCAAGAGGTTGGTAATTCATATCAAGGGAAACAAGTTCTTTAAGAGTTTTTCCCTAGGATTAGCCATATCTAGTTCAATTGGTTGGACAATGACTGGTTCTTGAGTGATTTGATTATCATTAATGTTCCTCCTAAGTTGGAGAAGTGTTCGCTCTATTTCAGGGTCAAAAAAATCCTAGAGATTGTTTGGGAGGCTACGAGGCATTCAAAGAGATGTTGGAAGAAATAATAATATGGGGTTTTCTTTGAGTTTTTTTTCATTTTTTTTTAAATTTTGTTTTTTTTTGATTTTTTTACAATAATCAGAAACTAATGACTAAAAAAAGGACCATCCCTAGCAAAAAATACATTTTAAATCATGGCCGATTGTTGCCTATCGACCGGTCAAGGTTCTGGTGCTCTGATAATGTGTATAGCCGCACTCGGGTCAAATCCTTAGTGATGATACTTTTTAATAGTCGATTGTTTTTAGTTGATTGTATTTTGATTGGGGGGGTTTATTTGTAGAGATTATTAAATGATTGATTGATTAATATTGATTTTAAAAATTCAAAAAGATTTGGGTGAGTTCATCATTAGGTAGTTAATCTTGTGATATCGTTGAGCCTTGCTTTATATTGCATTAAATTAACACCCATGTCACAAGTTGACGTTGATCGGAATTCCCAAGAGTTAAGGCTTTAATACAAGACTTAACTTAACTTAAGGTTATAATATTAATCATATCTTGTTTATGGTAGTGTATTTATGTTTCCAATAATCCATGGAAACCACTTGTTAAACAAAATCAAGTCATTAATCCATGACATGTTAAGTCCAACATACACAATGTTAATTCAAAGAATACTCATCGAGAAAAAGCTCTCAATCGCTTAACATAGCTAAATTATAACTCACCCCAATGAGAGATTTACCCATCCATTGAAATGATTAATAATATGGTTATAATTATTATTATGATAAATTAATGATAGAAGAAAAAGAAAGGGATAAGAAAAGAGTGGTGTGTCGAACACACACACAAACGATAATGAGAATTAAAAATAGACTTTCGATTGAATGAAGAAGAAAAATAAGGGAAGAGGTTTTAACTAGATTTCAAATATTTTAATAAAATTAATATTAAACTACAGAAGGTGGATGAAAATAAGAGACATTGAAGAAGAAACATTCATTAAAATAGAATTACAAAAAAAAAAACACTTACACAATTACAAACAAAGAACAACACAAAAGTAAATGAAAAGAAGCAAGGATGAATGGTTTCTCAAGTAAAAACTTGAGTATGGAAGATACTAAAAAGCCTTTGTAAGAGCCTTGGTTGTTCTAAACCATCCTCCTTTTCTCTTAAATTACAACCCTTTTGAAAGGAGAGGAGGGGATGTATTTATAGCCCAAGGTGGTGAACTATTTGCATTCCAATATGACTTAATCTACCCATTTCAATTCATACTTTTTAGAAGGCCAAAATGTGAATGGGTTTAAAAATAGAAATATGACTTAAAATCTGAATACTTTCTTCAAAAAAGTCGTCTGAATATATATATTATTTAACACTGAGAAATATCAGCTTGATTTGATGATTAAATCATGAGCTATGTCATGAATAGTGTCGGAGTTTTAATTTCCATCCAGAACGGTGGGCTGGACTTCAAAGCATAAGTTGGGACCCTTGTTCGTGTAGTTGGACCTTAAAATTTTTATCCATGATTATTTTGGATAATCAAGAACATATGGTGGAGTTTTATAAAATTTTGGATTTGGGATTTAGACCAATAACTCAATCATCATGGATGGTCCAGTTTCTTCACAGTTTCTTTGGGTCTTCTTATGTGGACCATATGACCCTTAAAATTGATGATTTGGAAAAAGTTTCCTTATAATGAAATGTTTTAATTTGATTTATTAACCCTAAAAAACAATAATAATGAAATTTGGATAAGTAGGGTGAGATTTATTATTAAAACATTAAACCAACTTGAATCTAGATGAATTCAAATGGTGCTAAAAAATTATAATTAATATTTAAACATTAATATTTCACAAAAATTATGCAAATTTCATATAAAATCAGTAAAAGAAGTATATAAAAAGTTATGAAAATATTAATAACATCAGTTATTCTAGGGACCTATGGAATATGAGCAACAACATGGCCCACTATCAGTAACCGCGACCCTTGCGCAGGAAACTATGGTCGCCAATCAGTCTTATAGGGATGTGGCGGCTCAGTTGTTTCATTCTTCACAAGACAACCCAAGATGTGGCAACTTGTCAGCCCATTCACTATATTATCCATTGTCCAACATACCATCTCAACAATCTACTTCAGTGTCGTTATCGGTCCTGCAACCACCCCTGGTTGATGAATGTGGCAACCAAGGGCCAAATCCCGAGTCTAAGCCAAGGAGGTTATGGGAAATCTCTATAGCGAACCATTTCCTAGAGATATTCTGGCCAATTGAAACCATGAACTTTAATGCGCCAAAATATCTTACCTAGGAGGAAGTTGCGTGTTTTCTCCAAACCCTCTGGGCGACACACTTCTGTCTCCAGTATCAGTGAGTGGCTTACCCCAAGTGTCATGTACACTTTGAAGATACTGTCCAGCGATGCCGCATGGTCTAATTAGATATTCTCCCTATATCCCAATGTCCAGAGTCACCCGGTCACCATCAAACCCTCCAGTAGTGGTGAATCCAGAGATTTAAAGTGCTTCATAGGATTATCAAAGAGGATTCCCCCATGTTTAGGTCTGTGGTTGGGGGAAGTATGCTACCCTTCATTTTAGTTCTATATAATGCCATCCCAACTTTCCAAGAGATATTGAGGATATGAATTCAGGTAGAGTCGCGATTAATATGGCCAACCTATCAGAGGGAGAGAATGATCTAGAGCTCCTTAAAGATAAATTACCCCCGAGGGAGTGCCACACCTATTAGATCCATTGGGAAGGATTAATATCTAGAAAATAAATTTATTGGGTCTTACCATAATTACCGATTCATTATCCCTCAGTCAGAATCCCAGTAAGGGTAAAGAGCATCTTGGGGCTGTCAAACCCTTTGACTTGTCTGGCTTGGTGCGGAATATGGAAGATGATCCTGAAAAGGCCGCGTTGCATCAATAACTCATAGAGAATAAGAATATGGTCGATGAATTCCTTGTTGAATGTGCTACAGAGCGACTATCAGACTATAGAGATCCTTGACCAGGTCAGCAGGGGAAGGTACAAATCCCCCTAGTGAGTTTCCTCTGGGTGATCCTGACCATCCTAACCACATAGATAGGGTAGAAGCCAGATATTATGGCAAGAGGGTGCGGTATGTATCACCAAATCTACCTGAGCGTCACGATAATCTTTGGGATTCATCTCAGGTTCCCCCAGTCGCTCCACAGGTCGTTCCCTCAGCATTCCTGTAGGTCATCCTGTAACACCCCAAGATTTCATAGTACGTTATTTCTTCAAAGTAATTCAATAACTTTCACTACACGCAACACCGAGTTCTAGCGCACCATAACTTACCAAACAAGCCGTTCAAAAGCGGTTATGAGTAGTATTAACTGAATTTTAAACTTTATATAATCCTTATAATTTTATAATCCATATTATGAGTTTCTTATACATAATTTAAGAACAAATACATTTTTTTCAGATAAAATATGTATTTTTCAAAAAATGCAATTTTACCGCCTTTTAATGGCGAAGCCTTTTTAAATCCAATATTTGAAACTTTTATAAATTCAATTTGAAAAAATAAACTTCTTATTTAGAACTGGGACATAATAATTTAGTTTTAATAATTTTTTGGTGCTTTTCTGATCACTTTCATATTTGGGTGAATAGTGAAAAATACTATATTTTAACTGAAAACAACTTTTTTAATCAAAATAATTTATATTGTTAAATTATACATTTTAATTGTTTGTAGGTATATATAGAATATATTTTTACCATTTAATCCAATGATGGTCATTGTAAGTAATTTCACTTTGAAATTGGACATAAACAAGTGTGTAACTTTTGATAGTTATTATTTCTTAAAAATACGCCTTTTGGTTTTGACAGCAAGAAATTAATTTTAAATTAATAAATGCAACCTTTATGTTTTAAATTTGGTAAAATAGACTTAATTTTTGGATTAGTAATATCGAAATTAGCTTAGGGTGAAATTTTTGTACTTTTCTGATAACTTTCATATTTTGATGAATAGTGAAAATTACTAAATTTTAATTAAAAACAACTTTTTTAATTGAAATAATTAATAGTGATAAATTATTAATTTGAGTTAATTTAAAGTATAATTATATTATAATTTTACCATTTAATCCAATGTTGTTTATTGGACATAATTTTATATTTAAACTGGACATAAGAAAGTGTCAATCTTTTGATAGTTATTATTTGTTAAAAACACGCTTTTTGTTTCGACAACGAGAATTAATTTTAAATTAATTTCAGCCACTTATGTGTTATGAATTTAGAAAAATGGATTAGATATTTAGAATCAGGAGGTCCAAATTGTATAAATAGGTAACTTTTATTTTTAGACATTTTGAATAATTACTTCGGTAAATATTTTATTTACCATGATTAAAGGGTAAATCCGGTAAATAGGGGTAAAAAATTATATTATAATAATACTAAATTACCCTAAAACGTGTCCTAACCCTATTGGTTGATACATTTCCAACCATGGGAATATTTGAGCCGATTTTGGGACCCCATGGAGCCACTTGTAGGCGATAAGGACACTTTATATTAATTAAGTTAAAGTAAATACAAAAATGACATAAACATATATCTTTTAGAAAAACAATTTTTACATAATGTTATATATGTTATTTTTTCGACTATAAATATTAATTAGAAATATAAAAAGATTTCCTACATAATTTTATTTTATTTATAATTTTTAGACATTGAATAATTAAATTTATTTATGACACAATAATGATGTAGTATTTTCCTTATTAATGAAAGAATCAAATAATTAGTATTATAAATGTTAAAATAAATATAATTTGAAAATTTTGATTTCATAAACTAATTTTATTGGTTAATATGACATGTTAGGATTTCTTAAATGAGTTTTTGTCGAATTAATAAAGTTTTTAAGACTTTCACAAAAATCAATTATTAAATATTGTCAAAATTGACATAAATGAGTTTTTAAAACAAATATTATATTATTAATTGATATTCTATTCCTAAAAATATAAGGATTGTCCAAAGGACTTATATCATGATAGGTGTATCATTAATGGACCACTTTGGTGTCTCTTGGATGTATATAGTGTGTTTATTAACTATATAATATAAAAATACAAAGTGACATGGTAAATGTCAAACTAATTAACTAAGAGTTAAAACTAAAAGATAAGGTTAATATAATGACACAAAACTGTCTAAAATCTATTGGTTGAAAGGATTTAGAACCATAACCACCTTATAATTTGAATAATACACTTTGGATCCATTATAAACTGAATATTAATTTATTATAAATCAATACTTTAAGTTTTTCCTAAAGAGCCCCTCCTCCCCCTTATAAAAGGACACCACTTCTAACCAACTCTTCACACCTTAAAAGCCTTTTGGTTCGGCCAAACCCTGCCCAATTATTCTATCAACTTCCCTAAATTTAACCTAGAGGCCTTAATTTAGTCAGAAAGCCAACCTAAGTATCCCTTTTGATCAAATCAAAAGGAAGAACCCGAAGAAGTGGTAATGTTTTCACCACCCTCTTTCAAGTTCCTTTCTTCTTCAACTTATTCTTTATTTGTTGTTTCCATTCTAAAATAATAACTCCAGTATCTGCTATATACTGTGATGTTATTATAAATATGGTACAAACATATTCAGTATTCTATCCATCCTTTTAATGACATGTCACTATACGTGCGTACGTACGGCCTACCGTCTCCACATCGTGGTGTAATTGTTATTCAATATGTTATTATTTGGATGGGTATAATAATGATGTGTAATTGATGCTAATAATAAATATAACATGATAATTATTCTTTATATATGATATACCATCCAATTATATATTATTTTAATATCAAATGAATGATATTGTCGCTCGTGTGTACGTACGGACTACCGTCTCCACGAACGCGATGAGATTCATTCCCCATCGTATCCATTCAAGTCTAACTCTCATTTTATGATTAAAAATAATTTTTAAGGAATTTATATCATTCTGGATATGAATAAGATATAACCTATCCATAAAAAACACGACTTATGTAACAAAACATATAAAATAAAACGATAAGTTAACACCCGAAACGACGATAATACTAAGATATTGTTAACAAAGCAATGTTAAAAGATCATATATGATATCATATTAACATATATGATTATTTTATAATTTAATAAAAATTATTTAACCATTATACAGGAGGTTAAACTACCCTCAACCAAGGAAAAGTACAAGGTAAGGGTTTATTTTACAATCTCTTCATTATCCAAAGTTGTTTATACGTAATTATCTATTGGGACCTCTTTATCATCCACATCCATGTTTATTAAAAATGTATTTCAAATCATTATTAATATTTTATAGACTATGGGTTAAATTAATTTATACCCTTGTTTGAATTTTTATAAAGTAATCTTTCCGTCGTTTTCCAAACAAGGTCCTTTTTAACCTTTTCGACAAAATTAAGGTAAGAATGTCTTTTTTAACTTATACGGCGGGTGAGGCTATTTTCTGCCATTATAAAATTTTAGAAGCTTCCCTTACAATCTTATAAGAATATTTTCAAATTAAATATTTTTTTTTATAATTATGTGACTTTTAAATGATTTAAAAAAAGAGATATTTCTCTCAAATAGTTTTGATTTCATCTATGTCAACATCCTTTGATGGATTTTAAGCTTATTTGAAGTTGATTTGTTATGATAAAAAAATTACATATTTTATTGAAGGTTTTGTGATATGTTTGAATGTAGATATGTTATTTCTATACCATTCATGGTTTATGGAGAAAGTATTGACATTTCGTATGCTAGTTTTAATACGAATGTTTATGTTATGTTTAAACCTGTTCATATGAGGAATTCATTAGACTTAATAAGTGACGGGTGGAGCCTGATATATCTCCTTGATGCATCGGTAGGTATTATGAGACAAACTAGTGTCTTGGAACAAGGCCTTGAAAAAAGCTTATTTGTAGTCTTGGCATAAGGCCTTGGCTACGTGGTTATGATAGTCTGGAATTATGCATTCCATCATTATGAAAGTGGTTATTGATATTGCATGTGATTATTCGACTAGTAGAATATCCATGTGAATAAGTAAATGGAATTATTTCATTTTATCTTTTCCATATTATGCTGAAGTTCAATTTTAAAAGGCTTTTGTTTTAGTTATACATTGCCTTAAATGTTTATTCTTATTTAGGAAAGTTTCCGCTATATTGTTATCCTTACTGGGCATTTGAGCTCACCCCTTTCTGTGTTTTATTTTTCCCAGGATGTGAAGATGTATTTTATGAATGACCTGTAGGGATAGTATAAGGGGATATGAGTGTGGAGATAAGATGTTGTTGTAGTTTTCACTTTATGATGTAATGTAAACTTTATGAATGTATCTAGTGTTTCCAAGGCTACTAAACTAATCGGTCTTTAGAGATTTGATCTTTTGTGATCATGCCAATGTTATGTAATAATGCACCAACTCTGGGTAACTGGGGTCGGGGAGTTATAGTTGGTATCAGAGGAAGTTTAGTACAAACCTTAGAAGCTAGATTTAGATAAACTCTGATTAGAGAACATAACCCTAAGATATACTTTGAGGATTTGTATAGAAGAACTTTCTAGAATTTTGGAACTGTAGATATTTGGTGAGTTTTTCAAGAAATAAATCCCTATCTAGATACGAACAGGTAGAGGCGGCTCTGGAACATATGTACCTAGGGGTAAAACCCGAAAACACCACTTTGAGCTAGACTCGAATGGGAACTGGTGCACGAAAACGGGCCTTGCTGCACTCTTGGTTACAACACTCCTGGGGGATATGCTTAGGATAATTCTTGTTTTCTCTACAAACCACTATGAAGGGTTTATGAGTATATACCTCCTCAAAGAAAACATTTTTGTGATTATGGATTATATCCATAAACTATTCAATTTATGTTAGGTATTTTACAAGTTTGGAATTATTCATTGCAATTCATAAACTGACCTAGTGTATGCCATTGTATAGAAATGGTGCCCATTAGAAGGAATGTGAATTCCAGCAGTACGTATGATTCAAAGAGTAATAAAGATCATATCTTTCATGGTATTAAGCCAACATTTAGAAGGGAAATTGTCTCCCATGTATTCTCAACATATGAAGAAATAGTATCATGTGTTAATATGATAAGTAAATAATTCTCTAAGTCCTATGACTTTGAAGGGAAGCAAGAGAAGAAAAGGATGGAAGAGAGAAAGATGGATAAAGGGAAGAGGGAAAAGAAGAATTTTCCCATATGTGAAAACTGTGGGAAGAAACACCCTGGAACTTGCCTAAAGGGAATGATATTCTGTTATAAGTGTAGAGAAAAAGGACACCATTTACGTGACTTCAAGGGTAAGAAAAATGTTTCAAATGTACAATGATTCATCTGTAAGGAGTTTAGACAATACGCGAACCAATGTCCAAATCATCAGAGTATGCCCCAAATGATGCTATTGGATAATAATCAAGTTATAATACTACCACAGATGAGGAGGAATGATTAGAGTTCTTATGTTGTTATTATATAATTATGTCATTTGAGTGTTGTATCAACAATGTACTGGTTATAATAATTATGGAGTATATAAGGATTGTACTGCAGTACTATTTCATTAAGGACTTGAGATTGTGTAGAACCAAGAAAATTGACTCAATAGTAGGTTAAATTTTTGGAAAATATATGGTTGAGAGAAAGATAAACCATAATATGGTTCTGATACTGAGGTAGTGATTTTGGAATAATACATGATTGATTTGGATAAATTATGTTGGATATTATTGACTACCTTGAAACTGATTAATGATTTGTATATTCCATCATTGTTGGAGTTTACAACATTTTTGGATAGAAGGAGTATATCCGTAATCTATAAGTAATAAAGGATCATGAATGTAATCAATAAGGTTTTATGGTAATTCAGGATGTTGTAGTGTTTTAAAAGACTACATGATGAAGGTGTTCACATGTTATTAAGTGGAAGAAAGGATCTTCATTGTGTTTACCTTCCTTATAAATTTTGGATTGTGAGTTTGGACAGAAGTATTTTGGATAATTTTAGTTTGAGATTATTTTTGGATTGCCATAAAAGGATAACCCAGAGGTTGGGCGACAACCCGTCGCATCTGGCAAGGCCGTGTGACTTGAACCCGCAACCGAAGGGAGACAAGGGTGCATCACCTACCACAGCCCACGTGATGTACTGGATTGAATAATGTATTATTATTTTTTTAAAAATTCTGGTAGATGAATTATAAATTCATTTTTTTGAACCCTATATGAATAGGATAAATAGAATATTATTTTTAAGTTCTATTATCTTTTAGAGTGAAAGATGAGTTTATGGTAGAAATTAGTTAAAGGATGGGACTCTACTTGTCAAGTATATATTTTTCTTCTTCTATTATTCTATGAATAAATTAATTCTTATACTTTAGTGAAGGGATCTTAAAACAAAAAATCTGTTATCCTAATACCATATGTTTTGTTGAACTGATGGTATTTTAAATCATCATAGATTGATGAATTTAAGGCCCTCAATTTTACACTTGTTTGTCATTGATAACCTCAATCAATACCTATAAATATTTACATTTTTCCTCCAATTATATGTCTCTAATTTCCACCAATGTTCTCCTAATCGAGATCATAATTTCTTGGTGACCCTTTCATTTCCCTTTTCCTCTTATTAAGACTAAATTTTATTTACCTAATTTCCGATGTGGTTTTTCCCAAAGGTATTTTCTATTTTAAAACTTTTATTTTCGAAAAATAATTTCAAATTGTGAGGACGAAATTTATTGAAGGAGGGAAGAATGTAACACCCCAAGATTTCATAGTACGTTATTTCTTCAAAGTAATTTAATAACTTTCACTACACGCAACACCAAGTTCTAGCGCACCATGACTTACCAAACAAGCCGTTCAAAAGTGGTTATGAATAGTATTAACTGAATTTTGAACTTTATATAATCCTTATAATTTTATAATTCATATTATGAGTTTCTTAGATATAATGTAAGAACAGATACTTTTTTTCAGATAAAAGAAGTATTTTTCAAAAAATGCAATTTTACCACCTTTTAATAGAGAAGCCTTTTTAAATCTAATATTAGAAACTTTTATACATTCAATTTGACAAAATAAAATTCTTATTTATAATTGGGACATAATAATTTAGTTTCAATAAATTTTTGGTGCTTTTTTGATCACTTTCATATTTGGGTGAATAGTGAAAAATACTATATTTTAACTGAAAACAACTTTTTTAATCAAAATAATTTATATTGTTAAATTATACATTTTAATGGTTTGGAGGTATAAATAGATTATATTTTTATCATTTAATCCAATTATGGTCATTGTAAGTAATTTCACTTTGAAATTGGACATAAACAAGTGTGCAACTTTTGATATTTATTATTTCTTAAAAATACTCCTTTTGGTTTTGACAACAGAAATTAATTTTAAATTAATAAATTCAACCTTTATGTTTTGAATTTGGTAAAATAGACTTCATTTTTGGATTCGGAATATCAAAATTAGATTAGGGTAAAATTTTGGTACTTTTCTGATAACTTTCATATTTTGATGAATAGTGAAAATTACTAAATTTTAATTAAAAACAACTTTTTTAATCGAAATAATTAATAGTGATAAATTATTCATTTGAGTAAATTTAAAGTATAATTATATTATAATTTTACCATTTAATCCAATTTTGGTCATTGGACATAATTTCATATTTAAACTGGACATAAGAAAGTGTCAATCTTTTGATAGTTATTATTTGTTAAAAACACGCCTTTTGTTTCGACAACATGAATTAATTTTAAATTAATTTCTGCCACTTATGTGTTCTGAATTTAGAAAAATTGATTCCATATTTAGAATCAGGAGGTCCTAATTTTATAAATAGGTAAATTTTTATTTTTAGACATTTTGAATAATTATTTCGGTAAATATTTTATTTACCATGGTTAAAGGGTAAATCCGGTAAATAAGGGTAAAAAAATAATATTATAATAATAATAAATTACCCTAAAACGTGTAATAACCCTATTGGTTGATACATGTCTGACCATGGGAATCTTTGGGTCGATTTTGGGACCCCATGGAACCACTTGTAGGTGATAAGGACACTTTATATTAATTAAGTTAAAGTAAATACAAAAATGACATAAACATATATCTTTTAGAAAAACAAATTTTACATAGGGTTATATATGTTATATTTTAGACTATAAATATTCATTATAAAGGTAAAAATATTTCCTATATAATTTTATTTTATTTATAATTTTTAGACATTTAATAATTAAATTTATTTATGACACAATAGTGATGCAGTATTTTCCTTATTAATGAAAGAATCAAATAATTAGTATTATAAATGTTAAAATAAATATAATTTGAAACTTTTGATTTCATAAAATAATTATATTGGTTAATATGACATGTTAGGATTTCTTAAATGAGTTTGGTTCTAATTAATAAAGTTGTTAAGACTTTAACAAAAATCAATTATTAAATATTGTCAAAATTGACATAAATGAGTTTTTAAAACATATATTATATTATTAATTGATATTATATTCCTAAAAATCTACGGTTCGGCCAAAGGACTTATATAATGATAGGTGTATCATTAATGGACCACTTGGGGGTATTTTGGATGTATATACTAAGTTTATTAACTATATAATATAAAAAAACAAAGTGACATGGTAAATGTCAAACTAATTAACTAAGAGTTAAAACTAAAAGATAAGGTTAATATAATGACACAAACTTGTCTAAAATCTATTGGTTGAAATTATTTATACCCATACCAACCTTATACTTTTAATAATACACTTTTAATCCATTAGAAACTGAATATAAATTTATTATAAATTAATACTTTAAGTTTTTCCTAAAGAGCCCCTCCTCCCCCTTATAAAAGGACACCACTTCTAACCAACTCTTCACACCTTCAAAGCCTTTTGGTTCGGCCAACCCCTACCCAATTATTCTCTCAACTTCCTTAACTTCAACCTAGAGGCCTTCCTTTAGTCAGAAAGCCAACCTAAGTATCCCTTTTGATCAAATCAAAAGGAAGAACCTGAAGAAGAGGTAATGTTTTCACCACCCTCTTTCAAGTTCCTTTATTCTCCAACTTCTTCTTTCTTTGTTGTTTCCATTATAAAATAATAACTACAATATATTCTATATAATGTGATGTTATTATAAATATGGTACAACCATATTCAGTATTCTATCCATCCTTTGAATGACATGTCACCATACGTGCGTACGTACGGCCTACCGTCTCCACGTCGTGGTGTAATTGTTATTCAATACATTATTATTTGGATGGGTATAATAATGATGTGTAATTACTGTTAATAATAAATATAATATGATAATTATTCTGTATATATGATATACTATCCAATTATATATTATTTTAATATCAAAAGAATGATATTGTCGCTCGTACGTACGTACGGACTATCGTCTCCACGAACGCGATGAGATTCATTCCCCATCGTATCCATTCAAGTATAATTCTCATTTTATGATTAAAAATAATGTTTAAGGACTTTATATCATTCTGAATATGAATAAGATACAACCTATCCATAATAAACACGGCTTATGTAACAAAACATATAAAATAAAACAATAAGTTAACACCCGAAACGACGATAATACTAAGATATTATTAACAAAGCAATGTTAAAAGATCATATATGATATCATATTAATGTATATGATTATTTTATAATTTAATAACAATTATTTTACCATTATACAGGAGGTTAAACTACCCTCAACCAAGGAAAAGTACAAGGTAAGGGTTTATTTCACAATCTCTTCATTATTCGAGGTTGTTTATACGTAATTATCTACTGGGACCTCTTTATCATACACATCCATGTTTCTTAAAAATGTATTTCAAATAATTTTTACTATTTTACAGACTATGGGTTAAAGTCATTTATACCCTTGTTTGACTTTTTATAAAGTAATCTTTCTGTTGTTTTCCAAACAAGGTCATTTTTTAACATTTTCGACAAAATTAAGGTAAGAATGTCTTTTTTAACTTATACGGTGGGTGCAGCTATTTTACACCGTTATAAAATCTTAGAAGCTTCCCTTATAAGCTTATAAGAATATTTTCAAATTAAATATTTTCTTTTATAATTATGTGATTTTTAAATGATTTCAAAAAAAGAGATATTTCTCTCAAATAGTTTTGATTTCATCTATGTCAACATCCTTTGATGGATTTTAATCATATTTGAAGTTGATTTATTATGATACAAAACTTCCATATTGTATTGAAGGTTTTGTGATATCTTTTACTGTGGATGTGTTATTTCTATACCATTCATGGTTTATGGAGAAAGTATTGACATTTCGTATTCTAGTTTTAATACGAATGTTTATGTTGTGTTTAAACCTATTAATATGAGGAATTAATTGGACTTAATAATTGATGAGTAGAGCCCGCTATAGCTCCTCGATGCATCGGTAGGTCTCATGAGACAAACTAGTGTCTTGGCATGAGGCCTTGACAAAATATTTTTTGTAGTCTTGGCACGAGGCCTTGGCTACGTGGTTATGATAGTCTGGCATTATGCATTCCATCATTATGAAAGTGGTTATTCATATTGCATGTGATTATTCGACTAGTAGAATATCCATGTGAATAAGTAAATTTCATTATTTCATTTTATCTTTTCCATATTATACTGAAGTTCAAGTTTAAAAGGCTTTTGTTTTAGTTATACATTGCCTTAAATGTTTATGCTTATTTATGAAAGTTTCTGCTATATTGTTATCCTTACTGGGCATTTGAGCTCACCCCTTTCTTTGTTTTATTTTTCCTAGGATGTGAAGATGTATTTTATGAATGACCTGCAGGGATAGTATAAGGGGATATGAGTGTGTAGACAAGATGTTGTTGTAGTTTTCACTTTATGATGTAATGTAAACTTTATGAATGTATCTAGTGTTTCCAAGGATACTAAACTAATCGGCCTTTCGAGATTTGATCTTTTGTGATCATGCAAATGTTATGTAATAATGCACCAACTCTGGTTAACTGGGGTCGGGGAGTTACACATCCCACCAGCCACTCCATGAGCCGCTGGGCCTGCTTATCATATTAAAGAACCTACCAATGAACTAGTGGTCAAGGACCCTCTCCAAGATAGGAATTCTCATCCAGATGATCTAATGGCAGCACTCATTGCCCACCTCGAGGATTTGGAAACTTGACAGGTAGAAATTCTGCCTGATGGAAAGCTATATCTGGCATGGGTGGATGATATGCCAGCACCCCATGGTTTTGTAAATCCTACCTTTACCCCATTTAATGGGACTAGTGATATGCTGTATAATCTGGTCCACTTCATCTCAAGATGTGGACCCATGATGGGAACTCCAGTGCAGTAAGAGACCACCAAACTCTGGTGTTTTGTACAAACATTAGAAGGGCCCGTGTTCATCTGGTACAACCAGATACCCATTGGGTCAGTAGCTGACTAGGAGGATCTTCCCAGGAAGTTTATTTACTAGTTCAACTATACCACCAGGAAGACAAGTATTTCAGATCTCTTCAAGTGAAAGCAGAGTCCTGAGGAACGCGTTGCAGACTTTGTCACCCGGTGGAAAGGCCTCACCTATTCCCTTGACATGCCTTTGAATCAGGAGCAGTTTCTAACAATGTATGCGGGGAATGTCAAAACCTAATTTTTCCCCTACCTCATCATGTATAATTACCCCAGGGGATTCTGGGATTTCTTTGATAAGGACCAAAATCTAGAGGAAGACTTGTAACAGGCCAAACAGGCATGTCTGCCGCCTCCGGTAGTTCCCACGAGAAGGGCCGCTAAGGACAAGCCCACCGCAGTAGCCCAAATAGAGTCCCCTAGGTAGCTGGAGTTATTACCAGTGGAGCCACCTCCACAACCTCATAGAGGACCACCACCTTAGGCACAACCTCCGGCCCAACAATGACCACCCCAAAATCGGCAGGCGCCCCCATGTAACATGCCGCCACCACCTAGGTGAGATAACTAGGTTCTACCTCCTAGAAAATCTCCTCTATCCCCTCTTCAGGGCCAATCTCCTAGATCCCCCTTCCTGGATATAAGGAATCAAACCTACTCATTCAATGAGGCCCAGGTCCATGGTTATTTCCATAGTGCCTTGAAACATGGAATCTTATGGTTTTCGGAATGTAGGAGGCCTGAAGAGGAAGATCTCACTGACCGCCCTAATTACCACCCTTATCACCAGATCTTGGGGCACACCCTCAAGTAGTGCTACATGTTTAAATACGAGAACCAAGACTAGGTTGATAACTACATATTCAAGTTTGGCCTGACCTTGGAATAGGTGGCATGTGTATTCATATAGCCTGACAGTGATAGTGACAGCGAAGGTGAGTGGCTGCAGGTTCCTAACCATGGGTCCCAAAAATATAATGACAAGATGTCCCTTAAGGAATTCACCCATGCCCATGGTATTATACATGCACGTTTGAATTGACCCGAGCCTTCATAAGTCACCGCGTCACCCGTAACCACTACTTGTGCATCGATGTCCCCGTCTTCCTATTCATAGAAGGGAAAGCATCAGTGGTGCAAGGGAAGACAAATCCCCCCACCAATGCCATCGTCATACCATACTATTGGAGAATTCATGCCCTCAAAGATAGTGATTACCCATTGGATCCTTCTAGTAGTGGAGGATTCTTCAAGTGACGACCAAGGGTACGCTTAGATTAACACCATGTATCTAGTAAACCCCTACATGATTCCCAACGATGAGGAGCACCAGACAAATCCTCTTAACATCCCCAGTCATCGCCAGCATCGATGGAGCCATGGTTATGTAGGTCGATGTAATGCCTTAATCAATTCTTCCATCCAAGCTATGCATGCCACCGAAACTAGACAACAGACCTAGTATAGAGCTCAGCATGCGCAACCTTCTCATCTTATTTCACTGGGTCTGCCTTCACCTCCGTGTGATTCTTGATCAGGTGGAGCCTCCACGACCGTGCTAAGATCAGACAAGTTCTGTTATGAACCAGACTCAGTCATCTAGCCCTCATCCGGTAGTCACACCACAAGTTTTGACTAGTGAGCAGTGAGACATTCCCAGCACTAGTCAGCCACCAGTTCATCTAGAAGGGCATATTGTCCCTCCTGTCACAGAATGACCTCCTGTCAGTAGAAGTTCATGCTTATCACTAAAGTATGATATTATTAAACATATTTATAGAATTACTACGGGGATATCTATCCTTGAGGCCCTTTTCCTATCAGTGGATATGTGTGAAGCCCTTGCCGATGCCTTAAGAAACCCCCTCCAGTTTGAGATGGAGGTAGCAGCTGCAGAAGCCTTCCATGATGAGGCAACCGAGAATGCAGAATGTCAAGCCATTATCTCTTTATCTATAGAAGATGAAGGTTCTCCTATACAGGGGAACATTCATCCACTTCACATCACTGGCTGTTTCAACGGCGTGGAGATTCACCACTATCTTTTTGACATAGGGTTAGGGATCAACCTAATCCCGACCCAGACACTTTAAAAAATGGGGATGTCCGAGGATGATCTGAGTCCCTATGACCTAAAAATTCAAGTTTATGATAGTATGGAACAGAAATTGGTAGAAAAGATCTGCCTGAAGACCCAGTTTGGTAGCCTAGTAGCCAACACCGAGTTCGTGGTTGTCTCGCAAGACACCACCTACAATGTGTTGATGGGTAGGCCATGGCTCCACCTATACGTGGCAGTCCCTTATTTGTATCACTGATTCCTTAAGTACTCCATTAATGGTTGAGTGGGTTTAATACAAGGCAATGCATCCCCATTCACCTCGTGTGAATCCCGCTACCTGGATGCTGACTATTACAAGAGTAATGACAAGCAGATTCAGGACAGCGAGGTTGTACACAATACAACTACGATCGACCTGTGGATAGACCTAGATGCTGTTTACATTTTTCCAATCCACCAATTGGAGGTCATGACCCCAAACTTGGGAAAATTATTCATTGTTTTTGGAATAAAGGGGAAGAACATTCCCAAGTCTAAGGGATGTCAGAATATCACCTCATATTTCTATACAAATCAGGATTGGGTGATCCAAGATCCTCCTACTCCCATAAGGTATCAAGATGTCCACCCCATGGAAGCATAAATACATCATACCTACTTGTTCCTCCAGGCTGGGATAAATCGTCTCAATAAAACATTCCACTATTGCTTTTATATCATCAAGTGTTTCCCCTTGGGTCGAAGTCCATATGGGATCGAGTCGATGACTTTCATCATTATGGTTTTGGAAGTACAGGAGCCCCCTGATGCGGTGTCCACTGCTGATCAGGCTGGCACCGGCTTCCCATCGGGATCTGTCAACTCAGAGGATTTGACTCCCATAAAAATCCCTCCTCTATAAGTGAAGAATATGATTTAGAGGATGATCCTCCCAATTTTTAAGAGGGTGTCTCCACCATGGTCGATGAATTGGTATAGGTGAACCTTGGTAATGAGACAGATCTGAAACCCACATTGATCAGTGATTCTATGCCTGTTGAAGAGAAAAAAAATACATGAAATTCCTGAAGCAACATCATGATGTATTTTCCTAGAGTTATAATGAGATTCCAGGACTAGATCCTCATGTCTCCATCCACCGCCTCAGCCTTCCAACAAATCATTTCGGGTTCAAAAAACCTCCTAGAAATATGATCCCTTCTCATGGTTCCATGGTCGAGGATGAAGTTTATAAGATCATCAGATCCAACTTCATCAAGGAAGTACAGTACCCCATATGGTTAGATAACATTATTCCCATTAGAAAGAAGAACAAATATATCGGAGTCTGCATCGACTTCCAGGATCTCAACTGTCACTGTCTGAAGAAAGATTTTCCCCTTCCTATGACAAAACTATTGATTGATGCCACCACTGGGTTCTAGGCTCTCTCCTTCATGGATGGGTATTTTGGGTATAACCAAATTAGAATGGTCCCTAAGGATAAAGAGTCTACATTATTTAGGGCACCACAAGGTACTTTTTTTCTACCAGGTAATTCCCTTCATGTCTAAATAATACAGGTGCCAACTATTAAAGTGCCATGCATAGAATATTTAATCTAATCCTTGGGACATTGGTGGAATGCTACATGGACGATCTAGTGGTCAAATCTCACTGGTGCTAGGACCATCTCAAAGATATTGAGAAATTGTTTGGCTTCCTCTGTTCTCACCACCTAAATATGAACCCCTTGAAGTGCACCTTCAGGGTCACCTTTAGAAAGTTTCTTGTCTTATTTTTCAGATACAAAGACATCAAGATCGATCTAGAGAAGATCAAGGCCATCACTCAGATGTCTCCCTTATGCAACATTCAGGAACTGCAAGGTTTTCAAGGCCACTTAGCCTATATACATCGATTCATTGAAAATATGGATGGAAAGTGTAATCCATTTTCCCGAATCATGAAGAAAGGTGTAGATTATCAGTGGGATGAGTAGTGTCAGACTAATTTTGAGGAAATCAAGCAGTACCTATTACAGCCTCCGGTCCCAATTCCACTAGTTTCCTAAAATCCATTGGTCCTTTATGTGACCACTCTGGAATGATCTCTCGGCACCCTTATCTCCCATAATAACAATGAGGGAACAAAGAATAGTTTATACTATCTTAGACACATGCTCCTCGATATAGAGAAAAAATATTTCTCTATCAAGAAAAACTACGTTGCGCTGGTATTTGCAGTGTAGAAATTGAGATACTACTTGCAACATCATGAGATATAACTAGTGTCCTGAGTGGATATAATGAAGTACATTCTAAACTTCCCCATGTTGATAGGCCTTCTAGCTCGGTGGGAAGTGATCCTTCAGTAGTTCGACATCAGGTTTTCCCCCCAGAAGACCATTAAGGGACAGGAATTGGCAGACTTCTTTGTTGTCCATCCAGCTCTCACGGACCAGTCTTTGGATCTTGATTTTCATGATGAGTCAATCCTATTAGTAGACCAAACCATTCCATGTTGGAAAATACACTTTGATGGTGCTTCCTGTAGCCCTAACGGCAGAAGAATCAATGACCCTAGACTCAATAGAGTGGGCATGGGAATCTTCTTCATCACGTTAGCACAAGCTATTCTTCCATATTAATTTCTATTGTCAGAAGGTTGTACCAAAAATGAGGAAGAGTATCAGGCTCTCATTACTAGTCTTGAGATAGCTCTCGAGATTGATTTTCCACACCTAAATGTGAAATGGGACTCTGAACTAGTCATCAAATAAATCAACGGTGACTACGTTGTTAGGAAGCCATAGCTCGTACCACTGTTGGAACGTACCCTCCAGTTGATGGCCCGGTTCCAATCTCAGCTAGAAGTTACTCATGTCCCTCGTTCGTAGAATAGTTGATCTGACACCTTGACCAGCATGGCTGCATCTCTTATAGAACTTGAACAGAATGATTTGATTATTCACGTGGCGCACCATAGATTCATCACTCCCATCACTCCAGACAACGGTGATAGACCACAGGTAATCCACCTTACAGCCAGAACCTCCACATTAGGACCCCAGGTCCCCCTGCCACAGTATTAAAGGTGACTACCAATTGGAGGACCCTATTTATCGAGTATCTCTAGTATGACAATATCCCAGAAGATCGAGCTGAGCGTGAGCGAATTCGATGCCACACATTGCAGTTTACCCTCCAGAGTGGTCCCGGTCTTGAGAAGATCCTCTACATACATGGATTTGATGGGGTTCTTCATTGAATTCAAGGAGGTGAGATTTCTCAGGTCATTCAGAAGGTTCATTCTGGTTCCTACGGGGCTCATCAGATCGGGCCGAAACTATCTCACCAGATCTGGAGATTGGGGTATTTTTGGCCCGTCATGATCTATGACTGTATTGAGTTTTCCAAGAGGTCCCATGCATGCCAAATCCAAGCTAATTTTGTTCATCGACTGCTAGCACCTATCCCCACTACCAATTACTCTTAGTTCTTTACAGTTTGGGGAATCAATGTCATGGGTCCATATCCACTGACGACAGCTCGCCAATACAGATTCATCCTAACTGCTATAGATTTATTTTCCAAGTGGATAGATGTAGTTCCACTCAAGGAGGTCAAGGCCCATTCTATCGTTGAATTTGTGAGTTCCAATATCATATACTAATTCAGTTTCCCTCACACCGTCCTCACTGATAATGGCACTAACTTCCAGGCAGCTGAACTAAAGAAGTTGTATACCAAGTACAACATTTTTTCTAACCATACCTCCCACTATCATGTGCAAGAAAATGGGTATATCAAGGCATTAAAAAAACTCTCTATAACATTATACAGAATATGGTTGGTTAGAACAAGAAGAGTTAGCAAGATAAACTCCCCAAATCTCTCTGGGATTATCAGACAATGAATCATAATTCCACTCAGGTGACCCCATATTCCCTAGTGTATGGAATAGAGGCAGTTCTTCCCATAGAGATTCAGTTTCCTTCATTGTGCATAAATATTTACAATCAATAGACACCAAATAAGGTAGTTGAAAACCGTCTAACTAAACTAGAAGCACTCGATGAGAATAGGATTTGTACTCTGCACAATATGAAGAGGAATAAAAACAAGATAGAAAGAGCATCCAATAAGAAAGTTCACCTCCGCTCTTTCTTATAAGGTGATATGGTGTTGGCCCTGAGAATGCCGATGATACCTAGCAAGAAACCACTGAAGTTGGATCCCAAGTGGGAAGGACCTTATATCATTCACAAGGTTTACCCCAATGGCGTGTACTCCCTGGTTACCTTGGATGGTTAGCATATCACTCCTCTCACCAATACCAAATTCCTTAAGTGGTACTTTTCTTGAGTAATTGGCTTTGGTCTCGCATGACCTTAAACTATTCTGTCTTCGCTGCATGATGTTAAAATGTGTGATTTGTCTAGGATGAAGGATGTAAAACTACCCAACACTCATCTTGCATGATGATAAAATGAAAAATGTCCAGAAATCTACTAACTTAAACTAATATCTCCCCTCATTCTCATACCACATGATGTTAAACTACACAACATCTACAAAACTATGTGTGTCTTGATTCTCATCCTCATGAGATATGTAGGAATGCCCAGACATTTCATCTTCGGGTCCAGCCCTATTTCTTATAAACCTTCTCAAATTTCTCCCCCCTAGCCTGAGTCCTTCGTGAGGGGGGTACGTGGTGTGGTTTGGTCTTATTCCCTCATTCACATTAGGTTTGAAATAGACACTCCGCGTACCTCCCTCTTGAGAGATCTTCATCCCCTCGACTCTTTTTAATAACTCATGACCATGCCTAGGAGCACTCTGTTTTAGGACCTAGAGTGTTGGATTCTATATAGATGTGTTTTCTCCCATTTTTCATGCTTCATGTTCCCCTTTATTTGGGATTACATAATCTTTCACATTCAAAATGACTCTTGAACGACATAGATTCTAGGCCCTAGGGCTCTCCTACCATCTCAAGCCAACATCCCCAACAATTTTTGAATGGAAATTTGATACAAGTCCCACGTTACGAATCTCTTCAGGGGTCGATTCTCAATTGTTTGTTCCCATCTCAGGTAACACAATATGGATGATATGTTTCGAACACAGTCAATAGTTATCCTCCATCATTATTCCACCACCCATTAAGCCCTAAATATTGGGTGCATGATTCAACTCTTCAACTCCATCATGTCCAAGTAGAATTTTGACACTCTTGGTGCTATTCCTCAGTGCACATGTGTGCATTAAGAGGAAGAATCCATGGTGTGGTGTCATTTGAGGTGTCGTACTATTTCCCCTTTCTCTGTATTCCACGTGTTGTGAATATCTTATCCACCCTTGCTTCCCACATCGAGAGTGGATCACATGGGGTTAGGGATTTGATCAAGGTTTACACCCACTTGGAAGAGTCTCAATTATATGGTCCGAGTTCCACAACCTTAAACTATGATCTCCTTACATCCTTATCATATGATGTTAAACTGCACGACATCTACCATAACTATGTGTGGATTGATTCCCATCCTTATGGGATACGTAGGAACACCTAGATGTTTTGACTTCAGGTCCAGACCCATATCCTCTGATCTGTTCTGGCCTCTTGGCCTAAGGTTTCTCTATTGGAGTTACATGCAGTATAGTATGTCCTTTTACTCATTCATGTTGGGTATGTTTTATCACACCCTACACATTCCATCTAAAACCTCATTCTTCTATATGCGTCGAATCCATATGACCTTAAACTATGCTTCCTGGTCCCACATGACTCTAAACAGTTACATATTTGCTGTGTGACATTAAAATACATAGGCTAGTCTTATCACATGACCCTAAACTATGAAATTATTGTCTGGGATTCATGATGAAAAAAAACACCACATTGTGATGTCCTCACTCTAGGGGACATCATGTTTGGTATCAGTCACCCACCATGCCATTTTTCAAGGCCTACATATGGCTTGGTTCCTTTAACAATTCCTGTATTCTCCATCCTGGGGTCATTACTTCAAAAAAACACAAACAAAAACTATTCCATCCTAAAAAACAAACAAGATCTATCAAATGTCACTTCTTTTGGTGTGTGGAATATACCCACACGATAGTATTGTCCCTAGTGTTGGTACCCTTACATGCCACTTCTAGAACTATGTATGGTTTGATCCCCATCATAATGGGGTATGTAGGAATGCCCAGACACTTTGCCCCGGGCCTAGCCCAACTTTCACTTTTGGTCCCTTGACCTCAAGATCTCCCCTGGGAGAACATGGTGTGATACAAACTCCTGCTATTCTCATTCACATTAGGTTTTGTGATAGCCACACCATGTATATCCCTTGCTCTTTTCCATTACGGTCTCAACTCTAAGACCTTAAAAATAAGATCCAACCATGTTCTTGTCACATGACATTAAACTCTACGACACTTTATAGGACTACGTATGGCTTGATTCCCATCCTCATGGGATACATAGGAATGCCCAGACATTTTTTCTATGGCTACAACCCTAGGTATCTTAAATTCTACCCCTTTTTCATCCCCCTTTGCATGAACTCTGTCGAAATCATGTGGTGTGGTGTAGACTTCTTATGTCCTCATTCACGTTGGGTTTTGCAATAAGTATCCTCTTAAACTAGGAGTCTGCATCCCTAGGAGTCTAGGAACCTTGTCCTTGGAAAGGGATTTAACTCCCTATGTCTAACATTCCCCATTGGTGTACTCGAATGCATCGTGGTAAAGAGCCCAAAGCATGGTGTTTTCACATGGACATTACCTTATTTTGTGTCCACGCTTCATGAGAACTTAATTTGGATATCCATCCCCTTCCATGTATGAAGATACCCCCTTTATGGTATGGTCTCATGCCATATTGGCTTACCTACCATCTTGGGCCAACGCCTCTGTAGACGCCGAAATGTGATTAAGGCTTAAAGAGGGAATTTTCGGATAAAACGAAGACATATTTCGACTCGGTGATCAATTCCGGGAGGAACAGAAGTGCCATGTGAAAAATCAAAAAGGCGCACGAAAAACATCTCTCTCATATGAAAAACCATAGGATATGAAAAATATCTATGTGTGGTCCTGGAAACTTGCGCACAACCGACACCGGGTGTGGAATCTTGCGCACCGCCGACACCTGGCGTATAATATTTCATGCCGCCGACATTGGGACCAGATTTTTCCATGCCAATCAACTTCTGTGCAGACTTGGTGACCCCAAGCACCTATAAATAGAAGGTCTCCCCTTCGATTTCTGATATTTGAAGAATCCGAACCATCTCCTCTGCACAAAATTCACCTCTCCCGCGCAAAAAATATTGTTTTCAGGTATGGGATTTTCTACGACAGGTCTCCCAGGGGTCCACCCACATGCAAGACCACTCTGGCTTGACCCTCACCCAAGTCCCTAAAAGTTGGTTCCCTTGTGTGTAATCCCTTCCCCTTGTGTGCAAAACCTCGTTCATTCCTTGTGCGCAATGTCTCCGACTTGCGCGCAACAACTCAACCCATCCTTTCACGCAAACCCTTCAACTTACGCACAAAACCTCATCCACCCTTTGCGCGCAAACATTCTCAATTTCATGCACACCTAGCCTTTTATGCCCATATTTTTCCAATTGCATGAAAACCTCTCCTATTGAGTGCAACCCTCTGGGTCCGCTCACCCTGGCCTTTTCCGCGCAGTTGCTCTATTTGCGCGCAAGCTGCCCTCCTTGTGCGTGCTATTTTTAACGTGTTAGATGTCCCTATTTTGGGCCTAATATTTGGTAGGGGTGTCCATGGGTCGGGTTGGGTCGGGTCAGGCACAATTTTTAGCTCGGACTCGACCTGACCCAACCCGTACTGAATCGGGTTGGGTTGATGGGTTTAAGGGGAAAAAATCGACTTTTTCTAGATATCCTGCAGGACATCTTCGCTTCGACCCGGTGCAACTGATATCCCCTCCACCCAAGAAGGATCTTTTTCCCTACTCCTCAAAGTCCTACAATCAATATTCTTAAAAATTTAGGCAGTGGAGCATCCATCATCGGTGGAAGGCGGGTGCTAATGAAGGTGACAACGACCGTGGTGGTTTTATGAGAATCCTCCCCAATCTTCTTCACCTACAAGTAACAATCACACTTCCACACCCCCATTGTAGAAAACACACCAAGAAAAAATAGTAGAACGATGCAAAAAAATAAAAAATTCTAACAGTTCTAAGTTCACTTACATGCTCAAACGAAATCAATCGCTACGCACAAAAAATTCCAGCGCTTCTAAGTTCAGTTCCATGCTCGAAAAATTCCAGCGCTTCTCCTAAAAAATTGAAAGAATTTTTTTTAGAATGATGTGAAAATAACAAATTTATCCCCATTATGGAAAAATTCCAGCACTTCTTGGTTTGGTTCTACTCTCGATTGAAATCAATCGCTTCCTGATCCTCTATGGTTGGATTCCTTGGATGAAACCCCAACACTCATCTTGGATCTGGAGAAAAAAGAGCTCCCCTCCCTGGTGGATCTGGTGCCGTAGTCGTAGCCGAGACGGAGGAGGAAGGTGGAAGTGAGGCGATGGCCTTAGGGTTACTGTGGTGGAGTGGTGGCCCTCGGACGAGGTGGAAGAGATGATGAATAGTAGGTAAGGCTATGCAGAAACAATAGTATAGGCGGGGGTGATGTGCGGTAGTGAAAACATCAGACGAGAAGGATGGATGGTTGGCATGGAGGAAGATGATGGAAAGGGCCTCGGGTTGGGAGGGAGGGAGTAAATTGAGTGAAGTCTGATGAGAAGGGGTCGCGTGAGAGGAATATCGGCTCGGCGAGTCGATGCAATGCAGGTGGCTATCGGGTTGGTTGGGTCGGGTTGGGTTATTTTTTTCCCAACCCGTGACCCGACCCAACCCGACCAAATTATGACTCAACCCGACCCAACCCGTGGAATAGTTTTTCTAACCCGACCCAACCCGACCCAACCCGGTCGGGTCAGGTTAGGTCGGTTGGGTTGGGTTGGGTCTGGACACCCCTAATCTTTGGGTACTTCTTACACCCAAAACATCTATGTTATAAAACCTTCTCTCTTACGACTATCTAGGATCATATGGAGTAAATCCAAAATCCCTTGGGTGGTTCTTCTTGTTGCGTTGCTTCACCTCATGCTTCTTAGCATAGGTATGCTAATGGCTATTACTTATTCTCATAGCCATGATAACGTGGACCCCTCTATGGATCACTCCATAACACCCCCTCTTCACAGCATTGCCAGTGACTTCCCTTCACCAAGGGTTAAAGCGTGCCAGTTATGTAAGTCCTAGGGGTGTGGAGAGAACCCGCCTCGTCTGAGCTGCATGATGTTAAACTACCAAGCACCATCGTCCGCAACACATGATGTTAAACTATAACCTTTCTTCGTGCATCATATATGGGGTGCCCCGTCTCGGACATCCTCTATGCCCACTGGTCTCCAAAGGAGTGAGATCATTCCTCACATGGAATGAGATCCTCTTTACCGGAACAAAGTCTTTCCACAGGGAAAGGGAAAACACCTTGGTGTAAGCCCCCTTAGCCTTTCTTGCGGGAGGTAGCATCCCTGATCCTCCTATATTCTTCCTGGACAAGGACTAGAGGGGGGGGGGGATAGGCACCAGATCCCTCCTCTCTCCCATACTGAATCCCTCTCCCTTTGGGCTTTGTCGCCACTCAGGCCTCTATCCTAAAGTAAGCCCCAATCACCATCTCCCTGGGCTACAAACCATGCATAGGCCCCTGTTTCCTCTTTGGGTTGCAGAAGACGCATAAGCCTCTGTTTACATTTTGGGCCACTAAACACATGTAAGCCCCATTCCACTTCCATGGATGCACCTTTCACGATGTGATCATCAGATCTTTGCTGCCTCTTGTTTCTCACACCAAGCATGACTCACGTGGGCTTAGAGCAAGCATCGACCATGACATCCTCTCTAGTACCCCTTAGCGTGTAAGCCCTACACCGTCCTGAACTATGTGGAGTTTGATCCCTGCCAAGGTAGGGTATGTAGGAAGCCTCCCTGAAGTTCATGCCCAACAACCATTGGTCCCAACCACTTCATGTCGGTTCACCAACACCATCCCGAACTACATGGACTTTGATCCTTTCCAAGGAAAGGTACGTAGGAAGACTCCCCGAGGTTCAAGCCCAACACCCATTGGTCCCAACCACTCCACGTCGGCCCAACCCCATCCTAAATGACGTCAAACTGTGCACCCCTTTTGTACCGCATGACACTAAACTGTCCCCCAATCAGTGACAAGCTGTTGTCAACCCCAATCAATGGTAAGCCGTTGTCAACCTCATGAAGTCGTAAGCCATTGTGATTCCCAATCAGCGGTAAGCCATTGTCAACCCCAATTAGTGGTAAACCATTGTCAAACACAATAAACGGTAAGCCGTTGTCAACCCCAATCTGCGATAATCCATTATCAACCCAAACCCAACGGTAAGACGTTGTGCCCTATCCAACAGTAAGCTGTTGTGATCCTTGTTCAGCGGTAAGATGTTGTCAACCCAAACCCAGCAGTAATCCATTGTCTTCCCTTCCGTTGGGACCCATATCCCTAGTCCATCTTAGTGGCTTAAGAACAACTTTGGGCTACTAACCATGAATAAGACCCAGTATATCATCGGGTCACTGTCCTCTGCACACACCCAGATCCTATACCCCATCCTGAACTATGAAAACTTTGATTTCCTGCTATGGGGATACATAGGAAGTCTATTTGAGGCTCAATCCCAACATCACCATTTACCTCAAGTCGATTCCATCTCATTCTCCATCTACTTCACTTAACTTTCCATTATCCATCTTGGTTCTTACCCGGGCCACCACATCCTGGTGAGATCATGTCAATTCACCTCTTCACTACTCTTAGCAGCACTCGGGTAACTAACCACGTGTTAGCCCCAACATCAGTGTTCCCTCCAGGGGTTGCATCTATTTGATCCACTCTAGTCAGTGTTCTAATCATTTTGATCAGTCTCCGCTAGATGTTAAACTCACGACATACCATGTGTTAAACATGGGAATCTGAGGAAAACCTCAGAGACATGCCTATGGAATATAATTCTCTACATTCTATGTGGGATGACTCATGATTCTGTGCCCTTGAGAAGCCCTATCATAAAGTGAATAAACCCAGAAACACTAGTGTTCTAGCGTCCAGACACTCCAGTGATTTCCAACATGACTAATCCCCCGACTGAAGGTTGCTGCCCTGGACGGACCCCTTGGAATTTCCTGACAGAATTAGTGTAATTAACCGTCATCCATGAAGATATGGCATTGGGAAGAGTTTCATGAACAATGTATTAATATATAAGGGAGACCCAAACTAGGTGATGACTTCCGAGGAGGAATCCACAGAAGGAAGAATCAACATCCCATCATCCCATTTAGATCAAGGAGAAAACGTCCCTAAATAAGCGACAGATGCCAGGAATGCGGGGCAACCGTTAGCACATCCTCGTCCTCCTCAAATAGAGGATGCTTACACCCCGACGAAAGCATCAGAAATAGAAATGGTGAACCTAAAGTGATGTCATTATCCTCAATATGAAGATTAGTAGTGTTTGAGGCATTGGTATACTAGCGTGTCACCAGATCCAGTAATACAGCGCCAGGTCCCACCAAGAAAATAATAGGCCTGATGTGAAACTCACAAGAATTCGAGGTAGTCAAAACGTTGGACCTCTCAATCTATGACGTTGTCAACATGGATCCTTCTTACCAGTCATGAAATACAGAATAACACTGGGGCACTGGACATCAATTTCTTTTTTGTATCACTAATGGTTTAATCTCCCTACCTTACAGGACCCAAGTTGCCGCAAAAGGGAACCGATCACCGCCCATCTATCGACGTAGGGGTAGGGGAAATGTTAACGCGGTAACCCTGCATGGATCTACCGCTTATGTGATGATCTCCACAACCACAACTACTAGGTTCCCACTCCCCATCTCCCCTTCTAAATTCGTTCAATGAATGGTGATAGATGACCTCGTCTGACGATATGAGGAAAAGGGGATTATCCTGACTTGGGATATGGCCCACTAGGATCTAGAGGAATCTTCACCTCATTGCTACCACTACCTCCAAGGGCCGCACAGGGAGCCACTGCTCCCCATGACAATGTACAACCATTTTGGGAGCCTCTCCTCAGAATGCTTTGATGACTCCCTCCCCTATGCTGATGAGGTTGGGGGATGTCTGGGCCAGCCCAACAGGGATCCTGTTTCAGGGGATCCCACTAGACCATGCTAGCACCGTCTCCCGCTCCCACTAGTTGAGAAGCAGCTAATTCATGCGCCTACACCGCCGGCCCTAGTCTGGCTGACTCGATGCTAGCGTCGGGCACAGGCCAGGGAGGACACCCGCTAAGGGGTGTCGACATCAACAACTACTGTGGCTCACACCACCGCCAATGTATATCATCATCCCCCTGTGTATGATGAGTAGGGGAACTTATATACCCAGCCCAGATCGAGGTCCCGACCATCCCATGGGAAAGCTGAGTCAACTCTCTTGGTTGCTAGCATAGGTAGTGGCCGCCGCTGACCAACCCACAGTAACGACACCCAATACGGAGGTCATCCCAATACCGCCACCATTGAGAACACAGGTCCTCCCTACTTCCAATCTTGGCATGGAGGTCTTCACCATTCTACCTTCAATCCGAATGAGGGTCCTCCCCACGATAGTGACACTCGGTACGAAAGCCTCTTTCATGCTCATGACATCAGGTATGGGGTCATTCTTCCTACCATAGGCCACTGACATGGACATGTTACATATCTGGTTAATCTCCAGCATGGGGGATACCCCATGTCCTTACAATGGCCAATGAAGGTCCTCCTCACCATAGCAATTAGAGGAGTGAAGGTCAGCTTCACTTCACCATCACCCAACATGGAGGTCCTACCCGTGTTTGTATTGACTAGTATGAGGACCCTCCTCACGCTTATAATGCTAGGGGAAACAAGTATGGAGGTCCTACCCGTGCTCCTATCAGCTCCAGAGGAGGTCCTACCCGCTCCAGCATTTCCCATGGAGATTCCCTCCGCATATCAGTCAGTGGGCACGATGGTCCTCCCCATGTTCCCTTTGATATCTGTCTAGGTGCTCCTTACACCCCAGCTCACTCAGGAGAAAATACTCTCCACCCTAGCACCAGTATGGATGAAGGTCCTCCTCATGCTGAAAATCTACTCTATCCCAAAGAACCATACCAGGGTAGAAGGGAGGGTCTTCACTACCATAAAAAGAATGCCGAGAAGATTCAGACTGAGATTAAACTAGTCTACTTCTTAGATTCTAAGGCGGAATACGACTCAACGATGGAACCCTCGCCTAGATCCTCCGTGTCAAGGGCCGGGACAGGAACAAGGCACATCAGCCTCATACTTCCAGAATGTGAGGTCCATTGAATTCCCGCCTCCCTCTGTAGGTACATACGGTAGGATGAAAGTTTGGCAGCTCCATAGGTTCTGGCCAAGTAATCACCACCATCATCACTAAAAGCACTCTCTACCTTGACCAGAGATCACAGAGAGCTAACATGGGGACCAATGGCAGATGAGAAACAACATGGTCCATCACCAGAAGCTCTAATACCTATGCCAGAAACTATGATCGCCATCCCATCTTACTGTGATGTGGTGGCTAAGTCACTACACTCTTCATAGGATATCCTGAGATGTAGCAGTTTGTCAGCTCGCTCGCCATATTCTCCACCAGTCATCCCACCATCCCAGTAGTCTGCCTCAGTACCGCTACCGGTTCTCTAGCTGCCTTCGATTGACGAGTGGGGAAATGAAGGGCTAGACCCCAAGTCAGAGCCGAGGAGATTGTGGGCCATTCTTTTAGCGGACCATTTCCCTGATATGTTTTGGACAGTTGCAACACTGAATTTCAGTGCACCAAAATCACTCACCCAAGAAGAGGCTGAGTGTTTCCTCCAGACCCTCTAGGTGACCCATTTCCATCATCGTCATCAATGAGTGGCCTACCCAAATATTTAGGCTCATTTTGAAGACATTATCCAACAATTCCATTTGGTTGATTTGGCTGCACTCCCTGTGGACCAATGCCCTGAGTCACCAAGTCGCCATAGGACCCTCTAACAACAATGCATCCAGAGATTTAAAGTGCTCCATAGGATAATCAAGGATGATTCTACCCACGTGAAAATCCATGGTTGGGGGTAGTACACGGCCCTAAATTTTATTTCCATCTGGATCCAACCCGATTTTTCGGGAGACATAGAGGATATGCCTCCTGGAAGGGTCGTGGTTAACATGGCTGACCTGCCGGGGGTGAGAACGAGCTAGAGATTCTTGGAGAGGACCTCCACCCTGAGAGGGTTTCACACCTCTTGGATCCGTTGGGCAGGATTACTTTTCAACAGAGGAATATAATGTGTATTTCCATGCCCATTGAGGCATTGGTCCTCAGCCAAAATCCCAACAAGGGTAAGAAGCACCTCAGAGCTGTCAAACCCTCTGACCCGTCTGGCTCAGTGCAGAAGGTGGAAGATGATCCCGAAAAATCCACGTTGCTTCAGAAACTTTCCGAACACATGAAGATGGTCTACAAACTCCTTAATAAATGTTCTATGGAGCGATGGACAGACTATGGTGATCCTTAGTCAGGGTAGCAGGGGCAGGCACAACTTCTCCTCGGCGAACTGCCTCCAGGAGACCTTGACCATCCTACCCATGCAGACAGGGTTGAGGCTGGAACTTTTGACAAGAGGGAGTAGTATGTGTCACCAAATCCTCTTGAACGACATGACAATACTAGGGACCCAGCTCAGGTTCCCCAAACTGGTCCACAGGTTGTTCCACTAGCTGCTCCATGAGCCATTGGGCCTGCTTATCATGTTGAAGAATCCTTAAACACACTGGTGGTTAGGGACCCCCATCAAGAAAGGAACCCCCACCCAAATGATCTAATGGTGGAACTCATCACCCACCTTGAAGATTTAGAGACTTGACAGGTGGAAATCCAGCTTGATGGCAAGCCATATCTAGCATGGGTGGATGATATGCCTGCACCCCTAGGTCTCAGAAATCCCACCTTTTCCCCATTCAATCGGACAGGGGACCCGCCGCAACACATGGCCCACTTTATCTCAAGGTGTGGGACCATGTTGGGAACTCCAGTGCAATAAGAGGCTTCCAAAATCCGATGATTCATACAAACATTGGAGGGGATGACGTTCGTCTGGTACAGCCAGCTCCCCATCGGATTGGTAGCCGGCTAGGAAGATCTCCATAGGAAATTTCTCTATCAATTTAGTTCCACCACTCGGAAGACGAGTATCATGGACCTCTTCAAGTGAAAGAAGAGGCCTGATGAGTGCGTTTCAAACTTTTTCGCCCGGTGTAAAGGGCTCACATACTCCCTTGACATGCCACTGACTCAGGAGCAACTACTGACGATGTGTGTAGAGAATGTCAAGATGGAATTGGTCCCCTCTTTGATCACCCAAAACTACCCTAGGGGATTTCGAGAATTCTCTGATAAGGCCCAGTTACAAGAATAAGCCTTGCGACAGGCTATCCAGGCATGTCCATTGCCTCCTTCAATCCCCGCGAGAAGGGCCGCCAGGGATGAGCCTGCTGTAGTGGCTCAAATAGAGGCCCCCGGTAACTAGAGTTGTTACCTGTGGAGCTGTCTCCACAGATTCGCAGAGGCCCTCCACCTCAGGCATAGCCTCTAGCCCAACATCACCCACCTTAGAATCGGTAGGTTCCCTTGCGTAATGCGCCACCACCACCTAGGTGAGATAACCAGGCTCTACCTTCTTGACAGTCTCTTCCAGCCCCTCATCTGAATCAAGCTCCAAGGGACCCCTTCCTAGATAGGAGGAACCAGACATACTCATTCAATGAGGATCAAATCCCTGGTTATTTTCGAAGTGACCTGGAGTAGGGGATTATACGTTTTCCTGAATGCAAGAGTCTAGAAGAGGCAAACCTCACTGATCACCCTAATTACTACCCCTATCATCGGATCTTGGGGAACAAACTGAAACAATGTTATGTGTTTAAAGAATAGATCTAAGATGAGGTAGATAACAACATAATCCGGTTAGGCCTAGCTCTGGAATTGGTGAAATGTGTTTTCGTGAGGCCAAAAAATAGTAGTGACAACGAAGGTAAGTGACATCAGGTTTCTCACTGCAGATCCCAGAAGTATGACAATTTGATGGCTTGTAAGATAGTTTCCCGTGCCCATGGTATTATCCGTGCATGACTAAATCAATCCGAACCTTTAGAAGACGCCGTGAAATCCATCGCCAGTACTTCTGTGTTAATGGATCAGCCATCCTCTTCCTAGAAGACCAAGCACCGGTGACTCAAGGGAAAACAAAGTCCCCCACCAATGCCATCGTCATCCCGTACTCTCGGCGACTTCATGACCCCAGAGATGAATATTCCTCCCAAAATCCATCTGGTAGTGGATTAATATTTGAGTGATAGTCAATGGTACTACTCGGTTAATACTATAGAGCTAGCAAACCCCTACATAATTCCTGACGATGAGGAGTGCCAGGAGGATCCTCCCAATGTCCCCAACCATCATCAGTGTCGATGGAGCCGCGACAATATGGGTCGTCAGAGTGCCTCGTTCAGTATCTCCAGCCAGGCTGTGCATGCTACCAAAACTAGGTAGTAGGCCTAGCACAAATCTCATCATGCATAGCCTTATCATCTGGTGTCGTCAGGTCCACCTTTTCCACTTTTCATGTTGTTGGATCAGGCCGAGCCACCTAAACTGTGTCATGATCAGCTGCGCATTGATAGAGACTGGTCTCAGTCATCGGTCCCTCATCTGGTAGTCACTCTACAGGATTCGAATAGTGAGCAATGGGATATTCCTAGCACTAGTCAGTTGTTAGTCCAGTCAGCAGGGCCCACCATACCTCTTGTCATAGAGCAACCTCCTATAAGAAGAAGTTCACACCTGGCATGGAAGTATGATGTCCTCAAGCATCTTTCTAGAATTCCAGAAAATCTATCCATCCTTGAGGCCTTTCTCCTATCATCGGATATGCATGAGGCCCTTGCCGAGGATTTAAGAATCCCCCTCTAGTTTGAGATGGAGGTAGCAGCCGCAGAATCCTTTCATGCTGAGGTGGTTGAGCATGCTGAATGCCAGGCCATCATCTCGTTCTCTTGAGAAGATGAAGTATCTCCCATACAGGGACACATTCATCCACTATATATCACTGTCCAGTTCAATGGTATGAAGGTTTGTCACTATCTTGTTGACACAGGCTCTAGGATAAACCTAATACTAACTCGGACACTAAAAAAGCTAGGGTTGTCTGAGGATGATATGAGTCCCTATTAACTAAGAATCCAAGGTTATGATAAGAAAAAATAGACACCGGTCGACAAGATTCTATTGAAGACCCAGTTTGGTGGCCTAGTTTCCAGCATCGAGTTTATGGTTGTCTCCCAAGACACTTCCTACAATGCATTGATGGGCAGGACATGGCTCCACCTGCATGCGGCGGTTCCTTCATCATATCACCAATGCCTCAAGTACTCCCTTAATGGTCGAGTGGGCGTGCTTCAAGGTGACATGTCTCCATTTGCCTCTTGTGAATCCCACTATCTGGATGCCGACTATTACAAGAGCAAAGACAAGCAGATTCATGCTAATGAGGTTGAGCATGCCACGACTGCGACCGACCCGTGGACAGATCTAGATTATGCCTACATCTTTCCAATCCACCGATTGGAGGCTACAAATTCATACATGGGACAGTGATTCATTGTTTCTGTAATGAGGAAGGAACACATTTATAAGTCTAAGTGACGCCAGAAGATCACCTCATACTCCTACACAAATCAAGTTTAGGTGATCCTAGAGCCTCTTACTCCCATAAGGTACTGGGATTTCTACTCCATGGCGATAACAATACGTCATACTTGCTTGTTATGCTGGGCTGGAATTAACTGAATCAAGCCGACACGCCACCATTACTTCGATATCATCAAGCGTGGCCCCTTGGGATGAATGCTAGATGGGATCAGATCAACAACCTTCATCGCCATGGTTTTTCCAGCACAGGAGTTCCCCGATGCAGTGTCCACTACCGCTCAGGTTGGTACCAACCTCCCATCGGGATCTGTCAACTCAGAGGAAACTCCTCCCATCGGGGATCCATCCTTCATAAGTGAAGAAAAGGATTTAGAGGATGCTCCCACTTTTGAAGAGGGAATTTTTTCCACGGTCAATGAATTGGTGCAGGTGAACCTTGGTAGCGAGGTAGACTTAAAACCCACATTGATCAGTGCCTCCATGACCCTCGAGGAGAAACAATAGTACATAGACTTTCTTAAACAACACCGTGATGTATTCTCCTGGATTTATTATGAGATTCTAGGACTAGATCCTTAGGTAGACATCCACCGCCTTGGTCTCCCGGCAAATCATCGCGGGTTTAAGTAGCCTCCCATAAAGATGCACCATTATCACGGTGCCATGGTTGAGGCAGAAGTTGATAAGATCATCAGAGAAAATTTTGTTAAGAAGGTCCAATACCTCAAATGTCTATCCAACATTGTGCCAGTTAGGAATAAGAATAGACAGATCGGATTCTACATCTACTTTCATGATCTCAACCATCAGTGTATAAAGGATGATTTCCCCTTCCTATGATGGAATTGTTGATCGACGCTAAAACTGGGTTCCAAGCCCTCTCCTTCATGGATGGGTACTCTGGGTATAACTAGATCTGAATGTCCCCCGAAGATGAAGAGTCTATAGGCTTCAGGGTACCACAAGGTACTTTCTTTTACCAAGTCATGCCCTTAGGTTTAAAGAACACATGTTCCACCTATCAACGGGATATGCATAGTATATTTAAGATGATCCTCAGAACATTGGTGGAATGTTATGTGGATGATCTGGTGGTCAAATATCACCATCATCGGGACCATCTCGAAGACCTTGAGAAAGTGTTCAGCTTCCTCCATTCCTGCCACCTAAAGATGAATCCATTGAAGTGTGCCTTTAGGGTCACCTATGGAAAGTTTCTCGACATTTTTTTCATATACAGGGGCATCAAGATCGACCCAAAGAAGACAAAGGACATCAGTAAGATGTCTCCCCCAAGCAACCTCTAGGAGATTCGAGGTTTCCAAGGCCACTTGGCCTACATACTCTGATTCATCACAAATTTGGTAGGAAAGTGTAATCCATTTTCTCGGCTCATGAAGAAAGGAATTGTCTACGAGTGGGATAAAGAATGTTAGACTGATTTTGAGGAAATCAAGCAGCACCTTCTCCAGACTCCGGTATTAATGCCACCCATCTCTGGAAGGACATTGGTCCTTTATGTGACCACCATGAAATGCTCTATCAACACCCTTATCACCCAGAAGAACAATGAGGGGATATAGAATAGTCTTTACTATCTCATTCGAATGCTCCTTGATGCATATCCAGATAATCCCCTATTTAGAAGAGCTGCCTCACGCTGGTATTCACAGTATAAAAATTACGACATTACTTGTAGCATCATGAAGTATAGTTGGTGTCCCGGGTGGATCTACTGAAGTACATCCTGAAACACCCTATGTTGACAGGACATCTAGCTCGGTGAGAAGTAATCCTCCAAAAGTTCGACACCAGGTTTGTACCTCAGAAGGCTAGTAAGGGGAAAGCATTGGAAGAATTCCTTGCTGCCCATACAGATCCTTCGGACCAATCCCCAGATCTCAATTTCCCCGATGAAGTGATTCTCTCGGTAGACCAAGCCATTCTGTGTTGGCAGATGCACTTTGATGGTGCTTTCCAGAGCCCCACTAACAAAAGGATCAATAACCCCAGGCTCAACAGAGTAGGCTTGGGTATTGTCTTCATTACCCCAGCACAATACATCCTTCTATATTCATTCCTGTTGTCAGAAGGCTACACCAACAATGAGGCAGAGTATCAGGATCTCATTACTGGCCTCGAGCTGGCCCTCGATATTGACGTTTCCCACTTTCATGTGAAAGGGGACTCTGACCTAGTTATCAAGAAGATCAACAATGACTATGTAGTCAAAAATACAGAGATCTTACCATTGTTGGAACATAGTCTCCAGCTAATGGCTCAGTTCCCATCTTGGCTAGAAGTTACTCATGTCCCTAGATCTCAAAATGGTGAAGTTGATGCCCTGTACAGTCTAGCTGCGTCACTTGTAGAGCCCAAACAGGATGATTTGATTATACACATGGAACACCAAAGATTCATTTCTCCCGTCACTCTAGATGATAGTGACAGCTCGCAGGTAAGCCACCTTACCATCGACACCTCCACATTAGGGCCCCTAGGTCCCTCAGATGCATTGATTGAAGTGACTCCTAACTGGAGAACCTCCTTTATTGAGTACCTCCAAAATGGTAATCTCCTGGTAGATCGGTCCGAGCATGGTTGAATTTGATGCTGTGCGTTACAGTTTACCCTCCAGGACGGTCCTGGTTGTGAGAACATCCTCTACAAGCACAAGTGTGATGGGGTTATCCTCCATTGCATTCAAGGAGTCGTGATTTCCCAAGTCATGTAGGAGGTTCATGCCGGTTCCTATGGGGCTCATCAAACCGGTCTGAAACTATCTTACTAGATCTAGAGACTGGGGTATTTTTGGCCTTCTATGATCTATGACTGCTTCGAGTTCACCAAAAGGTGCCATGTGTGCCAAATTCATGCCAACTTTATGCATCAGCCACCAGAGCCTCTCCACACTACCAAGTACTCTTGGAAATTTGTGGTATGAGGACTCGATGTTGTGGGACCATATCCACCGGCAACAACTCGCTAGTGCTGGTTCATATTAACTGCTATGGATTTCTTCTCCAAGTGGGCAGAGGCAATCCCACTCAAGGAGGTCAATGACCATTCCATCATTGACTTCGTGAGCTCCAACATCATCTACCGATTTAGAGTCCCTCACGCCATCCTCACTGATAACGGCACGAACTTCCAGGCAGCTGAGCTGAAGAAACTTTATGCTAAGTACAATATCCATTCTAACCATACCTCCCATTATCATGTGCAAGCGAATGGAAAGATCGAGGAGTTCAACAAAACCCGCTCTAATATTCTGCAGAAAATGGTTAGTAAGAACAAGAAGAGTTGTCCGGACAAGCTCCCCAACGCCCTCTGGGCATATCAGACAATGACTCATAATTCCACCCAGGTGACCCCATATTCCCTGGTGTATGGAACAAAGGTCGTCCTACCCATCGAGATTTAATTTTCCTCATTTCGCATAGCTGTCTATGATTAGAAAGCACCAGATAAAGTAGCTGAAATCCATCTGGATGAGTTGGAAGTGCTTGAAAAGAACAGGCTTCGTGCCCCGCACAATCTAGAAATGCACCAGAACAAGATATCAAGATATTTTAACAAGAAAGTTCTCCTCCTCTCCTTCTTGTAAGGTAACTTGGTATTGGCCCTAAAGACACCAATGATACCTGGCAAGAAACCACCCAAGTTAGAGCCCAAATGGGAAGGGACTTACATCATTCACAAGGTTTACTCCAATGGCTCATACTCCTTGCTTACCATGGATGGTGAGCGTATAACTCTTCCCACCAATGCCAAGTACCTCAAGAAATACTTTTCCTAATCAAGTGGGTCCTACATGACCTTAAACTGTCCGATCCTACATGACCTTAAACTGTTCGGTCATACATGAACTTAAATCATGAAATGTCCCACATGACATTAAACTGTATGTCATCCCACATGAAGTTAAACTGTATGTCTTCCTACAAGATGTTAAACTGTGTGTCGTCTTTCAAGATGTTAAACTATGTATCTTCCTACAAGACATTAAACTGAAAGAACTATGTATGGATTGATTCCCATCCTCATGGGATATATAGGAACACTCAAATGCTTTGTCTTGAGTCCAGCCCCAAGTTTCCTCTTTGACTATCCCCCTGGGTATAGTTATCTTGGACGATCCCACATGGTGTCATGTAGGCTTCTTTATCCCCATTCATGTCAGGATCACGATGATTTTACCATGTTCCCTCCCTCATTCTTCTTTCCTCCCACATCCTCACCACACGATGCTAAACTGCATGGCCTTCAGAACTACATATGGCTTCATTCCCATCCTTATGGGATACGTAGGAACGCCCAAACATTTCATCTGTAGGCCCAGCCCCAAACTTTGGAATCTCCCATTGGTTTGAAACACATGGTGTGGTGCAGGTGTTTTCCCTCATTCATGTCGAGTTCATCATGACTGTACTACGTATCCCTCCTCCCTAAAGATATCCACCTCTTCTACTGTCCATCTTAACTTTAAATTGCATGAGAAAATTTATGCTTCACAAACTCCCTTTACATGGGACTCCATTATCTTTCACATCCAAAGGGACCCCCGAATGGAATGGATGCTCGGCCCAAGGGCTCTCCTACCATTATGGGCCAATGTCCTCAAGGGTTTTGAACAAAAAATTGATACAAATCCCGCGTTGCAAATATGGTTAGAGGTTGACACTCATTTTTTGTTCCCATTTCAGGTCACATGATATGGATGCTATGTTCAAATCTGTTAAAAAACTATCCTTTTTCATTTTCACCACCCCCATATTTCCCAAACATTGAGTGTAGTGGTTCATTCTGCCCCGCTGTCTCTTCAAGCTTCGGTCTGCCTCAGGCAGGAGTGTGATTCTAGCTTCCAGACCCTTATATGATGGGGATATCCTATTACTAATACTTGTTTCCCACACCGAGCATTTCTTACGTGGGATTAGGAGCTAAGGTAAGGCAATACCCTCATGATAGGTCATTTGGCTACAGTTGTCCGGGATGCCCAGCCTCAGGTCCCTCGACCCTTTCGCCCCTGGCCCGAGTCCTCATTTAGGATAGTGTGGTGTGGTATGGACTCATATCTTTATTCACGTCAGGCTATTTTTCCATGCCACACATATCCCCATGAGACATCCCTCCTTCACTTATCATTCTTTCCATGAGCACATGCCCCGCTATGCTTTGCGAGCCCCATCATTTGGGTTTCCATCATCTTCTATATCCAAAAAGACCCCCGAAAAGCGCAGGTGCTTGGCCCATGGGATCTCCTACCATTTCGGACCAACATCCTCTAGAACATAGAGAAACAAATTGACACAACTCCCATGTTGCGAATGCGGTCAACAGTTGATGCTCAATTATTTCCCCCTAACTATGGTCACACAAGGATGGATACTGTGTTGCGAACCTGGTCAATAGTTATCCTCTATCATCGTTGCCACTTTGTGGTCTTCCATAGGCATGATGATTCACCCTCTCCACTCACCTGTCCCATGCATATGAAATTAAACTAGGCATCTACAATCCGAACCCTATGACCCTAACTAAGAGCACCACCGTCCTTGCTACATGACGATAAACTACACATCATCCTTCTCTAGAAATACGTGTGGCTTGATTCCCATCCTTATGGGATACGTAGAATTTCCTGAACATCTAGTCTTCAGGTCCATCCCCATCTCTTAGAAACCTCCCTATCATCTTGGCCCCTTGTCCTACATTCTTCCAAGAGAGGGGTATATGGTGTGGTATGAGATTATGTCCCCATTCACGTTGAGTTTTTAACAACCACGCCACATACCTCTCTCTCCTGAGCACCCTTCACTCCATTTCCCTACACCCATATTTTTGAGTTGGTTTCTCTTAAGTTGGGTCCCTTGACCCTCTTCAGTGATTCACCAATGTGCCTAGGAGTACTCTGTTTCAACACCTAGAGTGTCAGATTCTTCCTAGACATGATTTTGCCCATTTTTTAGGCTTCATGTTCCCCTTAATTAGGGCTTCCATCATCTTTCACACCCAAAGGTAACCCCAAATGGAATGGATGATCGGCCCAAGAGATCTTGTACCATTTCGGGCCTACGTCCTTGAGGGTTTCGAACAAAAAATTGATATAAATCCCGCATTACGAACATGGTCAGTGGTTGACGCTCATTTGTTATTCCCATTTCTGGTCACATGATATGGATACTATGTTTCAAACATGGTCAACAGTCATCCTCCATCATCACACCAACCCCATTAAGCCTGAAATGTATGTTGCATGATTCACATCCTTACCCAGTTTATCATGTCTAAGTAGAACTTCGACACTCTTGGTATTATTCCTCAGTGTGCATTCAGATGTTAGGAGGAAAAAGCTGCGGTGACATGCCGTTCGGGGTTTCACACCTATTTTTCCCTTACATTAATTCCACGTGGTGAAAATATCTCTTCCACCCTTATTTCTTACACTGAGTTTGACTCACATGGGCTTAGGGATCAGATCGAGGTCTGCGCTTACTTGGAAGAGTTCCGATTCTCCATGGTCCGAGCTATGAGACCTTAAAATAAGATCTCCATATATATATTATTTTTATAACTACATATATCTTGATTCCAATTCTTATGGGATACATAGGAATGCCCGAACATCTCTTCTTTGGGTCCAGATCGAGTTCCACTAATTTATCTCTTCTTTTCTGCCTTTTAGGCCCTGACTCTTATAGGACTGTGTGGTCTGGAGTGTGTGGGATTATTCCCTTGTTCACATCAGGTTTTCAATAGCCGCACCATGTACTCCCCTTCTAGGAGATAGTCCCTCCTACTTTCTGTCTTGCATGACATTAAAATGTATATCGTCCTGCGTGATGTTAAACCGTATACGGTCCTACACTAACTTAAACTATTATGTCCTGTATGAAATTAAACTACACCCTCATAACTATATATGTCTTGATTCCCATACCTATGGGATATGTAGGAACACTTGGATGCCTCATCCATAGGTCCTAACTTCTATTCTCTAATCTTTTCTATCTCCTCGGCCCGAGGTTCTTTCCCTAGAATTGTGCGTTCTGTGATGTGGACCTCATCCTCATTCACGTCAGGTATGCTTTATCTCTTCATGAACATTCTTCCTAATATCCAAGCCATATGACATTAAACTATGTCACCTGGTCCCACATGACTTTAAACTATTGTGTCTTTATTGCATGATGTTAAAATGCATGGTTGGTCCTGTCATATGACCCTAAACTATGATATTATCATCTTGGCCGCAAGACGAAAAACAGAACTACATTATGATGACCTCACTCAAGGGGAAATCATATTGGGTATTGGCCATCCACCATACTATTTTTCAATTCTTGCATTTGTCTTGATTCCTGTGGCAACACTGGGATCCCTGGTCCTCGGTTTATCGCTTCACAAAACACACACACACATTCATCCTGAAGAAAAAACAAGATATATCAAATTCCATTTATTTTAGTGCATGAACTAGACCCACATGACCTTATCATCCCTGGAACTAGTACCTTACCATGCCAATCCCAGAACTACATGTGGCTTGATTCTCATTCTCATGGTATACGTAGGAATGCCCATGCACTTTGCCTCGGGCCCAACCTAACTTTCATTTTCGATCCCTAAACCTAAAACCTTTCCAAGGAACACATGGTGATCTGGACTCTAGGTCCTCATTCAAGTTGGGTTTTATAATTACCTCACCATGTGTCTCCCGCACTCCCTACCATATCTGGTCCAAGATCTATGACCATAAACTAAGATCACTCCGCATCCTTGCCGTAAGACATTAAACAACACGACATCTTCTAGAACTACGTATGACTTGATTCCCATCCTCATGGGAAACATAGGAATGACCAGGAATATTGCCTTTCAGTCCAACCCTAGGAATTTTAAGTCCCGTTCCCCTTCTTTTTCGGCCCCTTGGCCCAAACTTTTTCAGGGAACCATGTAAATACAGCTCTACCCTACACAAGTTTGGGATGCCCCATGAAAATGATGGGATGTGTCAGCTTCCTCATTAGAGAGGTCCTATCTAGAAGTAGGAATAATCCCTGATTAGACCAATATGTCCACCTAATGTGTTTCCACCACAGTGGCATAATTTAAAGAGTGTTTGACTCTATTCAAACAATCTACCACTCCACCTTACGCACTTTTCATTCCCTTTATTCATATCCTCATCCCCTTTCACGTCTAAAGGAACCCCCTAACAGTAAGGATGCTCTGCTTATGGCTCGCCTACTATCCTGGGTTAGCGTTCTTGAAGACTAATAGATGAAATTCTGAGTTAGGCCTCATGTTTCGAACATGGTCAGTGGTCGGCTCTCATCTGTTATCCCCATATCAGGTTAATGAAATAAGGATACTATGTTTTGAACATGGTCAACAGTTATCCTTTATTGCCATGCCACCCCCATAGTGTTCCGAATTTTAGTTATCGTGATACACACTTTCCACTCCTCTATGTTTGGATTGATTCTAACGCCCCTAGCGTTACCTCGCCTATACACTAGAGTATATTGGGGAAGAGATAGTTCAACTATTTCAAGGACTTTATTCTCCATCCAGGTCTTCCCCTTTCTTTTCGAAAGCCTGGATGGGTCATTTCTACCCAGGGTGTCCGAAGTATGGTTGGCACCCCTACATTCAAATGAAGTAATAGTGAGAGCATCCCTTGTTTCTCACATTGGGCATGACCCATGTGATCTTAGGAACAGATTGATATTTATTTCAGGATTTTGGTTTGAGTACATTAACATAAACAAAAAAATAGTCCACCCATGCATACAATTCAGAGTTAGAAGTAGTAAAGAAGGATAAGTTTATGGGTTCATCCAAAATAGGGCTCTTAAGGATCAGCATTTTGGATGGATCACTCCATCATCGCTACATTCAAGATTGTTGCCTCCAGGATTGCTTCCTTCCCCCTAATAACCCTCTCTTCATTAGTGGCTGCAGAGCGCAACTCATTGGCCCTAGCCTGTGCTCGCACCTATTCAGTTTTATGTTCAATAATTTGGTGACCTTCTTCCACTATATGCTCTTGGGCATCCACCAGTTGGGCCCTCAATTGCTCAATGAGATCAGAGAAGTTTTCAATGAATACCTCCCTTTCTTTCGTCTGCTCTTCAAGGTGTCGGACCTCCTGCTCTGCCTTTAGGAATTCCTGGGTATTCCCTGACTCCTTCTGGAACCGAGAAATGTCGGAGTGTTGGATGCTATCCCATAGCTTCTCATCCATGTAGTCAAGGATTGTTAGATGAAGATAGTGAGCATCAACCCCTCCAACATAGAGAAAGCACAACCAGGAGTGGAGTGATCCCATCCGTTTTAGCCATTCCTCCTGAGGTTGACTGAGGAAGCGCTTGATACACTTCCACCACTTATTCCATGTTATACGGCTCTCATTGGCTACCTCTGAATCAGATTCATCTATCTCCTCATGGTTTGCAGGCCAATATTCAGGGAAAGCAACCAAGAGATATGCGGGAGGGTCTTCTTCTGGTACTCCTCCAAAGGAGTTAGGCTTTTCAACATGTGGGCGACCTTCTCATCTCGCCTTAGTCTTAGAATCTTCTTCTTCACCGACTTCAGTCCCTACCCCAGCATTGATATCACTAGTGTTTATAGCCCTTTTCATACCAAATTTATGGGTTGAATCAGTTTGAGAAGTGTGTCCCGAGTGGGCTGGCACATTCTCCATCGAATCATTTGCGGATGGTCTGGATTCAGTGGCCTATCGAGATTCCAATGCCATAATTACTACACAAAAAATGAATTCCCTGATTAGCTAGGCTCTCTAATAGAAAATACAGACCTCTAAGTGATAAAACTTATGATAACTCAGCGCATCGACCCCTGACATTTCTATTGCCGCAGGAGCTATCACTGTGGGAGATCCTTCAGTGCTTGTCAGCTCAATAATGGGTGTCGACTCCCCACCTTGTCTCCAGACCTCAAGTCCCAGTCCTGCAACCAGTCTTTATTCTCATTGGTGATACTCTATTGGAAGGTACTTGTGTAATGAGCTGGAGAAACCTCAGTGACTGACTCATTTCCTAAGATGGTCTCGGTCTTGGGGTTCAGAACATAAACATCCATGTGCCTGATTTCTCTTGAAGGATGGTCATTGTTAGTGATGTTATATCGGGGGGGATTATCCTCACAGGTCACCCATGACCGTGGTGTATTGACTTCGAATCCTAGCATGGGTACCTCCTCTAAAATACCAAAGTCCCATATCAGTAGGTTTTTAAATAGCACATACTCCTTCTGGGCTGATGTAAACATGTTGAAGAGAGTTTGGTTGTTGGCTACAACCTTCCGGGCACTATAAACCTTAGGGTTTGCAACCATCTCAGCTCTTCGAGCGGTGTATTCATCTTCTCTCTCAGTATCATCCCGATTATCTTCCATCTTATTTCGGTAAGGTACGAAGGAGATTGCATGAAAAAAACAGCACGACGCGTGAAAAATTAGAAACCGGCGCAAAAAAATGAGGTAGAGGCATGAAAAAACCCGATTCTCCACGTAAAATCATGACCAAACTTAGGGAATTACGTGCAACAGAAGTCAGATTATGTTACAATCAAGGGATATTTTTCACGCACGAGAGATCATAACTTATCATGCGAGAAAATCCATACGGTCTATGGGACCCTTAAGGGTTTTATAGGTGCAGAGTGGGGTTTCTTCATGCATGAAAAGTGGTTTACACACAACTTCATAGTTTTATGCGCAACTAAAGTATTTTTCATGCACCGACCTCAGGAGATTCAACGTCTCGGTGTTTTCCTTGGAATATGACCTTTGATTTCCCTCATAGATCTGATTCCGAGGGGGGCATTTGTAGATGCTGAAATGTGTTTAAGGCTTAAAGAGGACATTTGTGGATAAAACAAAGACATATTTCGACTTAGTGATCAATTACTGGAGTAAATGAAGTGCTACACGAAAAATAAAAAATGTGCATGAAAAACATATCTCTCACACGAAAAACCATGGGATTTGAAGCAGTTTTTCACGCGAGCGTAGAAACTTGTGCACAGCCAACACCGAGCATGGAATCTTATGTGCTGCTAGCACTAGGAGAGAAATCTTGTTGAAATAGTGGGTTCCCTAGACCCAACTATTATGTTCTTTTGATTACCATATCATGTATAGAGTTAACTATGCATGATGTCATCTTACCATTTTAGTGTAGACTTTTCTGCGTCCACTATTGAAATGGTAATTTCCAAAGATTAATTGTCGTATCAAAAGGTTATAGCAGTTCCCAGGATATAATGAGAACCTCTAGATACTATGACATTAATATTAAATATATGTTCTATGGTCTAGATACATCTTACTAATTGGATATAGTAGATGTCTGACTATCAGGTGCTGGGGGCTCATAAGCATTGAGACTTCTTCTCATGAAGTTCACACTAGGTGATCTCTAGTAGTGAGATCATGAGGACTGACCCGCCAATAGTAACACCACATGTTTTAGGTGTCATTGGATGTTCCTATCTATGATCATGTGTAATGGTCTCCTAACTTGAGATCATTACCAATGTATTTCATTTTATTGCGTACTTTGATGCAAGACAAAAACCATGGCAATGAAGTCGTGGCGAGGTAGTTTGTGTTGGGTGCGTCATTGGTGGCATGACATTGGTTGAATTGTCAAGAAAGTATTTTTCGCTTCTAGGTTATGGAAGTAATATATATCTGGACATGTTGATATGGATGGAAGTACCTTTATAAGACCATGACCATGACAGTCGAGGGTAAATCCATCCAGTTACATCAACAAACAATAAAGCAAGAAAAGGGCGATGAAACGAGAGTGCGTCCTGCTTTATGAGATATTATAGAAAAAGCGATTATATTACATAGTGCGTGTTCATAGGTTGGTTGTCATTGCTATGAAAATCCTTATTTCTTCATGGTCCATGATGGGTTGCTAGATCCTGCTCTTGGTCTATGAATACTATTCACGACTGTCGAAATAAGGGCCTAGAGGGTCACACACAATAGCGTATTCAAGAATCTTCTCTATTTAGTTGAATAGGAGAATTGGACATAGTGGGCCTCGCCACAAGGGTCTGGGAATTGTCCAAAGTTAAGTGATCACCAATGCAATAAATAAATTCATATTATTCAATTTTAGAATAATGAGTATTGAATTTATTTATTAAATGTATTTACGAGTTTTAATTAAATGGATGAAAAAATATTAATTGACAAATATTAAATTATTCAAGGTTCAATTAATATTTATGGGAGAGATGAGTCGGGTTAATGACTTAATTATTATCATGTAATATATTTTAATATATTACAAGTAAATGATAATAATATTTATGGATCAGTTTAGTAGTCATAAAATGTTGTTAATAATGCGTTAAGTATTCGGGGCCGGCGAGGTGATACCAGGTATTTTAACTGAGCACTATAAATAGAAGAAGAAGGAAATTTTCCAAACACTATTCATGGAGCTTATCTCTCTCTCCTCTCTCCCACATTCTAGAGAGAGATGCTATGGATCCAAGGAGCTCGGATGAAGCTCTCTCTCAGGCATCACTAGCGATGCGATGCAGTGGTCATTGGAGCGTCAAAGACATTGTCGTAAATCCGCGCTAGCACCCGGATTATGATGAACGGCGCTCCCGTGGATTCCTTTAAGCACGCGTGGATGATCTAGAATAATTTGGCTTCAGATTCTTCAAGCAGCGATCACCAATGATGAGTAGACGTCATGCACGACTTCAGATTTAAACCAGGTATTTTACGGTTTAATTTTGTGCTTAAAATTCTCCACGCGTGGTCCTCGGCTAAGACCGGGCTACTCTTCTCCGACGTCAACATGTTTATGTCGACCATCAATGGAAAATTTTTAAAACCCACCTGTTTGGGGCTTCCGCTGCACGCCTGGTTCCAACAAATATTTCATGCCGCCGACACCGAGATTGGATTTTTCCAAGCCGATCAACTTCTATGCAGACCCAGTGACCCCGAGTGCCTATAAATAGAAGGGCACTCCTTTGACTTTTGACGACTGAAGAATCCGAACCATCTCCTCTACACGAAATTCACCTCTCCCACGCGAAAAGATGTCTTTCAGGTATGGGGTTTTCTGTGACAGGTCTCTCAGAGGTCCACCCTCATGCGGGACCACTATGGCTTGACCCTCTCCCAAGTCCCTAAAAGTTGGGTCCCTTGCGCGCAATCCCTTCCCCTTGAGCACAAAACCTTGGTCATTCCTTGCGTGAAACTCCTCTGACTTGCATGAAACACCTTGACCCGTCCTTGCACGCAAACCCTTCAACTTGCGCGCAAAACCTTAGCCACCCTTTGCGCACAAACATTCTCAATTGCGCACACACCTGTACTTTTATGCACAACTATTCCAATTATGTGCTAATTGTACACAAACCTCTCCATTTGCATGCAACCCTCCAGGTTCGTTCACCCCAGAAATTTTCGCGCAGCTGCTCTATTTGCGCGTAAGACTCCCTCCTTGTGCATGCTCTTTTACATGTGTTTGATGTCCCTCTTCTGGGCATCATATTTGGGCATATCTTATGCCCAAAACATCTATGTTACACACCCTTCTCTCATACGACCCTCCAGGCTCATACGAAGTAACTTCAAAGTCCCTTGGGTGGTGCTTCTCATTGCATTTCTTTGATTCATGCTTCTTCACATAGGCATGCTAATGGCTATTGATTATTAACATAGCCACGCTAACGTGGACGCCTCAATGGATCACTCCATAACAACCCCTCGCCACGAAATTGTCGGTTCCTTCCCTCCACCAAGGGTTAAATCATGCCAATTATGTAAGTCTTAGGGGTGTGGAGATAACCCGCCTCATCTGAGCTATAAGACGTTAAACTACCAAGCACCATCGTCCTCAGCACATGATGTTAAACTTCAGCCTTGCCCCATGCATCATACGCGGGGTGCCCCATCTCAGATATAATCTACACCCACTGGTATCCATGGGAGTGAGATCATTATTCACATGGAATGAGATCATGTTTACTGAAATGGCGTCTGTACATAGAGAAAGGGAAACCACATTTGTGTAAGCCCCCCCAGCCTTTCTTGCGGGAGGTAGCATCCCTGCTCCTCCTATCTTCTTCCTGGCCAAGAACTAGAGGGGGGGGGGATGGGCACCAGAGTCCTCCTCTCTCCTGTTCCAAATCCCTCTCCCTTTGGGCTTTGTCACCACCTGGGCCTCCATCCTGGAGTAAGCCCGAATCCCCATCTCCCTAGGCTGTGAACCATGTATAAGACCCTGTTTCCTATTTGGGTTGTGTACTACGCATAAGCCCCTGTTTCCATTTTGGGCCACTAACCACATGTAATCCCCATTACACTTCCACAGAAGCACCTTTCGTGATGTGATCGTCAGGTCTTTTCTTCCTCTTGTTTCTCACACCGAGCATGACTCACGCGGTCTTAGATAAAGAATCGACCATGAAATCTTCTCTGGGTCACCTTAGCATGTAAGACCCACACCGTCCCGAACTATGTAGACTTTGATCCCTGCCAAGGCAGGTTACGTAGGAAGCCTCCTTGAGGTTCAATCCCAACAACCATTGGTCTTGACCACTTCACGTTGGTTCACCAACACTATCCCAAAATACGTGGACTTTGATCCTTGCCAAGGCAAGGTAAGTAGGAAGCCTCTCTGAGGTTCAATCCCAACACCCATTGGTCCCAACCACTCTACGTCAGTCCACCCCCATCCCACATGATGTCAAACTGTGTTCCACTTTTGTCCCGCATGACACTAAACTATCCCCCAATAAGCAAAAATCCATTGCCAACCCCAATTAACGGTAATCCATTGTCAACCTCACGTAGCAGTAAGACTTTATGATCCCTAATCAGTGGTAATCTATTGTCAACCCCAATCAGCGGTAAGCCATTGTCAACCCCAATCAGTGGTAATCCATTGTCAACCCCAATCATTGGTAACCTGTTGTTAACCCAAACCCAGCGGTAAGCCATTGTATCCACATCCAGTGGTAAACCATTGTGATCCACATTAAGCGGTAAGCCATTGTAAACCCAAACCCAGCAGTAAGTCGTTGTTGTCTCTTCCGTTGGGAACTATATCTTTTGTCCGTCCCAGTGGCGTCAGTCTAACTTTGGGATGCTAACCACACTTAAGCCCCAGTATATCATCAGGTCACTGTCCTCTGTGCACACCCCAATCCTATACCCCATCCTGAACTATGAAAACTTTGATTCCCTGCTACGAGGATACATAGTAAGTCTCTTCGAGGCTCAATCCCAACATCACTGTCGCCCTCGAGTTGACTCCATCTCATTCTCCATCCACTTCACTTAACCATCCATTATCCATTTTGGTTCTTACCCAAGCTGCCACATCCCAATGAGATCATGACAATTCACCTCTTCACTGATCTTAGCAGCACCCGGGTAACTAACCACGCATTAGTCCTAACATCAGTGTTCCCTCTAGGGGTTTCACCCATCTAATCCACTCCAGTTAGTGTTATGATCAGCCCGATCCATCTCCACTAGACATTAAACTCACAACATTACCTGATTTAAACATGGGAAGATGAGGAAAACCTAAGAGACATGCCTATGGAATATAATTCCCCGCATTTTATGTGGTATTACTTGGGATTGCACACCCTTTAGAAGCCCTATCATAAGGGAAATAAACCCGGACGCGCTAGTGTTCCAGCGTCCAGACACGCCGGTGATATCCAACGTGACTAATCCCCCGACCGAAGGTTGTTTCCCTAGACGGACACCTTGGAATGTCCCAACAGAATTAGTGTAATTAATCACCATCCATGAAGATATGGCACTGGGAAGAGTTTCATGAACAATGTCTTAATCTATAAGGGAGACCCAAACTAGGTGACAACTTCTGAGGAGGAATCCACGAAAGGAATAACCGAAATCCCATCATCCCGTTTCGATCAAGGAGAAAACATCCTTGAATAAGCAATGGATACTGCCCACCTTTGGAAATAAGGAATGTGGGGCAATAGTTAGTGCTTCATTGTCCTCATCAAATAGATGGATGCGCATGCCCCACTGAAAACGTTAGAAATATCCCTAGAAGACCTCGGATGACATTTTGTGATAGGTCTTGTGTTTTGAACATGGTCAATGGTTTACCCTCATTTATCTATCCCCATACCATGATAACATGATATGGATGTTGTGTTTCGAACACAGTCAATAGTTATCCTCCATCATTATGCCACCACCCATTAATCCCTAAATACTGGGTGCATGATTCACATCTCTCCACCCCCTTATGTTCAAGTGGAATTTCAATACACTCGGTTATACCCCCCGCACATCTATATACATTAAGTAGGAAGGTCAGTAATGGTGGGACGTTGTTCACCTAGTGTTCCATTGCTCCTAATGCATGCCTCCATGTACCAAAAAAAATCCCATCACTACTCCTTGTTTCCCACATTGAGCACAACTCATGTGTTATTAGTAGTTTTGGTGGGACATGTACTGGTGCAGTCGTACCACACATGTATTTCATCCCACATGACATTAAATTGTAATATGAGAACTACATATTTCTTTATTCCCATTCTCATGGGATACATAGGAGTGCCCTAACCTTAGGGTTGTTAACCCTTATGGCCCCTTAGCCTCAATCACGATCTAGTCTCTATAAACTTAAACTAGGAGCTTATAGTCTGTGAAACATGACTTTAAACTATTATCCTTGGTCCAAGAAGTATGAACTTAAAACTACGTGAACTGTTATCAATGTATGATGTTAAAACTATGTGTTTATCATCCTCATGCGTATGACATAAAATGGCGAGCCACTCTAGGTTCTCTCCAGAGAGATCCTTTTAAAAAATGAGTACGATCCTTGATTAGAATGATGCATTCACCTAATGTGCTTTTTCCATGGTGGTGTAATTTCAAGAGTGTTGGACTCCATTCGAACAACCCATCACTCCACCCTCCATCCCTTGTGTGTCCTTCATTCGGATCTTCATCCTCTTTTATGCTTGAAGGGACCCCCTAACAGTATGAATGCTTGGCCTATTGCTTACCTACTATCTTGGACTAACATTCCAGAAGACTAATGCTTGGTATTTAGAGTCAGGACCCATGTCTCGAACATGGTCAGTGTCCATCCCTCATTTGTTATCCCCATTTCAGGCTAACGCAATGGGGATACTATGTTTCAAATATGGTCAAGAGTTTTTCTTCATTGTCACGCCATCTCTACAGTGTTCCAAATTTTGGGTATTGTGATTCACACTCTCCACTCTCCTTTATTTTTATTGATTCTAACGTCCCTGTCATTACCCCACTCGTGCACTAGAGCACGTTGGGAAAGAAGAAATTCGACTGCTCTAAGAACTTCATTCTCCAGTTAGGCCCAGATTCCCAAAGCCTGGTTGGAACTCCCATATTCAAATGGAATAACAATGCGGTCATCCCTTGTTTATCACATTGGGAATGACCCACATGAGATCAGGGATTGGTCGTGGGATATTTCACAAATGTGATGTAAATACAAAAAACCAAAACAAATATCAAAACTCATGCATGAAATCAACATAGACAAGAAAAACATGAAAGTATGTTTATAAGTTTACACAAATTACAGCACCCAAGGATTGGACCCTCCCATAGATGGGTTGAACTCTTCAATGGACCATCCCAGCTCTTCCACTCTCTGTATTGTGGAATCTAGGATCCAATATCACTGGTTAATCTTCCACTCATCCTCAATGGCAATGTGGTGTAATTAATTAGCCTTGATCCGGGCCTGATCCTTGTCGGCTCGTATAATAGCCATCTCCTCATATTCTCGCCTCACTTGTTCTTCATACTCTTCCAACTAGGACTTTAGTTGTGATATTAGCCCCGATTTCATGCCGAGGAAAGTAGAGTGCTCGTTCACCCATGCCCTCAACCACTGGATCTCATTTTAGCCTCCTGGAGTCTCTTGATGTTCACGAAATTCCTCTGCTTCCAGCCCACACCAAGGCCGCAGTCATGCTCCTATATTTTCTCTACCATGAAGTCTCATATGATCATATGAGGATGCAGGTCATCCAATCCTCCCACACATAGGTTTCACGGTCAGTAATTAAGCTTCACAATCTGGTCTATCCATTGCACTTGAGGGGTATCCCCAATGTAGCACTTGATCAGCTTCCATGACTAGCGAAGGATGGCCTTGCTGTTCTCTTCATCAGAATCCATCTCATCCTAGTCCTTGGGGTTAGTGGGTTCATATACAGGTAATTCTTCCAATAACTCAATTGTAGGATCCTCATCCAGTGTATGATTGTGTAGGCCAAGTCCCATGTCATCCAATTGATCCCCATTATTGGATTCCACCTTGATGATTTCAGGGTCGGTCCTACTGATGGTCCCAACTATGACCGAGAGTGCTGTGGCTTGGTTAGTATGGTCACCTACTTCCATGAACACTAGTGTTCCCCTAGTAAAGGCAGTGCCAGGAGCCCCACCATTTGAAGAACTGTGTATGTGAGAATAACGCAGATGTCAGTTGGCCAGATTCAATGGATGAAAGTTGAAAATTATACGAAGAAGACTAAAAAAGATTTAATAGTTGGTCTCTCCCCTAAGATATTACTGCTAGAATCCCGATACGTGGCCCTATGTATATGGTGGGGAAATCTAAGGACTCCGGGTGAACCACCTTGGGTTTCACAGCCCCACTAAGTGCGGTAATCGCCCTTATCATAGGTGCATATCCTGAAGCTGCATCTGTTATTGCGTGGGAGAGGGTTTTTCATATGAGACCCTCCTGCACATGCCAAATATAAGTTTAGAAGGGATAATAATTCTAAATGAGGGTCATAGGAAAATGGTTTATGGTTTACCTCAAGAGCCTCCGCAAAATCTTCCATCTCTGAGTCCGAGTTGGAAACCGCACCTTCCTTCGAAGGGCTCCCTCTACCAGCCTCTCCCCCAGAAAGACCCTTATGATTCTTTAGGTAGGGGGAAGTGCTCCCTCAAGTCGGTGGTAGATAACTATGGGGGGGGGATGTTCGATTGAACAACACTTTCACCCAATCTGTCATTGGATGCGGGGCACCCTGAGAGTGCATGAAGTCCTCCATATCAGTAATGTACTGCTCCCCTTTGGCTCGAGATACCGCAAAACTGGCCCTGGTAGGACCAATCCCTGACAGATCTAGTCCTAGGTGGTTTAGATGGTGCCACATCTAGGAAGGATTGAGAAATTGTCTGTTAATATCCCAGATGTCCCAAGCCTCTCGGAAAACAGCTTCCTCGGGCATATCTATGTGGTGAAACTGATTCCCCAGATCCCGATTGGGTATCCTATGGAACCCCCTGGGTGGCCTCCCCTCTTACTGACCTTGATCCTCTAGGACCGCTGGTCCTGCCACTACTACCTGCCCCTCTTTCAGTGTGGGTCTCATTGCTACTGCAACCCTACCACCACGGGACGTTCTCAACACCTTTTTGCCCTAACCTTAAGGTTGAGGAGGCACCCCATCACTAGAATGGATGGTCCGCTACTTCATCATCTCCCCCAGTTAGGTTGCCTCCCAAATCTTGGTGTACTCCTTCACCATCCCATAGACGGCTGTGGGTGAAGTCAAATCATTATGCATCTTCCCATACCCCTGTGTGAACATGATCCACATATGCCACATCACACATGGATGTTCCTCATGGTTCACTACCAAATAGACCCATGGGGTTAGCCTCTGCATGAACCAGAACTGCATTGTGAAGTGGTGTGGGGTGTACGACTCACAGAGAGGCTCGCGGTCAACCCGTGCTACTAGGAATCCATCCTGAAAGGACCGTAGGTAGGACTAATGCTCATCCGTTCCCTAGTCGTCATTAATGAATACAACTATTGGTAATGGGAATGGGTGGAAGTTAAACTCATCTGCCTTTCAGACTCGGTTCATCACCAACGACGGGGTTAACTTTGTTGGGAAACTTCCCACTGCATTCAGAATGGCTGGTCAGAAGTCCGAACCTGGAGGAGAAATGGGGTTTGGGTATTCATAGATGCCCCTAATATGCGCCACTATCCACTTGTATAGAAGATGAAGTGTCCCACACACCCTATGTGGATTTTTCCCCTCACTGATGTGCCACAGTACTTTGTACAACTTAGCCAACATCGGGATCCCCAGATTGATTAATTATCCCGTCACCAATATAGATTCCATGATAAATGTGCTCATACATACACCCATGTTTGTATCCCTTACTGGAAACATCCAGTTGAAAATGATCACTGAGATGGCTTCAAGAAACCTAACCATTTACAGGGGAATTTTGGAACTGCCTGAACCACACCTTAAAATGGAAATCCCTCATCGACTTCTTATCCTATCCTGACACTAAGTCTATCAATGCCTTTTCCAATGGCGACATATACTCTAAGTCCTCCCATGTATTCATGGCGGGAAGGGAATCATCATACATTTCCCCCAATATCGGAGTCCCTGAGATTTTGTGCAGGTCCAGGAGACTGATACCGACGTCCCCATGGTGAAGATGAAAGGTGTTGGTCCTCGTTGACCACCTACTCAACAAATCTATCATTAGCTACTTTGGATGGTAAATGTGGAATTGGGAGGCCCATGCCACCTCATACAGGCCCACTCGCCTCAGTTTCACCTCAAACTTCTCACTAGAGGCACTAACCTAGTAATCTCAAATCCAGTCATCCGTGAAATTTCTGCCCTAGTGCAGATCCCACTCATCGGTACACCCCTTCTCTGGGTTCCCCAAGGCCAACTTCAGAATGGTGTGATACTGTAGGGGAGATACCTCTTACTGCAATGCCTTCCCATCAATGTTATTCACATGATTGTACAAGCAGTCAGTATTGAAAGGTGTATAATCCACCCAAGTATGACTGTCGAATGCCCTGAACCACTAGCACTGGCACAATGTACTCCTGAACCAATAGGTCGGATCATCCTTGCTTTCTTTGGGAATGATAACATCATCCCTCAAGCCAAATCCATATAGGGGCATCCTTTTTCACAAACGATAGTTATTCTGGCTATTAGAAAACAACTCCACTAGATATTCTTGGTCCTAGTTTCTCCACACACACTCCCTAATGCCTATGTTATAAACCATCTCTTCCCTATGGGAAGCATCTTCTAGGACCCCCGGGATTCTTCCTAGTGAGCCATTCTATCTCAATGCTTTTGAATTTTTTTATTCTGGACTGTGGAGCTCGGTCGCGGAGCTCGTTCATAGATCTCGGTCATAGAGATAGGTCACAAATCCCCACCACAGACTTCGCAGGCACAAGCCTCAGAGCACATAATCACAGAGTCGGAAGACTCGCTATTTGCCGCATAGCAAAGAGGACCTGATTCACAAAAAGCAGTCACAGAGCGTGCGGAGCTTCGTGAATCAAGAATCCAAGCACAAGAGCATGAAGATGAGAAAGGAAAAAAGAGGGGTTATCCTCCCCTATTTATATACAACGAACCCCTTGGCTTCGTAGTGCACTTAGCCGTGGCAAGATCCACGGTGTTCCCAACCCACGCATTGCCTCTCCACATTGCGAACCAGCTTTGCGATATTTCTTTGCGATTCTCCTAAATTTTTTGGCAATCTACCCTCAGAATTCAACCTCTGTTTTCTCTTTAGATCAAAGTATGAGGGGGGAATTTGTTTCCACCAAAATATGTGCAGAGGAAACAATTTACAAATAGCACACTGATGCCAAACATGCTGCTTTGTGAAGCTCTTTCGCAAAGCCCCTCAGCATTGTGGCCAGCACAAAGCCAGGGCCCCTCTATGACTGCCGCAGAGTAAAAGAGGCAGGAGACTCCATGGTTATAACATAATTGACATAAATATTCATGCTACAGAGGGTAACTAGATCACCTCCACGATCCCTTAGAAATTTACAGAAGTCTCCGTGAGTGTCATGGAGGGAATAAAGGAGGCCTCTATGCCGAGGAAGGGATGACAGTCGACTCCAAAGTTATGAAAAAATTGACACAATCCTCTTAAATAACAAAGTTACACATGGATTTGTAGAGAGCTATCATAGATCCAAAACACCTCTTGCCTATAAATACCAAGCTTTCTGCAGACCCAAAGAACAGATACCCCGACCTTTCACCTTCTTAGCTCTCAAATTGAAAAACACCTTCTACTCTACGAAACATTGAGAAAATGATATCTTCAAGGTATTGGAGAATTGTGAAGTACATTTTCCTTAGCTCGAATACAACCCCTCTTTAAGCAGGGATTCCCTTTGGGAAGCCCATAGGCCATCGCAAAGGAAGGATCTCCCTAAAGGGACTTGGTTCTTCTCCTAGAACTCATGCTTTGCAAAGTACCTTCCATGCACATGTGAACCCTATGCCAAGGTAGGATCACTGTGCTTTGCGAAGTACATTGCTTCATAGTTCCATGCTTTCCAAGGCACCCATTCTCCATGAAGTCCTACTCTGTGAAAGCACTTTCACTTCACGAAGAACCCTTTATATGCATGTATACCCCATGCCTAGTCTAGGTCACTCCACTCCATGACACATACCCCTTTAGAGTATTTTCACTTTAGGGGGAACCAAAGCTTCGTAAGGACCCTTCTTGTGAATCCATTTGCTTCACAAAACCTTTTCCCGTATGACCCTCCAGATTTGTATGAAGTGATTTCAAGGTCCCTTGGGTGGTTCTTCATATTGCGTTGCTTAGCCTCATGCTTCTTCACATAGGCATGCTAACAGCTATTTATTCTTCACATATCCATTCTAATGTGAGCCCCTTAATGGATCACTCCACAACCCCGTCTCGATATGGAATTGTTGATGTCTTCCCTTCCCTAAGGGTGGGTGGGTATCAATTATGTAAGCCCTAGGGGTGCGAAGTGAAACCGCCTCATTCGAGCTATATGATGTTAAATTGCCAATAACTATCATCCTTAGCATATGATGTTAAACTGTGGCATCAACCCATGTAATATACATAGGGTGACCCATCTTGGACATTCTACACACCCACTGGTTTCCATGAGAGTGAGATCTTTCTCACATGGAATGATATCCTCTTTACTGGAGTGGCATTTGTACGAGGGGAATGGCAACCATCCTAGTGTAAGCCCCTATCCTTTCTTGTGGGAGGTAGCATCCCTACTCCTCCTATCTTCTTTCGTGCCCAAATACTAGGGGAGAGATGGGCACATGGACCTTCATTTCCCCACCCTTCTCCCTCCGGGATTTGCTGCCATCGGTCCTCTATCCTAGAGTAAGTCCCAATATCCATCTATATGGACCGCTAACCAAGAGTAAGAACCTATTTCCTCTTTGGGTTGTTAGTCACGTGTAAGCCCTGCTCTATCCCTTCGTGGACACAACTTTCACGATGTGATCATCTGGTCTTTTATACCTCTTGTTTCTCAAACTGAGCATGAAACACATGGGCTTAGAGAAAGCATCGATCATGACAACCTTTTTGGTTCGCCTTAGCATGTAATCCCCACAGACCTTCCGAACAATGTGGTCTTTGATCCTTGCCTTTTCTAAGCAAGGTATATAGGAAGCCTCCCTGAGGTTCAAGCCCAACACCCATCAGTCCCAACCACTTCATATTGGTTCACTCTCATCCCGCATGACATTAAACTGTATACGCCCCTTTTCATCCTGCATTATGTTAAACTGTATGCATTCAAACTATGTGGGTTTTGATCCCTGCCTCTTAGACAGGGTATATAGGAAGCCTCCATGAGGTTCAACCCCAACCAATGGTAAGCCATTATAATATCAACCAATGGTAAGCCGTTGTAAACCACGACCAATGGTAAGACATTGTAGTCCCCTTTGATAGGACCCACACCTCAGGTCCACCCACTTAGGTGTCAGACCAACCTAGGCCACTAATCACGCATAAGCCCCAGCATGTCTTTGGGTCATTGTCCTCTGCACACACCCTGATTCCATGCCCCCATCCTGAACTACATGAAATTTGATTCCCTAAAACGAGGATATGTAGGAAGCCTTCCTGAGGTTCAAGCCCATCAATCATATCCCATGCCGGTCTCTCCCCTAATCCTTTATGTTTCATAAGGTTCATATCCCAACCCGGAGGTTCCACTTCCTCCAATTCCCATCCATTCATCCATTCTCATAGGTGACCTCCTAAGGTGTCCCATCGTCCCACTGAACTACGTGGACTTTGATTCCCCGCCATAGGGATACATGGGAAGCCAATCTGGGGGTTCAAGACCAATATAACCGTCACCTTCATGATGGTTCCATCTCATTCTCTATCCAATTCATCCAACCATTCATCATCCATCCCGGTTTTACCTGGGCCGCCACATCCCAGTGAGATCATGTCATCTACCTCTTCACTGTTCCTAGCAGTACTTGGGCCGCTAACCATGCATATGAACTAACATGTATTCGGGTCATTGTACTTTGAGTACACCCTGATTCCATGATTCTTCCTTCGAACTACATGGGTTTTGATCTTTGTATCCTAGATGGGGTATGTAGGAAACCTCCCTGAGATTCAATCCCGGCCAATGGTAAACCCTAGAGCCCCTTCATTGGGGCCCAAGCATCCTCAGATACACCTTCATTGGACGTCTTAACCCACTCATCTAGTAAAGCCCCTTAGGTGCTCCCTCTTGGGGATAAACCCATTTGATCTACTCCCATCAGTGTTCTGATCAGTTTGATCCATCTCCGCAATACGTTAAACTCACGACATACCCTTTTCTAAACATGAGAAGTTGAGGAAAACCTTAGAGACATGCCTATGGAATATAATTCCCCGCACTCAATGTGGGATGCCTTGGTATTCTACGCCCTCAATAAGCCCTATCATAAGGGGAAGAAACCCAAACACACCAGTGTTTTAGCGTCCATACACGCCAACGATGTCCAACGTGACTACTCCCCCAATCAAAGGTTTTTTGCCCTGACTTGAACCCTTGGAATGTCCTGACAGAAGTAATGTAATTAATCGGCGTCTACAAAGATATGGAACTATAACGAGATTCATGAACAACACCTTAATCTATGAGGGAGATCCGGACTAGGTGACGAGTTTTGAAGATGAATCCATTGAAGGAGGAACCGAAATCCCATCATCCCATTTCGATCAAGGAGAAAATGTCCATGAATAAGTGACGGATGCCGCCCGCCTTTTGAAAGCAGGAATGCAGGGCAACAATCAGTGCGTCCTCCAACAAATGGATTCATTCCCCAGAAAAAGCATCAGAAATAGATACTAAGAATCCTACTTAGGGTAATGATAATAAAGGATCTCATTCCATTCATCATGAAAGGATTCTAACAAATCTATTCATGACTAAAGTTCCTTAGAGGGGATCACTATCCTATGAACTTGACACAATTCCATAAAAACTATATGGTAAAATATCAAGGGAGAATACCCTAATAAAACTTGTCTAATTTTAATATTAAAAGATCTCCAAGACATCTTTGAGGGAGTACACAACGTGTACTGGTCGTATACGACATTTCCATTAGGCAACGAGTTCTACCTGTGTATCACGGACCGTGTCCATTTCTATGTTAGAGTACATGGAATTTCTGATCTTGTGTACTCTTGGACATGTTTGTTTACTCTCCAAGTTACATTCTAATTCTCCAGGTAAGTTTCACATGGTGGGTGACATGTTTCAGATGGCATGTAATACTTTTCATCTCCATGGAAACCCTAGTGTCGCATATGGGGTCCCACATGATGTGTGATCCTGGATTACACGCCACATAACCCATAATTTATAGAAACACGGATTTGGTCCGTCTGAGTCTCGTCATCAATGATCGCCAGAATCCAGCCTCCAAAATGCATGGGAAACGGTCTTCATTGGTTATCTTCACCGTCATACACCCCAATCAAACCAGTGGTCTCAAATACATCATCAATCCATTATCCCTAGTGTCGCATATCGATCCCATCATTAATCTGAACCCAGATCAACAATATCAATCTATTGAACTAAGAAATAGGTACACAATGATTGATTATTCGGTATTTTTCAAAACGTTGGTCAAAATAAATATTGGTGATGAACGCATGTATAATGGTGAGAGAAAACCATGAAACACACAAAAGAGTAATGAACCTCATATGTGTTGGGGTTTTCCTCAATAATTTTCCTTTTGAACAATGAATGAAGATCCATAATAAAATAAAAAATTTCCTAGTAATCCTCTCAAAATAAACCCATACCCTCAATACGACCGATCCGTGAATAAATTTTTTGTTCAATTGATTCATGTTAATAATAGGATAAGAAAGCAGGAAAAAATACACATAATAAAAACTTCCTACATCAAGTTAGATCAATCATTGATGAAGAATGAGCCTACGTCATTGTCATTGGTGAGATCCTCAAATCCCATTACACACCAATCGATGATCCATAATATAATGTTGTTTTTCTACGAAAAATCCTCCAAATATATCTCCAATAGCTCTAGGATTATGAAGATAACCCTAAAATTCCATAATAACCATATATTTATAGGTAAAATCAGGCCCTAAAATTTTAATTAAAAAATTAATTTATTTAAACGCTCTCCCATGACCGTGTCCAACCCGAATGTCCGACGTACTCCAAGGTTATGTCACAACTAGGGTAAAAACCAAGCTATGAACTCATTTAAAGCAACATAATTTTGATATGAGCCTCCATTTAAGTGTTTTTTTCACTTTTTCAAGAAAACTTCTCACCCATGATATTTAATATATTTCAAAAATTAATTCTGGGCACACCGGGCCTCCAAATCTCGCATCGTCACAACACATAGCTCTAAAAAATACCCATTTAATATTATAAATAAATAAATGGAAAAAATAGATTTGTTAAATTCTCCCCACCTTGGGTATTTACATCCTATAAATCCAACACAAATGGCAACACAAAGAGATGTGGGTAATGAGCACACATCTGCATCTCTCACTCCCAAGTGCTCTTCTGAAGATTCATGTGCTTCCATCGAACACAAAATAGGGGAATCGATCACCCAAAATGGATATTATACTATCAATCCTTGATCTCTACTAGGTAATCAGTAATGGTATCTCCATACTTTATGTCCAGCTCGCCCCAGTCGATAACATGCGACATGTCATGCATGTATCTCTTCAATTGCGACACATGGAAGAAATCATGTAATCAGTCCAACTATGGGGTAGAGCTAAGTAGTACTACACCTTTAAAACTCTACAAAGTATCTGGAAATAGAAAATGAATCTCAGAGATAACTTTCCACCTCGGCTAAATCTATGCAATCCACATTGAGGTGAGACCCTTAGGAACACATGATCTCCCTCCTCAAAATCCAAAGGCATACATTGTCAGTCTTTCTAGGAATTTTTATATCTCTGTGCAGACCTCATCCACCCATGGATGATCTGAACCATCTCTATAGTGGATCACACTAACTCTTGGCCCATAAGTGTTGAATCTCTTGGGTCGATCCAGCATAGTGGTGACCTATAGGGTTTCTCATACAAGGCCTCGAATGGTTCCATACTAATTTTGGAATGGTAGTTGTTATCGTATGAAAACTGCACCAATGGTAGGTGATTCTACCAACTATGGAAAAAGTATAATATTCAATCTTGCATCATTTCCTCCAAGACGTGAATGGTCCACTTAGTATGGCCATCATTTTGGGGATGAAACTCTTTGATCAAATGCAACTGCGTCCCAATGGCCTCCTATAATCCCTTACTTAACCGAGATATGAAGTGAGCATCATGGTCAGAAATGATCATCTAGGGAACTCCATAGAGTTGGACTATATCCTACATGTAGATGTGTCCCAATATTTCTACTAAACTCCACTCTCAAATATCTAGGAATTGATATGACATGGAGATTTGGTCTACGATCACCCTAATGGAATCATTTCCTCTAGATGTACATTGTAACAACATCATAAAGTACATGGATATTACATCCCACTTTCACTATGGCACCTCAAGGGGTTGAGCTAAACCCATTGGAACCTAGTGCTCAACCTTCGCTTGTTGACATATAAGGCATCAAGAAACAAACTCTACAACTCCCTTCTCAATCCTTGGCCACCAAAACCAACATTGGAGGTCCTAGTACATCTTTTCTACACCAGAATGTACCTCCAAGGGATATATATGAAACTCCCTTAGAACCTCCTCTCGTAACGTCACTAGGGAAGGTTTCGGGCATAGAGGAAGTGCAAGATGGGTAGTGCCCAAATTTTATTTTTATGTAATCAATGATCATTACAGGATCAATACGATGATAAATGATAACATCCATGGAATTAAATCAAATATTTATACAAAAAATAACTTCCCCCAAAACCTAGAGATAGTATCGAAATATTGTGTTTATAACTAATTAAATTAAATTAAAGAAATACCTCTAAGTTTTTCTTTCTTCATTGATGTGTCTAACCACAGATCTGTGATGCACCTTCATTGCATTGTAGAGATAAAAGGTAGATCTCCTCTAGAAGTGATCCACACATGGTCTGCAAATCTTTAGATGTCGTCGAATGAGTCTCCATGTGCTAGAATGAAAGATCATTGTGCTTGCATCATCCGCCTTCGATTTCCTTGAGAGCCACTTCCAAAGCATTCTATGATATGCTGGAGGATGGCCACACTCATTCTTGAGAACATTCTTGGATAAAATAGAGCTCTCAAGGATTGAAATATTTCTCCAAAATGTTGTTCAAAACTCCCTTGTATAGCATTCACTTTCCCCATGCTAAATGAGAAAATTATAACATAACCGAGAATTTAATTCACTAGATAATAATAAATAATTGACACAAGTGATGTTACTTATTTTATTATTCCATGTGAAACCCCCATATCAAATAATAATAGTAATAACATTATTTCCATGATATGTTCTTAAATTGAAAGTTATATTTAAATATTATTTAATCAAATAATATTTAATATTATTTCTCACTGGACCCTTAAACTCAGTTCGCCCATCCTCCTTAATATTTATTGGGACTTGAATAACAACTATTTATTTATTAAATAACTATAACTTCATTATTTGCCAATAAATAAATATTTCATATACAATATATTCTCTAGAATAACTAGAAACAAAATAAATGTGATTAAGAATATGTGAATAATTATTAAACCACAACTGGGAATAATATTTATTCAACTTTTTAAATAATAAATTATTTAATTGATATTCTAGATACAGTTAGTGTGTGACTCTCTAGGCATCTTTCTCACTCGCATTAGCCGAACCTACCTAAAGTCCAAGGTTAACATCTAAAAACATGACAAGGCTCCCATAGAGAAATAAGTTAATGCCGCAATGACATGTCACCTCATACGAACACCTACCGTGTAATATAATCCCTTTGTCTTGATATCTCCAATCAAGTGGGATGCATACAAGTGCCATCAACCCATGTGCTAGATTTCTCATTCTTTGACTTCTTGGAAATTGAACTTGCCTATAGAACACTGTAGACGCCGAAAAAAGGTCCGTAACTCCTAGAGGAAGTTTCGAAATGGAAAAGAAAAGTCATATTCGGAATCATAGGCCAGGTTCGGAGGCCCAGGAAGTGGTGCGCGAAATAAAGGAGGACTTGCGTGAAATAATTATGTGCACGCAAAGCGTTCCCAGGATTTGCGTAATTGAGCCGATGGCGCGCACAATTTTGCGCACCCCGGTTCCACACGGTGAAGCTTTGCACGCCGACGGTTCCCGTCGTGGAAACTTTCATGCACCGCCTGGATTCCGCGCCGGTCGATGCCTATAAATAGAAGGCGACCCCAAATAGTTTGGGGTTGCGGAATTTGGAACGGCTCCCGTGCGCACAATTCGACTCCCCCCCCGTGCGTAATATGACTTCCAGGTAATTCCCCTTTTCGTGCAACCTTTCCCCGGGGTTCACCTTTGCGCGCAACTCCACTGGCTTAAGTGAATTTTCCCACTCCTCCAGGTACTTCTCTTGCGCGCAATCGTTGCCCCTTGCGCGCAATACCCTTCTATGCGCGCAATACCTTGTGCACAATCACCTATCCGCGCAATCCTATGGCCCTCTTGCGCGCCATCCCGGTGTTTTGCGCGCAAACCTTCTTTTTGCGCGCAGTACCCAGGACCCCTTTACCTTGACGCCCTTTGGCTGCCTTTCCGCGCCGACACCTGATGTCTCCCCTACCGGGCATACGCGCCATGCGTTGTTTTCCCGTACGACCTTCCAGGCTCGTACGAAGTAACCTCAAGGTCCCTTGGCCGGTGTTTCCCGTTGCGTTGCTTTGCCTTATGCTTCTCCACATAGGCACGCTAACAGCTATTGCTTCTTCGCATAGCCACGCTAACGTGGACACCTCAATGGTTCGCCGTGCGGCCCCCCTTCATTACGGACTTGCCGATGCCTTCCCTCCCACAAGGGGTAGAGGGCATTGGGCATGTAATACCTAGGGGTGTGGAGAGAACCCACCTCATCCAAGCTGCAGGACGTTAAACTACTAAACACCTCGTCCTTAACACATGACGTTAAACTGTGGTCTGACCCCGTGCTTCACACGCAGGGTCCCCCCGGCTCGGGAATTCTTTACGCCCACTCGTCTCCATAGGAATGGACTCTTCCTCACATGGAATGAGACCCTCCTTTTCGGAGTGGTGTTTTTCCATGGGGGAAGGGCTGCCTCAGAGCGTAAGCCCCTAGCCTCTCTTACGGAAGGTTGCACCAATGCACCTCCGTACTTCTCTCCTGCCAAGGCTAGTGGAGTCCCTTTCCCACTACGCTTTGTCGCACCACGGGCCTCCATCTTGGAGTAAGCCCCAGCACCCAGGGCCGCTAACCACGCATAAGACCTTGTTTCCTCTTTGGGCCGCTCAACGCGTAAGCCCCTTTCCGCTTCTCACGGACGCACCCTTTACGACGTGATCGTCTGGTCCCTGCTGCCTCTTGTTTCTCACACCAAGCATGAATAAAGTGGGATTAGAGTGCGCATAGACCATGAAATCCTCTTATGGGCCGCCCTATAGCATAAGCCCCATCCCAGCGAACTACGTGGACTTTGATCCGTGCTAACGCATGGTACGTAGGAAGCCTCCATGAGGTTCAAGCCCACCACCCGGTCATTCTGACCTCTCCACGTCGGTTCCATGACCACCATGGGCCGTCTCAGAGCGTAAGCCTCATATACACTCTGGGACGCCTCAGAGCGTAAGCCCCAGATTCCTCATCCCGCATGACGTTAAACTGTATGCCCTCGTCCCGCATGACGTTAAACTGTATCTCGTCCCGCATGACGTTAAACTGTATTCCCCCTCTTGGGCCGTCTCAGAGCATAAGCCCCATACCTCACACCCACGTCTCATCCTGACTTCCCCCCTCAAGCCCACGTTCCTTGGGAAGCTCATACCCTAGCCTGGAGATCTTACTTCCTCCAGGCTCCAATCCATGCGTCCATTCTCACAGGTCGACTCTTCAGGTGTTCCACCATATCACCGAACTACGCGTACTTTGATTCCCTGCCATGGGGATACGTAGGAAGCCTCCATAAGGTTCAAGCCCGTCACTCCATCACCCATCCTGATCCTTACCCGGGCCGCCACATCCTGGTGAGATCATGCTACCCCATCATACTCCATGGTATCTGGGAAGCCGCCCACGTGCTAGCCCCAACATCAGTGTTCCCCCTAGGGGGTCCTTCAATCTGATCCACTCTCAGTGTTTCGATCAGTCCGATCTATCTCCGCAAGATGTTAAAATCGCGGCATACCCCGTGTTAAACATGAGAAGCTGAGGAAAACCTCAGATGGTACACAGTCCCCGCATACGATGTGGGATGCCTCGGGCTTCCGCGCCCTCGAGAATCCCTGTGACATGAGACAGAAGACAGACATGCCAATCCCCAGTGTCACGACATGCTAACGACACCCCAACGTGACCATTCTCCTCACCGAAGGTTGCTGCCCCGACAATACCCCTTGGAGCGTCTCAACGGAAGCAGCGTAATTAACTAACGTCCATGCAGATATGGCGCTGGGAACGAGCTTCACAAACCCGTCTTAAATCTATAAGGGAGACCCGGACTAGGTGACGAGATCCGAGGAGGAATCCATGAAAGGAAGAACCGACATCCAATCATCCCGGTTTCGATCAAGGAGCAGACGTCCCTGAATAAGGAACAGATGCTGCCCGCCTTTGGAAAGAGGGAATGCAGGGCAATGATCCGCGCTTCCTCCCATGCGTGACGGACACGCGCACGCGCCCCGATGTAAAAGCGTCGGAAACAAACACCATGGAAATAGATTTATTTAGGTTATACCCAACAATATTTAAATCAACTATCACATTGACCAGAACCCAAACTTGGTTCTAATACACAAAATCCATCTCAGAATTCATAGATTCTAGCCATCTTGCAGCTTCTGAGATCTCTACTGCCTACTTGTAGAAGAGAGGTTCATAATTGTCCAACAATAATGAGTCACCATACTCGTTGACAAGAAAACCATATCTCTATGGCTCCCTTACATCTCTTACACTCCTATGTAGTACATGTGTTTCCGGAACTAATTCTTCCATGGGGACCTGTGGAACTTGTTCCTATACCAGCACCTGTTTATCTTGAGCATCAACTTCATCGAATTAAATCTTTATCCCACTATCCTTTTTGAGGATGTGCTCCCTCTCAATAAAATTTACTTGTCTGGAAATAATCACTTTCTTGTCTGAGAGATTGTATAGGTAGTATCCCTTTGTTTCCTTGGGATACCCTCACTAGTGGAAAAATGTATTTCGACGTCGGTTTTTAACCGACGTCAATAAAGGTGACGTAAAAAATATATGTTTCAACGTCGGTTTTTATAAACCGACGTCAAAAATCTTCACCACGTGGGTCTTTGACGTTGTTTTATATAAAAACTGACGCCAAATTTCAGGGCCTCGGGGATCTTTGGCGTCGGTTTTTTATATAAACCGACGCCAAAAATCAGGCCCTGGTGGTCTCTGGCGTCGGGTTTTTTTAAACCAACGCTGAAATTCATGACCTTGGGGGTCATTCAGTGTCGGTTTGTTAGAAAACCGACGTCTAAATATGGCTTCTACACGAGTTTTAATGTCGGTTTTTGATAAAAACCGATGCGAAAAATACGTTTTATAAAAAAAATATTTTCCACCTCGGTTTTCAAAAAAACCTACGTCAAAACCTCGAAACTCTGAATATTGGAATATAGATCGTTTCCCAAGCTTCGATTTGACTGGTTATGGAGCTAAAACGGACTTACGGATCAAAAGTTATGGTTTCCGTAATTTGTACCTCGTTATGGGTCGATCGATACAACTTTCTTCGAAGAATACATGAAAAAAAGAACCAAAATGAATATTCCAAATGAACAAAAAAATATAATTAATGATTGAAACTAAATTTAATTCTTTTATTGGGCCATTTGAATCGATATGTTTTTTATCATTATTTCACTTCGTTTTAAGGGAGAACTCATGCGGTAATGAAAATAGTGAGTGATAAAAAAAATTTCCCAAAAACTAATGAATCTTATGCAGAAGTTTTATTTTTGTATATCGATTATAAGAATCCTTCATCATCATTATAAAAATAATAAGATTTTTAGTGATAAGGAAAACAATAATAATGAAATTAAATGATGAAAATAAATACCTTGTACAAATCATGGATTGAAGAATATTTGAAATATTGATTTTATCGAAGATGTCAAAAATGTTGAAAGAAAGAGGATGAGCTTTTATATAGTGTAAATGGAAATTTCTACAGCACCAATTCAATAAAATTTGAGCGGGATTTTGAAAATAGGAACGAACATCGGGAAAAAATTGAAATATTGAAGCCGCGTATTTGAAATTTTACTTTTAATGTCGGTTAAATATATAACTGATACTAAAAATATTATCATGTTGGGGTATTAACATATTTTTTTGAAAAAAATATGCAAAAAAGTGACTTTTAACCTTGGTTATTTGTAAAACCTAAGCCAAAAGGGGTCTTTTAACGTCGGTTATTGAAACAAACTGACGCCAAAAATCAAGTCATATAATCTTCAACTTCCAACACCCATAACTTTTTATCTGTAATTCCGTTTTTGCTCCACGAGATGTAAAATTGAATCTTGGGAAATTATATAAAACTTTTATTTTGATCTTTGGCATCGGTTGTTTGTAAAACTGACGCCAAAAAGGGCCTTTTAATGTCGGTTATTAAAAAAATTAACGCCAAAAATCAAGTCATATAATCTCCAACTTCCGATGCCCATAACTTTTGATCCGTAAGTCCGTTTTTTCTCCATGACCTATAAAATTGAAGCTTGGGAAATTATATAAAACTTTTATTTTTATCTTTGGCATCGTTGTTTTGTAAAACCTACGCCAAAAAGGGCCTTTTAACGTTGGTTATTAAAAAAACTGACGCCAAAAATCATGTCACATAATCTCCAACTTCTGACGCCGATAACTTTTGATCCGTAAGTCCGTTTTCACTACACTACCTGTCAAATTGAAGCTTGAAAAAATATCTAAAACTTTTATTATGATCTTTGGCATCAGGTTTTTGTAAAACAGATGAAAAAAGGGACTTTTAACGTCGGTTATTGAAAAAAACCGACGCCAAAAATCAAGTCATATAATCTCTAAATTATGACACCCGTAACTTTTGATTTGTAAGTCCATTTTTGCTCCAAGACCTGTAAGATTGAAGCTTGAAAAATTATCTAAAACTTTTATTTTTATCTTTGGCATTGGTTTTTTGTAAAACCGATGACAAAAAGGGTCTTTTAACGTCAGTTATTAAAAAAACCGATGCCAAAAATCATGTCATATAATCTCCAACTTCTGACACCCATAACTTTTGATCCGTAAGTCATTTTTCACTCCACGACCTGTTAAATTGAATTTTGAAAAATTATCTAAAACTTTTATTTTGATCTTTGGCGTCGTGTTTTTGCAAAACTGACGCAAAAAAGGGACTTTTAACGTCGGTTATTGAAAAAAACCGACGCCAAAAATCAAGTCATATAATCTCCAACTTCCGACGCCCATAACTTTTGATCCGTAAGTCCGTTTTCACTCCAAGACCTGTAAAATTGAATCTTGAGAAATTATATAAAACTTATTTTGATATTTGGCATCAGTGCTTTGTAAAACTGATGCCAAAAAGGGCCTTTTAACGTCAGTTATTAAAAAAACCGACACCAAAAATCAAGTCATATAATCTCCAACTTCCGACTCCCATAACTTTTGATCCGTAATTCCATTTTCTCTCCACGAACTATCAAATGGAAGATTAAAAAAATTATCTAGAACTTTTATTGTGATCTTTGGCGTTGGTTTTTTGTAAAACTGACTCCAAAAAGGTTCTTTTAACATTGGTTATTGAAAAAAACCGATGCCAAAAATCAAATCATATAATCTGGAACTTCCAACACCCATAAATTTTGATTCATAAGTCCGTATTCCCTCCAAAACCTATAAAATTGAAGCTTGGTAAATTATCTAAAACTTTTATTTTGATCTTTTCCGTCATTTTTTTGTAAAACCGACGCCAAAAAGGGTCTTTTAACGTCGGTCTCTTAGAACCGACGTTAAAATACCGATGTTAAAAACTATTTTTTCACTAGTGCCTATAAAGATAAACATAATTCCCCAGGGCACTATTTTATTGCCTAAGAAATCCTTAACAAATGCATCACATCCCCATACACGTGTATGTGATAAAATGGGTTTCTTTCCAATCCATAGATCGAAGGGAATTCCATTTTCCAATTTAGTTGGTACTTGGTTTAATGTGTATGCCACAGTTTTTAATGCATACCCTCAAAAGGATAATGGAATATTTGAATGACTCCTCATTAACCTTACCATGCCCAATAAGTTACAGTTACTAATTTCATTAATTCCATTCCACTATGGTTTATAAGGTGAAGTGATTTGAGATAGAATCCTAGACTCCCATAAAAAGTCGATGAACTCTTGGTTAAGATATTCTCTACCTTGATCTGATCGAAGATTCTTTATCTTCTTACCAAGATGATTTTATACTTAATTCTTGAATTCCTTGAATTTATTAAAGGGATCAAACTTATACCTCATCAAGTAAATATATCAATATATACTCAAGTCATCAGTAAAAATTATGAAGTAACACTACACCAAAAAATGTATTTCGCGGCGGTTTTTTTTTCGTTTCGCGGCGGTTTAAACCGCCGCTAAATGGTTTGGCGGCGGTTTTGAAAAACCGCCGCTAAATGTGGCGTCGGGAAACTATTGGCGGCGGTTTTAAGAACCGCCGGAGAACGTTTCGCGGCGGTTTTTTAGCGGCGGTTTAAACCGCCGCTAAATGTTTTAGCGGCGGTTTAAATTTTTTTTTAAATATTTATTTATTTATTTATTTATTTTGCGGCGGTTGTTTAGCGGCGGTTTAAACCGCCGCTAAATGAATTTTTTTTTATTTTTTTTATTTTTATTTTCCGTATATATTTATTTTTATATTCTTTTTTATATTATTTTTATTTTCCGTATATATTGATTTTTATATTCTTTTTAATTTTCGTATTTATTTATTTTTAATTTTCGTATTTATTTATTTTTATTTATTTTTATTTATTTTTATTTATTTTTATTTATTTTTATTTATTTTTATTTATTTTTATTTATTTTTATTTATTTTTATTTATTTTTATTTATTTTTATTTATTTTTATTTATTTTTATTTATTTTTATTTATTTTTATTTATTTTTATTTATTTTTATTTATTTTTATTTATTTTTATTTATTTTTATTTATTTTTATTTATTTTTATTTATTTTTATTTATTTTTATTTATTTTTATTTATTTTTATTTATTTTTATTTATTTTTATTTATTTTTATTTATTTTTATTCATTTTTATTTAATTTTCGTTTTTATTTATTTTTATTTATTTTTATTTCATTTTATTTAATTTTATTTAATTTTCGTATTTATTTATTTTCGTATTTATTTATTTTCGTATTTATTTATTTTCGTATTTATTATATTATTATATTATTATATTATTATATTACTCCCCATGCCATGCACATGCCCCATGCCCATGCCCCATGCAATATATATAAATTCTGCGTTGGGTGAGATTTGAACCCTCAACCTCATGGATATCACTCAACACACTTTACCACTACACCAATCTCACTATATAGTTAATAAACAGAATATTATATACTTATATATATATTAATTGAAAAGACAAATAATACATAACTAATTGATATAAATAATAAAAATAAATAATAAATAATAAATAATAAATAACAAAGAATAAATAATATATAACAAATATTAAATAATAATAAATAATAAACAATAAATAATAAACAATAAATAATAACCAATAAATAATAAAGAATAAATAATAAATAGCAAAAATAAATAAATAATAATAAATAATAAACAATAAATAACAAATAATTAATAATAAATAACAAATAGTAAATAATAATAATAAATAATAAACAAGAAATAATAAATAAATAATAATAAATAACAAATAGTAAATAATAATAATAAATAATAAACAATAAATAATAAATAATAACCAATAAATAATAAATAATAAATAATAAATAATAAATAATAAAGAATAAAGAATAAAGAATAAAGAATAAATAATAAATAATAAATAATAAATAACAAATAACAAATAATAAATAAATAATACTAAAGAATAAACAATAAAGAATAAACAATAAATAATAACCAATAAATAATAAATAGAAAACAATAAATAATAAATAATAAATAATAAATAATAAATAATAAATAATAAATAATAAATAATAAATAATAAATAATAAATAATAAATAATAAATAATAAATAATAAATAATAAATAATAAATAATAAATAATAAATAATAACCAATAAATAATAAAGAATAAATAATAAATAATAAACAATAAATAATAAATAATAACCGATTAATAATAAATAGCAAATAATAAATAATAAATAATAAATAATAAATAATAAATAATAAATAATAAATAATAAATAATAAATAATAAATAATAAATAATAATAAATAATAAATAATAAATAATAAATAATAATAAATACATAATATTAATGAATAATGATAAATAATAAATAAATTATAATTAAAAATGAGTAATAAACAATAAATAATAAAAAATAAATAATAAAAAATAAATAAAAAAGAATAAACAATAAACAATAAATAGTAAATAATAAATAATAAATAATCAATAATAAATAATGAATAATAAATAATAAATAACAAATAATAAATAAGAAACAATGTATTATAATAAATAAATAATAATAATAAATAATTAATAATAATAAATAACAAATAATAAATAAATTATAATAAATAATAAATAAGAAATAAGAAATAATAAACAATAAAGAATAAACAATAAAGAATAAAAAATAAAGAATAAACAATAAACAATAAATAATAAACAATAAATAATAATAATAATAAATAATAATAAATAATAATAAATAATAAATAATAATTAATAATCAATAAATAATAATAATTAATAAAAAATAAATAATAATAATAAATAAACAATAATAATAAATAATGATAAATAATAAATAAACTATAATTAAAAATATATAATAAGTTATAATAAATTATAAAAAATAATAAATAATAAATAATAAATAATAAATAACAAATAACAAAATAATAAATAAATTATAACAAATAAATTGTAATAAATAAACAATAAACAATAAATACATAATAATAATGAATAATGATAAATAATGATAAATAATAAGTAATAAATAATAAACAATAAATAATAAATAATAATAAAAAATAAATAATATTTAATATTTAATAAACAATAAACAATAAAAAATATATAAGAAACAATAAACAATAAACAACAAACAATAAACAATAAACTATAAACTATAAATAATAAACAATAAATAATCAATAATAACAATAAATAATAAATAACAAATAAAAAAATAAAAAATAATAATAAATAAGAAACAATGAATTATAATAAATAAATAATAACAATAAATAAATAATAATAAATAAGATATAATATATAAAACGCATGAAAAAACATGAACAGACATGACAATGGAGGAAAATAATGAAAACACATGAAAACGGATGGGGAAGCACTGATAAGCATGAGAAAACATGACAACTCTGAAAAACCTATTAAAAATTCAACATAATCATCATAACCCCCCCCCCAAACCCATTGATAATGATAATAATCCATGGAGTCATGGAGTCAATAATAGATAGTAATAAATGGAGCAACCGTTAAAACCCGTTAAAACAGTCATAAAGTGACAAAAATATTGAACTCACAGTAACAGAGATAACTTATGATCCGAGAGTCCGTTCCAGATCTGCGACCAATCAAATCAAAGATCCGGAAATGTTCTTCGACCTGATATGTGAAATAGACTGAATGGATGGGTGGATCAGAAGTTACGACCATTTAAAAAAAAGCTGACGGGGAACGGGTGCTAGAAACGAGGCATCGAAAAACATAACAAACCCGGTACCCACTAAAATGGGCATAACATATGATCCAGGAGTCCATGTGGGCACCGCGACCAGTCAAACTGAAGCTCATGGAACGAGCTATGATCTGGCAGGCGGAGGAGTCCGAATGGACACGCGGATAAAAAGTTAGGTCCGTTTGAAGGCAAGTTCGAAGGGGCACCGGTGACGGAAAGAGGGTTTTGGAGGCCTTCGGAGGGGTTTTTGGGGTCGAAAACCTTGACAGAAGCTTGCTTTTGTCAAACCGGTGCGTAGCTCTCTTCGCTGGCTTCGATTTGATATGTGGTGGAGCCAAAACGGACACCCGGAGCGAAAGTTATGGCCGTTTGAAGTTGGAAAACTTTTTTCAACTTTCTTATAACTCTTATATCTTCCCGGCCTTAAATCGGCTCTGGGTTTTCATCATATGTGCCTCTAGATCTCTTCAATGTCTTCGATTTGACTGGTCGCGGCGCTCCAGCGGACTCCCGGGTCAAAAGTTATGACCGTTTTAGTGATTTTAGAGTTTCTTAGGTTTTTTTTAGGTTTTATTATTTTTTTCCCGCGCTTGCATTTCGCGGCGGTTTTTTCGCGGCGGTTTAAAACCGCCGCTAAATGACCCATAAAATTATTTTTAATTTTTTTTTTTTTTTTAAAAAAAAAAAAATTACGCGCGTGTCGCGGCGGTTTTTTGGCGGCGGTTTTCAAAACCGCCGCGAAATAGCTGCCCCGATTTTTTTTAGCGGCGGTTTTCAAAACCGCCGCTAAAAAACCGCCGGGAAATGGGCAGTTTGTTGTAGTGTAAGAATATCCACCTCTAGCTTCTATTGGAAATGGTCCACACACATGAGTATCTACCAATCTTAGAAGTTCTATTTCCCTTTATCCCAATCCACCAAATTTGGTTTGGTAATTTTACCTTGTAAACAATCATGACATCTATCAAGTGGTTTTAGCTAGGAAGATTTTAAATAACCATCTTAACAAAGCTTTGTCAGGCACTTCTCATTTACATGACCAAGGTGGTGATGCCACAACTGGGTATTATATGAATCATGTGAACTTGATTCATTTTCTATTTCCAAAAGTTGTTTTTGTAATTTAATACATATAAACCATTATTTAAATGTTCCATACCATAAAATATGTTTTCCTTATAAAAGAAACAACTTTTATTTCCGAATTTGAAAACAAACCCATTTGTATCTAAACTTGATACAAAAATTATGTTCTTGGTAAAACTTGGTTCATAATAATAGTCATGTAAAACCAAAATTATCCCAGCCAGCAATGAAAGGTGGTATTCACCAATAGAAAGAGTAACTAGCCTCGAACCATTGGTATCTCACAGATCCACCTCTCCTCTAAATTTTTTCTGAAATATACTTGGTTCCTGCATTTGAATATTCATGTGAGCACCACAAGCTGTATCTAATACGCAATGTGTAAAAATGGAAAGATTGCACTTGGTAAATAAATAACCTTTATCTTCCCCTTTATTTTGGGTTCAGTTCCTCTTCTAGTGGACTAACTTTCCACATAAAAAACACACTACCTCCTTTTCCTCACCCTTCCTCTAGATCTTGTTTTTCTTGGCCAGATGGTGCTCGAGGGCTTTAGACTGTTTATAAATCTTAGTACCCTTTGAATTTTACTTACTATTACTATTCACTATAAGGACCGCAAGTTTTTCATACCCCATGTATTTATATAATTGAAGAATTAGAGTTAAATTTTTTGATAGGCTCTTCTCATTATTGCTCATATTATAATTCAAAACAAAACTAGATAATGCCTTTGTAAGTGATGATATTATGAGATCTATATGAAAATAATATAGTAATTTAATCCCTAAGATGTCTAGATGCTCAATTTATCTAATAATATTAACTATATGAGGCCCATCTAGTGCATACTCTCTAAGCTTAGTGGTGAACAAAGAATTGGAGATCTCATACCTCTATTGTTTTTCCTTCTCTTGATAGAGATCCTGAAGGCGAGAAATCCTCATGTTTCTTCAAGATCTCATTGGTTATGGATGATAACATGAGGCAATGAACATACATAGCATCATTCAGATGTTTATCATACATAGAGAGCTCCTTATCACTTTCCTCATTTCTAGGCCCAACTGGTAAAGTTTCTTCTAGCACATATAGTTTCCTTTCATGGTGAAGGATGACTCGAAGACACCTTTTCTACTCTTGGAAATTAGTACCGATGAGAAGGTTTTACTTATTGATTATGGATCAAGATGATATTTTGATGTCATTTTTAATTTCATTTCTACAAATATGTTGAATAGAGTTTTAGTACCTTATCTTATAAAATTAAGAAAAACAAATAAATAAATAATCATTATTCTCCCGTTATTTTATCAAAACCCAATAGCCCTCACCATTGGCTTCAGAATATTCTATTTCTTGGATATTCTAGTGGAAAGGATCTATATTTCCATTCAAATTACACCAACTTTGGATGGTCAAGAAATTTGAAAGGTTTTTGGCAGGAATTCCAAATTCCAACTTAATTAACTCATAGCTCCTTGATCCATTTAGTGGACTCCCCAATCCTAAAATCCTTACTTTTGTATTTCCTCAACCTCTACCTCTCAATTACACTATGTCTTTCTTTGGAAGACAACCCTTGATGTCAACCAAGTTAAGTCAACCCAAAAACTCAAATTATAATTACTTAATAATTGAAATCACCCCAACTTTGGCTGGTAAAGCACTTTGAATTATTGGTTTGATTCTAACCAAAGTAATGGAAGGCTATACCAACTTAATATTTTATTGAGGGATTTTATCCTTTATGCATAAATTACCTATTATTATATTTTTACATGCTTTTTAATATTAAGTGGTATATACTTAAGTGATTAACCATGTCTGGATAATATTTATGCTTAAGCCAGTTTATTTTAGTTTCATATTTCATGCTTATTAATTCATTAATTATGTGATCGCAATACAACATCCATAATGAATAACCATGAAAATGATAGAAATAAAATAAAGGGTATGATCATGAGATTTTTTAACGGTTAGTTTATCTATAAGTTGATAAACTTACCATAACCTAGGGGAGAAACACCTTAAACCATTTTATTTTCATGTTTTTAGCTTTCCACCTATCCACATTTGTATCTCTTTGGATTGGTTTTGACTCAGATCTTAACTTGATCCACCACCACTAGCTTGGGAGATCCATCCATTTCATATTATTTTACTCACACATAGGTGAGGGGTAAATGGGGGTTTACAAAAAAGAGAAAATGGGCATATAGACCCTACATATTAATAAAGAGAGAAAGAATGCATGCCAACAATTTAATTTAATAAACAAATTAAAAGGAAACTAATCACATAAAAATTTCAAGTCTAGATCATGATCATCCACATACATGCAATGAATTATGAGTTTAATAAAACTATCATTCAATTATTTAATCATAAAATTATTCGTTTCTATTAGATCTGCGAGAAACGATAAAGGAGGAACAGATCTCAAAATTCAGATTACAAGAATGATTAAACTTGAATGGAAAAACTAAATTATTAAAGAGTTGAACATAAATGAATTATTTAAATAATTATAAATGAAAATATTCCCCCTCTGATACCACTTGAAGGTTCCAGGTGTACCAGAAGCGTGGGATGGCTGATGCCCAACTTTGATTTTTCTGTAATCAATGATCATTCTAGGATCAATAGGATGATAAAAACTAGTATCCACAGAATTAAATCAAGGATTATGACAAGGAATAATTTCAATTGGAACCCAGAGAGAGTATTGAAATATTTTTTTTAATTAATTTAATTAAATTAAAAAAATAACTCCAAGGTTTTCTTTCTTCATTGTGTGTATGACCACAGATCTATGGTGCACCTTCGTTGTGTTGTAGAGATCAAGAGTACATATTCTCTATTGGTGATTAACACATGCTCTATAAATATCTAGATGTCATCTAAGGATTCTCTGGGTTCTATCATTGAAGATCCTTGTGCTTGTGTTGTCCACCTTCGATCGCCTTGAGAGCTACTACCAAAGCGTTCTCTGATCTGGTGGAGGACGGATGCTCTCATTTTTGAGAACGTTCTTGGAGAAAAGAGAGCTCTTGAGTCTTGAAATATTTCTCCAAAATTATATGCACAAATACATTATATATAATTTTCTTTACCCAAGCTAAATGAGAAAATAATAACATAATCGGGAATTTAATTCACTAGGTAATAATAAATTATTGGCACAAGTTTTGTTACTTATTTTATTATTCCATCTGAAACTCCCATATAAAATAATAACAACAATACCATTATTTCAATGACATGTGATAAACTTGAAAGTTATATTTAAATATTATTTAATCAAATAATAATTAATATTATTTCTAAATGGACCCTTAAACTTGGTCCACCCATCCTCCTTAATATTTATCAGGCCTTGAATAATGACTATTTATTTATTAAATAAATATAACTACATTATTCAATGATAAATAAAGATTACATATGTAATATATTATCTCAAATAACTAGATATGAAATAAATGTGATCAGGAATACATGAATAATTATTAAACCACAACCAGGAATAATATTTATTCAACCTATTAAATAATAAACTATTTAAATGAGATTCTAGATACACTTAAGGTGTGACCCTCTAGGACTCTTTCTCAGTGGCATTAGGAAAACCCGCCTAAAGTCAAAGATTAACACCTAACAACACACCAAGACACCCATAGAGAAAGAATTTAATTCCTCAATGACATGTCACCTCACACGAACACTTATCGTGTAATATAATCCCTTTGTCTCGATATATCCAATCAAGCAGGTTGCATTCAAGTGCCATTAATCCATGTGATCAATTTCTCATTCTTTGACTTCCCAGAAATTGAACTTGCCTATAGAACACCATGAACATGGATTTATTTAGGCTATATAATTTCCATCAAAGGGCCTAAGATATCAACTTCCAATATGGAACATAAGGGAAAAATCCGTTCTCGCATTATTAATTAATGCAATATTACTCATGACACACCCAACATATCCTACCTTGTCGTGAACATATGTCATTATAGTTTTTACCAATACATATAAGTGCACAATTCATAATAACCATTAATAATAATCTTAAATTATAAGGACCAATACACACATACATTGATAGGAACATCCAATGACACTTATAAATGTGGATTTTCTACTGGCAGGTCTCGTTCTCATAATATCCTCCTGGACATTACCAAGGGTGTACACCATTAGAAGTTTCCTTAAATTTATATGAGTCTCCACCCCTGATATCCTATATCATTTGTCTCCATTAAAATCATATCATCTGGATATAGAACACATGTTCAAGAATAGTGTCTTGGAACTTTCAGGTTCTCATCATAGTAGGGATCCATTAAGACCTTTTAGTGCGACAACTACTCTTAGGACATTATCACATAAAATTTCATGTAGAAGAAAAATCATGATGTGATAAGGAGTTTATTAATATCCATCCAATGAATATATGTTTATCATATAGTACAATAGAAGTTGGTTTTAGGGCACCAAATCCAACAAATGGTGCCATCGTACATCCTAAAAAAAACAAAAATATGCTCCCTTCCTTTATAAAATCCATCAGGAGCATGTACTATGGATATCTGAGTATGTAGGGTATCACAGTCGATATCCCCAAGATGTGCCTCACTGACTCACTATAAAATAGGATGGGAAACAACCATCAATTGGAGGTAATATGTTTCATCCCCATCCACAAAGGATGACTATAATGATGCCAATTTCTCTAATGCCTCACTCAGTAACTATGAATAAGATCTCCTGCTATGAGTATCTGCTACCACATTCCCCTTCTCAAAAGTATAGAAAATCTTGAAGTCATAATCATAGAGGAACTTTAAACATCACCTCTGTCTCAAGTTAAGATCCTTATGAGAGAAGATATACCTGAGACTCTTGTGAATAAAATAAACGATAAACCACTCACCTATCAGGTAGTGTCATCACATCTTTAGTGAAAAAACTGCTACTCCTAACTTGAGATCATGGGTCGTGTAGTTATGATCATGTGGTCTCAACTGATGTGAACCATAGAAAATCACCACCGACCTCTTCATTAAAACATAATCAAGTCCAGTACCTGATGAATTATAGAACACTACGTACTCAACACCCACCTCTGGAAATCCCAATATGGGACTGATCATCAATCTTTTCCTCAACTCCTAGAAAGCCTATTGGAACCTCTCTATCCCCATGAAAGGATGCCCTGTTTGGGTCAAATCTATCAAATTCGATGATATCCTAGATTAATTAGGTATAAATCTCCGATATTATCCTGCTAACCTAAGGAAGTTCTATACCTCCATCATGCTCTTGGGTGGATCCCAAGATAACAATACCTCAACCTTTGATGGGTCCACTTCCACACCGTTTGCTAAGATAACATGCCCTAGAAATTTGACCTCGTGAATCTAGAACTATAACTTTGAGAGATTCCCATAAAATTGGTTCTCTCAGAGTATGTATAGATCCATCCTCAAGTGTATAGTTCACTCCTCCTTGGATGCCTAGTAAAATAGGATATCGTCAATGAATACCACCACAAACTAGTAAAATAAAGGTAGAAAGATTTAGTTCATGAGTCCTATGAGAACCGCTGGGGTGTTCGTCATGATGAAGAGGATCAATAAGTACTCATAGTGACCATATAATAATCTTAATATTGTATTTGGTATATCCTCGTCGCGTACTCAAAACTAGTGATATACTATTCTGAGGTCAATCTTTGCGAACCATCATTCCCCTCTCAATTGATCAAAGAGGTCATCAATCCTCTATATTGGATACTTGTTCTTTACGTTCACCTAGTTTAGGAGAAGTTAATCCACACATAACCTCAAGATCTCATCTAAATTCTTGGAATACAAAACTAGGGATACCCAGGGTGAAACTTTGGGTCTGAAAAATTCATTCCAATATAAGTCCTCAAATTGCACCTTTAACTCATGAAGCTCTGTGGGATATATTTAATATGCCAGTGCATATATCAATGTTTTCCTGGTGTTTAGGTCAATGCAGAAGTCTATCTCTTGATGGGGAGGTAAGCCTAATATTTTATCAGAAAATACATATTCATACTCTTCCACCACTGTAGGAAACTAAAGGCTTATAACATCCACTACACCAAGGGTTTTGCTAGCTAAATGGTGTGTAATCAGATGCACCTTACTATTCATGAGTCTATCTTAATCTTCCTAGGTTTACTTTTAACCTACAAAGTAAAAACTCATCCTATTATTATGGAAACACTACATCCTCCACCTGAAATAGTATGTTTGGACATAAACCTTAGATAACTAGTAACATACCTAAGATCACATCATAAGGCCTCATCGTTGATATAAAGAGATCCCAAGTGAAACTCTTGCATCTAAGAGTTTGGTCACACCATCAACAGAAGTGTGTGATCATTGAGTCACCTACAATAGGAGTATCCAAGCATAAGGGTCAAGCCAAAGGATCAATTGAAATCTCTTAGTCTCAACCCTGATATGTGAAAATAAAGGAATAACTCACACCTGTGTTTATTAGTACTGCAACTAAGATAGAAAAGACACATATCGTACCTCGTATCATCATCAGAACCTCTGGTTCATAAGCCTCGACTGCCTGCAGCTAACCCTCCCCTATCCCCTTGCCACCTGAGCCTGGTGGATACCACCAAGGGGTGGTGGTGGAAACAAGTCATAACGTCTTACACCTCTAGCTACTCTTCTAGTTCATCTACAACTTCCACCACCCTACAAACTTGATTTCTCTTACCGGTACCTATGACTAGGCAACCCATCTACAAAATCCCTGTCAACCATATATTAGGTCAGAAAATCTCATGAAAGATGTACCCATCCATCACAAGAGTATCACTACCTCTCTCTAGGATGACCAAATCCATCTTGTTATCTCTAAACCATAGAACATCAGTCATGGGATCACCTCATAAAATGTATCGCATGTCCAGATCCCCAAGTCTAATGTTGGTTACCTACTATTGATGAATCGTTTTCTATGTTCCCACTACCAGCACCAACTATCTATTTCTTCTTAGATAGGAAAATCTTGACCACCAAAGCATTCCCTAGAACCCCATCATAGATAGGAATGCATAGTGGTATCATGTTAGCTCAAATGTCTCTATGTAGTACTTTCTTGAAGGTCCAAACCCAAATGAAATGATCATTTAACATATCCATCAAGTATTAAGAGAGGTTGGTGAACCTCTATGAATACTCATCCACAATCATACTACCCTTCCAAAGTTATAGAATCTCTATTATGTGAACAAAACACAAAATAGCTAGAGAAAAATTCTCTCTGAAAAGGTGCTAGAACTCTGACCACAATAGAGTCACCTCATCATACAACAGGTTCACAAAGCCCCACCATCTTCCTATAGATCCATGTAGAAGACTCATATCCAGGACTACCATATGATCTTTTAATGTAAAAACAATATGGGAGACTCACGTCACTAACTCGAGCCATCCCTTAGCCACCTATGGGTAGGGATCACCTTGGAACTTGATCAGTCACTTTTACTAAAACTCATATAGTGAGATCATACTATACACCTAATATGTGGGTACTACTAGTACCATATGTTGCTCAACAGGTGGTGGTATGATTGGTGCACCACCTAGAGGTAACACCCCCTAAAAAGGTCCCTATATCAAAGCCTCATCACTAAGAGAATCATCCTTGTGATCTTGATGCCGAATCCTAGATGGAAAACATCACAGAGGTATCTTGAAATAGACAAGATATACCATTGTAAATGATTATATCTGGAGAGATGACTCAAAAAGGACATGGAAACCACAACACATTCCTATATGATTCATGTACTATTTTTTTCCCTACAACCAGTGTCTACATGTACCAAGTCAACAAGTATATTTTTAGAGTCCTAGTATATGGATAATTTGGATGATACACCAACACCAAAGTCCCTATCCTGAGATTCGAACTTGAAACACTTAACAATACTGCCCCAAACCAATCTCACAGACTTCGGTCCAAATGAAGAACCGAATGCCTCTGATACCACTCTATCATAAATCATCCCAACGAGGCCTGTTTCGTGACTACCCCAAGCCCACCTTCAATAGGCTAGGGGATAGAGTCCCATGATAAGTAGGAATATCACACACATGGGAGGCCTTATCCTAATGTACCTGTACACAAACTTATATCTCCAAGACCATAAAATGCTGAAATGTAAACAACTAATAATCATGCATGCATATATCTAAAATCCCATCCATCATACTATGACACCAAGTACTGGAAAGAAAAAGGTCCAAAAATAATCCCACCAAAAAGAAACAAAAAATAAGCCCAACCTATAAAGTGGGTCAGGAATACTATCAAAGTGACCACAGGAACACACCTTGGTTTTTCTGAGTCACTAAGCTCCACTTGGTCCTAGCCCCTGTAGGATACCATCAAAGGGACAATCATCTGCATAAGACATGACACATATTGTAAAAGCCCATACAGGGGTGAGTATAACAATACCCAATAGGACACCCCAGAATCACTATGAATATAGCATCAAGAATAAAAATAAACTCATCATAGGTATATGTTAATAAAACATATAATAATAATATTCAGATATACTCAACATAGACACACAATCTCAAGGTAAAGTCACAACCATAATGCCAACCTAAGATTCCTGCTTAAAGGTTCCACATAGCACTCATCTGGGAGAACAAACTCCATGAGTTAGATAAGACTGATAATGTTTTTTCAACATATCATGATCATCAGATCTCTCCATAAGAAGTACACATTGGAAATATGAAAATATTGATACATAGAAAATGGATCACTCATAGATCCATGAGGTATACCAATAACCTAATCTGGATTAACTCTTTAAGTAAGGGATCGATGCTCACAAAGTGTTATTCACGATGATACCAAGAACCCCACATAGGGTAATGATGATAGAGGATCTCATTCTGGACCTCATGGAAGGATTCCAACAACTCTATAAAAGACTGAAGTTCTTCAGAGGGTATCACTGTCCTATATAATGGATGTGATTCCATAACAACCCTCTAGGAATATATCAAGGGAACATAACCTAACAAAACTTGTCCAAGATGAATAGGAAAATATATCCAATAAATATTTGAGGTTGTATATAGCGTGTGCTGTTAGTAAATGGCATGTAACTTTGGCATTAAGTTTTACCCATGTATCACGACCTATGCCCATGTCCGTGTCTGTGTCCGAGTACATGGAATGTCTGAGCCCGTGTAATCCTGGATGTGATAGTGTAATATTTGAGGTACATGTTGAGCTTATAGGTAAGGGTCACACAATGTGTGACATGTGTCACATGGCCTGGGATACTTTTCTTCTCTATGGAAACCTTAGTGTCATATAGTGGGTCCCACATGACGTGCGATCCCGTATGAAATGTCGCGTAACACAAAATTTTCAAAAACCCATGAATCTTTCTCATGCGTCTTATTATTCTCCCCCAGCCTCCGATTTGGCCATGAATCATGCCAAAAAACATGGATATGGTCTGACTAAGTCTTGTCATCACCACTCGCCAGAATTAGGCCACCAAAATGCATAAGAAAATAGTCATTGTTGGTTCCTGTCACCATCACACACCCTGCTTGAACTGAGGGTCTCAAATCCATCCTCAATCCATCATAACCATCATCGTATCTCAATCCCATAATTAATATGAACCCAAATATGTGATATCAATCTATTGTTCCAAGAAACGAGTGCACAACAATTGATTATCTGGTATTTTTCGAACCACCGATCAAACAAAATACAGATGATGAACGCACATAGAATGGTGGTAGAAAATAAAGAAACACATAAAAGAGGAACAAATCTCAGTATTTTTCAGAATTTCCTCAATCCATTACTATTATAACAATGAATGAATATCCATAATAAAATAAACAATTCTTCCTATAATCCCCACAAAATAAACTCATACCTGCAATACGATCGATCTGCAAATCAATCTGTTGGTCGATTAATTCGTGTTCATCATAGGATAATAAAATGGGGGAAAATACACATAATACAATTATCCTACCTCAATTTTGATCGATCACTAATGAAGAATGATATTTTATTATTATCATTGAGGAGATCCTCGAATCCCGTTGCACACCAATTAACGATCCATGATTCAATGTTGTTTAGATGAGAATGATCCTCCAACACTCTCTACAACACCTCGAGGGTTATATGGATAACCCTAAAATTACATCATAACATATATTTATAGGAAAAATCAAGTCATGGAATTTTAATTAAATAAATAAATAAATAAATTTATTTATTTAAATGCTCACCCATGACCACGTCCAAACCGAACGCTCGATGTGCTCTAAGGTTATATCGTGCCTAGGGTAAAACCCACACTCTAAACTCAAAGTAATCCTCATAATTCTGATTTGAGCCTCTATTTAAGATTTATTCTATTTTCCATGAAAAATTCGCACACATGATATTTAATATATTTAAAAAATTAATTTTGGGTACATCGGGCCTTAAAATCTCACGTCGTCTTAGCACCTAGATCCAAAAATAATCTATTTAATATTATAAATAAATAAATAAATAAATTAGAGTCATTAAATTATACCCACATTGGGGATTTACATCTCATAAATCCAAAATAAAAGGCTACACAAAGAGATGTGGGTACTTATCATGGATATACGTCTCCCACTCAGAGGTGTTCTCTTGAAGATTCTCATACTCCCAATGGACACACACTAAGGGAATCGATCAACCATGAAGGTTCCTATCATTCCAATCCTCTATATATACTAAGTACTCTATAAAGGTAGCTCCATTCTTCATGTCCAAGTCTCCCTAGTTGATAACATGCAATGGGTCATGCACATACCTCCTCAGCTATGACACATGGAAGATGTCACGTACCCAGTCCAACTGCGAGGATAGACTTAAGCGGTACACCAACTCACCAAATATACATAGTATATAGAAAGGTCCAATGAATCTTAGATATAGATTGATACCCTGACCATGTATATGAAATCTACATAGAGGTGAGACCCACAAGAACAAATGGTATCCCTCTCCGAACTCCAAAGGCCTCTATTGTCTGTATGCATATGAATTTTTATGGCTATCTGATATCCTCATACATTCCTGGATGATCTGTACCTTCTCAATAGTGGATTACACGAACTCTGAGTCCATAAGGGCTGACTCTCCTGGGTCAATCCAGTATAGTGGTGACCTACAGGGTTTTCTATACAAGGCCTCAAATGCTGCCATACAGATGGTGGAATTGTAGCTGTTGTTTTATGTAAAATCCACCATTGGTAGGTGATCCTAACTACTATGAAAAAAGTATAACATAAAAACCTACAATATATAATCCAAGAATTGAATGGTCTACTCAGTCTGGACATCAGTCTGGGGGTGAAACACAATGCTCAAATGCAACCAAGTCCCAAAGGCCTTATGCAATACCTTCAATAACTGAGATGTGAATCGGGAATCATGGTTAGAAACAATCATCGAGGAAACTCCATAGAGTCAAACTATATCCTACACATAGAGGCATCCCAATCTATCTATTGAACTCTGCTCTTGAATATCTTGGAAGTTTCATGACTTGGTGATTCATTCTACTATCACCCAGATAGAATTGTATCCCCTATACGTACATGGTAACCCTGTCATGAAGTCCATGGATATCCCATCCCACTTCCACTCTGGAACCTTAAGGGGTTGAGCTAAACCCATTGGAACATGGTGCTCATCATTGAATTGTTGACAAGTAAGGAATTAAGAGACAAACTTTGAAACTCCCTTATTCATCCCTAGCCACTAAAACTGACATCAAAGGTCTCGATACATCTTTGCCACACCTAAATGTACCACCAAGGGAGATGTATAAAACTCCCCTAGAACTTCCTCCTATAATGTCACTGGTACCATCATGAATCCATTGAAAAGAAATACATGCTCTACACCTTCATAAAACCCATTAGGATCATGTATAGTGGATATCTGAGTATGTAGGGTCTCACAATCAGTATCCCCAAACTATGCCTCCCCAACTCACTGTAAAAGTGGAGGGGTAACAACCATTAACTAGAGGTAAGCTACTCCATTCCCATCCAAAAATGATAACTACAATGAGGCCAAATGATCTAACACCTCACTCATCAACTGTGAACAATATCACCTACTAAGATCATCTACTACCACATTCCCCTTCCCAAGAGTATAGACAATATCAAAGTCATAATCTTGGGGGAACTCTATGCATACCCTCCATCTAAAGTTATGATCCTTCTAGGAGAATATATACTTGATACTATTATGGTCATAATAGATGATAGATCACTCACCCATAAAGTAGTGTCTCCATATATTTAGCGTGAATATTACCACTACTAACTTGATATCATGGGTTATGTAGTCCTGATCATGTGGTTTCAATTGACATGAACCATAGGAAATCACTGATCAAATTTGTATCAGAACACAACCAAGACCGATACCTAATGCATCACAGAACACTACATACTCAACATAATTATTTAAAAATATCAATATGGGAGTGCTCATCAATATATGCCTCAACTCCTGGAAAGCCACCCAACACATCTCTGTACACACAAAAGGCTACCCCTTTTAGGTCAAATCTATCAAGGGAGATGATATACTAGAGAAATCAGGTATGAATTTTAGATTATAGACTACCAACCTAAGGAAGCTCCACACCTACATTACGCTCTTGGGTGGCTCCAAAGATAACACTTCCTTGACATTTTTTGGATCTACTACCACACCATCTGTTGTGATAGCATGTCCTAGAAAGTGGACATCCTAAATCAAGAACTAGCACTTAGATAGATTTCTATAAAACTGGTGCTCTTGGAGTATGTCCATAATCATCCTCAAGCATATCACATGATCCTCCTTGGATGTTGAGTACACTAGGATATCATCAATGAAGAATACCACAAAACAATCTAATAAAGGAAAAAAGATACAGTTCATGATCCCCATGAAAACTATTGGGGTGTTTTCCACACCGAAGAGAATCACCAAGTACTCATAGTGACCATAGTGGCATCTGAATGTCATATTTGGTATATCCTCATCCTGTACTCGTAACTGGTGATAGAATGATCTGAGGTCAATCTTTGAGAACCATAGTAACCCTATCAACTGATCAAATAGGTCATGGATATTCAGTAGTGGATACTTGTTCTTTATAGTCACCTGGTTTAGATGATGGTAATCCACACACAACCTCAATATCCCATATACCTTCTTGGTGAATAAAAATGGGGTGGACCAGGGTGAAACATTGGGTCTAAAAAAATCCCTCATTCTCCAAGTCCTTCAATTATAACCTCAACTTGCAAATCTCTAAAGGATCCATTAGATATGTTGGTGCATATATCAGTGCCCTTCTAGGGTGGAGTTCAATTCATAATTATATCTCTTAGCGGGGAGGTAAGTCTGGAACATACTTAGAAAAGAAATCATCATACTTGACTACCATTACAGGAAATCTAAGTCTCATAACATCCACTACACTGAGGGTCATGCTAGCTAAATGGTTTGTAATCAGCGGAACCCTCCTATGCATGAGTCTATCCTACTCTGCCTGGGTTTTCATTTCACCCATAAAGAAAAATCTCATCCCATAATTGTGGACACACCACATCCTATTCCTGAAATAGTCTATCTGGGAATGAACTATTGATAACTATTCCATAAATAGGATGATGTCATAATGATTCATCATACTATAAAGATATCCCAAGTGAAACTCTCACCTCCAAGAGTCAGGTCACTTCATCGACAGAAGTGTGTGATCGCTGAGTCATCTCCAGTAGGAGTCTCCAAGCGTAAGGGTTGAAGAAAAGGCTCAAACAGAAACTATAAGTCTCAAAAAAGATAATTTTAAGTAAATGAATGAATCACACAAGTGTCTATCCGTATTTTAGCTAATGTAGAAAAGGAATAGATCATACATTGTATCATCCATGGAGACTCTGGGTTATAATTCTAAACCTCTTTCATATTTCATCACACCTATCCCCCAGCTCCCTAATCCTGTAGGGTACCACCTAGGGGTGTTAGTTGTAACTAGTCATAACGTATATCGCTTCCAGATTCTCTCCCATTTATTATTCCACTTCTACTACCCTACAGAACTACCAGATCTTGCCGTTGCCTCTTCCTAGTCACCCCATCCACTGCCTCCCTGTTATCCCGATGTTGAGTTGAACAATCTCATAAAATATATCTCCAACCATCAAAATAGTAGAAAAACATCTCTCTAGGATATCTGGAAACATCCTGTGATCTATGAACCATAAACCCTCTATCCTAGTATTGCCTTTGGAAACATCTTGCACATCCAAGTATTTAAGTTTTACATTGAATACCTACTTATGAAGTCTCATCTCTTGTGTTCCCACTTCCAACACCAACTGTATGTGTCTTCTTAGCCAAAAAAATTTCAACCACCAAATCATGATATAACACCCCAGTAGAGTTAGGAATGCAAATAGGTATCATGCTAGATATAATGTCTCTACATAGTCATTTCTCTAGGGTATGAGCCCCAAAAAATAATCACACACCATATCCACTGAGTATTGAGAGAGGTTGGTGAACCTCGATGAATACTCAGCCACAGTCTTACTGCCCTGTTGGATCTATAAAAGCTCATGGATGCATAAAAACCTCAATGTTGCTGGAGAAAATTCCTATTTGAAAAGGTGATTGAACTCTAACTATGCTAGATTCACCTCACCATTTGAATGGGTCACTAATCCCTACCATCACCCCATAGATCTATAGAGAAGGCTCACATCGAGGACCACCATATGATATTCTAGTGTTTTGACACGACAAAATACTCACATCACTACCTCAAACTAGTCCTCAACTGCCTATGGGTTGCGATCACCTTAGAACCTAAGGGGTCACTATCACTGAAACTCATGAATCATTCTCAATGTGTGCACCTCATCTATGGGTACTACCAGTACCATCCTCTTATAGAAAGGTGTTGGTATGACTAGTGCACCACCTTGAGGTAACACCCTCTGAACAAATCCCAATATCAAAGTCTCATCATTGAGTGGATCATCCTCATGATCCTAATAGTGAATCCTAGCTGGAAAATGTCATGGAGGCATCCTAAAATAAGAAATATGTACCATGATCAACAATTATATCTAAATAGATGACTCAAGAAAGACATTGAAACCACAAATATGATTCATGTACCAATTTTTTTTCTACAACTAGTTTCTACATATATTGATTCAAAAAGAGGGTTTTCAGAGTCTTGGTGTATGGATATTTTGGCAGTCGCACCAATATTGGAGTCTCTAGAATTGAATATGAACTCGAAACCCTTAACAATACTACCCCAAAATAATCTCACAGACTCCAATCCTAAGGTAAAACCAACTACCTCAAATACCACTCTGTCACAACTCATCCCATGAGTCCTATGCTACGACTACCCCATGCCTTCCACTAATAGTCCAAAGGCTAGAGAACATCATTGTGTAGGCATATTACACACATGAGAGTCCTTATCATAATGTACCTATACACAGGCACACATCTCCAAGCCCATAAAATGATAAAATGTAAAAACATAATAACCATTCATGAATAGATCTAAAATCCCACCCATTTGAGTATGAAAAAAAGAACGAAAAATAAAAAGGTCCAAATAAAATCCTACCAAAAAGAAACTGAAAACAAGACCAACTTGTAAATTATTGGGACCAATTTGTGTATGAAGATTGTATTTATTGTAAAAAGTTTTTAATGATGGTCAAAATGAAGAAGGAGATGAATAATGACTCCAAAGTTAATGGAGATTGGCTTAAATAACGATGCCTGGAGAATTGTTATGCAATCATAGCATTTGATTTCATGCTTGGGAAATTCCCCATGAAGTTAATTCAGAAAATTGTTGAACTGATCCTATGTTCAAAGAACTTGTGTCAAAGGTGACACATTGTTTAAAATAATGAATAATGGTGAAGTATCATCCATCTAAGGATGACTGAAGAAGAATGAGGATTTGAAGAAGACCATGCAATGCTTTACGATTGCATGAGAACCATGCAAGAGCTTACTTGAAGAAAAGAATCATATGATTTTCATGAGGTAGAGAATGATGGTTGAAGAAGAAGAGAGAGTGTGGAAGGTCTTGGAATTCTAAGACGGTCATGCATTACACATTTCCTTGAAATCATATGATTGATGCACTGTTCTTCAAGTTCCAAATACACGTATAAAAGGTGAAACATTGTCTATAACATTAAAGGTGTTTGAAGAAGCCTCAAGCCTCCAGTTTTGGATGAAGAGAGATGATTGGAGTTATTTGGAATTAACACTCCAAAAGGAATTAAGGATTTGAAGTGAGGATGAATAAGTACTTTGTAATTCATATTCCAAAGAGTATAAAAAGAAAAAAGGATGATTGTTGAAGATGAAGAGAAGTCAGAAAGTAGTGCATGGGCTTGGAACTATGAGAATGGATAAAACTATGAAGATGCTTTTCTGATTTGTATTTCAAAAATATAATAAGTTTGGAGAACTTATAATGAAAGCCTTATTAAGTATAGGGGGGGGGGTAAAGTAGTGTTTTTGGAAAAGGAAATAAAGTGAAACAAAAGTCAAAAGAGGCACTCAAGTCAAAAAGTGGCGTGCAAGTATAAGTAGCGCACAAGTGTATGTTGCATGAAAGACATATTTCAACATCATCACATCAAAATATGACAAAGGAAAGAAAGTGGTGTGCAAGCGATGAAGCAGCGCGCAAGTGATGGAGTATCACGCAATAAGGAATGACGCGCAAGTGTATGTGGCACGCAAGTCACCAAAATTCCTATAAATATATGACTAGCCTCCTCATTTTTCTAAGCTCAAAACTCAAGAGAAAATTTAAGCTCTTATCGCGCAAGTAGTAGAATTTGGCGCACAAGATGAAGCGTTTCGCAAGTCGGGATTTATTCATAAGGCGCGCAAGTAGAGTGACACGTAAGTAGGGAGACATGCAAGTATAGTGGCATGCAAGAAAAGTGGCGCACAAGAAGAAGTAGAATTCAAGTTGTAAGAGGCATGCAAGAAGGGATTTTTTTGCAACAAGTGTGTTGTGTCTAAACCCAAAGTGGCACGAAAGTTGTGAGTTGTTCACAATTATGGAGCACAAGTAGTTGGTGGTGTGTAAGTAGGGATGAGTGCAAGTAGGGTGTCACACAAGTAGGGATTGGTGTGCAAGCTGTGAGTTGTGATAGAAGTTCTTACCAGCTTCTAGTCAATTATGATGATGCTAAGTTGAGCTGGAATTCATTTATTTAACAATCATAAAGAGAAATTGTGATTTTAGCAAGAAGATGAAGAAGAGTTCAGTGCAGTTGGTTTTTCACTGAAATAGAAAGTGTGAATAAGATCAGGTTTCAGTGCATCTAGTTTTTCATTGAAGAAACAAAATAAGAAGAGTGTGAAGCTTATAGGTTTGCTGTAGAGAAAGAATAGGTTGGTTACTTTCATGTTTCTAAGTAATTAACGAGGAGAAGAATAAGGTTGTGGAAGAACAAAGTATCACTGTAGAATCCAATAGGTCTCAATAGGTGGAAGATTATTTTGGTGTTGAAAACTCTTTTAATGGAGAGAAGTCTATCTTTGGAGATAGTATAAAGAACCAGGTAAAGGCTTCAAGAGACTATCTACACTAGTAGTATAAAGAACCAACGAGTGTAAGGGTATATCTTACTCATTGAAAGTTATAAGAGGATTGTTTCCCTTCCCCCTCTAAGTGTAGGGAGAAACACTGGGAATCTATTATTTCCTTCCCACCTCCAAGTGTATGGAGCCACACTGGATAGTGGATTATTTTCCTGGCAAACCCACTGTAACAGTTACTACATTATAGTGGAGAATTTGTGCACTGGTCATTAACATACATGACAAGGACATAGCTGCTCTTATTGAGTGGTGAACCTTGTAAAAATACCTTGTGCATATTTTTACTTATTTTATATTATTTCATGAAACAGTGAAAAGAGAATAAGAGAATCGAGATCCTAATAGGTCAAGAGGTACAAGGATAAAAAGATGAAATTTGATTAAAAAGTCCCCAACATTGATTCACCCCTGGTCTCAGTGTTAGGTATATCCCAAAATGGTCCTCTCAATTGGTATTAGAGGGAGGTTCACCACTGTTGGATTCTCTACATTGAAGATATTCTATTTTGAAGACTTGATATTCTTTCTTGAGTCAACAATGAAGTGAAGTTTTGATGAAGAGTCAGTTATCTCCGATTATAATTCTATATCTACCAAAACCATGATGAATAGGGAAAATAAGGAGAAGAGAAATCTAAAGAAGAAGTCCCTCGTATCTAAATAAGAGGAAGAATCAGGTTCTCCATATTTGGATGACATTGAAGACACACCTGACTTGGAAAGTAATGAGAAGGTGGCTCAAGTTCCCACTAAGAATATGGAAAACCTTCCTACCTCAACTGATTAAGAGGTATGTGTTAGTACATTTAGAAATTATTCTCATGATGAAAATGATTGCACAAGTGGTGATGATCAATCTACAACATCTCAAAAAATATCAGTTGATAGATTAAGAATGATTCTGCATGGTATTCTGAAGAAATTACATCACTGGTTTGTGGAGCATTTCAATGCATGTAGGAAAATATAACTCAGCTGGAAGAAGAAACTAATGTTTTAGAGAAATCCTTACAAGAAATTTTTTTTGAATGTTTAAAGCTCTCCAGACAAGTTGGAGTCATTGAAGAAACAAAGAGGGGATTTGAAGTAATTTCTTCAAAGTGGCTTAAATATGTTGAAGAAAAGGAGTAATTTAACAAGACTATAGAAGAGAAGATCCATGCAATTGAAGATGAGATAAAAAAGATCAATGAAGTCATGGAAGTATATTTGGGAGAAGACTCCAGGAAGATCAAAGAAATTGACTCTGTTACAAAACAAAGTAAAGATGCATGAAGATGAAGTTGAAATATTAAATAAAGCTTGTGAAGAGAATATGACTATGATTGAAGACTAGGAAGTCATCCTCAATATGAGATGTCTAGAATTGGAATCTGAGATGAAAAATATTGAGAAGACACATATTGAGTATCCACAAAGGAAGAAAAAAGTTTCTTCCAGTACTCAATGGTCACTGGAGGATTCTACTGTCAAAATAACTCCAACATGTGATAAAAGATCATCGATTCACTCATTTATCTATCACAAGTAGCTATAAAAGTAAAGGTACCATCCATACCAACTTGTACTAATGTTTCTAAAATTTATTCTACAAAAAATGTAGGTTGGAAGAAAAATTATAAACAATTATGGATGAAGAAAAGTGAGAATAAACCTACCACCATGGCTAGGGTGGATAAGGGAAAGAGTGTGGAAGATATCTCCCCTTAGAAAGCACAACATACCAAGAAGAATATTTAGAAACCTTATAAAGAATATGGAAAGAATTCAAGGTTTTTTGGTCAATGATGGTGCTGTAATAGATTTGGGCATTGTTCACTGGGTTGTTGGTAAAATCCCTTAAATGTAAAAGAAAAAAGAGAAATCCCATCTCAAGGGGGACAAAGCCAATGAAGAAGAAGAAACATCCACAGATCCAGAAGCATCTATATACTGCAAATAGGTTTGGAATGTTGGATAACATCTGTGATGTATTCAATAGGAGTGGTCACATGAATGGTTCATGATCATTTCAACAGGTACCCAAAGATTATAGGAAAATAAGATCACAGAAGCTAGCCAAAAATGGAAAAGCTAAGAAGTCCTTGGATTCTATGTCTAAGAAGGTGAAGGGTGGTTCATAAAAAATAACTACTAAGAAGGATTCAACTTATAAGAATCCAGGTAGAAGATACAATCTTTATGTATCCATTCCTAATGATATATTGGTGGTTTGGACAAAAGATTTGGAAAGAATGAGAAAAAATGGAAGATAAACAGGTTAAGTCTAGTGCTAAAAACAAAAAGAAGATTCTACATGATGGAAAAAAAAATCTACGTGTGAGGTGAAACAAGTCTGGTCACACTATTAGAAGATTCTTTGAATTTTCTCTAGCCCAACAAGAATTTCTCAAGAAGATGAATGTTGCACCATAATATTCTAGTGATTTGAAATCCCTTGAAGAAATAAGACTCACACAAAAAGAAATGGAAGATTTACTGAGATCCACACAATCATAGTTACCATTGAAGATCAGTTGTGAAAGTGTGAAGAATGGAGCATTTGGGTTCAGAAAATCATCTCAACCTTGTTGTTCACATTGATTAATCAAGGAGGATCCACCTTATTCCCTTAAATATTTGTGTATTGTATTTGTTCTTATAATATAGGGAATTAAAGGTGAAGAAATATCTCAGGTGGGGAACCTTAGAATCAATGGAGAGAAGTGTTCCCTTAAGGGGGAGACACCTGAAGAAGTTTCCATAGTCATTATCTCAATTAGTATCAACATCAGTTGGTATAAAATTCAATTACTCTAAAGATTGTCTGAAGATCATGTCATTGGAAAAGGTATGTTATTTCTAAATCTCTCATACTTGGTTACTCAAAATAAATATCATTCTACAAAGGGTGAGTAACAAAGTTAATCAGTGACATAAGAAGAGTGAAAGTTACCCAAGGCCACTTATCCTGCTAGTTTCACTTGAATGTTTTTGATCCTTTTATTGGAGAGAGTGTAGGAGTTTCAGGTTGATTATTTCATATCACACTTATTATCCTAAACCTAGAATGAAAGTAAAAATCCCTTGAAGACAAGTACATCAGTTCTCATCTCATGAGGTTTCATATTCAGTGGATAATGGATATATTTGTTTTCTAAATCAAATCCTATTGTTTTATACATCGAGAATTGTTCAAGTAGACTTAGAGTGAAATGATTGATGTCACATTTATTAAGTATGGAATGATACCCTATATACCATGAACTTTTTATTTCTTGTCAATAAGGGGGAGAGAAGTTAAATTAAAGTCTAAGTGGGAGACAAAAGTAAGGGGAGAGAGAATATTCTCATTTTGACATTGAAACATTCATTTTAGGAGAAGTTTTAAGGTATTGACAACAAAATACAAAGGGGATATTTTTGGGACCAATTTGTATATGCAGATTGTATTTGTGGTCAATAGTTGTCAATGCTGGTCAAAATGAATAAGTGGATGAATAATGACTCCAAAGTTAATGGATATTGGATGAAATAAGGATGTATGGATAATTGTTATGAAATCATAGCATTGGATTTCATGCTTGGGAAATTCTCCATGAAGTTAATTCAGACAATTGTTGAACTAATCCTAAGTTCAAAGAACTCGTGTCAAAAGTGACACGTTGTTTACAACAATGAAGAATTATGACGTATCATATATATAAGGATGATTGAATAAGAATGAGGATTTTAAGAATACTATGAAATGATTTATGATTGCATGAGAACCATGCAAGAGCTTACTTGGAGAAAAGAATCATATGATTTGCATGAGGTAGAGAATAATGGTTGAAGAATAATAGAGAGTGTGGAAGGTCTTGGCATTCTGATATGGTCATGCATTACACATTTCCTTGAAATCAGACGATTGTTGCAATGTTCTTAAATGTCCAAATACATGTATCAAAGGTGACACATTGTCTACAACATTGAAGGTGTTTGAAGAAGCCTCAAGCCTCCACTTTTGGATGAAGATAGATGATTGGAGTTCTTTGGAATTAACACTCCAAAAGGAAATGAAGATTTTAATTGAGGATGAATAAGTACTTTGGAAATCATATTCCAAAGAGTATAAGAAGAAACAAGGATGATTATTGAAGATGATGAGAAGACATGAAGTAATGCATGGGCTTAGCACTATGAGAATGGAAAAAACTATGATGATGCTTTACTGATTTGTATTTCACAAATATCATAAGTTTGGAGAACTTATAATGAAAGCCTTATGAAGGATAGGGGGAGTAAAGAAGTGTTTTTGGAAAAGGAAAGAAAGTGGTTCACAAGTCAAAAGAGGTGTGCAAGTCAAAAAGTGGCATGTAAGTATAAGCGACACACAAGTGTATATTGCACGCAAGTCATATTTCAACATTATCATATCAAAATATGACAAAGGAAATAAAGTGGTGTGAAAGTTATAGAGCAGTGCACAAGTGATGGAGTGACGCGCAATAAGGAATGACACACAAGTTCATGTGGCGCGCAAGTCACCAAAATGCCTATAAATTGACGACTAGCCTCTTCATTTTTCTAAGATCAACACTTAACAGAAAATCTGAGCTCTGATCATGCAAGTAGTAGAAAGTGGCATGCAAGATGAAGTGTCATGCAAGTAAAGAGTTATTCATAAGATGCACAAGTAAAGTGGTACACAAGTAGGGAGGTGCGCAAGTAGAGTGGTGTGTAAGCAGAGTGACGCACAAGAAGAAGTGACGCGGAAGTTGTAAGAGGTTTGCAAGCAGTGAGTTGTGTGCAACAAGTGTATTGTGTATAAACACGAAGTGGAACACAAGTTGTGACTTGTGCAAAATTGTGACACACATGTAGTTGGTGGAGTGAAAGTAGGGAGGCATTCAAGTAGGGTGGCATGTAAGTAGGGATTGATGTAGAAGCTGTGAGTTGTGCTAGAAGTTCTTACCATCTTCTGGTCAACTGTGATGATGATAAGTTGAGATAGACTTCATTTATTCAATAATAAAAAAGAGAACTTGGAATTCTAGCAAGAAGAAGAAGAATATTTCAGTGTAGTTGGTTTTTCACTGGAAGAGAAAGTGTGAATAAGGTCAGGTTTCAATGCAGCTAGTTTTTCATTAAAGAAGCATAAGAAGATGATTGTGCAACTTACAAGTTTACTATAGAGAAAGAAGAGGTTGGTTACTTGGATGCTGCTAAGTAAGTAACAAGGAGAATGAGAAGTTTGTTGAAGAACAAAGTAGAACTGTAACATCCAACATGTCTCAATAGGTGGAATATTCTTTTGGTGTTTCAAACTCTTTTAACAGAGAGAAGACTGTCTTTAGAGGCAGTATAAAGAACTAGCTAGAGGATGTAAGAGACTGTCTACACTAGCAGTATAAAGAACCAAAAAGTGTATGGGTATATCCTACTCATTGCAAGTTTGAAGAGGATTATTTCCCTTCCCCCCTTTGAGTGTAGGAAGAAACACTGGGAAGAGATTATTTCCTTCCCTCCTCTATGTGTAGAAATCCACACGGCTAGAGGATTGTTTTCTGGGCCAACCCACTGTAATGATTACTACATTATAGTGGAGAATCTGTGCGCCGATCATTAACATACACGACAAGGACGTAGCTTCTATTATTTAGTGGTGAACCTTGTAAAAATATCATGTGCATATTTTTACTGCTTTCATGTTATTGCATGAAATAGTGAAAAGAGAATAAGAGAATCAAGATCCTAACAGGTCAAGAGGTACAGGTATAAAAAGTTGAAATTGGTTTAAAAAGTCCCCAACACTAATTCACCCCCCATATCAATGTTAGGAATATCCCAAACTGGTCCTCTCATAAATTGGGTGAGGAATTCTTTCAAAGTAATCACAAGAACACACATCAGTCTATCCGAATCACTAAGCTCCACCTAGTCCTGGTCCCTATAGGACACCATCGAAAGGTCAATAGTCTGCATAAGACACAACAAATGTGTAAAAGTCTATGCATGGGTGAGTATAAAAAATACCTAGTGGGACACCCTGAGATCACTAAGAATATAACATCAAGAATAAAAATCATCTCATCATAGGTATATGTCAACAATACATATATCAATAATATCCAAATATACTCAACATAAACACATAGTCTCAAGGTAAAGTCATAACCATAATACAAACCTAGGATTCCTATTTGAAGGTTACACATTGAACTTTCCCTAGAGAACACACTCCATGAGTTAGATAACAATGATGATGTTCATCCAAGATATATTTATCATTGATTCTATCTATAATAAGTACATGCTGTAAATATGAAGAGATCGATACACAAAAAGGGGATCACTCCTAGATCCATGGGGTATACCAAAAACCCGATCTGGGTTAACCTACTAAGTAGGGGATTAACTCCTGCATATTTTTGGTCAAAAAGATACCAAGAACCCCACATAGGGAAAATATTATAGAGGATATAATTCTGGGCCTCACAGAGGGATTCCAAGAACTGTATCCAAGATTGAAGTTCCTAAGAGGGGATCAACATCCTATGCATTGGATGTGATTCCATAACAAACCTTCAAGAAATGGTCATGGGAATTTACCCTAAGAAAACCTATCTAACATAAAGTGGAAAAGAGCTCCAATACATCTTTGAGGGAGTAAACAATGTGTACTGGTGGTACATAGTGTGTCCCTTCGGCATCGGGTTCTACCCATGTATCATGACCTGTGCTCGTGTCTGTGTTCGAGTACACAATGTGTATAAGACTATTCATTCCTGGCCATATTCTTGTACTCTCTGAGGTACATGATGAGCTTCCAAGTAATGGTCACATGGCATGTGACATGTGTCACACGATGTTTGATAATTTTATTCTCCTAAGAAACCCTAGCATCGAACAGGGGGTCCCACATGGTGTGTGATCCCAGAATTTCCAGAAACTCATGGATTTTCCTCACATGTCATCATCCACTCCCATATAATTTGATCTAGCTATGAATCATGATAAAAAACATGGATTTGGTAGTCTCATTGTCACAACTCACTAGAATCCGGACACCAAAACACTTGATAAAATGGCCGTCGTTGGTTCCCATCGCCATCACATGCCCCACTTAAACTAGGGGTCTCAAATATATCCTCAATCCATCATCACCATTATTGAATATTGATCCCATCATCAATCCAAACCTAGATCTTTGATATTAATCCATTTCACCATGAAACAGGTGCACAAAAATTGATTATCAATTATTTGTCTAACCACCGGTCAAAAAAAAATACTGGTGATGAACACACATAGAATGGTTGGAGAAAACTAAAAAACATGAAAAAGATAGATTAACTGAATCCAGGTTTGGGTTGGCCTCGATCAATTTCCATTAGAATAAAAAATTAATATCCGTAATAAAATAAATAATTCTCCCAATAATCCATGGAAAATAAGCACATACCCTCAATACGATCAATTCATGAATAAATCTATTGTTCGATTGATTCATGTTAGTTATAGGATAATAAAACGGGAACAAATACACATAATAAAAACTTCTTAACTTAATTTGGATCAATCAATGATGAAAAATGAGCTTGAATCATTGTCTTTGGTGAGATCCTCAAATCTCGTGCACACTGATCGACGATCCATGGTCTGATATTATTTTCCTGAGAATGATCCTATAAAGACCTATCCAATAGCTCTAGGGTTATGGGGATACCCTTGAAATTCCATTATAAGCATACATTTATAGAAAAAAATCAAGTCATGGAATTTTAATTAAATAAATTAATTTAATAAATTAATTTAATAAATTAATTTATTTAAATGCTCTCCCACGACCACACCCAATCTCAATGCCTGATGCGCTCTAAGGTTATGTCATACCTATGGTAAAAATCATACTTGAAACTCAAAAACAACCTCATAATTTAAATTTGAACCTCTGTTTAGGAGTTATTTTACTATTTTAGGAAAAATTCACATGCATGATATTTTATATATTTAATATATTTCAAAAATTAATTCCAGGAACATTGGGTCTCAGAATCTCACATCATCTCATCACCTAGCTTCAAAAATAATCCATTTAATATTCAAAAGAAATAAATGAAAAAAAATATTTTTTATAGTGTAAACCATAAAAATCTCACCTTTAAGATAATTTCTCTAGAAACTCAGGGCATGTACCACCATGTCTAAATCCATATCATGAGTAGGATAATTCCTCTAATGAAATATTAGTTATCTATATCCATAAGAAACCACTCTATCCCTCTACATTAGAACTAATTTGAGTCCATAAATGGATGAATAATAATACACAATATACGCCTTAACCATATCAGGTAAGGTAAGGATCAATACTTAGGTTATCCTTCCCTTTAGCTCTTAAAAATCACTCTCATAAGCATCTGGCCAAACAAACTTCACCCCTCTTAGTCAGTCCGAACATTTGTATTTCCAGATTGGAGAAGCCCTAGATAAAATGTTGGTTATAACCATAGAAACCCAAAAATCTCAAAATCTCAAAGAAATTATTATGCTTCTCCCAAGATAACATGAATTTAACCTTCTCTAGGTCCACTGAAACTCCAACCTATGAGATTACATGACCCAATAAGTAAAATTTATCAATCAAAAAACTATATTTTGTTAGCATGATGTAAATCTAATGCTCTCTCAATATAATCAATATGATGTAAAGATATTAGGAATTATCATCTGTAGAATGGGGGTACACTAAGATGACATCAATAAAAACAACCACAAATTGATTTAGGAAAGGATGAAATAATAGGTTCACCATGGCCATGAATACCTTTGGTCTGTTTGTTAGACCAAACAACATGACTATGAACTCATATTATCCATAACTTCTCCTAAAAGTAGTATAAGGTATGTCTGATGGTATCACCCTCAACTGGTGGTATCCTGACTTAAAATAGATATTGGAGAAGATCTCGGAACCTCTCATCTAGTTGAAGATATCACTGATGTGTGGGAGGGGATATCAGTTCTTCTCTGTCATCTGGCTCAATATCTGATATTCCACACACAAGACTAAAGTCCTATAAACCTTCTTAGAGAAAATTATGGGATAAACTTAAGGAAATTTCCTAGGATGTATGAAGCAATTGGATTCCAAATATTCCAACTAAAACTTCAACTCACGAAGCTCTACTGGTTCCATCCTATAAGACGAGATAAAAACTGGCTCAGCTTCTAGTACCAACATGATCATGAATTAAATATCCCGCTTGGGTGGTAAGCCATATAAATCTCAAGGAAAGATATCCTGAAAACGATTCACCACTGGAGAAAAATAAACATACTTTATTCCTCCATCATCCATAACAAGGATTTCTATTGAACAATAAAAAAATTAAACCTATATTGAATTGGTCTTGCATGACCAGCCTGAAGATCCCACTCACCCTGGTGAGTATAGCTTCCCTCATCTAGAGATAAAAAGCCAACTCTCCTCTAGTAATAGTTTATGTGAGCCTAGTATAGAACCAACCAATCCATACCTATAATCAAATCAAAACCTAACATTTATAGCACAAACGATTCCCATAAGAAATGGTAACCACCAATTTCTATAGAACATTCCTTTAAATGTTTGATATTCTCTAACTATGATCCCAATGGTGTGTTAATGGTCAAGAAACCATCCAAGATTCCCAAAAATAAGCCCAAAACATTTACAAAAAGATTATATAGGAAGTAACTCAATTACCATGTATAAAAAAACACAATAAAGGTTAAATGATATAAGAACCATACCTTTGATGATAGATGATCTTACATTCAAACCAGTCAGAGTAGACTGTATAGTATGTAGCTGGCTCAACCCTCTTCCCTAGGATCGAGTATAACCCCATATTATATTCCATATAAGTGTTACTACTACTCATATACTAGGGTGCCTTGTAACCAGCCTTGGCCTGAATAGCTAGTGGAACTCTAGCTACCAGTTTACTGAGGGGTGGTTGATCCCCTTCTATAATCAGGTGTCTGTCATATTCCCATTCCACTTATTTACTATGTAAATTTCCTAAAAAACTTTTGAAGATAACCCAACCTACCATAGACATGACACTTTACTATGGGATGAGTATACTATATGAACTTGTGGCCCAACCAACCACTCTTAAAGAAATACATCGAACCACGATTATAAGGTGGAATTACACTCCCTTTACTACTCTTCTTAATACTTACCTAGATAAAACTTTTATAACAGTGCTTCTTTCCACCAGAATACGAGTTACCAGATTTTTCTATTGAAATTGTTTATCCACCACTTGGGGTATCTCTAATATTCCCCTCCATGATGAGAGATTGATTCATAACATCCAAAAGGTTTCTAAATCTAAATATATTCACCTATGACCTGATCTCGTAGTAAATATCATCCTGGAAACACCTCACCTTGGTAATATCATCAACTGCTATGGATGGAGAAAATTTATATAGGTCAGGAAAGCATCATACATATTCCATCATTGAAATTAACTCCTATATCAGATGCATGAACTCATGAGCCTTCTCATCCCTCAACATCTCTAAATAAAAGTGGATCAAAAACATTTCCTTGAAGTACTTCTAGGATAACTCCTCTTTCTTACTGGCTTGTTCCAGAATGTCCCATAAATGCTTGGTTAGTCCACAAAATATGTAAGCAATAAGATTCACCCTCTAATCTATGAAAATATCTAGATGATTTAATATTTTCTAGACTAAATCAATCCATAACTTAGCTACTTGGGGACTTCTCTCCCCAATGAATGTAGGTGTATATTATAGCTAGATCACTCTTTTTCATCTTATAAATCAAAGGTATGGTGTGAAAAGTTTCCCTTTCCATGGATTACATGACCCTCATAAATCTGTCGTGGAGCTAATGGTCCATCTAATTATTAGGAGCCATAGGAAACTCTGACTTAGCTACATTATGAGTGTATTGATTGATGTTCTCCTAGTGCTCAATTTGAAGATTATGAGGATTCATTTTTTATTCAAGACAGATAAACCCATTACATCACTAGATAACAACAAGATCAACCTCAATAGGTGAAAAATAAAAAGAACCACTAGCTCATGGTATCTCTAAACATGGATTAACAAGTGAATCGACATGATATAACAATTTCATTCATTTCATTTATTAAGAATATAATGGGTTCTCATTTCACATATTATACAATCAAATATATCACATGAAATAAATATGTCCCAATCATGAAAAATGCATGCCAATATATATCCCTATGTTCCTATCATTATGTATTAATACTCATCTCATGTCATAAGAGGCCGTGAGTATAAATATAAAGAAAAAATAACATCACACAACATGTGAATCACCCAAGGTAAAATAACATCAATTGTAACAAGTGAACATTATGAACAAAAATATATTCCTTGGGAACTTGGTTTTCCCCTAGTACTTGGGTTAGCTACTCCCATGAAAAAGATAATTACCAAATCCCAGCACATACTAGTCACCTTTATACCATTCCCAAATAGTAAAGTGATATAAAATAAAACCTAATCCCATGACACAAATTTGTAACGTCCCCTAATCTAAAACTCTCTCACTTGACCAAATCAGGCTAGTTACTAGACCTCAAGGGTACATCCCCATATGACATAGGATTTAGACTAGGAGTGGGGGTGTAGATAACATATAGTGGAGATCATACCCTCTGGTATATAGTTTAAATATAGTGGAAATAAACAAAATATAAGAGTTATCAAAATAGGAAAAACAATACATCATACAACTGGAAGATAAAGGATGAACTAAGTAAACTAAATAATAATGAACCATGTAATGATAGGATAAAATGTAACTAAATTTCATGTTGTAAGTCATATAGATAAAATAAAAATCTAATATAAATAACTCAAAGGAAGACACTAAATACCCTGATCCTGATTCCCACATCGGTCCCATCTCCAAGCTCCAACCCATATAGCAATAAAAAATCATCAAAAATGTCATTTTTCCTTATCCAAACCTATATACATGTAATATTATTGGGTTCCAAATATTGGAGAAAATGGGGTGTGAGTAAAACTCAGTAGTTTGACACCATTATGTCTAAACAAAACTATCCTGATAGTAAGTGCATGCAATAAAGAAATATACATGAGTACTAATTAATCAATTAATATAGTATAACATGTTGGAGTTGGTGCTTAGAACCAACTTCTATGTAATTTATGATAACCTTTTTTCATTTTTTGAATATTAATAAACTCCTTATCAAATCATGACTTTTATTCTACATAACATAATATGTGATAATGTCCTAAGAGTAGCTATCACACTAAAAGGTCATAGTAGTTCCCCGTTATGATGAGAAACTAGAAGAACCACGATAGTATTATTAAATATATTTTCTATATTAGGATGAAATATTTTTAGGGACACAAATGATACATTCTATCAGGGGTGTAGACTCATAGGAATCTGAGGCACCTTCTCATGGTGTACTCCCTTGGTAATATCCAGTGTAGGATATTATGAGAAAGAGACCTGCTAGTAGGAAAAATACATTTATATGTGTCATTGGATGTTCCTAGTCACATATGTGTATATTGATCCTTATAATTTAATATTATTATTAATGAATATTATAAGTCACATAATTCTATGTATTAATGAAAACTGTGATGACATATGTTTGCAAAGAGGTAGGATACGTTGGATGCATCATGAGTAATATTGTATTAATGAATAATGTGAGAAAGGATTTTTCCCTTATGTTATTTAATATAAGTATATATCTTAGTCCCTTTGATAAAAATGGTATAACCTAAATAAATCTTGGCCATAGTGTTTTATAGGCATGTTCGATTTCCAAATATTCAAAGAAAGTGACATCGAGCACATATGTTGATGGTACCAACATGCATCCTGATTGATTAGAGATATATCGATAAAGATATTATATTACAAAGTGAGAATTTTTATGAGTTGTTATGTCATTGTGGAATGAACTTCTTTCTATATGGATACCTTGGAATGTTGTTAGATGCTAACATTAGACTTTAGGTTGCTTCGCCTATTGCCACTGAGAAAGAGGTGTAGAGGGTCACACACGAAGTGTATCTAGAATCTCAGTTAAATAATATATTATTATTTATTATTTAGATATTTTAATAAATATTATTCCCACATTTTTTAACAATAATTCATGTTTTCTTGATCACATATATTCTGTTGGTTATCTGAGAGAATATTATGTTTGCGGAATATTAAATAAATATTTATTTGTTATTTAGTGAATATAATATTTATTTATTTATTAGATAATAATAAATTGATATTTATTTATTAAATAAATAGTAATTATTCAAGTATATATAAATATTATGGAGGAATGGTGGACCAAGTTTATAGGTCTGGAGAGGAATAATATATATTGAATATCATTTGAATACATAATATTTAATTTTAATTCATGAGTTTAGCACATGTTGAGAAATAATAATAATAATAACAATATTATTATATATATGGGGTTCTGTACGGATTAAATAAATATTAAATTGAACTTGTGCGATTATTTATTTTTAACCCTAGTGTTATATAAACCCAATTATATTATTTTTCAAGTGATCTAATTCATTTGTTTTGTTGTGAAAAACAAATCTGTAGAATCCTATCAAAGCCAAGATAGATCCATTATCCAAGAATGCTCTCAAGAATGTAGAGGGATCTTCCTCCACCTTCCACTCTCAAGTCAAGATATATAAAATAAAATCCCTTGGAAGTGATTCTCGAGGTGATTAAAGGCGAATAACGTAAGTGATAGGATCTGTCATTCCAGCACTCGGAGATTCCTACAAAGATGTTTAGAGATTTGTAAAACACATGTAGATCACCACTAAAGGGAATATAACCTTGATTCCTATAATGAAACTATGTATTATGTAGATCCATTTCATATACATCAATAAAGAAATAATTTCTCACAAGGTAATTCTTTAATTGCTTAAATTAATTATAAATAATTTGTGACAATCCCACTCTTTGGTTATGATGTTTATCTATTGTTCATATTATTTGATTTAAATATATTGATCATGGAATTTATCATCATGAAAATATAAAATTGATTATCGATCATAACAAAAATAATTGTTGGGAATGATCCATCACATGCTTATGCTATGCCCAGAACCTTTATAACAATCAACCTCCTTTGGAACCTTGCCAAAATATCTCTAAGAATATATTATTACCATGACAACTATAACCAAAAGTCCATGCCATAATCACATAATAGGTAAAATACCTATATATAATCATTTTAACATAACTGATCCAATACGTATAATCCTTACTATATAACCGGGCCGAGCCCTCTATATAAGAATTTCAACATAACTGGTCCACACCCTCTATATAACCATTTCAGCATAATCAATCCATGACTTATAAGAATTACAACATAACCAGGACAAGCCTTATAAGTATTAAAACATAACTAGGACAAGATCTATAAACATTACAATATAACCATGACACACCCTTTATATAATAATTTTAGCATGAATCAGAACACAAGTCATAAAATTAAGAATGACACAACATACATCATAATCCAAAAGGCCAATTCATCCAATTACATTTTATCTTTTCAATTCCCTTTCATTCATCAAGTTATGCCTTGATCCATTAACACGCCAATGTACATAGCCATATCATATCAAAGTCTCTCTATCCATTTTTATAAACAAGTAGGCCATTCTTCAATGTTATCCCATCACAAGAATATCACCTAAGGTCTCATGTCAAGATAAAACATATTTTAATCCATTAACCAGTTAAATATTGTTCAAGAGTAGGATCACCCTATTGGTATCCAAAATCTAGATCTCAAACCTATTGGATTAAAAGGGATCTAATTAGTGGTACACATACATGATTATCATCACCCATTTTACTATTAGTTAATGTTTATATTGTGTCGGTTCAATCGCATAATATTTCATACACTTAAACTAATAGAAACAAAACATAAAACTTTATTTTAAACCACATAACTTTATCCTGCGATTGAGAAACACTCTCAATAAAGAATTCTAATGAATAAATAAGGTGAATGAGATCATAATAAAAAATTTATATCACACAAACATCAAGATCAAAACTTAATTTAATGATGGTCAAGAGATCACACCACCATAATGGAGGATAACTAAGGAATGGAGAAAACCAAAGTGAAGGAACTCACCAGATATTAAACTCTAGACCAAGATGTTTATAAGGGTATGAATTTCTCCAAAATCTCAGGGAGTCACCCTAGGGTTTGAGAGAAAATTCTTCACAATGGATGAAAAATAAATCATATGCACAATGTGGTTTAAAATCATTGGTCTAGGGATATTCGCGAAATGATTTTTTTTTGATTTATAAAATATGTAAAAAAATGTTAGATCGGGTTAAAATAGCCCCAATTTACTATTTCATGATGTGAACTAGTTTCACTATGTGTAAAAATTTCACTCTCTGAACTAGATCTTAGAATGTTCCCGACATCTGTTTCATTTCGTGTAAACCATTCATGATTTGAAAGTGTTCCGTAGATAAAACAGAACACAAATTTTGTAGAAAAGAAAAATCCATCTTAAAATCCTTCCAAACCACACAAATACCTCATAATCCCTTGAAACATTTATATCTAGACTCTATTGGATCATAAAAACACACCCCCTGAACTTTAGGCCATTTTCCATGGCTAAATCTCTCCATTATCAAAAGAAACTCAACCACCAAGGTTCTAAAGAAGAAAAGAAAAACCAACCAAAATTGGTTCAACCAAAACTCAAGTGGGATGTACTTGAAAAAAGGAGGTATATTACAATCTAGTTCATTTCCATATTGAATTAATTGATTCATTTATCACAGGTTACAACCACATGAAACCTTTGACATCAGCTATCAATAAATATAATATATTTTGACATGATCTCAAGCATAAATTCCAAATTAAAAAAACTATAAGGAAGAATAATTAAATTTAAATATGAATATAGAATAAATTTATTTTCAATAAAATTATAAGGAACAATTTCATTAAACACACTTCTTTGTTATTTTTAATCAATAAGAATTACCGTTCTATTTTTTAATTAGCCAGTAAGAAATTCAAAATTTACATTATTTAACCAATTTCATCATAAAAAACATGCTAGAAAATAACATAAAAAACATTTTAATCAAAATAATAAACGAATATGATAAACCAAAACATAAAAAAATAACACACTATCTAGCAAATCAAGTGGAAAAATTTTATCGTAGTGAAAATACATGTGATTACTAACAACCAAATCCAATTATTTAATTAATATAGTTCCATCTTTATTATAATTAATTAAACCATTAACCAAAGAGATATAGTATTATTTATTTACAATTTCACATAAAATAAGAATAATAAATGAATCCCCTACCTCAAGGATTTCAAAATTCCTAAAACAAGAATAGAAAAACAATGCAGATCTCCAATCACCTCTCCCAAAAGGAAATTGCATCTCTCCAAGAACACCAAACCAAAACTATAGAAACAAACATAAAAATAACTCTATAATAATGAAGGATATCAATGAACCTAACATAGCAAGATAACATGAGAGTAAATGGAGAAGAACCATATAATAAGAAAGGAAAACTCACCTCGGATCACTATAGATTGAACATGGGAATCCAAGGATCAATTCCTTTCAAAAGGGGTTCAAAAAATATTGAAGAATAACCATTGGAAACCTAGAGTTAGGAGAGAATACTAGGTTTTGGGAAAAAACCCAAGGGTGTGATTTAATTGATAGACACACTACCAGACATAGATTCACAATGTGAATGGGTTATTTACATCATGAATGGAATGAGTTTTAAAACTCACTAAAAAATTCATCACCTCCATCTGATAAACTTGGATCAATTCACACTGTAAACTTTATATTCATGTTTTGAGTTTTTGTGGAAAGATTAATTGAATAAAACCTCATCCATTAACTTCATGAACCCATAGTTCACTTCTTAAATCACACCCTGTGAAACACCAATATTAGACCACAAATAACCTATTCGGGCCACAAACTTCTCTCTCTTGTCATAAACTACGATTCACATTATAAACTCCTCCTTCTTCCATATTCCAACTCCCAAACTCTACCAAACCAATTCCAATATTCCCCCAATAACCTCAGACCTTGATAATATGAAAAGGATTGATATAGAAGGATCCAGACCCTTACATCAGATACATCTTAAACAATTATCATCCTTGATAATTTAAACCCAGAACTATAGAGAAGGGAAGGGAAAAGGGTCATCCGAACAACCAACATATGAGATACATCTCAAGAATCTCACTCCATAGGAGCAAAACCACCTCACTTAGAGGAATACAACTCAAAACTACAAAACACCAAAACCCAGATCATAAATAATCTCTTAGGGGAGATACCTCTTAAATAAGATTAAGGAAAAAAATAAGACATCAAAGATGAAGAAACCATATATTAAGTTAGATAAAGTTAAATATCAACAAAGAATCTATAAAAAACAATTGGTAAGAAATAAACATATTGGGATATCGAGTGTTTATCTATGACTCGAGTTTCCATATGTTCTCTTCCATGATATCGTGCTACCAAAGGAAACAAACCAAGGGAATAACATGCCTACACAACACCTTATCCTGATGGTCTTGAATCTCTATAGGTATCTCCTCAAATGTCACATCATCATTAACATCAATATCACTGTAATTTATGATGTGATAATCACCTTGAAGATAGATACAAAGTCGTGATACATGAAATACATCCTGAATCCAACAAATATGCGGGGGAAGTGTTATCTAGTACACAATGGATCCAATATGTTCCAAAGACTTGAAAGGCCCAAAAAACTGAGGATAAATCTTACTATAATGACTAAAAATACACTACCCCTAATGAGGAGTCACCTTTAGGAATAGATGATCTCTAACATAAAATTCCATAAGTCTCCTCATATAATCATTATAGTAATTATAACAATCTTATTCTACCTTTATCCTATCATTAATAACCTAAACCATTTATTTCATGCTCAGCACTAGTTCTAGCCTAAGAATTTATAACTATATGACCCTAGTCTAGCACAATTGAGAACTGAAAGTTTTTCCATACAATTCTTGAAATATTTTCATACCAATGGTGGAGTGGAAACTATTTTTGTAAAAAAAGACCAAATAATGGTTCCTGATCCAATAATCTATAAAATACATGGCACAAGCACATGACATGTATTCAAGTGTCTGAATGGTTTGATATGTCTGACCATCTTTCTACAGATGAAAAGTAGTGCTAAATAAAAAATGAGATCCAAAATCATACTAGAGACCTCTTAACACCCTAGAGAAAAAAAAGGATCATGATCAGATATTATCATCATTGGGACTCTATGGAGTCTCACCACCTCCTCCATATACCACCTCTACAAAACCTCTACTGAGAACGACTCCTTGATTTCTAAGAAGTGGGATGGCTTTGTCAAATTTTCAAATATCACCCATATAGAATCATAGGATACCTGAGATCAAGGTAAAATAGTAAAAAATCTATCGATATGTCCCCCCACTTCAACTAATGAACATTTAATGACTATAGTAAACCATAGGGAAAATGGTGTCCATCCTTCACCTTTTGGTAGACTAAACATCGAGACAAAAAATCCACAATTGAACACTTCAACCCAGGGAACCAAAATTTTCCTCTTAGAGTATGATACATAATTATCATGCTAGGATGTGATGCAAAAGGTGAGTTATGGAACTCACAGAGAACCAAATTGTACATCACTTAAGGAATAAAAATCATCCCCTATAATAACACCCTATGTTGATCATATTCAAAACAATCATTAGGGGAATCACCATAGACAACTCAATATCTCTAGATATCCACATCAAAATACACCTACCAGGACTCCTCCACTTGATTCACTATATATGACTATATTTTTATATGAAAAAGGAATCATCTACGCCCAACCTCTCCCATGTCAAGATGAATCACATAAATATCTTTCATCACTCTCAAATAGTCTCTAGATTCATTCACATCATCACCATGTGACTTCCTGCTCAGTGTGTTAGATATAAATTTACTCTTTCTCGATGTATAGGAAATCTCGATGCCATAATCATGTAATAATTCCATTAAAAATCCTTGTCACAAGTTTATTTTACACCTAAAGAATACATACCTTAGAATCTTATGATTGGTAAAAACCAAAAAATTCTCATTGATGAGGTAGTGTTGTTAAAACATAAAGGAAAATAAAACTATTGTCAACTTGAGATCATGGGTGGAATAGTTATATTTATGGGGACATAACTACTAAGACCCATAAGAAATAACTTCCCTATGTTACATCAATAAACTTCCCATGAAAAGATATTAAGTTTCATATAAGACCTCAAACTAAACTCCCTTAGCTTGAAAATGAAGAATTTGAGCACTAACTGACTTCTCCTTTAGGTACTCAAAATATTCCTGACACCGATTGATCCAAAATAACATTTGATACTTTCTATTAAAGGTTATTAGATAATTTGTAACCTGAGAAAAATTGGATATGAACCTCCTATAATAGCCTATAATACTGAGGAAACTCCACACCTTACACAATTATTAGGGGATTCCCAAAAAACAACATCCTTGATATTCAAAGGACCCACAACTAATCCACACTAGGACATGAAATTCCCTAATAAATGATCTTTGTTAGCCTAAAACTCACACTTTAATAGTATCTTGAATAGATTCTGAAGATAAAGAACTCCCAAAACTGCCCATCGATTCTCTATGTTATCCTCCTCTGATATGGAGTACAGAAGGATGTCATTGATGAAAACCACCATGAATCGATCCAAGAACTCTAAGAACATTGATCCCATCAGCCCCATGAACACCATTGGAGTGTTCATTACCCTGAAATCATAAAAAAAACTCATAATTTCCATACCGACAATAAAAAGTGGTCTTTAGTATATCATATCCCTTTACCCACATATAATGATATCCTGATCATAGATTGATATTTGAAAACCATCTAACCCATTTTAGATAAAAATAAATCATCAATCCATAGAAGTCGATATGGGTTCTTCTCTATCACCTAATTTAAGTGACAGTAATTGATACAAAGACACCAACTACCATCTAACTTCTTTATGAATAAAACTAGTGCACTATAAGGTGACACACTTGGCTAAAAAAACCTCGCTACAAAATGTCATCGATATGAATCTCCAGCTCCTAAAACTCAGAAATTGACACCCTATATGGATACATCTAGATTAGAGAAGTTCCTGACTATGTATCTATCCAAAAAAATGATCTCTCATCAAGGAGGTAATTCCATAACCTCCTCAGTAAAGACATTGAGTAACTCTTCCATAAACCTGGGAAACATCGTCATCTAAACCTATGAAAAACTCAACATCAACTCATCTATCAAGGAATACAAGGATGGAACATGCCTCCAACCAATATAGGGGTGTCACTCACTAATAAACATGGTAGAATCTCTATCAGTATCATAGAACACAATCCATCTCTTAAAGTAATCCATGACATCCTACACCAAATACAACCAATCCATTCTGAGTATAATGTCATGTGGTTATATCCAAAAACATAGAAAGTATCTCTAAGAGATGTGTTTCCCTAACACTAGATCACAATCCCAACATACTTCACACGGATAAGATTAACCTTCAACTGGGATAGTTATCATAAAGGGTACTGGAAGTATCTCACATAAAGTCCCAAAGCACAGACTAGGTTAGGTGATATGAAGGAGTGTGTAACTCATAAATCAAATAAAGCATGAACCTAAGTAGAAAATAAGTAAAGGGTACCTAAAACCATGTATATATTTCCCAGTGCTGGAAACTCTAGAGAATGCAACTGATCATGACCTAATCCACTACCTCCATATCCATGATGGTGACCACCTCCACAAAGGGATATCCTATGCATGTCTTGTCTCCCCTTTATTGATAAAAACTCAGAGCACCCAGCTACTAGTGCCTCAGCTGAAACTTCCACAATGGATGAATCCAAATAGAAACACCTACCGCATGTTGTTTACTCAGAAAGGTTGGGTCACTCTCACCACTAATGACCACATCCTCCACATGAAAAATAAGCATTTGATACCTCATCAGGGGCCTGAGGGACACTAACCATGGAGAAACGAGATGATGAGGCCAAGTACCTACCCATGACCATTTAAAAGATATTATGTCTATAAAACTAGGAACCATAGACCATAAAATTTCTATATAGGAAATCCCGATGACTCCCTTATTAGGACAATCTAGTCATGACCAACATCCTATCAATGACCTTAACTATCATTATCAACATGATATATGTTGGAAGTATAAATAGGAAACCTAATACTATATATCTGGATGAAAAGAATCCTAGAAATTTTACTCCCTATCCTTTTTATCTAGAAATAGGTCTGAATCACATCAGATAAGGGTTTTGAAATGGATCCCAAACTCTTGTATGCTAGATCTCCCATGTTGAAGGGTAAACAGCTCATAGATACTATTTTCCTTCTTGATTGAAGAAACAAACTTGACTCGAAACTAGTCTCAAAATTTCTCCCATTATATATTTTACTCCACACAATCCCCAAGGAATAAGAACCATCACTTCCTTACTACCCCATGCAACATCATCATGACTAAGGAAGCCAATACTCCTTCTGAGCACAAATAAAACTAAAGTCTATCTCCACCTCCTCCAACCAGTCCTCTATCACTGAGTCCTAAATGGATCCCACGTATATATGCATACTCTAGAGCTAAAACTCTTAGAGTATCCTCCTCCAATTTTTTTCTTTGTCGACCTCCATCCTATGATGATCTACTGACACATACTATTGAACATATTCAACATGAACCTGATGAGGATGTCAACCTATAGCCTTACCTAAAAAATAAAAAATTGTTAAGGACTCTGAAACCTATAATATGTAATATTTAATATTAATTTATTATTTATTTAAGGTTTAACCTAATCCTAAGTTAGACTCATTAAAAAAAAGGAAAAAATTATAATGATGCATGATCCTTTCCTAGGTCACTACACAACAACCAGAATCACTTCACTTAGTAGAATCAATAAACTTAAAGTTCTATGCATCAGATCATTTTAATCCCTAAATACCTATGTCTTAATCGATATCCCTTGTTTAAATTTCTTACTAAACTCAACTAATACCATTATCATACCACCAAATCATGAAACCCTTACCAATGCGTACCTCAAAAATCCATCCTATACCTCAACTAGAACCTTTTATACCACTCTCTCATGATCCCTACTTCAAAAGGTACCCCTCCTAGGATGAAAATGATACAAATTAAATAATGACACATGAATCCTACCTCTAATAGGTCATGGGTTGGCAACAAGAAATGAGGGTATATCATACATAAAAATGGGAGTAATTAAAATCTAAGAAGAACATGAGGAAAGAGAGATAAGATAAAACCACCATAAAACTCCTAATCAAGATAATAAATATAAAATCTCAACACATGAATGTAATTTTATACTACTTAGAAACTACAAAATAAAGTATAATTACCAAAATATAAATCCTATGTAGTGACCACAAAGTCCAAACACCTTCTAAATAATTCTACAAGCTAGTAAATACCATCCTAATCTCCAAAAATCTCCTACAGTCATGAAAAATAATTTATATATATTTAGGGTGAACATACATGTATACTCAGTAGGACCCTCCTCAAAGCCTCTCATGAAAAAGATAAATAAAGCATACTAAATCCCAGTGAATAAAAAGTGAAACCAACTCATTACCTAAACATGTATACTAAGTTCCTAGACTCACCATGGATCTCTCACCAAGTATCTCATATGTAACATCCCGAACTGGGATCCACTTAAACGGTTCCCCAATAAGGTTCAACACATAGCCTCAAGCATGCCTTCCCATATGCCAATGTTTTCTGACTAGCAGTGAGGGTATAAAGGTGGTATAGTTGGGAGAATATACCCTCTAGACCAGTCACAATAACATGAAAGAAGCATAAAAAATGAAAGGAAAGAGAAGAAAAATAATAACTAACAAATGATAATAAATAGATAACTAGGATAAAGCCAAATAAATATCCATGCATGGATATTCCGAGACATAAATACAAGCAGTCAAGCATAAAAAACATACATACAATATCACCAAGATAAAAAAAGGGAATAAATAAACAAAAGAATCTAACTCTAGAAGATATCCAGAGTACATGCTCAGCTACTAATTCAAAGACCCCAAGTCCAGTCTTAGTCCATAAATTAAAACAACATAGAGCATAATACAATACATAACCAATAACTAGAAGATCTATTTAGGTACCAATCGATGGCCCAAATAGGGTGTGAGTAAAACCTAGTAGGCCACCATCGATGGCATCTAATGAAATCAAATACGTGGATATAAAATAAGTAGTGTAATGGTATAATAAGAAAAGAGGTAAATAATAAATGTAATCATGTTGGGTTCAGGTTCCTCAAAGATACCTGGACAACCATACCTACTTAGGCTTAATCCATAATTTCTCAAAACATGCACCATCACACACACACACACACACATATATGCATATATGTAACCCTATATAAAAAAATATATACATTCACTAGTGAGGAACCATGTATTAATACCCATGCATCCATGTAATGATTTCATACAAGTCTCATCCTTTAAATAAGGGACGTCATGGCCAACGATATCAGTGAATTTCACAGGAAATCATTCCAAAAGTTCCATATGAATAATATTATAATTATGGGTTTATATTTTAATAAGGGGAATAAGTCCAAACATCTAAATAGGGGATATATAATTCCATGTCTAACATCCAAATCAAATATGCGATTCATTATGTCCAACATCCTAATCAAGGGGGTGAAGCATCATGTCTAGTAACCCATAATGATATTAAGTGTCATGTACAATATTCTAAACCAAGGGGGTATGAAGTGCCATGTGCCCATGTATAATATAATCAACTTGATCTATGATCCCTTAACCAAGGTGTTCTATAAAGAGGAACTCGTTATTTCTCAAGGTATAGTGTAATCTTAATCAACCCATGAGCCCATCCGAGGAATTCCTAATTGTGAGTCCAAGGTTTTCCCAAGGATTAGTAATCATTTTAACCTTGTTAGGAACATCATTTATAAAGGATAACCCTTGCATTAAGTAAGGAGTGATATGGTCTAGGTGAACTATCCATAACCATTGGCACTATAAATGATAAAAGGTATATCATAGGCCACGGGAATTATTCATGATGAAATAGATACGATTCATCATGATCATTCCATTTATCAATTAAATTTATATAATTGGTCCATTTCATCTATAACAAGTAACAAGGTCATGTAAAGTATTCATACTACTATATTATATTTTCTTATTTAGGTTGGTCCATTAGAATCATCAAGCATCATGTTTAGTAATCTAATTATGGTCTAAGTGTACAACTATATCACTAACCATTCATTTAATTCCATTGAGGCATTCCAAGAGCAAGTGGTAATCCAAAATCACCCAATGGGTGGTTTGGTAGAATTGATAAAAAATGTTCATTAAGATTATTTATTCAAACTCACCTTAAGTGGTGGTTTGGGTTGAGGTCGTTGACCTCCAACCATGTAAGAGGGTTCTAGGTCATAGTTTAAGCATTTAATTTAATTAATTTCATGATTAAGAAGTGATGCTCAGAAAGTATGGAACATTTCATAATGAAACATGTTATATATGACGATACTTTTAAGGGAAATCATATAGATTGCCTACCATGTACTAAGAAAGCTCCACTCATCCAATATTGGGCTTTTATTCAAGATGAAATGAGAGAAATCAAAGAAATGTACAAACACCCTAAAAATAGGGCATATTAGTTCACAAAAATATCACATCAAAATATTTAAGAGAAACTGATTAAAGATGAAAGAGGAGTTTTAGAATAACCTCTATTCTTCCAATGCATCCGGCAATGCTTGAATCAGACCAATAATAAGAAAGATACACTATAGAGGATGATCGGTAGAAGAGGGCATGTATGGGGGATCCTACTGGCCAAATGGGGGTGAAAAAGGGGTGAAAAACCTTTTAAGGTCATAGGGGAAAAATCGTAATTTTTCCCTTTTTAAGAGGTTCAAAGGTTTGGATGCATGGTTAGAAAAATTATGTGCCAACCATGTAGTGCTACTGCCCAAGAACACCCTTACCCCACACGATTGCAGCGCACAGTTAGGTAAACCATGCACCAACAATGCATGGGTCCTCTAAAAAACTACACCAAGTCATACAGTTTTACCTAGGTTCCAAAAAGTTTCATCAAACCATGTTACTATACAAACAACCTATATGGTTTGAGCCACATTTTTAGAACTAACCATGCACCAACCATGCACCCCCATATGTTTCTCTTGAAATTGAGTTTTTGGATCCTTGTGATTTCGAAACTCATCTGATCACCCAATACACCTCTCGGGACTTAAAACCCCATATGAAAACAACACTTCTAAGTGTACCAAAACTTGTAATTACATTTCAAATATCATTTTAAGGTTTGTACCATCCACTAAATAAAAAGATCAAAATCCTCTAGAATTTCCAAATGACTTAAAAACACGAGATCTTATAATCTCCTAAATTAGAACTTCTCATCCCTGAGAATCCCTGGGAATAATGAAGATATTACCTGACCTACTTAGGACAAGTATTTCCCACTGAAATTTCCACATTGTGTTTCCAAGCACCCAACGCATATTCAAGAGTTATTTTAAACATACGGTACTAAAAACATCAAAACTCAAGCCAATGCTCAAAACTAATTAACAAAACATTAAGAAAAAACTTACACAAGACCTTTTAACTCAAGACATGATCATGCCACTATATCATTAATAAAACAACCTACAACACTCCCCACCATAAGTTCTATCCTTAAATGAACAATTACAAGTCATGGTACTCCCACCATCATAATTTACTATTGAAACACATCCCTAGAATCCTAATTATTCTCTTGGAACATTAATCAGATTACACACACGGTAACTACCCACATTATTTTATTTTAATCTGAATGGTCAAACTTTAAATGACCAACTAGCTTAGTCGCACCAAATTTTCCTTGAAAACCTCTCACCGACATCTAGACTGCACCTATGTCACCCTAACAACATGTCTGATGTGGTTCCTCACTTGTTGCATCAAACTTCTTGAGAGATATTAACTCAAACCACCTTTAGTCTACAAATTACAAAACACCAGGCTTTAATGACCGAGACATCCATACATCAGAACCACTAACTGAGCCTAAAGGTGGTACCTCACTTGGTGGCCAAGTCAATGAATCAGCTGGTTCCTGTGAGTCTGTCTAAGGAACACCTATTGGGGAATCCAAGTGCCACTCATGAAAATACACACCTATATAGTGATCCAAGTCAATGACCATAGTCAAGAATGAAAACTAATAGATGAGCTTATATCCCTTGATCCCATTCCTAACATTTTCCAAGAAATCCATATGCACACAAATCCATTGATCTAACAGTACAAATAATCCAAACAACCACCCAACAAAAAATCTCAAGGTCCTAGAACCCTTGTTACATTAGGGTCACCCACCAGTGACCGATGTCCCGCTCCCCATCTTAGGAGAATCATTTTACTCATATCAACAAAACAAGATTTTTACTACCACATCCCATGCTTTTTCCATACTTGGACATAACCTTTGGAAGGTATAAGAATTCTCTCATCCCCAAATTTGAACATAAATGTCACTTACCACCTGCTTTTTTTTTTCAAGAATGTTACTCATGGAATTTTATGAAATTAATATCAATCGAGGCTAATCAAAATCAAAAATAAAAAAGGTGAACTCCCCACCTTATGGATTAGCTTAATCTACTCCTCAAATGTAACTCCCAAGGAGTCTCTCTATCAAAACAGGAATTCCCATCAGATAGGTAGCTTGGAATATAGCTGATGCTCTCTCAACATACTCTAGACAATGTCAAGATTTTGGATAGGATCACATTTAACAAGGAGTACACTGTGATTCCATATATAGGCACGAATAACTCTATTTGAGCCCTAATCATATCAAATAGGATACATTTTCCTTTAACAAACTCCTGACACCACATATTCCAAAAATGTGTGTCCAGGTTCAACCCCAGGTCAAATGTATCATGACACCCAGTTCATTTTCAAACTATCCCTCTTCATAAGTTTACTTTTTTATTTTTTTACCCAAATATCTAGGTCACACTACCTACAAGTGACAATTTTGAATCTGTCGATCCTTGGTCCACACCCAGACACTTATTGATGTTCTATATTCAACAATTACCACATTCTATGAGAGAAAACCAAATTTATAAAATTATTAGGCGTACATACCATATAACCCGATTCAAGACCTAAATCACACTTCTAGGAGTATTTTATAAAAATTCCAACTGACTATTCTACAAAAAATGTTAATTATAACACATCAAGATCTCCCTTGGAACTCTTATTCAAAATTGGACACCTCACCTGTGCCAAGTTTTATCGAACGACCGCCTGTCTCATGACATCATTTCAAAAATTAATGCATTGACCACACAACCACTATTTATATAGGTCATGCACTTGAATATCCATACCCATCAAAGCAAATTTTGATAAATAATTTCCCTTAGTGCTTCCTCGTAAACCCAGGCATCACCGTGCTTACAACACAAAACTCAAGCACCTCTTATGCATAAGTCTCAAAGTGAGAATAAAACAAATCATTACCAAAAAAGGAATTCACAAACCCCAAAACAACCCCTCTAAAAGGTTTCCCTAATAAAAAAACATCATTGACCCACTAGGTTCTATTTCAAAACTAAGGGTGTCTTGGTCTCCCACCTAGCCCTACTAATAAAATCTCAAAATAGGGCTACTAGTTCTATCCAACTATCACCAAGGTCTCAGATATGAGAACCATACCCCACTTATGGGAATTTATCATATAGAATATAACATGCCCATAAACCCTTTAAAAGAGGAAAAATTGAGATTAGGTAAGGAATCATAAACCTATAAGGGCCAAAACCCATTAAAAAAATCATAAGGGCATCAACTAACAAACATAGGCCTACCAGAACGCTATCCTTTCTGAGAATCCTGATAGGGGAGTACTCTCAATAGGGTTACAACATCAATGAAAAAGGATAAAATATAACACTCATTAGGTATCCACATACAATATTACTCCCTTTAGGTTAAACATATCAGACAACCATCCATTTACTTGGGAGTGTCGTTTCATCAAATAAGAGTCCTAACCAACTCAATCAGATCAAAAAGAAAGTATCTAACATGATTAGGATCATGAATCAAAAACCTATCAGTTTCCCATTTCCAAGTGAGTTACCTCAACTGATATAACCTCTCTTTTAACATAAGGTGTTGTGTTATTATACTAGTGTCATGACTAAAAGGTAACTAGGATATGATGCTTAAACTCTAGGTTTATTGAAAAAATAGAAAAGAATCCAAATGAGAGAAATGGGTAATACTCATGTTCCCATCAAAGGTAACTCTCAAGGAAATACCAAGATAACCCTTTCCTAAGGGTTATTCTCTATCAAATCATCTAAAAGTTCTTAATTCATCCTTTAATAAATTTCAAGTTTATTATATCCATTTAAATAGGCTTAGACATATGAAATTTCAATTACAAGTTATAAGGAAATCATTTCAAAAATGTACTTAGAACTTCATTCAGCTGAAACCATGCAAAATTTGAAAAAATTATCATATAATTTCACTTCAATCCGCAATTTATCCATAATTTCTCACAACATGGCTTTATTAAAGAAAATTTTAATTCTAAGCTATAGAGGAAATCACCCTTTAGGTTATAATTGTCATTTTAATTAACTATAACCTCATAATAATAAAGATCAAAATTAGATAATAGATATTTTATCAATTAGAGGGCCCCAGTCAAGTAAGATGCAACTATCCATTTATTTGTAACATCTTATAAGTGGATACTCTCACTTTAAATAACCATTTTTCCTGATAATTCACTTTTTATTATTATAAAAACATACAAACATGTCATCACCCACTCATAGTGGCCAAAAATAATGAATACTGAGGGTATATCCCTTAAAAAAGTTCTAAAAATACTCAGGTAAAGACTCAGTATCCATGTAAAGAACAATATTATCACATGGACTTACTTTTCTTTCTAACACATCAACCATGAAGTTCCCTTCTCTCCATGCGGGACTAACCTAAACTCCCTGCTTAAAAAAAGTTATGCATTTCCTAATTAAGTATGAAAAATCCTAAGGATATATGACTTTACCCTAAATAAAACCAATAAGAAAATAAGAATAAGATTAAACAACTGTAACCTGAATATTAGACATCCAGAAAAGCATGATGCCTATGACCAAATCTCGTGTCTCTGCCTTAATAGAAGTCCCTGCACCATAAAAAGATCTAAATCCCAGATGCACTGATCCTCTACCATCTCTTTATATTTATAGTTTATAAAGGCCCATACTCTCTATAAATTGATTTTGGGACCCATTTAATTGAAACCACTATCATTTCAACCCATGAAATCAATGTTCTATGACTCAAACATGTCACAATTGGTTAGTTATGGTTCCACCATCAAGCTATATGGGAAAATACCATTTAGGCTAATAAAGACACTTTAATAACCAAATATATATATATATATATATATATCATAACTATAACAAGGCATGCTATTATAAATAAAGGTATATAGTCACATAAGCAGGCAATCACAAAATCATAGTATACATGAAATAATGCAAAATAATCACACAAGCATGGAATATAGATGAGCATGATAATGTCATGTAAATACTATGTGCCTAAAACAATGCTTGAACACACCTTGTCTCTTACTATACTTGGCCAAGAGGTAAATCCCATTAATTAGTAACCAGCGTAAGTACATCAATCACTCCAGGTTAAATAATATTCAAATGAAATAACAAATAATATGAATAATAGTCCCATCCTTGGAAACTTGATCTTTTCCTCATGCATGGGTTGGATGGTCCAAAAAAAATCCATTTATCAAGTGTGAACACATTACTAGTATCCTGTATACTAGCCCAAAATAGAAATACAAAGAAAAAAAGAAGGCATTGATACTACTTGTAATGTCCCGACCCGGGATCCACTTAAACGTTCCCCGGGATGGTTTGCCATATAGCCTCAAGTGCACTTCTCCATATGCCAAAGGCAACCGATTATAAATGAGGTTATAAAGACGGTACAATGGGAAGACTATACCCTATGGATAAGTAATAAAAACATGATGAAATAATAATAAATGAAATATATAGGTAGAAAAATAATAATAGGCAAATGATAATAAACAGATAACCATGATAATGCCAAATAAATTTCCATGCTTGAACATGCTGATACATAAATACAAGTAGTCAAAAATAAAAAATATATATAAAATAGGACTAATATTACAAAATGGAATAAAAAAATAAAATAATCCAACTCTAAAAGGCATCCATAGAACATTATAAACCGCTACTTCTAAGCCCCTATGTGTCTAAAAATCAAAACAATACAGAGCACAGTCCAATACCTAACCTGCAATCAAGAGATATTTTCAGGTACTAATTGGTGGTTTAAATAGGGTGTGATTAAAAATCATTAGGCCACCACCAATTAAATCTAATGAAATCCAGTCCATGGATATAAAATAAGCAGTGTGCAGGTATAATAAGAGAAGTGGTAAATAATAAATATAATCTAGTCAGAATTAGGCACCGCTTAAACAATGGTATAGTGGTGCATGGTCAAGGTCCATAGTAACAGTGTTTGGTGAGGTATGGGGTTTGATTCCTAAGATCCTGCTCTTGGGGAAATTTCCACCTCCCATGCTCCACTCACCTTGCTGGGTCACTTGGTGTCTCATAGAGTGGACAGAAGGGTACCGACCACCAAGATGATTGATTGTTGTGTCAAACCATCATTGATCGGACTGTTACCCCATGGGATACTCTACCATCTCAGTTGGAAACAACTCCTTCTGGGCTGGGGATTCTTCAGGTGACCTCTTCGTGGAGAGGGGAAGGGGGGGGGGGGTTCCTTGGTGTGTAGGGTTTGAAAAGGCCACTCATGGGGATTCCCTTTTAAAAAGATGAAATCTAGTCAGGATTAGGTTCCTCAAAGAAACATTTCCAACCATAACTAATTCAACCAAAGATAAAATGTCTCTAAAAATGAACCATCATGAATATCTATGAATCTATGTAACCCTATATATGCAAATATATACATTCATTGGTGAGGACCTGTGGCTCAATGCCTAGGTATCCACATAAGGATTTCATACAAGTATCATAGTTTAAATAAGATAAATCATGCCCAAAAGTTATATATGAATAATAATATAATTATGGTTCATATTTTAATAAGGATCATAATCCCAAAAATCTTAATAGGAGTTATGAAATTCCATTCCCAAAATCCTAATCAATGATGCAAAGAATAATGTTCAACATCCTAATCAAGGGCATGAAGCATCATGTCTAACAATCCATAATGATGTGAAGTGACATTTCCAACATCCTAGACCAAGGGGGTGTGAAGTGAAATGTCAAAAAACCATAACCAAAGCCTCTTCATAATAATCATGTATAAGATAATCTACTTTCCCTACGAGTCTTTAACCATGGCGTTCCATAAAGAGGAACCTGGTATCGCTCAAGGAAAAATGTAATCTCAATTAACCCATGATCTCATCCGAGGTATTCCTACTTGGAAGTCCAAGGTTATCTCAAGGATTAATAATAATTTTACCCTTTTTAGTCACATTATTTTTAAAAGATAACCTACCCATAAAGTAAGGAATGATAGGGGTTGGGTGAACTATCCATAACAGTTGGCACCATATATATCAAAAATGTTATCATATTCCATGAGAATTATTCATGATTAAATATATATTATTCATCATGATCATTCTATTTATCAATTAAATTTATATAATTATACCATTTCATCTATTATAAGTAAGAAGGTCACATGAATCATCCATACCACTACATTATAATTATTTATCTAGGTTGGTCCATCACAATCATCAAGCATCACATTTAATAATCTATTTACAGGACAAGTGTATAAGCACATCACTAACCATTCATTTAATTCCATTGATACATTCCACTAGTAAATTTAAAGCCCAAATCACCCAAAGGGTGGTTTGGTAGAATATACAAACAAAATTCATTAAGATAATTTATTCAATCTCACCTTAAGTGTTGGTTTGGGTTGAGTTCTTTGACCTCTAACCATGTAAAAGGGTTACAGGTCACAATCTAAGCCTTTAATTTGATTAATTTAATGTTTAAGAAGTGATTCTAGGAAATTATGGTGTGTGGCACAATAGAGCATGTTACTAATGATAAAAGTTTTAAGGGAAATCATATATACCACCTACCTTATACCAAAGAAGCTGCACTTATCCAATATTAGGCTTTGATTTGAGCTAGAATGAGAGAAATTGAAGAAACATACAAACACCTGGAAAAAATGGTATATTATTTCATAAAAATCACATCAAAAAATGAAGAGAAACCAATTGAAGAGGAAATAAGTGTCATAGACTCACCATTATGCTTCCAATTCACAAAATAGTGCTTGAATTAGACAAATAATGAGGGAGAAACCTCAGGGAGGAGGAGAGGGAGAAGAGGGTGAGTGTGGGGGAGCCTCTTAGATAAATGAGGGTGAAAATGGGGTGAAAACCCTTTTAACATCAGAGGGTAAAAATGATAATTTTTCCCCATTTTAATAGGTGCATGGTTTGGTCACATAGTTAGGAAAACCATGTGGTACTACTTCCTAAGCACACCCCTACCCCACATACTTGTAGCACATAGTTAAGTAAACTGTATGCTAACCATGTGTGGTTCCTATGCACACCTGCACCAAGTTTCATGGTTTCCCTTGGGTGTCATTTAGTTTCATCAAACAATATCCCTATACAAATAGGATACATGGTTCAGGCCGCAAGATTAGAACTAACCATGCACTAATCGTGCACCCCTATCTATTTATCATGAAACAGAGTTTTCATAGCCTAGTGCTTCAAAAACTCATTTAATCACCAGAGAGACCACCTAGGCCTTAAAAAATATCCAAAAAATACATTTAAGTGCCCCAAAACTTGGAATTAGATTCCTATGATCAGTTTAAGGTTTGTCTTCTCCACCAACCAAAAAGATAAAGAATTTTCAACTAGCTTAAAAACACACGATCTTAAAGAATAAAAGTGATCATATAATATAATATCAAATGAAGGTACCCCACTCTAACTTACCATTAGTTTTACACTCTTTCCTAACATTTTACATCTTGATCCATCTCTCTCCAAAAGCATTCCATCCAAAAGATAATTAGTCTACTTTATCATATCATTCATCCCATGCATCACATAATATCATCACATACCATGTACCCCATGCATAAAATCATCATATCATCCCATTCCACATCTTTAGATAGTAACTGAGTTGGTTTTGAGAGCCACCAAAACCCATACATCATGTATTATACCTTAACCCATCACATCCAAAACATGACATACCTATAATAATCTTTTGGTTACTATATCCATAGATACATGCGTGTAAAAAAACCACAAACCATTACATCCCTCTACACTCATATACATGGGAAAGATAACCATCATGCATACCTACTCATAAAAATACTAGGAGAAGAGAGAAAGGTAAGAGTGGGGAGTCATCCATCCATTCCTCAACAACCTATATTTTGGGGAAAACACCCTCCCATAATCTACTGGGTTTTAGTCGCCTTATTAAAAATATTATTGGATTGGTGTAGCTCGATCCTTGGATAAAGTTAGGACAACTGCTGGTGGCCCATACTATCATTACAGCTCCCATAATTTTCACAATAATGGATGGGGTGGCATATGAAATCACATAATATACATGACATATATAGCTCACAACCACACTACAGGCATCAACCTAGTCTTAGGATCAACTATATCTATCATCACTTGGACACTCAGTTGCCACCACTAAGGACTAGATATCCTCTAAAACAAAAAATAATTATGAGAATACTTTTATTTAAATTATTTTGTTTAAAAATTATATAAATACATTAATTAATTCAAAAACTATTAATTAATTTTAAACCATTTCCACCTTTTATAAACTATAAACTAAAGTCCATTCCCTCCAGGAACAATCTAATTGAAAGACATGCCTTCTAGGCATAAACCAACCAATTCCATTATTCCTCAAGAGTTATCATCATTCAAAATTCCATTCAAGCACCACCTCCATAGGTTAAAACATTTATTATTTATTAACATTCCATGGTTCCAAGTACTCTAAAAATCAATTAAAACTACCATAAAATATGTATCAACCATGAAAATCCATTAGTGTTAAACAGTGGGGAAAGGAAAGCAGAAAAAACTAACCTATATATATAGACTTTAAAGTAGATTCATTATCAAGAAATCATCTAATATTTTAGAATGATATTAGAAATATCAGCTTCAACTCATTCCATCAATCCTAATTCCATATTCAACACCATAATTCATATCACCATGCATATCTATATGCATATCACCAACCATCAGCCATATTAGGCTCACATCACATCACATATCAAGACTCTTCATCTAGAAAAAACACACAAGAATCAAGAAAATAAAAAATAATCAACCCGTCATTAAGGATCTAAAACCAATACATACAACCTTTATAAAAACAGGCTCTCTTTTGCCTAAAAATTTATCATTATCAAATAATCAGTTCATTTTCATATTGAATTAAATAATAAATTTATCAAAGGTTACAACCACTAGAAACCTAAGGTGTTAGTTATAAATAAATATACAATATTTTAACATTCTTCAAATTATAACTTCCAATTTCCACAAACTATGAGGAATAAAAATTCCATTTAAACATTCCTCTAGCATCAATTTGATTTCTAGAAAATTATATGGAACAGTTTCATTAAACATGCCTTTATTATTTTTAATCAATAAAAATTACTATCCTATTTTTTCATTATTCAACTGGAAAATCCAGATTTACATTCTTTACCCAATTTCATCATAACAAAGATAATAAAACATATCATAAAAAACATGCTAACACAAATAATAAATGAGAATGATAAACCAAAGCATAAATATAGACAATATATTATCAAGAAAACAAAGAGGCAAACCATTATCATAGTGAAAACATATGTGATCCTTAACAACCAAACTCAATTAATTAATAAATCTGGTTTCAAATTTATTAGGATTAATTAAACCATTATCTAAATAGATTAAGTAAGATAACTTTACGATTTCTCATAAAGTAAAGAGAAACAAAAAATCCCCTTCCTAAAGGCTTTGAATATTCCTAAAACAAGAATGGAACAACAATATGGATCTCTGATCACCTATCCCACAAGGAAAATACAACCATAAAAGAATTTCATTCCATAACTACAAAAACAAACATCAAAATAAATCTATAAGAATGAAGGAGATAACATACCATAACATATAAAGATAACATAGGAGGAAAAAAATCCAAATGGAGAATAAAAACAAGAGAAAGAGGAAAAACTCACCTCAGATCACCATGGATCAAACATAGGAATCCAAGGATAAATCCATTTTGAAAACACTTTAAAACATTGTGAAGAAGAACCTATGGATTCCTGGAGTTGTGAGAGAACAAAAGGTTTTGGAAAAAATATGAAGGTGTGATTTAATTTATAAGCACACTACCAGGTACATATCCATGATGTTAATGAGTCATTCACATTATGGATAGCCTAAGTTTTAAGACTCACCGAAAAATACATTTCCATGATCAAATAAACCTAGATCAATTTATATCATGATATTCATGTTCACTTCATGAGTTTTCAGGGACACATTCATCAAATATAAACCTCATCTATTCACATTATGAACCCATGGTTAACACACTAAATCACACCCTATAAACCACCCTTCTCATCCTGTAAATAACTTATTTGAGCCATGAACTTCTCTATCACATTGTGAACTATGATTTACTTCATGAACCCCAATTGCTTCCAAATTTAAACTCCCAAACTCTACCTAACCTACTCCAAGATTCGCTTAAGAACCTCAAACCTCAGTAATATGCAAAGGAATAATATATAAGTATCTAGTCCCTTACATATGGGCCATGTAATGGGTTCCCCCTCAACCCAGTTAAAAATGGGTGCTTCCTTTTTTTAAAATAAAAAAGGGGTATGACCCTAAATGGTTTCAATTTAAAAAATGACATACAGTTAATGAACTAATAAAGTTTTAAATTTACCAAACACATCAACAACAACATCATCATTATCAATAATAGTACTAAAATATAAATATATTGTAAATATAAATGAATACATAAATAAATAAATAAATATATGTATATATGTATATAGGTGCACACATATAATATATAAATATGTTTATACATATATACATATATATCTATTTTGAAACTAGAAAATTATTATTATATATTATAACTATATATATAATATAATGATTAAAAAAATGATAAGGAATCTAATGTTTAAAAATGAAAAAATGGTTCAAATTAATTAATTAATAAAAAAAATGTAATGGATAACAAAGATCTATGTTTTTATTGGGGGTATAACCATTCATCTGAATAAAAATTAATATTTTTTTTGTGTTTTTGGAAAATAAAGCAATTAAATATTGCAGTTTTTGAATAAAATGCACTAATTTTTAACTTGGAATCCTATTATGATTTGAAGAGTTGATTTAAAACATTTAAAATTGATTTTAAATAACATGTATTGATGTGTGATGATAATGGGAATGCATTTATTTTGATGTAAAACTATTATTTAAAAGAATTTTTTTGTGATGAATAGTTTTTTAATATTTATAAGTAAATATAGAATGTATTTTATTAATGTTTATAAATCATTATTATGAAAAGGTTCCACATTTTAACACTTTACTTCCCTGTATTGTATAATTTAGTGTTTTTTATAGTAAAATTATATTTTTGTTGTTGGAATTTATTTGTACAATAGTTAAAATATAGAATTAAATTGTTAAAATATGGATATAAAGTGTTCAAATTTGGAACTTAAGTATTAAAATAATGTATAAAAGTGTTGAATTGATTTTAAGACTTTGATATTGATTAAATATTTTGAAAATAATTGATATACAATATCATATTTCTTAATTCATGGAACTCAATTTAAAAAACCAGAAGTCAACTGAAGAAGCAGTTTAACAATTCACTTTTGGATTTTAATACTAATGTTCCATATTTTAATGCATGAATTACAAAAATTAATAATTTTATGATAATATAATAATTTTTTATTTTAAATTTAATGATAACATACATGATAATCACTATTATAAAATAATAGATATATGATATCATATTTTTCTTTGAAAATAACATTATATTTTATCAATATTGGGTGTATAAGCTATTATGAATAACCATGTTTTTTTATATTTTCAACTCTATTTAATGATGATTATGAGTGAAAGATAAAAAACACATTGGAAAAAATGATTTCATTGTGATAACCTAATATTATGTATCAAATTAATGATGTAAGTCTGATTTTCAATGGTTTTGGGGATATTTTACTATCCAATAGAGGTAATTTATCAAACCATTTCAATAAAGGAATTTAATTGTGATGGTTAAACAATATTTCTCAATAGAGTTTCCTCTTAATTGTGATGATTAGAAAATATATCCAATTACTCAACATATAGAGTAAATGTCTCAAATATCTTATGTAAAATCCATTTTATGATTTTAAAATAAAAAGTAATTTTCTCGATGGAGTGGGAACCTGAAAAGAACCATTGTGCTAATGATAGTGGAGGCCCTAAAATAGAGAAAAAATTACACATAATCAAAATAAGGATCAAAATAATAAGTTTTTTACTCTCAGTGATAGTTAGAATCAACTTCCCTATGGTTAAATTGACGATTAGAATATCTGGTATGAGACCTCCCGAACACATGTGCTAATTCATTTTTGAAAATGGATGATAAGTTTTCATAATGAGTTTTTTTATTTTTTTTATTTTTCTTGGATAGTTTTTTTGTTTGGAACTTGGGATGGACTAGTTTCAAATTAATTGATGCTTGAAATCAATTCATTTGACACTCTCTGTCCATTAAAAAATAATAATTTTAATTAATTTTCGTTAAATATATATAATTAAATAAAAAATAATTTTTAAAAGGCTATTATTTAATTTTAATTTTAATTTTTTATTTGTTATATATATAACAAAATTTTAAATGGTATTTAAGGAACAATTTTTTATTCAAAATTACCAACATTTAAGAAATTCCAAAATATAACTAACAACCCTACCCATGAAACCCTTTTATTAGGGAGGGGGTCTTGACATCCCTTATGAATTTTCTATGTAGTATTTAGTTTCACTTTCTCTATATAATAATAATAATAATACATAAATAATAACATATAATTAAAGATAAAAATAATAAAAATAAATTATCATTAATATAAATAATAAATGATATTATAAATAAAAAATTAATAATATAATTAATATATATAAATTAAATATTGGGGGTATAATTACAACCAAAAAACTCAAAAAAAACACAACACTTTCCTTATATTGGGTGCCACGTTAACACCCCCAAGGTATAAGAACCCAACATATGTTGGATTTGGTGATCCCTAACCAACTAATTTGTAGTTTATATTACATGTATATTAAAATAAGTTAATATTAATATAAATATATTATCATATATTGACTTTTCTTCTGTATAACATTAATATGATAATGCCCTGGAGTATATTTCGTATTGATATGGTTATAGCAATTCACCGCTATGATGAGAACCTTAAATTTCCATGATGATTTTATTAAATATAGTTCTAAATTTGGATAACATAATATGATGAGACACATAATACATAGATTATTAGGTGTGAGTACTCATAAAAAAATGAGCCTTCTTCTCATGAAATTCTCACTTGGTAATTTCGACGATGGGAGATTTTGAGAATAGACCCGCCAATAGGAATTTAGAATGTTTTTTTGTCAACAAATATTATTATCTATGAGTGTGTGTAATGATTCTTATACATTAAGATTACCATTAATGCATCTCATGACTCAATCTCTTAGATTTATTGACAAAAAAAATCATGCCATATGTTGGTGGAAAGTAGGGTACGTTGGGTGCGTCACAAATAACATGTTATTAATGGATAAGTTGAGAAAGAATTTTTTCATTCTATCTTTATGGAATTTGATATCCCATCCCTTTGATTGAAATATAATCATTGCATAATTTCTATGGCCATAGTGTAATGATATTTATTTCAGATCGTCAAAGAAATACATATCAATCATATAAGTTCATGACGCATATGTGAAACAAGATTGATGAGATATTGAGACAAAGAGATTATATTAAAAAACTAGTGTTCTTATGTGGTTGTCAATGTAGTGGCACTAAGTTATTTTTCTTGGGTACCTTGACCCATTTCTAGACAGTAATCTTGGACTTTAGATATACCCTCCTAATGGGAACAATAAAGAATGCTAGAGGGTCACACACTTGGTATTTCCATTGAACTAGATTAAATTATCTTTGAATTTAATTAATGGAATAAATATTATTCTCAAGTCTGAGGAATAATTTTATTCAAGTTTTAATGATCACATAAATTCAATAAATATTTATTCACCAGATTTTGAATAAATTTATTTATTAATTTTATTGAATATTTAATAAATATTTATTTTCTAGTTTGTGGATAAAAATATTTATTTATGAATAAAATGTTTATTCAGATATTCAATAAATGCTGAAGAGTTAAAAAACTACATCTAATGATAAATATTAAATTAAAAAGTGGTAAAAAAAATTATTATTTGAGTTAGTGTGCGCGCCATAAAATAATAATAATAATAATAATAATAATAATATTATTATTATGTGGAATAAGGATTATTAAATATTATTATATTATTTAAGGTATGTTACATAATTAAATAATATTTTAACTTAAACCCTAGATCTGTAAATATATCTCTATGTCTATTGAGTTGGGTTAATCCAGAAATAGATAATTGTTGTGCATAACAAATTTCTCTCTCAAATTCCTCTTTCTCTCTCTCCCTCTCAAGAACATGTAATGTGAGAGAGATTACTTCAAGATAAAAGGACGAATGATAAACATGAATGACTCAAGACAATTGATTCATCATGCTAGAACCCAAAAATTAGTTGGCATTATTCAGAGATCAAAAGAGAATGTGTGGATCTGTAAAGACTGGGAATTTATATGTATTTTTTTAAATATATGTGAATTTTACGAGTTCGCGAAAATTGATAGTGCGTGATTCTGAGGCCCGGTGTGACCAGAATGAATTTCTAAACTTTTTTTCAGGTACGTTCATTAAACTTGTGAGTGAGTTTTTGTAACTTTTTAACCGGTGCTCATAATTGAAATCCGAGGGCACCTTTGAACTTACAACGCCGGTATTCGCTTAAGGAGACCTTCACCTCGATTGCAGTGGGTTGAGAGTGAAAGATAATTTTTATGCTTTTTATTAAAGAATAAAAATAAAATAAAAATGTATAAAATTTTTATTTCTGAAACCCCTCAACATGGATTATGGTGGTGGGGACCACCCGAGCCTAAACCTCCCATGTGGATGTCAAGAGGTGGAGACCACCTGAACTAACCCCCATTTTGAATTGAGAGGCTGAGACCACCCAAACCCCTTTAATGAGAGGAAACCTCTCAAATCCTCCAACTTTAATTATGCCAACACAAATCTATTTAATTGGGCCAATTAAATGAGCTAATTAATGGTGCCAACACAGTACTTTAATTATGCCAACTTTGTTGTGCCAACTTAATTTATTTTGATGAACTTAAATTATCAAGTTGACTATTTCACATTTTGGTGGAATTGGGAGAGGAGAAAAATTGGAGGATTATTCTCTCCAATGAAGAATGCATTATCCAATGAAGAACGCGCTCCCCAATGAAGAACGCTCTCGCCAACAAGGAACGTCTTGAATGAAAACGAATCAATGTTCGAGGAAACACCGACATCACCGATGTCCGTCTACCCCCAACGACATCATCTACTTCATCTCGACCTCCGTCAACAAATCTCAGAGGTGGGGTTTTTATTATTGTGATTATGGATTCCTAGGTTCTTCCCTTCTAAACAAATAATACAGATCAACTCTCTAACTAGTTGATACGCGAATGATTTCTTTTTCTGCAGGTTTGGGAATAATCATTGCCGGGGGTTGTAGAGTTTGACGTTCTTCATTCAAGATTTATGTTGAGCTTCTTACTACTACTCTAATGCAGAGGGTGAGGGCCAGAAAAACATGGCCTGACCCCTCCGCTATTCTTCAATTTTGGTGTGTTCTTCGCAATGGAAGAAGACGACATTGTGCCATGGTGATGAACGAATCGGTCACTGGTGAAGGCATGGTGCATGACCGCACCGCGCGGAGAGGACGGCTGGCCATCTGGCCCGCCACGGTACCCCACCGCACTGCCGCACCACGGCTGCCCCACTGCACCGTGGCCCCCACCGCTCCACGGCCCCACTGAAGCCTCTGCGGCCTCCGCCGCTCCGCCGCCTCCGCGGTCTCTGCGACCCCCCTGCCTTTGCCGCCCCACGGCCTCTGCCGCACCGTGGTCTCCGCGGCCCCGCCACCACCACGGCCTCCGCGGCCCCCACAGATCCCGTGGCCTTTGAGACCCTCGCGGCCTCCGTGCCACCTCGCGCCACCCAGGTCGGGCTGCTAGGTCGGACCACCCAGCGCGGGCCGAGCCGCCCAGCGCGGGCTGGGCTGCCCAGCGCGGGCCAAGCCGCCCAGCGCGGGCCGGGATGCCCAGCACAGGCCGGGCCACCCAATGCGGGCCAGGTCGGTCCGACCGGGTCAGACCAGACCCAGACCCACTTCGACCCATTTTTTCTCTTTTGGCCATAACTTTGGCACCGAACGTCCATTTGATGAACCATCTATGACGACGGAAATCCTGGAGTGAGGCGGTCCCTTTGGTATACCACACTTGAGTTTTGGATTATGTTGGGATACAGTCGGGTTGGATCGAGCACGAATCCAAAAGGGTCCTCGGAACTAAAAGACTAATAACTTACAAACCAAGCATCCGATTGATGCACCGTATGTTGCGTTGATACCCCTAAGATGTGGCAGTCCTTTGGGTTACTTCTTTGTGGGAATTCATGGAAATTGGAGTATCGACCGATGTCTTGAGGAGAGGACCCTCCCGGAGAAGAGAAAGCTTAATGCGGGAACCCAATAGATTGCTGTGACATGAATAATGAATAACGGTCCTGTGTGGGTCAACACCAAGTGATCCTATGTGGGTCAGCACCTAGCGATCCTGTGTCGGTCAGCACCGAGCGATCCTGTGTGGGTAAGAACCGAGCGATCTTGTGTGGGTCAGAACCTAACGATCCTGTGTGGGTCAGCACCGAGCGATCCTGTGTGGGTCAGCACCGAGTGATCCAGTGTGGGTCAGCACCAAGCGATCCTGTGTGGGTCAGCACATAGAGATCCAATGTGGTTCTGATGACGTACTGGCGATGTACTAGGATCCTATGTGAGTCTGACGACATAATGGCAAGGTACTAGTATCCTGTGTGGGTATGATGATGTACTACGATCCTCCGTGTGTCTGATGATGATTAGGGATCCTTCATGGGTCTGCCTCTTAACAGAGTAAGATGATTCAGTAGTTACATCTAATCATCTCTACTACTGTACATTAGAAATACCTGGTGTGAGATGATTTTGTACCTGTGTTGTACTTCCCTTCAGGGTAATACCTTGGTGGTATTCTTCTATGTGACATACCTGTGTGTAACTTACCTTCGTGGTATTCTTTCCTTTGTGGAATAGTTGAGCTTTGGAATTTTGGGTTGGACCCTATGTTTCCTCATGATTGAGATGGGAGTACTTTGTAACTTAGGTATATGTATGGGAATATACCTAAGTAGGGTTGTTAGTTGACTTCATACTTTTTGGTTTATCCTTTGTGGATTTTGTGAGACCATGAGGGTCTCGAGGTCTTTACTGAGTATCATTATACTCACCCCTGCACGGGCTATGCCCGCACCTTATTGTGTTTAGTGTAGACAATGGACAACGCTGATCGAGGCTGAGGGTACCCGGGCTAGACGGGGCTCAGAGGTGGACCATACGGTGTGACGGTACGCAGAGGAGACAGAAAGACGTGGAGTGCTGAGGAGGTGATCTGTACCTACCCTTCAGGTAGGAACCTCGGAGGACGACCCAGTAGTTTCCTTTCTTTTTCTTCAGTTGTATTGTATTTCATTTGTACTTGTACCATTACTGTTGGTATTTTATTCCACCCCCTTTTACTTTCATCACTCTTTTTTCTATACAACTGACTTGTGTTCGTATCTTGATGTGTCCTTGGTTGCGTGCGTTTATAGGTTATAAAGGAAATGCCTTCCCGGTTTTAGGGAATACACCTTTCGATGATAGTTTCCAGCCCCTGGCCTATGGAAGGAAGGCTTGGGGTAGTCACGACATGGGCCTCGGGGGACGGGTCATGACAAGATCACCACTAGAGGGATTCTACACTTGGATCCTTACAGTGCAATGGAGGTAATTATAAAAAAGGTAAACTGATGATCAACATCTATATCAAAGAAAGTATCCTAAGTTAAGGTAAATCATTTCTTTTGATTTTAAATAAATTAATTATAAATTTAACATGGAATGATCTTTTATTGGGGTTTTAGGAAACACTATGTTAGAAGAAAATTTTAATATTATACCCACAACAGGTGCTTCCACTATGACCAAAACCAATAAGTTGTATCAGAGCAATCACATTTCTAATTTATAATTATTTATTTGATTGTTGATCTATGAACAATATTGGTTATATTTTCATTTCATACTATTCATTCCTTAATCTGATTTAAATTAATATGTTATCGGAAAATTAATCATGTTAATCCAGTGTTTAATTTTCTTAAAGGTCTAATAATAGATAAAGAATGACCAAATATGCCATCAGAAAGTGCCAAGTATTTTTGTTGGTAAGACTGGGTTACATGATGTGTAGTCAGAGTACATGTAGTGTACTCAAGTACACTGTATTTGTATGTTCCATGAGATACATGACATTCTAAATAATAACCACATGTGATGCATTTATTCTACACTGCATATAGACCAGGCTAGTTTAGCACCCAAGTTTTTGGATTACACGACGTGTAGATAGAGTAAATTCTATGTAGTCCACATGGATTTTCAGATAAATTCATGCATCCCGTGTGGTCATAAAGACGGTTAAACTGCATGAGAATGACAACCTAGAGCAATAATGATATACATGGTGTTTAGAAGGCTTATACACATTGTTTGTATTATTATTTCCTGCGTCCAAAATACACATCGATTTACTCAGTGATTTTTGTAGATACACGACATAATCAATACATGGTGTGTAGCTGGTCTGTACAAATGTGTGTAGTCATGTCTGAAAAATACATCGATTTCTTTGATGGGCTACACAGACACATGATATGAGTGATACAGGGTGTGTACCTAGCCTGTACATGTTGTGTATTCAGACCAAGATACACACTGAAGCCCCATGTGTGTAACTAGGGTATAAAGAAACCGAGATACATGGTGTGTAACTTGTAAATATATGTCGTGTAGTCTCCAAATAAAGGATATAATTAAATTATATTAAATTGAAAATTATATCACTAAAACATTATTGATTTGATTTACACTTTATGTTTTTGATAATTTAATAATGGTTTTAAATAATTTTAAATTCTCAATTAATTTTTTATAATAATCATTATTATTTGGTTCTGTCGTTTATTTCTCATGAATTCCATTAATATAGGTATCTCCAAATGAATTCAGATGGTCATTAAGATAAAAAGGAATTGATTAATTAATTGATTAATTGATTAATATAATCACATTTATCTTAATAATAAATAATGAATAATAAATGAATGTTATCCAATTATTTTTGTGTGTTTTTTTTCATGTTTAATTGATCATGATCTTGACCAAGATCTATGTATGTGTTGGAATTTATTTAATTCAATTTATTTCATGGGTTTGAAATTATTAATTATTAAATTAAATTGTTGGTCTCTGAATCATCCCTCCCTACATTATTATGTTGGTCCTGTGTGTTCAAGGTTATTTATGTAGTCTCCTTTAACCAATCCTTTTTTTCCCTCCCACGAGTTTGATTAATAAATACATGTAATTAATAGAGTACGTCAAGGCCTATGAAGGTGGTTCAATATGGAACCATTATGATGCCAACTCAGGTGATACACATGTGGACAAGTGGAATGCTACAACTCATGCCAAGACAAAAAAAGAAGTTATTCCCCTAAGTAATAGTATGATTTATTATTCGATTAATAAACCAACTATTAGATAATCTCATGATCTAACCATTCAATTATTTATTTATTCTTGTCTTATGCATTATTTATTTAATGGATGTAAGATCACTATCAGATAAATAAATGTATTAATATGAAAATATGGAATTCAAATAAATGGATTATGTGAAATTGTTTAATCAAACATGATTAATTAATTAATAAAAACCCACTTAATATTAGAAAGTTATTTAAAGTATAAAACAAGATAAATTTTATGCCTAATAAAATAAAATCCATAAACTAAATATTAATTCAGACTTGGCCTTCCAATAATTGATTAGGAATGAAACTCAAAAGAACTAAGTGTTTTAACAACCCTTATTAAGGAACTGAATTTTATAAGGGGAGTTCTTATAAAGGTTTTAGGTTGACTTAACCATTTTAAATTAAGAATAGTATCCCTTTCTAGAATTTGTGTAATTTAGAGGAAAGTGTTGAGAAAATTCATGTCATGATTTCTGGATTGGGGAATCCACTCAACAAATCAAGGGGTCATAAGACCATAGTTTTCAAATACTATCCTAACTAAATATCTTCAAGTAGCTTTACCAACCTTTGAGAAACTAAATATTCTAAGTTAAATGGTGAGGGATATTGAGAATTGATAAAATACTAGTATATTTAATAAAAATTTAATTATTATTGTTTATCATATAATTTATAATAAAGAAAATTAATGATAATCTATTTTAATTGTTGTATAAAATTGTAAGAAAAAATCACAAAAATAGTGTAATTGATTATATGGTGTAATTGCTTATATGATGTATTATTATCAGAAAATTTTTATTATGTGTTGGAATCCCCTATTCTTGTTCTTGCTCCCCATTAAGTGAGAGAAGGTGACAAGAATTCCTACCCGAGATATGTAGAGGATGCTTCATATGTCTGTTGTATCATATTATAAAATATGTCTAAATATTTGATGATACAACATAAATACATGGATTCTTACACTATAATATCTCATATCATTTCACTTGAGAAATATAAGTAATGAATTGAAATAAATAATATTTTCAATACACTATATTTGTGTAGATTGGAAGAATACAATCTATCTAATGATCATGATTTCAAAATTCTGGGGTATATTAATCATTTAGATAAATTGGGATTACACTTAGATAATAAATTATACATTAATACTATCTTATTATCCTCACCACTAAGATTATCTTTAGTTGTCCAATCCCAAATAAACAAAATGGCTAAGTCGCTTAGAAAAATTTTCTCCATACTTCACTAAGTGGATAAGGACCAGTGAAAATCTATTTCTCGACACCTTATAGTAAAAAATTTGAAAGAAAAGGCTAAAGATCCCATGGATAATATAAATCCAAATGATCCTTTAGGATATCCTTACAAGAGATAAAAGATTCAAAGGTATAAGAATGAACATGAGGCTACTTGCTTCTTGTGTAGAAATAATGGAGTCTGGAAAAGAAATTACAATTAATTAAAGAAGCTAGCAGTTGCATCCACTTATGGTATATTCATAAAGTTTTAATTTTAAACTTGTATATTAAATACAATATTCTTACAAAATATATTTATTTAAATACAATGAATGAGGAAGAATGGAAAGGCTGTAGAGTGAACTCAAAAGGAGATGAGAAAGGGTGATTCCTATATCAGCTAGGGGGTGTCACTATTTTTCATTTCCAAATGGATGGATTCAAGTTTGTAATAAGTGTTACCAAAAAATTGATCTTAGTGCCTAGATCAACAAAAATAGACATTATTTTATTTTGTAATAAATGTTCTTATGGTACTTTAATACTAAAATAATGGTTCAGTATCTCTTGAATCAAAAATATCAATTGAAATGAATAATGAATATAAAATATAATACTCTTACCTAATTGTGACAAGATAATTATATATCAAATAAAACTAAAAGTAGTTGACCTATTTATACAAATTAAAGAATTTTAGTTTCAATTGAGCTAAGATACTAGATATACAAACAAACTATTTATCATGTTTTAGATACACAAACCATTTAAGAAAAGGTACATCAAAATTTTTTTTAGAGTTGGTTAAATATGGCCACATGAACCTATATAAATCTAAATATGACATCTTATACTTCATGATATTCCTTCAAGAAATTTTATAAATGCTCAGTGAAGTAAATGAGTGCACTTGGTAAAGATCAAGGAATCTATGAGATGACTTGTCAGAGAACATATTATCCAAGTAATAATTGATCATTTATATGGAGTAAAGGTTATACCTAACTCACACTTTCATGTATACATCAATATAATTATTATAGTAAAAGGAAGATCAATGATGATTATTATATATATTAAAAATATTACATTATTCCTTCCAAGACATATTTTGAAAATAAAAGTGTAACAACTAACCATGTACCAACTATATTGTATAATGTATATTATATCAATTGTGATATAATAATAATATATTAGGACACCACCACAAGTATTTTTTGGAAATTGTTTTATAAAATCTAGTTTTATCTACAAATGAATATCAAAACACTAAGGTGAATCTAAGTTAATAATCTTATAGCCACTAAGGATATTAATGTCTAGTCAAGACTGGATATAATTCAATTTAGGGAAGCATATATATATGCAGATAGTGGGATAAGAATTATCTTAAAAAAGGTTAAAGCGCTGGATGCACATAAGTTGGCATAATAATACTGGACTCCATTGAAATTAGTGGTATGATTAGTTCCAAAGACACATACTGTGTAGGAATTTATAACCAAAGAGGTGGTTTATATTCACCACAATGGGTGATACATGTATTATTATTTTAGAATAAATATTCCCATAATGAAAAAGTAAATGGTAATATAATAAGGTTGAAAAGTATGTATATATTCAAGTAATGGAATCCATGCATCAAGATTATGGGACTTTGTATTTTTAATGTTTCTAAGACTTGATACTGCTAGTGAGTATTCAAGATAAACTAGACATGGATAGTACACGACAATACCAATAAAGAATGATTCATTATTTAATGGTTTAGTCTATGAAAAAACCTATACTCCAATCATCATGAATAAGATCATTTTTAATTATAATTTTCCAAATCATACTTCTATGATCATCATATTGGGCTATTGATAGTCAATGCCACCTCATTAGGAGGAATCCTAACATAACATGTCTATATGACATGACCAAAAGGAGAACCTATGGTATATTTCTACTAGGCATAACTTAAAAGGGTCAGTGACATAAATTAATTCCAATAAGATATAAATATTACATAAATTCATTTATGTATAAATCATGAATCATGATCAGAGAATATTCATTTAAAAATGAATGAGTGACATATGTCTCTAACTGGCTAGTGGGATCACTATAAGCTCCCAAGATAAGTGTGTTGATAACATATGAAAACAAATTTTATATCTTACTAGTTTGTTAGGACTAAGTAATGATATTTTTACAAATATGACATAAAGTATAAACCAAGTTATGGGGAATAATATTTAAAAAAATGGATTTATCAGTTTTCTAAATATGGTCAAGTATATATATTAACATAGTATGAAAAAATTAATGTTGTAAAAATTCAAGACCAAATTTTTGTTGGCATATAATAATTCTATTAGAACAAGCATAATCATAGGAATATATTATTTAGATTAATATAATTTTACTAGCTTAAGTTCTAGAATTTATCTTATGTTCTATGACATGTACTGACATTTGATATTACTAATTCACGATTCATAGCATGTGAATATCAAACAAATACAACATGGATGTATCAAATTGCAGTTATAACTATCCAATAGTACTTTGAAAAGTAGATGTAGATGAGTTCTTAGTGTCTGGAGAATTAAGAATACTAGTGATCAATTGAATTGAACACTTGTCTTTATTTAGTTCAATTTGATCTAGTATTGCAAAAAAGGATAAGGTAATCTAAAATAAAGAATTATTATAGACAATGGTTGCCATATCTACAATATACAAGTATGTTGTGGCTTATAATTAATCTTAAGAAGTGGTTTAGAAATATTATGTTCCTATTTTGGGTTATACCAAAAGAAATATAATTATCATTTTATGATAAAATTTGATTATGGTTTTATCCAGGATGTTATGATTCTGACATGGGAAAAAGAGGTGGATACTCATTTATATCACAACTTGAGGGATTTAATCAAGATAGTAATACTTAATTAAATATATTCACTATAAAGACATATGTATTTTCAAACCCTATCCATGAGAACATGATAACCCTATCCATTATAGCCATACTTAGTATAAGAACATTTTTACATGTGATAACTAACCAATTGTTAGCAGGTGGCTCTATTCCAAGTGGGATTTTGTTGGTGTTGGTTCCCTAAAACCAAATAATTTTTTACTTTAGATTACATGTATATTCAAATAAGTGAATATTAATATAAATATCTTATCACATATTGATTGTTATTCTATATAAAATTGATTTGATAATGTACTAGAGTATATGTCGCATTTATAAGGCCATAGTAGTTCCCCTCTTTGATGAGAACCTTGAAATTACATGATGATATTATTAAATATAGTTTTATGGTTGGATAACATACTATTATGAGAAAAATAGTACATAGACCATCAATTGTGAGTACTCATAAGTGGACGAGTCTTCTTCTCATTAAGTTTGCACTTGGTGATCTCTAAGAAGGGAGACTATGAGAAAATAACCTCTAGTGGGAATTCCACATGTTTTAGTGTCATCAGATATTCTTATATACAAGTGTGTGTAATGGTCCTTAGACTTTAAGATTATTATTAATACATGTCATGACTATTGCACTTAGATTTACTAATAAAAACTGTAATGTCATATGTTGGCGGGAAGTGGAGTAGGTTGGATGCATCACAGATGCCATGTTATTAATGGATAAGTTGAGGAAGGATTTTTATTTTCCATATTTATGGAATATGATATATCTTCCATTTTATTGAAATATAACTATCTCATAAATTCCATGGTTTTGGTGTAATGATGTTTATTTCAGATAGTTAAAGAAATACATATAAAATCATATAGTTTGATGAGGTGAATGTGCAACCTGCTTGATGAGATATTATGAAAAAGATAATATATTACACAACAATAGTTCATGTGTAGTTATTGATGTTGCAATATAAATTTATTTCTCTTGGGTTCCTTGACCCATTGTTAGACAGTAATCAAAGACTTTAGGTGTTCCCACTTAATACCAACGAGAAAGAATCCTAGAGGGTCACACACTAAGTGTTTATATTGATCTCTATTAAATTTTATTTGATTTTAATTAATGGAATAAATATTATTCTTAAGGTTGAGGAATAATTTTATTCAAGATTTATTGTTCGTATAAATTAAATAAATATTTATTCACCAGATTGTGAATAAAATATATTTATTTATTTTATTGAATATTTAATAAATATTTATTCATGGGTTTATTGATAAAAATATTTATTTATGAATAAAATATTTATTCGGGTATTCAATAAATATTGAGGAGTTCAAATGGACCAATATCTCATCCGATTATACATATTAATTTATAAGTCAGTAAAATAACATTTTTATTGCACAAGTTAACACACACGCCATAAAGTAATAATAATAATCATATCATGTGGAATGATGTTCAATAAATATTGTAATATTATTTAAGGGATAATAATCTATTAAATAATATTTTAATCTAAATCCTATCTCTATAGATAAATGGTTAATTATATTGTGTAGGGTTAATCGAGAAAAATAGAATCATTGCACAAAACATATTTGTCGCTCGAATTACTCTTTCTCTCTCTCCCTCTCAAGAATGATAAATGTAAGAGATATTACTTCAAGATCAAAGGATGAATGATCAAAAAAAATGGTGCAATACAATTGATTCGCTATGCTAGCACTTGAAAATCAATTGGCATTACTCAGAGATCAAAGAATCACATGTGGATCACCACTAGAGAGATTCTACACTTAGATCCTTATAGGGTAATGACTATAATTTGGAAAAGGGTTTTAGGATGATCAATATCTAAATCAAATAAAGGATCCTAATCTAAGGTAAATAATTTATTCCAATATTAAATAAATCAATTAAAAATTTAATTTGAAACTATCCTTTATTGGGGTTTTAGGCATCTCTATATTAAAAAAATTTAATATTACACTCACCACAGATGCTTTTGCTGTGCCCAAAACCAATTAATAGATACGTTATTTATATATTATATAGGTAAATAGGCCATATATATATAATTTCCATTAAATACCCCCAATACATGGATAGAAGGCCCACCCATAACCGAACCTTAGGCCCAATTTTATCCAGCCCATAGGGCCTTCTTCATTTGGACTACTATCATGAATCCACCAACCCTTCCCTGATAGGTTTTCCATAATCTCCTCAACCCCATGGATATTATCTACACAACCTCCTTCCATCAAGAAGGAGATCCTTTTACCACCAACCATGAAAGGAATGGCCTGAGTCACCTCAGATCCATCATTGGACAAAGTCTATTATTTTAGCTAGCTACTTCCCCCCACCACTGAATAGGGGTCCCCAACTTTTTTCTAACACCACTATTGGACTAGAGATCTTACCTCTAGACACGCAAGAGCATTATCATCCCATTTTTTGGTAGGTCATCACCTCATGTCATCGTCAGTTGATTCTGAACTACCACAATCACCCCCATCAAGCGGGGGTCTATTAGATCTGTCTCTCATGCCAACAGGCATGGGCCTCACAATGCACCGACATCACAGTGAATCCATCCCACAAAGTTTCACCCCTAATTTAATTGGGGGCCTAGATAAATTCAATATATGGGATTCAAACCCCAACTTTCCGATATGTGGTGTGGGGTGTGACACACAACTTGGTTGTACCCCCATTTTCTAAAATCATATCACGTAATGAGTTATTTCCAAGCACCACACCATGCCTTTCCTGGGACCATCCCAACACCTATGCGCCATCCTTCCCCTGTTAAATTTGAGTGTAAAAAGGATACTGGGTAATGAGGTATTTCTGAGTGCCACACCATGCCTTTACTAGGCCCAACCCAGTAATTGTGCACCATCCTTCCCCAGTTAAATTTGAGTGCGGTAGGACTTGAAACTGGTCCAGTTCTATTTCCAGGTACTAGATACCTTACTATAAAAGGATATCGGGTAAAAAGGTATTATCGGGGAACACACCGCACCTTTCTTAGGCCCAACATAGAACCTACATTCCATCCTTCCCCAGTTAAATTTAAGTGTTATAGTAATTGAACCTGATCTAATTCCATTATTAGGGAGTGGCCACCTTACATGGTACCACTTGAGTGACCCATGGATGGCTAAAGTATATCACGTAATGAGTATTTTTTGGGCCCCATTATAGGACCCTAAAACACCCTAAGAGGGGAGGGGTGAATTTGGGCATCAAAATTTTCTATTAATGTGACTAATCTTATTCCCACATTGATAATAACTTGTAAAACCTTTCTGATGGAATTATTAAGTTATTAAACATTCATATGCAGAGATACAACACACCAATTTTACTTAGTTCACCACTAGGGGCTAGTCCAAGGATCATACGCCAAAAGTGTATCAGGTGTACCTAAATTCACTAAGATTTATTAGTTATTGTGGAGTAAATAAGAATAGACACAGTCACTCTATTCTAGGAAAACTTCCTTTACAAGGATTTTAGGGATAGTACGGTACCTCTCTCAGAACACTTTGGTTGAATCCCCCTAGCTCACTACCTTGGGTGAAGTCTTACTCAGTTTTATGACTTGAGGGTCACTGTAATATATTGTAAATTTAAGTCCTTTTCCCTGATTATCATGAAACTCAACTTGTATCCGAGTCCTAAGATGATTCACTTGAAAGAAATGTCCGCTTAAACCAGATGTTGAACACTATTGTTCATGAAGCTCCCAAACTATGATAAAACCCCCTTATGTTTCAAAAAAATCACAGAATTTTCAAACCCACACACCTTTGCGAATCTCTCAACATTTATGAAACACTAAGTCTTCACAAAATTCACAGTCTTCATGAAACTCCCTTTTTTAAAAAACCTTAGCATCAATTAAGACACAAGAATTCTTTTCACAATGCTTAAGATCAAAAAGAATTCCTAATTCATGAGGCTCCTAAACTTTGTGAATTCATATTGATTTATCCTTTTATCCAATTCTCTTTATGTTTTCAAATGAGGTGTGGCTGCCTATTTATATACTTTACCTTTCGCAAATATCTCAAGATCACAACAACCTTTAATAAAACCTATTCATCCATGATCTTGATCCTTCAAACCTTCGTGACACCAGATGACTTCACAAATATCCATACCTTCGCGAAACACCGATCTCTTAAAAATAAATGAATTTACCATATTTTGGCGAGTCAATATTGGAAATTAACCTTTCTCAAAGCTTGCTCCTTCCTCTAGATTTTGAGCTCCAAAAAACTATAAAACACTGTGAAATGACTCCACATTAAACACTGAAGCCATATTCACCATAATATCACCTTCCTTGAAAAATCCCCAATCAACCATAATGTGGATTGATAACAAACACAAAATACACTATGTTTTTAGTTAATGAAAATACATGGTTCCAATAATCTCCCCCTTTGGGTTTATTTGAAATCTGTAAATAAATTCAATAAATAACTTTACTTAATTTAAAACATGATAGGCCTGAAATAGATCATCCATCACTCTAAGTCTACATGAGAAAATCTTAGTGTAGAAAATAGGAGTAGAATAAGATAATTTCCTAAAAACCTAGAAATAATCAAATTCCACTTATCTCCCCCTTTGTAAATAAACACAAAGAAACTATATTTGTATTTTTAGTGATAAGACCCCCTAGATCTTATCTACCCCATAAAACTGTATCACATCTATAAAAATATTAAATTTTTTAACACAAATGGGGAGAGGGAACCAACCATAACATCCTCATGCAATGGTAGGTGGCTGAACATTGAGGTTGAACCAATGTTTCTCAAACATTGGTTCTACCAAGGGATTTGTCAGGATGTCAGCCACTTGGTCATCAGTTCCAACATGATTCATTTTAATTACACCTTGTTCAAATTTTTCTTTGATGATGTGATATATGATCTCAATATGTTTTTTAAAAGAATGTTAAACCAGGTTCTTCATAAGATCAATCATGTTCTTGTTGTCACTGTCAATCATCATTGGCTGTTTCACTTCATCACCAATATCAATTGGTTGTTTCTTTATCCATAGTAAATGAGTAAATGACTTTATAGCAGAGATATACTCTACTACATCCAAACTAAGAGAAGTTCTTTCTTGTTTCTTGCTCAACAAACCCACACATTTGTTTCCAATAAAGAATTATCCACTACTTTTGAACTTTGTATCCACCACATCTACAACCCATTTAGCATTAGAAAATTCTGATAATTCATTATCTCTTTTTGCTGAAAAGTATAAGAAAAAATTTAGAGTACCTCGAATATACCTCATGATTCTTTGAATGGATTCAAAATGCTCTTCCTTTGGATTACTTTGGAAGCGATCCAATAATAATATTGCAAAGATGAAATTTGGACATATTGCAGTCAAGTATAATAAGTTTCCAATGATCCTTCTATATAGGATGAAATCCACATATTTCCTGTCCTTGTGCTTTCCATGTTTTGTCCCAACTGCAAACAGAGTTGATATTAGTTTGGATTCATGCATGTTAAATTTCTTAAAAATAACTCTTCCATATTTTTTTCTAAGAAATGAAGGTGTAATACTTCTTTTGAATCACCCATATCCCTAAGAATTATGCAATTTAACCAAACATATACATTTCAAATTTTTATTTCTTATGATTAAAAAATTATTCCACTGATCCCTTCGTACTTCCACAAAAAATAATATCATCCACATACACAAACACCATAAATTTATCTTTGTGATAATTATTCACATAGAGATTACATTAAAATCCTCCTATTTTAAATTCTAGATTTTTTAGATAAGCATCCAATCAATAATACCATGATCATGGTACCTACTTCAGACTATAGAGATCCTTCTTTAATCAAAAATCCTTTATATCCTCATTTATAATTAGAAATTCCACTAGTTTTTGAATGTATACTTATTCTTCAATAACTCCATTTAAGAATACCATTTTGACATCTATATGGTAAACTTTATACCCTCTTTGAATTTCCATGGCAAGTAAGATCTTGATCGACTCTAGTCTAGCTACTAGATAATTTTTTTTCAACATCAATGACTTTAATCTATGCATATCCTTTAAAAACCAAGTGTACCTTTTTTCTAATCACATTTTTATGATTATTTAATTTTTTTTTAAAGATCCATTTTTTTCTAATCACATTGCAATTTTTTGGTCTCTTAACAAGATCCCATGTCAGATTATTGTCAATATGACTCAGTTCTTCATTCATGGCCTTAACCCTTGATTCATACTTATCTTATTCTTCAAAGAAGGTTGGTTCCACAATTTATAGAAAGATAGAATGGATTCATTCCTCATCCTCCTTATCTGTGTTGGTGTGTTCCAATCCCTAATGATGATGGATTGATCAATTTCTGCTCTTTTATTTCTCTTATAAGGTTATGATGAAGTTTCTACAACAATGGTTTCCCCTTCCTGATTATTATTCTAAATCATCATCATTTTTTAAACCCTGAATGTTTTACAATCCTTCCACTATTTTTTCATTTGAATATATACCTTTTCCACTTTCTTCTTCATCTTTAATCATATCAATATATGAGATCCTCAAGGTATTTATGGTTTTATCCTCAATGATATAGATATAATTTCTTTCCAAAATCTTTCTAATATGATTATTGTAACATTTTAAGGCTTTAATCTTCATTTAATATCCAAGGAATATTCTATCATCTGTAACATCACCATAATTTCCTTGATTTCATTCTTTGTTCCATATGAAAAATTTGATTAAAAAAAAAACAAAAAAAATTAAAGAGTTATTCCTTCCAGACCATATCTCATATGGTGTCCTGGTTTATCCTATAAAAATCCATGTTTGATTTTGAGAATACACCACTACTTAAACAACCTATTTCTAGTAATGAAGAGAAATATGACTCGCAATTAGTATAGTTCTATAAATATTGTTCACCTTTTAATTTCCACATTCAAAAACCCCATTTTGTTGAGGGGTTCTCACTATAGAAACCTCATCCTTTATTCCATGTTTTCAAGGTAATTTCTAAATTTAATGGATGTGTATTCTCCTCCATTTTCATATTTTATAATCTTGATTGTAAGACCATTTTGATTATCATTAATTTGAAGATAACTCTTAATATAATCAAGAACATATTGTTTATTCTACATAAAAACATCACAATCCATTCTAACATAATCATCAATAAAAAATAATAAAGTGCCTCTATCCATATGTGATAGACAAATTCATTGGACCATATAAGTCTGTGTGGATGACATCAAGCAGATTAGATTCCATTTTTTTCTTCATAAGATATAAAATCTCAACCATATTTCCTCACATGCATGAATCACATGTCTTTTATCAATCACACTTCTAATTGGGAATGTCGACAATAATCTTAAGCTTATATATGTATTACATTATGAATTTATTAATGTGACATGAACTCCAGTGACATAAGTTGTTTTATTATTCAATTTTTAAGAAACAAGTGTTCTCTATACTATCAACCTAGTATAAATTGTCATCTATTATATATCCTTTCATGATATAATTACACATCTTTCCTTTAATAGTGCACTCCTTCTGATTAAATGTCACTACCATTCCTGAGTGATAGAGTTGACTCACACTAAGAATATTTTGATGAAAAAATTCTATGTATAGAACTTTATTTTTTCTTATCTCATCATTTTATAGTTATTTATTTCCAATTCCTTTTATTTTTAATGCACCATTGTTTCCAAATCTCACTATTCCATCCACCTTTTTCATAACATTATTTAGAAAATTTTCATTTCCTATCATGTGGGATGAGGATATACTATCAATAATCTAGGTGATAATATTATTTTTAGTTTTTGAGGGATATTTCTATTATATTGGCCTTCTCAATTTTCTTTTTTTCCTTCCATGAGATACTTGATTGAGTGGAAGAAAATAATTTCCTTTCCAATCTATTTTCAATATGCATGGGTTCATCATACTTGTATTCTTATTACAAATAAGAATATATATTTTCAAGGTTAATTCTTCTTGGTTGGTGGGTATTGACTTGCCTCAGAGTTCTATAGGCATCGTTCCCACCTTTCCTCTATCTTCAATGAATAGATTTATGACCATAGTTAGAATAGTGAAAACAATATCCATAGAAACTCTTTCTTTTATTTGATGAAGGATATGGTATCATTCTCCTTTGTTGATTTCCAAGAACTTATCTATCCAAATAGATCCTTTCCTATTCATAGTAAGACATGGTATCACCTATAAAGGCACAAAATTGACACTTGATAAGGGTAAAAATATTCTCACTTTCATTCCTCCATATGTCCCCTTAATTTGTAAATGTATTGACCATTGATCCTCTCTAGATAATTGAGGATTATTTTCAGATCTCTTGTTTGTTTGGTTCGAAGATTTATTTTTTTTGGAAATCAGGTAACTTTTTGATATGTCCAAATTTATACTTCCCTGTATTTTGACTCATCCTATTTATGGCCTTTAATGTTTCTGCATCACATAAAATTCCACCTTTTCCCATACATGTGGATCTCTGATCATTCAAGGCCTTCTATACTTTTTCATAACCATGTTTATCTATTTATAATACATCTATATATGATAATATTATAAACTATAATTTCATCTTTTTTACCTTGATTTTGATTCAGTTTCCAATTTACTCTTTATAGTAACAAATTCTTCTTCAATTCATTCAAATTTATTATCCTTTTCCTCCAGTATCGATGTAATGTCATTGATGAATTTTTTCTTACTTTTCAATACTATGTTTAAACTCTATACAACCTCTTCTGATATTTCAAGAGTTGTTAAGTTTTATTCTTACTCTCATTCTAGTCAATAAATTTCTTCTTAGAGTTGATAAACATACTCAGATGAATCTTTTAGCATAGCTCCAATCTTTAGATTTTTATTTCTTTGAATTTTAAGATCATCAAGAGAACCCTAAAGTTCCACATTTAGATCAAAAACACCAATAAAATTATTATATTCATATTTTTTAGGTTCTACCTTTTCAACAGTATCCATCATGGATTCTATGTGTTTAGATTTAAACTCTTTTTCTACATCCTCCAAAAAGTAATTATGTTTTTATTCTTCTTTACAGACCAATCTCTTTTTATGTAATTTATTTTTTGATTTTAATTCTCATTTTTTAGGGAACCTATTCTAAGGCTTCATCATGATTTATACTTCACTTTAAACATCATCAAACTTCTTTGGGCATCAAGTGGAAATGTGACATACTTTTCCACACTGAAAACAAGATAATAGAAGCTTGCCTTCAAATCTCCATTTTCCTCTCTTGAATTTTCTGGCAACAAGAGAAATAAATTCATCATCCGCATCATCTCTATCATCATTGAATTTGGTAATGTTAATATTTTACATGGATTTGAATGCCATTTAATCTATTTCTCTAATTTTTGTTTCCTCTAGTTTGACTCTCATTTCATAAGCCGCCAGACTGCTTATAAAATCATCATAAGAAAGTTTAGATAGATCTCCTTCCATTAGGGATGACACTTTTGGATTTTACATAGGTGGAATCCTTCTCAATATTTTATTCACAATGTCAATATCATTAATTTCTTCACTAAGTTCTATAATTTCTTTGAAAAATTTAGTAATTTGATTAAAAAATCTATGTACATTTTCATTTGGATGCATTTTAAGATCATCAAAATTATTGTGAAAAATATGGAGTTTGACCTCCTTCACTTTTTTATCTCCATATATATTTTCCCGTTTCTCCCACATGGACTTATCTAAAGTGTAACTCATCACATTTAAATAGATTTTATCAGATAGAGTTGCTGTAAGATAATTTTTTGCTTTGGCATCTACATCAAGCATTTTCCTATCCATTTTAGTCATAACAATACCTGTTTCATCACTGATCTTAATACCTTAAGCTATGGAAAAAATATTTTCCATCCTAAGGGTTTTTATATGAAGTATCATCCTATCCTTAAAAATATGGAAGTTTATTCCATGAAAGAGGGGGAATCTCCTGAAATTCAATAAATTCTCCATGAAAACAACAGATAATAGATTTAACATCAAAAACTTGTAAGCTTTGATACCACTTGTAGGACCCTAGAACACCCTGAGAGGGGAGGGGTAAATTATGGTATCAAATTTTTATTTTAAAGTTATGGATCTTATTCTCACGTTGGTAGGAACTTGTAAAACCTATCTCATGGAATCTTACAACTATTAAACATTCATATGTAGAGATACAACACAACAATTTTATTTGGTTCACCACTAAGGGCTAGTCCAAGGATCATACAAGAATTTTTGGGATAAAAAACTGTCTTCCTTAGAACACTTCCATGAACTTCCCCTAGCTCACTACCTTAGGTTAAGTCTTAATTAGTCTGAAAACTTGAATATCACATGAGTATATTGGGCATTTGAGTCTTTTTCCTTAATTATAATGATAATTTTCTTACACCGTAGACTTGAGTTGATGCACTTGAAAGCACTATTCACTTAAACTAGATGTTTAACACTACCATTTGTGAATAAACCATCCTTCGTGAAGCCCCATTCATGTTTCAAAGAAATCCTAGAATTCGTAAAACCACACACATTCATGAATATCCAAACATTCACAAAGCTCACAGCCTTCACAAAACACTAAGTCTTTACAAAACCCCCAGTCTTCATGAAACTCCATTTTTTGAAAAACTTTAGCATAAGTTAAGACTTAACAAGTATTTTTATGATGCTCAAGATCACAAATAATTCCTGATTCATGAAGTTCCTAGAATTCATGAATTCAAATCAATTAAACCTATTATCTATTTCTCTTTATGTTTTAAAATGAGGGGTGTCCACCTATTTATAGACATTTTGTTTAATGAAGACACCAAGTTTCCAAAGGACTTTTCAAGAACCTATTTATCCATTCTCGTGAATCTCCTTTATTCACGAGTCATCAGTGAAATTATTCCTATTCATGAATCTATTTGCAGTCACATAGATACCATCACCCCATCATGAATTTGATATCCTTCAAACCTCCTTGGATCTGATTTCTTCATGAATATACATACCTGTGTGAAACACCAATATTAGAGAAATCCACGCCTTTACTATATTTTAATGATTCAATCCTGGAAATTCACCTTTTGCAAATCTTTCTACTTTATCTTAATTTTGAACTCCAAAAAATTAGAAAACATTGGGAAATGACACCACCTTTAACACTAAATCCATATACACCATAAGATCAATTTCCTTGAAGAATCCATAATCAACCCTAGTGTGGATTTATAAAAAACACAAAATACACTCCATTTCTAGTTAATGTAAAGCCTTAGTTCCAACATCCACTCCACTTCTTTCCTGGTACCAACCCATCACTTGTGTTCCATACTTCCCCAACCAAATTTGAGTGTGGAAGGACTTGAACCTGAGCCAGTTCCATCTACAGGGAGTATATGCCTTACATGATACCACTTGATGAACCCCTAATTGGCTAAAGGATATCGAGTATCGAGGTATTTCTAGGTAGTGTCCTCCTTAAATGGAACCACTTGATTTACCTTCTATAGGCTAAAGGATATTGGGTAATCGGGCATTGTCAAGCGCTACACCACACCTTTCTTGGGACCAATCTAGAACCTATGTACTACACTTCCCTAACTAAATTCAGGTGTGGAAAGACCCAAACCTAATCCAGTACTATTTCTAGGGAGTGGAAGCCTTACACAATACTACTTGAGTGACCCCCAGTACTATTTCTAGGGAGTGGAAGCCTTACACAATATTTTATTATTATAATTATTTAAACAAGAAAATTATAACATGGACGTTGAACTTTGTAAAATGAATAGTAATAACTAAATTTTAAATATTATTTATAATGGTTTCATATAAATAAAACATATTGAAAATGAAATATATAATTTTTTGTGAAGTCTATATATTTTGAAAAATAATATTTTCTAAAAAGAACCGTTGTTTATGTCCATGTGTGAACAATAATAAAATTAATTTGAGACACTTAAAAATTTAATTTGATAAAATATACTAAATTTTTTAATTAATAATTTTAAAATTATATTAGGGTGAATTTTTGGGATTTTTCTGAAAAACTTCATTTTGGGATTAATAGTGAAAAATACTGAATTTTAATCAAAAAATTTATTTTTTTATAATTTATTTATATAGTTAAATTTTATTTTAATTTGGTTTTAAAGTATAATTAGATCAATTATATATAAATTAATCCGATTTATGTCATTTTAACCAATTTCACATTGAAATTGGATATAAAAACATTTCAATATTTTGAACTTTTTCTCTTTAAAAGCTAGTTGTTTCGACCCATCTACGAGATTAATTTTAAATTAATTTCTACCACTTAAATGATTAGAATTTAAAAAATGGATTTAATATTTGTAATAATAATAATTTATAATTTCTAATAAGGCCAAATTAATTTTTTTTACAAAAATATTAGTGAAAACAATTAAAATTAATTACAACGATTAAGGTAAAAATGAGTTTACTTAGTGGTTAAACTTTAATCTTAAGAAGATAAATGAACTAGAAACTTGTCCAAAATCAATTTGATTGAAATATTTATACCATTTACCCTCTTATATCTAATTTTTTTATTATTTTATGCACATTATGTATAGGATACTGCCAATAGTTTTTACCTTTTTGTATTTACAAGAATGTCACTCTTCCTCCACAATAAAAGGGCACACCCACCTCAATTATTCACACATATCAATCCATTTGTATCTTCAAAATCCTAGAAAAATAATCTAACAAAGTATATCCCTTAATCATGGAGCCTCTATTTGGGAATAAATACAACGAAATAAGTCTTTTGGTGAAAACCAAAAGGAGTTTCCTGAAGAAGAGGTAACATTCTTCAACGTGTATTTTTATTTTGTTTACTTCTCCATCCCCTTAAATTATTATTATATAAATATTGTATAATAGCCTTCATATTATAAATATAATGAGATATTTTTATGTTAAGGTTATTACCCACACCTTCACACTCTTATATAAAATGTGATGCATTGTCATCATTTGTGTGTATGGTAGACAATAGCCTTGCGAACCAATGTCGTTTGTTCTTCCATTACCACCTATAAAGGTTGGTAATAATGATGGAAATTATGTTTTTATGATATATATGATATTTATGATGTATTTATTCTTATTTAATTATTATATAACACATACCTTCATGATTTCAATTTTGTGGGAATACGATAACATTGTTTGTGGACATGTGGACTATTGCATCCTCAAAGCGCTGTGATTCATTCACGCTTTATATGGAATGTATTAAGGATGGGTTTAATAATATATATATTTTATATATGAAATAATAATTTTACTAAAATTATTATATATATATATATCATTTACTTTTCTTTCTTTTAATATGGAAAGAAGATGGAAATAATGTTCATGCATAGGTACGACCTACCGTCTCCATGAACACTGTATCTCATTTTATATTTATATATTTTATAGATTATTTTAAATACGTTTATACTGAATATATATGATATTTATATAATGTTTTAAATTCTTTATATGAATAAATAATTATATAAGTAAGAGGACCAAAAATATAACAAATCAAAACACATGCGAAAAACAAAGCGATTATTACCCAAAATGTAACTTTAACAAGGAATTATTAATAAAAGGGTAATAAAATGTTATAATAAAATAAGATATGGTATGATATGAATTAATATGATTCTTTAATATATTTATAATAAACTTATATTTATTATACATGATTTTTTAATGAGTATGATGAAATTTAAGACATAAGGTAAGAGGATTTCTAGTCTCACTTTTATTTATATGAAACTTCTGTCATATTCACTACTTGTTTCTTTTGTGTGGTGTATACACTGCCTATGAATGTATTATATTATTATTAAACTTAAATTTATTGGTATTTACATATCCATATTATGATCTCTCTTTCATGGGTTTTATAGTTCAAAATTTACCAAATCGGTAAGTTAATTTAGTCTCAATTTGCCTTCTTTGAGGCGCATGTTATGTTTTGCACCTACATTATTTTACAAGGTGCATATAATACCCTTTGAAATGTTAGATCATGAATAAAATTATTTTAATGATATTTTATGCTTCATTTAATTTTATTACTTCACGGGGATTATGATTCAAAGTTACTCAAGTGGTATAAGTTTATTGCAATAATCTCATCATTTATTAGGATTGTTTATGATTATGCTTCAATTAATGAAATATTATGATACATATATCAATAAATCTCCTAAATTTTATCATCCTATGATTATTAATGATATCTTCATGTAATGTTACCATTTTCTACACTCTTTTTTTACTTTAGATAATTATGAAAATAATTTTTAGAAAATTCGACTTCATTTCTCTCTACGGTCAGAAATTTGTTTTCTTTAAAAACTATGTTTTCTAAAAATGTTTTAAAAAATGTTTTCAAATGATATTTTAAACTTATTTTCATTAAAAAATGATTTAATTTTTTTTAAATCTTCCTTTATAAGTTTTTAATGCTATTTTCAAATAAAAAGTTTTTTAAAATGATTTATGTTTTAAAAAGTGTTTTCAAAGTAGAAAGGATATTTTCCTCGAGAATGTTTTTTAAAATATATTTAAAAAATTACTTTCCATATAAGATGAAATTAGTTGGTGTTACTCATACCTTTATAGGGATATGATCCAAGAGTACCGTTCATATTATTTCTCTGAATGATTTACATTTTTATGGAATGATGTCTATGACACTTGTTTCTCTTCCATAGGCTATATTCTCATGAAACCAGCTTCTTTTAATGGGTTATGATTTGATGAAATAATTATGAAAACTGTAACTTTTCTATAGGTTATGATATGATGACATGTTTATGATACCCATTTCACTTCATGGGTTATAATATGATGAATTTCTACGATCTTATGGAACACATATGTATGATTTAATTATGAGACAGGTGGGATATATATCTACCTCAAATGTGTTGGGTAAAGATTTATATCTCATGAGATAGACCTAGCTGGAACGAGGAGTGAACTCAGTTCAATAAAAGAGTTTTTCTGCTAAGATAGTCTTAAGAATGAACCTTTACTACTAATATGGTTTAGGGAGTGTATCCATTCCACTAAGATAGACTTGTAAATAATCCTTGACTACTATAGAAATAATTTTATATGTTTATGTGTATTCCACAATTCCATGTCTAATTCCTATGTTATGATTTCATGGCCTATGATCTTGATTCCCTTATGATTCATGTCTTAAGAACTACCAATATTTATTCTATGGTTATTTTTTATGATATTTGATATACAGGGTATGATATTCCAATGTTATGATCACATTCTCGTACCATCATGTGCATGATTATGCTTACATATCTCCCTTATTTACCCTTACCAAGAATTTTATCTCACCCTTTATTATGTTTCCTTTCCCCAGGTTATGAAGGTATGCATTATTTATGTGTCCAAAAAGGGTGATAGTTATAGAGAACCTAGTGTGAGATGATGTATCTCACTTATGATCCATTGTTTATGCTTCCATGTTTCCAAAGGCACAAAAAAATTACAGTCTTTGGGTGTCTGTTTTTTTAATGTATTAAGTATTCTGCAAAAATGACATAATCTCTATTTATGTTAAGTGTGGGTATCTATAGTTGGAATTAGAGAAAAATTTTAGTTAATCTTTGGAAACTAGGATAAGAAAACCTTAGTGAAGATAACTATGGAAATTTTTCTAATGATAAGTCTATGCATGAGTCAAAGTATAGGAAAATGTCCTGGAATTTTAGTAAAGGATATATTGAGTGGTTTCCTAGAAATACAGCCTTGTCTAGACTCTACGAGTGGATGTGGCTCTCACATAGATGTACATTGGGGTAAAAAACCCTAAAACACCATATTGAGCTAGACACAATCAGGAACTGGTGCATGACAACATGCCTTGATGAACACCTAGTTTGGAACTCATAGGGGATATGATTTGTAAATTCACAAAGTCTTTTCAAACCATCATGGTGTATTTTAATATAAGTTTGACATGAATGACCTAAGATAAAACTAAGGTGTCATAGATTAAATATGGTGTCATAATTTAGATCTCCTATATGTTATTTTTCCATAATTATGTGGTTCCCCACTATGATAATTTTTCTTACTCTATGTTTTTTGGTTTTATTCAGTGTTTGGAACTTGAAGAAATCACATTAATACTGATTGAGATGGAAAATGAAACCATTATCCTCCTGATAAAATTAATTTTATGATATCTATAATGAAAATTATAATTGATATGCTCACCCAAATTTCTCAAGCTATGAATCATGCTGAACTTTCAAACTATCAAAGGAGGGAACAATATTCTATTGAGTCCTTCATGAGGAAATTTCCAACTTATTTCAGTGGTTATTCTAATACACTAGTTACTGAACAATGGATCAATACCACTAAAAATATATTCCCCATTATTTAGTGTTCAAAACAAGGGAAAGTCATTCTGGTTGTTTATTATTTAGAAGGTGAATCAGACCAGTGATAGACTCTAATAAATAATATGAGATAATAAGATGAAATTAAATCCATATATTGGGATGAGTTCAAGAAATTATTATTCAATAAGTAATTCCTCATATTCTATGCACAAAAATATAGAAGGAGTTTCTCCAGTTAAAGAAAAGGGATGATGAATCTATTGGTACCTACAGGGATAGTTTTACAAGACTTGTGAGGTATGATTTTGGTATTATCATCCAACCTAAAAGTAAGGTTGATCGATTATTCAGTGGGTTAAAGCCAAGTCTCAAAATGGAATTATCCATAAGATACTTTAGTAACTATGAAGATATTATTCATTGTGAAATCAAGGTTGAAATGGAGGTTGGAGTTACATATCAATATCATGGTTTTGATAAGAAAATAAATATTGATTTCAAAGTAAAATCTAAAATCTATGGAGATAAGAATATGAACTTTCCTTTATGATCTAAGTGTGGGAAGAAGCATAAAGGAAATTTTATTAAGGGGTATAATAAATGTTTTAAGTACAGACTATAAGGTCATTGGGAATTTGATTGTCGAAGTGATGGGAAGAAGTTAGCTAACAATGAGAATAGAGAGAAAGATATACAGAATGAACCTACCCCACTTTAGCGATTCAAGTGTAAAGAGAATGAGAATTATGCCAACCAGTTCCCAAACTTGAAGGTTAATTATGACGACTAATGTCAGTAACCTCTTAATCCTAGAGACAAGGGGAAATGTCAACTGATCACTATTTATTATGAGGGGTGTGATAATAACGTGGTGAAAGATAAACTTTACATCCACTTTAGAACTGATAATGTATTATTTGATTATTCCCACTCTTTCATATCTAAATAATTTTCTAAGGGTATTAAGATTCCAACCAAAATATTAGATGTGGAATTAGTAGTGAAAACCCCTAATTTTATGATGATTGTATCTCAAGTCTATGATTCCTCTTTGGTTGAAATTTGTGGGAATGTGCTTTCTATAAATTTTTTCATTATTCCTTTGATTAAATTTAATACCATATTAGGCCTAGAATTAATTTATCTACATAAATCCCACATCAATTGTTGAGGAATGGAATTTATGTTTGATATTTCAAACTAACCTATGAATATATATTGATGTAATGATAAGTATAAACTTACTATAGAGATTACATCCAATATATGAGTCTTAATTACCATTCAGAAGGTGTTTTTATCTTAAATGGTTGGGGATAAACTCAAAATCGATGATATTCCTATTGTTTATGATTTTTTCAATGTCTTTATGGAATATTTTCCTAGCCTTCCACCAAAATGTGAAGTTGAGTTCTCAATATAACTCATACCTGGTTCCACACCAATCTCAAAGACTCCATATAGAATATCCCCACTTGATTTGTTGAATTAAAGAAGAAACTCCAAGAAAACCATGATAATGGATTAATTTAGAAAATTATTTCACCTTGGGGTGAACCTGTTATTTTTATAAAAAATAAAGATGGATCAATGCGACTGTGCATCAATTATCAGAAGTTGAACAAGATCATTATCAAGAACAAGTATCATATTTCCCATATCGATGACTTGTTTAATCAACTGTGCCGAGATCAATACTTTTCCAAGACCAAAATTCATTCTGGATATTATCAATTAAGGGTTAATAATGATAATATACCCAAGACAAAATTCTATACAAGGTATAGAAACAATGAATGTATAGTGATTCCATTCAGCCTTACTAATGACCCTACCATATTCATATATTTGATTAATAGAGTCTTTAGATATTAACTTGATTAGTTTTTTGTATTATTTATAGAAGAAATTATCATCTACTCAAAGATAAAGGAATAGAATGAATAAAACTTGGGAATTGTACTAAAGACCCTAAGGAAGAAGAAAGTGTATGAAAATTTTAAAAAGTGTGAATTTTGGATGAAAAAGTTTTCATTTTTTCATCATATAATCTCAAGAGAGGGTATATCAGTAGATACATCAAAGATGAAGGCTATTGAATATTGGACTAGACCAACCATGGTGACTGATATCCATAGTTTTCTTGGTTTATCTAGATATTATTAACGATTTTTGGAGAATTTCTCATGACCATATAATCATATATCCAACTTAAATCAAAAGGGTTCAAAGTTCCTCTAGACATATGAATGTGAGGAAAATTTCAAGGTACTAAAGAGAAGGTTAGTCAGCGCATCTATTCTTATATTACCCTATAGTAGATGAGTCTTTGTAGTCTATAGTGATGCACCTAATAAAGGATTGGGATGTGTTATTATATAGAATAATATGGTTATAGCATATGCCTCATGACAGTTGAAGACTCATGAGAAAAATTACACAACTCATGATTTGGAGTTAGATATGCTAATTTTTTCATTGATGATATGGAGGAATTATCCTTATGGAGAAAAGTGTGATATACATATTGATTTTAAAAAGTTTGGAATATATATTCACATAGAAGGAGTTGAACATGCACCAGAGAAGATGGTTAGAGATGATAAAGGATTGTGATTTCTCAATACATTACCACCCTAGAAAAGAGAACATGGTGGTTTAACTTTGAGTTGAAAGGATCATGATAACATATCCATGAAGAGGATAAAAAAAGATCCAATATTTATGGATTTCCAAATATGGATCTAGAAATACTAAAGGAAGGGGGAAAATATTATCTTTCTCAATATAATGTTCAACCATATATCCAAGTGAAGATTAAAGAGGCACAAAAGGAATATTTAGAGCTGAAAAACAAGGTTATAAATGTTCCTGATTTTAACCTTGATCATGATGGAGTGATAAGGTTCAGGAACTATGTATGTGTTCCTTCCATACCATATTTGATGAAGGATTTGTTAGAGGAAGATCATAGTTCTACACTCTCTATTCATCCCGAAAGTAAAAATATATATAGAGATCTAAAATAATACTTCTGGTGGGATGACATGAAGAAGGATATCACAGAGCTTGTATCTCGGTGCTTGGTATGCCAACAAGTTAAGACTAAAAGGAAAAAATCATAAGGGGATGTTACATCCATTACCCACACCAGAATGGAAATGATAGAACATAACTATATATTTTCTTGTTGGAATCTCCAAAACATATAAAAGGATAATGCAATTTTGGTGGTTGTCGATCACCATACTAAGTTAGTACACTTCATTGCTATCAGAGAAGAATTATTTCAATATTATCTTGCCATGATATATAATAAAGTAGTGGTTAGGTTACATGGTGCACCACATTCCATTGTATCTAATCAGGATCCAAGGTTTACCACAAAGTTCCAAAAAAGTCTTCAGTAATCCCTTGACACAGAATTTCATTTTAGCACTACTTATCATCCTCATATATATGGTCAGTCTAATATAAAAATTAAAACTCTAGAGGATATGTTGAGATCCTATTATTTTGATTTCAAAGGTTATTTGGATCAATATCTTCCTGTAATTGAGTTTTCTTACCACAATATTTTTCACTGAATCATTAAGATGACACCTTATAAATCCCTCTATGGAAATAAATGTTGATCTCCAACATGCTGGAATGAATTTCGAGAAAAAATCTATTGGGATCTGAGATCACTGAATAAATGGCTAAGAAGGTTAAAACCATTCAGATTCATATCAAGGTAGCTCAAAGTGGGAATAACTTTACGTTGATAACCATCAACATGATATATAATTTGAAGTCAGTGAGAAGGTGTTTCTATGAATTTCTCCCTGGAATAAGGTTATGATATTTTGGAAGAAAGGGAAACTAAGGCCTAGGTATATCGGTCCCTTTGAGATTCTCGATCATATCGGGATAATAGCCTATCTCTTGGAACTTCTACTAAATCTATATCAATTCCATGATGCGTTCCATATCTCTCTCTTGAGGAAGTACATACCTAAACCTTCACATGTAATGAACTCAAAGGCCATACCACCAGAGCAAGATCTTTTTATGAGGAACAACTAGTTGAAATTCTGGATCATATAGAGAAGGTTCTACAAAACAAGACCAGTCACCTGGTCAAAGTTTTGTGGAAAAACTACCAGTTAGAGGAAGATACATGGGAACTTGTTATGATGAGGTATAAGTATCTTCACTTATTTAAATCAGAGTGATGAATTTTGAGGGAGAAATTCATTTTAAGGGGGGTGAATGTAACAAACTGAGTTTTTATGAACCTTTTTTCGAATAAATTAAATTTATTTGATGTATTTTGTTGCAAGATTCAAAAAGTTAAACTTTCATTATATTCTAAACCATGTTAAACTTGTACTACATGAAACATCGACTTATCTTGTGTTACACACAACAATGAGTTTCTACGAAACAACATTTTAATATTATAATTTTTTAAACAAGACAGTTATAACATAGAAATTGAACTTAGTAATATGAATAGTAATAAATAATTTTTAGATATGATTTATAATAGTTTCATATAAATAAATCATATTGATAATGAAATATATAATTTTCGGTAAACTCTATATGTTTTGAAAAATATTCTTTTCTCAAAAGTTCTTCTTTTTTATGTCCTTCTGTGAAAAATAATAAAACTAATTTTAGAAAATTTTAGAAATTTAATTTGAGAAAATAAAATTCATTTTTAAATTAATAATTTTAAAATTATATTAAGGTGGGTTTTTTTTGGATTTTTCCAAAAAAACTTCATTTTTAGTGAATAGTGAGAAATATTGAATTTTAATTGAAAGATGCATTTTATTCTAATTTATTTTTATAGTTAAATTATATGTTAATTTTGTTTTAAAGTATAATTAGATAAATTATACATCAATTAAATCAATTTAGGTAATTATAATCAATTTCATATTGAAATTGGATATAAAATCATTCCATTCTTTTAAACCTTTTTGCTTTAAAAATTATTTTTTTTCATCTCATCCACGGGATTAATTTTAAATTAATTCATATGTATTTTATTATTAGAATTTTAAAAAATGGATTATATATTTATAAATATAATAATTTAAAATTTTAATAAGTCTAACTTAATTTTTTACCAAAAAATATTAGTGAAATAAATTAAAATTAATTATAGTTATTAAGGTAAAAATGAGTTTACTTAGTGGTTAAAATTTAATCATAAGAGAAACAATGACCTAAAAATGTGTAAATAAATCTATTTTATAGCCATATTTTGACCATTTTTACTGTTTTATAAAATTTGGTTCATTATTTTAGGAACATGATATAAGGGAGACCTCCTAATAGTGTTTAGATTTTTTTTATTTACAAGAATGTCACTCTTCATCCACTATAAAAGGGAACTCACGCCCTCACTTATTCACACATATCAAGCACTTTTTTCTCATAAAAAACCTACTCGAATAAGCTCCAAACTTCACTACCATCATTATATAATCCTCCCTTTGGGAATAAATCCAAAAAAATAATTTCTTTGGTGAAAACCAAAATGAGTTATCCGAAGAAGAGGTAATGTTCTTCAACATGCATTTTTGTTTTGTTTCCTTCTCCACCCCATTAAATTATTATTATATCAAGATTATATAATAAACTATGTATAATAAATATATTTAGATGTTGTTATGTTAATGTTATTACCTACACCTTCACACACTTCCATCAAATGAGATACATAATCATCATTCGTGTGTATGATAGACTACCACCTCATGAACTGATATCATTTTTTCTTTCATTACCACCTATCAAGGTTAAGAATAATAATGAAAATTATGTTTTTATATGATATATATAATATTTATGATACCTTTATACTTATTTAATTATTATATAACACATAACTTCATGATTTCTATTTTGTAGGAATACGATAAAATCGTTTGTGGACATGTGGACTAACACCCCCTCAAAGCGATGTGATTCGTTCATGATTTACATGGAATGTATTAAAGTTGGGTTAAATAAAAATATGTGTTATGTTTTAAATATTAATTATACTGTAATTATAATATATATATCTATGTATGTACCACTTACTTTTCTTTCTTTCATTACGATAAAAAGATGGAAATAACGTTCATGTGTACGTATGGCCTACTGTCTCCATGAACGATGTATCTCCTTATCTATTTATGTTTTTATAGATTATTTTAAATAAATATATAATAAATATATATTATATTTATATCATATTTTAAATTCTATATATTATTAAATAATGATATAAGTAATAGGACCAAAAATATAACAAATCAAAACACATGTGAAAAACAAAGTGTTTATTACCTGAAACGTAACTTTAACATGGAATTGTTAATAAAAGGGTAATAAAAAGTCATAATAAAATCATATATGGTATTATATAAATTAATATGGTTCATTAATAGATATATAATAAACTTATATTTATTATACAGGAGGTTTTAATGAGTTTGATGAGAGTCAAGAGATAAGGTAAGGGGATTTCTAGTCTCACTTTTATTTTCATGAGACTTATGTCATATTCACTACTCGTTTCTTTTGTGTGGTGTATATACTTCACATGAATGTATTATATGATTATTATACTTAAATATATGTATATTTACATATCCATTTGATTATTTCTCTTTCATGGGGTTTACGGTTCAAAATTTACTAAATTAGTAAGTTAATTTTGTCTCAATTTTCATTCTTTGAGACACAAGTTATGTTATGCACCTACATTCTTTTTTGAGGTGTATATACTTCAATTTGACATGTTATATCATGAATATAATTCTTTTAATGATATTTTATGGTTCATTTAATGTTATTATTTCATGGGTATTATGATTCAAAGTTACCAAAGTGGTACGAGTTCATTGCTACAATCTTATTGTGTATCAGGATTGTTTATGATTATTTTTCCATTGATGAAATATTATGATCCATATCTCAATAAATTTCATGAATTTTATTATAATATATTTATTAATTAAATATTCATGTAATGTTACTATTTTTCCACTCTTTGTAATCAATATAATCAAGAAAATATTTTTAAGAAAATCCAACTTCATTTCTCTTTTCAGTCAGAAATCTATTTTTTCCAAAACCATGTTTTCTAAAAATGTTTTCAAAAATGTTTTAAAAAGATATTTTAATATTATTTTAAAATAAAAAATATTTAAATTATTTTCAAATCTTCATTTATAATTTTTAAAATAAATTTTCAAATAAAAATGTTTTTAAAATGATTTATGTTTTAAAAAGCATTTTCAAAGTAGAAAGGATATTTTCATCAAGAAATGTTTTAAAATATAATTAAAAAATTATTTTTCATATAAGTTGACATCCATTGGTTTTAATCATGAATTTTTGGGGATATGATCCATGGGTACCATTAATATTATTTCTTCTAATGGTTTAGGTTTTGATGGAATAATTTCTATGATACTCATTTCACTTTCATGGGTTATATTCTTATGAAACTTGTTTTTTTTAGAAAAGTGATGACATGAACTAGTTTCACAGCTCATGTCATCAAAGGAATTTATTAAATGAAAAGTTTCAATACAAAACATGAGGAGTAATGTGATTACTCCAGTAGATAATTAAGGGGGGGGGGTACAAGGAAACTCAAACAAATAAAAACCAGTACCCCAAATTAGCTCCTTCAAAATGCAGAGGGATCTTCCATCTAGGATCATCCAGCAAGTATCTTCACTTCAAGGGATAAAATACGTACCAAACCAGGCATATGACATGCATAATAACTTCAAACCAAGAATGAAAAGCATCTAATAGTCAGAGAAAACTCCAAAGCAGCAAACATACTGAGAAACAAGAAGCAAATGCAGACCAGCCAGACCAATCTAGAAAATATGGATGATAGACTCAATATAAATGAAGATTCAACACATAGAAGCAGCTCCATCCAAATAAGTTCCATGAAAAACAATACATGAATCAAAAACTCAAGGCAGGAAGAGAGAATGCATCATACAAATTGCTTGGTTAATAACCCAAAAACCAGGCAAGATCAATAGCCGTAAGACCAAGTAGAGAACATCCAGTAGTTGAAACAATTCTTGAAAAGAGATATTAAATAAAAGCTCTTGAAACCAGAAAACGGATCTTTGATGAAATCTTAACCAACTTTAATGAGCATCCTCGTCAGAACAATTAGAGGATTGTGATTATTCAGGCAGAGGTTCAGAAGGAAATGGCTGTCGAGAAATCTCAAGGGTAGAGCTTTTAGCCGCAAATGAACTTGTTGAAATGATTATGAAACCCATCTATTTTACAAAGTTTATGATATGATAAAATTCTTATGATACCCATTTCATTTCATGGGTTATTATATGATGAATTTTTATGATGTCATGACACACATATGTATGATTTCATTTAGATAAAGGTGGGATATATATCTTTCTAAAATGTATTGGGTAAAAATTTATATATATCATGAGATAGACATGGATGGAATAGGGAGTAAACTCAGTTAAATAAAGAATTTTTTCTACTAATATGGTCTTGGAAGTGAACCTTGACTACTAAGATGGTTTGGGGAGTGAACCCATTACACTAAGATAACATTGGAAATAATTCTTTACTACTATGAAAATCATTTCATATATTCACGTGTCTACCATAATTTCATGTCTTATTCCTATGTTATGATTTCATAGATTATACGCTTGATTACCTTATTATTCATATCTTATAAACTGCCAATATTTATGCCATGATTCATGTTTATGATATTTTATATGAAAGGTATGATCTTTTAATGTCATAATCACTAATCATGCCCTTATACTCATGATTATGCTTATATATCACCATTTTTTACCAGTACTGAGCATCTGAGCTCACCCTTTCTTATGTTTCTTTTACCTTTGTTATGAAGATATTAATTATGTATGATATGTATAAGAAGGGTTCTAGTTATGGAGAACCCAGTGGAAGATGATTTAGCTTACTTATAAACCAGTGTTTATGTTACCAAAGGCACTAAACTAATACTGTCTTTGGGCATCTGTTTGTGTAATGTATTAAGTATTCCATAAAAATGATGTAATGTATGTGTATATTAACTTTAGGTCACTATAGTAGGCTACTAAGAAGTGGATGAGAGTTAAACACCCAATAATTTTGGGTGGTTCCCAAAAAAAGGGAAGTATATATTGAAAGATATGAATGTTTTTGGTTGTTGTTTCTCAATGGTGTTGTTTTTTCCACATTCTGTGAACCTGAAAGCCTATATTTATTTTTGTGCATGTGTGTGTTTATTTTAATAAATTTTACAAAGCCATGGGCTTGGTTCACCAAACCATGATTTGATTCATCTTTGCTGTAAATAACCTAAAGCCCCTATATTTTTATTTTATTTTTTGATAATCCTCTTTTTTAACTGGGTTGAGAGGAAACCCTTAAATGATCTGAAAGCCTAGTGGCATAAGTTAATTACATGGACCATAGGCCTAGAAGCACAAGGTCATTATATGAACTGAAGGCCCAATCCCAAGACCCTACATTGAATTAGACCCTTTTTCCTTACCTTATACACCTGTCACTCCAACTATAGTCCCGACTTCATATCTGTGGTTATTCATCCCATCCTCCCATATGTGGGGTCTTTAACTAGTGTGTGCTAGCCGCTCCATGATGGAACCTCCATGTCTAATTGATCATCAGGTCTTGCATTTTCCTTTCTACTTATCCACTTGTTAGGAATACTCCAACGTAAAGTCCCTATCCACTATTTGTGGGCCTGGAGGCCCAGATCACCCAAAGGCCTGTGGTGCCCCAAAGGCGCAAATCTGTGGCCCATAGGTCCAATTTGGGTGAATAGTTCCACTACTACAATAACTAAAAAAAATATACCCCACCTGATTTTGAACCTTGGTCATTTGGATGTCTTGTTAAAGCCTGTACCACTCAGCTACATGCTCGTTGGTGGCTTGAGTTATCTTTGATTAATTAATAATATTAATAATATAATAATTAATAATTAATAATAATAACTAATTAATAATAATTTATAATTAATGATAATTTATAATATTTAGTAACCATTACTAATTAATAATAATTGATAATAATCGATAATAATTAATAATAATTGGTAATAATTATTAATAATAATTAAATATTATTATTAATCATAATTAATCATAGTCAATACCAATTAATTATGTAACACCCCAAGATTTCATAGTACATTATTTCTTCAAAATAATTCAATAACTTGCACCACACACAACACCGAGTTCAAGCGCACCACGACTTACCAAACTAGTTGTTCAAAAGCGGTTATGAATAGTATTAACTGAATATTGAACTTTATATAATCATTATAATTTTAGAATACATATTATGAGTTTCTTAGACATAATTTAAGAACAAATTCATTTTTTTCAGATAAAAGAAGTATTTTTAAAAAAAATGCAAATTTACCGCCTTTTAATGGAGACCTCTTTTTAAATCCAATATTTGAAAATTATATATATATATATATATTTAATTTGACTAAAAAAATTTATTCTTTAGAATGGGGACATAAAAATTTAATTTGTGTAAATTTTTGGAATTTTTCCGATAAAGTTCATTTTTTAATGAATAGTGAAAAATGTTGTATTTTAACTCAAAAGTGCCTTTGAATCTAATTTATTTATATGGTTAGATTATCTTTTTAATTGGTTTTAAAGTGTAATTATAATATATTTTTACCATTTAATCTAATGTTGTTTATTGTAATTAATTTCACTTTGAAAATGGACATAAACAAGTATCAATCTTTTGATAGTTATTGTTTCTTAAAAACACGCTATTTGTTTTAACAACAGGAATTAATTTTAAATTAATTAATGCCACATATATGTTTTTAATTTGGTAAAATAGACTTCATTTTTGAATTATTAATATCAAAATTAGCTTAGGGTGAATTTTTGATATTTTTCTGAAAACTTTCAATTTTTGATGAATAGTGAAAAACACTGAGTTATTATTTAAAACCGACTTTTTATTAAAATAATTTTTTATTTTATTTAAATTTATTTTAGGTCAAAATAGATACATAATACCTATATATGTTCAATGCAATTCATTGGAGTCATTTTATAATAATATTAGATATACAAAATTTTATTGAACTTTTCACCGTCTTTTACCCACCTCCTAGGAGAATTTGCAAATTCACATAAAACTTAATTTTACCACTTCTATGAGTGGAATTTCAAAAATCTGAGAGACACAGTTAAACTCAGTAAGTAAAATTTGGTTCAATAAGATGAAAATAATTTTTGGTGAATAGTAACTTTTGACTTATTCACTGCGATTAAAGTTAAATAGGGTAATTAAAGGTAAAAAGAGTATTGTAATAATTTAAAATTATATTAACACATGTCCTAAACTTATTGGATGAGTAATGGATGACCATGGGCATCCTTGTGTTGATTTTGGGACCCCATGGAGCCACTTATGAATGATAATGACACTTTAGATTAATTAATTTAAAGTAAAGGTAAAATTGACATAAACAAAAATCTTTTAGTAATTAATTTTTATATGGTGTTATACAAGTAATCTTTTTGACTATAAATATTCATCAGAAAGTTAAAAATATTTAATACATAATGGTATTTTTTAATAATTTTTATACATCGAATAAATTAAATTATTAATGACACAATAATGATGTAGTATTTACCTCCTTAATAAATGATTTAAATAAATTATATTATAAATATTAAAATAATATTAAAAACATGTCCAATTATTATTGGATGATTTTATTTCGACCATGAATCATATTATCTTCTACCCTAATGATTTTTGGACCATTAGAAACTGAATATCATTATATAATAAAATAATATTTTTATACTTCCCTAAAGAGCCCCTCCTTCCCCTTATAAAAGGAGACCACTTCTAACCAATTCCTCACACCTCTCAAGCCTTTAGGCTTGTCCAAAATCTACCAAATTAATCTCCCTACATCCCTCAACTCCTCCTAGAATCCTTATTTTAGGCAGAAGGCACTTCAAGAAGTCCTTTTGGTTCAAACCAAAGGAAGTTGCCCAAATTAAAGTTAACAGTTTCTCTTAACTTTTTTTATTTTATTTTACTTCTCCAAATCCTAAACTATTTTTATTCCTTTATTTCATAACAAAACCAGTATCCTCAATATACTAGGATGTTTTTATGATAAGGTTTTGAACTACACTTACACACACCTCCATCTAATGGGTGAAGAACATAATGTTTCTATGGATGGCCAACTAACGCCTCACGGAACGATGATTGTTCAATTACCTCCTACCGCCTCTCATGGTGTCCATTATGATTGCACTGTATTTATATATGATATATATATATTATTTTTATGTTTTCTTCATGCTTATGTATTTTTATTTTATATCATACCTTAATGGTTTCCATTATGGGTAAACGCGATAATTTCATTTGAGGAAGTGCGGACCACCGTCCCCTCAAAGTGATATGACTCATTGAAACCATATGTGGGATGTATAAAGGATGGAGTTAATGATATTATATATGATATTATACTGGAGTTATAATAAACCTATTCATCATTATGTTTTAATTTTATTAAAATAATAAATATAAATGAAAGTAGCATTCATGCGTACGTACGACTTACCGTCTTTATGAACGGTGCATTTCATTTCTTACCCAAAAATGATATGTACTATTATAAATACATGTATATACTGGATATATATGATATATATTATCTCTAAATCATTAATATCAATATCTATACAATGAAATTTTTACCATGTGAACAACTTGTAACTATAAGGTGTTCATTTTTGACTCAAGTACCAAATATCGACAAAACGAAAGTTATTAACTTAAATGATTACATAATGTTTATAACAAGATAATAAGTGATATAAAAGGAATAATAAAATTGAAAAATGTTATTAAGAAAGTATAAATTAACTTTAGTTTGTTATTCAGGATATTAAAGAATGAATGGGTCAAGTCGGACACGAGGTAAGGGGTTTCTTATCTCACTTTTAATTCCGTGAGATTTCCATTGTTCACCACTTATTTATTGCATGTGGTGTATTGTGTTCTGCCATTTGATATATATTATAATGATTATATTTATATTCATGATATTATATGATTCATTTGGTGGTTATTGAAAAGTTTTCATACGACTCGATTGATTACAACGAGGTAAGGGGTTTTCATCTCACTCCTTATTCCCGTGAGATTCATGCCATATTACCAATATTACCTTTTGTGTGGTGTATGTACTACCCATAATTGTATTATTTTTGTAATACAATTTAATTTATGTGTATTTACATATTCATTGTATGATACTTATTTCATGGAGTGTATGTTTTGTAAGTTACCAAATTGGTAAGGGTTAATTTCACAATCTCTTTATTATCTGAGGTTATTTTTACGCAAGTATCTATTGGGACCTCTTTATCATCCACATCCATGTTTCTTAAAAATGTATTTCAAAACATTTTTTATTTACTAGACAATGGGATAAAGTCATTTATAAACTTGTTTTACTTTTTATAAGATGTTTTGAAAGAAATCTTTTCGTCGTTTTCCAAACAAGTTACTTTATAACCTTTTCGACAAAACTAAGGTAAGAATGTCTTTGTTAACTTATATGGAGGGTGAAACTATTTTCCGCCGTTATAATATCATCGAAGATATCCTTACAAGATTATAAGAATATTTTCAAAATAAATGTTTTCTTTTATAATTATGTGACTTTAAATGATTTCAAAATTGAAAGAGATATTTCTCTCAAATAGTTTTGATTTCATCTATGTCAACATCCTTTGATAAATTTTACACTTGTTTGAAGTTGATTTATTATGATACAAATATTCCATATTGTATTTAAGGTTTTGTGATATGTTTGAATATGGATGAGTAATTTTTATGCCATTCATGGTTTAAGGTTAAAGTATTGGCATTTTGTATGCTAGTTTTAATACGAATGTTTATGTTATATTTCAAACTCTTCATTAGATGAATGTGTTGGACTAGTATGCTTAGGGTTGGGGACCGGTAAAAGTAAGCCCTCCGGGTTGGGGTCCATTTACAATAGACCCTACGGGATGGAGTCTGGTTACAGAGGCTCTCCGGGATGGAGTCTGGTTACAGAGGCTCTCCGGGATGGAGTCCGGTTACAGATGCTCTCCGTGATGGAGTCCGGTTATAGAGGCTCTCCGGGTTTGGGTTCGGTTACAGTTAGCCCATAGGTCCTAGAACAAGGCCTTGACATAGAAATTAAAGTCTGGTACTATACATTCCCTCATTATGAAAATAATATTGATGGTTCATGTGGTCATTCAACTAGTAGAATACCCATGATTATGTTTTATTATGGCATTATTTACTCAGCTCATATTCCTACCATAAAAGTATTCATGTTTATTATTAGTAAAGGAATGTGATTTCAATTATTCACCATGATTAATATTTATGTTATCTTCTACTGTATTGTTTACCCTTACTGAGTGTTTGAGCTCACCCCTTTCTATGTTTTATTTTTCCTAGGATTCTAAGAAGTGTATTGTGATTGATATGTAGGGTTAAGCTAAGGGAATAATGATGTTCATAAAGGATCATTTATGTTGTCTTTTATTTTCTAATGTGTAATGTAACGTTCATGTATGGAATCTATTTTCTAAGACTGCTAAACTGATCGGTCCTTCAGGACTTGATTTCTCGTAATCATGCCAAAGTATTAAAATAATGCACCGACTCTGGGTAACTGGGGTCGGGGCATTACAAATTAATAATTAGTAATAATTAATAATTAATAATTATTAAATAATAAATATTAATAATTAATAATTATTATTGATAATTATTATTGATAATTATTATTAATTATTATATATTTATCATTAATTATTAGTTATTAATAATTTTTTTAAAAATTAATATTAATTTTTAATTATGTAAAAAATTATATTATTAATTGTTAATTGTTAATTTTTAATTTGTAAATTTTATTATTAATTATTGATTATTGATAATTTTATTTTTAATTATAAATTATAAATTATTCATTTCTAAATTATATTATTAATTATTAATAAATAATAAATAATAATTGTTAAATTTTAATTAATAAGAATGAATTAGTAATGTGATGAGGCAAGTGCTAACAATTCGAATGCCAAAATTTCTTTAGAGGACCAAGCATGTGAAACACTAACTAGAGATCTTTGGTAAGATGCTGATGATTGGTTCAATTCACAGGTTGAGTTTCTTTTTCCTAAAATGAAACTGAAAATTTTGGCTTCAAAGACTACCTCAACATCCTGAAATTGTTATACGTCAACCTAGAATAGAGTTTTTCATCTAATCTGAAGCTGAATTATCATGATCTCTCATGGGAATTCAGGATTTTCTCCATGCTAGAGGACACTATAGACTCCTCATCATATGATGATCGTGAGCTTCCTCAAAAATCAAAAACATTAAGATGGGGGTGTTACCCATGGGGAAGAAGTAGGTACCTTAAGAACATGTGTTCTAGAGGGAAACATAAGTGCTCATCTATTGCTTTTTTTCTTTTGATGTGGGCATTATATACTTGTTTGAGCCCATCTATATTTCAACACTTTCCTTTTTTATTATAAATAATGGGGCGAGGCCTTATGGTTGTACCCTTTCCTTATTAAAAACAACAACAACAATTAACAATATTATTGGTAATTATTAATAACTATTTATAATTATTAATAATTACTATTATTTAATTAATAATTATTTATAATTATTAATAATTACTATTAATTAATTAATTAATTAATAATTATTAAATAAATTTAATTAATATTAATTTTTAATTATATAAATATTTATATTATTAATTATTTATTATTAATTTTTAATTAGTAAATTATATCATTAATTATTAATTATTATTAATTATTATATTAATAATATGATTAATTTATAATTTTTTTATTGATTAATTTTTTTATTATTAGTTATAGAATTATTATTTTACATAATAATTATTAATTATATTAATTATATTATTAATTTTTATTTATAATGATATTCATTATTTATATCAATGATAATTTATTTCAAATAGTTGTATTTTTAATTATTATTATAATCAATATATTATTATTAGAATGTTAGAAAAATGAAACTAAATCTCTCATGAAAAGTCTATAAGGGGTGTTAAGGCCCCTCCCCTATAAAAGGGTGTCCTGGGTGGAGTTTTTAGTTATATTTTTGAATTAATTAATTACTGGTAATTCATAATAAAAAATAAATATTTAAAATAATTTTTAAAAGTTTGTTATATATATATAACAAAAGAAAAAAATAAAAATAAAAATAAAAAAAATATTTTAAAAACTGTTTTTTATTTTATTTTATATATATAGTCAAAATTAAATAAAGTTCAATACTTTCAAAAAATGGGTGGAGTGTGCCAAATGTATTGATGTTCTCTGCCTAGACGAATGAGCATCAAATAAATTGATGCTTGACTATCCCATATTCTAAAAAAAACCAAACCAAGAAAATTTGAAAATAAAATAAAATAATTCATTATGAAAATTTATCTGAAAAATGGGACCTAGATTGATTCCAATAAATTACAATTATTTTCCATTCAATAAATTAATATTATTGTGAATTATATTTTCCAACTAACTTATTGTGATCAATATCACCTCTTAAAAACATTAGTTATTTTTAAGAAGTATTATTTTTGAACACAAGTCTTGCGTGTTTGTTTCAAACCATACAAGTTTTTTTTTGTGAACACACTTTGTTCAATATGCATGTGTGTGTGTTTGTGTCTGTGTATACATTTTGAAGAAAGAAAAAAATCCACTCAAACATGTTCTAAATCCATAAACACAAAAGATAAAGCCTCACAAGGCAGAGAACTAAACCAAACTAACATAGCTGAAGAATGATGAGACTTAACAATATAATGAACTACCATATTACCATCCATTTTCATGAAAGACAAGGAACAATGAGAAAATTCATATGATCCACACCAGATCTCATCGAGGAGGATCCCCAAGTAGAGATAGTGGGGAGGGAATTAACCAAATAGATAAGATAGAGTAAATATGACTCCAGAATAACTTTATGCCAACCTTTATCTCTATCAAACTAGAGGCTAACACAAAGCACAATAGTTTCACCAACCTATGGACTCCAATTAGTTGAGAATTCGTATCACATAGAAATGAGGTTGAGTCCCCATGAAATTCAGGGCTCATGAACCTTGAACCTATTATTTTTGAAATTCACAACCCTAACCCTACCATGTTATATTTATGACTATCCATTTAACTACCCTAACCCTTTAATTACTCAAATAGAAATTCAAATATTTAAATTTTACTTATAAATCTAAGAAAAACAAATTACAAAATTATATAATTTTATTTTTTAATTTTATTTATCATTTTATAATATATAGTTAATGAACTACTAATAATTAATTTAAATGAGTTGAAATTTAATATTTTTTTATAAATATAATATAAAAAAACTTATAATAAATAAGTATGTTTTATAATTGTAATGTAATTTAGTAATTGAATATTGATTAACATAACCGACTTCATGTTCATTTAAATCTAAAAGTACTACCCTAAACCCTCCCATTTAATAATTGGGTTATCAATTTTCTAAAAAAAATTAGTGTTATTACTATTATTGAAGAAAAACAACAACAAAAACTATTATTACTATATAAAAATATTATAAATATAAATAAATACATATATACATGTATATAGGTTAAAATAATAATATATAATTAATTTTGTGTTTGTGTATAATAAGTATTTATAATATATATCTATTTAGGTGTTAACGTATAATAAATACATATTATAACTATATATAATCTAACGATTAAAAAAATGATAAGAAATCTAATGTTTGAAAATGAAAAAATGGTTTATATTAATTAAATAATTAATAAAATATAAAAAGAAAAAAACTAATTCAGAATAGTGCCCTGTGTTTTCCTTGGGGAATAACAAACAATTTGAACAAAAATACCAATTTTTGGTCATTTTATCATTTTTCAGTCCTATGCTAGTATTAAGGTTCACTTTTGGTCTTAAAATGTCATTTTCCCATTATTTTTTAGGTTTTTATGGATATTCATTAACTAAAAATATATATAATAATTTATTAATGTATCGATTATATATATATTAATGATTCAACTATATATTAATGCATTAGTGTTTTGATTACATGCATTAATGTATATTAAATAGGAATAAAAATATTATAATTGTAAAACCGACCGACCTCAATCTGAATCACCTACAAAACTAAAAAATCCCTTCATAAATTATCTGTTAGTAGTTTCTATTTGATTCATCCTAGTTTTTATTTTTAATAAATGACCCGAGGAAGGGATAAATTCCAATTTTATCTCTATCATAGAGTGACAGAGTCGCTACTTTTTTTGGTTAGTTTGACTCAACTCACTTACCCTAAGTAAAAATTTATTTTCCTTCAAAATAAAGTTAAAATTTATTTTATACTCTCAATTTTAATATTTTTGTATGAAATTTAGTTAGGTTTAATTATTTTTGAATATTAAAATTATTATTTTTGAATGATTGGAGTGGAATATAGGATTGTTAAAAAATGACTACTTATATAGTATGATATTTGAAATAATTAACGTCAAAAAATTATTTATTTTTAAAAATTAAATATTATAAATATTTTTATTAATTATTATAAATTATCTCCAATTTTAAAAAAAATCAATTTTTTTTCACCCCATCACTACAGATTTTCCCTTTAAAAGCGCACAAAAAGGTATTTAATAGTGCTAAAAATGCATTATTTTCCTCAGCATCTTTAAAGTTAGTCCTCTATCATTGCTAAAGAAGCACTGATAATGGCCACTCTTTATCGGTTCTTTCATTAGTGTTGACAAAGGTGGATCTTTATCAGTGATTTAAATAACACCAATAAAGGCCAATATACTACTATGTGCTATTTTAATAACAACACATTGCATCACATACACCTGTAACCAATATGAAAATACACCTATATGAAAATATAAAATTTAATTGAAAAATTTTTTACATAAAAAATAAAAAAAACACTAATATATACATTTCAAACATTGTTTTATATAGTTACATTTATAATTAATATCCACAAACATTTAAAAACATTAATATTTCATCATCTTTAGCACCGGTGACCTCCTCTAAAAAAGATTGACTATTGTATCAGTTTCCAAACAAAACACCCCAACCTGAGAAAAATAATCCACCTGTATAAGAAATCAAATCTTATATTATTAATAGTAAAACGAAATAAATTAAACATAAATATGAAATAATACATAAATAAAATATCAATTTTAAATAAAAAGACACACTTGGAGTTATACCAGTCACACCATGCATCTTATTGTGGTGTGGTTGATTCCTACACATCACAAATGACTTATGGATCATTGTACCAAAGTATCAAAACAATACAAATGAATTTTATTGGTTTTTAGTTACTAAAATTAATGCCAATTTTAAATAAAAAGACACACTTGGAGTTATACTGGTCACACTGTGTGTTAGATTTAGGGGAGGATGATTCCTATATGTCAAAAATTACTTATGGATCATGTTACTAAAGTATCAAAACAATCTGAATTTATTTACTTAGTTTTTAGTATGTCACTTTTTTTACTAAAATGTCATTTCAAACTAGAAGCATGCACTTTGAGTCATACCGATCACATCATGTGTTGGTTTGATGGGAGACTACTTTCTACACATCACAAATAACATATAAACCATTGTCCTAAATTATAAAGACAATCATAGCATATTTTCTTGGTTTTCATTGAGTGACATGAATTTTTAACTAAAATGTCAATTTTAAATTAATAACATATACTTTGAGTCATACAGGTCACACTGTGCATCAGATTGAGTTGTGGTTGATTTCTACATGTTAAAAATGACTAATGGATCATTTTCTTAAAGTATTAAACAATACGCATGTTTTTACTTGGTTTTCAATATTTCATTTGTTCTTTTTAATAAAATTAATTTCAATTTTAAATAAAAAGACACTTGGAGTCATATCGGTCACACCATGCATTAGATTTAAGTGCAGTTTATTCCCACATGTCAAAAATGACATATGGACCATTTTAATAAAGTATCAAGACAATCCTCAGTTTTCAATATGTCACTTTTTCTTTGTACTAAATTTAATTTCAATTTTAAATAAAAAGACACACTTGAAGTTATACCTATCACATCGTGCATCAGATTAAGGTGTGGTTGTTTCATATATGTCAGAAATGACTTATGGATCCTTTTCCTGAATTATCATAATAATACGAATGAGTTTGTTCAGTTTTCATTATGTAAATTGTTATTTTTATTAAAATTAATGTCAAATTTAAATAAAAAAGACACAATTGGATTCACATTGATCACACTGTTCATTTTATTGAGGTGAGGCAGGTTCTTACATTTAAAAAATTACTTATGAATCATTATATGAAACTATTAAAACAATCTGGATGCATTTTATTGGTTTTTGGTATGTCACTTGTTCTTTTTAATAAAATTAATGTCAATTTTAAATAAAAAACACATTTGGAGTCATATCAATCACACCACGCATCATATTGAGGTTTGGGTAATTCCTATATATAAAAAATGACTTATAAATTTTTTTTCCTAAAGTATCAAAACAATACTAATGTGTTTTCTAAATTTTTATTATGTCACTTGTTATTTTTACTAAAATTACTATCAATTTTAAATAAAAAGACACACTTTGAGTCATATTAGTTACATCGTGCATCATATTGATGTTTGGGTGATACATACATGTCACAAATGACTTATGAATCTTTTTCCTAAAGAATAAAAACAATAAGAATGTTTTTTCTTGATTTTTAATATGTCACTTGTTCATTTTACTAAAATTAATGTTAATTTTAAATAAAAAGACACAATTAGAGTCATATCATTCACACTACGTGTTAGATTCAGGTTTAGTTGATTTCTATATGTCAAAAATTACTTATGGAACATTTTACTAAAGTATTAAAACAATAAAAATTACTTTTCTTGGGTTTCAATAACTCACTTGTTCATTTTATTGGAATTAATGTCAATTTTAAATTAAGAGACACACTTGGAGTCATACCAGCCACACCATACATTAGATTGAGGTGAAACTGATTTATACACATAAAAAATGACTTATGGATTTATGTCATAAAGTATCAAAATAATCGTAATGATTTTTCTTGGTTTTGAGTATATGATGTGTGTTTTGAACTAAAATGTAAATTATAAACTAAAAACATACAGTTCAAGTCATACCAAGAACACTGTGTATCAGATTGAGGTATTGATGATTGATTATATGATATGTGTTTTACTTTAAAATATATCCAAAAAATGGAAAAGGGATAACATGTTCCACTATAATGAAAGAGAAACTCCATGATCCCTAAAACACTTCATGTTTGAGGCATCATGGGGTTTTCACTTCCATTAGAAATGAACATGTTCTAACTTTTCTGGCTTGTTGCAGATAGTTGAAAGAAAAATATGGCTTCATAACAAATATGAAAAAAAACTAAATAAGTATTAGATAAAAATGATAAGGAAATTAAATTACAAATAGTAGGTAAAATGATTAAAGAATTAATTAAATAAGTAGTAGGAATTCACCTTTTCATGATGGTTGTATAAATGAATGACCTATTTCCTTTTTTTAATTATCAAAAATCTATCCTTAAAGTCCAATATCACATAAGCACAAGCAACTTCAAAAAAACCATCCCAACCGAATCAAAATAATCCACCTATATAAGAAAAAAATTATTATATTATTAATACTATAATGAAATAAATTAAACATAAATATGAAACAATACATTAATAAAATGTCATTTTTAAATTGAAACCATACAATTTGAGTCATACCGGGTACACCGTGTATCAGATTGAGTGTATGATCATAGTACAAGGGTGAATTGTCCTTGTCAAAGAAGTCATTTATTTATGATTTCTATCAAAATTAATAAAATAAGTATTAGATATAAATTATAAGGAAATAAACTAAAAAAATAGATAAAATTATGATAAAATCAACTAAATAAGGAGTAGGAAGTCGCGTCTTCCTGATATATGTGTACATTTTAACATCAAGTAAGCTTCCCATTCATTTATAAACAAATCTATTCCATCTTTTGAATATGAGGATTTTTTAGATTCATAGTAGTACTGAAAAATTAAAAATACAAAAAGGATTAATAAATATTTTAAATGAAATAGTGATTATCTTTGAAAATACATCTTCGGGGATACTAGTTTGTTGATGGTATATGATATCTCTCATAAATTTATATACATAATAACCAAAATAATTTTCATTTACTTGTATTAGAAACTAAATAAACATTGATTAAAATAAGTAATTTGTTTTTATATGTGGTTTGATAGTGAAATCTTGTTATATATAACCTGATACTTATCCACTTATAGAAGTCAACAGATTCCTTATGTGCATGGACTGTCCTCATGCCATTCTTTTCCCAACATTTAAACACTACCCTATCATAAAAGAATTATCATTAAAAAATAATATAAAATATATAACTTTATGTTTAGTTCTAAAACATTAGATGTAGTGTATTTGAAATTGAAAAATGTTATCAGATGTGGTTGGTTTGTTGGGCATCCATGCAATGAATCTAGAAAATAAATCTTTAGAGTATCTTGTTTGACCACAATGAGTACCCAATGTTTCTTAAAAATGAATAAGCAATTAAATTAATGAAAATATATTTTATATGATTAAATTATATAGTTTTAACCTTGCATCATTGGTATTAAAAAGGTCTTATCATTTGTAATTTTTCTTTCAAACGATTTGTCCAGTTTTTATACTATTGAATCGATTTGAACTGATTCTATTTTGGTTTGTTATATAGAAGTAACTCAAGGAATAATGAGTCTATGTTCATGTTCATGGGGTAATCCATTAAATTGGTATTCATATATATTCCTACAAAAAATATGAATTATATTTATTCATAATTAACATAGTAGATTATCTATTGGAAAAACAAATCATGAAAACATGCCTCATGTATACATTTACAACTAAGGATTCTAGAAAATTCTACTTGAGTATTTCATTTAAATTCTCAAGAGCAATTAAGTCTGTAATGGAATATTTGTATATTTTTTCTTCAAAATCAACTTTGTGATTACTAATACTTTGTAACTTTGTATCTGCAAGAACCTTCAATGTTAGTAAATACCTATATTAAAGAGGAGGGGTAAAGGTTCTTTCTAAATATATTTTCTAGTGGTTAGTTGATCCTTTAGATGATTTTGATTCCTCCTTTTATTTCAAACCCTTACCCTTTTCCATCTATTCTAAAATTCATCAGTTCAGACCTTTTTTCATTAATTGTTAAAGGTTTAGTAAGAAAAATAAATTATAAATGAATAACTCCTTTTCAACATGTTTTTTACAAGAGATAACAACCATGATATGAATGTTACAATAGATTTATCGGCTGTATGAATATCTGCATCATCGAGTGGAATAAGTAGATTGACAATTGACTCAAGAGCTATGGTAATCCCCACTCACACATGAACTATTGTATGTGGTCTTTTGTGTAGACTGTCTTCTTAGATATTGAACATGGTATCCCTCACAACTTGGTGATGGGTGGGTGTTGGTTGATATAAATCATAGTCATTTTTCACCCTGTATAATATCAGTACAAGAAAGGTATCAATGTCTGCCCGATTCAAAATTCATAGAAACAATTATGAGAATATTTATTACCTCATCTAAGAAAACTCTTTGAGGGAAATGAATCACCTCAAATCTAATGGGGGTGGGTTGAGATATTCATACAGTGTTTGTTCTTGAGTTTTTTCTTCTCTTTGATTCCCCTATAAAATTTTCTAGAAACTCATACCACCAATGAAATTTTTATTCAAGGGAATCTATTATTTCTTTCATCTCTTCCATTTATTTATCTCTATCCCCCCTCTATTTTATTTTATCAAAATATGTTTGGGGTGTTACCCCAAAACCCACACCTCTAATGTGGTCATACTATTCTATCCAATTCAAGGCCACTGTTAGTGGGTGTTCTTCTGGTACAGGTGTTGATGATTCCTACATCTAAGTTAGATCTAAAATATAGGAAAATAAGTAATCACTATTATATAATAGCGATTTAAATCAAAAAAATTAATATGTAATAATTACACATATTTACCACACATTTTTTGTGTTTTAATATATTAATAATCCATATTTATTTAAACATGCCTTCTTCCATGGAACATGTTGTGGGATAAAAGTGGCATTGGAATTGGATTCATCAATCTGCATGTTAACATAGAAACATAATTATTTTTTTGTTTCATGTCACATAAATGTATTACTTTAGATTTAAAATATATACCATTTTTTTAAGTGAAGAATACCCCATCCTTTATTTATGGTAAGGGTATGTTAGTTTTGTTACTCCTTCCTTATTTTCATCACTCAGTTTCTGTTTCATAAATTAAAAATTCTCAATCAAAGTGATTAATACACATATTGTCAAAAAATGTATTACCGGACACAATGTACCAAAAAATATATCTCCCCACGATGTCTAGTAAATGCATATGGCACTAATTGGGTTATGAATTGTGCATATATATGAAATAGTTATGGGTTTATTTTCCCTTCTGTATCTTTAAGATCAATTTCTGTTTGAATTGTGTGAAGGCCTCTATAAATCTTTCCAGCAAGTATTAATAAAAAATTCTTGTGGGAGTCATCTAATATAAATGCACTCTATAAGGGATGATTAAGAGTAATTCAATGTTTCATTATTTTATTTTTTAGTAAAATAAATAATATCATAATGTTACTCTAATATCTTCCCAAATCAGTGTCTTAAGTGTGGTAATAAAATGGTTTCATGAATCTGCATAAATTGGAACATGTTGTCTAATGATGAGACCAATGAAAGAACTAAACATGGACTTATTGGGGTTAATAGGCTGGTTATGTTCATTCCATATTCCCTTGAATTTGATGCCTTTTTTCCTTAATATTTTTTGCTAACACCGTCACGCTATGGTGCTCCTATTTTTTGTGGCATCATTTCCTTTTCTTTTTTACATTTTTTTGGGTTCAACATCATTAATATGTTTATCATATGGACTATTATCATCATCATGTGAATAAGGTCATTGTTCCTCTACACTAGGAGAATCATCTGGTTGAGAAACCTATTGGTCCTCTAGATTGGTAGCATCAGTATGTGCAGAAGGTCGTTGTTCCTCAGCACTGGGAGCAACAACAGGTAGAGAAACCTATTGTTCCTCAGGATTGGGAGTATCAACACATCCAAAAGTCATTATCTATATAAGTGGTTCAATATTTAATTTATATTACATAAATTTAGCAGTTAATATATAATAACAAGAGTTAATGCAATGTATATTACAAAAAATATAACCTAATTATTAAACTCTTTTTTTAAAGTTTGAAGGGATTTCACCCCTCTATCGAGTATCCAAATCTCCTCATTATCATATCCTCTGACAAAAAAAATTCATTATACATTGGGATCAATATAAAATGATTGTGAAGTCCTAATAAAAGGGTCATCCTTAGTTTAATTTCATCTATCCCTTCAATGGTTTTGGTCGATAACAAAAAAACTGACCACTTTCAATTTGCGGGATCTGGAATATAAAATACTTGTACATCCTATGATTCCTTTAAAAATAGTTTGTCTTTGTACCTTTCCTTACAAAAATTTACTTTAATTAATCCCAATTCATCTATTTTAATAGTAATCCTATTATCAACCAACTTGCATTGAAAAATAGACACTTGGAATATTGTATAATCCAACTCCCATATTTGATTTATAATCCCAAAGTATGACATATTCTCATAAATTGGATTTCTATCCTTGGTACCAGAAACATGCACGCTTCATCCATAAGTGAAAATCCACTATTTTTCATGGTACTTCTTTCATCATGTTCATTTGTATATAACATGTAACCATTAATTACATAACCATTGTAAGATAATATATGCACACTTGGTCCTTTGGCTAACCAGCAAAGTCATTATGAAATCGAATCCATATTTTTGTCTAACTCCTTAAAAATATGGTCTCGAAACCATCCTATAAACTATTGATTATGGGTATTTGATATCCATATTTCATCCCTTGATGGATACAAATGCATAAGAATTTCTTTGTGGGTTTCAAAAAATGGGGAAACATCTAAACTATTATTCAAAATTTAAAGGTGATCCTACTTTTGATCTATAATATTGATTGTGACAACATCTATTCCATAAATTCATTCATCAACAAGTCATCTAGTGTGATGATATTTTGTTAGAACAATGATTTTCACATCGGATAGGTAGTAAGTATGTAATTCAATGAATTCTTCAACAATATATCGCTCTGTAATACAACCCTCTACCGACTTCGATTTTTGACATAACTTTTCAAAATCTTAATATACCATTAAATAGTGTACATCTATATACAATTTATAGGACCACATAGTTGAATCTCTCTCACCAAGTGAAACATCATGTGAACCATTATATCAAATAATACTAGTGGGAAGAACATTTACAATTCACATAATATAAAAACAATTTAATTTCCCATAGTTGAAATTTTTTCCAGTTCTATAAATTTTCTACATATAACTTTGAAAAGAAAAGCGAGCTTGGTTAATGTATGATAGAAATTATTGGGTAAAATTCAATGTGAATATACATGCATTAGATCTTACAATAAAACACGATATCCATGTGATTTCTGACCCTTTAACTTTAAATCAGTCATTGACATGATATTATTGATATTAGATGAATACCCTTATAGAACCTCTACATCATTCAAGAAGTTAAAAAATAGATATCTCTCCTTATTGGAATGATTGTAATCATATGGAGTAAGAAAATTCCATTTTTTCACACTTAACTAGCACCAACTCTTCCCATATTCCCATGTCAATCATATCCAAACTATCCTTAATTCCATTATTTGTTTTGGTGGGTGAATTTAGTAACGTGACAATGTCACTTTCACATACATTTTCTTCAACATGGATAACATCAGAAAAATTTCTGATGTATAGAAAATTCTAGTAGGGTAATTAAAAAAATATCTTTTTCCAACCAATTTTCATAAGTTTTTCAAAAAAGGTTTACCAAAATTATTGTCCATATCTTTTAATTTATTAAACAGCTGACCACCTATTAGTTGTGAAAATGTTGTAAATTATTTTAAACTACCATCGAATGATGTCATCTAAGATTTATACTTATGTCGTCAGGGTAGAAATCTGTGATTTCCTAGAAACATAGTATTCGATGAATATTTAAACCTAATTGATTGTGTACCTTTTTCAAAAATGGGACACCCTAGAGTTCCTTTGATGCTATATCTTGAAAAAATTCCATAACCAGGAAAGTCATTTATCATCCCATACAACATAGATCTCAACATGAAAACTTTATTTCTATAAGCATCATACAATGTAACACCTTAATTCTATACTAATTTCAAATCTTCGATCAATGGATCCAAATAAATATCAATATCATTACCCGATTGTTTTGGTCCTGATATAAGAATTGACAACATAATTTATTTTTGTTTCATTCATAACTATGGTGGAAGTTATAATTTACCAACATAATCATCCATGTATTGTGAGTGATTATTTTAAAACCAAAAGGATTCAATCCATATATAGATAATACAAGATGAAGGTTTCTTAGATCATTTCCAAATTCAGGATACTCACGATCAATTCTCTTCCATTAAGGAGAGCTTATTAGGTGACCATGTTTCCTATCTTTATTTCTTTATTTTTCATTCCACATAAATTGCCTGATAGTCTCCTCACTTCCATATAGGTTTCTAAACCTTGGAATGATTGGAAAGTACCATAAAAATTTCACAGGACTCAATTCATATTTCTTGTATTGAGAATCACCACACTTTGGGCATTTTTAAGTGATTTTTGGTACTTGAAAAATAGTATAAAATCATTTGAACAAGCAAGTATTCTTCTATAGATCATACCCATTGAACGTATAATTAATTTAAAATCATATTTTTGGCGAGGGAGTTCATTATTTTCTTGGATAATATAATTCAAGAGAGAAAATGTTTCAGTAAAATTGGAATCACTCCAAACATTACCTTATTTTAAACTATGCAGCTTCAGTACAACTGACAATATTCTATATTTAGTGCAACCAACATACAATGGTGTCTTTTCACAACTCTTTAACTTCTTAAACAATTTTGGACAATCATGAAGTTAATATTCAACTATCATTGTCATTTCCCCAATATGATCATCATCATCATTCATAACTATAATCATGTCATTGATACAGTCTTCTTCTTTGTCCACACTTGTAATCATATCAGATGATCCATAAATGTAGTGTTATCCCATTCACTAGATACATTTTCTTTTTCCACATTTTTATTCCAAAATTTATAAATTCTATCTATTATGTGAAAGATCACGTGTTCTTCCAACTCCTTTGGACTAATTAGTCTTGAATAAAAACAGGGTAAACACGAACAATGGATTTGAGAAGGTTCATATGCATGATCTTTTAAAAACTTGATGAACTATTTCACCCTATCTTCATAATCTTTTATCATATGATTGAAATACATACATTATCTATTAATATACATATTATTTGAATTGGTGATATTAATATTTAACAAAATAAATAAATACAAAAATACGAGCCTTTCAAATGAGGGGATGAGTCTTAGGAAACAAAATACAATAATAACTGTTTAGGAGATAAAGTTGATGAGGATGATAGTTATTATTGCATTATTTTCATGAGACTCATCCTCTTAGAACCTAACACTAAATCAAAGAAAATATGTGGTTGTGGAGGAATCCTATAATTTAAAACATGCAGCTGATGTTAGATTCAAAGTAGGTTTAGGTGTTGTAATGGGGTTAAACATTAATTGACCTTGTGCAAGATTGAGGTTATGATAGATATCCAATGGGTTGGATAGAGTTAGTGGAATTCCCTTACCATGGTGTTATTATTAATATATATTATGTAGGAGGTTAGATTTAGTGTATCTAGGAGGTCTCTGATCATATCAATATAGATAACACCCTTTATAAATAAACCATGGTCTATCGACTCAATTATTAAAATAAATCGAATAAGTCCCCCCTTAAATACATTATTGAACATGAAATCCAAAAAACAAAGCTAATTTTGAAACATAAAATATTGAATATAATAAAATAACTCTTAATTGGACAAGTGAATTTGTTGAAAACATAATAATCATATTACAAAATTATAATAATATAAAAGTATAATTTATAGAAATAAAATTTATGAAAGTATAAAAGTATTAAAATATTGATAAATTTAAAAAAGTATACAGGTATAAGAGTATAAATTACAAATTTATATATATTTATATCAATATATAAAATTATAGACATATATAGAAGTATAAAATTATATATAATTAATAAAAGAATATATATTTTAAAGAAGTATACATAATTTATAAATATAAATAAATTTATAAAACTTTATAAAAGTGCGTATAAGTTACGTAAGTATTCATAATTTATAGAAGTATACATTTTTAAAAATTTATAAAAGTCTAAAATTAAAATATATAAAATTAAAATTTATGAAAGTATAAAAGTATAATAATTTATAACAAATAAAACTATAATTGTATATTAATTTATAAATATAGAAAACTATAAAAGTATAAATAATTAATAAAATTTTATATTTAAAATATATATGTAAATATGATATACTATAAAATTTATAAAAGTATATAAATTAATAAATGAATAAAATTAGAAAAGTATGTAACCACACTAGGATATGTATGTGTGAATCTGGAGTTTATATAAAGACCATCAGGTGGTACGTAAGAGTCATTTCCACTAATAATTGATGATATGTAAGATTCATTTTCATGACTCAAGGGAGATGCATAAGGTTCATTACCTTTTCTATCTAAGGTGAAGAGTCAGTAATAACTTGGATTGATGGGAATACCATGAAGGCAAAACGTAAAGGTTTATCAATCATAAAATATAATTGATTTTTCAGAAAAAATATCATGGAGTATCTAATTGAATTTGAGTTTAAAAATTATTTTCATATATTAAGAAATATTAACCTAAATTTAGGTGTCAAAAATAATATTTGTTTCAAAAATTTAGTAAGATATTCCTTTATCAATTAAATTTTTAAGTAAAATAAATTAACATTTAATTGAATTTTATATTACGGAATTTTTCTTCCAATACTTTTACATATTATTAAATAATAAAATTCATTATATAGAGTTTAGAAATATATAACTAGATTTAATGATAAATCAAAATATACATTTGAATAAAACATATACTGTTATAAAATATTTTAAAATTTTATTAAGAGTTACATTAAAAACATATTATATAACACTTATTAGTAATTAATTTTAGTTGAAATTTCTTGTATTTTATTCATATACTTAACATGATTAAAATATATTCAAATCATTAATATAAGGATCCAAAAATATCATTCATTTTAAAAATTTAGTAATATTTTAAAAAAATATATGTTAAGAATATATAATTGAAAATTTTAACAGAGCTTATTAAATTATTTGTTAAAAATAAATATACATGTAGAAAAAAAGACATATATTTTGATCCATTGATTATTTTTATCATTTCAATGTTTTATATCAAACATATTTTTTAGGATCAAAGTAAATTTCACTTCACTAAAATCCTTATATTTCTTTACAAAAATATTCAATAGTAAATTCAATTTAATCCATCAATACTAAAACTAAAATATAATACTTAATTTCCTACAATTAAACAATATAAAATAATTAATATATATTTGGAAAAATTATATGGGTTGGGGGATGTTGAGAATCAGGAACTGCTGACTAAATGCCTCTGTTGCGCGATCATGTGATATCATTCCAGCCACACAATCGTAGGAAAAATATATAATTTTAAGACGACCCAACTGCATTTTAATCATGTGATCTACAAACATAGTTACATTATTTTCTATCCATAATCCTTCACATAGACACTCCAACTATGCTATTGATGATGGGCCCCTCCCACGGTCGCTCTAACTCACACGGAGCATAAACCATTCCTCGTGGTATGGTTTTCATGTGGGAAATAGGAAAGTAGGGGTGGTGTGATGTGGTGAAGAGGTGTGATGTGGTTTAGAGATTCATGTTATGAAGGGTTGGTGTGATGTGGTGTATGTATGTGATGTGGTGTAGGGATTAATCACATACCTTAAATTTAGAGACCGATGACGATGAGAATGACAGTGGAGAGTGTGAAAGCAGTGACAATGGTGGCAAGAGGGGTGGTGGTGAGAGGGGTAGAGGTGAGACTGGTGGAAGAAATAGAGGTAGTGAGAGTGGTGGTGAGAGAATCCACGAGAATGGTGGAATGACTGAAGTAGGGTTCCATTGCATGACATTGATGGCATCGGACCTTCTAGCCAGTGATCTCAAGCTGTGTTCCTAGTGTGTGGTTCATTTGTTTGGGATCCTGATGTATCTAATGAAAGTGTGTGACAACAATGCCTGATGTATCTGATGAAAGTGTGTGACAACAATGCAGTGAACTGGTCAGCTTTTGGGAGGATTATTATGGGAGAATGATTGGTGTGAAAGTGGAAGTGACCTCAGGTGTTGCAGCGACTTGTGGATGAGGGGAGCAAAGACCCAAAGATGAGAGAGGATCACATATTGAGTATGGGATAAAGATGCTAACTGGTGTTCTTGGGTAAAATGAACTGATGTAGGTGGCAGTAAGAGAATGAGTTTTCGACCTTTGTAAAACTACATTAAGTGTGGTATTGAGTTTGGGTTTTGGGTCTTGGGACCAAAACATTAGCTATTTATGGGGATTTTATTTTGGTTTCTCATGGATTGTTAAATAAGAGTAACAAGGTTTTTATTTTTGTGGATGAAACTATTGTTTTCATCATTTTTTTGGCTGGTGTTGGTTTTCTACTTTCATGTTTGGTGGCACTTTATTGTACCACATGCTTTCTGTTGATATACTTTTATTTTCTTTAATAAATTTTAGGAGAGAGCATGTTCGACTCCTCAAATTTATAGGTATATATATATATATATAATTATAAATATAATAAATATATTTATTATTTAAATATATTCATTATAATTTTATAACTATTTAAATATATTTATTTATTTATTTATAATCTCATAAATATATTTTTAAAAATTATATACATTTATAATTTTATGATTAAATATTTGAATAAAAAAATTATTAAAAAATCATTTAAATGGGTTAATTATATAAATTTCAATCATATTTTATATGTTAAAACTTAATTAATAAAAATGAATAAATATTATTCATATAAATTATATTGAAAATATTACATATATATAATGTAAATAAATATATGCATAAATAAATATTAGAAAATGATTAAATATATTTTTAATATTATTAATGTATGTATAATAATAAATGGATAAATAAAATAAAATAAATTACCAAAATATTAAAAAATTAAATTGTAACTGAAGTTCCAATAACTAAATAACAATAGAGACGGGGGGGGGGGGGATTGAATCAGTTGTTCACTTTTTAAAAGTTTAAAAAATTTAAGAAACCTATCCCCAACAACCTGTTAATATTTATATCCTTATCAACTTTTAAGAAATACTCATGCATAAAAAAGTATGTAAGAAAGAAAGGAGCACAAGATTTATAAGGTTTGACCTTAGTGTGAGAACCTACATCCTTTCCATAGCCACTCCTGTGGGTCTATGTAAATCCACTATTATGAAAAGTGAATACAACTTGTGCCAACTCCTGTTAGACACCCTCTATCTCTTAATAGGAAATATTATACTGATTCCCATAAGTTTACAATGTTTTCTTTTAAAAAAATTGATCCAATCAAAAGAATAAAGAATTTATTAAAACTTATCCACAAATTCCCAGTCCGAATCCTCAGTCCGATTTGGCTAGATCCGATTCTATCAATCCGATGATGATCTATCCTGATTTTCTCAATACAATAATGCTGGATTTTGGATCCGATTCCTTTCAATACAGTGATTTGAGATTCTGGATCTAATTTAATTTAATACAATGATGCTGGATTTTGGATCTGATTTCTTTCAATACAAAGATACTTGATTCTAGATCCTATTTCTTTCAATACAATAATACTAGATTCTAGATCCGATTTTTTTCAATACAATTATGCTAGATTTTGGATTTGATTTCTTTAAATACAATGATTCTAGATTATGGATCTGATTTCTTTCAATATAATGATGCTCAAACTCAATCTGTAAAAAACTATAACTCTTTTAGAATGATAAAAACAATTCTCCTTCAATCAAATGATAAATTTCACTTCAATTTATCCATCCATCCACCTTTTGCACAAATGTAGAAAAGTTTTAAATGAAAGAATGATCTGATTAGGTATTTATATGAAACTTAGAAATCTCAAAACTTCAAAAATCTCTCGCATTTAAAACTTCAAAATTTTCATCTAAAATTTTCATTAGATTTCTCTGAGATTTTTGAAAAATTGAATTTTGAGATTGACCTCTTCAACTTTACTACATTATAAACACATTATAATTCTTTTCAATCTCATCTCATTATGATCTTTTTCAATCTAAACTCATTACGATCTTTTCAATCTCATATCATTACGGTATTTTTCAGTCTCATATCATTACTATATTTTTCAATCTCAACTCATTATGATATTTTTTAATCTTAACTCATTACGATAATTTTCAATCTGCCTAGATATGATTATTAGTATCCCGTCCTTTTTCCATCTGGTTCCGAACAATCTGGGTATGATCATTTTATAAGTTTCTGAAGAAAAATCAGAAGCTACAGTAAATAATATCCATCTCTTTCTCTCATTACAAATTCTTTCTCAAAACAATAATGTTGGATCTTATTATTGCATAATTATGGTGCTAATTTTCTTGATCTGATTTTAAAAGGATTTTGGGGCTGATTTTTTGGATTTGATTTTTATAGGATTCTGATGTAGATTTTCTGGATCCGTTTTTTGTAGGATTCTGGTGCTGATTTTCTGGATCTGATTTTTATAAGATTCTGGTGCTAGTTTTCTAGATCCATTTTTTTTAGGATTATGGTGACAATAAATCTTAATACAATGTAAATCCAATTATGAGGGAATTCCCATTAAGATGAAATTCCCATTATAATGGAATTCTCATTACAATGAAATTTTGAATTTCTACAAACCTCTCCACCATTTCTTCAAAGGATTTTATCATGAAAGTTTCATGATTTGTGAGAACTTATTGACCATGAAAGCATCATCAAAATTTGTTTTAGAAAGTAAAAAACTTTTTAACTCATGACTTCACATTTTTATTTAAAAAATCTTTAGTAACTGCATTCTTTCTTGGATTACAGCAAAGAAGGATTCCCAAAAAAAATAAATTCTACCTCCAATTCTTTTGGATTTGATGGTATGAAAACAATACTGATGGATCTTATTCCTAGAATTTTTTTTCTATTACAAAAAAGGTTAGTTTTCAACAAATAAAAAAACTTTGTTAAAATAATTCATCACAAAGGTAATTCAATATCCCCCTTTGGATTTGTTGACAACCATCATTAACAACTTTTCCAACTCTATGATTTTTTCACAACTCAACTTTTATTAACAACTCAAGTTTTTTGAATTTTATCAATACATATCCTTTCTAAAAAGAGAGTGAATTGACATAAAAATACTAGATAAAGTAATGTTTTTGAATGAATTTAATCCCTCGGTGGCAAGAAAATTTTACAGCCATGTAAAAATAAACTCTCCTCATTTTTCTTTTCACACTTTATTTTTCTCTCCCCCATTCTTTCATTTTCCTCACTTTCATTTTTCTCTCTCCCATTATATGATAACCACAACTTTAGATTCATAATATAAAGATAAATAAAAACTTATTACAAAGTAAAAAGTTGTTTACTTTCTATCCCCCATTGTCAAAATAATCCAAATCATGGTGTGGGAACTTTCTTATGAGATTTAGGAAGACACAGGAGGAGGATGAACATTAATTTGGAGCCTAAATTCCCCAAAACATTCTTTTAGAATTTATTTTTTAAATATATCATAAATATGATACTTTGTTGAAATGTATTCTATAAAAACATATCTAGTAGAAACTTTCACTTTTATAAAGTGAAACTTTACATCAATATGTTTGGATCTTGAATTTTGGACTCGATTCTTAGAAATATCAATTGCACTTTGATTATCACAATGTATCTTTAATGGTTTAGAAACTTTCAATTTCAAATATTCCAACTGAAATTTCATCCAGAACATTTGAGTACAAGCCTGAGTAGCTGAAATATATTCAGATTTAGTTGTTCTCAATGTTACTTAACTTTGTTTCTTACTATTCCAACTCACATAACATTCACCCAAGAAAATTTTTCCTCTTAAGGTTGATTTTCTATCATTATAATCTCCAACCTAATCGGTATAGGTATAACCATGAAACATCATCTCATAATTTATTTTGTATAACAACCCATGTGAAGTTGTTCCTTTGACATATCTCATAATTCTTTAACTTCCAACATTTGTGATTCCTTTGGATTACTTTTATACTTAGAACACATAGTCACAACATAAAAAATATTAGGCATTGAATCTGTATGGTAGGGAATACTTCCTATCATCTTACGAAAGTCTTTCTGATTCACACTTATTCTGGATTCGTCTTTTCTCAACTTTCTTCTCACTGATATAGAAGTTTAAACTTCTTTGTATTCATCCATCCCAAACTTATTTAAAAATTCCTTGGCATTATTTTCTTGAGATAATAAAATGTAATTTTTCTTTTGTTGAACTTGTAATCTAAGGAAGAAAGTTAATTCTTCCAATATTGACATTTCAAAATTCTTATTAATTTCTTAAAAAAAATCATAAGACTTTTCTTCATCCCCATAAAATATTATATCATCCACATAAATAATTACAATTAAAGTTACAGAGTCAACATATTTTATATACAAGTTTCTATCAAAATTTCCTTTAGAAAATTTCATCATTATCAAACAATTGTCAAGATTCTAATACCAAGAATGTAGAGATTCTTTTAGCCCATACAAAGCTTTCTTCAATTTATAAACTTTATTTTCATCCTCATCAAGTTGCAACCCTCAAGGTTTCTCAATGTATAATTCTTACTCAATATCACCATTTATGAAATCTGAATTTACATCTACCTAATAAACTTAGTAATTCCGATGCACGACCACTATAAGAAACATTTGAATAGTTTCTAGTCTTGCTATGAGGTAAAATGTTTCATCAAAATCTAGACCTTCCACCTTTACATATCCTTTAAAAACGTGTATTTCTTTGTTTCTTAACACTTCTCCATGATCATTAATTTTTTTTTCTATAAACCCAACTGGTTCTGATAACATTTTTATTGGATGGCCTTGGAACAAGTTCTCATGTTTCATTTTTCTCAATATAATCCCTCACTTCATTCATAGAATCTACCCATTATTTATGTTGAATAGCCTCTGAAACTGATTCTGGTTCAAATTTTGAGATAAGTAAAGTCTGATTCTCCAATATCAACTTCCTTCTAGCCTAAACTGAAACCTTATGATTCCCAATAATGTTTTTGGATTCAACATGTTTTCTTAAGGTAGGAAATTTCATAGTTTTTCTCCCAAATTCACCTTCTTCACCATGTGACTCATCTGATTTATATTCACTCTTATGGGGATTCTCTAATTTATCCTCCTAAACATTCTCAATAACTTTTATAATGTAACTTTGATTTTTAATTACCTTCACATCGTATGAGTACACTAACTTGTGTAAATATTTTTTCTAACATTTGTAACTTCTTCCATCTGGTGAATAACCCATAAAAGTTCCTTCCTCTACTTTCCCATCAAAATTTATAAAATATGGATTTTTTTATTTTTAGAAAACACGGACTTCCAATAAACTTTAATGTATTTTAATGAATTTTTTTTATTATACCACATTTCATAAGGAGTCATGTTGGTTTCTGGTCTAAACAAGTATTTATTTTGAACATGTACAACAGTACTGCGTCTATCCAAAAGAACATTGAAATTTTTTATTCTACTAACAAACTTCTTCCAATTTCAACTAATATTCTATTTTTTCTGTTTGTTAATACATTTTTTTGTGGATTATAGGGAGCATGATACTGAAGCTTGATACCATGCTTTCTCAGATAAGTTTCAAAAGAATTGTTTTTGAATTTTTTACCATTGTCTATTCTGAGATTTTTAATCAAAACCCCCAATTATTTATCAACATATTTTTTGAATAATTTTAATATTTCAATAGCCCATGAATTGTTCCTAATTAACATGATATTTTTCCTATGGGTGAAATCATCAATAAAAGTGATAAAGTATAAATCCCATTTTTGTGATTGATGTCTCACCAGTTTACACATATCAGAATAAATAAGCTCAAGTGGCCTAGTAGATTGAATCTCAATTATCTTATAACTTTTGTTAGTCATTTTTACTTTTTGAAAAGTAATACAAACAACTTTATCTCTTCTTTTGAATTCTGGAAAATTTCAGACAGCATCAAATTTAGAAAGTTTTTTCATACTTTTCTGACCAGGGTGACCAAGTCTTTGGTTCCGCAGTTTGTTTTCATCTTCCGCACTCAAGTAATATAAATTATTGAGTTCTACTATTTGGAAAAGATTCTCACTGGTCCTTTATCCTTTTGTAATAACTTTTCCACTTTCCAAATTTATATGATACAAGAATACTTTCTGAAATTTACTTCTTTTCCATCATCATAGAGTTGACTTACACTAATTAAGTTATGTTTTATCCCATCAACAAGTAAAACTACCTTTTATTTCAACTCTCCAACTCCAATCTATGTCGTTCTAATTCCTCTGATTTTTAAGGAACTATCATTTCCAAAAGTAACTTATCCTCCATCATGACTTTAAACATGTTTCAATATTTTTATATCCCCTATCATATGTGAAGAACAACCACTATTAAGAATCTATGTTTTATTCCTCTTACTTGATTTCAAAGGTATCTCAACAAAAAAAAAGATTTTTCATCAATTTACTTCTTTTTAGCTCCTTTTTTTTCTATCATAAGAAATTTTTTCTGAAAGGAGTGTCACACATATTTTGGTATGATTAACCGACTGATCACAACTTCCACAAACTTTTTCCAGAAATTAAAATTGATTCTTTTTTGTAAAGTCTCTAACATCTTGAGAATTCACCTTTCCAACTATCTATGAGTTAAGAGAGTTTATCATTCTTGTTTCACTATTTATTCCACTTTTCTCAAGACTTATTCCAGGAAGAGATAAGTTGTGCCAATATTTATAATCTCTATACCCATATATTCCACAACACCAGCAATATCCTTCAAATATTTATTTTCTATTCAGGAAAAATAGTTATCTATAGAAACAATAATGATATTGGTAACTTCTTTCAGCTCTAACATACTCAGGATATGGACCATATTTTATTTTGAGTGAGTTTTCTACTTTTTTAGAATTAATAGATTTATCTCTTCCTTTATCTAATACTTTTTCCAGAACTTGAAATGTTATAAGAATCAGTTGAAACCTTATTTTTGATAAGATAAAATTTCACCTGATTCTCTTAACGAGCCTTCTCAGAAATTTAGGAGTACTAGATTTTACTTTTATAACTTTTTTAAAGTTTTCATTCATCTTCCTTAGGGTATTTTTAGACTCAATAAGTTTTGATTTCAACTTGTTAACCACTTATTCCTTATCTTATATATTCTTTCTAAGATCTTCAATAATCTTTTCTTGTATAGCAATTCTATGTTTCTAACTTAAAAATTCCTGAATGTATTCATCCTCATATTTGATGAAATATTTTGTTCCATCAGTAACTTATTCATGATCTTTATCCATTACTCTAATTTCCTTCTTGAGGGATTTTTTTTGCTCAATATAGGCAAGAAGTTTGGTTTTAATATGATACCCTCTATAAGATTCCTCACCACCTTCTTCAATCTCTAAGGAGTATTTTGTTTTCTCAACTTTTGAAATAAAGGTTCTATTTTTTTTTGAACTTTCATCATCATAAGAATCATTTTATATCGATTCTGAATCAACCTTATTACTCAATATACTTATTTTCTTTCTAGAAAACTTTTACTTGAATTTTTTTGTAGGACTTCTCTTATTTATCATTTTTGTTCCACTTCTTCCTTCGAGGTTTTTCATTATAATCATCTTGAAATTCTCAAAATTTCTTCTTGGGGAAACTCATAGAAAAGTTTCGGATTCCACAAAACCCAAAACATTTGAGAGGAAGCTTTACCACATAAATTCTTCTTCCTCTTCGATGGTTCTTGGATATGAGAGACATGATTTTTTCATTCAACTCATCATATTCCTTATCATCGAACTAACAAGGATAAACTTCATCAACATATTGGATTTTCATATTTCTCATAGTATCAAAAGACATTTAATATTTCATATTCTTTTTAAATATTGGAGATTTACTCATTTAATAAGAAATAAGAAAGTTATTCAACTCATTAAGAGATAAATCATCCTTATATTCTAAAGCATAAATTTTAGAATTAAACCTGTCAAGAAATTTTCTAATGAGTTTCTTCACAATTGTAGAATATTCCCAGACATCTCCAAATACTCTAATATTACAAACAGTTTCATTTAACCTAGTGAATAATTCATAAATTGTTTCATCATCTCTTATCCTTATGTCTTCATACTTACTATGCTGTATTTATAGCTTTTCTTCCTTGAAATTTTTATTCCCTTTGAAAACACTTTCCAATTATACCACATACTTTTTAAAGTATTGAGACCCATCACCTTCTGATAGAAATTATCTGATAAAGAGATAAATATTACATTTCTAGAATTTCCATCAACTTATATGTTTCCCTTATCAACAAATGTCATGAGATCGTATTTCTCAATATGTGGAAAACCAATAGTGGCGGCATCAACAACTTCCAAGCCAAGAGATTGGAGGTAAGGAATCGTCCTATTTTTCCATCCAAAATAATTGTTTCCATCGAATATTGGAATTACTCTAATATTGATAGAATTGATATTATCCATGAAATGGATTCAAAAAGGGTGCCTACCTCTAATACCCATTGAAGTTCCAAGGATCGAATAACAACTGATACTGGGGGGGGGGTGAATAAGTTGTTCACTTTTTATAAGTTTCAAAACTTTTAGAAACTTAACCCATGAAACCTGTTAAGATTTATATCCTTATCAAATTTTAGTATATACTCATGCCTACAAAATTAAGAATTAAATAAAGGAACACAAGATTTACAAGGTTCGTCTTCAGTTTGAGAACCTACATCCTTGCTATAGACACACTCATGGGTCTATAAAAATACACTATTATGAATAGGTGAATAAAACTTATGTGAAATCCCATTAGACAACTCATATATATCAATAAGAAATATTATACTGACTCCCATCAGTTTACAATTTTTTCTTTTAAAACAATTGAGCTAATAAAAAGAATAAATACTTTGTTTAAACTGCTCCACAACTTCTCAATTAGAATCCTTTGTCCGATTTGGATGGATCTAATTATGTCAATGTGATGATGCTCGATCCTTATTTTCTCAATACAACAATTCTGGATTCTGGATCTGATTTCTTTCAACATAATGATGCTAGATTCTGGATTTGATTTCTTTTAATACAATGATGTTGGATTCTGGATCTGATTTCTTTCAATAAAAAGATGTTGGATTCTGGATCCAATTTTTTTCAACATAATGATGCTAGATTCTGGATCTGATTTCTTTCAATAAAATGATGTCAGATTCTGGATTCTAATTATTTAAATATAATGATGTTGGACTCTAGATTTGATTTCTTTCAATACAATGATGCCAAAACTCAATTTGTAAAAGCTTAAAATCTTCTAAAATTCTCAAAAAAAAAATCCTTCAATTTGATGATAAATCCACTTCAATTTCTTCAGCGTAACACCTTTTCTACATATGTAGAAAAGTTTTAAATGAATGAATGACCTGAACTGCTATTTGTAGGTAACTCAAAAATCTCAAAACTCCAAAAATCTCTTGCAATCAAAACTTAAAATTTGATTTCTTCGAATCCCTTCAGATTTCTCTAAGATTAAATTGAATTTTGAGTTTGACCTCATCAAATTTACTTTGTAATCGGATCATTTCAAATATTTTTCAATCTTATCTCATTACAATATTTTTCAATGTCAACTTATTACAATATTTTTCATTATCATCTCATTATATTCTTTTCAATCTCATATCATTACGATTTTTTTTCAATCTCATCTCATTAGGATATTTTTCAATATTAGCTCATTATGATCTTTTTCAATCTTCTTGGATATGATTTTCAGTATCCCTTCCTCTTTTTATATAGTTCTGATCAATCTGGGTATGATCATTTTATAAGTGTCTAATGGAAAATCAAAAGCTACTGTAAATCGGTTCCATACCTTTCTATCATTACAAATTCTTTCTCAAAATAATAATGTTAGATCCTATTGTTACAAAATTATGGTACTAATTTTCTGGATCAGATTTTTGTAGGATTCTGGTTCCGATTTTATGGATCCAATTTTTTCAGGACTCTGGTACTGATTTTCTGGATCAGATTTTTGCAGGATTTTGGTGCCGATTTTTTAGATCTGATTGTTACAGGATTTTGGTTCTGATTTTATGAATCTGATTTTTGCTAGATTCTGGTGCCGATCAGTCTCAATACATTTTAAATCCCATTATGATAGAATTCTCATTAAAATGAAATTCCCATCACGATGGAATTCTCATTATGATGAAATTATGGATTTCTTCAAACCTATCTACCATTTCCTTAAAGGATTTTATCATGAAAGTTTTCATGAATTGTGAGAACTTATTTATTAGAAAATAATTGTATGAATTTGTTTTAGAAAGTAAAAAAACTTTCTAACTCATGAATTCACATTCTTATTTAAAAACTATTCATTAACTACATTCTTTCTCTGATTACAGTAAAGAGAGACTCCCAGAAAACAATAAATTCTACCTTCAATTCTTTTGGATCTGATGGTCTGAATACAATACAAATGGATCTAATTCCTGTAAAACAAAAACATTCTAATAAAAAAAGTTTAGTTGTCAATAAATACAATTTTTTTAAAAAAAATTTCCACAAAAGTACTTCACTATCCTCCTTTGGATTTGTTGATAACCCTCGTTAAAAAATTTCCAACTCTTAGAATATTTCACAACAAAACTTTTGTTTGCAACTCAAGTTTTTTGAATTTTATCAAAACATAGATTTTATCCAAAGCGATTGTCTTGACACCACACTTCTAGATAAAGTAATATTTTTAAGTAATTTAATCCCTCAGTGGTAATAAAATTTTGAATATATGTAAAAATAAAATCTCATCACTTTTCTTTTCACACTTTCTTTTTCTCTCCTCCATTCTTTATTTTTTCTAACTTTCATTTTTCTCTCCCCCATTATATGATAACCACAACTTCAGATTCATAAAAGAATGATAAGTAAAAACTAATTACAAATTAAAAAGTTATTTCATTTCTCTCCTCCATTGTCAACATAATCCAATGCATGATGGGGGAACTTCCTTATGAGATTTAGGAAGATATAAAAGGAGGATGAACATGAAATTACAGCCTCAATTCCACAAACCTTTCTTTAGACATTGCTTTTGTAAAGATATAAGAAATATGATACTTTTTTGAAATATGTATTCCAACAAAAAATATCATTAGAAACTTTATCTTTTATAAAATTAAGCTTTATATCAATATGTTTTAATCTTGAATGTTGTATAGGATTCTTAGAAAGATCAATTTCACTTTAATTATCAAAAAATGTCTTTAATTGTTCAAAAACTTTCACTTTCAAATATTCCAACTTAACTTTCATCCAAGACATTTGAGTAAAATCCTGAGTAGCTGCAATATATTTTTATATATCTGTTCTCAACATTACTAAACTTTGTTTCCTACTAATCCAACTCACACAACATTCACCCACGAAAAAAGTTTCTCTTGAGGTTGATTTTCTATAATTACAATCTCTAGCTCAATCAACACCATTATAACCATGAAACTTTATCTCATAATTTATTTTGTATAACAATCCATGTGAAGTTGTTCCTTTGACATATCTCATATTGTTTTTTCTTCCAACATATGTGATTATTTTGGATTACTTTGATACCTATCACACAAAGTTACAATATAAACAATATCAGGCCTTGAATCATTAAGGTAAAGAAGACTTCCTATTATCTTCTGAAAGTCTTTCTGATTCACACTTATTCTAGATTCTTCTTTTCTCAACTTTTTTCTCATTGAAATTAGAGTTAGAAATTATTTGGATTCATCCATACCTAACTTCTTCAACAACTCCTTGGAATAATTTTATTGAGATAAGAAAATGTATTTTTTTGTTGATCTTGTAAGCCAATGAAGAAAGTTAATTCTCCCAACATTAACATATAGAAAATCTTCTTTATTTCTTCATAAAACTCTTCACAAGACTTTCCTTCATCCCCATAAAATATTATACCATCCACATAAACAATTATAATTAATGTTCTAGATTCAATTCCTTTCACATAAAAGTTACTAATTTTCATTTAGAAAAGTTCATCATTCTCAAAAAATTGTCATGCTTCGAATACCAAGCATATGGAACTTGTTTCATCCCATACAAAGCTTTATTCAATTTACAAAATTTATTTTCATCCTCATGAAGTAGAAACCCACAAGTTTTATCAATGTAAACTTATTTATCAATCTCACCATCTAAGAAAGAATAATTTAAATAGATCTGATAAACTTTGTAATTCCGATGTGCATCCACTGAACGAAACATTTAAATAGTTTTCACTCTTGCAATGGGGGAAAATGTTTCATTAAAATCCACACTTTCCACCTGAGCATACCATTTAAAAAAAGTCTTTCATTGTTTCTTGACACTTCTCCATGATTATTCAATTTTTTTCTATAAACCCACCTAGTTCCGATAGCATTTTTATTGGATAGACTTGGAACAAGTTCCCATGTTTCATTCTTCTCAATCTGATTCAACTCTTCATTCATAAAATCTAACCATTATTTATGTTTAATAGCATCTAAAACTGATTCTAGTTCAACTTTTGAGATAAGTGAAGTCTTATTCTCTAATCTGAACTTCATTATGATCTGAATCAGAGCCTTATGATTCCCAAAAATGTTTTCAGATTCAACATGTTTTTGTAAGGTGGGAAATTTTAAAGAAAAATCACCCAGATTCACCTTCTTTACCATATGAATCATCTGAGTTACATTCACTCTTTTGCGGATTCTGTAGTTTATTCTCCTCTGTATTCTCAATAACTTTTGTAGAGGAACTTTGATTTTAAATTACCTTCACATCATATGAGTCCGACAACTTGTGTAAACATTAATTTCATTATTTTTAACTTCTCCCATTTAGTGAATAATCCATGAAAGTTCCTTCATCTTCTTTCTCATCAAACTTTACCAATTCTGGATTTTTGATTTTTAGAAAATATGGAATTCCAAAAACTTTAAATTATTTCAAGGAAGGTTTTTTGCTATACCACATTTTATAAGGAGTCTTGTTGGTTTCCAGTCTCAATAATCATATATTTTGAATATGTGCAGTAGTACTAACAGTTTCTCTCAAAAATAACTTTTAAAGTTTGTATTCATTTAACATACTTCTTCCCATTTTAACCAAGATTATGTTTTTTATTTATTATAATACATTTTGTTGTGGAGTATAGGGATCACTATACTAATAATTGATACCATAATTTCTAAGATAAGTTTCAAAATAATTGTTTTTGAATTTGGTACCATTGCTTGTTCTTAGCTTCTTGATGGAAACCCCCAATTCTATCTCAACATATTTTCTGAAAAATTTGAACATTTCAATAACCTCTAACTTGTGCCTAATGAGCATGATATTTTTTATCCAAGTGAAATCATTAATAAAAGTGATAAAGTGTAAATCCACTTTTATTGATTGATGTATCATTAGTCCACACAGATTGGAATGAATAATCTCAAGTGGTTCGGTAGATTGAATCTCAATTCACTTGTGAATAATATTAGTCATTTTTCCATTCTGTAAAGTAATACAAAAATCTTCATATCTTCTTTTCAATTCTAGAAAAATTTAGACAACATCAACTTTAGAAATTTTGTTCATAAATTTCTCTCCAAGGTGACCAAGTCTTCAATTACATAGTTTATTTTCATCTTCCACACTCAAGTAACATGAGTTATTGAGTTATTCTATTTGGAAAAGATTTCCACTGGTCCTTTCTCCGTTTTTAATAACTTTTCCATATTTCACACTTTTGATGATACAAGAATAATTTCTAAAAATTAATTCTCTTCCATCATCACAGAGTTGGATTACCCTATGTAAGTTATGTTTCATCCCATCAATAAGTAAAAATTCCTTTGATTTCAACTTTTTCGGCTTCAATCTATGCCATTCCGATTCTTCTGATTTTTAAGGAACTATAATTCAAAAAAGTGATAGATCATACATCATCAATTTTAACATGTTTTAGTATTTTTGGATCACCTATCATATGTGAAGAACAAACACTATCAAGAATCCATGGATTAAGTGTCATACATTTTTAGGCATGATGACCCAATAGATCACATCTTCCACAAACATCTTCTATACTTTCAAATTTATTATTTGTTGTAAAGTCTCAAACATCTTGAGAATTCACCTTTCCATTTATCTATGAGTTAGGAGAGTTTCTCATTATTCTTTCACTATTTATTACACTTCTCTCAATCCTTCTTTTGGGTAGAGATATGTTGTGCCAAAAATTATAAGCTCTACGCCCATAGATTCCACAACACCAACAATAGCCTTAAAATCTTGATTTTATATTCAAGAAAGATATTTATTTATTGAAATTTTGTTGATATTGGTAACTTCATTCATCTCTAACATACTCAGGATGTGGATCAAAATTTATTTTGAGTGAGTTTTCTACTTTTGTAGAATTGATAGATTTATAACTTTCTTTCTCTGCCCAAGATTTCCCATTAGTTTTTCTAGAACCTGAAATTTTATAAGAATAAAATAAAACATTATTTTTGGTAAGAGAATATTTCACCTGATTCACATAACAAGCCTTATCAACAATTTTAGAAGTATCAGATTTTACTTCTGTAGATTTTTTGAAGTTTTAATTCATCTTCCTAAGGGTATTTTTGGACTTAAGAAGTTTTTATTACAACTTGTTAACCTCTTCTTCATTATCTTGTAGCTTATTGATAAGATCTCAAATCATCTTTCCCTATTCAGTAATTATGAGCTTGTAACTTAAAATTTATTGAATGTATTCATCCTCCTATTTGATGACATATTTTCTTCCATCAGCAACTTACTTATGATCATTCTTCATTACTATAATTTCCTTATTGAGATATTTTTTTGCTCAAGACATGAAAGAAGTTCATTTCTGATCTAATACTATTTATAAGATTCTTCAACACCTTCTTTACTCTCTTAGGAGTTTTTTGTTTTCTCAACTTTTTCAATAGAGGTTCTACTTTTTTTTGAAATTTCCTATTTATAAAAATCATTGTCAGTTGAGTCTAATTCAACATTCTTTCTCAACATACTTATTTTCATTCCAAAAAACTTCTTCTTGAATTTGTTTTAGGAATTATATTCTTTATCATTTTTGTTCCACTTATTCCATTGAAGTTTTTCATCCGAATCATCTTGATATTATCAAAATTTCTTCTTGAAAAAACTCATAGAAAATTGTCTGATTCCACCACACTCAAAAAATTTGAGACTAATATTTCTTCCATACTTTCCTCTTCCTCTTCGACAGTTCTTGTATATGAGAGATCTGATTTTTTCATTCAAATCATAATCTTCCTTATCATCAGACTCACAAGGATCAACTTCATCAGCATCATGGATTTTCATCTTTATCATAGATTCAAAATCCATTTCATCTTTTATATTCTTTTTAAATATTGGAGTTTTATTCATTTCATAAGTAATAATAAAGTTATGAAACCCATCAAGAGATAAATCATCCATATATTCTAAAGAGGAAATTTTAGAATTGAACATGTCTAGAAATTTTGTTAAGAGTTTCTTCACAATTGTAGAATCTTATAGGACATCTCTGAATCCTCTGATATTATAAACAATTTCATTTACTCTAGTATAGTATTCATCAAATTTTTCATCATCTATCATTTTTATGTCTTTATACATATTATTCCATATTTGTAGCTTTGCTTTATTGACTTTTTTATTCCCTTTGAAAACACTTTCCATCTTGTCCCATATATTTTTTGAAGTCTTGAGACCCATCACCTTCTAATAAAAATTCTCTGATAAGGAAATAAGGATTTCATTTCTAGTATTACCATAAACTTCTATGTTTCTATCATCAGCAAATGTCATAGAATTGTCTTTCTCAATAGGTTGAAAAAAATATTAGTTGAATCAACAACTTCCAAGAAAAGATATAGAAGATAAGGAATCATTCTATTTTTCCATCCATAATAATATTTCCATATAATGTTGGAATTCCTCTACTATTGAAATAATTGATATTATCCATGATAAGGATTCAAAAAGGATACATGCCTCTGATACCAATTGAATTCCCAAAGACCGAATAACAACTGAGAAGGGGGGGGGGTTGAATCAGTTGTTCAATTTTTATAAGTTTCAAAACTTTTAGAAACTTAAACCCTAAAACCTATTAAGATTTATATCCTTATCAACTTTAGTAAATAATCATGCATACAGAAGTAAAAGAGAAATAAAGGAATAAAATATTTACAAGGTTTAGCCTCAATGTGAGATCCTATATCTTTTCCATAACCACTTGTGATGGTTTATGGAAATCCCCTATTATGAACAAGTGAATATAACTTGTGCCAAATCTAATTAGACACCTTCTATCTCCCGATAGGAAAGATTATACTGACTCCCATCAGTTTAGAATTTTTTATTTTAAAACAATTCATCCAATAAAAAGAATAAAGACATTGTTGAAACTGATCCACAATTGATCAGTATGAATCCTCAGTCTGATTTAGCTAGATCTGATTCTCTCAATCTGATGATGTTGGATCCTAATTTTCTCAATACAACGATGATGGATTCTGGATTTGATTTCTTTCAATATAATGATGCTCGATTATGGATCCAATTTCTTTCAATACAATGATGTTGTATTCTGGATCTGATCTATTTCAATATAAAGATGCTAGACTCTGGATCCAATTTATTTCAATACAATGAGGCTAGATTCTGGATCCGATTTCTTTCAATATAATGATACTGGATTCTGGATCCGATTTTTTTTCAATGCGATTATGATGGATTCTGGATTTAATTTCTTTCAATTCAATGATGCTAAAACTCAATCTGTAAAAACTCAAACTCTTCTAGAATGTTCAAAACAATTCTCCTTCAATCAGATGATGACTTTCTCTTCAATTTCTCTTCCGCTCCTCCATTCACACATATGTAGAAAATTTTAAAATTAGGAAATGATCTAAGAAAGTATTTATAGGAAATTTAGAAATCTAAAAACTCTAAAAATATATTGCATTAAAACTTAAAATTTGACTTCTTTAATTCTCCATAGATTTCCCCGAGATTTTCAAAAAATCAAATTTCGATTTTGAACTCTTAAACTTAACTTCATAATCAGATCATTACAAAGCTTTTTTAATATCATCTCATTATGATATTTTTAAATCTCAAATCATTAAAATCTTTTTCAATATTACCTCATTACAAACTTTTTCAATATCAACTCATTACAATATTTTTCAATCTCATCTCATTATGATATTTTTAAATCTCATCTCATTACGATCTTTTTCAATCTACCTACATACGATTGTTAGTATCCCTTCCTCTTTCCATCTAGTTCTGATCTATCTGGGTATGATCGTTTTATAAGTGTCTGATGAAAAAATGGATGCTATAGTATACCGACACCATATCTTTTTATCATTATGAATTATTTCTAAAAATAATAATAATGGATATTATTATTGTAGAATTTTGGTGCTGATTTTATGGATGTGATTTTTACAAGATTCTGGTGCAAATTTTCTAGATCTGATTTTTTCTGGATGCTAGTGCCGATTTTCTAGATCTAATTTTTGGTGGATTCAGCTACTGATTTTATAGATCTAATTTTTTTAGGATTCTAGTGCTGATAAATCTCAATATATTGTAATTAACATTACAATGAAATTCCCATTTTGATGGAATTATCATTACGATGAAATTATGAATTTATTCAAACCTCTCCACCATTTCTACAAAGGATTTTATCATGAAAGTTTTCATGATTAGTGAGAACTTCTTGATCAAGAAAGAATCGTATGATTTTTTTTTAGAAAGTACAAAAAACTTTCTAACTTTTGACATTACATTCTTCTTTCAAAACTCTTCCGAAACTGCATTATTTCTCTGATTATAGAAAAGAGAGACTCCTAGAAAATAAAAAATTAGGCCTTCAATTATTTAGGATCTGATGGTCTGAATACAATGCAAATGGTTCCAATTCATGGAAAATAAAAACATTCTAATAAAAAAAGGTTAGTTGTCAACAAATACAAAAAAAATTGTTAAAAAACTTTATCATAAAGGTACTTCAATAACATTTACATGATTTACAAACAACTATACGTACACATACTCATCTACACACACATGTATATACTCACATTTATGTACAGACATACACATACATATACATAGTTATTCATGTACATATATTTTAAATTATTTAATGTCAATATAAATATATATCTAAATAAATATATTCATTCATATATTATATACTTGTTTAAATAAAATATTAGTATATCATATTCATTATAATCATATACACATTTGGTAATCAATGTATATAAATAAACTATTAAACATTTGACTAATATAAAATTGACAATTTTTTATTTATAAAATTGATGATTTTTTATATATAAAATTATTTACAAATATATATATTTATATAATTATAATTATAAATAAATATATTTACAAATATTTGTATATAATTATAAATATAATAAATATAATAAATATAAATTATTTAAAAATCTTTATTATAATTTTATAATTATTTAAATATATATTTATTTATAATCTAATTATATATAAATATATATATAAATATTTGTATGTAATTATAAATTTGTTTATATAATTATATATATTTGTATATTTATATAATTGTATATATATATATATAATTATAAATATAATAAAAATATTTATTATTTAAAAAAATTATTATAATTTTATAATTATTTCAATATTTAATTATTTATTTATAACCTTGTAAATAATTGTTTCAATAATTATATATATATATATATATTTGAATTATTAAAAATATATATTAATATATTATATTTATATTAATTATAAACATGTGTTTTATAATTAATGTATATAAATAAAAAATAGTTTTGAATATAAATATAATAATTATATATATATTAATAATATTTTTTATTAAGAAAATTTATCAGTGCAAAGAATATTGCTGATAAAGGTTCCCCTTTTATTAGTAATTTCTATTTAGCGTTGATAAAAGCAGACGTTGAATTTACGTCATTCTGTGGTAGTGCCCATTTAATATGGATCAAGTGAGATTTATCATTAAACTGAAATGAACCACCTATTAACACACCTTACGGTTAAATTTGGTTTATGGGTGATCGAATCCATCAAGCTGATGAACAATATCTATTCACATGAGAAAAATTCAACTTAAATTATTTTTGTTGAGGACAACGTTAATGGTATGTCCTCAAGCAACAACCCAAAAAACAATTAATATGAGTCTAGTTTCATCAATGAAAAGAAATCAAATATGAGAATAAAAAATAAAAAATGGAGGGAGAAAGGAAAAGTGTTTGACAATTCAAGAAAATCATGAAGAAAAGAATTAAAATAAGAAAAAGTAACACATAATATATCATGGTTTATATGAGTTTTTTATTCATTTTCTGAAAAAAATAATTCTAGATCAATTAAAAAAAATATCGCAGAAAGGAAGCAGAGGCCCTGTTGCCTTTCAGTTAAGTGGAAAGGTGGAAGGGCCTCTACCACCTTTCAACAAAAGAAACGTATTTTAAATATACATGTTTTCATATTTATATATATATATATATATATCTTTATATATTATGATATATATATATATATATTTATTATGTCTATTTTTTTAGAATTATGTTATTAATATTTGAAAGTGAAAATGTTATGTTTTTTAAGTAATAAATTTTGTGACATGTAAATTAGCTTTTACGTATTGTATATATTATTATTTTTTATTTTCAATTATGTTTTATATGTTGAGTCGCTTTTTAAAATAAATCTTATATTTTAATTATATTTTATAAGTTACATGCTTTCAAAGTCACCTATATAAAACATAATAATGTTCAAAGTTGGTGTCTTTGAAAGTCTATAACTTATAAAATATAAATACAATCTAAATGATATTTTACACACTTACTGAACATATAAAAAATAATTCAAAATAACAATCATTTATTAAAAACAATTAATAAAAAATAATTTTAGTGGAACAATAATTTTTGTTTTAAATCATTAAAATTGTATTTATAAAATCTTTTTACATTCCTTTCATTTTCAATTGTTTATTATATTTATGAAATTATTTTTATTTTTAATAACTTTTTAGATTTTTAGGATATGTTTTAAATTTAATTTATATTGTTTTTATAGTTTATATTTTATAATATTTTAAAGTTACCCACTTGAAATTTAATAAGTTTTCCAATGTTTCAAGTAGTCGACTTTGAAAGCTTATAAAATATAAACTGTAACTAAAATATAAATTGAAATTGAAATAGTGTCTAGACATGTAAAAATGGTTGACATTAATAATAATTTAATCATTTTAATATAGAGAAAACATATACATGAATGATTATAGTCACTATTTATGGTGATGTCCCATCCCACATTCTAGTGTGTGAATGGGACAACCATATCGAGATTGTCGTCCTCTCTACTAGGGTGGAGTATGATGACCTAGAGAGGGTTGATCCTCGGGTGTTAGAACCATGACTGTCAAATGATCTGCCAGTATCTCAATGAGAGGAGGTTTCAAATAGATGTCATATTGAGAACCTGATCCTTCTCCCACTAGGTGAGTAGAAGGACCTTCCATCATCACCTGGGGGAACCATACAGCCTGTGAAGGCTCTGAAATGAAAGATAGAGGCATGGGAAATGACCCCTGATAGAATCTCAGATAATATGTACCCATAGAAAACTATAGATATCTTGCCAACATAAATGGATCTCATGCCTCCTGATGCATATCCCCAATTGGTTGAGGCTAGACTACTAGAGGGCCGACCTCTACCCATGGAATAGGTGAAGCCTCATTTGCAGCATGACACGGTCTACATCATCATTTTCGTGGATCATAAGCATCAATAGCTACTGGATGAGGTTCCTAAGCATGAAAATCCACTCACTAGGTAGGAACTTCATCTCTTTAGAGTGGAAAATCAAAGATACTATCATGAACCACATGATAAGACAACATCATCCCCTAAACTACAGCATAGATCGTTGCCATGCTATCAACCTCCTCCTCCTCTAGACCAGGCATTCAGATAATGCACTATAGTTTAGTATGCTATAAACAAATTCAAAATGAATTTAAAAATAGTATAATAAAAAATATTGGAAATTTATTGACTTACCAGATCCTGAATCCCTCAGCCGTGTGGATTAATATACATTATATACATTAGTTTATACCATAGATTATACTCGAGATTTTGTGATAGATGAAATCTCATCATACACACACCCTCAATACAAAACGATACTGATCTGTTTAAGAGGTTTAGATACTCAGCATTTCATAAATGCCAGTTGACATCCTACCTCCCTGTAATGACCCGCAAATTCTCATTATCTTGAGAGTACAACGAGTCATTACTAGTCCTTAAGCGACATCCCCAAGATGCCAAATTCTGGCAATAAATTTATAAGGGTTTCAAATACAAGTGGGGGATGATTTACCCTTTAGGAAATAAACCAATAAACCTAAAAACCATAACCAAACACTCACTATATGATTCATGAACAAATGAAATACAAATCAACATCTTCATGCACTCAAAACCACATCAAATTAAGCAACAACGGATGGATAACCAAGTATCAGAGCACACAACGGATAAACTACACAAGACTCTTTAAAGACCTCAAGACTCCATGCTCCACATGGTCCAAGATTCACATGGTCCAAGCTCCAAAAATCTTCGAACAACCCAACATCACGAGGTAGTGCTAAACACATGTGAAACATTACCTTTTCCCCTTTCCTAGAAGATAGCATCTGTAAAAGCACCAAAGTACCAAAGAAGGGTTGAGTATAAAACTCAGTAGGTTTCCCCCAATGAACTCCCTACTCACGCCAATAGGATATAAGAGTTAGAAACAATTATATAAAAGGGTTTATATAAAACAATTTTTCAAAATCAGTTTATAACTAAATATAAACAAGTTTCCAAAACCATTTATTACCAAAACCATACAAGTGCAATTGAAACCAATTTTTCCAGCAATATATTTTTCTAGAAAAATAACAAAACAATCTTTACAACCATTCTCCAATATCTCTCTATCATCATACCCAACCATTACTCAAACCCTTGAAACCAACCATACATGCTACGTTATGACAGTTCCATACTCATGATAAGTTTCTCTTCGATCTACCAAGTCAACACAAGGTAATTGTTTCCCATGTGCCATTAATCCTTTGGCACCGATCACAAGGTCATATTTCAACCAAGCCCCATATATGAAATTCCCATGTGCTATTAAACCTTTAGAACCAAGAATAAGGTCATATTTCAACCAAGCCCTATATATGAAATATGAACACACAACTTATATGCCCAACAGTCAATCCAAAATAAACCTTTCAATAAAAACACCTTTTTATTGAAAACTATTTCCATCAAAACCATTTCAATGCCAAAATATTCCAAATCCAAAACATTGAAATGATACTCCATTTTTATTTAAAACCATTTCTATAGAAAACCCATTTTTCATCAACCATTTAGAAATTCCAGAAAATCCATAATTTAAAATCATCATTTTAAATTAAACCCCCTTTTACACAACTATTCACCAAGATCACGTAATTTCACAAAAACCATAAATAATTACAAATGAATATTTTTTAAATGCATTTCACAATCAATAAACCAATTTTAATATAATACAATCAATTCTAGAAATAGGAGTCAAGAGAGAATCCAGTTACCTCAAAGGTTTTGACTAAACTTTAACAACAGGTTCATATCTGATAAATATTGAAGATCGAAGAAGTAGATCGAAGCATATCTAAGAAAACATGGAAAATCCGTAAATAATGGTGACATACCTCAACAACCGGACTCGAAATCACCAAGGGAAGGCTCCAAAATGACTTCAACTCGTGTGGGGAGGGTTATCCATCCTTATAGGGAGAGTAATCTCTATTTAGGGGCATTTTTAATCCAAAACTAAATAAATATAGCAAAAATGAGTAAGCTCCTAGAAAATAGGATCTAGATTTGACCTCGACGCAAGATTTGACCACACGGTTTGTTCCAACCATGTATTAATAATGCAACCTTCCATTTGGTCCCAACACTCCTTAAAAAAACTCCAAATTCTTCCATCCTTCACCTTTACCCCCTTTTTATGGAAACATCCCAAATTAAGGAAACACCCCACTTTATGGAAACAACCCACTTTATGGAAACACCCCACTTTATGGAAACCTCACACTTTATAGAAATTCTTTATATTATGAAACCTCTATATTTTATGGAAAATCTCTATTTTATGGAAAATCTCTATTTTATGGAAAATCTCTATTTTATGAAAACTCTATATTTTATGGAAACCCAATCAAAGACACACCAATTAAAAAAACATGAGGAAATGGGGTTATGTACCTGAAACCAGGGGGACTACATTTGGAAGTGGTTGTAAAGATTGTGTGGTTATTTTTATAGAAAAATATATTGCTGAAAAAATTGGTTTCGATTACACTGGTATGGTTTTGGTAATGAATGGTTTTGGAAACTTGTTTATATTTAGTTATAAACTGCTTTTGAGAATTTTTTTTATATAAACCTTTTTATATAATTGTTGTTAACTCTTCTATCTTAGTGGTGTGAGTGGGGAGGTTATTGGGGAAAACCTACGGAGTTTTATACTCATCCCTGCTTTGGAACTTAGGTGATTTTGCATATGTTATCTTTTGGGACAGGGGAAAAGGTAATTTTTCACATGTGTTTAGCACTATCTCGTGATGTTGGGATGTTCAGAGATTTTATATCTTAGAGCATGTGAAGCATGGAGTATTGATGTCTTTGAAGATTCTTGTGTAATTTATCAACTGTGTACTCTGATACTTGGTTATCCTTCTGTTGTTGGTTACTTTTATGGGTTTTTGAGTGTATGAAGTTGTTGAGTTGTCTTTCATTTGTTCATGCATCATATAGTGAATGTTTGGTTATGGTTGGTAGGTTTACTGGTTTATTTTATAAAGGATAAATTGTCCCCCATTTGTATTTGAAACCCTTAGGAATTTATTTCTATACTTTTTCATCTTGGGGATGTTGCTTAAGGCCTAGTAATGATTCATTGTACTCTAAAGCTAATGAGAATTGGCAGGTCATTACTAATGGTATTATCTTGTTCGGTCCTTGCCTAACAAGTATTCATCAATGTTACTAGTTTTAGAGATTAAATCCATTCTTGTATATTCCTTGGGTGGGAATCTTATAAAGGAGTAGGATTGTCAGAACAAGAAATGTATAGCATAAAAGGATGTAGCTAACCCTTTTATGCTGAATTTCTAGTTACCATGGAATTGGGTAAATAAGTGTTTGGAGACACTTATAGAATTTTTAAATCTCATTATCATGGGTTTAGCCAATGGGACATCATGACATGCATTATAAAGTAATGACTTCCCACTAGGATTCCATACATCATTTCATGGAATGATACATGTTGTGAAAAAAAGTGTTAAATTTTGAAAAAGAATAGAATTGGTTTTCAAATGAAAGATTTTGAAAAAGTTAATGCTTATCGTATTTTGAAAATGGTTTAATTTTCAAAAGAGTGTTATGTGTTTTCAAAAATGGTTGAACATGGGAAAAAGGTTGTTTTGGAAAAAAATGTTGTGATAGTTGATGTGATATAATTTTAAATGCTAATCCAACAGTTTCTAGAGAGTGAGATTAACAGAGTCTGTTGTTAGGCTTAGAAAATGGCACTTGGTAGGCGTCATCGAAACCAACCCGAAGAAGCCGCGGAGAATGTGGTTGCACCTGAACCATGTGTGAACCAAGAGATGGTTCAAAGTATTGTCCAAGATTTTCAAGATGTGGACACAGGGAACCAGAAGATTGAGCCCCGACATGTGGATCATACCATCCCATTCATGAAGTAGAATCCACCTAATTTTCAGGGTGATTCCGAACCTGAGAAGGCGGAGGTGTGGTTATGTAGGATGAATCATATCTTCAACTTCATCGGGACACCCGTAGAGCTAAAGGTAAAACTAGAGATATATATTCTTAAGTATCTTGAACGTTAGTGGTGGGATTTAGCGGTGCAAGCTAAATTTCATAAAGGACTTACATGGGAGGATTTTGAGGAATTATTCAACAAACAATTCTATCCTCACACGTTCAAGATCTAGAAAATGATGGACTTCTTCATCCTGAAACAAGAGAGTCTCTCTGTCACATAGTATGTGGCTAAGTTCATGAAATTTGTACGCTTTTCACCAGAAGTTACAGCAAGTGCCTCTTTGAAGGCACACATCTTTGAATCAGGGCTACGATAGGAGATTCGATCAAAGATTGCAGGAATTTGTATTACAGACTATACAGAGATGGTGAACAAAGAGACTGTGGCTTAACATGATATCTCAAGATCTATGGGACGAGGCCTGATGATACCTATAGGAAATGGTGGGAACTCAATCGCTAGGAACAAGAGGAAAAGGAACACCTATTTCCATGGTGCAAGTGGAAATCAGAACCCGATGGCTTGATTAGTAAACCTTCCTCCATGACCCTAGAGTAAAGTAGGTTGTTTTCAATGTGGTTATCTTGACCACATAAAGTGAGATAGTATGGCACATCCTAGAGCATGTGATAATTGTAACAAGATGGTACATCTTCAACTCTATTGTCGAAGTGCTCCAAGGTCAGGTGCTCGAGACATTTCTCAGCTATCGTAAGCATCATATGCTTCGACTAGATGAGAACAACAGAATCAGTCTCATCAGTAGAGAAGATCTAGACATGGTGATTATAGAAATACCATGACTCCTCAACTATGGAAACCTCAGCAAGGAAACAAGGAGAACTGTGTAGTGAAGAAACAATTGTATGGAGCTGAGCAGATGATTGTCGATGATCAGGCTGGACCATCTATAGTGAGAGGTGAGATTCTTTTGAATTCTACCTTTTTGAAAGTTTTGTTTGATACTGGTGCATCACATTAATTCATTTCTTCTCATGCTTTTGATTTACTATGTTTAAAACTGGAAATGATGCCTTCTATTTTGAAACTGCAAACTCTTCTTAGTGAAAGAGAATGTGAAGCCTTTGTGTGTAGAGCATGTTCTATAACTGTTGATGGAGCTGAGCTAAAATGGGACTTCTCAATTTTGGATATGGATTTCTATGATGTAATCCTAGGTATGTATTGACTGACACTGTTCAAGGCTCAAATCGACTATTATATGAGAATAGTTAGTTTCATGACTGAGGATGACATCGAGCATCTCTTTAGAGGAGATAGGATTGTAAAGAAAGGTGAAAAAATCTTGTTAGCACCAATGGTGTGAACTATATCTTACCAATTGGAAACATTGACTTTGGCATCAATGGAAGAGATCGAGTAAAATAGTTTTCTAGCTATTGTGGATCAATTTCTAGATGTCTTTCCCAAGAACTTCCCAGGGTTACCACCTCTAAGGGAAGTGGAGTTTACGATTGATATCCTTCTAGGGACTATTCCTATTTTCCTTCCATCTTATAGAATGGAACCAACAGAGTTACAGGAATTGAAAGTGTAGTTAGAGGAGCTCAAAAGCAAGTGTTTCATTCGACCAAGTATGTCTCCATGGGCAACACCAGTTTTGTTCGTGAAGAAGGCAGATAGAACTCTTCGGTTGTTCATTGATTATCTTAAGCTTAACCAAGTTGTGATAAAGAATAGATATCTACTTCCACACATTGATGATCTATTCGATCAATTAAGGGGATCTTAATTGTTCTCCAAGGTTGACATGCGATCATGATATCACCAATTGAGAGTTCAGAAAGAGGATATTTCAAAGACAGCTTTCAAAAGTAGATATGGACACTATGAATATGTAGTCATGCCTTTCAGTCTAATGAATGCACCAAAAATATTCATGGAATTAATGAATTAGATATTTCAAAAATATCTTAATTATTTTGTGGTGGTGTTTGTGGACGACATTTTGGTCTATTCAAAGACAAGGGATGATCATGAGGTGCACCTGGAAACAGTTTTACAAATATTGAGAGATCATCATTTGTATTCCAAATTATCAAAGTGTGATTTTTGGATACAAGAAGTACATTTCCTTGGCCATGTCATTTCTGAGAAAGGCATTTCTATTGATCCTGAAAATATAGAAGCCATTATCTCTTGGCAACCACCGAAGAATGTGTTCGAGATACGAAGTTTTCTTGGTCAAGCTGGTTACTACCGATGATTTGTACATGATTTCTCTCGAATAGATTCACCAATGAAAGCTCTGACAAAGAAGAATGCCCCATTCCAATGGACAGAGAAATTCTAGAAGTCTTTCTAGGAACTGAAAGTTTGGATAACATCAGCACCTATCTTGATCTTTCCAAAATCAGGACAGGGGTATGTGGTGTATTGTGATGCTTTCGGATCAGGTTTGGGTTGTGTTCTCATGCAAAGAGATCACGTGGTTTCTTATAGTTCAAGGTAGTTGGGGGTGCATCAGAAGAATTACCCAACACATGATTTGGAGTTAGCTATAGTCTTCCATGATTTGAAAACATGGATACATTATCTCTTTGGTGAGAAATTTACTGTGTTTACAGATTACAAAATCTTGAAACACATTTTCTAACAGTGATATTTGAATATGAGGCAAAGGAGATGGATGGAGTATCTCAAATTTTTTGACTTTGACTTGATGTACACACTAGGGAAAGGAAATTCGGTAGTGGATGAATTGAGTAGAAAGTCATATACTTAGTTGGAGAAAGAAGCTTCAGATGAATGGAAGTTGATGTCGGTCTTAGCTAACATGCATGTGGAATGTGAAGACTGAGGTGATGTTGCGGTTTTCTTTTCTTCTATAAGTATTCCTAATTTATTAAAAATGGTCAAAGAGGCCCAAACATCTTATGAATAATGTCTGGTTGTAAGTTAAAAACTCATTGGTGGGGAGACCATTGAGGGATGGAAACTTGATGAGGGTTCAGTTTTGTGTTTCAGAGATCATATGGTTGTACTTATGGTTTGTTAGGAAAAAATTCTTCATGATTACCACCAATAAATATGGGCAGTACATCCAGGTACACAGAAGATGTATAAGGCATTGAAGGTGCAGTTTTGGTGGAGCAGCATGAAAAGGAAGGTGGCTGAGTTCATCTCGCAGTGCTTAACTAGTCAGCAGGTTAAAGTAGATCATTAGAGACCAGCTGGTATGTTACAATCTTTGCCTATCCCAGTGTGAAAATGGGATCAAATAGCAATGTATTTTGTTACAGGTCTTCTAAGAACAGTCCAGAAACACGATGCCATTTGGGTGATAGTGGATTGTCTAACCAAGTCGGCCCATTTCATCCCTATTCGTGAAACTCATACGGTGGAGGATCTTTAAAAAATCTATATTTGATAAGTGGAAAAGAGGCATGGTGTACCAGTGTGAATAGTCTCATATAGAGATCCGAGGTTCACATCTCGTTTCTGCAAATCATTACAGCAAGACCTTGGAACTCAGTTGAATATGAGCACTTTGTATCATCCTCAAATGGATGGGAAATCATAGCAAATGATACAAATGTTGGAAGACATGTTGCGAGCTTGGGTAATGGATTTTGGTAGTTCATGGGAGGAGCATACACCCTTAGTGGATTTCTCATACAATAACATCTATCAAGACTCGATACACATGGCTCCGTTTTAAGCATTGTATGGGCATCCTTTTCATTCTCCACTATGCTGGGTAGAAATGGGCGAAACTTCACTAGTTGGGACAAGCCTTGTCTAAGAAACAACAAAGAAGATCCAGTTGATTAGAAATAGGATGGATACAGCTCAGAGTCATCAGAAATCTTATGCAGATCACCATCGAAGACTGTTGTCATTCAATGTGGGTGATCATGTATTCTTAAGGATCTATCCAAGACTTGGACATCGTCACTTCGGGAAACAGGGCAAGTTATCTCCTAGATACATTGTCCCTTTTGAGAAAATGGAATGAGTTAGAGAGGTGGAATATCAGTTAGCATTACCACAACAGTTTAGTTTGGTGCATAATGTGTTCCATGTATCCCAATTGAAAAAGTATCACCCTAATCCTAACCATGTGATCAGATGGGATCATGTTGAGCTAGAACCAGATGCATAACTAGTACATATTCTAGTGTGGTTCATGGATAGACAAAAGAAAGTCTTGCATAGTAAAAGCATCAGCCTAGTGCGGGTTTTATGGCAACATGGTTAGATTTAGGAAGAGACTTGGGAACATGAGAAGAAAATGAAAGATCAGTGGATGGAACTCTTTTTGGAAAGAAAGGGATTTCTACTTTCTGAGGACAGAAAGACCAATGATGGGGATATTGTAGTACCCCCATTTTTGGGTACATAACCCCCTTTCCTCACGTTTTTTTAATTGGTGTGTCTTTGATTGGGTTTTCATAAAATAGAGAGTTTCCATAAAATAGAGAGTTTCCATAAAATATAGAGTTTCCATAAAATATAGAGTTTCCATAATATAGATAGTTTCTAAAAAGTGGGGTGTTTCCATAAAGTGGGGTGTCTCCATAAAGTGGGTTGTTTCCATAAAGTGGGGTGTCTCCATAAATTGGGATGTTTACATAAAAAGGGGGTAAAGGTGAAGGATGGAATAATTGGGGGGGGGGGGTTAAGGAGTATTGGAACTAAAAGGAAGGTTTCATGATCAATACACGGTTGGAACAAACTGTGTGGTCAAATCTTGCGTAGAGGTCAAATCTAGATCCAAGTTTCTAGGAGCTTACTTGTTTTTGCTCTATTTAATTTGTTTTGGCTTTAAAACGCCCCTAATTCGAGATTACTCTCCCTAGAAGTCTGTAGAACCCTCCCCACATGAGTTTAAGTCATTTTGGAGCCTTCCCTTGGTTATTCCGAGTCTGATTCTTGAGGTATGTCACCATTCTTTACGGATTTGTCATGTTTTCTTAGATCTTCTTAGATCTACTTATCTTATCTTCATTATTTCTCCGATCTTAACCTATAGTGGGTAGATCTACATTTTTTGATGCCAAATTTTTCAATTTTGAGTCGTGATCTTACTAGGATAAGATATCTAAGGCTGCTCTTGGAGAATCGACCCTCTTCCTTGTGCATTCTTTGTCTGTTGTTAAAGTTTCATCAAAACCTTCATGGTAGGTGGCTTCTCTCTCGAATACTCCTGATAGAATTTATTGTCTTAGATTAAAATTGGTTTATTGTTTGTGAAATTCATGTAAAAATATTCATTTGTGATGATTTATGGTTTTTGTGAAATTGCGTGATCTTGGTGAATAGTTGTGCAAAAGGGGGTTTAATTTAAAATAATGATTTTAAATTATAGATTTTCTAGAATTGATAAATGGTTGATGGAAAAGGGGTTTTCTATAGAAATTATTTTCAATAAAAATTGAGTTTTATTTAAATGGTTTGGATTTGGAATGGTTTGGCATTGAAATGGTTTTGATGGAAATAGTTTTCAATAAAAAGGTGTTTTTATTGAAAGGTTTATTTTGGCTTGATCGTTGGGCATATGTGTTGTGTGTTTATATTTCATATATGGGTATTGGTTGAAATATGACCTTGTGATCAGTTCCAAAGGTTTAATGGAACGTGGGAATTTCATATACGGGGCTTAGTTGAAATATGAACTTGTGCTCAGTGCCAAAGAATTAATGGAACATGGGAAACAATTACCTTGTGACGACTTGGTAGATCAACAAGAAACCACTCATGAGTATGGAACTGTCATAACATAGCATGAATGGTTGGTTTCATGGGTTTTAGTAATGGTGGGTTATGATGATAGAGGAATATTGGGAAATGGTTGTAAAAATTGTTTGGTTATTTTTCTGAAAAAATATATTGCTGGAAAAATTGGTTTCAATTTCACTTGTATGGTTTTGGTAATGAATGGTTTTTGAAACTTATTTATATTTAGTTATAAACATATTTTGAGAAATTTTTTTATATAAACCATTTTATATAATTGTTTATAACTCTTCTATCCTAGTGGCGTGAGTAGGGAGGTCATTGGTGAAAACCTACTGACTTTTATACTCACCCATGCTTTGGCACTTTGGTGCTTTTGCAGATGCTATCTTCTGGGATAGGGGAGAAGGTAATATTTCACGCATGTTTAGCATTACCTTGGGATGTAGGGATGTTCATATATTTTGGAGCTTGGAGCATGAGGATCATGGAGTCTTGAGGTCTTTGGAGAGTCTTGTGTAGTTTATCTGCTGTGTACTCTGATACTTGTTTATCCTTCGGTTGTTTCTTACTTTGATGTGGTTTTGAGTGCATGAAATTGTTGAGTTGTCTTTCATTTGTTCATGCATCATATAGTGAATGTTTGGTTATGTTTGGTAGGTTTATTGGTTTATTTACTAAAGGGTAAATTGTCCCCCACTTGTATTTGAAATACTTTTGCATTTATTGTTAGCCTTTGGAATCTTGGGGATGTTGCTTAAGGCCTAGTAATGACTCGTTGTACTCTCAAGCTAATGAGAATTGGTGTGTCATTACACTCCCTGTCAGCTTCATGTCATAAAGTGTTGGTGACTGTCTTAGTGGAAACAAAATGCACTAAACATATCCAAATTGGCACATGAATCCATCAGGTCGGTGCCACTCAACAATATGAAAGTTAATGAAAGGAACTAAATCCATCGCATCATGAAGTCCAGTAGTGCAGTATGTGGGAAACTGGTATAATAAATCTTAGTATGGAATCCATGTAATCTGAAATGACATATGAGATTAGTAAACAATTATTGTTACTAAAAATGAAAAATGGTGATATTGTGAAATTGGTTAGTCAATGAAAGATTGTATATACTTATATCGGTGGGTAGTATACTATCCACCATGAGACAACACACACCCAAATTATGTCTCAGAGTGATGATGAAGTGGTGTGCCTGACTCCACCTATAAAATACAACATTGAATGTGATAAATAATAAGATATTAAATTCAATAACTCCCACTAACATTAGAAACTAATAGATATGAGTGATCATACCGGCTTCCACACGGAGTGTCACACAGCACATCCATATGCATATCTGGACCAAAAACAAAAGGGGAGAGGGTAGGTATGTTCTCCCATTACCACATCTAATAAATGATGATGCATCCCTCGAGATTAGTGAGATTTTAGTGGCATGTCATACATAAGGCTCTATAAGTGTAATCCAAGCATGAAGATACCCAAATGTATTTCCCAACCTAATTAAAATCCTCTAATACGCCCAAATACATCTTGTTCACATGAAAAACTAAGTGATCATCACACAATGTCCCTCCAATGAGACGAATGATATATTCATGGGTATGACACATGATAGTCTTCTCATTAGCGTTAGTGAGAAACTGTGCAAAGTGTTTCTCTAGCCACCTCATAGATATCAACCCACCATCTGTAGCATCATAATCACCCAAAATATCAATGACTAGAAATATCTATACAATATCAGGTCAATATCCATGTGTGGGTCCTATACCTACACCCCATGGATAGGAATACTGAGAAGTACTTCCACATCCTCAAGGGTGATGGTCATATCTCCCTTAGGAAAGTGGAATCTGTTTGTCACTGGTCTCCATCTCTTAGTGATGGAAGAAAGTAGGTGATTATAAATGAATGTAAAATATTACACTACAATGACATATAATCCAGCACATAGTATGTACGGTATAATGGTAGATAGAGGTAGAAGGTGATGATAATGGTGTGCTTAACGCACCTTGATCCGTCGAACCTCACGACCCGCTATAACATCACGTGAAACATGCCTATAATACTTAGTGAGTAGTGTAATATTTTCTACCTATATGTAAAAAAATAAAATAAGTCTTAAGTTTAAAATGTAAATATAATGTTATGGTCGGCATAATCTTATGACTAGTAGAATGTAATAAATGAAATTTGTAATATATTGTTTTATATATTTTTATATATAAACATTTTTTCTCTCTTATATATTTATATATAAAAACATTTTTACCTCACTTTAAAAAACATTTTATCACTTATTTTCTAATAAACTTTTAGATAATGAAGACAAATTGTTTTTTATAACTCAACACAACCTTAGTTTAACTTTAGCTAGTAAGTTTGATCACAAATAGTATGCTTTTTAATTTATGTATGATTTCTAACATGATGGTATGTTTCATGATTATTTTCTCATAGGCTTGCTTTGTGGTTTATCCATGGATAGTTTGATTATGATTTCATGTCACCTCACATGTACTTGTAATATTCCTTTTAATGTGAATATGGAAGGATTATTGTTATTTGATAGTAAAATTATTCAAAAATGTTAGAAAATTCTAAAAAATTAAGGATCTTATATTAACACCATATAATTAATAATATGAAAATATCACATTGGAGATAATACATCATTGTGGATGAGAGTGTGAAATCAATCTAGCAATGTTAGTGCATCATTTCTGATTATGATCTTCTTGATGACATATGCTGCATATCATAATTTTTCCATGTTCTTGAGGCCAGTCCATCTCATTCTGCATCCTGGTGGACTTTATTCTTCCTTGTTGACACAATCTATTAATCTTAAGTATCAATATTGGCTAGTCTTCGGGCATTGGAAAATATTGAAACTCCCCAATAAGCATCCATGGTGCAACATAACAGTTATAAATGGTGTCATACTAGTACACTGGATAAACATATGCTTTCCATGATATGTTCACAGAGGCACATGTTGCGATGGCATGTGAACAGGAAACAAATACCTAGAAGTTTCCACATTGACATTTCCTTGCTTCTAGTAATACCACCATTTTTTCACTACTGTTATTTTCATTGGGGTCTTGAAACTCTTTAACATCACATCAAGAGTCTTCTCAGTGGAAAAGGAACACTCTATAACCATAATCTTCTTCAATGTTCTTTTAAATCTCTTATTGAAAGTGTCTTCCATACCTTATCCACTATTGAATCCCATCCGAGTCTAGTTTTTATTTTCTATCAAAAAAGTACTTCACAAAATGATAAAATGTATCTTGAACTAGGGAAGTTATAGGTAACTTGAAAATTCCCTTGAAGACACCATTGATGCACTTCATAATGTTTGTTGTCATGTCTCCATACCTCTTCCCCCATTATATTCCAATGTCCATTTTTCTTTTGTAATCTACATCATATAATCATACACTTCTTGATTATCCTTGCGGGTTTGTTCAAAAAATTATTCAATACTTTATTGATCTGAATCATCTACTACAAAAAAGTGATCATATTTCACATAAATTAATTTTATCATTACATTGAAATAGTAAAAAATAATAAATACATTGCATACCAAGACTCGTGATTTCCTTATTTATAGGTTCATTATGGAATGTTTTTCACACGTTGCTAGAAATGTGTATGATGTAGTACTAATGATGTGCATTTGGGGGTCTCTATGTATCAGGATACGCATTGATTACTTCATTGATTTCCCTATGTCAATCAGATATCAAACTGAAACCCAAAATGTGGGTGAAATGCTTGATGATACATACCAAAAACTAACTCAATGATTCATAGTTTTCCTTATCCATAATGGAAAATAAAAGCAGAAGAGGTTAACAGTTTCCATCTTGGGTTACCTTAATAAATAATATGCCCTTGTATTTTTCATATAGAAACGTTCCATCAATCTGTATGAATTGTGTGCTAAAATGAAATGTGGAAATACATGGGAGGAACTCCCAAAACAATTGATGAAATTGAACATGATATGGATCAAGTCAGTTATCTTGAGAAACATGTTCATTCATATTAATATGGAATAAAAATTGGTTATTGTGTCTTAGAATGGATAAAAATTACATCAACACTTGATATGAGTCATTCCAATTATCATATACCTTTACAATTTCTTTATTTTTCACCATCCATGCCTTATTATAGGAAATCCTATAACCAAAACTTTGTTGTATCATCTCTTTAACAAGATATATAGGAACATCTTTGAAAGTCCTAATCATCTCAAAGAAAAGATATGGCACAAATTCAGCATCCAATGAGTTTGATCTTGTGTTAGGTTTGGTTGAATTAAAGTATGAGCTTCCTTGATCTTTTAAATTATCTTACCTCTAAATGCAATGTCCAAAATCTCCCTCAAGAGGAATCTACAATCATCCCCATATTTATCACATCATATGATGTATTTATTACAGCTTGATTCTAAAATTAAATATCTACAGTGCCTCTCAATATGAAACATTTTAATTATGTTTTTCAATGCATATTTACTTGGATAATCCCTTCCAACATATAATGTTTTGTCCAGCTCACTGAACCTATCCACTATAACTCTAGGGAACTCAATTTCAAGCGTAAAAAAATTTCAGTAGAATTCAAGAAAACATTCCATTATTTCTAACCAAGATGTGAAGAGTGGTGGGTGATTTATTATGGGTTTAGGCTACTTTATAACTACTACATTTCTAGAAAATTCCTCCCCAACTTATACTACTCCCTCCTTTTCATCATTAGTGTCTCTGTTTGTTCCATCATTATAAAATTCCTCATCAAAAGTTAGATTTATATATATATCTAGGATATCATCTTGGTTTTCCTCTTCCACTTCATAGGGAATAACCTCAATATATTGATATAGATATTCTTCAACCACTCGTGTAGATTCTATGTCTTCCTATCATTGGACATTGTTGTTGTACAATAGAAACCTCAACATATAAATCCATCATGACACTATCTAACCACAGGGAAAATAAATTTATTTCTTGTACCCAATGTTGATCAACAACCAATGGACAAGATAGATGCTATAGTGTATCCAGGAATTAAAAATTTATATAGCTAATAGACTTTATATTTTGATTAGGACATAAATTTAAACAAACATGAATTCTTTATTTAATTTTAGTTAGTGTTTCACAATCAATTGTCCAAACCATTGTTGTTGGTTGTATACTATAAGATTCTCCGTGCTTGATTTGAATAACCTCCCTATAGTAGTAAACATGAAAAAACATGATTATCTATGAGAAAAATTTGTTTTGATCAATATTCTGATAGTGTAAATACTATTGAAAATAATGGTTGACCATACAATCATTATTATACCAAAATTTTAGAACATATTTCTATATCCTAAAATATGACACAAATGTTTTTTTATCTAAAAGTTTATTAGAAAATAAGTCACATAATGTTTTGTAAAGTGAGGTAAAAAAACATCAAATAATTTTATTTATCCATGATAAAATGATAATTATGATCATATAAAGTTAAATTGATAAGAAAAAACCCATTAAATAACACATGAATTCTTTACAATGAAAAATAAATACCTTACCATTTTTCAAAAGAATAGAGTTTGGATGAGATGAGACTAACTTCATAAGTCAAGTAAAATCCATCTTATTTTTAAGTGGTATCATAATATCATCTTCCAAAGGGATGTACTTAAATTTTGAATTTTTAAAAGTTTTCAGACTTCTGATGACAGGCCTCCCCATATGGTGAAGATTTCATTAAAAGGTCGAAATCTTTTGAAAATTCAAAAGTTAAGTACATACCTTTGGAAGATGTTATTAAACTACCACTTGAAAATAATATGGATTTTAATTCACTTCTAAAGTCAGACTCATATCATCCAAACTCTATTCTATTGAAAAATGGAAAGGTATTTATTTTCTGTTGTAAAGAATTCATGTGTTATTTAATGGATTTTTTCTTGTCCATTTTACTTTATATGATCATAATATTCATTTTATCATGGATACATAAATTTATTTGATGTTTTATATTTTTTTTATCTCACTTTAGAAAATATTCTATGAATACTATTGACAATGAGGGTTGACCATATAATATTTATGATACTGAAATTTTAGAAGATCTTCTTATATCCTAAAATACGACACTAATGTTTCATAGTAAAATTTTAAATTTTCCTAAAGGTATTTCTGTATTTTATAAAAAAAATATGAATCATCTAAATCATATCCCCTGAGAGTGTCAAACTAGGTGTGCAGAAAGTCCTGTTGTCTTGAACCAATTCTCGATCGAGTCTAGCTCAATGTGGTGTTTTCAAGTTTTACCCCTAGGTACATCTGTGAAAAATCCACATCCACTTGTAGTATCCAGATAGAGATTTTTTTCTTATATAAACACACAATATTCATGATACCAACATTTTAGAACGTTTTCTTATATCCTAAAAGATGACACTAATGTTTTGTAGTATAATTTTTAACTTTCTTAATGGTATGTTCAATGTTTTATAAAGAGAATGTGATTCATCTAAAATATATCCATAGAGAGTAACACACTAGGAATGAAATAAAGTATGAATCATCTAAATCATAGGAGTAATAAATCATGTGTGCAGTTAACCCTCTTTTACATCCAGTTTATTATCTTTCATCTTTTGTTTACTCTATGTTAATCCAAAGTTATCAATAGATATTAATTAATTAATTATTTGTTAATCATTCTATAATCATTAGTTAATTATTATTTAATCATTACTTAATCATTAGTTAAACATTATTTAATCATTAGTTAATCATTACCTAATGATTATTTAATCATTATTTAATAATTAGTTAATCATTACTTAATAATTACTTAATCATTATTTAATCATTAGTTAATAATTATTTAATCACTACTTAATCATTATATAATAATTTTTTAATCATTATTTAGTCATTAGTTAATAAATATCTAATCATTAGTTAAGAATTATTTAATCATTACTTAATCATTCTTTATTCATTAATTAGTCATTCTTTAATCATTACTTAATCATTCTTTAATTATTAGTTAATCAATATTTAATCATTATTTAATCATTAGTCAATCATTACTTAATCATTATTTAATAATGAGTTAATAATTACTTATAATTCTTTAATAATTAGTTACTCATTCTTTAATCTTTAGTTAATCATTAATTAATCATTTTTTAATCATTAGTTAATTATTCTTTAATAATTCGTTAATAATTAGTTAATTATTACTTAATAATTATTTAATAATTATTTAATTATTCATTAGTCATTACTCAATCATTCTTTAATCATTTCTTAATAATTTTTTATTCATTATTCAATCATTACTTAATCATTATTTAATAATTAGTTAATCATTATTTAATTATTAGTCAATCATTACTTAATCATTATTTAATAATGAGTTAATAATTACTTATAATTCTTTAATAATTAGTTACTCATTCTTTAATCATTAGTTAATCATTAATTAATCATTTTTTAATCATTAGTTAATTATTCTTTAATAATTCGTTAATAATTAGTTAATTATTACTTAATCATTATTTAATAATTATTTAATTATTCATTATTCATTACTCAATCATTCTTTAATCATTTCTTAATCATTTTTTATTCATTAGTCAATCATTACTTAATCATTCTTTAATCATTAGTTAATAATTATTTAATCATTAGTTAAACAATCTTTAATCATTAGTTAATCATTAGTTAATTATTAATTAATCATTCTTTAATCATTAGTTAATCATTAGTTAATAATTAATTAATCATTCTTTAATCATTAGTTAATCATTACTTAATAATTTATTAATCATTCAATCATTAGTTAAAAATTCTTTAATCATTACTTAATCATTATTTAATCATTATTTAATCATTATTTACCCATTATTTAATCATTAGTAAGTCATTGCTTAATCATTTCTTAATCAGTATTTAATCATTATCTAATCATTATTTAATCATTATTTAATAATTATTTAATTATTCTTTAATCATTAGTTATCCATTCTTTAATGATTAATTGTTCATTATTAATCATTCTTTAATCATTAGTTAATCATTCTTTAATCATGAGTTGATCATTATTTAATAATTAGTTAATCTTTCTTTAATTATTTTTAATCATTAGTTAAACATTATTTAATCATTATTTAATCATTAGATAATCATCCTTTATTCATTACTTAATCATTCTTTAATCGTTATTTTTGCATTAGTAAATCAATATGTAATCATTACTTAATCATTCCTTAATCATTATTTAATCATTATTTAATCATTATTTAATCATTATTTAATCATTATCTAATGATTAGTCAAACATTACTTAATCATTAATTAATTATTCCTTAATCATTACTTAATCATATGGTATTCATTAGTTAACTAATAATAACTAATAATTATGTAATCATTGTTTAATCCTAAGTTATTCATTAGTTAATTTATACTTAATAATTACTTATAATAAATATTTTTATATACTATATCTAACTAAATAAACTAGTAAATAAATAAAATATTTATAACTAACTAAAAAAATCAATTAAATAAATAAATAATACTAAAATAAATTAGAAAAAATACCTCTAAATGGTGCTTCGAAAAAATCGGCACTCCTTTTAGACCATCGAAACCACCATGAACGAAGGAAGAAGCATCAAAAATTTTGTAGAGAGATAGAGAGTAGAACTTAGAGAGAGGAAGAAAATTTAGAGTTATGATGGTGGTTCCCTTTTATAGGGCCTTTATAGAAAGGATGAAGTAGTTTTTCTACCTTTCTCCCTTACGTTTGGCAAAAGGCAATTGGGAGAAACCCACCTTTTGCTTTATCTTAGGTGAAAGGCAGTATATTCCCTATCAACTTTACCATGTCATCTATCTACATCGATGATAGGTAAAGGTGGAAGGGGGTTCCTACCTTTCAATTTAAGGAAAATTTTGAAGATACCCTACCTCTTTTCAGATATATTTTTCAAAAAAACCTGACCTACACTCATTTGAAAAAAAAATCGATAAATGTAAAAAAAAACGCTAGTTTAGACTGATTTGTTCTTACATCATAGGAAAGAATACCCCTCTCTTTTGATTAGTAAATTTATCTTTTCTTTTAACTATATATTTTATATTTACAACAACATATCGGCGAACATATCCCTCTCCCCTCTTCTCTCTGAAATGTGAGAATGAATTAGATGGAAAATGACCTTGGGCAACCAAGTAGAGTGGTAATAATGGAGATGCAAGAACCCAAATAATGACATAACAACATCGAGCAAGGGATAAAGGTTTAAGGACTACAATGAGCTCCACCATAACCATCCACATCTAATAGTAGCCACAAAGGGATACACAACATCAAGAAATGAAATGGGAGACAACAAGTGCAGATCAATCCGTGTAAGAATAAATAGACATGCTGACGAATAAAAAACATGAAGAATATTATGTGCATATCCATAGAAAGAATACCATCCCATCCCAGCTTTTATCAATGATAAAAAATTCATATAATATAATATAGAAATATCAATCATGTGATAGAAAAACAAGAGAATCGAAATATTGGAAATAATATATAGAGTTGAAAGAAAAGATAAATGTACTAATCAGTTAGCCTTACCACCAACTGGTTTCTCTGAATGTAAGAAAGTATCAAATGATGGTCTAAGCTCATCATGATTCTGGATTATTGAATAAGTCAATAAATAGATCCTCGTAAAGTGTGGGCTACTGATCTCTACCAGAGACTATATATATGATCATCTCGGCACAACTATGACAAGGGTTCATGACAACAAGAATGCTTTAATGAATCTAGCTCCAACAGCACAACAGGGAAGCTCTCCATCTTCCCTATTCACTAATTACAATGATTTCTGGGCTGACGACATGACGTATTCAAACAAATTTGTGGATGCTCATTCTTATTCTAGAAAGATCAATGGTGATTCTTGGATGATGATCAAGTGTTGGGGATTCAACAGGTTAGTTCATGAAGACATGGAAATTTATTTTGTTGATTCATTTGATGTGTTGGTTGCCCTAAATTTTTTACCATCCCATGTGTGATATTTAAATCTCTATTTGGTGTAATCAAATTACACTTGTTCATTCACTTTGTATATTTATTTTTAATAAATCTTGAGGGTGTGGTTTGGGTCACCACTCATGCTCAAACTTATTCTTAATAATAATAATAATAATAATAATAATTTTTTTTGTTTATATAAATTTATATACAAATAAACATGATCATTATGATTTCTATAAATTGTTATTAATTGTATAATACCATTATTATTAAGAATTAAATTTTCAATATAATAATTCAATTAAAATTTAATCTATAATTATATCATTTACATCATTATTAATATTTATTATTTTAAATATCGTAAATATTTAATAATTGAATAATTATTTATTAATAATTTAATTACTAAAATTTAATTATAATAACATAATTATAATTTTTAGATGATTAGTAACCATTACTAAATTATCATGGTTTGTTTTTAATAATAATAAATACAGAGTGAATGTAAATGAAATTTTATGTGTAGAAAATAGATTTATATGTGCTATAAATTTTATGATTGAAAGGAGTTTTGTGCATGGGATAAATTCAAGATATTGAAAATACAAGAGAATAGTGGATAATGTTTTTGGATAATTAAAGAGTGATTTTAAAATTACATTGTGTTCCAATTTTTTTGATAAATAAGGTTAATGGATTATGTGTTTGACAAACAATGATAAATATTCAAGTGTAGGTTAGATTTTATAAGATAATTAATTTCTAAGTTCTTCTTGTTTAATTTTTTAAAATTAATGTTTTGATATTGTAACATTGTGATATATTATATGATATTTTTTAAGATCATGTGTTTGGTTTTATTACAACATATTCCATCCGTCTTATTATAATAAGAACTAAGCCAAGAGTTTGGATAAGTAATGAGATTAAATTTCATTATAAATATTCCATGAGTTTACCCAAGCCATGTGTTAGGATAATAAAATTGATTTCTATTCATTTGGTTATTTTATAATTTGAAAGAGGCATTGGGTTTCCACTCCCATGGATCATTGTAGGTAAAATGGGTTGTCATGTTATCATGAATGATACTTCACCAAATTTTATGTATATAATTTTCAAGAGTTTAATTATTTTGTTGAAATTTACAGATACATATATGAACATGTTTGGATTTAAGAGATGTTTAGGGTCTAAGGTGGTGTCTTATTGAGATTATATCTCACATGCCATAGCTAGGAGTTGTTTATAAAAATTATTTTAATGAATTATGGAAATAATTTGACCTTATTCATTGGGTAGTTTTATAAGTTTATTTTTTATTATTTATGATGTATTTCATTATGATAATTATACTTGTTATTTTTTTATACTGGATTTGGTGGAATGATTATTCAAGCATTATCTAAGGGTTGTTTTTTATTTTGATTAACAGTATGTGGTATCAGTTTGAACTGTGGATGATTAATAATCTATTTTTTTTTGATAATATACATTAGGATAAATCACTCACAAAGAAATATGTTTAGAACATAAAATATAGTCACAAGGCACATGTGATATTCATGTTAACTTTAGTCTATTTGTAATTTCTCTACATTTATAAGATTATGTCAATGTGGCGTGTTATAAAAATTTTGTATAGTATGGGTTGATGAACCTTAATCAATGATGTGAAACTAATTAGAGGTTTTGTGAAATTTATGTGTTGAAAAAATATTTTAAGGTATCATAAATTTGTTATTATCATCATGTGTATGTGATAATATAAATTCTATTATGTGTAGTGGCACTAAATGTTTACATATAAAAAATCACACATTATATGATGATATGATATGGGAGAGGAAATTTATGTTCATAACCAATAACATTGTATAGAATTTTTATTGTGGGAATGTTTTATAGTAAGTGTGTTTTATAACATGTGTTATTTATAAAAGTATGAATATATCATGTAAAAAACATAGAAATAATGTATGTGGTTGATATGGTTAGGCTCCATGTATTTCAAAAAATGAAATTTTTAGATGCGATTCTACTTTCACATGGATATTTACAGAAATATTCTCTTCATACAATTCTTATTCAAAACCCCCATCATTTTTTAATTTGGGTTGTTTTCCTTTCAAGTTGAGAAGCATTAAATTTCCAAGAGGATATGATAAATTATATTTAGTTTTCTCTCTTTTTAGGAATGAAAATCTTCAATGGTTGGAAGGATGTTATGAATTTCATTTATCATAATTTCATTTAGGAGAGAAAATGATTAAAGAGAGAGAGGATACAATATCCTACATTATTATAAAACCATTAAACATGTGCTTATAATTTAGGTATTATTTTTATTTATTTACTTTTTTATTCCATTTTTATTAAATTGGGTCTCCTTAATTTTTATTGGTGGACTATGAGAAGGTTTGAAATAATAATAATTATTAGTCTCTCAATCCCACTATGGGTAAAATTAAAAATTTATCTTAAATGGAGTACTATATTAAGAAACAAACTTCGCAATTAAAACCATGATATAAAGCCTTTATTTGGGTTTTAGTTTAGTGTAAATATTATGGAGTTATATTTTTTATGTTATTATTGAATATATATATATATATGTATATATTAATTAATTAGTAATAATATTATTAATATTATATATTCAACCTTTTAGAATTTCTGACCTGAAAGACTAGTTATTTATATGTTCTAGTACTTTGATTCCAACCCCACTAATCATTTTTAATATCCATTTTTTCCATTTTTTAAGAAAATAAAAGTTTTTTATTTGAAATTTCTTAACTTCCACCTTATATCCATGTGAATAAACTAATGAGATAAACCCATGTCCATAAGGATTTTAAAGATATGATATATAGTTCATGTGATTTTCTAGATAGATATTTTACTATGAATATATATCCAAGTGATGTAAAATTCTCAAACTATAAAATATTGATGTTTACCAAATATAAAATCCCTGGTTTCGATGAATAAAATACAACAACATGAAGATCATGGAATTATGAATTACATATAGAAAGATATATTTGGGATAATTTTGGTTAAATTATAACCTCTCTTGTTAATTTGAAGGTATTAGCATAATATCCATTTGGTAAAATCTATATTTTTAAAAAAGTTCATCAATATAATACTTATTTTGAAATTTTGAGGTGATCAATGATAAAATTTTATAGGGTTTAGGCCATGGAAATTGGAAGATGATTGTCACCATTACTATAACATGGTAAAGGTTAGTGGAGATATCTAATCCATATGATTAATTATATAAATAAAAGGTAATTAGTCAAAAAGAAACTTATATTATATTTAGTGCATTACCTATACTAAAAAATCATGACATATTTCCCATAATCAGTAACATTAATCATACAAGATACATGCCTAGTGAGGAGGCGACATGGCTAAGACATGTCACATACACAGTAATTGTACAATCCATAATATATGTGGACTGAATCACCATTTTTTTATTCCTATACTATAACATGAATCTATTCATAGAAATTAAAAAATTTGTTCCATGTTGAATATCCCATTTGGTTAAGATAGGGTTGGCATGTAGGGGTGGGGGGGGAACTAATTTCAACACAGAATGTTTTATTACACTTCTTTCAATCACTTAGACATAATAAAACTTTTTTTCAACATTTAATTGATTTTAGAGGTTGATATGAACATTTTACTAAAAAATAGGCTATAGGGATTTTATTGACTACTAAAATATAGGATTTGGTTGAAATTTTCATGATAATGGAATAGAAATCCCATGGTGATAAGGTAAACTACTTGTGATAACAAAGAGGAATACTTGTGAAGATGATATTGTAGCGATCATATAGTTTTATTATTGAGATTATGTATGTATTTATTTTAGTGGTAATATTTACTTCTTTTAGTGATGATATAGAATTCTTATAAATATGGCATGGAATCGTTTTAGCGATAACGTAGACATGATATGATTTTCAAGTGGACATATTATGTTATTACTAAAGAGTTGTCATATGATATGGTTTGATGTGGGTTGGACCTTCTTTTATTATTTTTGTGTGAAAATACTTTTCAATTAATTATCAATATAATTTCTATGATGGATTTATCTCATTGAATTATTTTTGACAATTTTTTGAGACTGTAGGGGTTCAAATTCAAGATCTTCAATCTTCTATGAAATTTGTGACAACAATGTTTTTCATTTTATTACTTTAATTATCTAAATAATTTTATCTCATGGAAATTTAATTTCATATTATATGAATATTTTTAATATTTTAGTCTATATGTATAATCTTCATCCTCACCCATTTTCAAGGGTTTGACGTATTTTATTCATAGAGGTGTTACTCTGACATGAGTAAATGATGGTTTATTTGGAGTCTTCCATCAAATGTTGAAATTGTGTGACGGGTGGTATTATGTTATAATGTTATCTTATCTAATATCAAATCATTTATATTCTATTTATAGAAATTTTTTGAATCTAATCTTTGTGGTTAAGTAACATCAGTCAATTACTTTCTTCACATGTGGTGGTAAGTTACTACAAGAATTATGAGATCTTGTTATAAAAAATGTTAACAGAAATACCAATTAGTACCAGGATATTTCCATTAATATTAGAGGTTTTATTCATTAATTCACTTATGTATTTATAATTTAAATAGAAAATTTGATGGGGGTGCTTTATATATGAAGCATGTAGGAATCAAAAGTATTTTGGTATTTTTCACTGTAAGAAGTCTATATGAGCATATGGTGTGAGGTAGTAAGAATAATCTAATAATAAATAAGAAGGTATTTGGATTAAATTTTAGATGTGTGGGATATTTTGGTCAGGTAATACCCTCATGATTCATTACTAGTGTATTAACCAACAAAATTCCGTTAACAATACCACCAATTCCCTAGACTTGACTCTCATGGTAGTCTCGGTACTTACCCTTGACAATATTTGTCCCTTTAAGGTTTCCCTCATCCCATATGAACAGTGATTAAGTGTACTCTCTATGATTATGTTGTACACCAACCCAAAATCACTCATAAAGGTTACTATGATCATTACTTATGTTCATATATTAAGATTCAATTTTCATTACCATGCCCTCTCTTTAAGACCATCTAATTAACTACTAACCAATTAGAATAATTATGTATGATGTAAGGAAAAATAAAACATCCAAATTCAAGATTTTATAATAAATAATAACTTTTCAAATCCCACTCATCCTCCACATTTTTGTCCAAATATCAACACCAAAATAATAAAGATAAAGATATAAGTAGAGAATCTCCACCATATGTGAAGCTCAACAATTGTTCCCTTGAAATTCCTAAAACATACACTACCTTGGATGGATGGATGGATACTGGATATGTATCCTTGTAATAGTTGGTGTAGGAGATGTTGTATGTAATGATTATAGAGTTAAGAAGTTTAGGATGAAATGGATTGAATATGTGAATAAAATGGAATGAAATATGAAAGTAATCAAATCGAATCCCAAGTCTCAAGTTCCTTCTAAAACTAGAAAATTCCCTCTAAAAATATATTGTAAATCATATTTATCCAAATGTATTAAAATGTTTAATTTCAAAAATATTCTAAGATATTAATTTTACATGGATTCAAGTGAAAGAATATTGTAATGTGAAAAAACTTCACTCTCCCTAGGATCATCTTCCACATTGATTTTTCTCAATATATTACCAAATTTGGAAAAACATGATTGTATGAATTATTATTACTTTATTACATGAATCACATGTTTAATTGAAGTGAAATTCATGGCTTGGATTCATCTTGAGGTTCCCCACATGAATCAAGTTTCATTCAACTACTTCGTGGGTTCAGCTGAATTTTTATTTGGCAGTAGTTGTTGGGATTGTAGAGACTCTTCTCATTCTGGAGTCAGTTTATCAGAAGGAGAAACTCTCAAAATCCATTACATCATTTTTAAGTAGTGATATTACTCTTAATTAAGATGGTAGGGAAGTTTTTCAGAAGGTTCCATATTCCAATGGATATGAATCACGGTGGTTAACTCATTGGATGTTCAATATATATTTATATCACAAGAAGAGAGGTCATGTCTATGTTTTAATCAACCTCATCATGGATTTTATGGGAATGGGGAGATGCATTGGGAGTACTGCTGATCTATCAGTTATTGGATTTCAGGTCGAGGAAAGAAATGGAGAACTGACAATTTCATAGTGTAATAGAGAAAACCTCAAGATTGTAGGTGGGTAGTGAAACTATATGATTAAACATAACCCTCTATAAAATTGGTGTGGGAACATATTGAAATAAAATCAGAACGATGGTAACTTTGTACTTATGATGAAACGACAGTGTGAAATAATTCTCCCATAGATATAGGATGAAATTATGAACCACAGAAAACCACTTGATTTATTTACTTTCTTTCATTTAATTTCTTATTTTGAATGTAAATATTTGAGTGAGTTTAGATTAAATAGGATTGAGTGAATCAAAATAAGTGATGTGATTTGGTAGAAGAGATTATCTAAATCTTTGATATATTAAAGTTTAGGGAGTTCCATCTGGTTACATTTTTTCACCATTTTTGTATTATGGTAAACAAAATTATAGTGGTTGAATTTTTGGGGGATTATAAATAATTTTTATCATGGAGGAAGGTTCCTAGAGGCTCGGTAGTAGACTAGGAAACAACTCAAGAAACATTATTTCTTACTTAGTTTCTTTTAGGTTAAGTAGGAATTATTATATCAGAAGGTGATGGTATTGGAATATATAAAGGTCAAAAAAATGAAGGAATGGGTCTCTTAAAATAGAAGCACTAGATAAAAAATAATGATAAAATATGTATAGTAAGGATTTAGTATGATAATGGATGTCATTATCCTATAATGTGACTCTGAACAACTGGCAGAAGAAGACTGTGATGGTGTTAATGTCATACATGAAATATATGTATAATAATCTTACAAAACTCAATAAAACATACTTGATTTAATGATTTTTTTGCATGAGGTTATCATAAGATATATCTATAATATATCATGTGGAAAATTTCAACTTGATTGGAAATTAAATTGATTCTATAAAGGTAACTTTCATGGATTATGTTTCATCTATATTTTTGTTATCATCATTGCCAAAATTATGGGATACTATGGTTAAAATAGTATGTAACTGTAGAAGAAAAACCTACTTGATATTAGATGATGTATGAATATTAATTTTTATTGAAGATACCCAGAGGAGGAAGATTCAAGAACCTCCTAGAAATTCCTTTAGTGCAGACAGAAGAGGGAACTCGCATCATCAAAGAAATTAAAGATGATTAGAAGATAAGTCAAGAGAAATGAGTAGAGGTAAATCTATTGGACCTAGCCTAATATTACAATACTATGGTAAAAGGATTCAACTCAATAAATATTTTATTTAATGAAAATTAAATTATGGAATGTAAACTTATATGGGTTTAAGTTTAGCTGGTTCAACTATTGGGAGTAGTGCAAATCTGCTTTTGAGTGTCAGCACTCTAGTGGAATCTTAGATCATATATTCCATAGAATCTTTCCACTCCACTAGTGAATAGTAATGCATGATAAATTATGTTTCTTAATGATTTGGAATAGTTAATATATAAGTATATTAATCTCTTAATATTGTAGAGGAAGGGATATGCTATGGTTTTGTTGAAGAATGGAAGTTTTCTTATGTTGAAGGAAGTCTATCTTATCACAAGACTTTAGAAGAAATTGATTTAAGTTGGATAGATGAATAAAGATAGGTATATAACAAAATTTAAGGATTTATTATGGAAAAAAACCCAGGTTTCTCTTTTCATAGATAGAGGTGTAATGGATGGAACACTATATCTAGCCGGAAGGGTAGTGGGAGATACAATTTTCAGAACTCCAACTTCAAAAAGATAAGATATGTGGAATTTCCAACTTCGGAACCTCAACAAGAAAGGTATAAAAGTATTATCATAAAAATTCATGTTTATGAGGGATCATTCAGACTTTGGAAATTTTGAGGGTTTCATACTCACAAAATCAATAGAATGTGAGATTTAATGCAAGTGAAAGAACATTGAAATTTTAAAAGCTGGATCTTGTACACACAGATGTCTGGGGACCTTACCAAATTAAATCTCATGTAGGATCACAATATTTTGTGACATTCATTGATGAATCCATAAGTAAAGTTTGATTATACTTCTTAAAAAATAAATTATAAGTTCTTGGAGTCTCTATTCGCAAGAAATATATGGCTGAAAGGGGGAAAGAATGGAATCTAAGATTCTCGAGATCAAACAATTAAGGTGAGTACTCATGAATATGTTTTCAGAAATTCTACAAAACAAAAAATAATTAATCATGGGAATAATATACTTTAGATACTATATTAAAATGAAATAAATAAAAGGATGAATCTGATATTCATGGAAAGGGAACAAAGCCAGAAATTTCACTTAGGAATACCGAAGTACTTTTGGGAGGAATTAGTGAGAACCATTTCAAACTTAATCAATCATATCCCCTCAACACCATTGTGATAAGATTTGGTGGAATCTCTATGGATATGAAAATAACTATATTTTTCTCCCTTCAAAATCTTTATGGGATTATCCTACACACATTTGGATTCTAAATAAAGTAATAAAATTGAGAATAAATCTCATATATGTTTCTTTGTGGGATATAAAGATGAAAATATTGAATTTCAAATTTAGAATGGTGATAAAAGACAATTCATTAGAAGTAAAAATATTCTCCTTAATGAGTATGTCTTATTAAAGTACTATAATTTTGAGGTGAATAAATTTGAAGGTAAATAACTAAATTCAATCCATGTTTATTTGAATGGAGGTAAAAAAGTTTCTAAATGTTAGAGAATTCCAAAGGCTTTGAGTCATCTTGAAGTTCACAAAATCCAAAGGAAAGTATAGAGGAAAAACATATGGTTTGAGTTTTATACAAGTATAAGATATACCTAAAATATAAAGAACTGGTGAGGCTCTATCTAGAGCTTAAAAGGAAAAAATATTATGTCTTGAGTTATGGAGAGAATAGAATCATAGGCTACATTTTTAAGATCTTAAAGACTCAAATGACTGGCATAAAGGTATATAGATGACTTAAAATTCATAATTTAAAGGAATAGTAGAGAACCAGATAGCCTAAAGAAGCATTTATCCTATGTGATTCCAAAAAATAGAAGTTTTATATGTAGGATAAGTTAGATTCACTTCAAGGAAAAAAACATAAGAGATAATGTATTTACTAATTATTAAGAAGAAACTTGAAAACAAGTGGGGTTTTCAATAAAAAGATAAAGTTGATGGAAGTGAACTTTATAAGGAAAGTATTGTGATCAATGTATTTCAGTAGGAGGGAATCAAATTATTTGAAATATTTTATATGGTAGTAAAAATAATACCAATTTAACTATTATTAGTTTGTTTGCTTCTATAGTTTTATAACTAGAAAAATGGGATTGAAGATGGATTTTATTCATGGGGATTTAAAGGAAGAAATCTATATGAAGTAATCTAGTGGTTTATTAGATGAATGGAATTAGGGATTAGGTTGAAAACTAAAGAAAATTATATATGGTTTAAAAATAATTCCAAGATATTATAATAAGAAGTTTGAATAATTCATGTTGGATAATGGTTTCATATGTAGAAAATTAGACTATTTTTTACATTTGAAGAAGTAAAGTGATGGGAATTTCATCATTTAGTCATTCTATATGGATGATATGCTTATTTTAGGTCCATAAATTTAATATATTTAGGAGAAAAAGATGGAATTTTCTATAAAGTTTGAAATAAAAGATCTTGGTGAAGTAAAGAGGTTATTGGAAATAAGTATTGGATAAGGTAGGAAGACTGAAAGTTTGGTTCTATCATATAAAGAGTACACATGAAAGATAATTCAAAACCTAATAATGATCGGTTACAAAAATTTGTTGACTCCTCCTACCAGAAACTTGAAACCCATAAAGTAGAAATCACTATGAAGGGATAAACTAGTAACTCGCATGGATAGAATACCATATGCACCAGTAGTAGGAAGTTTTTTTCTATTATATGGAGTGCACTTGAAAAAATATTGTCAATGTGTTGGGAGTTTTCAGTCAGTTCTTTGAAAATATAAGGAAAGAACAATGAGAATCTATAAATTGGATCTTAATATATCTTAAAGGAATGGAATATATTACCCTTTACTTTAGAAATGATGATCCATTTATTAGGTATACTAATAAAAACGTTGGGGATACTCTGATTCATGGAAAATAACAACTAGGTGTGTCATAAACATTGGTGGATCCATTATAATTTAGATGTTGAGGTTGTAACTGATGATTTTTATCTCCATAATAGAAGTAGAGTATTCAAAAGAAAAAAAATCTATAAAGGAAATGGTATGGTTGAGATTTTTGAATAAGGGTCATTAAAGCATCTAGGTAAGTGAATTACTCTACTATTATAGTTAGTGTGCAATAGATGTGGTAAAAAATCTGGTGTTCCATGTGATAATGAAGCACTTTGACCTAGAGAGCAATCACATCCAGAAATTTCTTGAAGATGGAGTGTTGGGGTTATGGAAGATAACTAGATGATAAAACCTAGATGATATGTTTTTAAATAATTTATTCTATGAGATTTTTAGGTATCATTTTTCCTTAGATAGACTTGGGTGAATGGGAAGGAAATTAAATAACGTTGTATGCAATTTATGTTGGAAGATTGAGGTTTTCCAAAGTGTTGTAGGATTTCATAGAAGTCCTTGAAGTTATCTTAAAGGGGGATATGGTTGGGATTATGAATATTTTTTCTTCTGAATTTATAGGGGAGAAACTTTATGAAACCATTCATTCATATTAGGCCAGTAAAAACAGTCTTTAGTAGGATGGAAGTGTGGTTGGTTTGAAGGTGTTATATTTTGATGGATGAAAATCATGGTGGTTAACTGACTAAATGTTAAAAATATATTGATATCACTAGAAGAGTTGTAGTGCCTATGTTTCAATCATTATTAGAATATATTTTTTGGGAATGGTTTAAGGAATATGGAGTATATTTTATCTAATATTGATTGGCAGTTGATCTAAAGAAAGAAATAGAGAACCAGTAGTTACATAGTATAACAGATATACCCTCATGATTTTATGGGGTTAGTGTAACCATATGAATTTATTGGAAACTTTATAAAGGAGGGGTGGGATCACAATGATGATATTTCATGTGACTTCTTATATTAGTGATATACTTGGTAAGAATGTTATAGTGATTTTAACTTTGTACTTCTAATGAAATGAAAGCGTGTGATGATTCTCCCATGGATATAGGACGAAATTATGAACCATGTAAAACCTATTGAGTTATTTACTTGATTTCATTTCCTTTATTATTTTTCATGTGAAAGTTTGTGTGAGTTTGGAGAGAATAGTTTTTATTGAATATAACCAAGTTTAGTGATTTGGGTAAATTGATTCTTTTATATTTCATTACACTGAGGATCAAAGAGTCCCATCTAGTAACATTATTCCACCATTGCGATATTCTAGTGAATGAACCTATAGTGGTCAATGTTTTTATGAGATTATAAACACTAAGGAGCATGAGGATATGTTTTTTCTTCTTAATAATACATTGGACCTCGATAATATGTTGGTTGGGGTTGAGTCTACGTTTAGTCTCGAGGTTACATTGTCCATCACAAAAGATACATTGGCCCTTATGATGATGTTGAGGGAACTTGATATTATATTGTCCCTTGAGATGATGTTGATTTAACTTGGAAATATGTTTAACTATGAAATGAAATTCTAAAGGGTTTATGATACTTTGGAATTTGAGAATTCATTTATAGGGGTTATGATTCCATTGGTAGGGCTAGGATATTGTTACATAATAGAATCATCCCCCATTTTATCTTACATAACACCCCCTTTTAATATCTCATAGCCTCATCCCATTGGATTTTTATTTAACTCATCACCACTCTTCAAAATATTCATTCAGAAACAAAAAATCACAATTATATGCCTCAAATTACAACTCAAAAATATATTTTCAACAAAAAATAAATATTTATGAATTTAAACCAACAAATTTCAAAAAATGATTTCTTACTTTAAAATTAATAAAAATTCCAAAATGTAATATATTTAAGCCTGTAAACACTATAACTAATAAAAATATATACAAAATATTATTAAATTTTTTTATAAAAATAAGATATCCACATTTGACCCTTACATGTCCTTAAGTATGTTCTCCCAATAATGATCTCAATAAGAATTTTCATCCCCTCAAGTTCAAGGCCAAATTAATTGAGTTTTAATTTCCAATGACTTATTTGAATCTACATGTGATCATGAAGAACCATTTTAATTACCCCTCAATCAAGTTCATCATTCAAATTCCTAATTTCTCCTAATCAATGATTCATCTTATGCATCAACCAGATAACTCAGTTTTTCACATATTCACATGAGTTCAACATTAACCCAACCCTTAATCCCACTCAACAACTTCACACATTTAAACTATTTTTATTCATGATATGTGAAAAATACTTATTAAGTAATTGAGTATGATCTACCTATATCTAAACTATCTCTTATAATATGATACCCCTGGGACTAGGTGTAATAGTAAGGGAATGGAAGAAGGGTGAGTGAAGCTCGCTCTCAGGGAGTCATTTTCCTTTATTTCATAGATTTTATTATTTCACTCACAAACCATTATGTTAATACATCACAATAGAATCTAGTTTTCATCCCAATTTCTCACACTAATCCAATTACAATATTTTATCCATTTTTTAGAATGAACCATTTATGTGTTACTGATGTTTATAAAAAATAACTAACCCAAGATTAGCTTCCTAAATTTTATGTAAACATGAATATTTTTAATCAACCTATGTCTTATCCTATTAAACCTTAATCAACACATGATAAAAAGAGTTTTAATGTTTTCAAGAAGATTTTTTATCCTTGAGTAAAGTTGGAAAATTTTTCTCAAGAAATATCATTCAAATAAAATGTCACACAACTAGTTTTTATCACCCCCTATACTTTTTAATGTGTAAAAATTGAATATATAAGCATGAAGATGCATCAAATAATTTTAGAAATTAACCCATGAATATTGTATATGAAAGTAAAAAAATAAAATACTCTCTCTTCCATTATATCATTTTTCTTGGTAGTGTTTAGTTCATCTTCAATCTACCAAATTTTATCTTCCCTTATTTTACATGAAATTATTACAATATATCAAGAAATAAATTAGTGTGGGGGTTATGGAATTATTCAAAATAAATCAACTAATATTAACTGAAATAATGAAACAAAAATACTAATCCTTAGGTTCCCTGCCAATAAGCACTTGTTTTATAGACTCATACTAAATTATTCCTTTAAAAGTTTTGACCATGATCCCAAGGTAATTTTTTATTCATAAAGAGTGACCCAGGTGGTTCCTTTTTGACTGATTTCTACTGTATTCACAGTGTTTCCATATTATTTTCAAAACCCTTAAATCTCATTTCATGTGCATTCGAATCTAGAATATACCATGATTCTTCATTCCAATTATAAAAACTCTAATTGATGATAAATCAAGGAATATTTATATGTTTTTTACTATATATGGTTCATTATTTCTTCCTTGGCGTACTGTTTTTTGATCCTTGGATTTTTCACTTCATAGAGAATTCTTTTATCCTCTTGTTTCCTTCTTTTTAGGGCACATATTCCTAGTACTGTATATTTTTTTTGAGAGTTTGTAGAATATATAGATTTTTCTCTAAGGATAAATGGAACCTTTTGAGTCACTTCCAACATAATTTGTGGTGTATAAATTCTAGGTAAAAAAATTTATATCTCTACTTGGAAAAATTAAACCTCATCCTAGAATCTTTTTCCATTATTTCTGGCTTGTAAATATTTTTTAATTTCATAATAATAAAGTTTCTATAAATATATAATTTTAGTTTATTTTCCCTCATTTTATTTATTACAGGTAGATTTTATATATTCTAAAGTTTAATTATGAATTCCTTCCCAGAATATTCCATACACATCTTATAATGGGTTGCTCTCTTCAGTTCAAGACTCCCTATCAACTTTCCTTGGGATTCCAACTTCAATATCCTTGCTATTTATTATGGATCCTACCATAGAACAATCCAAATATTTGAATTCATCATTGAATGCATTCCCATATTTCTCATTTTTTCCTTTGGAAATTGATCTATAAATTCCCTTTAAAATCAAAAAATCCATCTCGGATTAATCTATATTTCTCCTTTAGAGGAATTAAAATCTATTTTCAATATCCTAGTTTACTAAGATTTGAAAATACCTCATTCTATATATCTATACCATGAAAATAAGGCTTTAATTTCCCATTGAAACCAGAATTTTTATCCTCGTATAATCCATTTTGATCCTTCAAAAGCATGTCTAACTTGATCTCCCAAAACATGATGACATGGATTTAGATAAATTACACCATACTTGGATTTAGTTTTTAATTAATCTTAAATTTTACACTAAATTACAATGCTTCCTTTTTTATTAAATCCTTTATTATCCCTTATTTAAGTGATGATGTTCTTAATCAACATTGGTTGGAAATAAATTGAGAAATTATCATTTCTAAAGGGATATTTTCAAAAAAACCAGAATTTATAGTTTTTTAGAATTTCTTTTTTCCCACACATATGAGTTAAAATAATCCCTAAAAACTTTATCACATGGGTTAGAGTATTTCTCTTTTTTTATAGATTCAATTACTGAGAATTAATTTTCATTTTAATCTATTATAAAGTGTGATAATGCTGTTGTGGTTTCATATTTCCATCATTGAATTGAATTTCTCTTAATAATTTCATATTTATAATAATTATATTCCTTCAATTAAGTCTTTGACATCCATTCATTCAATTGAACTTGAAGCAAATAAATCTATGAGTGGAAATCATTGAATTAAATGGATTCTTACACCAAAGAACTTTTTTCTGATTACCTTTTCCCTTGAATTCATGGATAACTTTCTGAATCTTTTCATGATCTCCATACCACTTTTGTTTCGAAATCATCCTCCAAAAAATGTCGCCACTGAATTTTTTACATAAAAAAATATACCCTTATAAGAAGAGTTTCATGATAAATGAAAGAAGGAGTTAGTGGTTTGGTTAATATTGGTAGTATCTTTATAATCTCTCTCATGATTCATGAAAGTGATCCTATTTTATTTGAGAAAAGTTAATAATTGTCCCCTTAATTTTCTTTGTTTTCTCCATTGGGTAATACCTCCTTAAAAATGAACCTTGTAATTATTAACATGTGTCAAATGAATCTTCTTCTTGTTTTAGAAACAATTTTCTTACCTACAACTTCAATAAATATGGGAATAATTTTATTGTGATCTCATCTTCTATCAATCCCTTAAAAGGGAAAGTATTCACTATCATGATAAATTCCTTAGTATAACCTTGAATGTTATAAGCAAGTAAAATTGATATTACATGAGCACATAATCTATTTCCCTAGGTGAAATATTGATTCATGAAATATTCCCCACACTTGGGTTAATTCTATGTCCTTCAACCACAGTGAAAAATGATTCCGATTTTGTTTAGGCATGTTGTATATGTGTTATCCATCATTTCCAACCCACAAAACTGGTCATTTGAGTGCACTTTATATGAATTTAATTATGTGGTAAATTCTACCTCGAGTGTTCCTTAAAAAAATTAATTAAGTGGAACAAAGTTGAATATAATGAGCCTCTAAATTAGTCAAAATATAAATGAAATTAAGAATTATAGTAGTGAGAAATAATTATTACAAATTTATTTTTTAAATGTAAATAAATGAATTCCAGTTTTGAAGTGTTTTTATATTTTTGTAATTTTAATAAAAAAATGAATGTAAATCAATGAAAAACTACACTTATCCTTGGAAAAAATAAAAAAAAATTGTTGTAGAAAAATGTGATCACATATTTCAATTAGTACCAAGTAATTTCCATATGGATAAGATTTTTGATTCACCAATTCACTTATGTATTTAAAACTTGAATGTGATGAGGTGTTTTGTGTGTGAATCATTCATGAATCAAAAGTGTTTTTATATTTTTTAATTTAATGAGTGTGTGTGAGTATATGGTATATGGTAGTGTAAAGACAAAAAATAATAAATACTAAGGATTGTATATACATGAGAAATTTAGTTTTGGGATCACTAGTATGATGAATTTCAAGTGTATTAACTAATATTTTTTCATTAGAAACATCACCAATTCCATAAAATCTACTCTCATAGTAGTCTATAAACCTAGTCATGAAGCCAAGGTTTAGTAAAATGTTACCATCATCCTTCATGAGCAGTGATTAAGTGCACTATCTTTGATTATGTTTTCACAAAATCAATGTAACTCTTATCCATAAATATTCCAAGATCATTACTTAAGTTAACAAAATGGGCATTTATTTTCATTACCTTACCCTCTCACTAATACCATCTAATCAACTGAAATCCAATTATAATAATTAATTATGAACCTCAACCTTTATTTTATTAAACTACTTGATTACTTCACTACCAGGGATGAATGGATGAAGGTTATATAGGTGCATCTGGTATAGCTAGTAGTGAATATAAAGGGTGGAATGATTATGTTTTTTACAATTAAAGGATGTAATGGAATGAATATGGGAATGAAATGGAATACATTTTGGAATGAATTGAATCGAATTTCCCCTTATATCATAGGTTCTCTATGAAATTTGAAAATTCCATCCAAAAATCTCATTTTCACCATATAGAATTATATGGATTGATTTTCTCAATTTCAATAAGATTCTAATAGCTTCTTATTACATTAAATCGATTGAAAGAAATTGGAGATAAATAACAGCTTCACTCTACATGGGATTTCCTTCCATGTGGATTATTCCAAATAGACTAAATAATTTAGTAAAATAAGACTATATAAATTATTTTGACTTTATTGAATGAACCCCACATGTAATTGAGATAACATATATGGATTGTATTCATCTTAAAATTTACCTCTTGATTTGGGTTTCATTCAACTTCTTTGTATGTTCACTGTAATTTTCCTAGGGAAACAGGATCCCAGAGGATACATTATCCAACCTTGAGAATAGATTGGACCTCAAGAATACATTGGTTTTTATTGAGGCTATATCCTAATTTTAGGAAACATTGGATATCCATAAGGATACATTAGTTATTTGGATGAAATTTAGAGAACTTGAAATCACATTGGTCATTAAGATGATATTAATCAGGCTTGAGAATATGATGGACTGTGACATGGTATTGGTAAAGGTTGATGATACCTTGGAACTTGATAATTCATTGAGAGGTGTTGAGATAAAATTAGTTGGGATGGTTTATTCATACATGATAGGATCCTCCACCATTTTATCTTAAACATTTCCCTTTTTCAATCTCATATAGGCACATAACCATGTCGTTTAATCTCATACGACACCATTCCTGAATAGATTCTTTCAAAAACAAAATTTCACAATTTTAGTCCTCAAATTACAACTTAAAAATTGATTTTCAACAAAACAAATTCATGAATTTAAACTATAAAATGTAAATAAATTATTTTCTAATATAAAATTAATAAAAGTAACAAAATCAAATATATTTATGTGAATAAACACTAAAAATAAGAAAAATGTATACAAATTATTATTGGAAATAAATAAAAAAAAATCGATAACCAGAATATCAAGATGGATAAATTTTTATCACCTATAAACCATTCTTAGGTAACTACTTGTTAAGTAGGAGACTAAGTGTGGTTTGAGTATTCCAGTGGTATTTATCAAGTCATTGTATTCTGGGGACCTCATTTATTTATTACAAATTTTTGGGGGTAACATAAATGTATTCTAATTTTGAATGAGGATATTGAATTTAATATATATTTATTGTAATTTTAATTTACAAATTATATAATTATCATGAATACAATTACTAGTTTAAGTGAGGGTTTTATCACTTCTAGTGATGACCATACAATGTGATATCTTAAATCATATATACGCACTTATGTGGTTTCCCTATTTTTATCATGAATATCAACATGTGAAATAAGTATATTCATTAGAATTATTGTAGCTTGGTTATTATTGGTTGCATTCTATGTTTGGTAAAATACTTAGTACCATTCATGTTAAGCATTATTTCATATTCTTTTTCTATGTTGAAATTTTGTACTTTTGGGAGTTTTTATGTGTTTTATTTACTAATATTTTATTACGTATATATATATATGTGATAATCATTCATTTTTGTATCCATGGTGGTTAGATATTTTATTTTTATATTTTAGATAGATTTATTTTCTTCATTTTTGGGGGTTGGGGTGGATTATAATAATTTTGGCCTGAAATTTGTGTAGTTTGACTTAGGTTAAACCTTTTTATTGTATCAACAAGAATTTTTTCTTAGTTTTTATGGAGGATATATTATAGGAGTAACGAAATTTGTGATATTTTTTTTCAGATTTTATAAGACATGTTTAATGATGAAATGGATTGTTTAGTCATAATGATTTATTAGGTAATGAACATTAGTTGGTTCGTTAATATGATCATGAATTTCAAAAAATTTAATTTTTTGCCTTCAATATAAGTTTATGTATTGATATAAATTAGTGGGATCTCAGTTATTATATTGAATCAAGGATCAATAGTTTTTCATAACCAACAAGTGGTCATATTTTGGTAATATTTTCTCTATAGTATAAGCATCTAGTGAATACCTTATAGTGACATTTAGATGAAGTGAAATGATGATTAAATTAAAGTTAGTGATCAGATACTTATTTTATCAGTAAATATTTATAGGAAGATGGATTGGTATAATCTAATTTTTTAAGTAGTGTAAAAAAGTTTTTATTGAAAATTATTTATAATCATTTGAAGATTTAGAAAAACACAATTTATTATAGGGATTTTTGATTAACTAGATGGATATAGATGAATTATTTTTGTTACAATCATAGTTTCTTGTATCGATAATGTTGTTTGGGGGTTTGAGAAAGATATTTTAATCTATTTATTCATGACTAGGGACTTCCACTTCAATTGTGGTGATATGTTTCTCTAAAATGATGTTTATTATTTTGGTAGAATAGTTTTTATAACACCTGATACAAGACTATAATAAATAAACATATTATTAAAATCACAATCCATTTAATTACATAATCATATTATAATATAGACTTGAAAATTATATTCAAAATAACGACCACAACTACTGCTATATAACACATAAAAATATAGGGTAACATCGTAGTCTTGGACATTATTGGATTGTACTCCAAAAAGAATAAAAAAAGTAGATGATTTATTATTATTATAAAGGAAAAATAATTAATGTAATAGGAATGTTATAAGAACTAATAAAATTTCATAAATGATTCTGTATGTTATAATGGTGTGTATATATAAGGGGTAATATATCCATTGAGGATCAAACTGTTAGAATATTAATTACCCTATATGATTGTTACAATAGTAATGTAACTATTATCCATGCTAGTGTTGAATAAAATATATATAACCATTTTGTAACAATATAATTACTATTTATTAATAAAATATATTATTCAATAGTATTATAGTCACACATATATATCTTAGAATAAACATAAGATTTATTACAAATGAGTTTGTGTCTTTTTGGCACAAAACAAATGATTTTTAAATATACACAAAATATTATTTAATACTTAAATTATATATATATATATAATTATCTTAATAAAAGGATTTCAAATTTAGAATAATCTAGTTGAAATTATAAAATAGTAATTTTTTGAAAATTTTCAATGATAGTCATATTTTAGGTGAATAGTAAAAATATTATATATGTATATGATAAGAATTAAGACTTCAATATTTTGTAAAGATGATTCAAAGAATAAAAATATATTTTATGATTTTAAAAACTTTTATTTATGAAAAAAGAATTTTCTTTAGCCAAAATAATACTATTTAAATAAGTTCAGTTCATAAAATTGTAAAAGTAAAAAAAGTCCTAAATGTTAAATACCATGGTTTACATCCATGGGTAATCCAAAGATTTTCAATTTTCTATAACCTAATGTCTAAGTCATGTGCTTATAAATTAATAAATAATTCTCTATAATTTCCAATAAAAACCAAACAATCCTCCATTTTATTTTTATTCTAAAACAATTGAACATGATTTTTTATCATATTTCCTTCTTCAAAAGATTAAGAAAGGGAGTTAGGTAGATATGGTGTCTATCTTTATTTATCACTTGAAAGTCAGTCCTATTATTATTTTTCTTAATATAATTAGAGATTTATGGGTTAACAAACCCTTATCTACCCTCCTATTTTAATATCCAAGCCTCTTAAGGATATAATTATATCACTCTAATTCTTTGGTAAGGTACATATCCAGGTAAGGGTTTCTACACCATTATCTTCATATCTCTTTCAAAAGTCCATATAATTAATTTAAATTTTCATATTTAATTATGTTGTGTTTATTTATTGTAAATACATAATTTTATTGTGAATAAAAAATTTCAATTACCTCTTACTATATAACTCTAATAATCCATAATTAAAATACATTATCATATAATAAACATATTTTTCTAAGGGGTTTATTATTTCATTTCCTAGGTATCCTGCCATTGTATTTAATACCCTTATATGATGAAAGTATCCCACCCTACCACACCATTATCAATGATTCTTTCTATCACATTATGACTATCCTATAATTCCAACTATATAAATGGAAATTCACCTAGATATCCATGTAAATAAATTTACTTGGAAAAATTTCTCAATACATACATCCATTACTTCTATAAATGAAGGTATTGAATACTAAGGTATGTGTATGTAAATGGTTCCTTTGAAAAATATGGCATGTATTTTTATATAAAATATTTAATTATATATATGAATTGGAATTATTATGTGACATGTAGAGACTTAAATTATATATTACCTTGATTCATTAGTATGTCTCATTAGATAAACTAGTTTGGGGGTATTTACTTTACATTTTCCACATCATCAATAATTTTTTGTCACAAGGACTTGATGGTATAGTTATGGTGTCATTATTAAGGCCTTGATGGTTTGATTAAGATATCTGACATTAAGAATCCTGAAACTATGGTATCATTTATTTTTATCCATGTACGTATTTATTATTATGTTTTACATGGATATATTATTCTCATCTATCGTCTATTTGGTTATTTGTTCTTTTATTATTATTTATACCATGATTATTACAAGTTATCTTTTGTTGTATTCTACAGCTTACTTAGAATATAACCTCACCCATTTATTTTGTTTCTCCTTTTTCCAATTAAACTAATAAGAGTATTATGTATGATCGAAGGATTGGATTAGAGGAAAAAATGGTTTTATTGAAATTATTTATGAAGAATTTAAAATTTTCAATGTAATGTAAGGATAATATATTTATCTTTTCTAGTAAAGATACTAAATTATTGAGTCCTATATAATTTTATATCTTGTATTTTGTTCTAATATAATAAAATAACCTTTTTTCTTGAGTTACTGGAGTTTGGATGTTATAATTGGTATCAAGGAAAGTTTAGTAGTAACCATATGAACTAGATTTAGAAGAACATAACTAGACAATACAACTTTATGATAATCCCTTAAGTGAATTCCTTTTATAAAACCTGATGTACATAAGAATCATATACCATGTTTTATAATTCATTGTTTTATTAATGAAATAATTAAAATTTTCAATTTTCTAGAAATGGAACTGAATTAAAGGAACATAAACTATGTCAACACTCATAATCAATGTAGGGATTTTCTAACTAAGAAATCAAATGAGGATAGTGATAGAGTTAAAAATATATCACTATATCAGGTAAGTTGACTTAAGTTATGAATAGTAACATTTCCTATATGAAACAACCTATTTCCACTCAATATATACAAATAATTGTATACCACATAATATGGAAGAAACATCCATACTTTAATAGAATCACTAATCCATTAGTATATGAACAATGGTTCAAGTCCCAAGATAATACATTCCTCACTTTGTGATATAGTTAAAGGGAGAATGTTTTCACGAGAGTATATTATATAATTATTGATTATTATAAAAAGTTTTCATTGATTCAAAACACTAAGAATGGGGATGAGATAGAGAGTCTGTAATGAAACTATTTTCAAGTTAAATTTTTTAAAAAGTACTTTACTTATTAGAAATGATCTTATATGAAAAGGTAATCCCTAAATATAAAACAAAAGGAAGATGAAAATTTTATTGATTTTGAGGGAAACTTTATAATGTTATCTATATAGGTTTTAGACTATGTTAATAATCTAAAAATTAATATTGATCACTTCTTTGATGAGATAAATCGAAGACTTATAAGGTAATAGTCTCTAATTTTTTTTGAACATATTAATTCCAAGTTCTATCAATAATGAGATTGAATTATCCAAGCCTTTTATATTAAATATAAATTAAGAGAATAAGAGGACAAGTGAGATCTATGTATGGGGTCTATTAGTGAAGAAGAAGATTGGAATGGTTGAATTGCCAACATGTACGAACAATGGGAAGAAACACATTGGGACCTGTTTAAATGGAATTGGAGTTTTATACAAGTGTAGAGATAATAGTCATCATGTTCATGAATGAAAAGTCAAGAGTGAAACCAATCAAAATATAATGGTTTAATTACTATGATATGGTACATTATTCTAATTAATGCCACAATCATTAAGGGAATCTAAATTAAAAGAGGCCAAGGGAGCTTGGTTAGGATTATGTAATTACTATAGCATATATTCATGTCTTGAATGATGTTATAGTAGGTAATTTTATTATAAAATAAAATTTAGAAAATGAATTATTTTATTATAGATATATTCACTATTTTATATCTTTCACGCCTTCTAAAAACATTGAATCATCCCCTAATATATTAAGGAATCATATAATGTCTTGTATCATTACAGGTCAGTAATTTCTAAGAAAATTTGTATTTTTGGTCCCATATAAGAGAATATTTTTATAAATTAGACTCATATTTGGATTTAAAGATTTAGAATGTCTCTATAACGTGTTTTTGGATGTTTTCAAAAGTCAAGAAGGTGTATTAGGTGATCATGTGAACATCAAAGTAGGGTCTGTATGGCCCTCATGTAGAAATATTCTATAGGTGACATATCATGATACAACTGGGGGATTTATGGTATGGAATGTATTGCGTTCAATTAATTTTTTGTAGTGGTTATAGGTACATTCCAAAAAGGAAGTCAATCACATCATAAACTCCCTATATAAGATTAAACATTATAGAGTCAGAGGGGATCATGTCTTAGCCCAAGGGACTATTCTGTGAGGGATAATCAAGAGAGAAGTATCATGTCATCACTAAGGGTATGTGTCACAAAGTGTTTTCAAGAGGAATATGTATTGGGAGGATTCAAGTGGTTTGTTACACCATAGAACATTGATTTATTCCAAATAAGTTGGTTAGATATGGCATTGCATCATGGACTTGGAGATCATTCCATTCCGAAGCCCTAGATTTGGGGTGCCGTATTATGACCCATTTAGGTAATATTTAAATGGACTTTATTTAGTGTGTTTTAATATGGTTATACCCTATTTTTATAGGTAATTATATTTTTGTGAATTGTAATTGTTAGGGGATCAGGTGAGGGTTATTCGACTAGTTCCTCCCCTCATTATTCCTCTCATGGACCCCCATTATTGATGGGTGATTTGGGTAGTGATTCTATGACATTTTAGTGGTACAATTATACCCTTCTTACTCTATTATTAATCTTATTTTTTTATTTGATTTAGTGGTTTCACCATTAGGGGTTTGAGTGATTATTCCACCAGAGCATGGATAAATCAACACAATTTATGGGGCCTTTGTATGAAGTGGCTAGAGGATTCCAAGAGACAAAAAATGCATGTTATCACTCATTTTTTGGCAGAGTCATTGTCCAGTGAGTTTACTATATATATCAAAAATTTCTCTTGAAATATAGAACTAATTGCATGATGGATGATATGGATTTCTTCTCATCCAAGTTTAATGGGTGTATAATGGACCTTTTTCATGTTGTTGATCATAGATTTAGTATTGGATGATAGCTCTGTGAGTTCTTAGTATTGTAATGCCTTGGTTCAGATTTTTTAATTAGTTATAAATTATTGTAATTTTTTTTAAGTGTTATGGGTGAGATAGGGTCTCATGGCATGGATGGGTTTTGTCTTAGTCTTAGATGAGGCTTACATGATCATATATTAAAGTTAGAAATTCATATATAAAGGTTAGTGATCCCAATAAATCATATTCTTATGAATTGATATATATATATAATTATGTATTAATTCATGGGAATTTGGATTAATGAAAATTGGTAAGGGACAGAGATCATCCTAGTAGAGAAATATATTAGAATTAAGCCTCCTATATCTAGAGAAAGTTCTCCTTAGTAAGTTGTTGGAAACAGAATCACTCTACATCTATGCTTCCAGGGGTGAGGATATTGATTTAAATTATGAGAGTCTTGAAATAGTTCTTGGCCCTATGATGATTTTTCAACAAAATACTCTTGTTCATACTAGGGATAGTCAGCTGGGGTGAAGGTATTAGGCTTATAGAAGGTGGATGAGATAGTTTTATGTCTCAATCATGGTTGGAAATAACCTCTTGAGTGAGAATGTGAGTCTTGAATGTGTGTTATGAATAGGATAATTCCTTTAAGGATAGATTAAGTATGTCATTACTAATTTATCTTATATGATAAATTGAGATATATTCTACAAGAGATATGATATAGGACCCAGTTATGGTCCATTGTGTTTTTTTTCATGTTTGTTCAATGTGTTTCTAAGAGGCCTTCAAGGAACGGTCATGAAATAGTATATGGGAGATCGATATTGGGATGTTGATATTGGAATTGTTAGAGTGATATGGACCAGCCTCTTAGGGCCTGGGCTATATATAGTCTATTGGTTGTGGGGTCACCAAGGGGGGTCGGATTCGAGTTGAATCATTGGGTAAATGATAGTATAGGTTTAAGAAACTTAGTGGATATATTTATGGGTGAGATGGTTGTCAAAACCCAAAATTTTATCAATGAAACTTCCCTTCTTATAAATATGTTATCTAGTATAAATCACATAAAATTAGTTCAAGAACACAATACAAACAATATAAATGAAGAATGAATGAAATAATAAGTATTCCTAGAAATTAAAAATAGATACCAATGGAATAGTAACTTGACCTTTATAATAGTAATGTGACCCTTAGGAATAGTAATTTGGAAAATAGAATAGTGAACCCGCCTATTAAAGTATAAATAAAATTAGGCATCTTATAAATGAAAATATTTTATAGATATATCATGGAACAAGTAAATAAATGTTTTAAAAATGAGAAATTAAGTATTGGTATTTGTGTGAAATAAAAATGTTTATTTATAATTTTATAATTAATATAATGATATAAAATAAAATATATTTTCCTAAAATAGATTCAAAAATTAATATTTTTTGTCTTATGATTATAAGATAATTTTATGAGACCTTAATTAATTTTTCAAAGTGTTATAAAATCAGTTATAATTTTAAAATTAGTATATTTCGTATAAATGATTATTTTAATTAAAAATTAAAATTTTAATGTCTAGAAAATTATTTTAATAAAATTGAGTTCATTTTTAAATTATAAATATCAAAAAATAGTTAGGGTTAATTTTTGGGATTTTTCTAAAATAGTTGAATTTTTAGTGAATAGTGAAATACAATACTTTACAGTTTAAGAAAAATACATGAATTATTGAGTAATGGAGGATTTAAAGATTACATAATCCTGAAATATAGAAATTTTCTTCTCAATTTACTATATTTATTCATGGTAATAAAAACTATTCATAGTCTAGATCCAAAACAATAAACTAATGAATAAAATAATCAAAAAACACCCCTCTCCTCCACTATAAATATCACCCCTTACCACCTCTTCTCATGACACCTAAAAACCCTTGAAAATTATAAAAATTATACCCAATACTATTACCAAGTCTATCCACCACTTCCAGGAGCCTTTGATCTCAACAAAATACCAAACTCAATTTCCTTAAGGAGGCTCTCAAGGAGAAGAATTCAAGAGGTAAAATCGTCTTTCATTTTATTTTAATTTTCTTTCTATTTATTTTATTTTATTATCCTATACTCACCTAACCTTATCTAGGTGACATGAAAAATCCAATATATTTTATATAATTAAATTTTATTTTGTTAATGGAATAAGCCATTATCATTTTTCTTCCCCTTCCCTTTTGTACTAAAAATGAAAACATCGTCTGTGATATATTGATTTATCGAATTCAAGGAAAAAAGAGTTTTCAATTTATGTTACCTTTTTAAAGTATGATAATAAAAAAAATATTGATAAAACATATTATAATATATTTATTATTTCTTATTTAATGTTAGTTAACTAGTATTTATACATAATATTAATTAATAAAACAAATCTAGTTCGTAATGATCGAAAAGATGAAAAAAAAATCTAACAGTTATCATTAACGTTATATCTAATGAATCAATCTCACATATGGTAAAAAAATGATATATAAGAAAATTTAATATTATCTAATTTAATTAATGACATATAATTTCAATTCTATAAAAATATTCTCATTTTACATGATTTTCATACACGTATACAAGTGAACCAATCATCAAAACCAAGGAAATAAACACTCCCAAATGATGAAATTGTATCTTATAACTCATCAAAAGTCCATAAATAAACTTAATAAAATTATAATAAATAAAATAAATTTATAAAATATTCTTAATTAATTAATTAATGGATTTATTTTGATTATCTATGACATTAAGTTCAAGTGCAGAACACTTTTGGACATAAGGTAAGAGATTCTTTCCGAACCTACATTATTCTTCAGGGTGAAATTTATCTCTATTTAACCCAATGTAATTATTATTTATTTTTATATAATTATTATAAATTCTATTTATATGTTCCAAACTTGTTTATACATATCATTTTATTCTTCTTTAATGGGGAAGTGCACATTTTAAAAGGGTTCCCTTCTTAATTCTTTCCTATAAGGAAGCCTAATTAAAGGGAACATTCCGATTTCTCACCAATTTTCAAGTGCACTCCATAATCTATTTTAAGAATCCATTATTTTTATAAAATCAATAATTTTATCATTAAAAACTATCTTGGTTCAATTTTTGTTTTATACAAACAATTATACATTTTTAGTTTTAAAGAAACTTGAAAATTTTCCCTTAAACTGCACTAAAATGTTTTATTTATAAAGTTACTTAAACACCCGTTTTAATTTTTTTCACTTAAGTTTTATAGATCATATCATGATATATTCATATTTTTCTTTATTAATTTCCATGTGTGATTTAAATCCATTATTTTATAGACGCAATTATGATATTCCCCTTTTCCTTTTGACATGATTATGCTACATCTGGAACACATATTCATGAAAATATTATTATGGGTGCTCCCATATAGCTCCCTAATTCATTGGGTAACTTTTATTAGCATAATACATCATATAAAATGGTCTTGGTGGTTAACCTTAACTCATGATAATCAAGGTAAATGGTCTTGGTTGTTAATCTTGACTCATGATAATCATGTTTAATGGTCTTGGTGGTTAACCATGAATCAATATAATAATTTACAATGATCTTGGTGGTTATCCTTGAATCGTGATCCTCTATGTTCAATGGTCTTTGTGGTTAACCTTGACTCATGCTTATGTCATGTTGTATGTTGTTTCCACATTTCTATGATTCCATAATTACATGAAACCATGTTCTATATGTTATGCTTCCATATGTTTATTCATGTTCCATGAATTTTTATTTCATCATGTTATGCCTTTTAACCCATGTTATGTGCTTTATTTATATGCTTATTCCCTTACTAGGCTTTTAGCTCATCCCCATTTTAATGTATTTTCTAGGTTACCCTATTCAGATGTTAGAGCTCAATTGGAGTTAAGAGATCATTATGGAGTTTAAATAAAAGATGTTTTCATTTTGGTTTCATTTTTTAAGATTTATGTATCTAATCCTCCAAAGGCACTAAACTTTATGATCCTTGGTTTGTTTTTAATGGTTAATTATAATTAAAATCATGTAATAATATATTTAAAAGGATAGGTACTTCATAGTTGGTATTAAAGAAATGTATGGTTATTTTTAGAGATTAGGATTAAAAATCTTTAGAAAGAACCCTTGGGATAATTCTATAACAATGGATAACCTAGATTAAAACCTAGGGAATCAAAACTTAGGATATACTTTTCCTTTACAAGTTTATCCTTATATGTTCAAATTTTCCTTTTATTATTCTTATTAAATAATTATTCAATCTCCGTAAATGTACTTTCTTTTTCTTAGTTAATGGATATAAATATAATAACCCATTCCAACAATCAATGTAATAAGAAATGTGATGATTTCCCAAATGATATGCCAAATTTAATGGGAAAAAGTGCTTAAAACTTCATGAAAATACTTACTCAACTAGATAAAGTTATTAATAATAACTTAAATCATATGTAATTCCCTCCTTCTCCCAATATATAAAAAGTTTCAGTCAAATCCTTTATGAATCAAATTCCTCATATGTTCAGTGGATCTTCTAATCCCCTCCTCTCAGTACAATGGATTAACTCCATTGAGATGATATTATATATCCTCCAATTTTCAAAAGAAGAGAAAGTTGTGTTGGTGGTATATCATTTTTATGGGGAAGCTAATAAGTGGTATACACTGATCAAGAACACGAAGTCCAAGGATGAAATTGATTTCATGGAATATGACGATTTCAAGAAAATATTTTTCAATAAATATTTTCCCTAAACTCTCCATCTTAATATGGAAAGTGAGTTCCTTGAATTGAAGAAAAAGTAAGATAAGTCTATTAGGGTGTATGAGGAAAACTTTTTAAGGATTTCAAGATATGCCCCCGTCTTTTTCATGAAAACTAAAACCAAGGTGGATCACTTATTTAGCGGACTGAAGATAATTATATGAAAATCATTGGTGATTCGAGACTTTGAAAGCTATGAGGATATTTTCCATTATACCCTTAAGGTTTAAATGGTGATCAAAGACTCTCAATGGTCTCATGGGCCTAGGGGAAAAAATGAAGAACAATAAAGCTTAATATGGGAGGTAAAATAGATAAATACCATGATGGAAAGAAACCCCAACATCCCACATGTTAAAATTGTGGGAAGAATAATCCTATAAATTTTCTATGGGGAGCAAGGAAATGCTTCAAATGTGGAAGAATGGTGCATCTGGATAATAACTACTGAAGGAGTATGAAGAATCCCACCAATGTGGAAGAATAAAGGAAGGTTAAAATCAAAACTCAACCTATAGTGTAATGTTTCAACTACAAGGCACGTGGAAATTATGAAAACCATTTCCCTAAGCCAAGGGTTGTTTGAGGCAATCAACAACAACTACCTCCAAGATGGAAAGGGAGAAAATATGATACCAATACTACTGAGGCGGGGCCCGGTAATGATGTGGTGATAGGTATGCATGCTATTCATTCAAGAATAGTGAACATACTATTTGATTATAGTTTTACACATTCATTCGTATCTTGTAAGTTTATTTGAACTATTCAAATATCACCTCAAAATATAGAGGTTGAATTATCTGTAATAATAAAAAATTAGAAAATTATTGCATCCAAAGTATATAACTCCTTCCAAGTTAATGTTTTTGGACTTAACCTCCCATTAAATCTTGTATTACTTCCTTTGAGGGAGTTTGATGCTATTTTGGTCATGGATTAGCTATCTTTATAAAAATACAACATCGGCTATCGGGAAAGGGAGATCACTCTACATGTCTCAAAGAATTCTCCAATTCTGTACAAGTGTAAGTAGGAGGATAAATCTCCATCAGAATTGTTGTCTCAATTGTGGATATTATTACCTTATGAGAAAAAAAATCCCGCTCAAATGATTAAGACAAAGAAGAAGATCATGCTTGAAGACATGCCCATTGTGTGGTACGACACTAATGTGTTCCACAAAGAGTTTCCTGGTCTTCCTCCTAACTGAGATATTGAGTTCTCAATTTAACTTATTTTAGGATCTCTTCCTATATCAAACACACCTTATATAATGGGCATTGTTGATATGGGAAAACTCAAGAATCGGTTATAGGAGAAATTGAACAAGGGTTGTATACACTCGAGTACTTAATTGGGGGGTGAACCAGTCCTCTTTGTCAAGAATAAGGATGGATCAATGTTCTTCTACATTTATTATTGTCAGATCGATAAAATCAGGATAAAGAAAAAGTATCCCCTATGGAAGATAGATGGAATGTCCATCAACTACATGGGGACAATTATTTCTCTAAGGTGGACCTTCAGTCGGGATATCACCAATTAAAGGTGAGGAAGGAAGATATTTCCAAGAACTCATTTTGAAAGATTTTTGGACACTATGAGTTCATAATGATTCCCTTTGGACTCACTAATTCTCCTGTAATTTTCTTGGATTCAATGAATAGAGTCTTTTGAGATTACCTCAAAAAATTGTGGTAGTATTTATTGATGATATTATAATTTAGTCCAAGAGCAAGGAGAAACTTGAGAAGCATTTGAATATTGTGATAAATATGTTCTGAAGGGAAAATATATATTAAAAGTACATTAAATCTGAGTTATAAATGGATGAAGTATCATTATTGGGCCATTTTATCACCAACAAAGGAATATCTATGGATCTGTCTAAGACAAAGGCAATCGAGGAGTGGCCAAACCAACATCTATAATAGATATCCATAGTATCATTTTTCTATTTAGGTATTTTATATGATTTTTAAGAAATTTTCATTATTTTAAAAACAACTAACCAAGATGATTCAGAAGGTATTGGAGATTTTTTGGAATAGTGAATGTGAAGACTACGTCAAAGAGATCAAAAATAGGCTTATCACTACACCATTACTCAAACTTCTAACAAGTGGGGAACTATTTATAGTGTATAAAGATGATTTGAAGAAGGTGTTAGGCTGTGTACTAATGAAAAATGATAAAGTGATAGCCTACACCTCAAGGCGGTTGAATATTCATGATAAAAACTATCTCACACATGATATGGAGTTGGAGGCTATGATATTTTTATTTAAAATATGGAGGCATTATCTCTATGGGGAGAAGTGTGAAATATATATTAACTAGAAAATCCTTAAATATATATATTCAAATGGAAGTATATTAGTATGTGCCAATGAATATGGTTAGATCTCATCAAGGATTACAACTACTCAATCCACTACAATCCTAGTAAATCAAATAAGGTGGTGGATGCTCTAAGTAGAAAAGATCCTACATCTTTATCAATGATGATAATTGAGAAGGATCCAATCTTCTTAGACCTGTAAAGTATGGACATGGTAATCGTTAAGCAATTAACATAATCAATCCTTTCTCAAATGATTTCTCAACCCGCCCTTCTAGAGAAAATAAAGGATAGTAAAAGAAATGATGAGGAAATTTAGAAAAATCTAGAAGCTATTAGAAATGAGAAATCCTTAGAGTTCATAATTGATGAAGAAGGAGTTGTAAGATTTGGGTCACAAATATGTGTACCATCCAATATAAAGATAAAGAAAGAGATTCTGAATGACCCACATAGATCAACCTTATCTATTCACCCAGGGAGCACAAATATGTTTTGAGATCTCTGAAAGCACTATTACTGAGATAATATGAAGAAGGAAATCACTGAATATACATCAAAGTTCTTGGTGTGTCAATAAGTGAAGGTTGGAAGGAAAAATTCTAATGGGATGATGCAACCATTACCCATACCTACATGGAAATGAGAAAACATCACCATGAACATTGTAACTAGACTTACAAATACATCTAGAGGAAATAATGATTTATAGGTCACTGTGGATCATTTTAAAATATAGCTCACTTTATAACAATTCAGAGGACTTCCTAGTTGATCAAATTACACAGATATACATCAAAGAAGTTGTGAGGTTGCATGGAGTTCCAATATCGATTATATCTGATCAAGATTCTAGATTCACCTCCAACTTCTGTAAAAGTCTCCAACGTGCTCTAAAACTGAGTTGACTTTAGTACGACCTATCATCCTCAAACTGATGTCCAATCTGAGCGGACTATTCGGAAATTGGAATAAATGTCGATAGTTTATTCTATGGACTTCAAGGGAGGATAGGACCAACACCTACCTATAGTCGAGTTCTCTTACGACAACCATTTCCACTCGAGCATCCAAATGGATATATATGAAGCTCTTTATGCGAAAAGATGCAGAACACTGGAATGCTAGGATAAAGTCAGTGAACATAAGATACTGGGACCTGAAATGGTCAAAGAAATGGGGAAAAGGTGAAAATCGTTCAACAGTACATCAAGGTAGCCCAAAGTTGATAGAAGAGTTATGCAGATAATTGTTGATGAGATGTGGGGTTTAAGTTTGGGGACATGGTATACCTCCTCATATCTCCATGGAAGAGAATCAAGAGATTTGGGAAGAAAGGAAATTTGAGTCCTAGGTACATCAGACCATTTTGAGATTTTTAATTATGTTGGATTTGTGGATTATCAACTAGTACTTCCACCAACCATGTCTCAAGTATGCGATGTTTTCCACATACCCCTCTTGAGTAAGTATATACCACACCCTCACATGTACTGAATTCATAGGTGGTACAGTTGGAAAATGATATCTCTTATGAGGTGTATCTAGTGAAGATCTTAGACAATAGAGATAAATTTCTAAGCAATAAAACTACTCACCTAGTCAAATTACTATGGAAGAACCATAAGTATAAAGAGGCGGCATGGGAACCAGAGGAAGCGATTATGGAGAAGTACCCTCACCTGATTTTCCCTTAGTAAAACAAAATTATGAGGGTAAAATGTTATAAGGGGGGAAGAATGTAATGACCCAAAATTTTATCAAGGAAATTTCCATTCTTATAATTATTTTATGTAATATAAATCACATAAAATCACTTAGAGAACAGAATAAAAACTTTATAAAAAAATAATGAATGGAATAAAAAGTATTCCTAGAAATTAAGGAACACATACCGATGAAATATTAACTTGACCTTTGTAATAGTAATGTTACCATTAGGAATAATAATTCAACCAATAAAATATTAACCTCCACTATAAAAGTATAAATAAAATTTATGCATATTATAAATGAAAAATATGATATATTTATATCATGGAACAAGTAAGTAAATGTTTTAAAAATGATAAATTAAGTATTTGTATTTTTGTGAAAAATAAATGCTTATTTACAATTTTGTAATTAATATAATAATTTAAAAGAAAATATATTTTTAGGAAATAGATTCATAAATTAATATTTTGTTTTCTTATGATTATAAGATAATTTTATGAGACCTTAATTAATTTTTCAAAGTGTTGTAAAATCAGTTATAATTTTAAAATTGGTATTTTTTGAATAAATGATGATTTTAATTAAAAATTAAATTTCTCATAGTTACAAAATTATTTTCATAAAATGGATTTTATTTTTTAATTCTACCTTTCAAAAAAATTTAGGGTTAATTTTTGGTATTTTTCTAAAATAGTTGATTTTTTTGTGAATAGTGAAATACGGTAATTTACGGTGTAAGCTAAATACATGAATTATTGAGTCATAGATGATATATGGATGATTTAATCCCATAATATAAAAATATCCCTATAAATTTATTTTATTTAATCATAGAAATGAAATTATTCATAGTCTTGATCAAAAATAATAAACCATTGAATAAAATAATCAAAAAACACCCCTCTCATTTGTTATAAATACCACCCCTCACCACCTCTTCTCCTCGCACCTCAAAAGAATTGAAGCTTGTATAAATACTACCCATTACTCTTAACATGTCTTTCCCCTATTCCCAGGATCCTTTGGTCTCAACAAAATACTAAACTCATTTTCCTTAAGGAGGCCCTCAAGGAGAAGAATTTAAGAGGTAAATCCTCTTTCATTTTCTTTTAATTTCCTTTCAATTTTTTTTCTTCTCCTATCATCACCTAACCTTATCCAGGTTACATGATAACTCCGGTATATTTTATATACTAGAATTTTATTGTGTTAATGGAATAACCTATCATCATTTCTCTTTCCCTCTCTTTTTTTACAAAAAATGAAAACATTGTTTGTGATGTGTTGATTTATCACATTCAAGGATGAAGTGTTTTCAATTTCCATTACCACCTTCATGAATGGTCATAAAAACATTTTTATGGTTAAAAAAGATTATGATATATGGATTATGGATTATTTAATGTTCTAAAACTAGTATTTTTACATAATATTAATTAATAAAACAAAACTAGTTTGTGATGATTGAAAATATGAAAAAATAATCTAACGATTATCATTAATGTCCTATCTTACAAGTCATACTAAATTCTGGTAAAAAATGAGATATAATAAAATTTAATATTCTATAATTCCATTAATAAAATATAATTTAAATTCTGGGAAAATTTTCTCATTTGACATGATTTTCTATAAACGTATACAAGTGAACCTATAAAAAAGGAAACGAACACTCCGAATGATGAAATTTTATCTTATAACTCATAAAAAAGGCCATAAATAAACTTAATAAAATTATAATAAATCAAATACATTTAAAAAGTTTATGAATTAATTAATCAATAGATTTAATTTGATTATTCAGGACATTAAGTTCAAGTGCAGAGCACTTTCGGACATAAGGTAAGAGATTCTTTCCCAACCTCCTTTTTTCTTCGTGTTACACATTGTTTCCCTTTACCCCAATTTAATTATTTTTTATTTTCGAATAATTATTATAATTTATAATTATATGTTCCAAACCCATATATCTAGATCATTTCATCCTTCTTTGACAAGGAAATACATGTTTTAAAATGGTTCACTTCTCAATTCTTCCCTATAAGCAAGCCTGATTAAAGGGAACTTCCCAGTTTCTCACCCATTTTTAAGTGAACTACATAATATATTATAAGAAAACATTATTTTTATAAAATCACTAATTATATTTTTAAAAACTATCTTGGTTAAATTTTGGTTTTATACAAACAATTATGCTTTTTCCGTTTTAAAGAAACATGAAAATTTTCCCTTAAACCGCACTAAAATATTTTATTTCTAAAGTTTCTTAAGCACTATTTTTACTTGTTCTCACTTAATTTTTATAGAAATTATCATGATATATGAATATTTTCATTTATTAATTTACATTTATTATTTAAATCCATTTTTTCTTAGTCATCATTATGATATTCTCTTTTTTCCTTTTGACATAATTATGATACACAATTCTTTCGGCAGGTAACCCTTATGTTTATTTTTGATTCCTTATATATGATTAGTCGGGTGGCACCGATATTCATGAACATTTTATGATGTCTACACCCATATATCATTCCAATGCATTGGGTAATGTTTAGTATCATAATACTTCATATGCAATGGTCTTGGTGGTCAACCTTGACTCATGCTAATCATGTGTAACAGTCTTGGTGGTTAATCATGGCTCATGATAATCATGTGAAATGGTCTTTGTGGTTAACCTTGACTCATTCTAATCATGTGTAATGGTCTTAGTGGTTATCCTTGAATAATGATCCTCCATGTGCAATGGTCTTTATGGTTAACCTTGACTCATGCTTATGTCATGTTGTATGTTGTTGCCAAATTTCTATGATTCCATGATTACATGACCCCATGTTCTATATTTTATGATTCCATATGTTTATTCATGTTATACATGCCTTTTTATTTCATCATGTTGTTCCTTATACCCCATGTGTTATGATTTATTCTTATGTTTATTCCCTTACAAGGCTTTTAATTCATCCCTTTGTTCATGTATTCCTTAGGTTACCCTATGGAGATGTTATAGATCAATGGTAGTTAAAATCTCATTATGAAGTTTAAATAAAATATGTTTTCATTTTGATTTCATTTTTTCGGTTTTATGTATCTAATCCTCCAAATACACTATACTTTATGATCCTTAGTTTTTATTTAACGGTTAATTATTCTTAAAATAATTTAATAATATGTGTAAAAGTCTAGGGCCATCATAGTTGGTATCATAGTAAGGTCTAGTTATTTTTATAGATTTATATTATAAAACTTTATCAATAACTCTAAGGATCATTTTATCACCATGGATAACCTAGATTAAAACCTAGGGAATCAAAAGTTAGGATGTACTTTTCCTTTACAATTTTATCCTTCTATGATCAAATTTTCATTTTATTATTCTTATTAACCAAGTATTCAATCCCCCTAATTGTACTTTCTTTTTATTAGTCAATGGATGGAAATAGAAGAACTTGTTCCAATAATTAATGTGATAGGCAATGTGATGATATCCCTAATTATATTCCAAATAAAATTGGAATTGGTGCTCAAAACTTCATGATAGTACTTGCCCAATGAAAGCATGACCAGATTTCTCCTATCAACCATTCGAGGTTTTGATGCTTTGCTAATGTGTATAGCAGCACTCGGATTGAATCCTCAGCGATGGTAATATTTAATAGTCCATTAATTTTAATTGATTGTATTTTAATCAGGGGGGTTTGTTTTCAGAGCTTAAATGAAGTGATTAATGATTGGTGTTTGATTTAAAATTTTGATAAAGATTTTGGTGAGTTCATTATCACATAGTTAAGATTGTGATATCTTTGAGCTTTGATTTATATTGCATTAAATTAACACACACTTCACAAGATGACGTTTATTGGAATTCCTAAGTGTTGCGGCTTTAATCCAAGCCTTAAATTATCTTAGGGTTTTAATCTCAATCATTAAATATTTATGGTAGTTTATTTATGGTTCCAATAATCCATGGAAACCACACATTAAACAAAACAATTCATTAATCCATGACCTGTTAATTCCAATATACACAATGTTAATTTGAAAAATATTCATCGAGAAAATACTCTCAATCACTTAACATCCCTAAATTTTGACTCACCCCAATGGTATATTTTCTCATACATTAAGATAGTTATTAATCTGGTAATATGAGTTTATGGTGATTAATTATAAATAGAATGAAAAGAGCGAGATAATAAAAGAGTTGTGTGTCAAACACACACACACGAATAGTGATAAGAATTAAAAAAGGATGTTCGATTGAATGAGGAAGAAAAATAAGGGAAGATATTTAAACTTTATTTCAAATATTTTAAGAGAATTATTATTTAATAACATAGGGTGGATGATTAAAATAGAATATAAAGAAGAAACTTTCATTAAAATTCAAATGAAATTGAAAACAACTTACGCAATTACAAATGAAAGGAACACAAAAGTAAATGAAAACAAAGAGAGGATGAAGGGTCTCTCAAGTGAAAACTTGATTATGGAAGGTCCTCCAAAGCCTTTGGAAAATAATTTTCTATGACAATATATAATCCTATCTTCTGAACTTCCAACCCATTTAATGGATAAGAGGGGGATGTATATATAGCCCAAGGAGGGGGATTTTTTTGATTCCACAACTATCCCTCCACTTGGCTCAATGGTTGGTCCATTCAGAATGTTGAATCTCGAGATATATTCTTCTTAAAAGTTTTAAATAATAATATTTTACTTCTAATCTAAAAATTTAGATTCATTTTAACTTATTGATCAAAAGTTATGGCGGTTTTATTAAATTATTTCAATCTATCTATTTTAATCCAGACTTTTTAGAGGGCCGAAATGTTAATGGGTTTATGAATAGAAAGATGCCCTCAAATCCGAACACTTTCTTCAACAAAGTTGGCCATCTAAATTTCATATTTCACACTGAAAAATATTAGCTAGAATGGATGTATCTATCAGGATAAATTCCAATATTGTTGTGCTGATTTTATTTTAGATAAATAATGGTGTTCTGAACTTCATTGAATCATCTGGGACCCTTTTTAGTTGATTTGGGAATTGAAATTTTTATCCAAAACTCCTTGAATTGTCCCTCTAACTTTGAAGGAGAATAACAAAATTTGGACTTCTGGATTGAGCCCAGTAATTCAACCTTCATGGCTGGTCTAGTTTCTTCATAGATTCTTTGGGCCTTATTATGTGGTTCATATGACCCTTCAAATGGACGATTTGGACAAAGGTCCATTATAGTGAAATGTTTTAATTTAAGTAGGTAACCCTAAAAACAAGAATAATTCAATTTGGATAATTTGGGTGCGAGTTATAATTAAAATAGTAAAATGAATCAATTTGATTAATTCAAATAATGATCAAAAATTACATTTAATATTAAAACATGAGTATTTCACACCAATTATGAACTTTTCATTTAAAATAAGTAAATAGAGTAAATAAAAAGTTTTGAATAAGTGAATAAAATCAACTCCCCCACACTTAGGCTTGTGCATGTACTCATGTGCAACAAATATAAAAAATATTTCAAAATCATTTTCACTCACCAATACATATTAAAATTTTGCTTTCCCCACTCAGAAGAGGTTTGGAATATTTCACTCATCCATATTAAATTCCACCAAATTTTTTTATAGAAACAATGTTCTAAAAATAACTCTTTTTTCATGCTCACATTTAGAAATAGAGAATGTGGGTACTCAAAAATTACTCCTCTCAAAAAGATAAAATTTATTTATGTAGGTTCACTCATTCACCAACCAAAAGTGAAAATAATAGAGTTTGAAAGAGATCTCAGCTTCTATTCCCTATCCTAAAGTGCACAAGAATCAAGAGGTATTTTGAAGGGGTTTTTCTATGGCTATGGGATGGTAGGAATTCAGTATTCAAAAGAGTATAAATAGGGGTAAAACACCAACATGGAAAAATAAATGCACAATATTTTTGAAATAAAACATGGAAATAAATGGAAAACGTATTTACAAGGGAATAATTGTGTGAATCAAGAAACAAAAGTGGAAGAAAATTTGAAGGGAATGAGGAGATGGAATATTTACAAAACACAAAACTTCTCCCAATGACATAAGTGTTCTTTTTTTTCATTTTTTGAAAGTTGAACTTGAACCATATCTCACACTCATATCCCAACCCATGTTTGATCTTCTCAAGACACTAATTGTAATAGTTATAATAGAATCAAAGGTTGAGGAAGAGTGATTTTTGACCCACCCAAGACACAACCCATTATTTTTTTCATTTTTTTGATTTTCTTTTTTTTTTGAAATATTTTCAATAACATTTTAACAATATGTCATAAGTATATATAGATACCCAAAACTCACTGAATGACAACCTCTCCCCCACACTAAAATGGATTCTTGGCCTCAAGAATATGATAACTTGTTGAAAAACAATAAAAGGGCACCCAAAATGAAATCCATTCCCCCACACATAAATTTCTATAAATAATTCAATGTAAATCTATGTAGATGTTGGGTGTTATATGTTTTTGGGATTATAATGTGGATATTAAAGAAAAGGTTTTCATAGGCTTAGATGTGTTTCCCAATGTAGGATTGATGTAAGTGTAATGGGAGATTATTTGTCTATTGTGATTATCATGAGGTTCATAAAATTCCTCTATCATATTAATGCACAAAAAAGTGTGAAATTCAACTTGAAGGTATAAAAACTGAAGACTCAAAATTTTGGGTGAAAAACACACATTTTGAAAAGATGGTCATAGGTGGACTTGGCATGAAAGATAATTTTGTTCCTCATGGTTCAGGTAAAAACATTTTCCAAATCATAAACTAAGCATTCAAAATTTTATGGTTTTAACACAAGATTATTTATCCTAATTTTTTATGAAAATACAAAATTTTTTGATGAAAACATATCTTTTGACTCTACAAAATGGTTGGACAACATTTCAAAATTGGATGGTGAGTAAGTATGGCTCTTTTGTTTTTTTTTTGAATTTATTTATTTATTTTTTAGTGTTTTTAAAATGCACACCCAAAAAAATAGAAAGAGAAAAATAAAGGTTTCTATAAAGAAAGTGGTAATAAAAATTAAATAGATAGTAAGAAAAAGAAAGAGGTAGAGAGAGGAAGATAGATAGAGTTAAAGGGAAAGAGGTGCCCCTGGTTTGGATTTGGTGGGTCACTATCTCCATCCAGTGGTGTGTTTACTGTAGAAGTTGTGGATCCAGTGGAAGTAGATGTTGTTCCAGGATTGTGCATCCTCTCATGGTGATGTTTTAACTGATGTCCATTAATTATGAATGTCCTTTTGGAAGAGGGGTCTTAAACTTGCACTGCACCAAATGGGTAAACATGAGAAACAATAAATGGACCTTCCGATTAAGAATTAAACTTACCTGGGTGAAGTCAAAATCAATAATTGAAGAGCATTACCTTTTCACCATCACGAAATACCTTTATCAGGATGTGTTTTTCATGGATTACCTTAGCCTTTTCTTTTTAAATATTGAAATTCTCATAAGAATCAAGTCGAAGATGCTCCAGTTCAGTCAACTGCTACAATCTCACTTCACCAGATTTTTCAAAATCAAAATTACATGTATTCACAACCCAAAAAGACTTATGTTGGATTTCAAATGGTAAATGACATGCTTTACCAAATACTAGCCTAAATAGAGACATTCCAATAGGTGTTCCATAGGCAGTTTGATAAGCCCAAAGTGCTTCACCAAGTCTCTCAGGCCAGTCTTTTCTAGTGGGATTAACAATTCTATCATGCACTCTTTTCACATCTCTATTAAAAATTTCAGCCATGCCATTTATTTGGTGGTGATATGAAATTGAAGTTTTATGTATAACCCCATTCTTTTTCAAAAGAGATTCCATGGTTCTATTACAAAAATGGGTTCCTAAGTCACTAATCAAGGCATGGGGAGTGCCAAATCATTAAAATATGAGGGTTTTTATGAACTCACTAATGGTATGTTAATCATCCTTTCTATTGGGTCTATCCTTAACCCACCTAGAAACATAATCAACCATTAAAATAATGTATTAGAATCTATTGGGAGGTGGGAATAGTCCTATTAAATCGATTCCCCAAACATCGAATATCTCACAAAAAATTAAAGGCTTTTGGGGAATTTTATTTCTCTTTGAAATTGTTCCAATCTTTTGGCAAGTGAGACATGATTTAAAGAACTCATGTGAGTACTTGAAGAGTGATGGCTAGAAGAATCCAGAGTCTAGAACCTTTTGGAAGGTCCTTTGTGGTCCAAAGTGGCCACTAACAGGCATTGAGTGACCAAATTCTAAGATGGAAGAATGTTCATTTTTATCAACACATCTACTGACTACCATGTCATCCGCAGTTTTCCAAAGTTTATTATCTTCCCAAAAAAAGTATTTTGAATTAATTTTCAACTTTATTTTTTGTTATTTTTGAAATAGTCTTAGGAAAAACACTAGAAACCAAGTAATTTACAATTTGGGCATACCATGGTAACTTCGGAGTGAGAGATTAAAGGTTCTCTATGGGGAATTCAGGATCAATGATTTCTGAATGAGAAGAAATAGAAATTCTACACAAGTGATCAGCTATAGGGTTTTATTTTCCTAGTCTATCTTTGATTTCAAGGTCAAATTCTTGAAGAATTAGGATCTATCTTATTAGACTTGGTTTGGAATCACTTTTTTTTAGTAAGAACTTTATAGCATAAGGATCTGTGAAGATGATGATTTTGACGCCTAAGAGATAGGGTTGGAATTTATCTAATGAAAAACCACTACAAAAAGTTCTTTTTTAGTCACAGTGTAGTGAGATTGATTTTTATCCAACATTTTTTAGGAATAAAATATGACATGAGGAATTTTTTCTCTTCTTTGACCAAGAACGGACCCAATGGACCTATCAGAAGCATCACACATCAATTAAGAGGGTAAGGACCAATCTAGGGGTTGAAATATTTGGGAATATGTAAGAGCATTTTTTATTTCAATGAAGGCTCTCTTGCAAACCTCATCAAAATGGAAAGTGACATCATTTTGGAGCAATCGAGTGAGTGGTAGGGAAATACTAATGAATTTATGGATGAATCACCTATAGAAACTGGCATGACCGAGGGATTAATGGATGTATCGAATATAAGTGGGTTCAGGAAGTTATTGGATCACTTCAATTTTGGTATGATGAACTTCAATACCCTCTTTTGAAACTATGTTCCCTAGAACAATCCCATTTTCAACTATGAAGTGACATTTTTCAAAATTTAACACAAGGTTACACTTGAAACACTTTTGAAGGACTGGAGAGAGTGAATTAAAGAAAGATTCAAATGACTTGCTGTAAATGGTAAAGTCATCCATGAAGACTTCCATGATGTGTTCCATAAATTCACAAAAGACACTCATCATACACCTCTAGAATTTTTCAGGATCATTACAAAGGCCAAAAGGAATTCTCCTATATGAATATGTTCCAAAGGGAAAAGTGAAAGTAGTATTTTCTTGGTCTTGAGGTGCGATTCGGATTTGGAAGTAGTCGGTGTATCCATAAATAAAGCAATAGTGTGACTTTATATCTAATCGTTATAGAATCTAAACAAGTAATGGAAGATTTTAGCGATCTTTTCTTGTTTTAACATTCAATTTCCTATAGTCGATGCACACACGCCATTTGTTCTTCACTCGAGTTGGGACTACCGCCCCATGTTCATTTGTGACAATAGTTATTCCACCCTTTTTATGTAAAACTTGAATTGGACTAACCCATTCACTATTAAAAATTGGGTAGATAATACCAGCTTAAAGAAGCTTGGTGATCTCTTCCCTAACTACCTCAAGTATGAGTTGATTAAGTCTTATTTGTAGTTGTCTATTTGGTTTGGATGATTCTTCAAGATGGATTTGATGCATGAAAAGGGAAAGGTTGATTCCTAGTATGTCATCTAGGGTCCAACCTAAGGCCTTTTTGTTTTCCTCTAATACCTGAACAAGTTTGGACTCCCCAGTTTTAGTAAGTGAAGTGGAGACAGTGAAAGGATACGAGTGATCATGCAAAAGGAATGCATATTTTAGGTGTTCAACAAGAGTTTTCCGACCAATATCATCTTTAATTTTTAGGTTAGAAAACTCAATAATGAAGGAAGGGACTTTAGTTGCTTCAGACTTATTTCCCTTAATACTGTCCAAGGTGGAGCAGTAGAGATCACAGTTGATGTGGGATTCAAGAGAGTTTTCAAGTTCCTCTAGATCGATGGATTTTATGAATGAAAGGTCCACATAAACTTCACCATTTATGACTTTATTAATCATGGGGTAGATTTCATGAGATAATATCTCATTATAACATTATTAACATGATGGAATGGGGTTCAATTGACTCTCAGAAGTGTCCTCAGAGGCATAGATTGAGAATCAGAGTGATCCTTAGATGGGTATCACATGGCTTGGAAAATGTTGAACTTGACCAGTTGGTCACCAAATTCCATAGATAAGATGCCTGAATGGACATCAATTTTGGTTCTTACTATCATTTGGAATGTTCTTCCTAGAATTAAGGGATATTGAGAAGAGGTAGTTTCACCTTCCATGTTAAGGACATAGAAATCAGCTGGGACGATAAGATCATTAACCCACACAAGGAAATCCTCAATTATTCCCTCAAGAATGGTTGTATTTCAATTGGATAATTGAATGAAAACACTCGTTGGGTGAAAGGGTCTTAGACCAAGGTTGGATAAAATGGATTTAGTCATGACATCTATTGAGGGCCCTAAGTCTTTGAGCCCATCATCAAAGTTTGAACTTTCTATTTGGCATGGAACTATAATGGTCCCTAGATCTTTGCACTTAATGGGTATGGACTCTTGGGTCAAAAAATTTTCAAAGGTCCTAAGATTCCTCTTATGCGTACACAAATCCATAAGAAACTTGGAATACTTAAGAATTTTTTTAATGAAATCTAAGAGGGTAATGTTCACTTCAACACGTCTAAACATCTTGAGCATTTCAAGATCGGGTTCAAAGGACTTCTTTGGATTAGAAATGGATTGAGGAAAAGTAATTAGGTTATTTAGAGGAATAGAATGAGGTAAGAGAATGGATTCATGTTCCTTTTATGGTTTCTTTTTCTTCTAATTTTTTAGTTAAATATTTAAATGGTAGTTGGAGGACTCATCCTGAGGCATAGAAATTTTATTTCCTGATCTAAGTGAAATTTCATTTGCATTACACCTAGGGTTGGGCAATGGTTGTGCTAGAAGTTGGGAAGAATTATATGGTTGTTGCTATCTTAGGTGGGATAAAAGTTGACCAATTTGGGTTTCAGTGTTTTTAAGGATGTAAAGGGTGAAGAAGGAATGATCTTCCGCTACACTTTCCCATGGTTTCTTGGAAGAATAGTATTTTCCCAGATTAGGATTTCCTTGATTTTGGTTCTTGGAAAAGCAATTGTACTGGTTCAGGAATTGGAAAGGCTCATTAGGATAGTGGAATCAATGAGGAGAAAGAGGAGGATTGATCCTTTGAGTTTAAGGAACAAAAGGGTAAGGTTGTTGGAAGTTACCAACACCTTGACCATATTGGAATTAGTTTGGGTTTTGAGGAGGGAATTGAGGGGGATGATAATTACTATACATCAAGCCTTGGTTTAAGGTAGAAGATAAGGGACCAAAGTGGGGTTGGTTGAAGTTTCTAATGAACTGACCTGATTATTGAGGGTTGGTGTTCCTCTGAGAATATGTTGCATTGAGCTCCATTGGTCTGGATGAATCAGATGGATCCTCTTGAAGTTGTAGACATGTACAGTTGGATGAGATTGGGAGCTACATATTCCATAGTTCTTGATAGGTCTAGGGAACAGAGATTGTGAAGAAGATGGGGTTGGGGCTTTGGTAGCCATAGTTAGTTGTTGTACAAGACCTGTAAGTTCACTCATCCACTCTGTCATATTGTTCAGCTCTATCGAATAATTATCTTAGGCCTGTTTGACTTGATCATGTGCTCAAGTATGGAATTGTTGTGTGTTTGAAGCCATGTTGCTTATGATATCTCTTGCAGCTGCAAGAGTTTTATCAACAAGAGCACCACCACTTGATACATCAATGAGATTTATCTACATAGCCAATAACCACCCATAGAAGTATTGGACCAAGATTTGGTCAGGTATTTGGTGGTGTGGGTAGGTTGCCACAAGCTTTTTGAACCTCTCCCAGTACTCATGGAGTGATTCATTTGGGAATTGATAGACACCGCTTATCTCCTTTTAGATAGAAGCAGTACGAGAAGTAGGAAATAATTTCTCTAAGAAGAGTCGCTTCATTTCATTCCATGTGGTTATGTAACCAGGAGGTAGGTAGTAGAGACATGACTAGGCGGAGTCAGCTAATGAAAAAGGGAATGCTTGAAGTTTGATTTTTTCCTCAAGAAACCCCTTGAGGCTTAATGGTAGAGAACACCACTTGGAACTCTTTAAGTTGGAGATGTGGATCTTCACCAGCAAGCCCAAGGAAATGAGGTAGAAGATTAATCAAACCCAATTTTAGTTCGATGTCATCCTCTATGTTTGGATATTGAATACCAAGGGGTTGGTAATTCATATCAGGGGAAGAAAGTTCTTAAAGAGTTTGTTCCCTAGGATTATCCATATCAAATTCAATTTTTTGTATAAGGTTTTCATTATCCCTAATGGTCCTCCTAAGTTGGAAAAGTGTTTGATTAATCTCAGGGTCAAAAAAATCCAATGGATTGTTTGGGATGCTATGTAGAATTCATAAAGATTTTGGAAGAAATAGGAAAATAGGTTTTTCATTGTTTTTTTTAATTTTTTTTAAATTTTGTTTTCTATTGTTTTTTTACAATAAACAGAAACTAACAACTACTTAATTTCACCATACACGACAAAGAAACTTTTTTAAAGCACATTCGATTATCTTCTATCGACTGTTCAAGGTCCTGATGCTCTGCTAATGTGTATAGCAGCACTCGGGTCGAATCCTCAATGATGATACTTTTTAATAGTCAATTATTTTTAATTGATTGTATTTTGATTAGGAGGGTTTGTTTGCAAAACTTAAATGAAGTGATTAATGGCTGGTTTTTGATTTAACAATTTGATAAATATTGGGGTGAGTTCATTATTAGAGAGTTAAGCTTGTGATATCCTTGATCTTTGCTATATATTTCATTAAATTAACACCCACTTCACAAGATGATGTTGATTGGAATTCCTAAGTGTTAAGGCATTAATCCAAGCCTTAACTTAACTTAGGGTTCTAATATCAATCATTACATACTTATTTTAGTGTATTTATGGTTCCAATAATCCATGAAAACAACACTTTAAAAAAACAAATCATTATTCCATGACATGTTAAGTCCAACATGCACAATGTTAATTTGAAGAATATTCATCTAGAAAATACTCTCAATCATTTAACATCCCTAAATTTTGACTCATCCATTGAGATAGTTACTAATATTTTAATATGTGTTTATGGTGATTAATTATAAATAGAATGAAAATAATGGGATAAGAAAATATTTGTGCATCAACACACAATCACGAACAATGATGAAAATTAAAAATGAACTTTTGATTGAATGAGGAAGAAAAATAAGGGAAGGGATTTCAACTTGATTTCAAATATTTTAAGAGAATTAATATTTAATAACATAGGGTGGATGATTAAAATATAATATGAAGAAGAAACATGCATTAAAATTAAAACAAAATTGAAAACAACTTATGAAATTACAATTGAAAGGAACACAAAAGTAAATGAAAAAGAGAGAGGAGGAATGGTACCTCAAGTGAAAACATGAGTATAGAAGGTCCTCCCAAGCCTTTGTAAAATATTTTTCCATTCCAATGTATTCTTCTCTCTTCTAAAATTCCAACCCCTTGAATGGAGAAAATGAGGATGTATATATAGCCCAATAAGCTGGACTGTTTGAATTCCAAAACTCTCCCTCCACTTGGATCTCCATATTTTCCATTAAGAAAGCTGAATATCTAGATATCTTCTAATTAAAAGTTGTATATAATAATGTTTTCTTTCTACTCTCAAAATTTGGAGTCATTTGAAATTATTTAGAAAAGGTTATGGTGGTTTTAGTAAAAATTTCAATATGTCCATTTCAATCCAGACTTTTTAGAAGGCTAAAATGTGAATGAGTTTATGAATAGGATGATACCCTCAGATCTGAACAATTTCTTCTAAAACAAATTCCACCTAAATATCATATTTTACACTTAAAAATATCATCTTGAATGGATCTCTATTAGGAGAAATGTCAATATTGGTGTGATGATTTCTTTTCTCAGAAAGAATGGTGTGTTGGACTTAATTGAATCATTTGGCCCCCTTTTTAGTGGATTTGGGACTTGAAATTTTTATCCAAAACTCCTTTCATTTTCCCACGAACTTTAGAGGAGAATAAAAGAATTTGGACGTATGTATTGATCCCAGTAATTCAATATTCATGGCTAGTCCAGTTTTTTCAGAGATTCTTTGGGCCTTCTTGTGTGGTCCATATGACCCTTCAAATGGAAGATTTGGACAAAGGTCCCTTGTAATGAAATGTTTTAATTTGATTAAGGAACCCTAAAAAACAATAATCCTTCAATTTTAATAATTAGGGTGAGATTTATAAATAAAATTGTAAACTGAATTTATTTGATTAATTCAAATAATGCTGAAAATTTAAATTTACTATTAAAACATTAGTATTTCACACCAATTATGCACTTTTCATTGAAAATCATTAAAGAGAGTAAATAAAAAGTTCTGAATAAGTGAATAGCATCCCTCAACTAGATCAAGTTATGAATAATAACTTGAATCGTGTGGAACACCCTCCTCCCGAGAGAGAGAAAGTTGTGGTCAAATATTTTATATGTCAAACTCCTCATATGTTTAATAGATCTTTGGATCCCCTCCTCACAGAACAATGGATATACTCCATTGAGAAGATATTATCTATCCTCTGGTGTTCAAAATAAGAGAATGTTGTGTTGGATATATATCATTTTGATGGGGAAGCTCATCAGTGGTGGACATTGATCAAGAATATAAAGTCCAGGGAGGAAACTGATTCCGTGGAATTAGAAGATTTCAAGTAAGAAAATCAATAAATATTTTCCCCAAACTCTCAATATTAATATGGAAAGGTAGTTACTCGGACTGAAGTAGAGGGAATAAGAGTATATCAGGGTGTATGAAGAAAAATTTACAAGGCTTGCATGATACACCTCTGACTTTTTAATGAACCCCAATATCAATTTGGATCCATTATTTAGGGGACTAAAGTCGAGTTTATGAAAATTGTTGGTGATTCAAGACTTTGAAAGCTACGAATATATTTTCCATTGTTCCCTTAAGGGTGAAATATAGATCGGAGACTCTCACCAGTCTCATGGTCCTAGGAAAAAAAGTGTAAAATAGATTTTTCTATGGGAGGATCAATAGATAAATACCATGATGGAAAGAAAATCCAATATCCCACGTGTCAAAATTGTGGGAAGAAGCATCCTGGGAACTTTCTAAAGGGAATCATGAAATTCTTCAAATGTGGAAAAATGGTAAATCTGGATAATAACTGGAGAATGGTTATAAATAATCCCTCCAATTTGGAAGAATAAAGGAATTTTAAAATCAACACTCAGCCTATAGTTTAATGTTTCAGCTAAAAGGAACATGGACATTATGCAAAAAATTACCCTAAGCCAAGGGTTGTTAGAGGCAATCAATAACAACAACCTCAAAGGTAGCAAGGGAGGGCATATTATATCACTCTTTCTGAGGTGGAGCCTAAAAGTGATGTGGTGATAGGTACACAAGTTATTCATTCAAGAATAGTTAATATACTATTTTAATATGGTGCTATGTATTATTTCATATCTTGAAACTTTAATAGAACTATTGAAATACCACATCAAAATATAAAGGTTGAGTTATCTATGAGAACAGAAATTGGGGAAATTATTTTATCCAAAGTATATGACTACTCCCCAGTTAATGTTTGTAGACTAAACCTCCTAGGAAATCTTGTCTTACTTCCTTTGGTGGAGTTTCATCCTATTTTGGTCATGGATTGGCTATCCTTATAGAAAGCCAACATTTACTACCTAGAAAGGGAGATCACTCTTCACGTCTTAAAGCATCCTCCAATTCTATATAAGAGTAAGTAGGATGATGAATCTCCATCAAAATAATTGTCTTAATTGTGAATATGATTGGCTTATGAGAAAGCATATCTAGCTCAAATTATTGAGAAAAAGGATTTGATCATGCTTTCAGACATTCCCATTGTGACTGACTACACCGATGTGTTCCCTGAAGAGATTCACTATCTTCCCCTTGAATGAGAAGTTGAGTTATCAATTGAAAATTTTCTTGTATCTCTTATTATATTAAATACACCTTGTAGAATGACCACTTTTGAGCTGGAAGAACTAAAGAAGGTAATTAGAGGAGAATCTGGACAAGGGTTTTATATGCCCGAGTGCTTTACCATAGGGTGCACCAGTCCACTTTATCAAGAAGAAGGATGGATCAATGCACCTATGAATTGATTATCATGAGCTCAATAAAATCACGAGAAAGAAAAATATCCCATTCCATAGATAGATTTCTCAATAAACTATGTGGGGCCAAGTATTTCTCTAAGGTGGACCTTAATTCAGGATATCACCAATTAAAGGCGAGGAAGAAATATATTTCCAAGACTACCTTTCAAAAGAGGTTTGAAAACTATGTGTTCATAATAACACCCTCCATACTTACTAATTCTCTAGTAATTTTCATATATTTAATGAATAGAGTCTTTAGATATTACCTCAATAAATTTGTGCTAGTCTTTATAGATGATATTCTGATATACTCTAAGAGCAAGGAGGAACATGAGACGCATTTGAATATTCTGATAAAGACCTTACAAAGGAATAAAGTCTATGAAAACTACATAAAATGTGGGTTTTAAATGTAGGAAGTATCATTCTTGGGGAATGTTATCACCAACAAAGTCATATATGTGGACCCCTCTCAGAAAAATGAAATTAAGGAGTAGACTGGGCTAATATCTATAATGGAGATCTATAGTTTCCTTGGTATAGATATGTATTATCAAGTATTTTGAAGAACTTATCATGTTTTACAAACCCACTAACCAAGATAACTCAAAAGAGAATGAATTTTTTCTAGACTAGTGAATGTGATGACTACTTTGAAGAGTTGAAAAAGAGGTTTATCACTACATAGGTACTCACACTTATAACAAGTGGGGAATTATTTGTTGTGTAAAATGATGCTTCAAATAAGGTATTAGGAAGTTTACTAATTCAAAATGATAAATTGATACCCTAAACCTCAAGGTAGTTGAACATTTATGAGAAAAAATATCCCATGCATGATCTGTAGTTTGGAGGCTATGATCTTTTCATTAAAAATATAGACATATTATCTCAATAGGGAGAAGTGTGAAATATATACTAATCATAAAAGCCTAAAATATATATTCATAAAGAAGGAGCTTAATATGTTTCATCAAAGATGGTTAGATCTCATCAAGGATTATGACTGCTCAATCCACTACCATCCTAGTAAAAAAAATAAGGTGGTGACTACTCTCAATATAAAAGATCTCGCATCTTTATCAATGGTGAGAATTGATAAGGATCTAATCTTCTTAGAACTGAAAAGTAATGACATGGGAATAATTAAGGAAGGAACATCAACAATCCTTTCTTAAATTATTTATGAACCATCCCTTATGGAGAAAACAAAGTATGGTAAAATAAATGATTAGGAAATTTAGAAAAGGGTGGAAGTTATTAGTAATGGTAAATCCTTAGAGTTCAAAATTTATGAGTAAGGAGTTATAATATTTGGGTCATGACTATGTGTGACATCCAATCCATAGATAAAGAAAGAAATTCTAAAAGACACACATATCTCAACCTTATCTATTACCCAGGGAGCATAAAGATGTATTGAGATCTCTGAGAGTACTATTGGTGGGACAATATAAAGAAGGAGATAACTGAATATACATCAAAGAGCTTGGTGTTTCAAAAAGTTAAGGATGAAATACAAAAGTCCAAGGGGATTATGCAACCATTACCCTACCAACATGGAAATGGGAAAACATTAGCATGGACTTTTTCATTGGACTTCCAAATACATCCATAGTAAATAATTCTATATCGTTAATTGTGGATAATTTTTCAAAGACATCTCACTTTATCACAATTCGAGAGGACATCTCACTTGATCAAATTGAATGGATATACATCAGAGAAGTGGTGATCGAGATCTGAGATTTACCTCTATGTTTTGGAAAAGTCTCTAATATGATTTAAACACTGATTTGAACTTTAGAATGGCCTATCATCCCCAAATTTATGGTCAATCTAATTGAACTATTAAGATACTAGAAGACATGTTGAGAGAATGTTCTATGGACTTAAAGGGAGGTTGGGACCGACACCTACCTCTGGTCGAGTTCTCTTACAAAAATAGTTTCCACTAGATCACCTAAATGGATCCATATGCAGTTGTTTATGGGAAAATGTACATAACATCAGCATGCTAGGATGAAGTCAGTGAACATAATGAGATAGGAACTAAAATGGTCGATGAAATGGTGGAAAAGGTGAAAACCATTCAGCAACGCATCAATGAATCCCAACATTTACTGAATATTTTTGCATACAATCATCGATGAGACCTAGAGTTTAAGATTTAAGACAAGGTATTCCTCCACATATCTCCATGGAAGTGGATAATTATATTTGGGAAAAATGGAAAGCTCAGTCCAAGATACGTCATCCCCTTAGAGATTCTTGATTGTGTTGGAGTTGTGTCCTATCAACTAGCACTTCAACAAACCATGTCTAAAGTACACATTGTATTCGACATATCTCTTTTGGGTAAGTACATACCAGATACCTCACTTGTGCTAAATTCAATGGTAGTACAATTGGATAATGATATCTCTTATGAGGAGCATCCAGTAGAGATCTTGGACCATAGTGATAAAGTTTTATGCAATAAGAATACTCACCTGGTCAAAGTACTATAGTGGAACCATAAGTACGAAGAGGCAACATGGGAACCAGAGGATGCGATGAAGGATAAGTTCCCTCACCTATTTTCTCCTTAGTTAGTAAAATGAAATTTTGTGGGATAAATTTCATAAGGGGGGAAGAATGTAACGAACCAAAATTTTATCAATAAAATTTTAATTATTATAATTATTTTATGTAGTATAACTCACATAATATAACTTATTGAAGACAATAAAATATTTACAAATAAATAATGGATGAAATAAGAAGTATTCCTAGAAATAAAGGAACACACACTAATGGGAGAGTAACTTGACCTTTGGAATAGTAACATGACCCATAAGAAAAGTAATTTGGACAATATAATAGAAGAATCACCTATGAAAGTGTAAATAAAATTTATAAATCATTTAAATGAAAATATTATATATTTACATCATGGAATAAGTAAATAAGTGTTTTAAAAATGTTAAATTAAGTATTGGTATTTTTGTGAAACATAAATGTTTATTTGAAATTTTATAATTAATATAATGATTTAAAAGAAATATATTTTCATAAAATAGATTCATAAATTAATATTTTATTTTATTATTTTTATAAGATAATTTTATGAAACCTTAATTAATATTTCAAAGTGTCATAAAATCAGTTATAATTTTAAAATTGGCATTCTTGAAATAAATGATGATTTTAATTAAAAATAATATTTATCATATTTATAATATTATTTTTATAAAATAGAGTCAATTTTTTATTACTACATGTTGAAAAATGGTTAGGGTTATTTTTTTGGATTTTTCTAATGTAGTTGAATTTTTGGTGAATAGTGAAATACGGTAATTTACGGTATAAGCTGAATACATGAATTATTGAGCCATGGATGATGTATGGATAGTGTAAGAACATAATATCAAATTATAACTCTAACTTTACTATATTTAGTCATGGTAGTCAAATACTATTCATAGTCTTGAGCCAAAATAATAAACTAATAATTAAAATAATCAAAAACACCCCTCACCTCCACTATAAATACCACCCCTTATCACCTCTTATCCTCACACCTCAAAATCCTTGAATATTTCCAAATTTTAACTAATAAAATTCCCAAGTATATACCCCATTTCCATGATCCTTTTGTCTCAAAAAAATATTAAACTAAATTTCCTTAAGAAGGCCCTCAAGGAGAAGAATTCAAGAGGTAAAATCCTCTTTTGTTTTCTTTTAATTTACTTTCAATTTATTTTATTTTCTCATCCTATATTCACATACCCTTATCTAAGTGACATGATAATTATAATATATTTTATATACTGTAATTTTATTGTTTTAATAGAAAAACCAATCATCATTTCTCTTCCCCACCCCTTTTGTACTAAAAATGAAAGCATCATCTCTGATTTGTTGATTTATCGCATTGAAGGACGATGAGCTTTCAATTTCCATTACCGCCTTCAAGGCTGGTCATAAATCCATTTTTATGGTTAAAAAAGATTATAATATATGTATTATGTCTTATTTAATGTTATATAACCAGTATTTATACATAATATTAATTAATAAAACAAAACTAGTTTGTGATGATCAAAAAGGCGCAAAAATAATCTAATGATTATCATTAACATTCTATCTAATGAATAATTCTAAAATATGGTAAAAAATGATATATAAGACCATTTAATATTATGTAAGTTTATTAATAACATATAATTTCAATTCTAGAAAACTATTTTCCTTTTACATGATTTTCCATACACGTATACAAGTGGACCGATCATGAAAACCAAAGAAACAAACACTCCCAAACGATGAAATTGTATCTTATAACTCATCAAAAGGCCATAAATGAACATAATAAAATTATAATAAATCCAATAAATGTATAAAATTTTATTCATTAATTAATTTATTTATTTAATTTTATTATCTTGGACATTAAGTTCAAGTGCATAATACTTTCAGACATAAGGTAAGGGATTCTTTCTGAGCCTCCATTTTTCTTCAGCTTACGCTTTCTCTCTATTTACCCCAATTTAATTATTATTTATTTTTATATGATTTTTCAAAATTAAATTTATATGTTCCAAACCCATATATATAGATCATTTTATCCTTCTTTGATGGGAAAATACATGTTTTAAAAAGGTTCCCTTCTCAATTATTCCCAATAAGCAACCCCGATTAAAGGGAACTTCCCAATTTCTCACGCATTTTCAAGTGAAATCCATAATCTATTTTAAGACACCATTATTTTTTAAAAATAAATCAATTTATCATTAAAAAATTTATTGGTTCAATTTTTGTTTCATACAAACAATTATTCCTTTTCCATTTTAAAGAAACTTGAAAATTTTCCCTTAAACCTCACTAAAAATTTTTATTTCTAAAGTTTCATAAACACTCTTTTTACTTTTTTTCACTTAAGTTTGAAAAAAAAGTATAATTATCTATGCCTATTTTTATGTATAATTTAAATCCATTTTTTCATAGACAACATTATGATATTCCCTTTTTTCCTTTTGACATGATTATGATACCCAATTCTTTCTGTGGGTAATCCTTATATTTATTTTTTATTCCTTATGTATGACTCTTCATGTGGCACACATATTCAAGAACATTTTATGATGGGTGCTCTCATATAGCGCTTCAATGCATTGGGTAATTTTTAGTCTTATAGGATTTCATGTGCAAAGGTCTTTGTGGTTAACCTTGACTCATGCTAATCATGTGAAATAGTCATGGTGGTTAACCTTGAATCATGTTAATCATGTGTAATGGTCTTGGTGGTTAACCTTATCTCATGATAATCATGTGAAATGGCCTGAAAATTATTTTTTATCAAGAAAAACACTTTTTTTGGAAAAAGTGAGAAACCATAAAGTTCAATAGAACATCAAACAACCCCATGCAGAGAAACAGAATCTGCCTCTTCCAAGCATAAGAAGCAACCACCATCTCCAATGCCAGACCACTCAGCGATCCCATGAAAGCATGGTCCCTCCCAATGGAAAAGTCATCCCTCTCAGTCAACTAAATCTCAAATGGCCTGCAGAGGTGATATCAGCGTGCTCAAGCCCATCAGAGCTGATTCTATCAAAATGCCAGGTGAACGACAACCAAAAAGCACACCAAACCCACAAAACGGGTCCTAAAACCCTGGATAGAATCGCCCAAACTCAAAAAAAACTGCCAATTAACTAGAAACATTAAAATATAATTTGAGCTTACCAGACTGCGTTTCCCTGAACAATTTCCAAGATAAGGAGGATACCTGAATGTTTGGAGACTCCAACCACAGCTTTTCCAGCTCTAAAGCCATCTGATCCCAAGTTTGAATATACTCCTCGATTCTAATCTTACTTTTGTTAAATCCCACAACAAGGATAAGGTCCTTCTTATCCACCCAAGCATATTGCTCCTTAGTAAGTGTCATTTTTGAAGTCCTTCCCATCAATTTAGCTACCTCCTCTTCTGAAGCATTTAGCCACAACACTTGCTCACTCACTTCCTCTTCATTGCTCAGTAAAGGTTCTAAGAATTTCTCACCCTGAACACTTGATGGCTGCAAGACCACCTCTTCCAGGGAGTCCTTATTGTCACTTGTTTTTCTAGCAGATCAAGTTTCCATAGGGGGTGGTAGGCTGGAATAGTCCTTCTTGACCTTCCTTCTCAAACCACCCCTATCCCTAATAGGACTCAATGTTTCAATTGATGGAAGAATGGGTTCAGGCCCCTTGCCACTTCTTTCTCCCCTCCCCTCCTCATCTGAATCATCTGGAAAATTTTGGACAGCACCTAGATCAACCTCAACCAATCCTTTGAACTAGTTTTTAGAGGAATTGAGGATAGACTCTTTCTATCGTGAAAATCATGTAAAAAATCTAATTCATGCAACTTTCCTTCCTCACCACTACCTTGACCAGCACCCTCAAGTGGTGGATTCTCCTTACTTTGCACTGGACTAACTATAATTGGATGACTCCCAGCCCTTGGGTTACTCACATGATTACTATCACATTGTTCCAAACCTTCATCCTTCTCAAAATCAATGAGAGGAAGGTGGATAGCCATTGGCCCATCGGCAGTTCCATCTTCATCCAGGCCCTGCACAAGAATTTCAGGCATTCCCTCAGCCGCTTCACTACACCATGCCAACATACTTCCCATAAGATACACCTCCTATTGAATCCGAATTTCCTTCCCCCCAATAATCTCCCTACAAGCTAAAGCCTCTTCCCCTCTAATATCAACTAGTTCAGGAGGCCTCTGACCCACGCTTTCTAGCTCGGCCAGCCCCTCATCCTCCATATTGGACCCAGCAACCCCTCCCGAGACCCCATCTTTCCCTTTGTTTCTCAAAGAAGGGGTCCAATTATCCACTTACTCTGGAGACTTTGCCCTATTCCTCTTGAAAAAACAGTCCAGAGAATGCCCCATCAGCTTGCATCCAATGAAAAAGTCAGTCCATGATTCATACACCACATGCTGTTTACATTTGTATTCATCACCCACCGTAATCCAAACATACTCAAACGGATCCCTCGATATATCCATTTAAACACAAATACACGGGTTAATGGGATGGAATAATGCCTTTATGTGACTGTCTGAGCACAGATACCTGCCAATTAGGTTCCCTAACATACGCAAAATAGCGGGATTTTGAAAAGGCAAAGGCAAATTGAGAAGGATTACCCAAATCACCATCGTCGGGGGGTCCCTCTTCATGTGTAAATCAAAGGACCACCGGAGAAGCAAAAATTTGAAAGCGCAAAAGGAACGAGGTGAACTTGACCAGGCCTTAATGAGATCAGATTCCGATGAAAAACGAACCATGATTTGTGGTCAAATCCTTAATGCATCATAGGCCTACTATTTTTAGTGGATTTTTCACTCCCCTCCTCACAAAAAAATATATTAACTCCATTGATAATATATTCTCAGTTCTCCAGTGTTTAGAAGAAGATAAAGTTGTGATGGAGGTCTATCATTTTGATGGAGAAGATTATCATTTGTGGAAACTGATCAAGAAAACAAATTCCAAGGAGAAAATTGATTTCGTGCAATGGGAATATTTCAGGAAAATATTTTTCAAAAAATACTTTCCCCAAACTCTCCTTATTAATATGGAAAGGGATTTCCTCATACTAAAGAAGAATGAAGACAATTATATCTGGGTGTATAAATAAAAATTGACAAGGCTTCCATGATATGACTCAATCTTTTCATGAACAATGAAAGAAAGGTAGATTTCTTCTTTAAAAGACTAAATCTGAGTCTATGAATATCATTGTCGATTCGAGACTTTAACAGCTACGAGGAGATTGTACATTGTGCCCTTAATTTGAAATGGATATTAGAGACTCTCAATGGTCTCATGGGCCCAAGGATAAAAATTAGAAAATATAGTTTAATATGGGAGGATAAACGCATAAATACCATGATGGAAAGAGAACCCAACATCCTAGGTGTTAAAATAATGGGAAGAAGCATCCTGGGAACTGGATAAAGGGAACCAAAAAAAATTCAAATGTGGAAGAATGGGGAATCTAGATAATAACCGTCGAAGGGGTATGAATAATCCCACCAATGTGGAAGAAGAAATAAAGGTTCAAATAAATACACATCCTATAGTTATATGTTTCAACTACAAGGAACATGGAAATTACATGAAATATTACCCTAATCAAAGGGTTTTTAGTGGAAATAAACAACAACAACTTCCAAGGTAGTAAGGGATGTCATATTCTATCACCACTACTGAGGTGGGTCTCAACAATTATGTGGTGATAGGTACACAGGTTATTCATTAAAATGTAGAGAACTTACTATTTGATTATGGTTCTGTGCATTCTTTCATATCTTTCCAGTTTAGTATAACTATTCAAAAACCATATGAAAATATAGAGGTTGAGTTATCTAGGATGTAACACCTCAAGCTTCCATGGTATGCTTCTCTTTGAATAATACAGTAGCATGTGTTGTACGCAACTTCAAGTTCTAAACAACCACAACCAATCAAACTAGCCGTTATGAATAGTAATACCCACTTTTTAAAACTTTATACATTTTATCTTTCAAAATGGACTTCATTTTTGGATTTGTAATATCTAAATTAGCTTAGGGTGAATTTTTGGTACTTTTCTGATAACATTCATATTTTGATGAATAGTGAAAATTACTAAATTTTAATTAAAAACAACTTTTTTAATCGAAATAATTAATTGTGATAAATTATGGATTTGAGTTATTTTAAAGTATAATTAGATTATATTTTTACCATTTAATCTAATTTTGGTCATTGGACATAATTTCACATTTAAACTGTACATAAGAAAGTGTCAATCTTTTGATAGTTATTATTTCTTAAAAACAGGCTTTTTGTTTTGACAACGAGAATTAATTTTAAATTAATTTATGCCACTTATATGTTTTGAATTTAGAAAAATGGATTTCATATTTAGAATTAGGAGGTCCAAATTTTGTAAATAGGTAACTTTTATTTTTAGATATTTGGAATAATTACTTCGGTAAATATTTTATTTACCACGGTTAAAGGGTAAATCCAGTAAATAAGGGTAAACAAATAATATTATAATAATATTAAATTACCCTAAAACGTGTACTAAACATATTTGATGATACATGTATGAACATGGGCATCTTTGGGTCGATTTGGGACCCCATGGAGCCACTTGTAAGTGATAATGACACTTTATATTAATTAAGTTAAAGTAAATACAAAAATGACAAGCATATATCTTTTAGAAAAACAATTTTTACATAGGGTTTTATATGGTATATTTTCAACTATAAATATAAATTAAAAATCTAAAACTATTTCCTACATAATGGTATTTTATTTAAAAAAATTAGACATTGAATAATTAAATTTATTTATGACACAATAATGATGCAGTATTTTACTTATTAATGAAAGAATCAAATAATTGGTATTATAAATGTTAAAATAAATATAATTTGAATATTTTGATGACATCCACGAATTTTATTTGTTAATATGACATTTTAGGATTTCTTATATAATTTTTATTTGAATTAATAAAGTTGTTAAGACTTTAACAAAAATAAATTATTAAATAGTGTCAAAATTGACATAAAGGAGTTTTTAAAACAAATATTATATTATAAATTGATATTCTATTCCTAAAAATCTAAGGTTCGGCCAAGAGACTTATATAATGATATTTTTATCATTAATTAACCACTTGGGGTTCTCTTGGAAGTTTGTAGTAATTTTATTAACCATATAATATAAAAATACAAAGAGACATAGCAAATGTCAAACTAATTAACTAAGAGTTAAAACTAAAATATAAGGTTAATAAAGTGACCCAAACCTGCCTAAAACCTATTGGTTGAGTTTTTTTCGACCCATCCCCACCTTATCCTTTAAATAAATCAGTTTTAAGCCATTATAAACCGAATATGAATTTATTAAAAAATAATATTTCTAGCTTTTCCTAAGGTGCCCCTCACCCCTCTTACAAAAGGGAACTCCCCCTTCTCTCTAATTCACACCTTCAAAGCCATTTGACTCAGCCAAACCCTGCCCAAAAACTCTCTCAACTATCTTCCCTTAATCCTAGAGGCCTTCCTTTAGTCATAAATGCAACTTAAAAATCCCTTTTGATCAAATCAAAAGGAAGAACCCGAAGAAGAGGTAATAATTTCACCACCCACTTTCAAATTCTTTTCTTCTTCCACTTCTTCTTTCTTTGTTATTTATATTCTAAAATAATAAATCCAGTATTTTCTATATATTCGGATGTTATTATAAATATGGTACACCCAAATTCATTATTCTATCCATCCTTTGAATGACATTTCACCGTACGTGCGTACGTACAGCTTACCGTCTCCACGTCGTGGTGTAATTGTTATTCAATACATGATTATTTGGATGGGTATAATAATGATGTGTATTTGATGTAAATAATAAATATAAAATGATAATTATTATGTACATATGATATACCATCCAATTATATATTATTTTAATATCAAAACAATGATATTGTCGCTCGTGCGTACGTACGCATTACCGTCTCCACGAACGCGATGAGATTCATTCCCCATCGTATCCATTCAAGACTAATATTCATTTTATGATCGAAAATAATGTTTAAAGACTTGATATAATTCTGTATATGAATACGATACATCCCATCCATAACAAATATGACTCATATGAAAAAGAATATAAATGAAAATGAATCTGTTAACACCTGAAACAACGATAATACTAAGATATTATTAACAAAACAATGTTAAAAGATCATATATGATATCATATTAATGTATATGATTCTTGTATAAATTAATAACAATTATTTAACCTTTATATAGGAGGTTAAACTACCCTCAACCAAGGAAAAGTACAAGGTAAGGGTTTATTTCACAATCTCTTCATTATCCGAGGTTGTTTATACGTAATTATCTACTAGGACCTCTTTATCATCCACATCCATGTTTATTAAAAATTTATTTCAAATAAATCTTACTATTTTATATACTATGGGTTAAAGTCATTTATACCCTTTTTTACTTTTTATAAGATGTTTATAAAGGAATCTTCCGTCGTTTTCCAAACATGGTCCTTTTTAACCTTTTCGACATAATTAAGGTAAGAATGTCTTTTTTAACTTATACGGCGAGTGTGGCTATTTTCCGCTGTTATAAAATCATAGAATCTTACCTTACAAGATTATAAGAATATTTTCAAATTAAATTTTTTATTTTATAATTATGTGACTTTTAAATGATTTTAAAAAATGATATATTTCTCTCAAATAGTTTTGATTTCATCTATGTTAACATCCTTTGATGGATTTTAAGATTATTTGAAGTTGATTTATTATGATACAAAACTTCCATATTGTATTGAAGGTTTTGTGTGACTGTGGATGTGTTATTTTTATACCATTCATGGTTTATGGAGAAAGTATTGACATTTTGTATGCTAGTTTTAATACGAATAGTTATGTTATGTTTAAACCTGTTCATATGAGGAATACATTGGACTTAATAAGTGACGGGTGGAGTCCGCTATAGCTCCTCGATGCATCGGTAGGTCTCATGAGACAAACTAGTGTCTTGTAACAAGGACTTGAAAAAAATCCTATTTTTAGTCTTGGCATAAGGCCTTGACTATGTGGTTATGATAGTCTGGCATTATGCATTCCATCATTATAAAGGTAGTTATTGATATTGCATGTGATTATTCAACTAGTAGAATATCCATGTGAATAAGTAAATGACATTATTTCATTTTATTTCTGCCATATTATGTTGAAGTTCAAGTTTAAAAGGCTTTTGTTTTAGTTATACATTACCTTAAATGTTTAAGCTTATTTGTGAAAGTTTCTGCTATATTGTTATCCTTACTGAGCATCTGAGCTCACCCCTTAATATGTTTTATTTTTCCCAGGATGTGAAGAAGTATTTTATTAATGACCTATAGGGATAGTATGAGGGGATATGAGTGTGGTCTATAGAGACAAGATGTTGTTGTAGTTTTCACTTTATGATGTAATGTAAACTTTATGAATGTATTTAGTGAATCCAAAGCTACTAAACTAATCGGTCTTTCGAGACTTGATCTTTTTTTATCATGCCAATGTTATGTAATAATGCACCGACTCTGGGTAACTAGCGTCGGGGCATTATAGTTGGTATTAGAGGAAGTTTATTACAAACCTTGGAAGCTAGATTTAGATAAACTCTTATTAGAGAACATAGACCTATGATGGACTTTGAGGATTAATGTAGAAGAACTTACTAGAATTTTGGTATTGTAGATATTTTGTGAGTTTTCCAAGAAATACATCCCTATCTGGATACGAGCAGGTAGAGGCGGCTCTGGTACAGATGTACCTAGGGGTAAAACTCAAAAACACTGCTTTGATCTAGACTCGAACGGGAACTGGTGCACGACAACGGGCCTTGCTTCACTCTTGGTTATGACACTCTCAGGGAATATGCTTAGTATAATTCTAATTTTCTTTACAAACCATTATGAATGGTTTATGAGTATATACTTCCTCAAAGAAAACATTTTTTATGATTATGGATTATATCCATAAACTGATCAATTCATGTTAAGTGTTTTACAAGTTTGGATTAATGTATTGTGATTCATAAACCAATCTAGTGTATGCCATTGTTTAGAAATGACGCATAAAGGAAGAAATGGAAATTGTATCAATTCATGCAATCCATGTAGGGATTTCCCTCCTGCTCAAGATAATTACAGTGGAGCTGGTGATGCAACTGTTTTTGATCATCTAATCCCTATACTGGGAAAACTCACTCAGGTTATGAATAATAACCTTACCCGTATGGAGCACCCTGATCTGCAGTGTGTAAGATCAATGTTAGATCACTTCATGAGTCAACAACCACCAACATCCAATGGGGGTAAAAATTTACTAGTAGTTGAGCAATGGATAAATTCCTTAGAGAAAATATTCCACGCCGTGGGGAGTAGCGAAAGGGAAAAAGTTTTCATGGTAGTTTATCGCCTCACTGGAGATGCTGATCAATGGTGGTCATTGATTCAAAACACAAAGGAAGATGACGAAGTATCAAATATGGAATGGAGGGAGTTTAAAGATCTTTTCTTAGAAAAATACTTTCCTCGTGACCATCAAGCAGATATGGAAAATCAATTTCTTAGTCTGAGGAAAAAGGAGGATGAGAATGTCGCAAAGTATAAGGATAACTTTACAAGGTTAACGAGGCATGCTGTAGATTATATACGTAACCCAATAAATAAGGTTGATCATTTCTTTGATGGGTTAAAACCATTTCTCCGTCGAGCATTAGTCTCACAATCCTTCTCATCGTACAAAGATATTGTCTCATGTGCTATCAAGATAGAAAAATAATTCTCTAAGTCTTATGAATTTAAAGAAAAGAAATAGAAGAATATATCTGCTAATCACTCTAGAAATGTAAATAAGGAGAAGAAGGGAAAGGTTGAATATCCATCCTGTAGTAAATGTGGGAAGAAACACCCTGTTACTTGCTTAAAAAAATGGGAGTTTGTTACAAGTGTGATGAAAAAGGCCACCAAGCTTGTGATTTCAAGGGGAAGAAAGAAGCTACCAATGTTCAATGATACAATTTCAGGTAGAAGGGACATTATGCAAATGAATGTCCTAAGCGTCAGGGGAACTTACCTCAAAAAAGTCCAAGGGATCAAGGCCAAGCTTATGCTATCACTACTGCTGAGGTAGAAGCTCTGAAAGACATGGTGGCAGGTAATTTAATGGTTTTCTCAAGTTTAGAAAATGCTTTATTTGATTCTGGATCATCGCATTGTTTCATATCTTCTCATTTTTCTAAGAAAACTAGATATTTCCAATTTTATTTAACAAGGGAGTTGTCAGTTAAAACTCCTAATGGAAGTATCATCACAATGAAGTTTTGTGAATCCATTCCCATTAGAGCATATAAATGTTCTTTATCTGCTAATCTCATCATCATACCTATGATTGAGTTTGATATAATCCTCGGTATGGATTGGATTTCGGACCATGATGTGAATATTTATTGTAAGAAGAAGTAAGTTACGATTTTTGATGATGGTGATAAGGAACACCTTATCTTTAGAGAAGAATCATCACCGCCTAATTATTATCTAGATCCACCCCCAGTAGCTCAACTAAATTCAATTATTAGAGAGGAAGAGAATGAAATAACTATGGGTGAGTAAACGAATGTTCAAATAGAGTATGTACCTATTTTGAAAGAATATGTTGACGTGTTTCCATAATATTTACTTGGACATCCTCCAGAACAAGAAATTGAGTTTTCTATTGATTTAATTCTTGGATCAAGGCCCATATCGAAGACCCCTTATAGAATTCCCACTGTGGAATTAGTATAACTAAAGAAACAACTAAAGGAATTGAGTAATAAGGGATTTATTCACCCTAGTGTTTCTCCATGGGGAGCCCTGGTCCTTTTTGTTAAGAAGAAAGATGGATCTATGAGGTTGTGCATTGACTATAGGGAGATCAATGCTATAACAATAAATAACAAGTATCCCCTACCTCACATTGATGATTTATTTGACCAACTGCATGGAGCTCAATACTTTTCAAAGATTGACCTTCGATCTGGATACCATCAGTTCTGTGTGAAGAAGGAAGACATTCTGAAGACAGCATTTCGAACCAGGTACGGGCATTACGAGTTTACAGTAATTCCTTTTGGATTGACTAATGCACCCTATGTATTCATGGATCTAATGAATAGAGTTTTCAAAGAATACCTTGATGATTTTGTAGTGTTATTTAATGATGATATCTTGGTATAATCCAAAATCTACGAAGATCATGAAAATCAATTGTGCATTATCCTGAAGACTCTTAGAAGACATGAATTATATGGGAAGTTTAGCAAATGTGAATTCTGGATTCATGATAGTTATTTTCTTGGCCATATTGTCTCCAAAGATGGAATCTCCGTTGATCCTTCTAAGATAAATTCAATCCAAGAATGGCCAGCACTGACGATTATAACTGAGGTACACAGTTTTATTGGTTTAGCAGGTTATTATCGACGTTTCATCTAGAATTTTTCCCGATTGGCTAACCCATTAACGAAGCTCACATATAAAGGGGTTAAATTTTTTGGACAAAATATTGTGAAGAATGTTTCGAAGAACTGAAGATAATATTAGTCAATTCTCTTATATTGACTCTACCATTGGGGAATGATGGGTTCGTTATTTATAGTGATGCATCGAAGAAAGGACTTGGTTGTGTCTTTATGCAGAATGATAGAGTTATTGCCTATGCATCACGACAGCTGAAAATTCATGAGAAAAATTATCCTACTCATGATCTTGAGTTAGATGCTGTAATATTTTCTTTGAAGATATGGAGACATTATCTCTATGGTGAAAAATTTGAGATATATAACGATCACAAGAGTTTGAAGTACATTTTCCCACAGAAAGAACTCAACATGAGGCAAAGAAGATGGCTTGAATTACTCAAGGATTATGATTGCACGATACACTACCACTCGGGGAAGGAAAATAAGGTGGAAGATGCTTTGAGCAGAAAGGATCATGGAGTTTTGAACAAGATGAGAGTTGAAAGGGATCCTATTTTCATGGATCTAGTAAAGATGGATATGGGAATAACCATGGAAGGTGAAACATCAATTCTTTTTCAAATGGTTGACAAACTATCTTTACTAGAAAGGATTAAGAGTTCTCAGACCGATGATGAAGAGTTTCAAAAGAAGATTGAAGCTGTGAATGATGGGAGATTGAGTGACTTTGTGTATGAAGATGAAATTTTTAAATTTGGGAAGAGACTTTGTGTTCCTGATATACCTGATCTAAAAAGGGAATTTTTGGACGATGCTCATAGCTCCAATTTCTCTATACACCCTGGGAGCACCAAGATGTATAAAGATTTGAAGGAACATTTTTTGTGGGACAAAATGAAGAGGGAGATTGATGATTTTGTGTCAGGATGTATGGTTTTTCAACAAGTGAAAGCCGGAAGGCAATAGCCTGGAGGAGTCATGCAACCTCTTCCCATACCTGAGTGGAAATGGGATAATATCACAATGGACTTTGTCATAGGACTACCAAAGACTCCTAGAAGGAATGATGAAATATGGGTTATTATTGATCATCTTACCAAGTCATCACATTTTCTTTCTATAAGGGAGGATTTACCACTTGAATGTCTATAAATAATATATATTAATGAAGTTTTGAGACTTTATGGAGTACCCATATCGATTGTTTCTGATCGTGATCCACGTTTTACATCAAGATTCTAGAAAAGTCTTCAGAAATCCATGGATACTGAACTTCATTTGAGCACTCCCTACCACCCCCAAACTGATGGACAATCAAAACGGACTATTAATACCTTAAAATACATTTTGAGATCATGCTCACTTGACTTTCAAGGTATGTGGGGTCAATATTTACCTCTGGTAGAAATTTCCTATAATAATAGCTTCCATTCAAGTATTCAAATGGCACCATATGAAGCGTTATACGGAAAGAGATGTCACACACCAACCTGTTGGGATGATGTTGGTGAAAGAAAACTCATAGGCCCAGAACTTGTGGAGGAAATAATGGAAAAGGTGAAGGTAATCCAAACCCACATCAAAGCAACTGAAAGTAGGCAGAAGAGAAATGCTGACAACCGAAGGAAGTATTTGAAATTTCAGGTATGAGATCATGTTTTCTTGAAGGTATCTCCATGTAAATGTGTTATACGTTTTGGTAAGAAGGGAAAATTGAGTCCAAGGTACATAGGACCTTTCGAAATTCTAGAAAAAATTGGGTTTGTAGCTTATCGTTTGGCAATGCCGCCAAATATCTCCCAAGTTCACGATGTGTTCCACGTATCACTGTTGAGAAAATACATGCCTAACCGAACGCATGTACTCACCTATGAGGAATTAGAACTAGAACCAGATCTGTCTTATTGTGAAGATCCTGTCAAGATTCTTGATACCAGATAACAAGTGTTGAGAAACCGGACAACTCATTTGGTAAAAGTTCTATGGAGAAACCATAAGATGGAAGATGCAACGTGGGAACCCGAGGAACTTATGATGAAGAACCACCCGAGTCTTTTTATGCAGTAATATTCAAGAAATTTCGAGGAAAAAATTATTTGAAGGAGGGGAGAATGTAACACCCCAAGCTTTCACGGTACGCTTCTATTTGAATAATACAGTAGCGTGTGTTGTACGCAACTTCGAGTTCTAACACACCACAACCAATCAAACTAGCCGTTATGAATAGTAATACACACTTTTTGAAATTTTATACATTTTATCTTTCAAAATGGACTTTATTTTTGGATTCTTAATATTGTAATTATCTTAGGGTGAATTTTTAGTACTTTTCTGATAACTTTCATATTTTGATGAATAGTGAAAATTACTAAATTTTAATTAAAAACAACTTTTTTAATCGAAATAATTAATAGTGATAAATTATGAATTTGAGTGATTTTAAAGTATAATTAGATTATATTTTTACCATTTAATCCAATGTTGGTAATTGTACATAATTTCACATTTAAACTGGACATAAGCAAGTGTCAATCTTTTGATGGTTATTATTTCTTAAAAACATGCTTTTTATTTTGACAACGGGAATTAATTTTAAATTAATTTCTGCCACTTATGTGTTTTTAATTTAGAAAAATGGATTCCATATTTAGAATTAGGAGGTCCAAATTGTGTAGATAGGTAACTTTTATTTTTAGACATTTGGAATAATTGCTTCGGTAAATATTTTATTTACCATGGTTAAAGGGTAAATCCGGTAAATAAGGGTAAAAAAATAATATTATAATAGTATTAAATTACCCTAAAACGTGTCCTAACCCTGTTGGATGATACATGTATGACCATGGGATTCTTTGGGTCGATTTTGGGACCCCATGGAGCCACTTATAAGTGATAATGACACTTTATATTAATTAAGTTAAAGTAAATACAAAAATAACATAACCATATATCTTTTAGAAAAACAATTTTTACATAGGGTTCTATATGTTATATTTTCAACTATAAATATTCATTAAAAATATATAAAAGATTTAATACATAATGGTATTTTATTTATAATTTTTATACATTTAATAATTAAATTTATTTATGAGACAATAATAATGCAGTATTGTCCTTATTAATGAAAGAATCAAATAATTGGTATTATAAATGATAAAATAAATATAATTTGAATGTTTTGATGACATCCACGAATTTTATTGGTTAATATGACATGTTAGTATTTCTTTAATTATTTTTTTTCGAATTAATAAAGTTTTTAAGACTTTAACAAAAATCAATTATTAAATAGTGTCAAAATTGACATAAACGAGTTTTTAAAACAAATATTTTTTTATAAATTGATATTCTATTCCTAAAAATATAAGGTTTGGCCAAGAGACTTATATAATGGTAGGTATATAATTAATGAACCAATTTTAGTTCTCTTGTAAGTTTATAGTAAGTTTATTAACCATATAATATAAAAATACAAAGAGACAAGGTAAATTTCAAACTAATTAACTAAGAGTTAAAACTAAAAGATAAGGTTAATAAAGTGACCCAAACATGTCTAAAACATATTGGTTGAGTTGTTTTAGACCCATCCCCACCTTATCCTCTAAATAAATCAGTTTTTATCCATTATAAACTGAATATTAATTTATTATAAAATAATATTTCTAGCTTTTCCTAAGGTGCCCCTCACCCCTCTTATAAAAGGGCACTCCCCCTTCTCTCTAATTCAGACCTTCAAAGCCATTTTTATTGGCCAAACCCTGCCCAAATACTATCTCAACTATCCTACGTTAATCCTATAGGCTTTCTTTTAGTCATAAATCCAACTTAAGGAGCCCTTTTGATCAAATCAAAAGGAAGAACCCGAAGAAGAGGTAATAATTTCACCACCCTCTTTCATGTTCTTTTCTTCTTCCACTTCTTCTTTATTTATTATTTCTATTCTAAAATAATAAATAAAGTATATTATATATACTATGATGTTATTATAAATATGGTACAATGAAATTCATTATTATATCCATCCTTTGAATGACATGTCACCATACGTGCGTACGTACGTCTTACCGTCTCCACGTCGTGGTGTAATTGTTATTCAATACATGATTATTTGGATGGGTATGATAATGATGTGTATTTGATGTAAATAATAAATATAACATGATAATGATTCTGTACATATGATATAACATCCAATTATATATTATTTTAATATCAAAATAATGATATTGTCGCTTGTGCGTACGTACGGATTACCGTCTCCATGAACGCGATGAGATTCATTCCCCATCGTATCCATTCAAGACTAATTTTCATTTGATGATTAAAAATTATGTTTAAAGAATTGATATCATTATGTATATGAATACGATACATCCCATCCATAACAAATATGACTCACATGACAAATAATATAAAGGAAAACAAATATGTTAACACCTGAAACGACGATAATAATAAGATATTATTAACAAAACAATGTTAAAAGATAATATATGATATCATATTAATGTATATGATTCTTGTATAAATTAATAACAATTATTTCACCATTATACAGGAGGTTAACCTACCCTCGACCAAGGAAAATTACAAGGTAAGGGTTTATTTCACAATCTCTTCATTATCCGAGGTTGTTTATACGTAATTATCTACTAGGACCTCTTTATCATCCACATCCATGTTTCTTAAAAATTTATTTCAAATCATTATTAATATTTTATAGACTATGGGTTAAAGTCATTTATACCCTTTTTTTAATTTTTATAAGATGTTTATAAAGGAATCTTCCATCGTTTTCCAAACAAGGTCCTTTTTAACCTTTTGGACAGAATTAAGGTAAGAATGTCTTTTTTAACTTATACGGTGGGTGTGGATATTTTATGCCGTTATAAAATCGTCAAAGATTCCCTTACAAGATTATAAGAATATTTTAAAATTAAATATTTTATTTTATAATTATGTGACTTTTAAATTATTTCAAAAAAAGAGATATTTATCTCAAATAGTTTTGATTTCATCTATGTCAACATCCTTTAATGGATTTTAAGATTATTTGAAGTTGATTTATTATGATACAAAACTTCCATATTTTATTGAAGTTTTTGTGATATGTTTGACTGTGGATGTGTTATTTTTATATCATTCATGGTTTATGGAGAAATTATTGACATTTCGTATGCTAGTTTTAATACGAATGTTTATGTTATGTTTAAACCTATTCATATGAGGAATGCATTAGACTTAATAAGTGACGGGTGGAGCCCGATATAGCTCCTAAATGAATCAGTAAGTCTCATGAGACAAACTAGTGTCTTGTAATAAGGCCTTGAAAAAATCCTATTTGTAGTCTTGGCACAAGGCCTTGACTATGTGGTTATGATAGTCTGGCATTATGCATTACATTATTATGAAAGTGGTTATTGATATTTCATGTGATTATTCAACTAGTATAATATCCATGTGAATAAGTAAATGGCATTATTTCATTTTATTTCTGCTATATTATTTCAAGTTTAAAAGGATTTTGTTTTATTTATACATTGCCTTAAATGTTTAAGCTTATTTATGAAAGTTTTCGCTATATTGTTATCCTTACTGAGCATCTGAGCTCATCCCTTTCTATGTTTTATTTTTCCTAGGATGTGAAGAAGTATTTTATGAATGACCTGCATGGATAGTATGAGGGGATATGAGTGTGGTCTATGGAGACAAGATATTGTTGTAGTTTTCACTTTATGATGTAATGTAAACTTTATGAATGTATCTAGTGACTCCAAGGATACTAAACTAATCAGTCTTTCGAGACTTGATCTTTTGTGATGATGCCAATGTTATGTAATAATGCACTAACTCTGGGTAACTGGGGTCGGGGCATTACTTGGGAGAACAAAAAATGGAGTAATTATTGCATCCAAATTTTATAACTCCTCCCATGTTGATGTTTTTAGACTGAACCTTCCAGTAAATATTGTCTTACTTTCTTTGGTGGAGTTTGATGCAATTTTGGGCATGGATTGGCTATCATTATACAAATCCAACATTGAATTTTCTGAAATGGAGATCACTCTTAACGTCCTGAAGTATCCTCCAATTTTGTTCAATTATAAGGAGGAGGATGAATTCCCATTAGAATCATTATCTCAATTGTAGATATTATTTCTTTATGAGAAAGCATATATAGCTCAAATGATTGAGACAAAGGAGAGGATTATGATCAAATACATTCCCATTGTGATGGACTACATTGATGTGTTCCCTAAAGAGTTTTCTAGTATTCCTCATCAAAGAGAAGTTGAGTTATCCATTGAAATTATTCCTAGATCTCTTTTAATATCAAATACACCTTATAGAATGGACACCATTGAGCTGGAAGAACTAAAGAAGCAGTTACAGGAGAATCTGGACAAAGGTTTTATATTCCTGAGTGCTTCACTATGGGGTGAATCAGTGCTATTTTTCAAGAATAAGGATGGATTAATAAACATATGTATTGATTATTTTGAACTAAATAAAACCATGATAAAGAAAAATTATCACCTACCACAGATAGATGGCATGTTTGATCAACTACGTGGGGCCAAGTATTTCTCTAAGGTGGACCTTTAGTTAGGATATCACCAATTAATGGTGGGGAAGGAAGATATATTTAAGACTACCTTTCAAGTGAGGTTTGGATACTATAAGTTCTTAATGATTCCCTTCAGACTCACTAATGCTCTATCAATTTTCATGGATTTAATGAATAAAGTCTTTAGAGATTAGATCGACAAATTTTTGGTAGTCTTTATTGATGATATTATGATATACACCAAGAGTAAGGAGAAACATGATAAGAATTTGAATACTGTGCTAAATAATTTTAGAAGGGAGATACTATATTTAATGCACATTAAATATGAGTTTTTAATGGTGCAAGTATCATTCTTGGGGTATGTTATCACCAAAAAAGGAATATCTGTGGACCCTTCCAAGATAAAGCCAATTGAGAAGTGACCCAGTCCAACATCTTATATGGATATCCGTAGTTTTCTTAGTCTATCTAGGTATTATCGATGATTTTTGAAGAACTTATAATTATTTGTAAACCCATTAATCATGCTTACTGGGAAGGGAATGAAGTTTTTATAGACTAGTGAATTTGAATACTATTTTAAACAGCTGAAAAACAGGCTTATAATTGAACCAGTACTCATAATTCCAACATGTGGGAACTCTTTATGGTGTAAAAAATGCTTCAAAAAAGGGATTTGGTTGTGTAATGATGAAAAATGATAAATTGATAGCCTATGCCTCAAGGAATTTGAATATTAATGATAAAAACTATCCTATTCATGATATGGAATTGTCAGTTGTGATATTGGCATAGAAAATATGGTGACATTATCTCTATGAGGAGAATTGTGAAATATATACTAATTATAAAAGTCTCAAATATATATTCACACAAAATAATCTTAATATGTACCAACAAATATGGTTATATCTCATAAAGGATTACGAATTCTCAATCCACTATCATCCTGGTCAAAGAAATAAGGTGGTGTATTCTTTAAGTAGAAAAGATCATGCATCTTTATTGATGATGGGAATTGAGAAGGATCCAATCTTCCTAGACCTACAAAGTTTGGACATGATAATTTTTAAGGAAGGAATATCATCATTCCTTTCTCAAATTATTTTTGATCCATCCCTTATGTAGAAAATAAAGGATGGTTAAAGAAATGATGAGGAAATTCAGAAAAAATTGGAAGATATTAGAAATGGTAAATCCTTAGAGTTCAAAATTAATGAGGAAGGTGTTATAATATTTGGATCATGACTATGTGTACCATCCAATCCAGAGATAAAGAAAGAGCTTCTCAATGATGCACATATCTCAACCTTATCTATTCACCTATGGATTACAAATATGTATTGAGATCTTCGAGAGCACTATTAGTAGGACAATAAGAAGAGGAATATCACTAAATATACATCAAAGTTATTGGTATGTAAACAAGTAAAGGATAAAAGGAAAAATTATAAGGGAATGATTCAATCATTACCCATACCAACATGGAAATGGGAAAACATCACCATGGACTTTATCACTGAACTTCCAAAGAGATTCAAAAATAATAATTCTATATGTTTCATTATGGATAATTTTTCAATGGCTAATCACTTTATCAAAATTTGAGAAGACTTCACACTTGATCAAATTGAATGGATATAAATCAAAGAATTAGTGAGGATGTATGGATTACCATAATCTATTGTATCCGATTGAGATTTGAGATTCACCTCTAAGTTCTGGAAAATTCTCAAACATGCTCTAAACACTGAGTTGAACTTCAGTACATCCTATCATCCTCAAACTGATGGCCAATTTAAGTAGACTATTGAAACACTAGAAGACATGTTGAGTCAATGTTCTGTGGACTTCAAGGGAGGATGGGACCAACACCTACATCTCTTTGAGTTCTCTTACTACAATAGTTTTCACTCAAGCATCCAAATGGTTCCATATGAAGACCTTTAAGGGAAAAGATGCAGAACATCAGAATGCTAGGATTAATTCGTTGAACATAAGCTACTAGGACCTGAAATAGTTGAAGAAATTGTGGGAAAGGTGAAAGCCATTCAACAGTACATTAAGGTAGCCCATATTCGACAAAAGAGTTATGAATACAATCATTAATGAGACTTGGAGTTTAAGGTTGGAGACATTGTATTCCTCTATATATCTCCATGGAATGGGATCATAAGATTTGGGAAGAAAGGAAAGTCGAGTCCTAGGTACATTATACCCTTTGAGATTCTGATTATGTTGGAGTTATGGACTATTGATTAGCACTTCCACCAACCATGTCTCAAGTACATGATATATTCCACATATTTCTCTTGAGTAAGTACATATTGGATCCCTCACATGTACTGAATTCAAAGGTGGTATAGTTAGAAAATTTTATCTCTTACGAGGAGAATCTAGTGAAAATCATGGACCGTAGAGATAAAGTTCTACACAACAAGACCACTCACCTGGTCAAAGTACTATGGTAGAACCATAAGTATGAAGAGGCAACATGGGAACTAGAGAAAGCGATGAATAAGAAGTACCCTCACATGTTTTCACCTTAGTAAAAAGAAATTTTGAGGGAGGAATTTCATAACGGGAGAATGTAACGACCCAAAATTTTAACAATGAAATTTCTCTTCTTATAATTGTGTTATATAGTGTAAATCACATAAAATCACTTATAAAACACAATACAAACTTTATAAATAATGAATGAACGAAATAAGAATTATTCCTATAAATTAAGGAACACATACCAACGAAATAGTAACTTGACATTTGGAATAGTAATGTGATAATTAGGAATAGTAATTTGGCCAATAGAATAGTAAACTCACCAATAATAGTATAAATAAAATTTATACATTTTATAAATGAAAATATGATATATTTACATCATTTAATAAGTAAATAAATGTTTTAAAAATGATAAATTAGATATTGATATTTTTGTGAAACATAAATGTCTATTTACAATTTTATAATTAATATAATGATTTAAAAGAAAATATACTTTCATAAAATAGATTTATAAATTAATATTTTTTTTTCTTATGATTATAAGATAATTTTATGAGACATTGATTAATTTTTCAAAGTCTTATAAAACCAGTTATAATTTTAAAATTGGTATTTTTCAAAAAAATGGTGATTTAAATTAAAAATTAAATTTATCATATTTATTAAAAAAATCATAAAATGGAGTCCATTTTTTAATTATACATGTTCAAAAATGGTTAGGGTGAATTTTTGGGGTTTTTCTAAAATAGTTGAATTTTTTTTGAATAGTGAAATACAATAATTTACGATATAAGATAAATACATGAATTATTGAGTCATAAATGATGTATAAATGATGTAAGATCATAATATAAAAATATAATTATACCTTTACTTAATTTATTCATGGGAATAAAAACTATTCATAGTCTTGATCCAAAATAATAAACTAATGAATAAAATAAATAAAAAACACTCCTCTCGTCCACTATAAATACCACCCCTCACCACCTCTTTTCATGACACCTCAAAATCCATGAAGCTTGTCTAAATTCTACCCAATACTATTAACAAGTCTCTCCCCCAAGTCTAGGAGCCTTTTTTTCTCAATAAAATACCAAACTCAATTTTCTTAAGGAGGCCCTCAAGGAGAAGAATTCAAGAGGTAAAATCCTCTTTCGTTTTCTTTTAATTTCCTTTCAATTTCTTTTCTTTTATTATTATCTCCTCACCTACCCTTATCCAAGTTACATAATAATTACAATATATTTTTAATACTATAATTTTTATTATTTTAATGGAACAACCCATCATCATTTCTCTTCACATCCCCTTTTGTACTAAAAATGAAAACTTTGTTTGTGATGTGTTGATTTATCTCATTCAAGGACGATGAGTTTTCAATTTCCATTACTGCCTTAAAATCTGGTAATTAAACTATTTTTATGGTTAAACCATATTATAATATATTTATTTTTTCTTATTTAATGTTCTAGAACCATTATTTATTCATAATATTAATTAATAAAACAAAACTAGTTCGTGATGATCGAAAAGACGCAAAAATAATCTAACGGTTATCATTAACATTCTATCTAATGAATCATTCTCACATCTGGTAAAAAAATTTATATAAGACCATATATTATTATATAAGTTCATTAATAACATATAATTTCATTTTTGTAAAGATTTTCTCATTTTATATGATTTTCCATACACGTATAAAAGTGAACTGATCATAAAAACCAAGGAAACGAACACTCCTGAACGACGAAATTGTATCTTATAAATCATAAAAAATTCCATAAATTAAATTAATAAATTTATAATAATAAAAATTATAAAATTTTATAAATCAATTAATTAATTTATTTAATTTGATTATCTAGGATATTAAGTTCAAGTGAATAACACGTTCGGACACATGGCAAGGGATTCTTTACAAACCTCTATTTTTCTTCGGGTTACACTTTCTCTCCATTTACCCCAATGTAATTCTTATTTATTTTTATATAATTATTCTAAGTTCTGTTTATATGTTCTAAACCCATTTTTCCAGAATATTTCATCCTTCTTTGATGGGGAAATACATTTTTTAAAAAGGTTCTCTTCTCAATTCTTCCCGATAAGCAATCCTGATTAAAGGGAACTTTCTTATTTCTCGCCCATTTTCCAGTGCAGTCCATAATCTATTTTAATCCACCATTATTTTTCTAAAATCACTCATTTTATCATTAAAAACTATCTTGGTTCAATTATGATTTTATACAAATAAGTATTCATTTTCAATTTTAAATAAACTTGAAAATTTTCCCTTTAACTGCACTAAATTTTTTTATATCTAAAGTTTCTTAAACACACTTTTTACTTGTTTTGACTTAATTTTTAGTTAACTTATCATGATATATTCCTATTTTCCCTAATTAATTTCTATGTATGATTTAAATCCATTATTTCATGGACACCATTATGATATTCCCTTTTTTCCTTTTGACATGATTATGATACCCAATTCTTTCCATGGGTAATCCTTATGTTTTTGTTGATTACTTATGTATTATTTTTCATGTTTGCCACATATTCATAAACATGTTATTATGGGTTCACCCATATATTAATCTAATACATCGTGTAATTTTTAGTCTCATAAAACGTCATGAGAAATGGTGTTGGTGGTAAAACTTGACTGATGCTAATCAAGTGAAATGGTCTTGGTGGTTAACCTTGACTGATGCTAATCATGTGAAATGGTCTTGGTGGTTAAACTTGACTCATCCTAATTATGTGCACTAGTCTTGGTGGATAACCTTGACTCATTATCCTCCATATGTAGTGGTCTTGGTGGTTAACCTTGGATCATGATTATGTCATGTTGTATGTTGTTTCCACATTTCTATGATTCCATGATCACATGATCCCATGTTCTATATGTTATGATTCCATATGTTTATTCATGTTCTATTGTTTTTTATTTCATCGTGTTATATCTTCTAACCCTTGTTTTATGCTTTAATCCTATGTTTATTCCCATACCGGGCTTTTAGATCATCCCTTTTTCATGTATTACCTAGGTTACCCTATGCATATGTTAGATCTCAATGGGATTTTGGAGCTCATTATAGAGTTTAAATAAAATATGTTTTCATTTTGGTTTCATGTTTTCAGTTTTATGTACCTAAACCTATAAAGACACTGGACTTTTGTAATCCTTGGTTTGTATTTAATGGTTAATTATGCTTAAAATCATGTAATAATATGCGTAAAAGGATATATTCATAATAGCGGTGACTTTTATGAGTTCCAAATGTTTTTCATGTTTGATCTATTCAAGCATTAGGGGACTAGTCAACAATTTTTGTTGGGTGATGAGTTGCGATTTGAGTTGTTGATCAAAATCATGAGTGACTTTCCCTAAGTTGTGAGATTAGTATGTGACATGTCAATGGTAAGAGAGTGTAGACAATATCTAGTTCCTAGCCTTGTTATTCATTAAGGTTTATGTGGTATGGGAAATTATTTCATGCTTTTTTTTAATGTGCATGTGCCTAACTATGATCCTAAGGTTAATGATGATACTGGATGAGAGGCATCTTTCAAAGTGAGAGGGTGCTAGCATGGGTCACTTAGAGTGAGAGTTTACTAGTCCAAAATGTGATTTTGTAACACTCCAATATTTTAGAATTTATTTTCCTTTAAAAATATATTCAATATAATGTGGTATGTACAACACTGAGCTTAAACAAACCATAATATACTATAGAAATATTATTATTTAATTATGATTGTTATGACCTAATTGATTGTTTGGTGGTTATGAATATGAATAATTATTTTATGATATATATGTAGAATTTTTTTCTTTAATAAAATTAATAATCAATCATACTTTTATTATCAATTTTTTTGGATATGAAGATAAAATCTTTTGAGGGTAAAAGAGATGTTTTTCATAAAATTATTTCTATGTGTGCAATGTATTATTTTCTTAGTAAATTAAATCCATCACTATTTATAAATGATTATAGTTAAATAATTATATTATATATTCAATATAATTAATTATAATTAATATAATTATGTTTATCAAGTAAGAAATGATAATGAAGTCATTTTATGCTTCAAAAAACAGTTTTTCTTCAAAAATGGTTTTTATTACATTTTGTGAAAGGATATTATAATTAAATTCTTACAAATTTTTTAATTTTGTATTAAAAATTTTAAATAATTTTTTATATCATAAATTCATAATACGATTAGGATGATGTTTTTGGGATTTTTCTAAAAATATTTATTTTTGAGTGAATAGTAAAAATGCCATTTTTTTCAAAACTATCATTTATTTTATTTAAATAAATTTATCTAAAAGTCCCACTTTATTTTGGATTTATTTTTAAATTAAAAAATATTCATTCAACTAAAAATAATCTAAATAATTTTAAATTAACCAATATTATATTTCATTTTGGTATAAGTTCATTTTTATGCTTAAAAATAAAATTCTATAAAAACTGTTTTTCTTTACATTTTATGCACATATATTAATATAAATGTTAGAAAATTATACAAATTGAATATTTAAAATTTTATTTAATAATTTTAATAATCAGGTTCAAATTTATTAGTGATTTGAATTTCATTTTTGTTCATTATTAATAGTAACCATGGTAAGAAAATTTCACCACAATAAAAGGCAAATCTTGTTAATTAAGCTAAATATTTTGTGATAAGGCCACAAAATTTCATCTTAAATCTTATTTTATAATTTATTTCTAACCTTATCACATTATAATCAAAATTTTATATCTTTTTTCCACTTTTCTCTGATTATGACATTTATTTTATTTTAGGTTAAGAAAAATTATAAAATGTCACTCTCTATCTTTTAATACCTCTAATTTATTTTAATAGGGATAAAAAAGATATTAATGTTTATAAATAGTTATATTTAATATTAATAAATTATATTTATGATATTAATTTATTTTTAATTTTTATAGATATTATAATTTCCATGAACGCTTACGCAACTCCGACACAACACCTATCTAAGCTGTAGAAAAATCAAATAAATGATTTTGGAAACATTAAAAGTAATATATTTTGGATTAATTATGGTGTAACATTAATTTATTCGATAATGATAATGTATAATTTATGGTTAAAGATTTTATATTGTAATTCCATTTTTATCTTGGTGACTTTAAATCCAAATTATGTGAATAGTTTTGAAAATGACTTTAAATGGTATTTGATGTTTAAAAATTATTGTTTAAATAATTATAAAACCATAAAAAACATAAATTTACATAGTTTTATTGTAAATATTTTATTATTTAATTAATGGTTTATTTATGTGCCACTTTTTGTTTTTAAAATTATTTTTGATACCCTTAAAGATTGAAAAATGTGTTACAACGGTTAAGGTAAAACATGGTTAATAAGGAGGTTAAACTAAAAGATAAGGTTTAAAATGACATTTAAACATGTATAAATTTTATTGGTTGAATATATTTAGACCTTATACTCATTATAATATAATATATGTTTATTTTTATCTATTTTACATGCGTTTGACACATATTATATAATAATATTTTATGTATTTACAAGATTTCTACCTACCTCACTTGTAAAAGGGAACCACCTCTCTGATCTTACTCACAATTATTGAGACATTTATTTGGAAGAAAAAAACCTATATCCCTTCTCAAACATCCTCATAATTTCCAATAGGTTCTGGTCACACCATAATTCCAAACTAAGAAGGATTAAGGTGTAATCCAAAGGAGATTTTCTAAAGAAGATGTATAATTATTTACTGAGTGTTTCATGTGTATTTATCCTTATACCTTCTTTAAATATTTTTTAACCATGCATAAATAATAAAATAATAATAATATATATACCAAAATTTTATTATGATTATTTTACAACATTTTTTCATCTCCTTTTTCATCCTATGTGAAATGGAAACATCTCTCATGCATATGTGTAGACTACCATCTCCCCGAAACGATGTGCTTGGTTTTTCATCACCACCTAAATAGGATGTTTATTATTATTTATTTAATAAATATATAATATATTCAGGAAATAATAATGATTATTTAATTATAATATATTAAACACCTTTTTACCCTTCCATCCACCGAAAAATGATAGCGTCGTTCGGGCGTATGTGTGGACTACCGCCTCCACGAAGCGATGAGATTTGTTCTTCACATAAATATTTCATGTATGGTTATAATATTGTATTTAATGTATAAAAATTATAATTATTTCATAATTAATATCCAGGATATGATAGAACCATGAACCCTTTGACCATGGTTACCCTACCAAATTTTCTTTCAGATTATGAACTGAACTCCTCAAAAACATTCAACATGAACCTAATTGGTTTAATTATTATATAATGAATCATAATAAATGAAATATAAGGGATAATTATTTGGTAATAAACTTTAAAAATATTATAAATCAATTAAATAATTAATATAAATTTATTATATAGGATCTAATTAAAGAACTTGGTGATTCAAACTTGAGGTAAGGGATTTCTCATCACAAATTCCTTTCATTGGGACTCATGCCATTTTCACCAAATTTTTTCTTATGTATAGTGTATATAATTCCATATGAATATATTTTACCATTCATTTTTTTAAATTTTTTTTATAAATGCTTTCATATTCTCTCCTTCAATGATTTTTTGATTCAAAAGTTACCAAAGGGGTAAGGGATTTTTTCCTTTAAAACCTTATTTTAAAAGATTTAAAGTTTTTTCTTCTCTTTTTACTCAATATAAATTTTCTTTAAAATGATTCAGGTATATTATCAATATACTAAAATTTGTGTTCAAAATTATTTTAACCTATTTTTTAATTTATTTATGAAGTTTTTAAAAGAATACTTTTAAAAAAAATTCCTAAATAGTTTTTTATTAATTTTTACGAAAGTGTGAAAGGAATATTTCTTTAATATATATGTAATGAGCATAAATTTTCACCATCATGACCATTAATATTTAAGAAAATTACTATAAAATTTTACATGTTTTCAAAATATTATCCTATTTCTTGTTCTTATGGGAATTTTTATTTAATTTTTTTTTCAAAAGAAAAACTATTTTTATCTTTATTTTTACATAAATCCTGAAATTTATTTTTAATATGTGATAAGTGGAATAATTTTTGAAATTTTATGATGTAAATGAATTATTCAATGTGTTTGATGTATGTTATATTCATTTTACATTGTTCATGATGATGTGTGAGCCTGATAAAACTCTCAAATGCATTGGGTAATGATTTTTTTCTCTAGGAAATATTTATTGGAATTAACCATGTAGGTTATTACATTTGTAAGACTTCTTATAAAATTTATTGTAAGAGTGATATGAATATGATTTCTTAAGGTACTGACATGACTTTTCTGTGCTTGAAACTGAGTTTTCAAGGAATTATTTTGATTTTATAAGGTAATATAATGATATTACATTTGAAGGAATGTTTATTCCCCTTTTAATGGTGAAAAATATGTTTTTAAAAAAATATTTCATGAGTACACATGTTTTAAAAGAAAACCTAATGATTATTATTTCCTTTATAATTTCCTATGATATGTTTTATGAAAATATTTTCAAGGTGAGGTTGATTTCTTGGGTAAGTAAATGATTATTTTGGATCAAAGTTTATTATGTAGAAAGGGAAAATTTTCTTATGGTATTTCATGATTTTCATGATAGAGTAACAAGTTTCATTTTTTGTGTGTTTCTTATTTAGATTTTTGTTCTCATTCTATGTTTTCAAATGTCTTTCATAGGGTATATGAATGAGTAGGAACTATAACATGGTCTATCTTTATATATTGGGGATTTTTCTAAAAACAAGTTAATGTGTTTTTAATGTAACAGGAGTTTAAATTTAAAAATCTTGTTTTTGTGTAAAAAATTGGATATTGAGTGTAAATGTCCAATTTTTTTATAAGGGTTTGATATGTAAGATTTTTTCATAATTATGTGAAACTCTGTATAGGAAAGATCCTCAAAATTTTATAAAGTACATCACTTATTATAAAACATGTATTTAGGGGTTGATTAAGGCATAGTTCATTATAGTTGGTATCAAAGGAAGGGATTAGATAACTTTAGAGGTTTGGATGATTCATATAATGATATTTTAAGAGTGTTAGATACCATTATGGGTTTATAAGACTATGGTGAATACTAATTTCAAAGGCATGGAAACCCTTTTGATGTTTAACGTAATGGGAGTTTAAGATGATTAAGAATATTTTGGGATAAATTTATGAGAATACAACCCTTAATTTTAGTATTTTCTTTAGTTAAAAGGTTATTTGAGGAAGAATGGATTTATATACTGTGTTCATAAGTTGAAATATATTGATTAAACTTATATTAAATAAATTCATTAATGTTGAGGTAATCATGGTTAATTAGGATAAATGGTTAATATATTTTGGGAATATATGATTTATCTTATAGATAACCATGGGATTGAAAAATATTTGGTGACTAAGTGATTTTGGTTTTTTTTGAAGAAGTTAATTATACTGGGACATTATATGATTAAGGTATAAAAATATTTTTTGTCAAGATGATATTTTATTCGAGTCATAAAGGTTGAGTTAACTTTTGTAAGAACGTATGATTTTATTATGGATTTATGTTGATTCTAATTATTTTAGGAAGATTAGTATACTTTGAAGAATATATGATATGACTTAATGAGTGATTAATGATATTTAAATATTAAATATTATATAATCAAATATTTCTAATTTTTGGGTTTAGAATTTGGTTAGGAATATTTCAAAGAGAGGTACAATCATTTATTTATGGAATATTTAAATTTTAATTTCGGTTGTAATTTTTTGAGGCTTTGGATATTAATATAGTATTTCTTCCCATTGTATATTATCATATATTGTGCTCATAATTTTGGTTTCTATTAATGCCTAAAGATAAGATGAAAAACTTGTTACCCTTTTTTGGATCATATGATCTGGTAGATGTTGATTTTTGTGTTTTTTTCATGGAGAATTCATCTTAAATATTTATTCCTTAGAGTAAGATATAGTATAGAAGTGGAAAATCTTATCTATGAACAACCAAAGTTTGAATTTGTACTTATGGAATGAAAAGAAATCCATTAAGTTTATTTTCTCAGGTTCTCTATCATGATGGTAAAAGAACATCTCAATGCTAGAAATGAATTATGAAAATGAAGATGTTATCATTTTTTGATCATTTTTTTATGAATTTATGGTCTCTTATATTCTTATAAAATTATAAAATTATCTCTTAAAAGGAACCTCTTTATAATCCCAGGTTTTCACTTCCTGCTAATATTTACCTTAATTGGGAACTTTATTAGGTGTGATGTCACGTGAGCTTCCTATTTACTTTTTCCTTTTTTCTAAATGATTTTTTACCCCTTTTTATACGGTCATTTTTTGAGATTTTTTTAAAAATATTAAATAAGGTTTTCCTTTCATGATCATATTCCTTATCTTCTACTCCTTATAATTGATGTTAAAAATTGTTTTAAACCTTTTTTATAAGACATGAGATAAAATTGAAAGGATTTAGTTTCTTTAAGGGGGTAAAATGTAACACCCAAAAATTATAGAATTTATTTTCATTAAATCATATATTTGATAGTGTTTGGTATATGCAACATCGTGCTTAAACAAACCATAATATAATAAACAAATATTATTATTTAATAATGAAAGTTATGACCTAACCATTGGTTTGGTAGATATGAATAGGAATAAAAATATTATAAAATATATATAGATAGTTTTTCCATAATAAAATGAATCATAAATCATTAATTTATTATAAATTGGCTGTAAATGAAGATAAAATATTTTCAATGTAAAATATATTCTTCATAAAGCTGTTTTTATGTGCACGTTTTATTTATATATTAATAGATTAAATTTATCACAATTTTTAAATTATTATAATTAAATAAGTATATTATATATCCAAATTAATAAATTAAAATTCATATAATTATTCTTATTAAGAAATTAATGAGAATAAATTCATTTTTTGCTTCAAAAGTACATTTTCTTGAAAAATGGTTTTTATTACATTTTGTGCATAAATATTATAATTAATTTATTATAATTTTATATATTTTGATTGAAAAAATTAAATTAATTTTTTAAATCATAAATTCATAATAATATTAGGATGAATTTTTAGGATTTTTCTAAAAAATTGATTTTTGTGTGAATAGTGAAAATGCCTATTTTTATGAAACTGTCATTTCTTTTATTAAAAAAATTATTTAAAAATAATATTATATTTTGGATTTGGATCTAAATTAAAATAATATCTATTTTAATAAAGATAATCTAAATAATTCCATAGGAATCAATATTATATTTTATTTTTTATAAGATCATTTTTATTCTCAAAATACAATTTACTAAAAAAAAATTTCCTTTACGTTTTACACACTTATATTAAAATTAATTTCTATAAATTATAAAAATTTAATCCTAAATAATATATTTCATATTTTTACTCTTTAGTGTCAATTTTTTTAATGATTTTAATTTCATTTTTGGTCATTATAAATTATAACCATTGTAAAAATGTGTCACCGTAGTAAAGAGTGAATTAGGTTAATTAAGGTAATTGCTTTGTGATAAGGGAAAAAATTTTCATATTAAATATTATTTTATAGGTTATTTATACCCTCATCACATTATATTGTAAATTGGATATTTTTTGTGCCACTTTACTTTGATTATAACATTTATATTTTTTTAAGTTAAGGAAAATTACAAAATGTCACACTCTTTCTTTTAATATCTCTAATATTTTGTAATTAATATATAAATAAGATATAAATTATTATAAATGATTATATTTAATGTGGATAAATCAATTTCATGATATTAATTCTTTTTAATTTTTATAGATATTATAATTTCCTTGAATGCTTACATAATGACAATGCAACACTTGTGCAAGCGGTACAAAAATCAAATAAATGATTTTAAAAACATTAAAAGTAATATATTTTAGGTGAATTATGGTTTACCATGAATTTAATGGATAATTATAATATATATTTGATTTTAAAATAATTTATATTCAAATTAAATTGTTATTTTTATTCCTTTGAAGTCAAATTGTATGAATAGTCAAGAAAATGAATTTAAATGGTGTTTTATGTTTGGAAATTATTTTTAAATCCATAGTAAATAATAAAATAAAATATTTACTCAATAGGATGGTAAATTTTTAATAATTTCATGAATATATCAGGTATTTTCCACTTCATATTTTTAAAATCACTTTAATGTCCCTTAAATATTGAAAAATGTGTTACAATGATTAAGGTTAAACAAGGTTAACGAGAGGGTTAAACCAAAATATAAGGTTTAAAATGCATTTAAACATGTATACATTTTTTTGGCTGAATTTATTTAAACATTATACTTATTATATTTTATTATATGTTTTTTTGAGTAATTTTACATGAGTTCGACACATATTATATATTAATATTTCATGTGTTCGCAAGATTTTCATCCACCTGACTTATTAAAGGGAACCATCTATCCAATATTCCTCATACTTATTTCGCAATTTATATAGAAAAATCCTTACCCAAATAACTTAAAAAAATTCATATCCATCTCCTAGAGGTTATTTTATCACTATAAATCAACATAATAAGGCTTAAGGTGTAATCTAAGGGAGAATTTTCAAAGAAGAGGAATAATTCTTTACTGAGTGTTTCATATTTATTTCTCATTTTGACTCCTTTAAATATTTTTAACCATGATTAAATAATAACATAAAAATATTCCATATACTTTAATGTTATTATGATTATATTACAAACCTTTTTCATCTCATTTTGCATCTTATGAGAAATGAAAACATTGCTTGTGTGTATGTGTAGAATACCACCTCCACAAAGCAATGTTATTTTTTCATCACCACCTAAAAAGGGTGTTTATTTTGACGGATTTAATGAATATATATGATATTAATGACATAACTATTATTCTATAAAGATAATATATTACTTAAATTTTAACCCTTTTATCTGTTGGAAAATGATATTGTCGTTCATGAGCACATGTGGACTACCACCTCCATAAAGTGATGTGATGAATTTTTCATGAATAAATTTCATGGATGGTTGTAAAAATTTATTTAATGTATAAAAATAATAATTACTTCATGATTAATATTTTTTATTTGATTTAACCATGAACCCATTGGACATGGTAAACCTACCGAAGTTGTTTTTGGAGTATTAACCGAATATCCTCAAAATATCCAACATGAACTTAACTAATTTAATAACTATTTAAGGAATGGTAATAAATGAAATAAAAGGGATAATAATGGGATAATGATACTTAAAATTTTCTTAAGTAATTAAATAATTAATTAAAGTATATTATATAGGATTTAAAGAACATGCATTCTGAGTCAGACTCGAGGTGAGTGATTTATCATCTCAAATTCCTTCCTTTGAGACTCATTTAATTTTCACCACATGATTTATTTTGTGTGGTTTACATACTTCCATAAGTATGTGTTTTATCATTAATTTATTGAAAATATTTCATTATAAATTATTTTTCTTTGTTCTCTCCTTCAATGATCTTTTGATTAAAAAGTTACTAAAGTGGCAATGGATTTTTTATCTAAAACCTTATTTTAAAAGATTTAAAGTTTTTCTTGACTTTCCCCCATATCTAGGTTCTTTAAAATGTTTTATAAATGATATTAATATGTTGAAATTTTTTCTAAAAGTAATTTTATACTATGTTTGACTTTATTTATGATTTTTTTAAAATAATACATTTAAACATTTTCTAAATAGATTACTTTTTTGACATTTTTACAAAATGATGAAATGAATTTTTTGATGCACATGATAGGAATAGAAATTAACACCATCATTACTATTATTATTAAACAATATTAATCTATAATTTTTTCATGTTTTTCAAAATATTATCCCATTTCATGTTCTTATGGGAATTTTCATTAAAGAGTTTTCAAAAAAAAATATCCTTATTTTCACATGAAGACTAAAAGTGAATCTGAATATGTGTTAAAAGGAATAATTAATGAGATTTTATTATTAAAATGAAATATTATATGTGTTTTATGTATGTTATGGTCCTTTTACATTTTTTATGTTGACAAGTGAGACTGATATACCTCTCTAATGTATTGGGTAATTATTTTGTTTCCAGGGAATATATGTTGAAAATAACAAAATAGGTTATTCCATATGTTAGATTTCTTATATGTGTGATTGTAATAGTGATACTAATATTATATACCAATGTACATACTTTATTTTTCTATGATTTCAAATGAGTTTTCATAGAATTATTTTTATTTTATAAGGTAATCTAATGAGTTAATTTTAAATGAATGTTTGTGCCAATTTTATTGGGGAAAAGTATGTTTTTCAAAAAAAATTATCTAATGAGTACCCATTATTTACAATAATCCATCATGATTATGATTTTACCTTTAATATTGTCTATGAGACGTTTTATGAATATCTTTGGTAAGTGAAGTTTATTTATTTAGTAATTAAATGATTATTTAAGCTCAAAGATTATTATATAAAAGGGAAAAATTCTTATGGGATTTCATTATTTTAAAAATTGAATAATATGTTTATTTATTTTTGTATTTCTTATTGGGTATTTTTTTTCTCATCCCATGTTTTCAAATGTATTTCATAAGGATTAAGGATGAGTAATAACTATAAAAAGGTATATTTTTTGTTATGGGGATTCGTCTTTAAAGAAGAAAAAATGTTTTGAATGTAACATGAGTTTAAATTTATGAATCATATTTTTTTTGGAAAAAAATGATATTGAATATAAGTGTCCACTTTGTATTATAAGGGTTTGATATGTAATAGCCTTTCCTAATTCTCTAAAACTCTAAACAAAAAATATCCTAGAAATGTAATAAAGTGAACCCCCGATTATAAATATTGTAATTATGGGTTGATTAAGGCATGTGTCATTATAGATTGTGATTCCCACCCTGAGTTAGAGTTTAATAGTCGATTTGATGTGGAAAGTGAATAGATGTGAGTCTTATACCTAAGTGAGATGGTGTTGGCATTGACCACCCTGAGTGATAGGGTATTAGTCAATGATGTGGATATGAGACTCATAATTAGTGAGAGGGGAGTGGTTTTTGTGTTGTTAAATGAGATAAGGTATGGATCTATCCTTGAGTGAGATAGTGGTGGTTGTATTTTTTTTTCATGAGAGTAGCTTTGAGATCTAGATTCACTATGGGACCTTGCCTTGAGTGAGAGGGAATAATTCAAGACATGGTATGATGCAGTTGAGGTTCAATATAGACCCTACCCTAAATGAGTGGATAGAGTTCATAATGTGTTATGACACATTACCCACAGTTATAGCATATGGTTTGATGGTTATGGCATGAGGTGACATTTTCTATCAGTGTTGGTCGAGCTAGGTAGGGTTGGGTGTTGTGATATCCTAGTTCGAATACGATGGCCCATCATGCATGCTTGTATGAAGTTTTATTTTTTTAATTTAATTTCCTTATACATACACATGTATATGATGGAATATATTTTGGGAACGTGGTGAGACCCTAATGAGATATATATCTCACAACTTGAATAGCCACGTCCTTGCACGTGAAAACATTATTTTTGTTGTGTAGGTTGAGTACAGGTTGCACAGTGGTTCGAGTGGGTGCATCTCAGAAGGGATTTGTATATTGGAACAAGGTGAGGCTCTAGGTTGTAGTGTATACTCCATGAAATTTTATTATTATTTATTTTTCTGTATGTGATCGTCCCAATGGGAGATTGGTTGTAATTATTTCTATATGATTACATTTATATTTTTATATAATAGATGTGTGTTTATTTGATTACTTGGGTTTTAATTCCATGATTTATTTATTTGATTTAAGGATTGTGGATGATTTTTAGTTATTTGTTATTATTTATGGTATTAATATTGATTATATATTCTCCCCAACATTGATCATAGACTCTCACTACTAGTTGGTAATCTATTTCTTACAAGGAGGCATGCAAGAGGGAATGTGGTGACCTCGACTAGGGTGTTGTTCAGGTGATTTTATCCAGGGCATTACAAAGTGTTTTCAGAGTATCTATTGTTCTCTATTAATATTTGGGGATTGTTACAGGGATATAGGAATGTGTTATATATTTTTATAGACCTCAAGCTGGTGAGTCTTGGACATATTCTTTATGGGAAGTACGGGTTACCAAGGCTATGGGATTGTTTTTCTTAGTTTTTACTATTACTATTGAGGTATTTATTCAATAATTATGTGCTAATTTAATGTTTTTATTCTAGTTTAAGACCTTTACCATAGTGTAAATAAGTTTGTGTATGTCACGACCTGACCCTATGAGGTTCGGGCCATAACTCCCCAAGCCCACCTCCAATAGGCAAGGGGTTGGCGACTAGCATCGAGTAGACATATCACAAACATGGGAGGAATTTCATATGTAACTGTACACACACACAAATATCAAATATCACAAAATAATGAAATTTAAAAAAACCAAGAAACCAAATGCATGCATATATCTATATCCCACAACCAGAGCACAATATAAGTACTAAAACCAAAATAAGGAAAAAACAACACCCACCAAAGGAAACTGTAAAAGTATCCAACCTACTCAGAAGGAGGGGATCATTGTTAACTAAAACTGCTGTAAAGATCCTTCCCCAAAATCAGGTAAAAATCTTGGTCTATGTATCCCACTAAGCTCTTCCTTCCTTGGGTCCTCCATGGACTCTGTAAAAAGGCATGCGGTCTGCACACGACAAAAAACATGTTTGGGAAAATCCCGTGCATGGATGATTATAAAAATACTCAGTAGGCACCCCAAAAAACCCAAAAGAGAAAGAGAGTAACTGAAATGAAACAGTATGCTCAACCTAGGTGGAGGGAACCCCAATCAAGAGGGAAACTCCATCTCGAACCATCCTCGACTGTTTATGGCAAGTCAACTCAGTCTATAAGGGGTGTCAACCCCAACATGTAACAACACCACAACGACTCCTAGAAATCACCTAGATATACTTGTCTCAAGAACTAAATATCATGGGGTTCCAACCACATATCTAAAAATAATATTCTATTCATAGGATCTAACCATAACACGAAACTAGTATGATATACTCCATGAGCTCAACCATCCCAAATGGAACATGTTTGAGAGATGTACACCATCGGTAACAACTCTATCATTCATAATGGTGTGTCTAAGAGAACGTGATCCATCAGGAACATCTTACTAGGTCCAACACTAGTTCCCATCACCATAGGTCATGTAATCATTACCTCGTTCCTAGAGCAAAATAAAGAAACCCTAGTGAAGAGGCCCACCCCTCACCACTGCACACAGTTGAGGGAGCACTTCTTTAGACTACGCATCATGTGCATCCCCTCTAACAAGAGAGAACGGAGGGATGAACACCTCGCCATTGCCCTATAGTCAAAGGATTACTTCTCCTAACTAACCTGGGGAACCTATATCGCTTATGTAAGGATCATAATGTACCTCATCCCATCGATGGAGCACTAAATCCTATATATTTATCATTCACATCAAGTAGAGGGGTCTGCTCCTTGTAACTGTATCCCACAGTCGAGGGAGCACCGACTACAATGGAGGACTCACTACCCACTACTACTCAAAGATGGGGGACTATTACTTCGAAAGTGAGGACTTTCACCCTAATCTAATAGGTGAGTACTACTTAGAGGATGGAGGACCCTCACCCTGATATGATAGGGGAGTACTACTCCGTGGATCGAGGACCCACACCCTAACCCGGTAAGGGAGTACCGCTCAGTGGATAGTGTAACGACCCAAAGTTTCATTAATGGAAATCTCACTTGATATAATTAAATGTCTCTTTATATTTATATAAAATGTCAAATTCTTTGGTTTTATGTTAAAAATTTTGACTGTTGCTAATATAGCCATTGAACAGTGATCACATGATTAGTATAAATATAGGACTTTAACAAATCCAATTTACTCAGACAAAGGAAGCGATGGCCTCATCCAGTAGAATTGCCCCATACAAAGATCATTTGTCGAAGCTCGGAAAAGAGTTGGCGTCTTTGGGATTCTCCCTTGACCAAGCCCAAGATGAGCTTCATCATGTCAAGCTCAAACGTGACTGTCTATGGGAAAAGTGAAAGTTGATTGAAATTACCACTCGAGCGATGTTATCCGAGCCACCCCAAGAGTCGGTCACCATTGAACACCTTACCCTTAGGACTTATGCGGTTGTTTTAAGGGGTTATGTAACAAATAATTAGTACTATGTTCATGTAAATTATTTTTTTATATAATAATGAATAGAATTTCTAGTCATTTCTGAAACATTAAAAATAGTTTTTAAAGTACAAATGGTGTTTTTAGTTATTATTTAATTAAGAAATCTATTTTATTAAATTAAGGGATTTTTGAATTAAATAATATGTTAATAAAATAATATTATTATCATTAAATTAATTTTTATTAAATATAAATGATCTTATAATTTTATGAATGCAATTAAAATTTTTATTAAGGTTTGAAAGCCATTTTTGTCAAAACCCGTGAATTTTCGATAAATGTTGGTTTTTATTTTAAAAGTGAAAATCAACATATTTAGAAAATTATTTAGATAAAATAAATGTTATTTCTGGAATCAGGATGTCGAAATTATCCAACGGTGAATTTTTCATAATTTTTTGAGACAGTCAAATTTTTGGGTAAAAATTAAATACCGTTTAAATATATAATGTGTTTTATGACATCATAATGACCCAATAGTGATGTAATAAAATACTATAATCCTTATGTTCGGACAATATATTTTTTATCATTAAAATAATGTGATTTTGGGTTTGTTTTACTTACTTTTCAAAGCATTAATGGACCCCTCAAGACTTATTCAACACCTTGCCTTTTTAAATTAATTTCCATGGGAGTGTGACTCACCTCCACATAAGCAACCCTAATATTTTAAGAATTTCGGACTTTGGCCTTATAAAATATTTATTTCCTCTTCCCTTTTCCAAAAACCATGGGCAAAAACCATGTTATGGTTTGTGTTTTGGATTAATTTAATGTAAGGGGACCCAAACCTAAATAATAAAGAATTCTCTCACCTTTCCTATATAAACCCACCCAAGCTCCCACTTCCTCCTCACTAAAATACCTTAGAGTTAGTCCAAACTCTGCCCTACTCTCTCTATAATCCTCCCAAGGTGCCCCAATCTCCAAAGAATCCTCTCTCAAGCCTCTCTCAAGCCTTTGGAAGTACACTTCCAAGTAAGGGTTTTTTCTTCCTTTCTCATTTTTGTCCAATTTTCTTTAAGTTGTTTTGCACTTTTAAATTCAATTATGAATATTGGGGTATAGTTTAGCACCTCCCTCATACTTCCCTATTTATTTTTTAATGATGGCAGACCCTTTATCTCTCATTAAATTCCTCCCATGTACACCTGTTACTATGCCGAAATTCTGAAAGGAACTTCTCTCTCCTCTTTTATATTCAAGCAATACTTTTGTATCATGAATCTAAATTCCATTACAATTGTTGGGACATGTATCTATATGACCTACTTACTTTCCATTACATGTAAATATGATGAGGAACCCCTTTATCTTTCATCAACCATTTTTATGAATTCTTATGCCATGCCGTTACGCTGCCAAAATTGCACCAATTTTTTAAGCCAATGCCATTGTGTAGTGAATACCATGCCCATTTATCCATCAAGGGTATTCACCTTTATACACCTTTAATTATTGATTAAAAAGTCTCATGTATGAATTCCACATTCCTTTATCATGGAATAAATGATTATGTTTTATGAATCCATGTTTTATGATCCATGTGGCACACTTATGCATGAAATGAAATCTTTAAGAAGGGTGCACCCTTATAGCGCTCCAATGCATTGGGTAAAGTATAGTATCATGATACGTCATGTTCAATGAGTGTTGACTCGTGATAATTCATGTTCAATGAGGTTTTACTCGTTCTTTATGTGCAATGAGGATTTACTCATGCTCTATGTGCAATGAGCCTTGGCTCATGCTAATTCCATGTTAAGTGTTGCTGCCACATTTCCATGTTATTTTTATCATGCTTTATCATGCCTTTATGCTCATGTTTCTTTTATTCTCTATTGATATTACTATTGTCTAACATGTGTTGTACTCCTCATGTTATTCCATGTGTACTCCCTTACTGGGCTTTATAGCTCACCCTTTTCTTATGCATGTCCTCAGGTTATCCCATGAAATGCTAAGTACGAGAGAATGTAGTGGTCATGTAAATGAAGTTTTCAATTAAGATGTTGTATTTCATGTTTTAAGTTTTTATGTAATGATCCTAAGCCCCAAATACACTAAACCTCTCGATCTTCTTTGTTGTATCAAGTGAAGTTTTATGTAATAAATCATGTTTAAGTTTGCATTAAAAGAAGTGTTTTCAAAGTTGGTATCAGAGGATAGGTTTAGTTATTTTTGTGATTAGGCTACCCTAGTGAAGCCTTAGATACAAGAATAGGTATAATAAAAACATCCCTAAGTTTTGGTAAGTACTGAGTAAGTGGTTTATCAAACAAATACATCCCTGTCCGGATACATGCAGGTAGAGGCGGCTCTGGCACAGATGTATCCTAGGGGTAAAACCCGAAAACACAGCTTTGAGCTAGACTCGAACGGGAACTGGTGCACGAAAACGGGCCTTGTTTCAGTATTGGTTACGACACTCTCGGGGGATATGTTTTGATAAATTCACAAGCTTAGTATGAACCCTTATTAAGAGAATTAAAAAAATGCCCCTACAAATATATGTTAGAAAGTAGATCATGAAAAGCCTAGATTGAAGCCTATAGACTCATGAGTAAGGAAACAAAAGTTTATTTATAAGCCATCAACTTTTGTCTTTGGATTACCCTTTATCTGTTACCCCTAAAATTCCTCTTATTCTAGCCAATGGTCGGTAATAGGAGGACTCGGGCTAACAACCGTTGTGAAGATCAGTGTGATGACTATACTAATGAGATGCCAAATCCAATGGGAGCGGGAATCGCAAACTTTGTCACGCTTCTCTCTCAGCTTACTCAAGTTTTGAATAGAAACACGGGTCAAGGGGAACATTCAACCCCCCCCCCCCAAGAAAGTACAAGTCGCTATCGAGAGCTTCATGAGACAAAGGCCTCCTACTTTTAGTGGATCATCTGATCCCACGATCGCTGAACAATGGATCAACTCCATTGAAAAGATATTCTCCATCCTCCAATGTTCTGAACAAGAGAAGTTTCTCCTGGATGCTTATCGTATGGAGGGTGAAGCTGATCAATGGTGGACGTTGATCAAAAATACAAAGCCTGAGGAGGAGATTGAGGCGTTTGAATGGAAGGATTTCCGGAAGATGTTTTTCGATAAATATTTTCCACGCACCCTCCATCTTAAGAAGGAGAAGGACTTACTTTACCTCAAGCAAAAAGATGAAGAATCTATTGGATCATATGAGGCAAACTTCACAAGGCTTTCACGATACACTTCCAGCTTTTTCATTACCCCCGAATGCAAAGTTGACCACTTCTTTGGTGGGTTGAAGCCTAGCCTACTGAAAGCATTAGTGATCCGTGACTTCGACAGCTATGAGGAGATTGTCTGATGTGCCCTCAAGGTTGAAATGGAGATCAGGGAATCACAGGGGTATCATGGGGACAAGAAGTGTAAGGTGGACTTCAATGCTAGTGGTCCGATGGATAAATCCAACGGTGCTAAGAAGATCCAGCACCCCACTTTCCAAAAGTGCAGAAAGAAGTACCCTAGAAATTGCCTTAAAGGGACGAGAAAATGATTCAGGTGTGGAAGAGAAGGGAACCTAGCTGTTAACTGTCGGCAAGAAAGACCCACGGCTGCGACAGAGGAGAGGAACGCTCCATTCGAACCTCAACGCATTGTTCAATGCTACAAATTCAAAGAACCGGGTCATTTTTCAAATCAGTTCCCTAATCCAAGGGTTTTCAGAGACAACCAACAACCTCCAAGGCAGCAAGGAAGATATTTTTCCATCACTTCTGCCGAAGTGAACCCCGAAAACGAAGTGGTGATAGGTACGCTAGTTATTCATTCAAGAATAGCGAACGTACTTTTTTATTTAGGTTCTACGCATTCTTTTATATCTCGAAAGTTTGGTAGAACAATCCCAGCACCACCACAAATCATGGAAGTAAAGATGTCGGTGAGTACGGAAAATGGGGCAATCATTGCATCCCATGAATATAAGTCCTCCCCTGTTATAGTCTATGGATTGAATTTCTCGGCGAAACTTGTCATACTCCCTATGGTGGAATTTTATGTAATTCTTGGAATGGATTGGCTTTCATTATATAGAGCCAACATAAATTGTCAGGAGAGGGAAATCGCACTCCATATGGAGAATCAACCCCCGATTCTTTACAAGTGTCAGGAGGAAGATGAATCTCCTTTAGCTCCATCCTCTCAAGCATGGATATTACTGCCTTATGAGCATGCGTATCTGGCTCAGATGATTGAGTCTAAGGAAGAAACCATCCTTGAAGAAATACCTATTGTGAGGGAATTCGCTGAAGTGTTTCCCGAGGAACTGCCTGGTCTTCCTCCAAGAAGAGATGTTGAGTTCTCAATTGAACTTATACCTGGGGCGCTACCAATATCCAAGACTCCATATATAATGGCTGTTGTAGAGCTTGAAGAGCTGAAGAAACAACTACAGGAGAATCTGGATAAAGGGTTTATACGCCCAAGTGCTTCACCATGGGGTGCACCAGTCCTCTTCATCAAGAAGAAGGATGGGTCAATGCTGCTTTGCATCGATTATCGTGAACTTAAGAAAATCACGATAAAGAACAAGTATCCTCTCCCAAGAATTGATGACTTGTTTGATCAGCTGCGTGGAGCACAATACTTCTCCAAGGTGGATTTGCGTTCGGGATATTATCAAGTAAGGGTGAAGAAGGAAGATGTCCCCAAGACTGCTTTTCGTACAAGGTATGGGCACTATGAATTCATATTAATGCCTTTAGAACTCACCAATGCTCCAACAATATTTATGGACTTGATTAATAGAGTCTTTAGAGATTACCTTGACAAATTTTTGGTAGTATTTATAGATGATATTCTAATATACTCCAAAACCAAGGAGGATCATGAGGAGCATTTAAAAACTATACTAGAGACTTTGCGCAAGGAGAAACTCTATGAAAAGTACAACAAGTGTGAGTTCTGGTTGAAGGAGGTCTCATTCTTGGGCCATATCATCAAAAGTAATGGGATATCTATGGACCCCTCCAAAACAGATGCAATTGAGGGATGGACGAGGCCAACATCGGTAACGGATATCCGTAGCTTCTTGGGGTTAGCTGGATATTATCGACGATTTGTGAGAAATTTCTCACGATTGTCCATCCCTCTTGCCAAGATAACTTGAAAGGGAGTAAAGTTTTCTTGGAGTGATGAATTCGAAGAAAGCTTCAAGGAGTTGAAAAGGAGGCTTATCACTGCACCTGTTCTCACTTTACCCATAAGTGGGGAACTTTTTGTGGTATTTAGTGATGCTTCGAAGAAGGTATTAGGCTGTGTGCTGATGCAGAATGATAAAGTGATATCCTATGCCTCAAGGCAATTGAAAATCCATGAGCAAAACTATCCAAAGCATGATCTGGAGTTGGTGGCTATGATCTTTGCCTTGAAAATCTGGTGGCATTATCTCTATGGAGAGAAATGTGAGATATATACTGACCACAAGAGTCTTAAATATATATTCACATAGAAAGAGATTAATATGCGCTAGAAAAGATCTATAGATCTCATCAAGGATTATGACTATTCAATACATTACCAACCTGGGAAAGCGAACAAGGTGGCAGATGCCCTAAGTAGAAAGGACCCAGCAATTCTATTAATGATGGGAATTGGAAGGATCCAATCTTCTTATACTTGATGAAGATGGAAGTTGGAATCATAAATAAGGGAACATCATCAATCCTTTCACAAATGATTGCTCAACCATATCTTTTGGAAAGGTTAAAGGATGCTCAAAAGGATGATGTAGGAATTCAGGAAAAAATGGAAGCTATTAAAAGAGGGAAATCCTCAGAGTTTAATGTTAATGATGAAGGAATTGTGCAGTTTGGGAAAAGACTATGTGTTCCATCAAATCCGGAGCTGAAGAAGGAACTTTTGGATGATGCACATAGTTCAAATTTCTCTATTCACCCAGGAAGCACAAAGATGTATCGAGATCTCCGAGAAAACTTTTGGTGGGATAATATGAAGAAGGAGATCGCTGAATATACATCAAAGTGCCTGGTGTGTCAGAAAGTGAAGTCAGAGAGGCAGAAGTCTAAGGGGATGATGCAACCATTTCCCATACCAGAATAGAAATGGGAGAACATCACCATGGACTTTGTCACCGGACTTCCAAGGACATCCAAAGGAAACAATGCAATCTGGGTTGTTGTGGATCGTCTTACAAATACTGCACACTTCATTGTTATTCGGGAGGATTTCTTTTTGGATCAACTGGCAGATATATATATCAGAGAATTGGTAAGGTTTCATGGAGTACCACTATATATTGTGTCTAACCGAGATCCAAGATTCACCTCTAAGTTTTGGAAGAGTCTTCAACATGCTCTGAATACTGAACTGAACTTCAGTACGGCCTATCATCCTCAAACTGATGGCCAATCTGAGTAGACTATCCAAACACTTGAGGACATGTTGAGAGCATGCTCAATGGACTTTAAAGGAGGATGGGATCAACATCTTCCTCTAGTTGAGTTCTCTCATAATAACAGTTTCCACTAGAGCATCTAAATGGCACCATATGAAGCCCTATATGGGAAAAGGTGCAGAACACTGGCATGTTGGGATGAGGTCGGTGAAAGTAAACTGCTTGGACCAGAAATGGTCGAGGAAATGGTAGAGAAGGTGAAAACCATTCAGCAACATATCAAGGCATCCTAGAGTCGAAAAAAGAGTTATGTAGATAATAGTTGATGAGACCTTGAGTTTAAAGTTAGAGACATGGTTTTTCTACGCATATCTCCATGGAAGAAGTTCATGAGTTTTGGAAAGAAAGGGAAGTTAATTCCAAGGTACATCGGCCCCTTAGAGATTCTTGATCGTGTCGAGGCTGTGGCCTATCGACTAGAACTTCCACCTACTATGGCCAAAGTAAATGATGTCTTTCATATATCCCTCTTAAGGAAGTACATACCAGACCCTTCACATGTACTCTCTTCTGAGGTGGTACAATTGGAAGACGATCTTTCTTATGAGGAGTAACCAGTGAAGATATTAGATCATAGAGAAAAATTTATACGAAATAAGATAATGCCCCTCGTTAAGGTATTGTGGAGAAACCACATGTTTGAAGAAGCGACTTAGGAATTGGAGGATATGATGAAGTTGAGTTACCCACATTTGTTTTAGTGTGGGAAAAGGAAAATTTCGAGGGCGAAATTTCTTAAGGGGGGAATATTGTAACGACCCAAAGTTTCATTAATGGAAATCCATATTGATCTAATTAAATGTCTCTTTATGTTTATATAAAATGTCAAATTATTTGGTTTTATGTTAAGAATTTTGACCGTTGCTAATATAGCCATTGAATAGTGATCACATGATTAGTATAAATATAGGACTTTAACAAATCCAATTTACTCAGACAAAGGAAGCGATGGCATCATCTAGTAGAATTTCCCCATATGAAGCCCATTTGTCGAAGCTCAGAAATAAGGTGGTGTCTTTGGGATTCTCCCTTGACCAAGCCCAAGCTGAGCTTCATCATGTCAAGCTCGAACGTGACCGTCTACGGGAAAAGTAGAAGTTGATTGAAATTACCACTCGAGCGATGTTATCTGAGCCACCCCAAGAGTCTGTCACTATCGCACACCTTACCCTTAGGACTTATGCGGCTGTTTTAAGGGGTTATTTAACAAATAAGTAGTACTATGTTCATGTACATTATTTTTTTATATAATAATGAATATAATTTCTAGTCATTTTTGATACATTGTAAATGGTTTTTAAAATACAAATGGTGTTTTTAGTTATTATTTAATTAAGAAATCTATTTTATTAAATTATGGGATTTTTGAATTAAATAATATGTTAATAAAATATTATTATTATTATTAAATTAATTTTTATTAAATATAAATGATCTTATAATTTTATGAATGCAATTAAATTTTTTATTAAGGTTTGAAAGCTATTTTTGTCAAAACCCGTGAATTTTCGATAAATGTCGGTTTTTATTTTAAAAGTGAAAATTAACATATTTAGAAAATTATATAGATAAAACAAATGTTATTTATGGAATCAGGATGTCGAAATTATCCAACGGTGAATTTTTCATAATTTTCTGAGACAATCAAATTTTTGGGTAAAAATTAAATGTCGTTTAAATATATAATGTGTTTTATGACATCACAATGACCCAATAGTGATGTAATAAAATACTATAATCCTTATGTTCGGCCAATATATGTTTTACCATTAAAATAATGTGATTTTGGGTTTGTTTGACTTACTTTTCAAAGCATTAATGGACCCCTCAAGACTTATTCAACACCTTGCCTTTTTAAATTAATTTCCATGGGAGTGTAACTCACCTCCACATAAGCAACCCAAATATTTTAATAAGTTACAACTTTGTCCTTATAAAATATTGATTTCCTATTCCCTTTTCCAAAAACCATGGGCAAAAACCATGGGATGGTTTGTGGTTTGGATTAATTTAATGTAAGGGGACCCAAACCTAAATAATAAATAATTCCCTCACCTTTCCTATATAAACCCACCCAAGATCCCACTTTATCCTCACTAAAATCACTTGGAGTTCGTCCAACCTCTGCCCTACTCTCTCTAGAATCCTCCCAAGGTGCCCCAAGCTCCCAAGAAGCCTCTCTCAAGCCTCTCTCAATCCTTTGGAAGCACACTTCCAAGTAAGGGTTTTTTCTTCCTTTCTCATTTTTGTCCAATTTTCTTTAAGTTGTTTTGCCCTTTTAAATTCAATTATGAATATTGGGGTATAGTTTCACACCTCCCTAACACTTACCTCTTTATGTTTGAATGATGTAAGACCCTTTCTCTCTCATTAAATTCCTCCCATGTACACCCGTTACTATGTCGAAATTCCGAAAGGAACTTCTCTCTCCTCTTTTATATTCAAGGAATACTTTTGTATCATGAATCTAAATTCCATTACAATTGTTGGGACATGTATATATATGACCTACTTACTTTTAATTACATGTAAATATGATGAGGAACCCCTTTCTCTCTCATCAACCATTTTTATTAATTCGTATGCCATGCTGTTATGCTGCCGAAATTGCACCAATTTTCTAAGTCAATGCCATTATGTAGTGAATACCATGCCCATTTCTCCATCAAGGGTATTCACCTTTATACACCTTTACTTATTGATTACAAAGTCTCATGTATGAATTCCACATTCCTTTATCGTTGAATAAATGATTATGTTTTATGAATCCATGTTTTATGATCCATGTGGCACACTTATGCATGAAATGAAATGTTTAAGAAGGGTGTGCCCTTATAGCGCTCCAATCCATTGGGTAAAGTATAGTATCATGATACGTCATGTGTAATGAGTGTTGACTCATGATAATTCAAGTGCAACGAGGTTTTACTCGTGCTTTATGTTCAATGAGGATTTACTCATGCTCTATGTGCAATGATCCTTGGCTCATGCTAATTCTATGTTAAGTGTTGCTGCCACATTTCCATGTTATGATTATCATGCTTTATCATGCCTTTATGCTCATGTTTCTTTTATGCTATATTGATATGCCTATTGTCTAACATGTGTTGTAATCCTCATGTTATTCCATGTGTACTCCCTTATTGGGCTTTATAGCTCACCCTTTTCTTATTCATGTCCTCAGGTTATCCCATGAAATGCTAGGTACGAGGGAATGTAGTGGTCATGTAAAGGAAGTTTTCAATAAGAATGTTGTATTTCATGTTTTAAGTTTTTATGTAATGATCCTAATCCCCAAATACACTAAACCTATCGATCTTCTTTGTTGTATCAAGTGAAGTTTTATGTAATAAATCACGTTTAAGTTTGTATTAAAAGCAGGGTTGTCATAGATAGAGGACCTAAACCATGGTAGGATAGGGGAGTACCAAATTTTCCAGTTATTTCACTATAGGAGACCCACACCCTAATACAATAGGGGAGTTCCAACCCCTGGCTAGAGGACCTTCTTCCTAGCACAGTAGGGGAGTACCGACTCTTCCAGAGCAACATGTATGGAGGACCCATGCCCTGGAAAGATAGAGGAGTGATGGATTCTAGAATAGAGAAACCACACCCTAATATGGTAGGGAAGTACCCACTCTATCTATATGTCATATATATAGGACTCGTGCCCTAGTCCAATAGGGGAGTATTTTCCATCTTCATGAACGTCACGAGGAAACCCGAACCCTAGTCTATCAGGAGAGTAACACCCCCAGAGGAAACTGCCCAAAGGTAACAAACCCATGTCCATGACCTGGGGAGTCCCATATCAACCTAAGTAGATAGGTAAGGGAAACCCATGCCCTAGTGCATCAGGGGAGTACCAGTCCCAATTTCTCTCTATAAGAACCACATTGATCTCTAATGTCGGCTCAATACCACTCTATATCCATCTTTCTTGATTCATGACACCTTGTATCTCATAATCCATAATGGATACTGCCATCATGTTCTATGCATAAAACCAGTTAGGATATACTACTCACAAGACAAAATATGAGTCCCATAGAAGAAGACAAGGAAAGTGGAAGATCCTAGAAGGATCTATTAGGAGTACACGATGTGCATTGGGGTACACACGGTGTGTGAGCCAGCTTAAGAATCTAGATGTGTATCTTGTATACATGGATTTTCAAACCATTTAGGGGTACATGGAATGTAGAGGAGGTACACATCGTGTACCTCATCACTCATCCCCTGGTCATGTTCCCCGTCTACACGGACTAGCTGATCATGTCCCTCACACGCCATGTATCTCGTACTACACGGCGTGTTTGGATAAATGGTCATATGCCCTTTTAGTTTTCTCGTGTACATGTACTAGACCCTATGTCTGTGTACCTTGGTCATGTGTTAGTGCACGACCATGTAGTTATACATGGATAACCCAAACAATATCCCTAGACCACATGGTTTAGGGAACTACATGACATGTAGCCATGGTACATGGTGTGTAGTCTTGAAGACTCATCTTCCCCAAATAAAAAGATCTACAAAACATGTGTCATTGAAATACACACCATGTAGACAGAAATTCCACTTGGGAATTTCCTACAAAATCACCCGATTCGTCCCGATTCAACCCAAAACCCAAAGATCTACCTAGCAAGGATCAACAACAATTATAATAGGGATATAGAACCATAGAATAGTGTAAAAATAATGTGATAAAAAAACTAAAATATTCCTACATCATTGGAGAAACATCGAAGCTTTGGATCAAGAATGATTCTTGGATCGTGTTGCTCCTCGATCTAATGAGGATTTGGTTCAGAAATGTAGATCAGTAGCACCTTACTTCGTCAATTTGGCATGTTTCAATCTGTCATCCAAATAGGGGAGATGAGGGAGAATAGGAGACATTCTTCTATTTGTTTTACATTGTGCGTATGAGGGTTGGGGAAAAATTGGGTTTAATTAAATTATACCCATTAATTCCCCATTACCGCCGCACCACCAAAACGACCCCCAATAAAAACTCCTGATATAGACCACCTTAGGTCACGCCTTGGGTAAACACAATGTTCTGGACTCAACCACAGTCTCAATAATCTAATCTGGGACTCCAAATAGGAGTTATTTAAGTTTCAAGTGAAACTATGAATGCATGAAAAAATATATTTTATATTTTTAACATTGTCGCACCGAACCTCCCCGGGCCCCAGCTTCCCGTGCCGACTCAGCTCCCGGCTCTAGAAATATTTTCTGAAATATTCTGAAGTCATTCAGGTCAAATCCCAAGTCATTATAGTGTACTTGAATTATAGTTGGAACATAATATTAACATGAAATTTTTGTTCTTTTTTTGTTTGATGTTTCTGGTAGGGGAGGGATTCAATTTTATAAAGTTCCATCAATAACTTATATAATATTTTCCTATATAAACTTTTCATGGAACTCTACTTAGTTGTACTAAGGTTTTGACTCGTGAGTGGTTTTTTGATGATAGGTTATGTGGATCCATGCATTGGTTACTGTCGAATTGTGATAATGAATATACGATGTGCATGGATATATAGTAACCCTTTGTGGCTAGATTCTATAATGGATATCATGGTGATGTATTAGTACAGGCGAGGAGTGCTTGAGATGTGTCTTGGAATAGTCATGAGTTTCTTGGAGAATTAATATACTCTTGAGAGTGTAGAGGGAGGAATGTGGATTTCCTTGGTAATTTAAGATATAAATCACTTGGAGTTATTGTTGTATCATGGTTGTGTTTAGAAGGAAAAATCAGCTAGATGCCTGAACATACTAAATTAAGGAATGGGTTTTTATGGGATATCAATAGGTGAACCTAGATGGATGGGTCTAGGATGGATAGATAATGGGTAGATGCTTCATTGATTTAGTGACTACTGAGTTTAATCTGATGTGTGATCATATGGATAGCCTAAACTTGAGTTATTTTCATTGGGTTTTGAGAAGGAGAGAACCGAGAGTGCTTTTACATGGGTGTGTAAACATTAAAGAGGTGAATGACTTATCAATTAATCACATGATCCTAGGATAGATGAGATGTGACTCCTGATATCATGAGTTTGGTTACATGATTGGGTCATATGAGATTTTATAGCCGCATGGGTTTCTTTGAGACCAAAATTGATGGTGGTAAATAACAAACGGGTGGTTTTTTTAATAGGTTCACTCTTTCCCTTGAAATAGGAGAGTGGGTGTTGTGTAGTCTCTTGGAAAAGGTTTCGATGTCTGAGATTTGATGTGTGTTGGTTATCCATGGTGCTTGTTTTGGTCATGGGTTAATGAATTAGGTCTTGTATAGGTCCCTTGAGGATTGTTTGGGGTTTAGAAGAACTCGACTGGTGCAACAATGATGATATAGTGGTGAGTACCCTTATCTCCCTATTTCGTAGAGATGAGTCACAATACTATAGTATAATTGGGTATATAGTCACCCATGGGGTGAGAGGACTAACGGAATTGGTCTGATGCCTATGGGCATGGATAATTAGAGATTTAATGAGAATAAAAGGTGTTTCCTCTATGGTTAGAGGGGATATCAGAGTTGGGTCAGAGTGTTGTGATATGGTAGATATAAGAATGAACCTTAACAAGGGTTTTTTGGGTTTTGATGAGTGTAGATCAAAGAGAGAGGCATGTGTTTTATGTCATGACATTTCTAGTTTAATACTCTCATATAAATGTAAGGGAAACCATATGGTGGGAAGTTCTCCATTGGTTGTTCGAGGGTGCGACCCTTTTTGTGGGTGAATTTTTGGTAATATTAATGATGAAATTCCTATTTGAACCATAAGTGGGTAGTAATATATTTCTTGAGTTGGTGACTGGGTATGAAAGGGTTGGTTTCATACATTCATTACATTCAGTTTTTGGCAAGACTTTTTCAATGACCCAAAAATTTTATTGTTCATTATTTTGAGAGGGAATTTGAATTTTTCACCTGTAGCTAGGTCCAATTCATGAATTGGGTTTTGGATCAAGAATTAGAGTATTGGAACACCTTGAGGAATTTTTTAGATGTGTAACAAGGCTTGGTTGGTGATTTGGGTGATTGGGTGGATGACAGAGAAGGGTTGGGATGAATCAGGTGTTATTTTCCATCACAGGTGACAAAACACATTGTAGTCTGATTGGCTTCACCATGGTGGTGTCTACTGGGGAAGCACCATGTTGTATCCAAGTGGTTGCACCATGAGGCTCACACAAGTGGACTCTATATGTCATGACCTTTAAGGGACACACCACAGAGGGGGTGGTTGGGGTTGGGCCCTTTTCCCCTTGGTAGGAAATTGTGCTGCAACCTAGGTACCACATCGTAGAATAGAACTCGTGGGAGACCACCACACCATAGCCCAAGAAAGGTACCCCTGTGGTTAGTTATGCTTTGGATACCATCTTTATGACGTAGAGGGATTTTCATCATCTTAGGTTCATCACCTGAACCAGAGGGTCAGGTTGGCTGCTGGATGACTATCACATTATGTGAGTCCATCTGAACCATTAAAATATTAGAAAAAATAATGAAATATCCTAATGTAAAGTAAAGAAAAAATCACGGTCTAAATTACTTCCCCCCTAAACAAGGGTGACAGAAATATTTCTTTGGTTGTGGCTACACCTGAGCAACAAACTTTGAGATTCTTTGAGGTTCAGTTTTAGGATTTTATGGCCACGACTACATCGTCTCAGGTCTATCTATTGGGGAAAGCTATACCTGTGTGCGTTCTTCATGATTCCAGACATCAAAATCTAGAAACTCAGTGTTTACAGGAACCATTTGGAGCTTTCATTCACTGGGGGAGGCTATACCCATGCTTTTTTGGGGCTTTATGAAGGTTAGTTCAGAGGGAGTGTTTTGACAGACCATTTGTAGGATTTATTTTTAGGAATCCTTTCCTGGAGTGTAGCATTTTGTAGTAGGTGTTCCCACCAAGGTTCAGGATTATACTAGTCTCTTTCTCTGTTAGAAAGAACTTCATGAAATCACATATCAAATTATGCGTTGACATATCTACTGCAAAATTTCACTATGAATTGATAATTGAAATTCCATGTTCCAATTTTCAAAAGATTCAGAAGAAGAGAACTAGGATTTTTAATTGATTTAAACTAAAAATATAATGTTTTTTTTGACAAACAATAATATTGATAGTAAGTTAAAAATTACACTTGGAATTATCATTACAAAAAATCTAGATGAAATTTCATATGGGAATTTTCAATGAGAATTTCCAATGGGAAATTTTGATGATAATTTCGGATGGGAATTTTCCAGTGAGAATTTTCACTGCGAATTTCTAGTGAAAATTTCCAGTGTGAATTTACGGTGTGAACTTCTATTGAGAATTTCCAGTGAGAATTACTAGTTTGAATTTGAAACTACAATTACCAATGGTAATTTCCACTGGATCCAAAGGAAACACCATTTAAAAATTACAAACAACTATGATCTGACACTTTGTGTAGAAAAATTGTACAATATAGAATGACAGTAAGGGACCTAAATATGAATTCTCTACAATATGAAGATGCCATAAATACATTTTATTTAAATACTATTCAAAAAAAATTCTAATTGCTACATGAGAGAGCATAGTAGTGAGGACATTACAAACTTAAATAGAAGTATAGAAATTAGAATCAACAGATATGAAGTCCCAAATTTAGAAGAAATCACCCCATGTGAAAACATTTCTAAAGAAAGCAGTACATGGAGACCAATAATTAGGATAGAGTTTAAACCATATTATTATGCTTATTCATTTTATGTTGCTTACAGAGGCATTGTTGGTTTCAATGTATAGAAACAGTATATTAACAAACATAAAAAAGGAAAAAATCTTAGTAACATCAACATTTTATACATGTATCAAAGAAGGATGCTGAAGAGTAGACAAACATGATGTCAATGTTAAAAAATCCTCCTACAGAAACAAGGACTAATTGTCTAGCACGAATGGGAGTTGTCTACATGTCCAACAACTAGTATGAGTGCACAAAATTTGTTGAGGAGAATAAATGGGCTTTACATTCTCTCGAGACCATGCATTTCATGTGGTCAAAAATACACATTAGTGATTCAAAAAGTACCAAGATGGATGTTAATGACGAAGCTGGTCTGAATCCTGGTGATTCATTTTCACTTTTAATAGTTATTGCAGGTGGTCCAGTGAGTCTTGGATGTACATGAGTGGAAAAAATGAATTATATACGGTCCAAAAGACAAATGGAGTTGAAAATATGTGATTCTAATAGTATATTACAATACCTAGAGAAGAAATCAAGACATAACATGTCATTCATATACTCAGTGCAAGTTAACATGTGTGGTCAAATTAGCAACATTTTTTGGGTTGACCTGAGAATGAAGGTCGATTATGAGCATTTTAGAGACATCATTGTTTTTTACACTACCTTGAACACAAAAAATGATTCAAGGACTTTAGGAGTGTTTGTAGGTATAAATCATCATAAAGAGATTGTAATTTTTGGTGCAGTATTTTTATATGATGAGACTGTAGACTCATTTAGTTGGTTGTTTTGTAGATTTGTTGATTTCCATGGGGAAAAATCTGGAGACAATTTTCACAGATCAGGATACAGCTATGTATAAAGCCATTGGTTTGACACTATCAAAAACAAGGCATGACCTATGAACTTGGAACATAATGTAAAATGGCATGAAACACTTGGGCCATGTAATGAAAGATGACTCGATAGTGTTGGAAAATTTGAAAAAAATGCATGTATGGAGTTGCAAAGATTTCAAAATTTGAAACAATATGGAAAGAAATATGAATACATAATATTGATACAAATTCAACATGGATAGAATATATGTACAAAGTCAAAGAAAAATTGGCTTTTTGTTTTATGAAAACTGCATTGACATTAGGAATTTGAATCGTACAGTTAAGTGAAGGTTTCAATGGTGTATTAAAGGATTATTTTAATCATAAAATATGTGTCTTGTAATTATTCTAACAATTTGAGCATGTGTTGGAGAAAAATCGGTATCGAGAAATGAAAGTTGAATTTTCTAGAAGGGAAAAGCTTCCACACAATAATTTTCCATATCATCCAATCATGGTTCAAGCAAGTCATCTATACACTCAAAAAATATTTGATATTTTTTAGCATGAACACCAACTATGTGGTTCTTGTTTCCTTAACTTTTGTAATGAAACTATTTCTAAAAAATTGTATATTGTGGAAATGAAAGGTTTGTCAAATGAGTTTACAGTAGAAGTGTACCAACAATCACCTGTCAGAATTGGTTGTACTTGTCTGAAACTTGAATGTTATAGATATTTGTGTTTTCATGCACTAAAAATATTGGAAAGGTTAGACATGCAGTCTTTTCCAGTGTTTTATATCCATAAGAGATGGACAAGACATGCCTATGAAATCTAGTTGGCAGAAATCACAATTAATCATGTTGAAGAGGATATGGTAGCAAGAAAATCTCAATGTTACCAACAGTTAACATGAATAGAAATAAAACTTGTAACATAATCCTATGAGTTTGAACAGGGATATTGAATTGGAATGTCAAATATGAACAATTATTCCAGGGAATTGCAGGATGCTAATAATAATGTACCCTCAAAATGTAGTCAATAATAATCTAACAATAAATGTCGAAAACACTCTAAAACATCATTCAAGAAAAAATATAAAAGGAAAGGAGGTGATAGGATGAAAAATTTTCTAGATCAGGCAAAAAAATGCATGAAAAACTAATGCAAAATCAGAAATCAAGAGACCACAAAACTGGTATTTCATTGTTATTATTTACTTATGTTATTGAACTAATACATTTTTTTTTATCATGAATAAAAAATGTTATAATGTTATTGCACAGAAAAACTAAAAACCCATCAAATAGTGGTTTTAATGGGCATCCTATCACATATGTCAATGTAAGTATTGTACAGTAGGTTACAAAACATTTGATATTGAAACCCACATCATATCACTTAAAATAATGTGATATTTAAAACCTTATACAATATACATGGTTCTATGTAACCCTTAGTGGTGGTTTCATGGTTGGAAACTCTATATAGCTCTATAACTTGTTGATAGTAAATTGTGGAACAACTAGAAAAATCAAAACCTCTACATTATAGCCCACTAACCACACAGTAGAGTCTTGGGATAAGAAATTTTTTATAGAATCATGTTAATGGAATTTTTAATCACTCTAGACTATAGATATCACACAACATTATTGGGTCATAGATCATAATAAATTTAATTTTTTTGTCACACTGCCATTTATTCAAACTCCATGGCATAGCCATGGTTCCACAACACAACATTGCTATCATTTGAAATTTTGGAATTTGATGGTTAGATAATGACGCAAGGATGCACTTCCTATTTAAAATGTGGGATGAAAATCTTACTCCATGTTGTATTATTATCTCTTCGCTATTTTCAATTCATACTGTTATCATTCTCTAGGGGTATTTTAGAAATTCTCACAAATATTTAAATGTGGTTCCTATCCCTTTTCCATCCTTTGTAATTCCTCAACTCCACTCCATTCCCCATTTTTTCTATCATCTTCCTCATCAATATCTAAATATTTGTACCCCTTTATTCCTAAACCACAACATTTATTGCAATAGAACTTCCCTTATTATTAAAATACCTCATAGTAATATGTGTTTGTACACCTCAGAATTTAATTTCCACCATTCCATTGGTGAAACATGCATGAACCCCCTATCCCGAATACACTATTCTATCCACACTATAGTCTGAATCCACCAAGTCAGCCTCTAGTTCTTCTAAGTATTCTTACTCTTATATCCCTAGTTATTCACCCAGCCCACTCACAACACCTAAACTGTCCAAAACCAAATAAAAAATATCTACAATACTAGCCTAGTGGACCATGTGCCAACTATAAAACCACCACTAAGAGTTTTATTGAAAACCACATCATAACACTTCATATAATGTGATATTTAAAACCTTATACAGTAGTTATGTTATTATTTTCTTATGTTATTGAACTATTTCATTCAATGCTATCATCCATAAATAATGTTATAATATTTTTGTAGAGAAATGAAATAGAACCGTTGAATGCTTGCTACCATAATGATACTGTCCTAAATATCAATGTATTTACATATTGTACTGTATCTTCAAAACCTGAAAATTTAAACACAGTTCATAGCAGTTGATATGTTTTCCTATTTGAAATCTTATGCAACACTTTTTTTAGTTATCTTTGTAGTTATTAATATATAATTATTAATGAAATTAGGATCCACCAAGAAGGAATTTTTCACCATTAACGCTAAAATATTCATCAATGGATGAAAATGGGAATGAAAACATAAATATGAGGACTAAGAACTCATTGAAATCATTTCAGAATTCAGTTGATACACAGATTCAACTGCAAATGTCATCACAATATGTAACTTCTATTAAAAATCAGTTTTTATAATTGAATTTGTTTATGCAAATAAGGAAATTGTAAATAGAATCTTGTACATAATCAATGTGGAAATGTACCCTGCCATTTTACAGTGGAAATTTATAGTGGAAATTTCTAATTTGAATTCCCAGTGGCAATTTTTGTGCACAATAAGTTACCATCCAACTAATGGAAGAGAGTGCAAATAAAAATGACACTATAACACCTATAATACTATAAAATATAAAATCAATATCACCCTTACCAAAATATAGATACGAATTATAAAATAACTATTTCCACCCCCTATATAACACCCAATAAAATGATGTAAACAAAACAGGAAATTTCCACCCATAGTTTGGAGTGGGAGTTCTGACTGGAAATTCCCAGTTCAAATTTATATGCACAACCAGTTTCCGTTAAAAGAACTGACCCACAGTTTATAGTGATAAATTCAACTAGGAATTTCCAATGAAAATTCCTAGTTGGAATGTATATGCACAGATGATTTACATTGAAACAACTAACCCAAAATTCGCAGTTCGAATTTGCAATGGGAATTTCCAATGCAAATTCCCAGTTGGATTTTTTATGCACAACCAATTTCCATTGAAAGAAGCAGCTTCAGAGACTACAAGAATAAATACCAGTTTAACCTCTTTCATAATATTAAATATTAAATCAATATAAGCTATATGAAAATGGTAATTTGGATAAGACATTTACCATTTTCACCTAATGTAACACCCAAAAAAGTGATGAAAACCAAACTAGAAATTTCAGTCCATAGTTTTCAGTGGGAGTTTCCACTAGAATGTTTTAATGATAATTCCCTATTAATAATTCTATTCATAACAAGTTTCCAAGTCATTAAAATAACACATTGCATAGTAAAAAGACAAAGAACAAAGAAACACCTATCATAAAAACAATGTTTGTTCATCCTAAAAGGAAATTACCCATTTCCACCCACCAATCACCCACCACCATCACAAAAATTCACAATATTTATGTTTTTTATAGGAAAAATCTACGAATCAATGAATAATAACCAAATATCTACAAAAAACTGAGCCCCTAATCCCAATCCCAAAAAAATCCACCACCCACCCCAACCGTCACAATAATTGTGAGTTGTTGTGTTTGTATAACAACAACCGAAATATCAGTTTCACTAAAAAATACTTAAGTTGCTTCAAATTTCTCTGGAAGAAATCAAATATGTCCTTGTTGATGCTCCTTTCGTCACAGAATCTAAAGATCGGAAAAGGGAATATTTGAGCTCAAAGTGATTTCAACCTTTGAAGAAAACATCAAAAATCGACAAAGTCATGAACAGAGGATCAAAAGCAAATCCACCGCGCAAGTGATACCACTGCCGCGCAAGTATACTTGCGCGGCTACCTTGGTCGCGCAGGTGACTTGCGCGACCTAATTGGTAACCGCCCAGTAACCGCCCGGGGTCTTCTTTTGCCTATAAATAGACCCTGTGGGCCCCCCATTCGAGAGGATCTTTTTCCAGAAACTCGGATTAAAGCTCCCGACGCCCAAGTCTCTTCTCAAAGCTTCCGGAACACTTCTAAGGTAATTTCTTACCTAGAACGGAATATCTAAAGAGAAGAAGGAAGGCCTAAGTGTTGAAACTTATCAAACACTTGCGCGCCGACTTAATTCCTTCAATATAACTTGCGCGTCCCTTCTCTGGAAGAACCTCAAGAGGATTGTAAAGGGTTTTCTAAAGAGTCGCTCAAGCATTTCAATGCTGGTTGAAAATCGCGCAAGTACACCATATGTCGCGCAAGTATACTTGCGCGACCAATACTTGCACGCCGCCGCAGGACTTGCGCGCCTTTCAAGACTTGCGCGCCCCTATCTTTTTGGGTGCCCATCTTGCCCATTTTACCCCTCTTAAGCCATTTCACCTTTCCTATTCAAGATTCAGTCTTCAAGACACTCTTCAAAACCATTTATGGCATGAATTCTTGATTTGACTTTCTTATCTGAAAGGAATTCTGTGAAATCTCTCTCAAAGTCTAGTGATTTAAATATCCTTATGTCACTAAAATACGGGGAGTTCATTCATTCAACCTCATACTTTAAGATGAGAAAATCCTAACTTGGGTCTCCTTTTCAGGAATAATCCCCAGTTATAAAACCTTTGATCTGGGCATCTTCCTCAGGAGTAAGCCCCAATCAAGTCCTCTAATCTTGGGCATCCTTCTTAGGAATAAGCCCCAATCTCAAATATGGGCATCCTCTTCAGGAGTAAGCCCCAAACCTTAATCCCTAACCTGGGTCTCCTTTTCAGGAATAAGACTCAGTCATAACCTGGGTCTCCTTTTCAGGAATAAGACTCAGTCATAACCTTGGGCTTCCTTTTCAGGAGTAAGCCCCAAGTCCCTTAACCTGGGTCTCCTTTTTCAGGAATAAGACTCAGTCATAACCTTGGGCTTCCTTTTCAGGATTAAGCCCCAAGTCCCTTAACCTGGGTCTCCTTTTCAGGAATAAGACTCAGTCATAACTTGGGTCTCCTTTTCAGGAATAAAACTCAGTCATAAACTTGGGCTTCCTTTTCAGGAGTAAGCCCCAAGTCCCCTTAAAATTCTCTTAACCAGTCATAATTTACCTTTGATTTGGGTTTCCTTTTCAGGAGTAAAACCCAATCATAAGTCCCCTCCTAACTTGGGCATCCTCCTTAGGAGTAAGCCCCAAGATTAGAGTATTCAAATCTCCATGAAGCACATATAACTTTGTGGACCCTGTTCATGGATTTTCTCCCTAAAATTAAATCCTAAACCTTCATCTATCTGGGCAGTCATCCATACATAAGCCCCAAACAAATTCTTATGATTGCATCTTTCATGGAACAATTGTCTAAATTTTACCAATACCTCTTGTTTCTCACACCGAGCATGACTCACGTGAGCTTAGAGTGTAAAAGTAATTATGACATTCATCTTTGAGCCATCAATCATAAACATCATACCCCATTCCTCGAACTACGTGGGTTCTGATTCCTTTTCCAAAACAAAGGATACGTAGGTAGCCCATTTATGGGTTCGATCCCAACTTTGAAATAATCTATGTCCTTCTGAATGACGATAAACTTCAAGTGCCCCACTGAGTGGCTTTAAAACCAGCCTGGTCATCATAATGACCAAGAGACTTTTATATAAATGTTTTGAAGGATACCATTAACCAAGAATCTCTAAACAGATATGGATGATTCTCTATTGATGAAGAACCTCGAATACATATAAAAGATTCTCTAAATTTCTTGCATATTTAATCATTGATTGTTAAAACTAAAGGAAAGCTCATTTTATACTTGGTAATATAATAAGGATTCACGAACATAACTTAAATCTATAAAGAGAGTCCCGGAGTAGACAATAATTCCCCTCAAAAAGGTGTGATGAGTCCGATCTCCCATCCTCTCGACCAATGCAAATTCCTAAGCCTCATCAGTCCACAAGCTAATGAGCGTCTGCCTTTGGAAAGTTGGTCCAAACGGATGTGGAATCATTGGATGTTTCCGGTTCTACGAACAAACCCGCTAGAAATCGATCGGAACGTTTGAATCTCCTATCCAGGAGGTCATCCCCGTAATCCGTGAGGAAACAAAAAATGGTGAACCCGACGTGAATCCTTAACCAAGTTAAAGTGATGTTCTTCTTATTTGTTAGGCCCCTTGGGCCAACAAAGCAATCATTGACATATGCTCATCCAAAAGATGCAGTGGCCAGATTCATCTTGATAATGTCTGTTACATGGAACAGGCACTCTTTTTTCAAGATCTTCTGCAAAAATGGATTTCCTTAAATTCACCCCAGTGAATACTGCTGCTGTGAACACCTCTACTGTGAGGTCTGCTGCTGTGAAAACCAATACTGCTACTCCTGCTGGGACGTCATCCGCTCTGAGGATGACATCACCAACTCAGTGTCTTCAACGCTGTGTTTCTAATGCACTGGTTAAGGAGTACCGTCGCAACGGTACTATCCCAACTCTGGAGGCTGCTCGTCAAGCCCTCCAAGTTAACAACTCTACCTGGTCGTCCGGACAACGGCGGCCAGCAATCAAGAAGCAGACGGTGCTGACTACCGTCTCCAACCGTTTCGGGTCGTTATCCCCGGAACGCAATTTCCATTCACTCCCTTACTCCGAGAAATTGAATGAGCAGGTCCCTCGGGGCCTTAATTCAAAAAGACAGGAGTCCTTACCGAGGGCTCCCATCAACAATCGCCGCCAGACTCATGCGGTAGTGCGCCCTCAACATGATGAGGGTACCGACTCCAGGCATTCAGCTCAGGTTCCTCGAACCCGAGCAGGCAAGATGAACCGCCAGAGACGGAATCCGGTTAACAATAGGCAGGTTGTCATCCCTGCCATCTCCGGAGAAGTCCACCAACCTAACTTGGTGGCAAACAATGAGCAGACATACACACCTTCCCATTTTAATTCAGCTGTCCAGCAGGCTCGTCTGACAGCATCAAGCCGATCCCACCAGGCAATTCCGGCGGAGTACCATAGGCAGGAGCATACACCTGCTTATACATCATCAGTTAGTCAGCAGGCTCGTCTGACTACATATGATGGATCTCGTCAACCGCGTTTGGCGAAGTGTAATCAGCAGGCACATACACCTGCTAATACTAATCAAGCCTACCAACAGTCTCGCTTGGTAGCGCACGGAGAAGTCAGTCGGAAAGCCCCGACGACAAACAGGAGGCAGACTAAACTCTCTGCCTCCACACTTGAGTACTGTCAGGATTCACTGACAGGAAAAGGAGGACAGGAGCAGGCACATACACCTACTCCAAGCCCGGAATGGACGTATATCCCTGTTCCGGCGGCTGAAGTCACCAAACATATTTTGTCAATGGTGAAAGAGCAGAAGCAAATTCCTGGTCATATTCTGGATGCTTGCCAGGATATCATAACAGCTTCAGCATCATCTCAGGGACAGACACATAAATCTATCCCTAGCAATGGAGTGACACATCAACGATTCACTCCGGAACAGACACACACATCTGTTCCAGTCCAAGAGGGTTATGGGGAATACTCCCCCATATCATACGGACAACCAAATCAGGCACATACACCTGATTTGAGCGATGATCGTCAGCCTAACCTGACCATCTTTCCTGATCAGGCACATACACCTGCTCAGAGCAATCACTTTCGTCATCAAGTGGTTTCTAAAGCGAGTAAGAAGGCATCTAATAAAAAGATCCGCCCAGCACAGTCAGGAGATCAAAGGCCAATCTGCAACAAGGCCTTGCTCGATGCTGGAATTCTTGAAGCCCTCAGACATTTATCTTTCGGAATTCAAGATTCTACTCCCTCAGTTCCCAATAACGGGAACATTAATTTTGAAGGTCTTCAACAGACACTTCCTCATGAAGACTTGCTTCATGAAAATTCGGTCAATCTTGAAGTTTCTTCTTCAGATGAGAGCCACAGGAACCCTCTGTGTGGTCAGAAGGCCAAGGAGCAAGATATTTCATCTTTTGCTGTAACCCATCATGACGGTCCTCCTCATGGTGATGAACTTCGCTGCGAAAGTCCTCTCCGCAGTAGTGATTCACGTTGTCTCGAAAATTCTTCAAAAGGCAATGTAGTGACGAGAAATCCCTCCTATCTCGAGGCACTTGCAAACGTAAAACCAGTCATGTCTGATGCTTTACTATCGGCAGGTGAAACTCTTTCTCCATCAGAAGATAGCCTGGGGTTCAGGTTATTCTCCGAACCTTCCCTGGGTCATTCATCTTCCAGCATGAATAGTGATTTCTCTACCAATCTTGTTGAATCCGATGAAGCAACAAGGAAACACCAACTCTGGTCCAAACAGGTAGAAGAATCTTCATTTAATGATAAAGAGGAAATGCTGAACATGAGGAAAAAACTGGCAAAAGGTGAAGTACCAGTCATGTTTTGGCCTTTGGCTGATTCCCAGTACGACATTCCAAAGATGTTGACGGATGATGGAATCCATGATATTCGTCTCAACATATGGAAAACTCTTTGTCAATTAAAGAAGAAGGTATTATCTTACGATGAATATGAAAATCATCTTAAGACAATAGAAGGGTTACAAAGCCAGATTGATTTGACATCTCTATCAGTCTCTCGGTATCCGAAGGCTGAAAAGCAACAGAGAACCCTTCAACGTTCATGCCTTGGCGCACTAAGAAGATTGCGTCAGTTAATTTCCAATGCTCCATCTAATGTTCATATCAGAGGATGGGGTGTTCACGGAGCACTACATTTCACAGTGCTTTCCGGTCAGCAAAGCCCGCCGAAAATGGTCTCATGCAATGTTATTGCCCATGGCCGGCCACAGTCAATGGGCTTTGTTCATAATCAAAAGCTTGCTCGAGATCAAGCTTCAACTAGTTCATCTCAAAATCAAGTATATAGAGAACAGGTTGTTGAATTGCTCCTACATCAAGCAGGCGAGAATATTGCACAAGCCTCTCGTCTGGAGCAAACACGTCATCAAATGACAGAAGTTTCGGAAATCATCCAACGGTCTGTTGAACCAGGTGATAAAAGTGGATACAGGTTAATGCATCCAGCTAATTTCCGAACTAAGATTCGCAAGATCAAGAGAGATTTCAAGAAGATCTCAGACATAGCATGTCAAGAGACACCCCAGCTTGCCAGACTGGGGACTTCTCTAACCCAACCCTCAGAGTCAACGAATGGGATTCGAGGAGTTGAGCAGAAGCAACAGGAACACCCCCAGTCCACTGGACTGGGCACTTTTTCAAATCTTCAATCCCTCCCTCAGAGAAAGTCAGTATTCTCTCGATTAGGGAATAAGCCTCAAGAGGAACGAAGAGCCAAGATGTCAGGAGATTCTCTCCAAGTGACGGTTCTCCAAGAAATTCCTGAGGGATCAAGTCAACGGAATGCCATGTCTCATCATGGACATAGAAGGAGACAATATCACAGAAATGCTGATAGAAAGGATTCCATGCAATATGCATCCATTAATGTCATCAATGCCGTTGCTGCTGATTCACCAGATGAGGCTCAATCAGAGGGATCAGACGAAGAGGTTCCTGCTCAAGAAGTCGCGCACACAGACCTAAATGAAGAAGGTGTGCGCACACGTAATCAAAGGCTTACCCAAAATCTGGGTATTCCTTCAAGTAACCCACTTCCCCCTCTCCGAAAAGGATCCAATAAGGGGAAAGGAAAGAATCAGGTTACTTCTCACCCTTCCTCTGAAGGAGGTCAATCGCTCTCATTAGAGCAAAGATTTGCACAACAGGAGGAAGAAATGAAAGAATTAAGAAGGTTGAATGCAGAACTACTTCAGAGTAGTCTTCTTCTTAAGAATGCTGAAGTCCGACAGCCGAAGGAATTTGTTGTAACTACTGAGATGGATCAAGAATATCCTCCTTTGTCAGTACACCCACAGAGGTCTAATCCTACGGGTCAAACGCAACAACGGTTGGCAGCACTACCATCAGTTGAAGCACCAACCACCACGTCTGTCCAAGCTCCATTCATTGCACCTACCCAAAACCAAGTTCAACCTGACGTTTCTCAAAAGTTAATAACTACTATTGAGTCATTAACAGCTCGGTTAGAAACTATGGAAGGGAAACGGGCGCAAGTTCAACCTGAAAAGAAAGTTTACCCTGAATGGGTAGATTCAATTTCTCCTCCATCCAGTTTTGGAAACCCTATTTTCCCTACTTTCAATGGATCAGGAGACCCTGAACAACATTTGACGCATTACGTATCTTGTTGTGATCCTATGATGGGAACTCCAGAGCAGCAAGAAGCAGTGAAACTCAGATGCTTCGTGCGAACCTTGCAAGGACCAGCTTTTGTCTGGTATACAAGCTTGAAATCCCGGTCAGTCATCGGATGGGAGGATCTTCGTCAAAAATTCCTTCTTCAGTTTAGCTCAACTTTTCCAAAAACGACAGTTTTCGATCTTACAAACTGCAAGCAAAGGGAGAATGAAAGAGTCTCTGATTTCATTGCTCGTTGGAAGGGATTAACATATTCCTTGAGTTTATCACTCCCTCAGGAGGAATTGTTTCCAATCTGTGTGGCAAATTTGCGTGACGAATTACGCACGCCATTGATCCCTGTGAAATACACAGGAGGGTTTCGAGACCTTACTTCAATCGCTCAACAGATTGAAGATTCCCTTATACAGGCTAAGGTTAAATCTCGTATAATTCCATCAGCTCCAGGAAGAAGAATGGGTAAAGCAGAAACTGCTACAGTTATGCTTAAACAGGCACCTATACCTATTTCTACTTCAAAACTTTCATCTTCTCAAAGAGCTCCACCTCCTGAACGCCAACAACAAAGGCTATTTCGTCCAAATGATCAAAAAGATCAACGACGAAAACAATTTGAGGATATGAAGAGTAAAACATACTCTTTCAGAAGTGAGCAAGTTCCTGGTTACTTCATTTCAGCTCTGGAAAATAATTTGGTTCAATTACCAGTGCCCAAGAGGCCAAACAAGGAAGGAGATGAATACCGTCCCAATTATTGTCCCTTTCATCAAATGTTGGGGCATCCCATCCAGGAGTGTTTTGTCTTTAAAGACCTCCTGCAAAAGATGGTCGACTTGGGACAAGTCAAATTGAAGGGTTCTTCAGCTCATGTAGCGTGTATTACCGCTACAGATCCAGAAGAAGGAGGCGAGTGGCAGGAAGTCAAAAGCAAAACTGCGAAAAAATATGATAATTGGATGGTTAGAAAGACAATCAATTGGACCCATTCCATTTTGCGAACACAATTGAAGAAGCCAATTGTGTCTCCTACAAAAGCTGCAGTAAAGCCTCCATCAAAGGACAAATCCTCCAAAGGGCAGCACAATTCAAAGAAGAAAGAGGAATCAGGAGAAGATGAGTATGCATCAAAGCCTAAATTGTCTTTGACTCTGGCAGATTTCATGCCATCTACTTCAAAGCAACGGGCACCGTCCCACCAAACGGCACAGCTTAAACAGGCTAACCAGGCAGAGTCTTTATCAGACAAAGAGTTAATCTTTGGTTCTGTTAATATGATTCAATTAACAGATTCATATTTCAGTCTTGATGAGCCTGAATCCCCTGTATCAAATAAGGGAACCCGAGGAAGTTCTAGAGGTTCAGGATATATGGGAAGACGTGGATCTTTCCGAAGCCACTACTCTAATTCTACCCCTGCTAGCACTGTATACGCAGCAGAAACTCGTGGTAGAGCCCTTCAGCGAGCTCAAAAAGAACAAGCAAGTTCTTCTGCCAATGGCCAACTCAGCTTCGGCACAGTTATTTTGGAAGATAGATTAAATGTTCCATCTTCTTTATCTCAGCAAGTAAATGGATCTAATCAGTCTAATTTTCCAAAACCAAAGATGTTGCCAACTTCAATACAAGATGCATCAGCTTCCAAAGCATCTGCTTCCAAGGTACCTGCTAAACCGCATATTCCTATTGGGAAACGCAGGCCTCTAGATCAAAAGTATGATATATTGAAACACTTGGCCCAAGTACCAGCCAAATTATCAATTTTGGATGCTTTGAATCTATCAAGAGATCTTCAGGAAGCACTCATAGAAGCTTTGTCAAGTCCTCAGGAGTTTGAAGCTGAAATTGCTGCAGCTGAAATTTATCACATAGAGAATAATCCTGCAGAATGCCATGCAGTGATATCTTTTACTGATAAAGATGAAGATGATGTTGTGCATGGGCACATAAAACCTTTGTACTTATCTGGCAAAGTCAATAGTATAGATGTTCAAAGAGCTTTTATTGGCAATGGTTCAGGAGTCAACCTCATGCCCATTCGCACACTTCGTCGATTGGGCCTCACGGAATCTGATTTATCTCCTTCTACCATGATGTTGCAAGGATATGATAAAAATTAACAAGAACCACTGGGAGAAGTTACACTCAGAACTCAGTTTGGAGATCTTGTTTCCAATTCGGATTTTATGATTGTTGATCAGGACTCAGCTTTCAATATCTTACTTGGAAGACCCTTGCTACATCAGCATGCAGCTATTCCGTCATCATACCATCAATGTCTCAAATACTGTTTCGATGGTCAAGTTGGAACATTGTATGGTGATAAGGCCCCGTTCAAGACATGTGAGTCTCAATACATTGAGGCGGAATTTTATCACATGAAGGGAAGAGAAAAATCTACAATGAAGGAAATTACCAAAGTTAATGCTCCATATGGTTTGGAGAAAATTCCAATAAATCCATTTTCACATGTGAGTACAGATTATGTGTTACCTATCAGTCAAATTGACAGAATAGGCCCAAATCAAAATACTCTTATGGAAAGATCCATAATGTCAATTACGGCAATCGAGCCAGACAACATGGGAGAAATTGGTAACTTACCAAGCAGTGATGAAAGCATAAGTGGTGATGTTTTCATTTCGTCTGCTGAAATCCAACAAGTCTATACTTCGCTAATCAGGCCAGAAGAAGTTATAGCAACATCAGAGGTGAATATTGATGTTGATTCTCAATCCATCATCTCCTCTTTAATTCCCAAAGAAGACCCTTTATCATCAATAGGGTCGGAAATGGAAGCTTCTTCTTCAAAATGTGAAAATTTTGACATCTCTTATGGTCATGAGAATTTCATTTTTTCATCTACTTTGCAAGTAGAAACGGAAGAAATAACACATGATGAAGAGGAAGAGGAAGATCTTAGAGATGCTCCTCCAGCATTTGAAGAGGGTATCTCTACCACTATGGATGAACTCAGAGAAGTAAATCTGGGTACAGAGAAAGATCCACGCCCCACTTTAATTAGTGCGGCCATGACCCTTGAAGAACAAGAGATGTATATTTCTTTTCTAAAGAAAAATAAAGATATTTTTGCTTGGAATTATACAGAGATGCCTGGCCTTGATCCTGATGTTGCCACCCATCATTTGGGTTTGCCAAAAGAACATCGAGGATTCAAGCAAGCTGCGAGAAGAACACACCCAACCTATGCTTCCAAAATCGAGGCTGAAGTGGATAAGCTTATCAAAGCTAACTTCGTCAGAGAAGTTCAATATCCCAAGTGGTTGGCTAATATTGTCCCTGTAAAGAAAAAGAACGGACAAATTAGGGTTTGCATCGATTTCAGAGATCTTAATCGATATTGTCCCAAAGATGATTTTCCAGTTCCGATTACAGAACTCTTAATTGATGCGACGGCTGGCTATGAAGTACTTTCTTTCATGGATGGATATTCTGGATATAATCAGATCCGAATGGCCCTAGAAGATGAGGAATATACAGCCTTCAGAGCTCCTCAAGGTGTGTTTTGTTACCGGGTGATGCCCTTTGGTTTAAAGAATGCAGGTGCAACATATCAACGCGCCATGCATCGTATCTTCAAACCTTTTCTAGGGAAATTTGTTGAATGCTATGTAGATGATTTGGTGGTTAAATCCAAACAACGTTTTGATCACTTGGCTGATTTGGAAGTCATATTCCACAAGCTTCGACAACATAATTTGAAGATGAACCCCTTAAAATGTGCTTTTGGGGTAACCTCGGGAAAATTCCTTGGCTTTGTTGTACGCCATCGTGGTATTGAAGTCGATCCTGAGAAGACCAAATCAATCCTTGGTATGTCACCTCCTCAGAATTTGAAAGAATTAAGAGGACTTCAAGGACACTTAGCCTATATTCGGCGTTTCATCGCCAATTTGGCAGGCAAAAGTTTACCCTTTACCAAATTATTGAAGAAAGGAGTCACTTACCAGTGGACTAAAGAATGTCAAGAAGCATTTGATGTTCTCAAGAAATACCTCTTGAGTCCACCAGTACTCATGCCACCTGTTGAGGGTAGGCCTCTTATCCTCTATGTGACAGCTTTAGAGCGATCATTGGGTGCCTTTCTCGCTCAAAAGAATGATGCTGGGAATGAAAATAGTCTCTACTATCTCAGTAGAACTATGCTTGAAGCAGAAACCCGGTATTCGAGTATTGAAAAGTGCTGCCTAGCATTAATCTTTGCAGTTCAGAAGCTGAGACACTACCTGCAACATCACGAGGTCCAATTGGTATCTCGTAATAATCCACTCAAATTCATCCTTAGTCGTCCAATGCTTACAGGACGTCTGGAAAGTTGGGCGGTTATTCTACAGCAGTTCGACATCCAGTATGTGTCTCAAAAGGCAATTAAGGGCCAAGCTCTGGCTGATTTCCTGGCTGAACACCCTTCAGTGGAAGACATGTATTCAGATATCGAACTCCCTGATGAGGAAGTTTTTTCTATTCAAGAGAGTCCTCAAACATGGGAAATGTATTTTGATGGTGCTTCTAGAAGTCCAACAGGGAAGAAAATGGAAAATCCTAAATTCAACAAAGTTGGTTTAGGAATTGTGCTCATTTCTCCAGATAAGGCAGTGTTACCTTATTCCTTTTTGTTGTGGGAAGGTGGTACCAATAATGAAGCTGAATACCAAGCTCTCATTGCAGGCTTGGAGTTAGCACTTCAAGCACAAGTGAATCACTTAAAGTTGAAAGGTGATTCAGACCTGGTAATCAAACAAGTCAATGGGGATTATGCCATCAGAAAAGAAGAATTAATCCCTTTGTATGATTACGTCAGAGAGTTAATGTCAGAATTCCCTTCAGAACCGACATTTTCTTATGTCCCAAGATCACAAAATGCTCAAGCTGATGCACTGGCTAATATAGCCACAGCTTTAGCAGATCCAAATCGGGACGAGACAACCATCGTTATTGCCCACCGTCGTGCAATTTCACCTTATGTTCAAGTCAGAACAGAGGAAATTAATGAAATTAGTCCCATTCCTGAACCGTATGGTCATACTACAGGATGGATGTCACCTATCAAGGAATACCTTCAAAATGGAACACTTCCACCTGATAGAGCCGAGAAAGAACAAATTCGGCGACGTGTGGTTAATTTTACTCTTTATGATGGTCCAAACCACCTCGAGAAAATTCTCTACAAACGTGGTTTTGATGGAGTTCTCTTCAGATGTATTGATGGTGAAGAGACAATGGCTATCATAAAAGAAGTGCATGCAGGAGTCTGTGGTGCCCACCAGTCTGGACATAGATTGTCTGATCAAATTCGAAGGCTTGGATACTTCTGGCCTTCAATGATACAAGATTGTGTTAATTTCACAAAGAAGTGTCATTCATGCCAAATATATGCCAACTTCATTCATCAACCTCCAGAGTTGCTTCATACAGCTAAATACTCATGGCCATTTTCCACATGGGGAATGGATGTGGTGGGACCTTACCCTTCAGCTACGGCCAAGCAGTTTAAGTACATTCTTACTGCTACTGATTTCTTTTCCAAATGGGCAGAGGCAGTACCTCTCAAAGAAGTCAGTTCTAAATGCATTGTTATCTTCATCAAGTCTAACATCATTACTAGATTTGGTGTCCCTCATACCATATTGACGGACAACGGCACCAACTTATGTTCTTCTGAGGTAAAGAAATTGTATCAAGAATACAACATTAAGTCCAACCATTCATCTCGATATCATGCAGCGGCTAATGGCCAGATAGAGGCCTTCAACAAGACTCTTTCAAATATACTGCAAAAGATGGTAGATAAATATAAGAGGTCATGGCCTGATAAACTCTATCATGCTTTATGGGCTTATCGGACTACCACTCGCAATGCAACGCAGTCTACTCCATATTCATTGGTATATGGAACAGAAGCAGTCTTGCCAATTGAAGTTCAATTTCCCTCACTCAGAATAGCCATTTGTGATCAGTTATCAACAGATGAGCAATCCCAAAAACGGTTGAATGAATTGGAACAGTTAGATGAGAAGAGATTGTGCACTTTGCACCACTTGGAAATCTATCAGAATCGGATAGCACGAGCTTTTAACAAAAAAGTTCGTCTTCGTTCATTCATTCATGGAGAATTGGTATTGGTTCTCAGAGCACCAATGATACCAGGAAAGAAGCCTCCCAAGCTTGAACCAAAATGGGAAGGACCTTATTCAATACATAAGGTCTACTCCAATGGAGCGTATTCTCTGATCTCAATGGATGGAGAACACATCACGACTCCAACTAATGCCAGATTTCTGAAGAAGTATTTTGTATAAACACAAAATATTATTCCCAGAACCAAGACTCTTACAATTGGTTCATACAGCAATGGTCCAGTATGACCTTAAACTGCAACTTCGTCCAACATGACGTTAAACTGTGTCACCTTCAATGTCCTACATGACATTAAACTGTACAGAAGTTCCTTATCTGTCCGAGATGACATTAAACTATATGTTGTCCTAGCAACATGACATTAAACTGTGTGGCACTTCCAACGTCCAGCATGACGTTAAACTGTAAAAAAGTCCCCAGAACTGATATCCTCATATTTGTTCACCTTAGTCCTAGTTACATGACTTTAAACTGTACAGCACCAGTTAGTCCTAGCTACATGACTTTAAACTGTACAGTAATGGTCCAGTATGACCTTAAACTGCAAATTCGTCCCACACGACATTAAACTGTGAAAAAGTTCTCTAAACCGTCTAGCATGACCTTAAACTGCATCATCCCTGGTCCATGTATATGACCATAAACTATTTGCAAATCCCTTATGTCCAGCAAGACGTTAAACTGTGACGTCCTAACTACATGACGCTAAACTGTATAAAAGTCCCTCACGTCCGGAAAGACGTTAAAACTATATAATCATCAAAGGTCCAACATGACATTAAACTGCACCATCCACGGTCCATGCATATGACCTTAAACTATTCGCACTTTCGTCCGACATGACGTTAAAATGGTACACTCTTTTGTCCTTACTGCATGACATTAAACTGCACAGTCCCCCTTTTTCGTCCAATATGACGTTAAACTATATTGTCCTCATCGTCCTAACTACATGACGCTAAACTGTATAGAAAGTCCTTGATATGTCCTACATAACATTAAACTGTTATTTTGTCCCTGCTACATGACACTAAACTGTGCAGCACCAATAGTCCTAACTGCAAGACTTTAAACTGCATAGTCCCTTTTTTATGTCCTACATGACATTAAACTGTGCATCGTTAAGGTTGTTATTCCCTCTTGTTTCTCACACCAAGTATGACTCACGTGAGCTTAGAGAGAACATCAACCATAACACTCCCTTTGGGCCACTAACCATGTGTAAGTCCCAACAACATTTTTTATTAGATCATTGTCCCCAAGAATAACTTGATCATTGATTCATTCTTTAATTGAACTACACGGACTTTGATCCTTGCCCTCCAGGCTGGGTATGTAGGCAACCTCCCAGGGTTCAAGCCCAAAAACAATCTCTTCACATCGGTTCACCACCATCTCATATGATGTTGATTCGTGAAACCGCCCCTGGAATCAATATCTTTACATTGATTCACTTTCGTCCTTGTTATATGACGTTAAACTATACAACACTTTTGTCCGGTACGACAATAAACTACAATATTCTTTGATCTACTCACTTGAGAGAGAACTATTATTGACATTGATTTTTCAATCATGTTTCATTTCAAAAAGACTACGTGCATACATGGTAATGCCTAAATTTTTTATCTCAGGTTAAACCATCATTGCACTAAAGTTCCCTTTCACCCTTCACATGTACGAACCAAATTTGTACAAAGGGTAGTTCTAGAACTACGTGGGCTTGATTCCCATCCTTATGGGATACGTAGGAACGTTCGAGTATCCCTCGAATCCAGCCCCAAGTCTTTTGGGCCTAACCCCAAATTTCACTTTCAGTCCCTTGGCTGAAAAGTCCTCATGAAAACACACACTGTGTATTCATTATTATGGTCCGAATTCTATGACCCTAAACTAAGATCACTCATACTTTCGTCCTGCACGACGTTAAACTGCATTTCAAGAACTACGTATGGCTTGATTCTCATTCTTATGAGATACGTAGTGAAGTCCAAAATTTCAATTTAGGACCCAGCCACAACATGATTATGGTTTTCATTGACCTATGTATCTCTATATACATTGGACAATACCCATCTTTATGTATTATAATCCTAACCTTAAATATTTTCAGATCTTCATAACCCTTTTCATGACTTCTAGTCACAAAAATGTCAAACTTCTGAGAATTCTTTTGCCTGACTATGCAGCACGTGCCCATAGGTGGCCTTGCATAAACAGTCCACATAACAGACTTGTCAACCAAAAGATGCTATTTTATTTGACTATGCAGCCAATGCCCATAGGTGGCCCTGCATATTTCAACCCCCTAACGGGTTTTGTTAAATAATAATAACTTCATTCTTGGGAAGAATGCCTCTTTTGTCCTTATTTGTCTTAAACGACAGTATGTAGGGATCCGCAAAAATAGCCATCCTTAACGTATTTGTCCCATATCCTTTTTCATGATCTGAAAGTATTCAAGTCTATGGTTTATTCTTCTTCCCTACGTTTGGGTCAGACCTTCGTAGGAGTGATGTTCATTCAGTTCTTCGATATTCTTGTTTGGAAATATCTTCTCCATATTCAAGTACCTCTTTCCATACAACAAACTCAATGCTTTAGAAAATTTGAATCTCCATAAACTTTCACTAGCTTTTAGCACTAGGAAAGTAAATTTCTGGGAGTTCTTTTGCCTGACTATGCAGCACGTGCCCATAGGTGGCCTTGCATAAACAGTCCACATAACAGACTTGTCAGCCAAAAGATGCTATTTTATTTGACTATACAGCCAATGCCCATAGGTGGCCCTACATATTTCAACCCCCTAACGGGTTTTGTTAAATAATAGTAACTTCATTCTTGGAAACTACTTCTTCTAATGCCTTTTAGCTCTTTTTCATATCATTCCTCAGATTCAAATATTCTTAAGCCATAGTTTACATTTTTTCCCTCATACTTGAGTATGGTAATATGTTTTCAGATAAATTGTCAAGGAATTGAATCCATTTTTTTAATCCATTTTCAGTCAAAGCTATTTCGACCTTAAACATTAGCCCCTTTATGTCCGGCGTGCATGACTTTAAACTGCCCACAAAAGACAAAGGAACTCTGAATAAAAGTCAAGTTCCAACACACTTGCGTGCTTCCCTCTGTGCCCTGAAGACTTGCGTGCCCCCTTTTCCTTTGAATGTATTCAATTTCCTCAGAGTCAAATCCTCATTTCTTTCCGGATCCAACTCTGAGGGGGGACTTTTGTTGACGCTCCTTTCGTCACAGAATCTAAAGATCGGAAAAGGGAATATTTGAGCTCAAAGTGATTTCAACCTTTGAAGAAAACATCAAAAATCGACAAAGGCATGAACAGAGGATCAAAAGCAAATCCACCGCGCAAGTGATACCACTGTCGCGCAAGTATACTTGCGCGGCTACCTTGGTCGCGCAGGTGACTTGCGCGACCTAATTGGTAACCGCCCAGTAACCGCCCGGGGTCTTCTTTTGCCTATAAATAGACCCTGTGGGCCCCCCATTCGAGAGGATCTTTTTCCAGAAACTCGGATTAAAGCTCCCGACGCTCAAGTCTCTTCTCAAAGCTTCCGGAACACTTCTAAGGTAATTTCTTACCTAGAACGGAAGATCTAAAGAGAAGAAGGAAGGCCTAAGTGTTGAAACTTATCAAACACTTGCGCGCCGACTTAATTCCTTCAATATAACTTGCGCATCCCTTCTCTGGAAGAACCTCAAGAGGATTGTAAAGGGTTTTCTAAAGAGTCGCTCAAGCATTTCAATGCTGGTTGAAAATCGCGCAAGTACACCATATGTCGCGCAAGTATACTTGCGCGACCAATACTTGCGCGCCGCCGCAGGACTTGCGCGCCTTTCAAGACTTGCGCGCCCCTATCTTTTTGGGTGCCCATCTTGCCCATTTTACCCCTCTTAAGCCATTTCACCTTTCCTATTCAAGATTCAGTCTTCAATACACTCTTCAAAACCATTTATGGCATGAATTCTTGATTTGACTTTCTTATCTGAAAGGAATTCTGTGAAATCTCTCTCAAAGTCTAGTGATTTAAATATCCTTATGTCACTAAAATACGGGGAGTTCATTCATTCAACCTCATCCTTTAAGATGAGAAAATCCTAACTTGGGTCTCCTTTTCAGGAATAATCCCCAGTTATAAAACCTTTGATCTGGGCATCTTCCTCAGGAGTAAGCCCCAATCAAGTCCTCTAATCTTGGGCATCCTTCTTAGGAATAAGCCCCAATCTCAAATATGGGAATCCTCTTCAGGAGTAAGCCCCAAACCTTAATCCCTAACCTGGGTCTCCTTTTCAGGAATAAGACTCAGTCATAACCTGAGTCTCCTTTTCAGGAATAAGACTCAGTCATAACCTTGGGCTTCCTTTTCAGGAGTAAGCCCCAAGTCCCTTAACCTGGGTCTCCTTTTTCAGGAATAAGACTCAGTCATAACCTTGGGCTTCCTTTTCAGGATTAAGCCCCAAGTCCCTTAACCTGGGTCTCCTTTTCAGGAATAAGACTCAGTCATAACCTGGGTCTCCTTTTCAGGAATAAAACTCAGTCATAACCTTGGGCTTCCTTTTCAGGAGTAAGCCCCAAGTCCCCTTAAAATTCTCTTAACCAGTCATAATTTACCTTTGATTTGGGTTTCCTTTTCAGGAGTAAAACCCAATCATAAGTCCCCTCCTAACTTGGGCATCCTCCTTAGGAGTAAGCCCCAAGATTAGAGTATTCAAATCTCCATGAAGCACATATAACTTTGTGGACCCTGTTCATGGATTTTCTCCCTAAAATTAAATCCTAAACCTTCATCTATCTGGGCAGTCATCCATACATAAGCCCCAAACAAATTCTTATGATTGCATCTTTCATGGCACAATTGTCTAAATTTTACCAATACCTCTTGTTTCTCACACCGAGCATGACTCACGTGAGCTTAGAGTGTAAAAGTAATTATGACATTCATCTTTGAGCCATCAATCATAAACATCATACCCCATTCCTCGAACTACGTGGGTTCTGATTCCTTTTCCAAAACAAAGGATATGTAGGTAGCCCATTTATGGGTTCGATCCCAACTTTGAAATAATCTATGTCCTTCTGAATGACGATAAACTTCAAGTGCCCCACTGAGTGGCTTTAAAACCAGCCTGGTCATCATAATGACCAAGAGACTTTTATATAAATGTTTTGAAGGATACCATTAACCAAGAATCTCTAAACAGATATGGATGATTCTCTATTGATGAAGAACCTCGAATACATATAAAAGATTCTCTAAATTTCTTGCATATTTAATCATTGATTGTTAAAACTAAAGGAAAGATCATTTTATACTTGATAATATAATAAGGATTCACGAACATAACTTAAATCTATAAAGAGAGTCCCGGAGTAGACAATAATTCCCCTCAAAAAGGTGTGATGAGTCCGACCTCCCATCCTCTCGACCAATGCAAATTCCTAAGCCTCATCAGTCCACAAGCTAATGAGCGCCTGCCTTTGGAAAGTAGGTCCAAACGGATGTGGAATCATTGGATGTTTCCGGTTCTACGAACAAACCCGCTAGAAACCGATCGGAACGTTTGAATCTCCTATCCAGGAGGTCATCCCCGTAATCCGTGAGGAAACAGTCCTACTCTCAACATTGACCTCCAACATACTCCTTCCAGGATCATTTAAGAAATACTGCACCATAAACAAGCTTTTCTCAGTAACTTCCTTCTTTGTCAAACTCTCTGCCACTGTAACACCAGTATCCAAACACTCCATCACACAACAAATAATCACACCACAATCCAAACTATAGTCTCCTTGTTGTGGGGTCTTCTCAGTTGTCATTTCCCATTTCCTGTGCTTCACTTTTTTCAGCATGATCTCCACACAGCAAGTCTTCCAAATATTATTTATGTAAAAAACGACAATCATCACACCATATTTCAATGTATTATGAATTTTCATGCACATTATATATGACCTTACCACACTAAATACATATTTTATAAATGGATCACCTAGTCTAGTTTCTCTAATAGGTTTCATGGAGTTGTAAAATCTAAACACCCGATTTTTCAAATCCATAACTAAAAAAGTCCATTGAATGCTATCAAAGTTTACTAAAAAAAATAAAAAATCGGAGTTTTTCATATTCTCAACTACTACCCACTTAAAAAAGGTCTCTTTTATGTTCTTATTATATGAATAAATAATACCCTACATGCCAATAACAAAACAGAATATAAGAATTTACTCATGGTTTACTTCAAACATGGAATACATAAAACAAAAATATGGAAAAATATAATCTAATAGTTTTTCAAAAAAAACAATCTTATAATTAATGTTCTTAGCATGAAGGAAAAACTTATCACTTATCTAATGCCAGCAATACTGCGAAGACAATATTTTTCTTGAATAATAACGGTATACGAATCAATGAAATGTGTCCAAAAAAATAACTCAATAAGAACTAAAAAAAAGAAAGGTGATTAAAAAAATTTATATAAGACATACCATACTACACATGCACCCCTTGTTTAATAAATCAATAATATATTTCATATTGATCTGATATGAGTTTTCAGTAGATTCCCAGACAACACCACTATTTTTATGGAAAGTCATTTATATTTTTAGTAAATAGTAAAATATGATACAATATATTCTAAATACATAAATAAATAATATTACCTCTCTCCATTAGTATCAAGGAGCATAGAAATGATCCTTATATCATGATATGTCACTATATTATGCTACTTCACCCACCGAGGAAATACTTGGGATAGTTTGGGGATCATTGACGATCTCTTTTTAGCAGTAAGTTATGGATATATGTAGGGAGATTGACACTTTGACTTCCTTGATCTACTATTCACACCTCTAACCAATGAGGTATTTATATTAGAGGTAAAATAAGTTGCAGTGGGCTTCAAAACACATTTTCCTTCATCCATACGAAGTTCTTCATTCACATACTCCTCCTCCTCACCTACATCTACATTACCCACTTCCTTCATCTCATCTACAACAGTTTACTATATGATTCCCTCAATAGTAACAGTTGAATTCATGTTCTTTTTAAATTCAATCTCTTGAATCTGAACATTCTCTAACACATATTCTCCCCCCTCACTAATAACTACTTTCATCTCTTTCTTATCCTTTATCTTTAGCCATTCTATCAAAATAAAAATCTATGTATTCTTCACTTTTAATTGCACATCTAGTTTTTTAACCTTCTTGTTTGGCTTCACATTCTCTATATACAGTTCAAGAGTCTCATCCTTTGAAACATTTTGTGCTTCTCCTTTCATACTTAAATGAAGTTTTTTCCTTCAAAAACCTACTGAACAGGTTCTTTACCCTCACAAGGGCTTGACTGTAGCTTGCAGCTCTTTCTTGGGGTCCTTTGAATCTATAATGGATAGTGAAAACAAATATTTATATTTCATAAATTAATATGAAAATAAAGGGCTGCTCGAAAAATTAAAATAGAAACAATACCTTGGTACATTCCTATAGAGAAACAACAACATCTTGTAAACTCCACCGTATGAATAATGGTGCACCCTCTCTTTTGGGAAGAACATTCCCAAATTTCTCAGAAAACCAATAGTGTAACATTTAAAATTATTAGGAAATGGTCAACCAACATGGTGAAAGAAATCATTTAAATAAATTTGAAGACCTTACTAGTAAACAAAAAACACAACCAATAACTTTTAAGGGAGTTTTGAAAAAAAAAATCACTGATGTGAGAAGCTTCTTGTGAATAATATCAGCCCAAGCATAACTCTTCACTTTTGATACATCTTAAAAACATGTAACAAAATTACAACCAATATAAGAAATAGATGTTTGGAAAAATAATGTCATGCACGAAAATAAAGAAAGCAAACAATCCACACTGGAGAAGTCTTACTCCTCAGTAGCTTCAACAGCCTCAAGAATTTCCCTCTATAACATACCTTGGGACAATAGTCGTCCAGTATTAGAAAACCTCCTCATCAAAAATGCATAACTATTAAGCCATAATGTATAAGAGAAAAACATAGTTAAGTCGCCATCCTTAATGCTGAATATATGTGAAATGTCAACAACTCTTAAATCCATTAGCTTACTAGTTGTCTCAAACATTCATAAATCAACATTAAACCTCTATAGTGAAAATAACACAAAACCAACAATTTTATTACAATAAAAAAATGGCAGTAGGTTATCAATAAACACTTTAAAAAACTTCCAAAATGACATCCTTTGAAGATATTTAATGTGATTTTCATTAATCTTAGGCCTAATGTCATTATAAAAATTTAATATCACAGTCATCAAAGACTAATAGTGGTTTCTAGCTGATGTAGATACTTCTTCTTCCATAAAAAAAAATATCCCTAAAAATTGTAATTAAGAAAATTTGAATATTTATATAAGGCATAAGATTCGAAACATAAAACTGCCACTGAAAATTTCAACTACAAAAATGTGACATGGCTTTGAATCAGTACATTCAAATAAGTAGACCAATTAAAATTCACTATGATAATCACATAAGAAATTTCTAGTTCAAACTAACATTGGATATCCTACTAAAAATCATATTTCAAATTATAGTCGAATATAATATTGAATTTACACTCATATTAGCATTTTACAGTGAAAACTTACAATAGGAATTCACATTGGAAATTTCCAATGGGAATTTCTAGGTAATTTTCACTAGAAATTTACACTAGGGATTTCTAGTGGGGATTTCTAGTGGGGATTTCCAATGTAAATTTACAATGGGGATTTATAGTGAGTATTTACAATGTGCATTTCTAGTGGATATTTCTGGAGGCGATTTTTAGTGGGGATTTCTAGAGGGAATTTACAGTGGGAATTTCCTGTGGGGAATTACACCAGGAATTTCCTGTGGAGATTTACAGTGGCCATTTCAAGTAAAGATTTATAGTGGGGATTTTTACTGGGGATTTACAGTGGAAATTTACTATGGGAATTTCTGGTGGGGATTTATAGTGGGGATTTACAATGGGGATTTATAGTGGGAGAATTTTCAGTGGGAATTTCCAATGGGAATTTTGAATGGAAATTTCCTATTGGAATTTTCTAGTTGAAGAATTTCATATAGGAATTTTCCAGTGGAAATTTCTAGTGGAAATTTCTAGACACAAATGCCAGTGGGAATTTCCATTGGAAAATTTACCACTAGGAAGTTCCATTGGCTATTTCTAGTGGAAAGGTCAAGTAGGAATTCAACACAAAAAATTGCAGCCATTGCAAAATTACAACTAATTAAATTGTAAATTATTAAGTACTTAATAACTATAAATAAATTTAACTATGAAATTCTTCTGGGAATTGAAAGTAAGGATTCTAAGTGGGATATCTAGGTGGGAATTTCCAGTGGGAATTACCACTGGAAGCTGCAACAGGGAATTACCAGAAGGAAATTGAACTATAAATTCCCAGTTTGAGTCTCTAGTGGGAATTCCCAATGAGAATTTAAAGTGTAAATATAGAGTGTTAATTCCCTTTTAGAATATCCAGTGAGAATATCCAACACTCAAGTCAGAATTCTAGTGGCACAATTTCAATACATTCTATAAAATGTTATGTAGTTTCAAATTATAATTTCATAGCAATGAGAATTTCTAGTGGAAATTTCTAGTGGGAATTTCTAGAGGGAATTGTCAGTGAGAATTACCACTATAAATTTCACGTGGAAATTCACAGTGGAAATTTTAAAACTAAATTCCCACTGTGAATTTCTAGTCTGAATATCGAGTGGTAATTTGAGGCACAAGTAAAAATTCTAGTTGTATAATTTCAATACATTCTAAAATTGTTATGTAGTTCCAAATTATAATTCCATAGGAATCCGAATTTCCTGTAAGAAATTCTAGTGGGAATTTTCAGTGGGATTTACCAGTGGAAATTTTCACTGGTAATTCTCAATAGAAATTTCAAGTGTAGATTTCCGGTGCGAATTCCGGGTCTGAATATCTAGTGAGAATTCCCAAGGAAGAACTCAGAATTATTGCTCTTTATTTTCAACACATTCTAAAAAGTATTATGTAGTTCCAAATTATAATTACATAGTAATCCGATTTTCCATAGGCAAATTACAGTGGGAAATTTAAGTAGAAATTCACAGTAGGATTTTCTAGTCAGAATTCCCACAGGAAGTTGCAATTGGGAATTCCCACTGAGAATTTTGAACTGTAAATTCCCAGTTCGAATTCTTAGTTGGAATATCCATTGATAATTTCCAACACACAAGTTAGAATTATAGCTCTATAATTTCAAAAGATTCTATAAATTATTATATAGTTCCAAATTATAATTGCATAGCAATTTGACTTCCCAGTGGAAAGTCCAGTGGAAATTTCATGTGGTAATTACCAATGGAAATTCCCACTAGGAATTCCTAGTGGGAATTCCAGTGGGAATTGGTAGTGCAAATTGCCACTATGAATTTCCAGTTATAATTTTCACTGGGAAATTCAAATAGGAATTCAAGACCAAATCAGTATGAATTTTATCTCTAATATTAAAAGTGACATAAAAGAAGCACTGAGAAAAATAAATTATAAATTTCACTCAAATATTCCTTTATAGAAATTATAGGAACAAAACTAAGTTTCAACTTAAATATTAAAAATTCAACATCACATACTAAATAAACCAAAACATCACATTTAGACTATTCTAATAACTCAAACAAACAAAACCAAACTAAGATAATATTAATCTAGATTTATCCATATCTGCTTAAGTTTTACAAACAAAGAAATACCACAATATCCCAGAATTTGTGATAAAAAAATCTCACAAACATGAAGAAATCACATAAACCACCTGTCATCTTCCATCATTGGCGGTAGAAAACTAAATTTGGCCAAGATATTCACAGATGGTTTCACCAAAAAAAATTCATCATATTAGAGGAGGGATGCTCGAAGGGCTTAGCTAAGGATTTATTCATCGGTGATGGATCTTCCAATGTGTTCGCCCTCAGGTCTCCCCCAACAGCCTCCTTGAGGTTCCCTTCGAGTTTTACCGATAGGTTTGACGAGACCTTCACTGAGAGATATAGTTGGCCACACATTATACAAGGGATTTGGTAAGGGTTTTGCGAGGGTTTTAACGGTGATAGATATTCCAATTCATTCATCAAGGTTTTCACTTGATAGCCTCCCTTAGGATTTCCTTTGAGTCTCGTCGACAGGTTCATCTTAGATGCAGCAGACAACTTTTCTGAGGGTTTTGACATCGAGGTTCATGCAGAACTCCGACAGACACATTTTTTCAAATTTTGACAAAATTCCCCTTGTGGTTTAGAAAACCCATTTCTAATTGAAGGGCTAAAAAATTTTATAGACATGTTTCAGGCATCCAACCGTCAACCTAAGGGTGAGGTTGACGACTGAACCTGAGACAATAATTTTCCACCGTAGAGATAGCTTGGGCGGTGGGTGTTGTGTTGCAACCCCTCAAGTTTTGTCACAACCTACCCTAGGAAGGGGCACTACGTTGCAATTCCAGGGGGACTTATCACAATACCCCCTCCCCCCCAGACAGTTTTTTAGCAGGCGTGGAATAGTAATTTACTAGTAATGCCCCTTTTTACGCTCTAATAAAAGTTGTTTCAAGTGACTAAATTCATTAAGAGAGATAAGTTAACTGTAGAAGATGATATGAATGATTGGGTCTACTAATCAACTAAAATAATGTATTTTCATTAAGGTGATATAGCATCAGTAATTGCATATACATATTTGTAATTTTTCATAAACTATAGTGGGGATTTTTAAATCAGTGAATATGAGAAATTAAAATGTGGAACCTAGAAATTTTGGTAGGGTAACTTACTAAGACTGACTCCAGATAGTAGGATACTCATATAGGGGCATGAGCTATATCCTCAATGAAGGGGATAGGGTTGAAGATGAATTGAGGAAAGATAAATTTTTACTTGACGAATAATATTTTCAATTTCTCCTTCACTTTTTCTTCTTATGTTTCTCAATTATTTTACTTGTATCTATTTTTTCTAAGCATGAACTTTTTGGGGGGATCATGATTTCAGTTTTTTAATAAATCAATATCACTTAGTCTTTTAATTCTTGGTTATGTTCATTATTTTTTTATTTTTTTTACTTTGATCTAGCCTTATTCTCAATTGATGTAATGAAAATTGAAAATCACTTTAAATCTATTTTGAAAAATATACTTTCTGTAAAATATTGACATATTGGGAAGTATGAATAATAACAAATGAACATTCATGGTTTCATAATAGTGAGAGTTGTGAATAACCCTCGATCACCTCATTTTCTCTCTCCTACATGAAAACTTATATCTCGACATAGATTAGATTTTATTCAGTGGTAGCTATAAATCTTAATAAAGGTTGTAGGAACTTCTTGTGGTCAAGTATTCATGCTATGATTAATCTTTTCTTTTTAAAATCACCTCTTTAGAAATCTTCTCAGTTGAATTCCCATGAAATTTTTTAGCATGATCTTACTCCTAACTTAGATTAGGTCTAACCCATTTAACACTTCATTTACACTTCATCCATTATTTTATTCAATGTTCATGAATCTCTCATTATTTTAGTCCACTTTTACAGTAGAATATGTTTTAATAAATCCCTTACTACAACTCACCCTCTTGCCTTGGGTTCTACCCTACTCACCTTATACTAGGGTAATATGAAAATATAAATTTTATTTTCCTGATGAGAAATGACACTGTCAAAAATTGGAATCATTTATAGAGAAGTAATGTGTTTAATTTCTTAGATTAATTTAAAAAATAAAACACAAATAAACAAAAAAAATTATTAAAAAATCTATTGATCTTGAATAGTGCTTGTCTAACTAAAAAATAATCATGTTTGCTACTATTAACAAATCTGAACCCTGAAAATGCTTACTGGTCATTATGTTTTAATCCTTGAAAGTAATTTTTTTCTCTATAATCATTGAAATCAACCACTGGTTGTTTGTGATTCATTTTTAACTTTTTATCTTATTTTGGGACTCGTATTTGTGAGCTGTGAAATAGAAATCCAGTGTCAAGAATTAGTTGTGTGTGCTGCTGAAATTGATTTCATCCATTCTATTGTTTATAATCTAGATGTTTCTGTTTTAATTTCTTTAACCACAACTATAGAGATTTCAAAATGTACCTTAACACTAAAACCCAAAACATAATTTGTGCTTGGATAATTAGTGGTTTCATGCAGCAAAATAAATAAACATGTAGTGTTGTATGGGAAAGATTCAAATTGTTTTAGGAAAATACCTAGAAAAAAAACTCTCATTATTATTGATCATATAATACTTCTTTAATGGACTAAAATTGGATGATCAGCATGAGATGGATAAAAATACTAGTGGATTTCTTAAAAGTTTCAATGATGAAATTTTGAGAGAAACATGTTTTGAAATTTCTAAGGAGTAGAGGATAGTTGCATTTATGTTCAATGAAATGAAACTATTTTCTGAATTTTTTCAAAATATAATTAAAGAAATCAAGATTACTTCCACTAATTTGGATACACATTTTAATGAAAATGATCAAATGACCATTTCTTTTGTGAATTTAAGTGATAAATTCATTCAAGAAAATCAATCTGAAATTAAATTTTTACAAAATAAAAGTGATCAATTTGTTCATCAACAAGAACAAGAGAAGGTTGAGATAGGTGATCTTGTATTAAAAGAGAAAACCACACTTACTAAAATAGAAAATTTTGTTGTTGATCATCTATTTATATAGTATATTTTAATGGAAGTTGAAATAGAAATCATAATTCCTTTTTAAATAAATAGCACTCCTTTTCTATCTAAAATTGGAACGAGGTTGGTTGAACCTGCTTTTGAAACTTACAAAAAAGTGGAAGGAGAATTAGAATTTATTTCAAATAAACTAAAATGTTTTCAAACTAAAATGTTTTCAAACTAAAATGTTTTCAAATTAAAATGTTTTCAAACTAAAATTAAGGAGCCTATTCCTCAAACCATATTTCAAAACATAGTTAAAGTCAACATGTTTTTTAAAAATTATGAGTTCTTGAATAAGAGGGAAGATTTGAGAGAATTGAAACAACCTTAGAAGTACCCTTCTAATTGCTTCCACTACAAAAGAACTTGAAATGGATCAATTATATATTGAAATACAAAGTTGACAGTAAGTAGTTTTTTATTCAAAAGTTGGGAAGATTGATTTTTATATTTGTACAAGGGGTATTTGATAGAGCTAGAGGAAAAAAACTCTTTGAAACAACTTGTATTTATGAATTAAATCTGAGAACTGCAATAGAAGAAGAAGAAGAAGAACACTTAGGGAGATCATTGGCTACTCATCCAATCCCTAAGGCCTCATCCCAATCCAAAAGGATGAAATACTTCCCCCTCCCTCACTTCACTCCCAAATAATTATATAAGAAAACTCCATCCCCACAAGTGGGGTTTAGAACCCTTCCCCCAACAACTTAACCGACTCACCCTAAAATACTAGTTTACCCCCTAATTAGAATTTTCCCTCCCTTCTAGTTGGACAGCTGGTCTCTATCATTTCACCACCCCTTGAAATTAGTCTTTTCCTCAAGACTGAAGATGGGTGGTCTTGCTACCCATGTGCACTAATCAATCTTTCAGATATGCCACGCTGATTTTGTACTTTGGGGAGAACCGAAAAACATTGTTGATTTAGGATCAAGGTGTTGTCATCCTATAGAAGATGACCATAGTTCATATGCACTCCATGCAATATTCCATATACGTCATCCATTTCCATCGATCAATGTTGGATAAATCATGTTGAGGGAGTATCCCTCTGTAATGATGTCCCTTCTTCCTCTAGAAAGGCCTCATGTGTACTGAAGTGAACTGGGTCGGAAGGACAACTGGCACCACCTTACTTCATTCTTGGGAAAAATGTATGGGTCTCAAAAAATCAGGGGCCCAGATTGATACCGCGAGCATGACTTATTCCACTGAAGGTAAAATAATAAGATCCCATGGCTGATCTGGTGCAATCTGGGGCGGTTTGTGCTCTTACATAACAAACCTTGAAGTGGCCAGCTCTTTATTGGATGACAGGTCAATCTTACATGGGCTGGAGGTAGTGTTGTCATGTTTTTTGGCCGACCCTATGCTCTATCTTTGTATATCGTAGTTTTTAGGCTCCCCTGAATGTATTGCAGATAGTTGCAGTGTTGTTGACAGGAAATCTGATGTGGGAGAAAGAGCTTCCCTAGTGGAGCTTCCATAATCCTCAATGATTGCTTCTTTGAGTTGCTTCTAGGTGAACTCAATTTGAAGCCTTGTGGCTAGTAAAAACCAAATTTCATACATACCAATCATAAAAAGTCACACCATTGGTATTTTCATTGATTTTAGTGTTTCACAGCTTGAGAAATAAGCCTCTGTTTTCTATATCCCTGTTTCTAGATCTTGTCTCAAAAATTTTGGTATGATGAGGTGACCACAGTGCTTATCAAGACATCTGTCCAAACTGGAAAGGGATGCCCAGAGCTCCTACATCTCCCACATTTGATTCACCATAGGGAAGATGAGTGGGAATATGATTTTTTAACTTGTTTTTATCTCCCCAATAAGAAAAATGGGTGGCCCTCTGTCGTTTCCTTCCCTGACAAAAAAAAATGCGTCCCACATGTTATTTTTATTCTGAAGATCAGAAGAGTATGTCACCTCTATAAGAGCGGCTCTCCCCTGCAAACTGAATCATCAAGCTTCTTTATGCAAGTTGGAGGACGGTATTGAGCTGATCCAATTGCAGCAATGCGCACGGGCACAAGGAAGCGAGGAGATGGGGTGCACGCAAGGGAAAAGATGAGATCGGTCCAAGCGTCCCATCTCAAAACGTGAGAAGGCAGTGCACGCGCCGACCGAGCGATCTCTAAGTACTACACACCTTCTTCCAATGTGATCCTTTTCTGACGTGATGTGGCTGAGCGCCTCTTCTGAGTGATGAGGAGTAATCGGTAGTGTGCCTCTTCCCCAGAAGCGTCTCATATAGGTTCAACGGAAGGTGTTGACAAATGAATGAGGAAACTGGATAGCGGTCATGCGCGCCTTTGAGTAATGGATACCAATGGTGCACTCTTCCTCAGTCATGAGGCGGAAGAGTGTTTCCTCCAATGGTCAAGCATTGTTCTGAAAGAAATCCGAAAATGTGCCACTATTTATGGAAGCTCAACAAGACGTTCTCAGACAAAAAATTGTGTAGAAGCAGCAGTCATGGATGTCCCTGAATGTTAGCATGTCATCGTGCCAGACATGACTGCATCAAACAGGCTAGGTGGAGGGTAGCGCGTGTCTCATCTATGTGCACTGCTACTAGAAAAATGAGTTTCACGTTGTGTCGGGATGGCCTCCAGCATTGGGCACTCTGTAGATGAGAACGAGACGGAGAGTCAGGATCTTGGAGTCGGCGGGAGAACAGACAGCATCAGGTTGCATGACTCCAGTGAGTGTATGATAAATTATCTAGCATCACTCCTCTGCTTTGAGCACAATACAACAGCGTGCCCATTGCGCCTGCTCGAGCCTCTACACCTGAGCTGGAAGAGATGAAGACGAGCTGGTTGAGTGGAAAATCTGACAGGCCAGACTAAATGATAGAGCCATAGGAAACAAACTCTGTCAAACAATTTGTATTTATGAAGTAAATCCAAGAACTACAATAGATGAAGAAGAAAAAGAACACTTTGAGAGAGCACTGGCTCCTCACCCAAGCCCTTAGACCGCATCCCAAGACAAATGGCCAAACTAATTCCCCCTCCCTCACTTCACTCTCAATTACTTATATAACCAAACTCCAATCCCACAAGTGGGGTCTAGACCCCCCCCCCCCAACAACTTAACCGACTCACCCTAAATGACTAGTTTACCCTCTAACTAGAATATTCCCTCCCTTTTTTCCAAGGATGTGTGATTGCTACTAGGAAACTTGGTTACTTTCCTAGAACATTTAGAACCCATCCTATTGATTTTTCACATAAAAATGAGAAACACGCATATGGTAGTTCCAACTTAGGAAACCCTACCCTCCATTGGACATGTGATGAGGGAAGTGAGGATGAAGACTAAATTTAGTGTTGCATGAGGGACAATACGTGGTTTTAATAATTTGTTTTCATTTTTATTGTCTCATTTTCATTTGAATAAAAAAATATGTTATCCCTTTATTGTACAACCTCTCTTATTCTTCATCTCAATCCTGGTAATGTTAAACCTGGTCTTTAGCATCATCCTTATATCCACTACTAAGAGCCTCATTTCCACAAACCCTCATTTTAGCTTGGTTTTGTTTTTAATTGTTCAATGATTGGGTTTAATTTTGATATGTTTCACTCATGTAGGAACCTCAATGGAGACCAAATGTTGCTAAAGTGTTTAAGAGATTTCCTTATTGGGATGTTTTTTCAAGGAAATCACCAACTATCATGGGAGCCTTCTTGGTTTTTTATGTTGAATTCTAAGTGTTTAAACTAGTACATACTACCCTATTAGTTGAGTTTAATTATTTCATTCTTGTGGGAGTTTTGAAACTTTCATGGTTGGATTAGTGTGTGGGGGAGAATTAATTGTTTCAATATGATTATTTTTTAAACTATATTTCAATTTTGAGTGTTTTGATTACATTAATATAAGTTGTTGAAAATTATTCTTAATCAATTTTAAAATTTTTTATTAACACCCTTATACTTTGAATTTTTATAAATACTTGGATGTGTTGTTGCTTGTAGTAATAACTGTTTAAACATGTTGTTTTACTTGAGTCGAATTGAAAATATGTTTGTTTACTATCCGTAAGAGGAAAATCATGTGAAATTTAATTTTTTTGTTAGTTTTTAAGCTGTTGAATCACTCTATGTGAATCTCATTGGGACCCTTAAACTTGAGTTTTTTGAACTACTGATTGAAAATATAATTTGAACAAAAGTTGTTATAATTGTTTCCTCCACCTTGGGATGCACCATTTAGAATAATGTTGGGTTTTAAGTGTGAGAGAGGGGTTTTAAAATGTGATAAATTGTACTTCAATGTTTTATAAAGAAAAAATCTCTAAAAATTTTCAAAATTGATTTTTCTTAAGCTACATTTAGTACATTTAGTGAATGAATATTTTTCTCAAGTTTGAAGACTATCTTGATACTTTGAGTGGTTAATTTTTTTATTCAACCATGGATTAAATCTTGGAATATCATTTACATATCCCCATTTATTTTTTTGATTAAACAGGGAGCATGTTTTGCAATCTTAAATGATTTTGAACTTTTTTTGGATTTTAAACTCATAAGATATGAATTTAATGGGATATGAAATGAACTCCAGATCCTTATGCACTTTTTATTCTTTATGATAAAACTATAGGATGAGTTAATTGTTCTTCCTTTTAATTATTAACTCACTATTACACTGACTATGACTAATTATTTTGTTCTAATTATGTGAGCATGTTCACTTGGGGAAAGGGAAGTTTGGAATTTTAATTAAATTAAAAGTGAAATTAGTTTAAATATTTTCATTTTTTTAAAATGAATCATTTTAAGAAAACTAAAACCAGCTTTCGGCGAGACAAATTCTTTTGAGAAGATAAATCATACATTTTACTTGAGAGAGTCCATGGGGGATAACACGTCTCAAAATTAACTCATTATCGACACTTCAATTTTTCATTATTGATATTTAATTCCTTATACTAAAATTTTATAATTGGACTCTTTGATGATAAGAAATATCTTATATGTGAGGTAATTTATTGTGACCTATTTCGAAAACTTTTATTCCACAACATTTACATGGAAATCTAAATTCTTTGATGAAATTTTTAATTCTTATCATTTTTTGGAGGTTATTGTAATTATTTTAAAATCTTCATGAAAATGTGTATTTTGGGTGCTAAATTGATCATTTGTCCTTGATTTAATATTATTATGAACTAAGAACAAAATCTTGGCTTAATTTCTATAAAATTCAGTTAAAATATTAATTTTGAGATGATGTATTAATGTTTTTGGATTGTTGGAATTAATTATTTCAATATTCTATTTTTTTATCTTGAATATAAGTGTTTGAATAAATTTTTAATTTTCTTTTTCAATTATTGAACTTCATTGATTTTTTTCTGAAGGTTAATATTCCATTTTTAATTGATTTTTCTCATTAATCTTTTTATTTTGTGTGCTGAAGCTGGCTACGAAAGGTAAAATGCAGCTGGATGACCTGCGTAAAGGTCAATATGCATTCTTAAATCCTATGTAAAGGGGGTTCCATGGTTAGATCTATGTAAAGGTAGTTGAGAAGTCTATGTAAGGATGTATGAATTCCAAATAGAGTTCATGTAAGGGTAAATCCTTCATTTCATGGTTTTCTTCAAGGTAGTCCTGAGATGGATTATGTCATGGTAGATGAAAGAATAGCATTAAGGTCATGGAATATATTCTTCAGGGTAAATTTTCATAATGGTCATCCAACTGTTTGTCAAGAAAGGAAGCCCATGTTTTGAAGGAGATCAGACAACTGAAACATGCTTTGGTCGATCTTGGAAACATCATGAGATGGGTTTGTTAAACAATAACCAATTAACGATCTTAAAGAAAATGAACATAGAATGGTCACCTGAACCTAATTGATGAATATTTTCTTGAGATAAATTAGGTTGATATGTGCTTCCACTGAGACTATCTGATCTTGAAGAAGCTACACAAGTTGCTGATGAGCTCCCAACGAACCATTCCAGACTCAATCTGAGTCTCGCCATCTGAAGCAGGATGAATCCTTTGATGGAGACCTACTTGAGCACAACCACATTCAAGGAAAATGACCCAAGAAACTAATTGAAGTTTAAATACCTATATACCATTCTAATATAAGATCAATGAAATTGAAGCTCATGAATCATGGAATCAGCTGAGACCTAAATGATGAATTTTTCTCACTGGTGTTTGTTCCATGTCTGCAAGTTTAATAAGTTAGAAATGGAGGGGGCCTTGAAATTATGAATTCTATGGTTTTGAAGTTGAGTTAGGGTGCACATGAAGTTCTTGATGAAATTACCCCAATGAATTTTTAAACAATAAGAAGATTACAGTTGAGCTGAGCTTGCAAGTTAATAGAATTCATGATTATGAGTGAAGCATATACTTAAATCTCTGGTAATAGGAAGGCCAAGATTATTCTATTGAAGAAAGGTCGATTGAGATTGATGAAAGTTGAATTTATATATTGAGTAAGCTAAGGGTGTACCAGATAAGACCCCATAAAATCAGTGAGGATTAAGGCATAGAACCTAGGAGCTGACCTAGGGCAGGTCTGCATCGGAGGAAATTAATTGGAAATTGAGTGTTTGATTGACCGTGTGCTTGAAACTAGAGACAAAAGGAAGCCATTATCCAATTTTTTTACTTATTTATCATGGATGAAGTATGCTCAGTGTGTTGAAGATGAATGATGAAACCAAGACAAGCCCGATCATTGTCTGTTTAAAGAGGCTGATTGGGCACGGACAAAATTTCCATGGAAGCTTTACTAAATATGCATATCTATAGATGTTGGGACACCCGAGGTTGAGAATTTTGGTTGATTTAAATTGGGAAAATAATGTAAGTCTCAACTGATGAGAGTTAATACTTGGGTTGTGTTGGGGCAACGGAGCTTCATGGTGATGAAAACAAACACAAAATGATAAAAAAATGGATCAACAGTGAGATTTACATGGTTCGGCAGTGATACCTACATCCACGAGAGAAGGGGGTCGTTTCTATTTCTCTTCAGATAATAATGTAGGAGGATCACTCAAGGTGTTACAATAGATTTTTTCTTTGTTACCAATTCCTGGGATCCTAATCCCATTTTAAAGATGGATCAAAACCATCTTTCTTCAGTTGTTAGTAGGTAGCTCATCTACCGTTGAGAAGACCTCCATCATCGCCTGCTACAAGTCCTAAGTTGGCTGCCCACCATGGATAAAGGAGCTATGGAGTTATTGTCAACAAAGACTTCCTCCCACTGAATTCTACCTTAATTGGGAGTGACCCCCAAAAATCTCCCCTCACGACCAATTTGGGTTAGAATATAGACCCGTAGTCCCCTTGCATGTGTCCAACATCTCTTTCGATAGAACCTTCATCATCATGCTTGCCCCATTATCATTGGTGTTGATTTTCTCAACTTTCAAGAGTCTTTCTTCCAACACATTACTAATCCAGTGATATCGCACGTCGATGTGTTTGGACCTGGAATAAAATGTAAGGTTTTTACTGAGATTAATAGCGCTCTGACTATCACAATAGAGAATATAATTCTCCTGGATTTGTCCCAGCTCCTGTAAAAACTTCATCATCCATGGCATCTTCTTGCATCCCTCAGTGACCGCGATATACTCTAATTATGTGGTGGATAAGGCAACACACTTTTGAATTCGTGATTACCATGAGACAACTCCACTGTAATTGATATTAGGTATCCAGATATAGATTTCCTTGTGCCTACATCTCCAGCCATATCTGCATCTTTCTATCCTTCCAAAATAGGTTTGTCACTTTCAACACATAAACAGTGACTAGATGTACCTCAATATCCATTTGACCGTTGTTCAATGCTCTTTTCCTAGATGTGATAAGAATCTTCTCACAACACCAACAACGCGAGCAATGTCTAGTCTGGTGAAAACCATGATATACATAAGATTGCCAACTATTGACTGATAAGGAAACTTTTCCATTTCTGCTTTCTCCTTCTCAGTTGATGGACTCGGACTTGTCATGAGCCTGAAATGACTCGCAAGTGGATTGTTAACTGGTCTCACCTTGCTCATGTTGAATCTTTCAAGAACCTTCTCAACGTACCACTCTTGAGATACCAAATCTTATGATTCCTCTTGTCATGAGTAATCGTCATACCAAGAATCTGAGTAGCATCTCCCAAGTCCTTCATTTAAAAGTACTTGTTCAATTCTTTCTTAAACATGTTAATCTTGGTGATATCTCTGCCAATAATCATCTTATCATCAACATAAAGTAATAAGATAATGAAATCACCATCAGAAAACTGCTTGATGAAATCACAGTGATTAGAAGTCGTCCTCCTATACTCATTTTTCTATATGAATGAGTCAAATTTCTTGTACCATTTTCTCAGTTCCTGTTTCGGACCATATAAACTTTTCTTCAGCTTGCATACCAGGTTTTCTTTTTCTTTTACTTGAAATCCCTATGGATGCTCCATGTATATCTCCTCATCACGATCACTATGTAAGAACATTGTCTTTACATCCAGTTGTTGAACCTCCTGGTTCAGACTAGTCGCCAATCCAAGAACAACTCTGATAGAAGACATTTTAACTATATGAGAAAAAATTTCATCAATGTCAATACCTTTCTTCTGAGCGAATCACTTCACAACCATTCTGGCTCTATAGCATGGCTCTGAGATACCATATTCTCCTTTGATTCTGTACACCCACTTGTTGTTGAGTGCATTATTTCCATGTGGTAACTCTACCAAATCAAATGTATGGTTCTTATGCAAGGATCTCATCTCCTCTTGCATAGACTTCTTCCATTCTAACTTCTTCTCACTCCCGATCACATCTTCATAACTATCTAGCTCTCCCTCGTCAGTGAGCATCACATACTCATGTGGTGAGTATCTATGAATCATTTGTCATTCTCTGGTGGATCTTCTCAACTGTGCTTCAGGGGGAATGTATTCTGGAATATCATATGATGAAGACATATCAGTAGATGAATACATATTACCTTGTAATGATGTATCATCAGTATCATATATCTCTCTCATGCTAGCTGGTACTGATGGTGGTGAGACTAGTTCTAGACTCACTGGAATTTTCTCAGACTACGACTTCTCAGCACTTTTTGGCTTCTCAAAATATTTAATCATCTGATCCTCAAGAAACACCACATCTCTGCTTCCGACGATCCTCCTACTGATAGGATTCTAGAGTCGGTATCCAAACTCCTCATGAGTGTATCCCAAAAAGATACACTGCTTCACTTTTCCATCCATCTTTGCCCGCTCATCTTTCAAGATGTGAACAAATTCCCTGCAGCCAAATACTCTCAAGTGTTTGTATGAAACATCTTTACATGTACTGACGCTTTTTGGAACATCGTAGTTCAGTGGAACTGATGGAGAAAGGTTGATAAGATCAACTTCAATCATCATTGCCTCCCCCCAAAAGGTGTTTGTCAGCTTTGCATTTGACAACATACATCTGATTCTCTCGCAATTTTTTCTATTCATCCTCTCAACAAGACTGTTATGCTGAGGCGTCTTCGGTACTGATTTCTCTAGCATTATGCTAAAACTCCTGCAGTACTCCTCAAATGTTCCATGATACTCTCCACCATTGTCTACTTGCACACACTTTAATTTCCTACATGTTTCTCTTTCCACCTTCACATGAAACTGCTTAAAAAAATCATACTCTTGATCTTTAGTTTTCAAAGAAAAGGCCCGGACTTTTCTGGAAAGATCATATATGAAGGTAATAAAATAAATAGCACCTCTCATCATCTTGGTGCTCATCATGCAGACATCAATGTGAATAAAATCTAAAAAAAATTCTTTTCTGGATGGTATATAACCACAAAATGATACTTTGTGTTGTTTTCCCATAATGCAATCAACACAAGTATCTAGATGTGTACCTTTTATCCCTGGCAAGAGATCTTTCCCAGAAAGCATTCTAATTCCTTTCTTGCTCATGTGACTCAGTCGCATGTGCCAAACTTCTGTGGGAACATCTTTTTTGGATACATTTACTTCTCTTCCAAACGGTCTTTTATCTGTGAGATAAAGAAAAGTATCTTCTTTCCTTTATCAATTACCAGGATACCTTTGGTAAGCTTCCATTTCCCATCACTTAAGGAACTGACATATCCATCATCATCAAGCATTCCAGTGGATATTAGATTGAGGTGAATATCAGGAACATGCCTCATATCCTTCAACAATAACCTATATCCAACATTATTTTCTAGAAAAATATTACCAATACAAATAATTTTTGATGCACCATCATTTCCCATCTTCACATGTCTAAAATTCCCTGAACAGTAAGATGATAAGAAATATCTTCTGGAAGTGACATGGTAGGAGGCGCCAGAATCGATCACCCATGTTGAATCTTGGCTGATAAGACTAACCTGATTGTCTTCTTACACTACTGGAAATAATGGCATTTGAGACGGGGCATTTGCGTCGGGATCCTGTCGCTAATAGGCTTTTGCGACGGGGGCCTGTCGAAAATAGTCCGTCGCGGAAAACGGCGTCGCAACAACAATTATTTGCGACGGGCCCATCACGAAAAGTATTATTTGCGATGGTGATCCTTCCCGTCGCAAATATTAGTCCGTATATTTGTGAAAACTTTTTAAAATCGTATTTGCGACGGGTCTGTCGCAAATACCAATTGCGACGGGCCCGTCTCAAATACCAATTGTGACGGGCCCGTCGCAATTCGTATTTTTTAAAAAAAAATTAAAAAATATTAATAAATTATTTTAATGAATATAATAATAATACTATTTGCGATGGGCATAGTATCCCGTCGCAAATACTATAAAAAATATATATTAATACATTATTTTAATTAATATAATAATAATCCAATTATAATTCAAAAATAAAAAAATATTAATAAATGATTTTAATTAATATAATAATAGAATTATAATTCACAAATAAAAATAATAAATTATTAATAAATTATTTTAATTAATATAATAATAATAGAATTATAATTCAAAAATAAAAAATAATAAAATATTAATAAATGATTTTAATTAATATAATAATAGATTTATAATTCACAAATAAAAATAATAAATTATTAATAAATTATTTTAATTAATATAATAATAATAGAATTATAATTCAAAAAAAAATAGAATATTAATAAATGATTTTAATTAATATAATAATATTAGAATTATAATTCATAAATAAAAAAAATATTAATAAGTTATTTTAATTAATATAAAAATAATAGAATTATTTTACATTCAAATATTAAAATAATTCTAATATTACAAAAAAATATAATTAAATTGTAATATTATAAAATTTTAATATATATATATATAATTTAATATTATAAAATATAAATAATATTATTATTCATATTAATATTGTTATTTCAAAATATAATATTATTAATATTTTATAATGAGACAGAAACTACGAATAGAAAAAAAAATCATATTTTGATTTAACAAACTTTATAACATAAAAACAAACTCTAATCTGAAAGATGGGGGGGAGGGGCGGAGGGGGGGATCTGCAGATGCTGGTGGAGGAAACTTCATCCCTAAAGCATGAGTGAGCCGGCGCATTTACTCCATCTGCTCCTGATGCTGCTGCTGCCACCGACTCATCTGCTCCTCGTACAGCTGCTACTGGCGTCGACGCTCCTCCTCATGCTGCTACTGCTACTGACGCATCTGCTCCTGCTCCTGTCGGAGACTCTCTATCAGTGCAGTCTGAGATCGCAACTGATCCTCATACTGTGTAGAAGAATAAGATGCACGAGCTCCTCTCGAGCTGGACGCCGACATCGCAGCACTGCCATAATAATCTCCAGGAGTCAGTCGAGAGCTGATACCAACTACCCGGCCCTTCTCGAAGGCATACTGGGTGGCCTGAATCCATGTCGCTTCATCAAACTTATGGCCAGTGGTCTGATCTGATGACTCAGCCTGACTCTCAGGTCGGGTCTGTGACGGTGCGGCCTCATATGACTCCTGTAGTTGCAATTTAAAATTAAAATTGTAAATATATTATATGCAGTTAATTTTTAAACTTGAAAACAAATAATACTGACCACGATGTGACGCTGACGATCACCTCTGAGCTCCCCAGTAGCAGGATCACTATACATCCTCCGATATACGTCGTACTCTGTAATATCGGAGTGCTCGACAGCCTATAAGAATAAAAAATAAACTGTTAATATTTATAGTTATATAAAATATTTATAAATAATGTACGTACTAGATTCTGTCTATGAGTACTGAAAGTACGACTCCCAGCTCGATGAGTCACCTCCTGTCTCCCCCGATTCTGTCTCCCCACCGATGATCTCCTCTGAAAGGCATCACTCAACCAGTGCGCACATAATCCATCCCATACATGGGATGAAATGTACTCTGGTCGGTGTGCTCTACATGACTCGTCAAAAACTGACACTCCTTCTTTCTTCGTGGCAGCTTTTCTTAAATTGTGCAAAAACTGACGAAAGCGATCATGCATGGCCACCTCCCATGCCTCGTGGATGGCGTCACGCATGGTATCCTCGATCGGATACCATAAACCCTACAAATAAATCAAAATATCAAGTTAGAAATGAAATAATTTTCAAAATAAAATTATTTATTTACGTACGTACCGACCAATGGCCGAACATGTCCTGATGCACATCAATGGGAATCTGCTCCCATGTGGTCTAAGGCTGAGAGAAATAGTTGCGCAAAATAGCGCTACCCTGTCCGAATGCTATATGCGGAAAACTGTAAAAATAATAAACATTTATTATGTGAATAGATTAATGAAATCTTAGTCAAATCCACAGGTTATCACACAGGTTATTACACCTCTGTGTTCGTGGATCAAACCCAAGACGTGGACGTCGCTCGGGGACGGGGTCAGGAATCATCAATCGTGCAAGACCGCGCCCCCTCCGCATACTCCCTGGAGCGCCTGCAGGCTGAGGGTCATCTGCCAGCAACTCATCCACATCGAAAGACAGGTCAGCATCCACCAACTCACGAAATGTGTCGTCATCCATCTGAAACAGAAAATGTTAATGTTGTTAGCAAATAATTGATAATTACTATTATATATACATATATATTAGTTATGATTGTATATAACTACCATTGAATTCTATCAGTGTTCATCTTCATCATCATCTTCATATATGTCAATGTCATCTTCATATTCCTCCTCAACATCATCGATATCCATTCGAGTTCCAGTTGCTTCATCTCTTACCATTTCAAATTCATATGTGACATCATTAACATCATCGTCATCACCGACTCTTAAATGTGGGGTGTCGTCATCGATACTCATGTCTCTTTGTAAAAAAGATTGATTTTGAGTACTCTCTTGAAAAACTTCAATTCTTTGCACATCAGTGAAAGCACATTCACTTTGACTAAACTGATTGTCTCGAATTTTGATTTTTATTATACTCCACCAATCAGTCAAGTCTCTTGATGTAGCACAGTACTTTGAATAATAAACTTGATGTGCCTGTTGAGCCAATAAGAATGGTTCATTTACTGCGAGAACACTTTTACATTTAATATCGATGATTCCATGAGTCGGATGAACACGGACGCCTCTCTCTGTATCCAACCACCGACATTTGAACATGGTTATGTAATGTTGTCCAAGATAACAGAGCTCAATGATTTCATCAAGTATGTCATAAAAGTCAACTTCATTTTCTCGATGATGAGATCCTCTCAAGCTAACTCCATTGTTCATTGTTTTTTCGATTCCCCATATGCATGTGTGTGAAATCGAAATCCATTCACCACATATGTATTATAAGTTTTAACAAGTTTGGAAGGTGGGTTACTCAATATACACAGCCATTTTTCAATTTTATCAGCATGTCGAGACACCTGAAAATTTGTGAAATAATTATCAATATAGTAAACTATACATTGAATGAGTTGCTAAAAGATAAAGAATTTATGTTACCAGTTTTTGAAACCACTGAGAGAAATTTTTCAGTCGGCGTTTTTCGAGAGCAGCTGCTGTAATTTGTGGAATTTGTTTCTTGATATGATTATCATACAACCTATAAAAAACAAAGTTATTTACTGTAACATAAATGATAGAATAAGTGATATAAACACTTACAGTACAACTGATGTCATCTCTTCATAGTTGAGCAGAACATACGTATGAGCTCTGTGATGTTCATCATCCGAAAGCCAGCGTTCATAAACTCCACCAAAACCAAGCTCTGGCTGGTTGAAAACAGATAATTGATTGTCGATTTCATCAATATTCCTCTCGTTCCTTCCCATTCAGTTGTGTTTTGAAGGATACTCATATTCAAAATAATGGGAGCAGAAAAAAGATATTTCCTCTTGCAAATAAGCTTCTGCAATAGATCCTTCAACATATGCTTTGTTATGTACTTTTCTTTTCAATTTTTGAATGCATCTTTCAAATGGGTACATCCATCGAAACTGTACTGGACCTCCACATTTGGATTCATATAGCAAATGTAACATCAAATGTTCCATTGAGTCGAATAAAGACGGCGGAAATGTTTTTTCTAGTTTACATATAATTACAACAACATCTTTTTCAAGTTTGCATAGAGCATCATAATCTGCTGTAGCCGCACAAATTTCCCAAAAAAAATGAGACATGTCTGTTATGGAATCCCAAATCACAGAATTCAACAGACCTCTTAATCCAATGGGTAGAAGTCTTTCCATTATAACATGACAATCATGACTTTTTAATCCAGTAATATGACCATTCTACACATCTACCCAAATTTGAAGCACATCCATCTGGAAGTCTCAAATCTGCAATCCACTGACAAAATAATAAACGGTTTTCTTTAGACAGTGTATAAGCTGCTTTTGGTTTCAGTAACCTTTCTATTCTGACATTCTCAAACAGTTCCAGTTCTGGACGCGTGCAAATTTGGGCAAGATCTAAACATGCATTTACATTGTCTTTTCTCTTTCCTGGCGTATCCAAAACTGTATGAAACAAATTATCAAAACAGTTCTTCTCAATATGCATGACATCTAACATGTGTCGGACCAACAAATCAGACCAATATGGAAAATTCCAAAATATGCTACGTTTAATCCAATTGTGTTCTTTCCCAAAACCAGAAATTTTCTGTTGGTTTATTGTGGGACCAAAAGTGATGGGAGGTAATGAAAATACAACTGATTTTAACTCCGAACTTGATAGCATTTTTGGAGGTCCATCCCTTTCAACTGTTCCTTTTCTGAAATGAGATCTATTTCTGCGAAAAGGATGATCAGCTGGAAGAAATCTGCGATGACAGTCAAAATAACAAGGTTTCTTTCCATGAATGAGCATAAATGCTTTGTTCTCTCTCATACAGTAAGGACATGATTTCTGACCATGTGTACTCCAGCCAGATAACATCCCATAAGCCGGGAAGTCACTAATTGTCCACATCAATGCTGCTCTTAGTATGAAATTCTGTTTCGTAGCAACATCATATGTACTGACACCAGTACTCCACAATAAACTTAATTCACCAATCAATGGTTTCAAATAAACATCAATATTTTTCTTCGGATGTCCTGGAATTAGTAAATTCAAAAAGATATATGGCTCCTTCATCAACATCCATGGAGGTAAATTGTACGGAGTTAAAAAATAGGACAACATGAATATTGAATACCATAAGATCCGAACGGACAGAAACCATCCGTGTAAAGGCCCAGTCAAACATTTCTAGCTTCTAAAGCAAAGGATAGATGCACTCTATCAAAATGTTTCCATGAATCACCATTGGCTGGATGATTCAAGCTTTTATCGGTTGAAATATTCACTTTATGCCATGACATCATTGTCGCTGTATTCTTAGACATGAATAAACGCTGAAGTCTGGATGTAAGCAGAAAATATCTCAACTATTTTACAGGAATCAAACCAGACTTCCCATGTTGTCCTTCTTTATATCTCAGTTGCCCACATGTGGGACAACTATCCAACGACTCATTTTCCCCAGAATATAAAATGCAGTCATTTGAACATGCATGAATCTTCTGACAAGTAAGTCCCAAATTTCGAACCAGCCTCTTACTCTCATAGTAATTTGCAGGAAAAACATTTCCTTCGAGTAATAGTGTTTTAAGCAAAGAAAATATCTGGTCAAAACAGGTGTTTGACATTCCGTTATCTGATTTGATAGCCATAAATTTTGCAACTACTTCTAATTTGCTCATCTTGCAGCCATGATATAATGCATCCTCAACAGACATCAACAACTCATAAAATTCAGACAGTGCCAACTCAGGATTTGAAGCTATATCAGCCGGAGTTTCTGTATGTTGAACAGATGAACCTGCAACATCATGTACTAAATCTTGAAACCGGGATGGATCTGGAATCAAGTTGGTATCACCTGCTCTGGAACTGCGTTCACCGTGTTGATAACAAAAAACATAATCTGGTTGAAAACCAAAATGCAAGAGATGTCCCCCCACTTTGTCAAACGTGTCAAATGTTCTCAATGCACATTTTCTACAAAGGGAATTTTATTTTGCCTTCTGAAATAAATTCTGGATTTGATGCCACAAATGATAAAAAAGTCTCCACACCCTCTACATATACTGGATTTAAACCAGAACCGTTTGGATTTCTATGTTGATTTATCCATATGCGGTCATCTAATAATGATTGTTGACGACCTCGTTGTTCCATATTTTTCTATAAAATATAAAAGCATTAATGGTTTTGAATAATTTGTTAGAAAAAACACTCAAGCAAGGATAATTATAGAGTTCACATCATACACGACTGACGCAAAATTTTTATTGAGATAGACCTAAAAATTGACCCTTTAAGAATTGAATATGTTGAGAATAAAGCAAAACCTGTTACAAATATTGATAATTTTAATATTATATAAATTTTTTATTATTTTAATAGTACTAATATTATTTTTCATAAATATTAATTATATACTAATAACATTATTACATTATTAGTATATTTTATTATTAATATTAAAATAATATAATTTTCTATATTATATACAATTCTCCTTTCATCTGTGTGTTTAACATTCTGTCTCCACATGTAATATTTGCATTCACTTTCACCTCTCCATTGGTGAGTAGGTTGATAATTTTGAAAAAGAATGCAAATATTACATGTGGAGACAGAAAACACACAGATGAAAGGAGAATTGTATATAATATAGAAAATTATATTATTTTAATATTAATAATAAAATATACTAATAATGTAATAATGTTATTATTCCTAATTATTGGTAATTATTCCTAATTATTGGTAATTATTCCTAATTATTGGTAATTATTCTTAATTATTGATAATTATTCCTAATTATTGGTAAATATTCATAATTATTGGTAATTATTGGTAATTATTCCTAATTATTGGTAATTATTCATATAATTAACAATAATTAGGAATAATTACCAATAATTAGGAATAATAACATTATTAGTATATTTTATTATTAATATTAAAATAATATAATTTTCTATATTATATACAATTCTCCTTTCATCTGTGTGTTTTCTATCTCCACATACAAATAATACTTGTGGAGACAGAAAACACACAGATGAACGGAGAATTGTATATAATATAAAAAATTATATTATTTTAATATTAATAATAAAATATACTAATAATGTAATAATGTTATTATTCCTAATTATAAGTAATTATTCCTAATTATTGGTAATTATTCTTAATTATTGGTAATTATTACTAATTATTCGTAATTATTACTAATTATTGGTAATCATTACGAATCATTACTAATTATTGGTAATTATTCCTAATTATTGGTAATTATTCCTAATTATTGATAATTATTCCTAATTATTGGTAATTATTCCTAATTATTGGTAATTATTGATAATTATTACCAATTATTGGTAATTATTGGTAATTATTGGTAATTATTAGTAATTATTACTAATTATTGGTAATTATTACTAATTATTGGCAATTATTTCTAATTATTGACAATTATTACTAATTATTAGTAATTATTGGTAATTATTGGTAATTATTACTAATTACTACTAATTATTGGCAATTATTACTAATTATTACTAATTATTGGTAATTATTACTAATTATTTAATAATTATTACTAATTATTACTAATTATTGGTAATTATTACTAATTATTGGTAATTATTACTAATTATTGGTAATTATTACTAATTATTGGTAATTATTACTAATTATTACTAATTATTACTAATTATTGGTAATTATTTCTAATTATTACTAATTATTGGTAATTATTACTAATTATTGGTAATTATTACTAAATATTGGCAATTATTACTAATTATTACTAATTATTAGTAATTATTGGGAATTATTGGCAATTATTACTAATTATTAGTAATTATTGGTAATTATTGGTAATTATTACTAATTATTACTAATTATTGGTAATTTTTACTAATTATTGGTAATTATTACTAATTATTGGTAATTATTACTAATTATTGCTAATTATTACTAATTATTGATAATTATTACTAATTATTGGTAATTATTGGTAATTATTGGTAATTATTACTAATTATTACGAATTATTGGTAATTATTATTAATTATTACGAATTATTGGTAATTATTATTAATTATTACGAATTATTGGTAATTATTACTAATTATTACTAATTATTGGTAATTATTACTAATTATTACTAATTATTGGTAATTATTGGTAATTATTACTAATTATTGGTAATTATTGGTAATTATTTCTAATTATTAATAATTATTGGTAATTATTACTAATTATTGGTAATTAGTGATAATTATTACCAATTATTACTAATTATTACTAATTATTGGTAATTATTCCTAATTATTACTATTTATTACTAATTATTGGAAATTATTACTAATTATTGGAAATTATTACTAATTATTGGTAATTATTGGTAATTATTGGTAATTATTACTAATTATTGGTAATCATTACGAATCATTACTAATTATTGGTAATTATTCCTAATTATTGTTAATTATTCCTAATTATTGGTAATTATTCCTAATTATTGGTAATTATTCCTAATTAGTGGTAATTATTCCTAATTAGTGGTAATTATTCCTAATTATTGGTAAATATTGACAATTATTTGCAATTATTGGTAAATATTAGTAATTATTTGAAAAAATATTGACAAATATTAACAATTATTGAATATTGGGAATTATTATTAATTATTACTAATTATTAGTAATTATTACTAATTATTGGTAATTATTATAAATTATTACTAATTAATGTTAATTATTTCTAATAATTATTAATTAATTCAAATTAATTTTAATTTTTCATAATTACTGCTAATTAATTATAATTACAGCTAACTATTTTAAATTAATTAGTGTTTAATTGTCTCTAATTACTATTAATTATTAATACTTATTCATAATTATTTCTAATTAGAAATCAAAAAAAAAATCTAAAAATTTAAACTAAATAAATATAATAAATAAAATAAATATGAAATTAAAATTCAGATAAAAACCTTAAACTTGATGTCAATGTCGAGCCGTTGTAATTGTAGAACACCACCAACTGAATCCTCGAAGTCAGAAAAAAAAATTTACAACTGAAAGTTGTAAAAAAATCAGAGTGAAAAAATGGGAACGGTTGAGAGTTGAGAGTGAAGTAAGGAAATTGTAATGGTTGGCAGTATTTATAGGTTGGCGTAATTGCGACAGGCGTTTTTGCGACGGGTTTGCCGTCGCAAATAACGCTTTTTACGATGGGTCCCGTCGCAAATAACCCTGACCGCATTTAATTATTGGTGGCATTAAAACGGTTATTTGCGACGGGCCCCGTCGCAAATATCCCCTGCCGCCGGGGTATTTGCGACGGGTCTGCAGGCCCGTCGGAAATAGTCTTTAACCGCCGCCGGTTAGTTGCGACGAGGATAGAACCCCGTCGCAAATAACCCTGACCGCATTTAATTATGAGCTGCATTAAAACGGTTATTAGCGACGGGTCCCGTCGCAAATAATTCCGGCCACCGGGGTATTGGCGACGGGACTGCAGTCCCGTCGCCAATAGTCTTTAACCGCCGCCGGTTATTTGCGATGGGGTTCTATCCCCATCGCAAATAAACGTCGCACGGTTTGGTGCGAATTTCGCGCCTAACTATTTGCGACGGGTTTATTTACCCGTCGCAAATAACAGATTATTTGCGACGGGAATAGTTGCCCGTCGCAAATACTCCTTTGCGAAAGGTATTTGCGACGGGAATTATTCCCGTCGCAAATATCTCGTCGCTATTAACCATTTTTCCCGTAGTGTTAAACACTAACAATCTCTTCATTAACAACTAAAACATCATTATTTTGGGTCTTACCATCCTGATTCCTCTACTCTGCCTTTAACTTTCTATACTCCCAGATGAAGTGTCCTGGCTTGCTATAGTGGTGGCACTTCATGTCATATCTTGATCAAGATTTTGATAGCTTCATCCTTTGCAGCCTTTGGTCATGGGGTTCTCTTTCTCTACTTCTTCCCTACCATTTTGACATCCCTTGTCTTTCAGTGACAAGATCATCTTATTTAGGTGCATGCCCCTCGTCTTTTCTTATGGACTCTTCATTCAACATTATGCCTTTCACCATCTCCACAGTGAAAGTTCCATCTAGAGTAGAATTGATGACTGACAAAACTAATGTGTCCCACGTCTTCGATAAAAAACTCAACATCAATAGTTCCTACAACTCATCATCAATCATCATTTTCATAGAATTCAGCTGATCAAAAGTACCTTGGAACTCACTCATGTGCTCTGATATGTTGGTCCTGTCTTTGTATTTCAATTTGATAAGATGGCGTATCAAGTTTTTTTGTTTGCTGCGGTTGTCCTCACATACATCTTTTTTAATTTTCGTTAAAGAACAGAGGCGTCGTGTTCATTGGAAATTTTTTGGAAGATTCTATTGTCAATCCACTATCTTATTTGGGCAGTGCACTTCTTATTGATTATGACCCACTCTGCATCCATTAAAGGGGTACTGGATAACATTTTCTCATCAGGTTTACCACTTGTTGATATTTCATCCACTTTCACTGCAACAAGCTTAGTGGTTTCCACTATAGGCTTCCACAAATACTGAATATACAAAAGATCCTCCATTTTTGGTTTCCAGATGGAATAATTAAACGCAGTGAGTTTAATCATATTATCGTTATTTTATTCCATTTCTGGAGTGAGAATTAAAAAAAAACTAATCGTACAAATGTGTCCAGAATGTTTGAAATACCTGCAATCGACTCCTAGATCATTGCAAACGAACTCCGATTGGTCGAGATATGACCAAAACAGTTTCAACGGTCTGGATTAACCGCTGATGGGGCACTGATGTGGCGTTGATGTGGTGTGCTAGAGTAGTGGCCAGAAATTTGCTGGAAAGTCACCAACGACGTAAATAGTGTCATCTTCTCTGGCACGAGGGTATTATAGCACCCGCGGTTTGACCAAAATTTGATTAAGCCTATCTCCTTCGTTTCAGCTTCGTTTTTGATGCCGCTTGCACCGTTGGAATCGTCTCGCTGTGCTCTTCACAGATCTGGGCTTGAAAAAATTTCCGAGCAATTTCAATTTTCCAGTCCCCAAAAAATTTCGATGTCACGTTGTCATTTCACTCCCAAACCCTCTGATACCACTTTGTTGGGGCAGTAGAGCTTCGTAGAGATGAAAACAAACACAAACGAGAAGAAAAACGGATCAACAATGAGATTTACATGGTTCAGCAGTGATGCCTACGTCCACGAGAGAAGGGGGTCGTTTTTATTTCTCTCCGGATAATAATGTCATAGGATCACTCAAGGCGTTACAATGGATTTTTTCTTTGTTACCAATTCCTGGGATCCTAATCCCATTTTAAAGATGGAGAAAAAGTATCTTTCTTTGTTTGTTGGTGGGTAGCTCATCTACCCTTGAGAAGACCTCCACCGCCGCCTACTATAAGTCCTCGGATGGCTACCCACCATGGAGAAAGGAGTTGTGGAGTTATTACCGACATAGAATTCCTCCCGATGAGTTCTCCCTTGATTGGGAGTGGCCCCCACAGTTTGTGACTGCTGTTTAGTAGCTTGGATAAAAGTTGCATCATGTGATTGAGTTCTTTGAGAGGGAGAAGATTCATTGGAAGATGATATGTGTGAGTGGGTCAACTTGGCAGCTAAAATAATGGCTTCTTAGTAAGGTGATGCCAAATCTATAATTACAAGGGATGATTTGAATTTTTTCATAAACTAAGGTAGTTATTTTTAAGTCGGTGATTTTTGAGAAAATAGAATGTGGAACCTAGAAATTTTGGGAGGGGAACAAACTATGACTAACTCTAGATATTCTATGACTAGACTAGAAACTAACCTCCATAAGAGTGTATTTGTTGAAATAGTGGGTACCCTAGAACCAATAATATTGTAATTTTTATTATCAAATCATGTGTATAGTTATATATACATGATGTTTCTTTACCATTACAGTGTAGATATTTCTACATCCACTATTTAATGGCAATGTCCATAAATTAATTGTCATATCAAAAGATTATAATCGATCCCATGATAGAATGGGAACCTCAAGATACTATGACATTAATCTTAAACAAAGGTCCTATGGTCTAGATACATAATATTGAATGGACACAATTTATGTCTGACTATCAGGTGCTGGGGGCTAATAAGAATTGAGACTTCTTCTCCTGAAGTTCTCACTTGGTGATTTCTAGTAGTGAGATCATAAGGACAAACCCATTAATAGTAACACCACATGTTTTGGGTATCATTGGTTGTTTCTATATATGGACATGTGCATTGGTCTCCTGACTTGATATCATTACTAGTGTGTGAAATTTGATCGCATACTTTGATACAAGGAGAAAACCATGACAATTAAATTGTGGTGAGGTAGCTTGTGTTGGGTGCATCATTGGTGGCATGACATTGGTTGAATGGTCAAGAAAGGATTTGTCACTTCTATGTTAGGGAAATTATATATCTCAGGCCTGGTTGATCAGGATGGTACTACCTTCATAAGTCTTTATCCAAAATAATCGAAAGGTAAAACCATCTGATTAGATCAAAAAATAATAAAGTAAGAAAAGGGGGATGACACAAGCATGCATTATGCTTTATGAGATATCTAAAGACAAAGAGATTATATTACACAATTAGTTTCATATGTTTGTTTTCATTGCTATGACAATCATTATCTCTTTAGGGGCCTTGATTGGTTGATGGACCCCGCTCTTGGTCTTTGAATACTATTCAGTGTTATCGAGATAAGAGCCTAGAGAGACATACACAATAGCGTATTCAAGAATCTGTCCTATTTAGTGAAATAAGTATTTTGGACATGGTGGGCTGCAACATTAGGTCTGAGTGTTCTCCAAGTTATCGATCATTGATAATTAAATAAATTTAAATTATTCAAGTTATGAATAATTGGGTTGAATTTATAGTATTTACAAATTAAGTAAATAGAAGAAAATATTATTTGAACGAATATTATTTTAATATTAAAGATTCGTTTAATATTAAACCGTGAATGAAAATCTATGCTCCAATGGATTTTCAAAGCATGTGTGGATGATCTAGAGGGATCCTATTATTGATTCTTCAAGCAACGATTGTCAGCGATGAGTTGTAGTCATGTGTGCCTTCAGATTAGAACATGTATGTTTTTCAGTTTTATTTCATGTGCTCTTTTAATTTATACAAGATTCTTGAACCGTACTGGGGTTTGGATCGTCAACGATGACAAGTTCTGTCACCCCGATGCTAAACAATTCTAACATCCCCGGCCCACTGGCTTCCGCTGAGCGCCCCGATACCTTTAATTGGTATCAGAGCGAACACGTAAATTTTCTGATCAAAAAAAAATATTGCATGAAACTCAAGTAGAGAGTTCAATTTAGGTCCCAATGGTTCAAGCCGCATATTGATCCGATTTTGAATAACGAAGTTATGACCATCCAAAAATTTTAATACGTATTCTGATTGGTGTTATGGGTATTAAAATTCAAACATTAATTCTGATGATCCTGATATCATCTGGCCAAGATTCGGTCGGAATCCAGTGACCGACAACTAATACCGAATGGCAGGTGTTTATTCCCCCGGTTTTGGTGGAATAGTTATAATTATTATAATTAATTTATTATAATTATAATCAATATAACATTATTTTATTATGTTGGGTGGAATTTCACACACAATTGTCTCTGACATGTGGTTTTTCTAAAAAAAGCGGTTGGAGACTTTTTACAAACAAACAAAACAAAAAATATTCAGTGTGGAAAAATCAGGAGCGACTGATCAAGTTGTGAGATATCACACATGTTTAAAAAAAGAAAATGTCCAAAGGGAGAGAGCCCCCTGTCGGCTGATCGTTCCGTCCCTCGCGCATCCCACCTCCCAAGTGCGCCTCCACCTCCTCTTCCTCTGGCGAGTGCCGCCGCTCGACACCTCGGCTGGGCTCCACCACGGCACCTCGACCGGGCTCCGCCTTCCCTGACAGCAGCCGACTCCTCCCTCGCTCTCATCCCCCTCGAACCGGCCAGCCAACTGCGCACGTCGCCGAACGTCTTTACTCGGATCGTGATCACCGGACTCGTTGTGCCCCGCGAACACCTTCAGATTGGTGCCGCTTGCTGCACCCGGATTGACCTCGTTAGACCCTGCGGATCCACCTTCTTCGCTCCTGGCTGGCGTGCACATCAGACGGGATTGCCGCTGGACTGCCACCGTGACCTGCCTGGGCCGACCTCCAACTCCTCCTTGCCACGTCTGGAACGAGCCGCGCGACTACTGCCCAGCCGCCTGGGTCCCGCGGCAGCCTGGGTCGAATGTCGATTCACCAGCACCCTAAGCCTCCCTAGTCGCGGCCTCGCTTCACAGCCGACCCTTTTTCCACCACATCCGAGAGATCCAGGTCACAGTCTCCCCTCTTGGACGGGGTAACTGTTCTAGTAATGGATCTGGCTTTGCAAAGATCCACAGTAGGTATGTCCGCCCCGGAACCGGAAAAACCTACCTGGCCCATATTAACCCAATACAACCTTTACATGGCCGTTACGGGTCTGCACAGGTTCAACGCGACCTATAATGGGCTAAAGTGGTGTTTCGAGGCCCGAACAATTTTAAATTAAATTAATTAAAATCAATTTTGGTTTAATTATTTTAATACCCGGGATAAAAATTAATTTAATTTTGGTATTAAATTAATTAATTAATTTAATTTTTGGTCTCAAAATTAAATAAATTAAAGGTCCGAAACATAATTAAATTATTTGAATTTCATTAATTCATTTATTTTAATTAAATTACCCTCATACTTTATTCAATGCAATTTAATTTAACTGCACTTTAATTTTAACTGCTTATAGGTCTTGAGCACCGACCTGTGTATATCTGTTTTATTTAATTAATTATTTTAATTGCGTGCAGTGTTTGTAATTAATTAATTGACTTAGATGGTGTGTGTATCGTCTTTTTGGTCAATTTGTATAAGGCCATGCACACCCATTTTATCTGATGTACTTGCACCCTTAATTCAGCTCACCCGTGCGCGAGTAGTTTTGTACAATGGATGAAGACATTGTATGACTTGTACCCCACCAAGTTGAGGCGGTGTACTTTGATCAAGATGATGAAAGACGTGATGTGGACCCCAAAAAGACAAGGTGGTACTGCAAACCTGGCGTGGGGTCCACCAAGACAAGGATGGTGCAAAACATAGACAATGCCAAGTCGAGAGGTTACTCCAGACGACCATCAGACGTACTGGATGGGGGCGAGCTTCATCACGAGTCAAGCGACGACTCAGGTATGATGCTCTAGATCGTTTTAGATGCTCAAGACCAGTCGAGTAGTTAGATTTCCTTTATGCATTTATTTATTATTTTATGAATTTTATAACTGTGGGAAAATACATAAAATAATAAATAATTAAATGCATAAAGAAGCAACGTATGTTTTTCTATTAATGTTTAGTTGTGAGTGCGATAACATAGATGAATAAGATTAATAGAAATGAATTACATTTGTCGACATAAAAATACAAAACCCTTAAAGAAATATTAAGTCGTTAACCTCTTTCCATCATTCAAATTTGAACAAAACCGAATGTTTGGGGTGCTCGTCATGCCAAAGCCGAGGAAACCTCTTACTATTGGAGAGTTCCTATGAGAGTGGTGAGTTGACTTAACTAAAGTGGTAATGAGGATTAACTAAAGCTAACTTATTATCATTTTATAGGCAAGCGTTGAGTAAATCAAGTTATGATTTTAGAAGCCGAGACATTACTCAATAGATCAAGGAACTGTAGGTTAATGCGGTTGACCAGTCAAATGCGAACCTTGAACCCTCCAAGTAGTGTCATAGCTGAAGCTTCTAAACTATGAGGGGAGGTTCAAAGATCCTTTCCACTAGAATACTCAATCAACAAAGTATTCCGATTCTAGTACAATGAGTTCCTAGAATTCGATAAAATAGTGGGAGACATTTAATGATTTAATTAATTAATCAATAATGTTTAAATCAGTAATCAAGATAAAAGTACAACTATGCTAGATTTTATTTTTGTAGAAAAAATGGATAGCAATACCACAAGATAAACTGATATAATCATGAACCAAGTCAATGTCCTATCCAGCATGAATTTCCAAATACAGTACATGCGCTTGCGCATAATACTACTATGCTAGAAATTCAAGGCCCTGATGTCCCTACCTGTTAAGCCATCTCATGAAGCGAGAGTGTAAAATTGCTTACAGGAGACTCATGTATAGAAAATATGATGGTTATGTCATTATTCTATCATCAATGTTTGATTTTTGTTGCAGTTACAACAACGAGAAATGGATGATAAGACATGTAGTCTCATCTCTAAGGCGAGATAAGAATGGATGACAACTACACTGGTTATGCGTAAAGTGAAAGAGGGATCATGATCTTTCAAGACATCTCATTCCTTTACTCAATTAATCCATTTTCATTTAAGGTTATTAAAACAAACATGATGGAGTAAACACTTCATTACCCTTTTAGGTAAGGCTCACCAAGTAAATAAGAGAATTAAAGATAACACAATCTTTAATTCATATGGTGAATAAGTTGAAAGACATGGCGATAAGGCCAATGGAAAGACCTGCACCAAAATCACCTAACAACAAATTTCATAGAAATAGGTATTAGATAGAAGGTTATTTTCATCACATAACATGAAATAATTCTATGGAAGTTTAAATGTAATGAACTAAATAGAATAATCAAGTACCCACTTCTTCTATAGTGAATATTCATCAATTAATTGTAATGTTTCAGTCACACATCTTGGGTATTATACAATATGCCTTTTACATATATGTATTGAAATACAGTAACCAAGCATGTAATAGAAACATTACAAGAAGTAAGGTGTGTTCTCCAAGCGTCTGAGAAAGGGTGATTCCCATGTTAGTGGTGAGAAGCACACAAATTCTAATTTCCATGTGAATGATTTTAGTTGAACAAGTTGTTGAAGATAACCAAAAAATTTATCTCACGTATTCTTTATAAACAAGGATACATTATTCCAAGTTTAGGAATGAATGTTGTTTGGGGCATTTTATACTCAACAAATAATTCAGTGATACTTGAATCATAGACAATACGTGATGAATATAAAAATGTAATACTTTTACCGAGTTGTGGAAATATAATTATTTGTTAAGAAAAACTAAAATTGGATGTCAAATATATACCCAGAATGGTATTTAGGCTCGGCATAGCTAAACACTCCTCCAATGGCCCGAAGGCCTTCATTTTTTATTGATTTTTGATAATCCACCTTTCAAGGGGTGAGGTGGAACCCTTACAAGGCCCGTAGGAATAAGTATTACATGGCCCGTAGGCCTTAGAGGAATTCATTGCCCGTAGGCTTCAAACATTACATACAAACCATACTCACTACTTGAAATAAAGGTATGCCACAAAGCTTGCGGAGTTAGTTCAAAAAGAGAACTTGAACTATATCAAGGGTAAGATAGTGGTAAATATAATTCATAAGATTACTTTAAGTAATTAAGGAATGGTAAAGTGAATTATGATATACGATCGTTCAAAAGATATAAAGTACTTCAGGATGACATGCTGAAGAATATCTTGACCAAGCATTCATCAATCATGATAATGTAGTGTGGAGTAATTCCTAAAAGCACATTACCTTGTTTGCATCGCAAAATTGATGTTAATAGGGAGTATTGATGATAAGTCTTACATGTTAACATTGATCAACAAAATGTAGCATGAAGCAATTCCTAAATGCACATTTTATACATCATAGTCATGCTGTAAGTAGTGTCAATGTTGTTACTTGCGAAAAAACATTCATTATATTTTAAGACATGCTTTGCAAATAATTGTGAAATATCATTACCATATCCCAACTATGATGAAAAATGGACATCATATGCGTCATAGTATGATGAAAATCCATTATGTCACAAGGACATAAGTTTAGATGAAAAGAGTTTGTTAGGATATGAACAAACTTGCATAAGGAACAAAAACATTGTGCATCTATTGTAATTATCCCAACGATTGCTTAGGATATTACATAAATCCCTATGATAGAAAATTGGTAGTAAAGTGATAGGATACATTTCTATATAGATGTGAACATATCTATTAGAGATAGTGGGAGTCATATTGAATTGGGTTTAGTCAATGCTGAAGATGCACAAGTAGTTGGCATAGGAACAAGTTCCACAAATGCATGTGGAAAAGGAATGTTTCACAGACTCAAACTGCGTAGGAGGTTAAAAACATAGTGATGGTTTTATATTCACTATGGCTGGTGATAAATTATTCATTGAATAATAATTCCTACAAGTAGGTGGTATATGAAAATAAGCTAAGATTGAGAAGACCAATTAAAATTCAATAATAAATTTCATGTATCAAACTGAAAAGGGGATTATAAATTGAATATTGTGGTGGGTATTCAAGTGTGACTATTCATGGATGGTACAAGTGAGGTACCAATAAGGAAACATTGTGTATATCAAGTCATTATGCCTAAATTGATTAGAAGTTTACTTGTCATAGCTAAATTCTAAGATCATTTTATTGGTCATTAGATGTCAAGATCAACTTTCATGGAAGATGTCTATACGACGCAACCAGAAAGGGATGGTGACACCATATGATTCCAATAAGGGTTGAAAGTTACTGAAATCCAGTTTAGGATTATAGTAAGCAACAAGATCATAAAACATTCATTTGGAATGAATCTTTGACATGTGTCTACTAGAGGTTAGTGGGAGCACCATTTTTTTCCAAGTGAAATATGTTTGGAAACATATGGAAAACTGATATTGGTCTTACAGTTTGTTAAGACCAAGATAAAAGAAATTCTCTAGAAATTTACTTAAAGTAGTAACCTAAGTTCTAGGGAACGATATCTACTAAGATAGATCTAACAGTTTCTTAGACCTAGTCAATTATGCATATACTAACATCATATTGAAAAATACAAGTTGGAGCAATTCAAGAGAAGAATTGTTGCCAGTGTCACATTGCATAAATCTCTCCAAGTATACATGAAATGGAATATGAGGAGATTAAGTTGTGAGTTGAGTTCTATATGCTTCAGTGATATATCAATCACGTATTCCATAATATGTACGAGATATAATATTTCCAACATATACTTTATGGTAGGAAAATATCATTTATTTCTAGAATAACTACAAGTAAAGCAGTCAGAACTATTCGATTTTACTTGGGTGAGTATAATGGATACGTATCTGGTATGTGGAGAAGAAATGATACTAGGTCTGGTGGGACACAAAATAGTCTTCATTTGGATGAATTTAATCTAGTATCGCAGTTATACTAAGGGTAATGAGGGATCAAAGATCATATAATCCAGTGGTATCCATACCTACAAAACCGAGTATGTTGTAGCTTCTAAAGCAACTAAGAATCAGTTAAATGCAACGATTTGTTCCAGTTCTTGGAATCACACATACCAAGTAAAGTTTTATATTTATGAAAATTCTGCTGTTGGTACTAGCTAATATGTTAAGATTTGACAATGGACAAAAAAGATATACTCGGGCATACCATCTCTTGAGAAGTTTTACTCAAAGAGGCAAGGTTTTATATAAAAAAGTATCCAAATGACATAATCATGGTAGACCCAGCAACTGAAGCCATTACTCAATAGGAACATGATATTAATCATGTGAGAGATAACAAGTATGGTTAACAAGTTAGCTATAGTGCAAGTGGGAGTGTTGAAATATTGGGTTCCCTAGATCTAACTATATAGTACTTTTGATTACCATATCATGTATACAGTTAGATATACATGATGTTTCCTTACCATTATAGTGCATATATTTCTACATCAACTATTTAATGGTAATGTCCATATATTAGTTATCATATCAAAAGGTTATAGTAGATCCCATGATATAATGATAACCTGAAGATACTATGACATTAATCTTAAACAAATGTCTTATGGTCTAGATACATCATACTGACTAGATACAGTTTATGTCTAACTATCAAGTGCTGGGGGATCACAAGCATTGAGACTTCTTCAAACAAAGTTCGCACTTAGTGATCTCTAGTAGTGACATAATGAGGACATACCCTCCAATTGGAACACCACATGTTTTGGGTTTCATTGGTTGTTACTATCTATAAACTTGTATATTGGTCGCCTGACTTGATATCATTACCAGTGTGTGCCATTTGATCACGTACTTTGATGCAAGACAAAAACCATGATAATTAAATCATGGCGAGGTAGCTTGTGTTGGGCACGTCATTGGTGGTATGACATTCATTGAATGGTCAAGAAATGATTTGCTGCTTCCAAGTTAAGGAAGTTATATATCTCAGGTTTGGTTGATCAAGTTGGTACTACCTTCATAAGTCTTTGTACAAAACTATTGAAAGGTAAAACCATTTGGTTAGATAAACAAATAATAAAGTAAGAAAATGGTGATGACACAAGTGTGCATCTTGCTTTATGAGATATCTAATTACAAAGAGATTATATTATATAGTTAGTGTTTGTAGGTTGGTTATCATTACTATGACAATCCTTATCTATTTAGGGGACTTGATGAGTTTCTAGACCCCACTCTTGGTCTGTGAATACTATTAACTACTATCAAGATAAGGTCATAGAGAGTCACACACAATAACATATTCAAAAATCCACCCTATTCAGTTGAATATGTATTTTGGACATTGTGCACCCTACCACGAGGTCTGAGTGTTGTTCAAGTTATCGATCACCTATAATTAAATAAATTCATGTTATTCAAGTCATGAATAATTGGGTTGACTTTATATTATCTACAATTTAAGTCAATATGAGAGAATATTATTTTAATGAATATTATTTTAATATTCAAGGTTTGTTTAATATTAAAGCAGGAATGAAGAGTCAAGTTAAATGACTCATTTTTTTATCACGTAATATATTTAATATATATTATAGGTATGGGATAAATTATAAATAATATTTATTTTGAAGTTTAGTTCATCATAATTAGTATTTAGTGTATATTAATTTTCTGGGGGCTGGGGAACCCTACCGAGTGTTCTGAATATCCGCTATAAATAGAGGCTATTGCGCAATGAGGATTATTCATTCATTTAGAACGAGAGCCTCTCTCTCCTCCCACTTTATTGAGAGATTCTATCTCTTAAAGTGATGATCCAAGTTATCCTTCAAGAATAAAAGTTATAGGATCACAATGAACATCAAGGCGTTGAAGGCATCATCGAATCTCTGCACTAAAACCCAGAATTTGATGATCGATAATCCAACAGATTTTTGAAGCACGTGTGGATGATATTGAGGGATCCTTCTATGAATCCTTTAAGAAAAAATCACCGACGATGACTTCCAGTTGAGAAAGACTTTATATCAAAACATGTATGCTTTTCAATTTCATTTTATGTGCTCTTTTAATTTACACGAGATCCTTAAATCGTACCGAGGCTCGGATCGTTGACAACGACAAGTTCCGTCATCCCGGCGCTGAAAAATTTCAACATCCTCATCCCATCAGCTTCCACTGAGTACCCTAATACCTTCAACATTATACTTCTTGAATAACTTTAAATAAATCCTTAAAAAAAGGGGATAGTTGAAGATAAATTGAGGAATGAAGAATTTTGATTCAATAGAGAAGGTTTTCAATTTCTCATTCACTTTTCTTCTTCTATTGCTCAATTCATTTTTCTTATGTCTATATTCTTTCTAGAAATTAACTATACAATTTTTTGGGGGGATTATGATTTTTTAGTTTTATTAATCAATTACTTTCTCTTGATCCTTTACTTCTGGGTTTTCATTCATTCTTTATAGATTTTTTTACTTTAATCCATCCTCCTTGATTTATGTGATGAATGTTGAAAATCACTTCAAGTCTATTTTGAATTCCTTTTTTCACTACTGTATGAAAAATGTTATCTTGAGAGAGATTGGATTCAATTTAGTAGCATCTATAACTCTCAATGGTAGTTGTAGACACTTCTTGTGGTCAATATTTCATGATAGGATGAATCTTTTCTCTTGAGCACCACCTCTCCAGCAAACTATCTCAATTGAATTATCTTGAAATCCTTTTGCACTCTCATTATCCTAACTTAGCTTAGGTCTATTCTATTTAACACATTATTCACACTCCATCTACTATTTCATTCACTATTCATACATCTCTCATCATTTTAGTCTTTGTTTACAGTAGAATAGGTTTCAATAAATCCCTTAGTACAACTGACCCCTTTCCCTTGGGTTCAATCCAACTCACCGTATACAAGGGTAATAAGAAATTATATTTTTTATTTTCCCAAGGTGCAATGACACTCGATCAATGGTTGTATGACCCTTTTTTATTTTTGGTTTTGGTTTCTTTTGTATATATGTTCAGCCTATTGGGAGACCATTTGGATGTTTATTTCATATGAATACACCATGTATGTTATATAATGTGTTTATTTATTCCTACATACTCTGATGTGGATGTTTATTTATTTTATTATTACTATTCATTGTGATATTGAGGGAATAGTCTTACCATTGTATATATTATTTCCTTTCTTTTAGTCAGTATCATCTATCATATGTGGAGGCGCACCTGAAGTTGCGTAGCTCTTTGAATCGGGGAACTGTTGAGTGGCCTCTGGACAAAGGCATTACAAAGTCGTATCAAATAATTTTTGTTTGGTTTGGTTTTTATGATATAGTAGAAAGATGGTCTAGGAATATTTCGTAGCTTGTGATGGACCTCAGATTGGTGTGTCGTGAACACCATTTTGGGTGGGATGTCCTGGTCACCAGAGTGATGGGATTTCTATTTTGGTTTTCTATTATACATTTTAGATATCGATTCAAGTATTCTCTATGTATTTGAGTGTTTTATTTTTGGTTTTTATATTTTAACCCATTGGAAAGAGGCCTGTGTGCATATATTTTGATCGTCATGTAGGATTCACATGGAATTCATCTTCTTTCATGTGATATATGTCACCGATGAGAGGTTCAGTTGTCTAAAGTTTCAACAAAAACTTATATTGTGTTTTCCCTTATAACTTGTTGATTGAAATCTACTCATATGAACCAAAATATTTTATATGATAGCAAGTCATACAAATCCTAGTGCAAGATATTCTCTAATGATTCCAGTGTGGTTCCTTCATGTGCGGGATGTATAGAGACCTTAAGTGGGTTAATGAATGAATTGTACTCTTGATAGGTGATCTGAGGAAGGTCATGGTTTTTTTTGAGGGTGTGGTTTCAGTTACTTAATTTTTTAATAAAAACCTATAAAATATTTTTTCTATATAGTTTCATGGTGGATATATACTTAACTGAATCGAGCAGTTGAGGAAAGGCATGTAGAATTCCTTATTCTTGGTACCAAGGTTAGATGAGGGGACAAGATCGGTTCGATTCCTAGCCATATTAGTTTTGGATGATCTTTAAGTGGCATGATGGGAGAATGGATTGAAATTCATGGTTTTTGAATGATGCACTTGTGGTGGGTGATCATGTGACAGACCTTGTAAAGAGTGAGATACATCGTGCCGATTTGATGGGACTGACCTATGATAGAAGCATGGTTGGTGGGTTAAGAATGTGATCCTAGGCTTGATGGAATGCGATTCATGGGAGCATAATTCGATTTGTGGGATTAGATTTTATGGAAGTGTGCACTAATGGGATTCAAGTGAGATAGAGTAGGATCATGGATAAGAACCTGTGGGAGGATCATTGGTACATCACTCTTCCTTGAGGAGGATAGTGAGCATTGATAGATCTTTTTAGGAAAAAAATTATTTGTGAACGGGTAGGTGCATGCTTGTTATGAAAAGTTAGTGTTCAGTTTTGGATTGGTGAGAAACCATGTGTGGGCTGAGGACCAGTTGTTTAGTGAGTTACTTGCGAGCATGGATGCTTTATGTTTTGTTGAGGTTGAGAGATTTTACCCCTGATACTTATAGTGACATTGTGGATGAATGGTTTCAAGTTTTATATGACAAGTGAGTGTGAATTAAAAACATGGTGTGCATATAATGGTTGAGCCTATCAAGAATTTCAATCATAAAGTGATGTAAAGGAAGCCAATGGTGGGGAGGGAACCATTGGCCTATGGATAGTGTGAACCTTTTTCTAGATGAATTTTGGTGAGTGATGAGGAAGATATTGTAGGTTAGCTTAAAATAGGTTGTGGATTGGTGTTTTGGGTTAGTTATTGGGTATGAGTGGGTGACCACATCCAGTTGTCATGATTGGTAATGGATGGAGCCTGATACATGGAGATCAGTGTTTGGTTGGAGGAGTGATGATGAAAATAATTCCACGGTGAGGACCATAAAATTGGTCATGGGACCCTCACATTGGAAGGGTTGTGGATGCAGTGAGACAGGTTGGTGGATAGTCTAAATGACACTAGGTTGTTGGTGTGTGGGAAGATACGAAGCAATTTGGTTCCTTGTTGAAGTAAAGATTCAGGATTTAAATGCGGTGTTAATCATAGTTGGTGTGTTTTCATTAGACTGAGGATTAAGTTGGTGTGATTCATGAATGAGTAGGATAGGTGGTGAACTGGTGTACATGGAGAGATTTTGACATATGGTCTTTTTGTTTGGTGTTCCAACCATGTAATTATGCCAAGATTCAGGTTCAAACTTTAGTGTGGCTGTATGGATGGTTCTTCAATGCCTCCATAAGTTAAGGCATCTTGATTGGGTGAGGTGGCATGATGATGCATTAGTAGTTGGGGAGGATCATTTTTGGGAGAGGTGGATAAGGGAGGAATGATTGAAATTTTAATGTGAAATTGGATGCAGTGAGGTGGAAACTACATTTAGAGTTTCATTGGACCACTAGAAATTGGAATCACCTTCCAAAAATAGATTCCTATAGTGGGGACCAATATGGTTTGGAATCAATAGCTGTGAGAAGAGTCTTATGACGAGGATAACAATAATCCTCTAGATGAATCAGTTGAAGGTAATGTAGTGTCTTAGGATAGATGAGTGTGGCAAGTGCTATCATGTTGTTAGTGATGGGGGCAAATGGGTGACTCAGATTCTCATGAATAATATGCATTGGTATTAGAGTTTCACAAAAGATGATAATTTAGAGTTATTAAGTAGAATATGGCCAGTTGATAGTGAGTTGATGATCAAGGTAGGTTAGGGTTCATGGCCTAAGTACTAACCAATGCTTCTTGAGGATGATAAGTTTTTTTATGGGGAGTTTGTAGTGACCAACAAATTTTATGGGTCATTAGTTTGAGAGGTAATTTAAATTTTGGGGGTGAGATCATGGGATGTATCTTGAATTGGGATTTTTATTGGGAATATTGGTGTTAGAACATATCGATGATATGTTTTTGGACATGAAACAAGGTGTAGATGGGGATCTAGGTGCTAATGTGGTTGTTGGAGAAGGTTCAGAGGATGTAGATGATAAACCACACCGCAACCTGATGGGATGAACCGTGCCAGTGCCTATGGGATAAGAAACATTCCGTATCCTAGAGGTGAAATTGTGGAGCTACCATGGCTGGATTCCAAACAGCATGACCCTTAGTGTCCTTTCTGTGTCGGATTGAGGGGCATTCCTCCATTTCATCCTCCATTCTTCTTCCCCTTTTCAGTCTTCTAATTTTTGATCATTTTAGGTTGTTTTTTGGTGGTGATTTTACCAAAGTAAGGTGAAATAATCCTAATTTGATGGATATTTTTCCATATTTCCTAGAGGATGACCCAAGAGGTTGAATGCATGAGGTTTCATGCAGTTTCGATTTGGGGGGATGAATCAATGATTTTTTTGGCGAATACGTCTCCTGGGTATAATTTAAATAACTAATTATAAATTTTTAAAATTAATTATTTGTGTTATAGAGTGATATAGTATCTTAAGTGGTAGTATGATATTAAATGAGTCATAGACAGTCTTGGTAAAGAGTTAACAAATCATAGCATGGACGGTAACTATATTTTGGAGGTTGGTGTCCACTACAATACAAAATCATATGACTATTTATTTATAAGTGCACTTGCCTGCATAACTGAAAGGGTTTGGGTTTGGGGATTGGGGATCGAGGGTGCCCTGGATTGAAAAGATAGGATGTTCCTGAGTGTCAAATGCTTGAATAAGTGCTCTTTAGGACTTAGAAAATTGGGATCACCTGACAATTATATATCTAATGAGGGAGAGTGTTAGTAGAGTTTAAGAAAGGTTATGGGTAGGTCTCGAGGTTCGATAAATGACTCATGATATCCTAGGTTGGGTTATTATGGAAAATGGGTAGGGATGGTAGGATTGGGGAAGAGTGATGATGGGTGAGATGTTTGTATGTCTTATGAGTGACTTGGAACTCCCTCCTGAGGTCACAGGAGAGTCTTTGTGTATGAGACAAGTAAGAGATGTCTTTCAAGACTTGATGTGTAAAGTCTTTGAACCTAGTAGTCTAGAGCTAGCAGTAAATTTATTACATTGATAATAGATACAAGAGATCACATCCATAAGGACCAAATAGTTTAGTAGTCTTGGGAAAATAGATACATACTTAAACATGACATTACATTTATAAACATATAATCAAACATAGTATTTTCTTTGTGAACACTATTATCCCCTCTAGAATATCCTTGCATATCAATCATAATACACTTCTCGACATCCTAGGTAAAAGAAACATAAGAAAGGGGTGAGCTCAGATACTTAGTAAGGGTATCCTTACAATGGAAGCTAACATAAAATAAATAAGTCATGAATAATATGGTAGGAATTAATGATGAAAAAATAATACCATATAAATAATGTCATGAGCATTAAAATTATCCAGGGATATTATAACTATTCAAATAATCACATGGACATAAATAAATGATTTTATAACGATGGAATTCATATTTCTGGACATCTTAAACTTGATACCGAGTCCTCATGCCCTGACATCTACAAAAATGGGAAATTCCTCGACCAACTACTCAACCTATTCTATTTCATGAGACTCATCGATGAATCAAGGGGATATTTAATTCAGGGTATAACTCATACCTTAATAAGTCCAATGGATTCATCATATGATTAAACAATACAACTTAATCAATATGCCTTAAAAATTAAAAACTGATCATATTGGAAGAACTAGAATAGATAATGTCAATACTTTCCCCATTCAAATTAATCATAAACCATCCATAGAAATAAGGTGGATGATATAATTAGATTAAATCCTCATTAAAGAATAATATTCAATAAAGGATATTGATATAGAGGAGAATACTTTAAAAAGATCACTGGAAAATATCTTGAGGAAAATACTATTTTCACTTTGAAATCACTTATTTAAAATCTAAAAAAATTCCAAATATTAAGAAAAACATTTTATTTAAAAGGAAAATTTGAAACCAATAATGTAATATTCAAAGCATTGAGTGTTCATGATGGTTGGAAATTTCATTCATATTATGTATTTTAAAACAAATATTCTTTTTACATTTTAGATAAAATGATCAAAAGTACCTCATTCAGAAAATGATACAAAGATTACTTTTAAACCATTTAGTAAAAAGTTAAACATGGGTAAAAATGAATTTAATAAATCATTATAGAACAATGAAAACATTTTTAAAACTTTTTAAAGAAAAATATGGACATGGAAGAAAAGATTTATGACGGAGTAAAAAAAACAAAGTTGGCTTTCCTTATAAACATTATTTTGGTATATTGAGTACTTAAAGAGAGGAAAAAGAAAGAAAAAATTTTAATTTCTAGAAATAAATATTGTAGAAGAAAATTTATTGGTTTTAAGATAGAAATATCATATAATTCCCTTAACGGAGACTTAAATATAAACAATCTCCAATAATGATGAGATTTTGAAATAAACCCTTACCTCTAGTCCGACTTCATTTGTATGCGTTCGAACCTCATGTATAATAAATATAGAATTATTAAAAATATATTACAGAACCATAATAATATATATCATACCACATATAATTCACCTATAACCTTTTATCACCTTTTTATTAATAATTTTTTTATTAAAATCACTGTTCTGGATGATAACTGCTTTGTCTTTCATATATGTTTTTGTTGGGTAATCTTGGTCCTTGTACTTTGATCATGGTTCCATTATCTTTAGAATTTTAATAATGATATAAATATAATATATATTCATTATATATATATATATATATATATTTAATCATCTATAAAAGGTAGAGATAGACAAATGAACTACACCATTCATGGAGATGGTATGTTGTACGTATGCATGGACGTTGTTTTTATTTCTCAACAGATGGAATGAAAAAAGGTAAATAATAATTAAACTTTAAAAAATCATTATTATATCATATATATCATATATTTTTTTTAAATCTAACCTTATCACTATCCATGTAAAGAGAAAATAAAAAATGAATTGCAGCACTTCATGGAGGTGGTAGTCCACATGTACGCACGAGCGACATTATCATTTTTCAACGAATGAGAAGGTAAAAAGCTAGATATAATATTATAAATATAGAAGAATAATTATGCCATACATATCATATATAGAAATTAAACCCACCATAATAACCACCATTAAATAAGGATATGGAAAATTAATTGCATCGATATGTGGAGGTGGTGGTCCACATGTATGCATAAGCGCTACTTTCACTTTCCATTTGATAGAAAAAAGGGTAGATAATGGTGGTTTCATAATCATAATAAAATTTATGTATATTGAGGATACATAAGTTATTATTTTATTACAAATATCATATATTTAGAGGTAGTAAAAGAATAAGTAAAAATAAAGTGATCGGTTATGGTGATTACCGCTTCTTTGAAAGAACTCCTTTAAATCCCCTCTTAAGGATCATAGGGTTGTTCTTTGAGGAAGACACAAAACTCTATAATTTGGATAAGGATATTAGATATAAAGAGTTTGGTAGAGTTTTTTTTATCTAAATAGATCAAATTAGTGTAAATAAAAGAGATATGGGGTTCCCTTTTATAAGGGAGGGAAATGATACTCTTGGAATTACAAAAGAGATTGACATACAACTAAGACATTCTAAAAAAAATATTCCAAATGGCCATAGATTAAAAAAAAGAGCCTAAGGTTGAAATATCACCAGAAAATTAAATTTTTATAGGTTTTAATTTCATTTTAAACCTCATATCCCGGTTTAATCCCTTGGTTAACCAATTCTAATCGTAACCATGGTAATGTTCTTAATATTAGTGGGTTATAATCTTAATTATAAGGTAAAAATTGGATCATGAATTTAAAATGGATGAAATTTTAGACCATTTATAACAATAATCATCATATTTCAATAATTTTATGATTTTTAAATAATTTAATAAAATAATTATATCATAAAATACTATTTTCATTTTAAAACTATTCACATAATTTGAATTTGAAAACAACATGACAATAATGGAACTTGAATATAAATATTTAAAACATACCTAATATTTTATATTAATATAAAAAATTAATGTAACATAATAATTCATCAAAATTTTATTACATTTAATATTTTTAAAACCATTCATTTTATTTTTCAATTAATTGAATAAAAACTATGTCAGTGTTGTGTAAGTATTTAATGTAATTATTCAATCACTAAAAAATAAAAATAAATTTATCTGATAAATAAATTGATTTATCTTTAAAATAAATATTTATAATTGAACTTATCCTCATTTTATCCTCATTTAATTTTTTTGGATATATTAAATTCAAAAGAGTAACATTTTGTATTTATTCTTTTCTTAAATTAATATAAAGGTTATAATAAAAAAAAAGCACCAATTTGTCATATTTTTGAAACATGGATTAAAATGTTAGGCCCATAATCATCCAATAAGATAAAGTCAAGTGTTAGAAAAATTTTAAAGCCTTTTCCCAAAGTTTTAACCATATTTTTCCCGTTTTACCCTTATTGAGGCTACACAAATTTATCAATGTTACTATTCATAATGACAAAAAATAAAAGTGAAATATTTATCAAATTTGATCCTGATTATACAAAATATGGAATAGATTTTTAAAAGGTTCAATTTTTATAAGTGGCAGAAGTCCATTTTAAAATAAGCACACAAAACACAATGAAAAGTTGTTTTACAGAAAGAAATATCTTCTGAAGTATAAAAGTTTTTATACCAAAATCCAAAATAAAATCAATTTTAATAACATTAATTAGATTATTCATAATATAAATGAACTAAATTTACTTTTAAAACTATTTAAAACAAAATATAATTTTTTAAATTCTTCAAATGAGAGACAATTTTCAATAAAAAGCAGCATTTTCCACTATTCATAAAAAAACAATATTTTAAAAAAATTATGAAAAATTAACCATAAGATAATTCTTACATTATGATTTCATAAAATTAAGTTAATTCTATCAAATTAATTTTCTAAAAGTGTCAAAAATTAATTATATTATTTATTCACAAAAACCAATAAAAACCATTTTTGAGGAAAACACGTATTTTTAAAGCTTATAATGACTTTAATAAAAATATATTGGATTAATATAAAGAAATTATACATTTTTAAAATAGGTTTATTCCTATTAATAACTTCTAATTCAACAGATATGAAATAACTGTCTCATTAAATAATAATATTCTATATAGAGGTTCACTTAAATATCAGTGTTGCGTGTTAAGAAAGCTATGAGGCATTATATTCTAAATTTTTGGTTTGTTTTCACTCTCAAAATTTTATATTAATAATAAAAGGGTAAATATTTTAAAAAAAATTTCTTGAAATTCCAAATCACATAGAGGGATAATGAAATTTCTTTTAAAAAGAGGACGTGGGGAGGATAAAGGTTACATGAAATAACACATAATCGGATTCCCAGATAAGGGTAACATTGGTGGAAAGTTAAAATATAGATATGGAGGAGAAAACTAATTTAAAATTAATAATAGATAGTGATAGAGAACATGGTCATGATCAAGTTAACTGTAACGCCCCGACCCTAGTTACCTAGAGTCGGTGCATTATTACATAACATTGGCATGATCACGAGAAAGATCAAGTCTCTAAAGACCGATTAGTTTAGTAGCCTTGGAATAACTAGATACATCCATAAATTTTTACATTACATCATAAAAAAACATCTTGTCTTCATATCCCCTCATACTATCCCTGCAGGTCATTCATAAATTACTTCTTCACAATCCTGGGAAAAATAAAAAATTGAAAGGGGTGAGCTCAGATGCTCAGTAAGGATAACATTATAGCAGAAGATTTCATAAATAAGCATAAACACTTAAGGCAATTTATAACTAAAACAAAAGCCTTTTAAACATGAACTTTCAACATGGTATGGAATAAATAAAATGAAATAATGCCATTTACTTACTCACATGGATATTCTACTAGTCGAATGATTACATGCAATATCAATAACCACTTTCATAATGATGGAATGCATAATGCCAGACTATCATAACCACATAGCCAAGGCCTCGTGCCAAGACTACAAATAAGATTTTTCCAAGGCCTTGTGCCAAGACACCAGTTTGTCTCATGAGACCTACCGATGCATCGAGGAGCTATAGCGGGCTCCACCCGTCACTTATTAAGTCCAATGCATTCCTCATATGAATAGGTTTAAGCATAAAATAAACATTCGTATTAAAACTAGCATACGAAATGTCAATACTTTAACCACAAACCATGAATGGTATAAAAATAGAACATCCACAGTCAAACATAACTCATTTGATACAATATGGAAGATTGTATTGTATCACATTAACCTCAATCATGAATAATGAAGGATGTTGACATAGATGAAAATAATCATCAAAACTATTTGAGGGAAATATCCCCCTTTTCTTGAAATCATTTAAAAGTCACACTATTTGTCAAGAAGCCATTTAAAAATATATTTTTGAATCAAAGTGTCCCATACCACTTTGAAACTTTTAAAAGGAGTTTTAATTTTAAAACTTTAATGTCTATATAAATAAATCCTTAAAACCATTTTTTTTAAAACATGGACATTAATGAGAAAGATTTAGAAGAATAAGTCTTTAAAACATTTTAAAATGGTATTTTGGTTAGAGATTCTAACCAAAAGAGAGACACTTGAGTACAAATAATTGAGGTAATCAAAACTTTGTAATATCATGAGAATAAAGGGATTCATGATATACTATGTCAAAGTACATTATATACACCACATAAAAGTGATTTGGTGTATATCAACAAAGAAGTCCCAATTGAATGTAAATTGAGATGAAATCTCTCATAAAGGTCGTATCCTTAGGTTAAGGATAAATCAATGACATAATTATGTGTGAAAATATAAATACACTATATATGATTGAATATTCAGTGTAAAACAATCAAAGGATATTCACACATATTCTTGTAGAAACAACACCAATGAATTGGATGTTTAACTCAACAAATGGTGAAAGAGTTAAAATTACTCTTATCAAATTCATATTAATGACTTGAGAATTATCAATAGAGTGATTATGTGTATCAAAAGTATATCCACAGGAAGGGGAGTGGAAATTATGACATAATAAAATGAATAGTGATTCCACACATAATCTTGGAGTAATATAATCAATGAAATATGCGTAAAGCCGAATGAGTGGAAATTGAAATGTCAAATTCCCTTATCGATTTGGTAACTTACGAAACATACAAATATGAAAGAAGGATCATACAATGAATATGTAAGTACCCATAAATTAATGTATATTACTCAATGAATACAGTCATGGGCAGTACACATACACCACATGTAATAATTAAGTGGTGAACAATGGAATTCTCACGAAATTAAGAGTGAGATAAGAAACTCCTTACCACGTTAATCAACTGAGTCATATGGCCAAAAGTTAATAACCACCAAAATGATTTACAGAATAACATGAATATAAAGAGAATCATGATAATATATATCAAATGGCCGTACACAATACACCACTTTCAATAATTTAGTGGTGAACAATGGAAATCTCACGGAGTTGAAAGTGAGATAAGAAAATCCCTTACTTTGTACTTTTTCCTTGGTCGATGGTAGGTTTACCTCCTGTATAATGGTGAAATAATTTTTATTTAATAATACAAGAATCATTTACTTTAATATGATATCATATATGATCTTTTAACATTGATTTGTTAATAATATCTTAGAATTATCGTTATTTCGGGTGTTAACGGGTTCATTTTACTTTATATTCTTTGTTATGTGAGCCATATTCGTTATTAATGGGATGTATATTATTCATATCTAGAATGATATCAAGTCATTAGACATCATTTTTAAATCATCAAATGATAATTATACTTGAATGGATACGATGGAGAATGAATCTCATCGCGTTCGTGGAGACGGTAGTCCGTACGTACGCACGAGCGACAATATCATTATTTTGATATTAAAATAATATATAAATGGATGGTATATCATATATACAGAATCATTAACATTTTATATTTATTATTTACATGAGTTACACATCATTATTATACCCATCCAAATAATAATATATTCAATAACAATTACACCACGATGTGGAGACGGTAAGCCGTACGTACGCACGTATGGTGACATGTTATTCAAAGGGTGGATAGAATACTGAATATGGTTGTACCATATTTATAATAACATAACAGTATATGTGAGATACTGGAGTTATTATTTTAGAATGGTAATAACAAATAAAGAGGAAGTGGAAGAAGAAAGGAACTTGAAAAGGGGTGGTGAAAACATTACCTCTTCTTCGGGTTCTTCCTTTTGATTTGATCAAAAGGGATCCTTAGGTTGGATTTATGATCAAAATAAGGCCTCTAGGTTGTAGTGAGGGGAGTTGAGATAGTATTTGGGCAGGGTTTGGCCGAACCAAAGGGCTTTGAAGGTGTGAAGAAATGAGAAGGAGGAGTGCCCTTTTATAAGAGGGGTGAGGGGCACCTTTGGAAAAGTTAGAAATATTAATTTATAATAAATTCATATTCGGTTTATAATGGATCCAAAGTTTATTATTTAAATGTTAAGGTGGGGATGGGTCGAAAACAACTCAACCAATAGAATTTAGACAGGTTTGGGTCATTATATTAACCTTATCTTTAAGTATTAACTCTTAGTTAATTAGTTTCACTTTTACAATGTCTCTTTGTATTTTTATATTATATGGTTAATAAACTTACTATATACATCTAACCGACCCCCAAGTGGTCCATTAATGATGAACCTATCATGATATAAGTCTCTTGGCCGAACCTTAGATTTTTAGGAATTTAATATCAATTAATAATATAATATTTGTTTTAAGAACTCTTTTATGTCAATTTTGACACTATTCAATAGTTGATTTTTGTGAAACTCATAACAGATTGATTACTTCTAACAAAGTCAATTAAATCAATACTAATATATCATATTATCCTAGAAAATTAGTGTAATTCATTAAAAGTTTCATATTATATTTATTTGGGTATTTATAATATCAATTATTTTATTTTTTCACTATTATAGTAATTACTGCATCATCGTTGTGTCATAAATAAAATAATATATTTAATGTCTAAAAATTATAAATAAAATATCATTATGTATGAAATCTTTTTATATTTCTAATGAATATTTATAATCAAAAATCCAACATATATAACCCTATGTAACAATTGTTTTTCTAAAAGATATATGCTTGTGTCATTTTTGTCTTAATTAAAATAAAGTGTCATTATCACTTACAAGTGGATCCATGGGGTCCCAAAATCGACCCAAAGATGCCCATGGTCGACCATGTATCAACCAATAGGGTTAAGACACGTTTTAGGGTAATTTAGTATTATTATAATATTATTTTTTAACCCTTATTTACCGGATTTACCCTTAACCATGGTAAATAAAATATTTACCGCAGTAATTATTCAAAATGTCTAAAAATAAAAGTTACCTATTTACAAAATTTGAACATCCTGATTCCAAATATGGAATCCATTTTCCTAAATTCAAAACACAGAAGTGGCAGAAATTAATTTAAAATTAATTCCCACTGTCAAAACAAAAAGCGTGTTTTTAAGAGATAATAACTATCAAAAGATTGACACTTGTTTATGTTCGGTTTAATTGTAAAATTATGTCCAATGACCAACATTATATTAAATGGTAAAAATATATTCTAAATATACTTTAAAACCACTCAAATTCATAATTTATCACTATTAATTATTTTGATTAAAAAAGTTGTTTTTAATTAAAATTTAGTAATTTTCACTATTCATCAAAATATGAAAGTTATCCGAAAAGTACCAAAATTTCACCTTAGGCTAAATTCGATACTCCGAATCCAAAAATGAAGTCCATTTTGAAATATAAAATATATATAATTTCAAAAAGTAGGTATTACTATTCATAACGGCTAGTTTGATTGGTTGTGGTGTGTTAAAATCTCGAAGTTGCGTACAATGCACGTCATTGCATTATTCGAAAGGAAACATACCGAGGAAGCTTGGGGTGTTACATTATCCCCTCCTTAAATAAATTGCGTCCTCGCAATTTTTAAAATTTTGCTTGGGAATATAATGGAAAGTCCCACATCGGAAAAAGAGTCAATAAAACTATCACTTTAAAAGAAAGAAAGAGAGGTATAAGGGTCATCCAAGATAACCCATACTAGGATTCCATGTAAGAAAACATGGATATGGATGATAAACTAAGTGTAAAGTTCTGATGGAGAAGGATAGAAATCATGATCAGGAGAAAGTTAACAATGAGAAAACCACAAACTTGTGTTGGGACAAACGACCATTAGTCTCCTAGTAGGAAAGTAAACGGACAACATTTTTTTAAGTTACATTACATAAGGAAGAGGAATTCATTTATGATATTGACTAAGAACATTATGAGACATACTTACATTTTAGGTAGATTTTCATTCTTTAATAAATTTCCACCACTAACTCAATTTTTTTTAAACGATGAGTATTCAAGAAGACTTGGTCACACTGGAAGAGCTAGAATAAACTTCTATAGAATCACTTGATCCATGCAGGATAAACCATATATTTACATTGTCTTTGAAGATTAATCAAAACCAAAATGGTTAGTGAATGATCTAAAGATCCCCCAAAAGGATATTCATTGAGATAAATATGCACTAATCTTAATTTCTAAAATTAAACCAACAATACCCCAAAGTTAAATAGATACCATTCAATAACCAATTGTCCTTAAAATCCTTTAATATAATCCAAACTAATATTGAAACCCAAAACATAGAAGAATTTGATTATGTAGTCTCCCATGTTACATTGTATCTCCAAATGACATCAAATACTCTTAAAGTCACATACTTAAAAGTAATTAACATTATCACATATTCTCTGTTATAGGTTAATCATTTCCATAAATAACCCAAATCACTATAAATCAACAATAAAAACGTAGATAAAAATCCACCATTACTCTACAAATGAAACCCCATTGTATTCTATTTTCCTTGGGCATATAGTGTTCCCAACAAAGCGAACATCTTCCAAAATAACATTTATCACTTAATCACCAAATCATTTTCCTATACCAAGGGTATTCATTTGATAAGACATAAGAACCCAAATCATCTTATTATTGATCAATAAAATCATTAAAAAAAATAGTCACACTAACCAGGGACTTCACGTAGTCCAGTGGTAGGCGATAAATCCCAATTGCACTTTGGTTGTGGGTTCGATTCCCACAGCTTTGTCCGACGCGACGGGTTGTCACACGGTCTACGTGTTATCCTTTTTCAAAAATTATATTTTATAATATTACCAAGATGAGATAAATTCCTCAAAATAACATAATTTAACCACAAATGTTATATCATACTTTGCATATTCATCCCAAATTATAATAACTTATCATTTTCTCAAACCCCAATGATCATATAAAACCAAATGGTTATTTATACCTATATCCACAAGAGAAGAGACAATTCTTCCTCAAATATCATTCTCACATGGCAAACTGCGGGGTTACAAATACAAGAGAAAATTATTCCAAAGTAAACCCATCAACAAGGAGTGCTAATTTTTCTCCAACCATTTATTTCCACATAGCTTCTTCTTTGACCAAGAAAATATCCTATAGAATAGGACATTCACTCGGGTAATGGCCAGGTCCCCTACATTTACGGAAAATGACTGTAAATGGACTCTTGGGACCATTTTTATCTTCTTCCATAGTACTCTTCATTTTTCTTCGGCAATTCTTCACTTTATGTCCTTCCTCCCCGCACGTAAAACATTTCGTTGTCCCATTGAGACACTTTCCTGGGTGTCTCTTTCCACATTTCCTGCATGATGAAAATTGAGGGTTCTTTTCTCCATGGTCTCCATTGCTAGATCTCTTATCATTTATCACCTTTCTCTTCCTTGTTGAGTCTGGGAGTTGGTTAATATATATGTTGTTGATCATATTTTTGGAAAACTGATTTGGCATAAAGACGATATCTTTTACGCCTATCAACATTCCATTTTGTTTCTCATTGCCACCACCGTTCCCACCTTGTACATCATTCTTAAAGTCACTATGACTTCCTTGGAATCCAGCCATTGACTAAAACCATAAAGCATTGTGTGAGTAATAGTAGTCGTAAAATCATTTAGAGATTAAAATGTCACCATATTCTCAATTTGAAACATATTAGGATTAACCAAGGTCATTTACTCTCATCTTATATATATATTACTTAAATTGGTTTGTAAAGAAAATGTAAATTATCCTAAGCATATCCCCCGGGAGTTTCGTAACCAAGAGTGCAGCAAGGCCCGTTGTCGTGCACCAGTTCCCGTTCGAGTCTAGCTTAAAGCGGTGTTTTCGGGTTTTACCCCTAGGTACATCTGTGCCAGAGCCGCCTCTACCTGCTCGTATCCAGACAGGGATGTATTGCTCGGAAAACTTACAAAATCTCTACAATACCAAAATTCTAGGAAGTTCTTTTATACTAATCCTCAAAGTTCATCTTAGGTCTACGTGCTCTAATCAGAGTTTATCTAAATCTAGCTTCCAAGGTTTGTACTAAACTTTCTCTGATACCAACTGTAACGCCCCGACCCTAGTTACCTAGAGTCGGTGCATTATTACATAACATTGGCATGATCACGAGAAAGATCAAGTCTCGAAAGACCGATTAGTTTAGTAGCCTTGGAATAACTAGATACATCCATAAATTTTTACATTACATAATAAAAAAACATCTTGTCTTCATATCCCCTCATACTATCCCTGCAGGTCATTCATAAATTACTTCTTCACAATCCTGGGAAAAATAAAACATTGAAAGGGGTGAGCTCAGATGCTCAGTAAGGATAACATTATAGCAGAAGATTTCATAAATAAGCATAAACACTTAAGGCAATTTATAACTAAAACAAAAGCCTTTTAAACATGAACTTTCAACATGGTATGACATAAATAAAATGAAATAATGCCATTTACTTACTCACATGGATATTCTACTAGTCGAATGATCACATGCAATATCAATAACCACTTTCATAACGATGGAATGCATAATGCCAGACTATCATAACCACATAGCCAAGGCCTCGTGCCAAGACTACAAATAAGATTTTGCCAAGGCCTTGTGCCAAGACACTAGTTTGTCTCATGAGACCTACCGATGCATCGAGGAGCTATAGCGGGCTCCACCCGTCACTTATTAAGTCCAATGCATTCCTCATATGAATAGGTTTAAGCATAAAATAAACATTCGTATTAAAACTAGCATACGAAATGTCAATACTTTAACCACAAACCATGAATGGTATAAAAATAGAACATCCATAATCAAACATAACTCATTTGATAAAATATGGAATATTGTATTGTATCACATTAACCTCAATCATGAATAATGAAGGATGTTGACATAGATGAAAATAATCATCAAAACTATTTGAGGGAAATATCCCCCTTTTCTTGAAATCATTTAAAAGTCACACTATTTGTCAAGAAGCCATTTAAAAATATATTTTTGAATCAAAGTGTCCCATACCACTTTGAAACTTTTAAAAGGAGTTTTAATTTTAAAACTTTAATGTCCATATAAATAAATCCTTAAAACCATTTTTTTAAAACATGGACATTAATGAGCAAGATTTAGAAGAATAAGTCATTAAAACATTTTAAAATGGTATTTTGGTTAGAGATTCTAACCAAAAGAGAGACACTTGAGTAAAAATAATTGAGGTAATCAAAACTTTGTAATATCATGAGAATAAAGGGATTCATGATATACTATGTCAAAGTACATTATATACACCACATAAAAGTGATTTGGTGTATATCAACAAAGAAGTCCCAATTGAATGTAAATTGAGATGAAATCTCTCATAAAGGTCGTATCCTTAGGTTAAGGATAAATCAATGACATAATTATGTGTGAAAATATAAATACACTATATATGATTGAATATTCAGTGTAAAAAAATCAAAGGATATTCACACATATTCTTGTAGAAACAACACCAACGAATTAGATGTTTAACTCAACAAATGGTGAAAGAGTTAAAATTACTCTTATCAAATTCATATTAATGACTTGAGAATTATCAATAGAGTGATTATGTGTATCAAAAGTATATCCACATGAGGGGGAGTGGAAATTATGACATAATCAAATGAATAGTGATTCCACACATAATCTTGGAGTAATATAATCAATGAAATATGCGTAAAGCCGAATGAGTGGAAATTGAAATGTCAAATTCCCTTATCGATTTGGTAACTTACGAAACATACAACTATGAAAGAAGGATCATACAATGACTATGTAAGTACCCATAAATTAATGTATATTACTCAATGAATACAGTCATGGGCAGTACACATACACCATATGTAATAATTAAGTGGTGAACAATGGAATTCTCACGAAATTAAGAGTGAGATAAGAAACTCCTTACCACGTTAATCAACTGAGTCGTATGGCCAAAAGTTAATAACCACCAAAATGATTTACAGAATAACATGAATATAAAGAGAATCATGATAATATATATCAAATGTCCGTACACAATACACCACTTTCAATAATTTAGTGGCGAACAATGGAAATCTCACGGAGTTGAAAGTGAGATAAGAAAATCCCTTACTTTGTACTTTTTCCTTGGTCGATGGTAGGTTTACCTCCTGTATAATGGTGAAATAATTTTTATTGAATAATACAAGAATCGTTTACTTTAATATGATATTATATATGATATTTTAACATTGATTTGTTAATAATATCTTAGAATTATCGTCATTTCGGGTGTTAACGGGTTCATTTTACTTTATATTCTTTGTTATGTGAGCCATATTCGTTATTAATGGGATGTATATTATTCATATATAGAATGATATCAAGTCCTTAGACATCATTTTTAAATCATCAAATGATAATTATACTTGAATGGATACGATGGAGAATGAATCTCATCGCGTTCGTGGAGACGGTAGTCCGTACGTACGCACGAGCGACAATATCATTATTTTGATATTAAAATAATATATAAATGGATGGTCTATCATATATACCGAATCATTAACATTTTATATTTATTATTTACATGAGTTACACATCATTATTATACCCGTCCAAATAATAATATATTGAATAACAATTACACCACGACGTGGAGACGGTAAGCCGTACGTACGCACGTATGGTGACATGTTATTCAAAGGGTGTATAGAATACTGAATATGGTTGTACCATATTTATAATAACATAACAGTATATGTGATATACTGGAGTTATTATTTTAGAATGGTAATAACAAATAAAGAGGAAGTGGAAGAAGAAAGGAACTTGAAAAGGGGTGGTGAAAACATTACCTCTTCTTCGGGTTCTTCCTTTTGATTTGATCAAAAGGGCTCCTTAGGTTAGCTTTCTGATCAAAATAAGGCCTCTAGGTTGTAGTGAGGGGACTTGAGATAGTATTTGGTCAGGGTTTGGCCGAACCAAAGGGCTTTGAAGGTGTGAAGAAATGAGAAGGAGGAGTGCCCTTTTATAAGAGGGGTGAGGGGCACCTTTGGAAAAGTTAGAAATATTAATTTATAATAAATTCATATTCGGTTTATAATGGCTCCAAAGTTTATTATTTAACTTTTAAGGTGGGGATGGGTCGAAAACAACTCAACCAATAGAATTTAGACAGGTTTGGGTCATTATATTAACCTTATCTTTAAGTATTAACTCTTAGTTAATTAGTTTCACTTTTACAATGTCTCTTTGTATTTCTATATTATATGGTTAATAAACTTACTATATACATCCAACCTACCCCCAAGTGGTCCATTAATGATGAACCTATCATGATATAAGTCTCTTGGCCTAACCTTAGATTTTTAGGAATTTAATATCAATTAATAATATAATATTTGTTTTAAGAACTCTTTTATGTCAATTTTGACACTATTCAATAGTTGATTTTTGTGAAACTCATAACAGATTGATTACTTCTAAAAAAGTCAATTAAATCAATCCTAATATATCATATTATCCTAGAAAATTAGTTTAATTCATTAAAAGTTTCATATTATATTTATTTGGGTATTTATAATATCAATTATTTTATTTTTTCACTATTATAGTAATTACTGCATCATCGTTGTGTCATAAATAAAATAAATTATTTAATGTCTAAAAATTATAAATAATATATAATTATGTGTGAAATCTTTTTATCTTTCTAATGAATATTTATAATAAAAAATCCAACATATATAACCCTATGTAACAATTGTTTTTATAAAAGATATATGCTTGTGTCATTTTTGTCTTAATTAAAATAAAGTGTCATTATCACTTACAAGTGGATCCATGGGGTCCCAAAATCGACCCAAAGATGCCCATGGTCGACCATGTATCAACCAATAGGGTTAAGACACGTTTTAGGGTAATTTAGTATTATTATAATATTATTTTTTAACCCTTATTTACCGGATTTACCCTTAACCATGGTAAATAAAATATTTACCGCAGTAATTATTCAAAATGTCTAAAAATAAAAGTTACCTATTTAAACAATTTGAACATCCTGATTCCAAATATGGAATCCATTTTCCTAAATTCAAACATAGAAGTGGCAGAAATTAATTTAAAATTAATTCCCGCTGTCAAAACAAAAAGCGTGTTTTTAAGAGATAATAACTATCAAAAGATTGACACTTGTTTATGTTCGGTTTAATTGTAAAATTATGTCCAATGACCAACATTATATTAAATGGTAAAAATATATTCTAAATATACTTTAAAACCACTCAAATTCATAATTTATCACTATTAATTATTTTGATTAAAAAAGTTGTTTTTAATTAAAATTTAGTAATTTTCACTATTCATCAAAATATAAAAGTTATCCGAAAAGTACCAAAATTTCACCTTAGGCTAAATTCGATACTACGAATCCAAAAATGAAGTCCATTTTGAAATATAAAATATATATAATTTCAAAAAGTAGGTATTACTATTCATAACGGCTAGTTTGATTGGTTGTGGTGTGTTAAAATCTCGAAGTTGCGTACAATGCACATCATTGCATTATTCGAAAGGAAACATACCGAGGAAGCTTGGGGTGTTACATTAACGACCACAAAACCATAAATTCATGGGGTGAAAAGACCATCAATTCATCGAAAATGAAGGAAAAAAGACAACATTTTTATTTCAAGATCCTTTTCCTAAAGTAGTGGGATTCATTTAATCTCAAGATAGAGAACATGATAAAATGTAATTACTTTATTTATTTCCATTTTATAAGAATAATTTCATCCTTTGATTGTGCTTCTATGAATTTCCACTTCATCTCTTATTCCAAGAAATTAATATTCAAGATGGGTTTTTCATGCCTGAAGCACTAAAATTAACTTTTAACATATCATAATATCCATAAAATAACAAAAAATAATTAATTATTTCTATAAATATTCAACAAAACCAAAATGTTTAGTACAAGTTATACAATATGGATAAATACAATAGTATCTAAAATATCAAAAACAACTTCAAAAGATCAACTTAATATATTCCATAAATAGTTAAACTTAAGACTCTGTGAAAATATGTCTAAGCAAATTCAAAAACCAAAATCCAAAATATTACATCAAAAATTTATCCCAAGAGAACATAAATTATCTCATAATGTCACATACCAATCATGTGAATACCTTGGTCATATATTCTCTTAAAATATACTAATAACCTGAATCATTATAAAACCTTAGTGAAAAAATATATTCTTCAAAGATTAACACAATACTTATTCCTCAAATAAAATCATAGACTATTTAATATATTTTATAAATCAAAAAACGTAAAAAACGTCATCAAAGATGACCTAAATCACTTTGTCATCAAATCACTATCGAATTTCAAGGTCACCAATACTATCCTATTTACCTTATTAGTTTTAATCATATATTTATACTAAATAAACATTATTAAATTAACATCATACATATATTATAGGTTATATTTACCTTAATCACATGTTCTCCAAAAATACCACATTTCCACTAAATTGCTTTATTGGTCATCAGTACCATTCAATGTATATTTTCAAATCCTTAAATAATACTAATATTGAACAATCCTTAGATGTTTCATGATTCTTATAACTAGAATATCATTGGTATAAAAATTTTACAACACAATTATTGAACCCCAATACATAAACACATCAATCCTTTAACTTAAACGATTAACATAACACAAGAACTTCCTTGTACTAAGAGTTAAACCTTAGATTAGGTTATTGACTGGGATAATTCCCATGTCCCCCACACATAAGGAATTAAATTCCTTAGATTTTTTTTACTCTATAACCTTCATTTTCACAAAGAAAAAATTTCCCCTTTGCATTGAGACATTTTGCTAGGTGATTATTCTCGCATTATTAGTATGAAGAAAATTGAACTTTATTTCCTCTATGGTCATTACCACATGAACTTATATAAAATTTGATATTACTTTTATTTTATGCATTAGCAAACTCACTGAAGTTTATGTTATTAGTAATATATTGTGATAGATTGTTAGGAATTTTCATAAGGTGTTTCCTTCTAGATCCCATCTCATTTCGTTTCTCAAGTGAATAATTATTTTATTGTTCATTATATTCAGTATTAACACCTTGGTTCCATCCATTGACTAAAACCAAATAATAATCATAGTGTGAGAAAAAATTGTGTAATCTTATAATAATGAAAAATCACTCAAAGTCATGAAATATTATTTTCAATATATGGAACCTTAGGTTTAAATTAGTTCATCCATGATAATCTTCCATTTAAATGATTTATAATGTATTAAAAAGATAATGTGAATTAACCCAAACATATCCCCTTAGTGTGTCAAAATAGGTGTAGATTACTCAACGTACATTAGAATGATGGAAAAGATATACTCGACCAACTATTTTTAGGTTTATTACCCCTAGATGCATCTGTTCCAAAAACACATCCACTTATAGTATCTAGATAAAATTACATTTCTAATTAAACCACATAATCTGTAACTTATTAAAACATTAGAATGTTATCCTATACTAAGACTTATCCTCAAATTCAGTCATATGGTTATGTTCCCTAAAATATGTTTTCATAAATATAGTTCCCAAAGTTTCTAATAAAATTTATCTGATGAAAACTATAAAGCTTATGACCCTATTAGTTTAGAGAAAATGGTTACTTTATTACATTGGTACTAGATAAAAGAGATCACATCCCAAAGGAATGAATAGTTTAGAAGTCTTGGAAAACTAGACACACACTTAAACCTAACATTACATTTATAAACATAAAATACAACATAGTATTTTTTTTGATAAAAAAATTACCCCCTTTATCATATCCCTACATATAAATCATAATACACTTCCTTTCATCCTAAGTAAAAGAAACATAAGAAAGGGGTGAGATTAGATGCTCGTTAAGGGTATACATACAAGAGATGCTAACATGAAATAAGTATGGCATGGATAATGTGGAAAGAATAAATGATTATCAAATAATTACATATAAATAATCACATGAGATTGAAATTTATCCATGAATATAATAACTACTAAAATAATTACATGGACATTAATAAATTAATTCATAATTATGGTATGAATAATGTTAGGCATCTTAAAATTACTACCAAGGCCTCATTCCAAGATATCTAAATAATTGAGTAAGGCCTCAACCAAATACCCAACCTATTTTGTCTCATTAAAACTACCCATGCATCAATGAGCTATATAATTTTATCCCCCACCCATAACTTGATAAGTCTAATGCACTCATCATATGAATAAACAATATAACTAAATCAACATTTCTTAATAATGAATAATTGTTCATATTGGAAGCACTAACATATGAAATTTCAATACTTTCTCAAGTCAAATCGATCATATAACATCCAAATAAATATAGTGGATGATATCATTAGAGTATATCCTCAGTAAAATATAAGATTCATAAAAGGTTGTTGACATAGATGAAAATACTTTAAAAATATCCCTAGAAAATTTATTGAGGAAAATACCCTTTTCACATTGAAATCACTTATTTTAAATATAAATATTTCAAAAATATTAAAGAAATATTTTTTCTGAAATGAAAATTTGAAACTTGTAATGTACTATTCAATTAATTGGGTGGTCATTATGGTGGGAAATTCCATTCATGCCATGTATGTTAAAACAATTATTCCTTTCACATTTTTGGTAAAATGGTCAAACATACCTTATTCGGATAATGAAAAGAATATTACTTTTAAACCATTTAGTAAAAAGTAAAACATGGGTAAAAATGTCTTTAATAAATCATTTTATAACAATGAAAACATTTTTTTAAACATTTTTTGTAAAAATATGGACATTGAAGAAAATTTTCTCGACTGACTAGAAAAACAAAATCAGTTTTCCTTAAAAAAGCTATTTATCTATCTTGAGTTCTTAAAGTGAGGAAAATGAAAGGGAAAATTTTAATTTCTATAAATAAACGAATGATAATAAAATTTATTGGTTTTAATATAGAAATATCAAATAATTCCCCTAATGGAGACTTAAACATAAACAATTCTAAATAATGATGAGATTATGAAATAAACCTTTACCTCAAACCAAATTCCTTCATATGTGTTCGAACCTTCTATATAATAAATATAGATTTATTATACATATATTACATAACCATATTAATATATATCATAAAATATATGATTTACTTATAACATTTACCACTCATTTATTAATATTTTCTTATTAAAATCTCTATTCTAGGTGATAACTACTTTGTTTTTCATGTATTTTTTTGGTTTGATAGTTTTTAACCTTGTACTTTGATAATGGTTCCATCATATCCATAATTTTAATAATTATATAAATATAATATATATACATTATGTACATATATATAATTATCTATAAAGTTAGAGATAAAAAAATAAATTGCATTGCTCATAGAGATGGTAAACCGTACGTACACATGAACATAGTTTTTATTTTTTGATGACTGGAATGAAAGAAAGGTTAATAATAATTAAACTTTATAGAATAATTAATATATTAAATATATAATATATATTTATCAAATATATACTTATTACCATCTATGTAAATCTAAAATGTAAAATAAATCACATGGCTTCGTGGAGGTGGTTGTCCAAACATATGCACGAGTGACATTATCGTTTTTTAGCATATGGGAATGTAAGAATGTGGATATGATATTTTAATTATATAAGAATAATTATTTTATAAATATCATATATAAACATTAAACCCATCATCATAATCATCCATACAATATGGTTATGGAAAATTAATTGTATCACTATATAGAGGCGGTAGTCCACACGTACGCATGAGCGATACTTTCGATTTATATTTGATGGAAATAAGGGTGGATAATGGTGGTTTAAAGATAATAATAACATTTAAGTATATTTAGGATAATTAATTTATTAATTTATGATAAATATAACAGATTTAGTGTAGGTAAAAGAAGAACCAAAAATAAATTTATCAGTTAAGTCAACTACCTCTTCCTTGAAATAACTCCTTTAGATATCATCTTAAGGACCCTAGGGATAGTCTTTTAGGAAGGAAAAAAACTCTATAATATGGATAAGGATGTTGGGGAGGGTTTTTAAGGTCTTTATGAGCTAAATATCTCAATTTGGTGTAAATAAAAGAGATAAGGTGTGTCCTTTTATAAGGGATGGAAATGATACACTTGGAATTACTAAAAATATTAAAATATAACTAAGTCATTCTCAAGAAAAATGATTCAATATGGCCATATATTCAAATTAAAAGAGTATAAGGTAACAATATAATTTTATAATGAAATTTAGATAAGTTTTGGTTCCATTTTAAAACTTTTTTTTGGTTTAACCCTTTGATTAACCAATTTTAATCTTAATTGTGGTAGATACATTTTTAATATTAGAGGGTTATAATATTAATCATAAGGTAAAAATTGGCCCATAAATGACCAAATAATGATATTTTAGACCATTTATCATCCTATTTTTCATCTTTAGATATTTTTATGATTTTTAAATTATTTAATAAAATATTTTTATCATAAAATACTATTAATTTCATTTTTAAGAACTATTCACACAATTTGACTTTGAAAACAACATGACATTAGTGTAATTAAAATATAAACCTTTAAAAAATCCCCAGTAAGTTATATTAATATAAAAAATTAATGAAACATAATAATTCATCCAAATTGTATTAAATTTAATATTTTTAAAATCATTTATTTTATTTTTCTATTAATTGAATAAATACTATATCTGTGTTGCATAAGCATTTAAGCTAATCATTCGATCACTAAAAAATAAAAATAAATTAATAAAAATAAATTAATTTATATTTAAAATAAAAATTTATAAGTGAACATATCCTCTTTTTATCCTTATGTAAAATTTTTAGAGATATTGAAGTCAAGCGAGTGACATTTTGTATTTATTCTTTTCTTAAATTAATATAAAGGCCATAATAGAAGAAAAATAGAAGCAAGTTTCCATATTTTATAAAAATGGATGGAAATGTAACACCTATACTCATTCAATAGGATAAAGTTATGTGTAATAGAAAATTTAAAGCCTTATCCAAATGTTTTAACCTTATTTTACTTATTTTATCCTTACTGATGTGATAATAATCTACTGAGGTTACTATTCATAATGAAAAAAAGGGAACTATTTAAAAAATTTGACCCTAATAATTAAAAATATGGAATCCATTTTTCATGATTAAATTTTTAGAATTTTCGAAACTCCATTTTAAAAGAAGCAAGCAAAACGCAAAAAAGCAGTTTTTTCAGAAAAAAATGTTTTATGAAGTATAAAAGTTTTTTATACCAAAATCCATTATAAAAATTAATTAAAATGATATTAATTAGAATATTTATAATATGAATGAACTAATTTTACTTTTAAAATAATTTAAAACAAAATCAAAATTTTATAAATGCTATAAATGAAAATATATTTTTCAATAAAAATCATTATTTTCCACTATTCATCGGCAAATGTATATTTTTAGAAAATTATCAAAAATTAACACTAAGATAATTATAAAATTATGATTTTAAAAAATAAATTTCATTTTTTCAAATAAAATATCTAAAATGACAGAATTTAATTATATTATTTATTCACAATAAATAATAAAAACCTTTTTTGAGTAAAAAAGTATTTTAAAATAATATAATGACTTTATTAAAAATACATTATCTCCATCTAAAACCTTTATAAACTTTTTTAATATTTTTATCCCTATTCATAACATCCGATCCAACAGCTAGGCAATAACTATCACATTAAATAATAATATTATAATAGTATATCGCAGTTCACTTAAAGCTTAGCCTTGCATGTTCATCAATCTATCAAGCATTGTATTCTAAATTTTTAGGGTGTTACATGAATTGTGTAATAAAGAGGGGTTTCCTCATTGTGATGGGTGAAGACAAATCCTTTAGAATATGAGATTTAATACCTAAGTACGGGTCATGGGAAGTTATTGTGGACTTAGAATTGGGAAGCCAAAGGAGATTTGGATGAGAAATTAGACCTCTCCTGTTGAGGCTAGGTTTAGGTAAATCCTAAATCTTTTGAGGACACTAAGGGGTGGCCTATGTGAGCTAGTGTTTAGGTTTTGAGATTGGGGGGTAGGTCATGAGTGACTAATTATCTGATGGCGATGTGGTGATCTTTTATGATGGATTACGATCCCTTCTTGCTCATGCTTGTATGTGCTAGTAATGACCCTCAACCTAAGTGAGAGGGGAGGGAGACATGGATTGAAACCTATCCTGAGTGAGAGGGTAGTGGTTATTTTATGAACCCAACCCGAGTGACAGGGAAGTGGATTATGTGGAATACCCTTCTCTAAGTGGGAAGGTAGTGTTTGGAATGTATATCCATGCCTTGGGTGAGAGGGTATTAGTAGGGACTGACCTGAGAGAGAGGGTATAGGTTGATCGATGCATGTGTGACCCAATTTGGAATAGGGAATTTGTTAGGTTGTGGCCCCATCATGAGTGAGAAGACGATGGATGTAATGTTTAACCACCCCTAAGTGAGAGGGCTTGGTATAGAGATTATGTAATGAAGTACATGTATGGTAGGACCTACCTTGATATATAAGTTAGAGGTCATGATATGGATGAACTCACCTTGATTGATAATAGTTTAACAAAACCTCCTTCAATGATAAGGTGAGTCCTAAACATTAATCCATAACCCCACCTCACACATTCAGGTAACAATTGGGTTTTGGATAATGCCCTACCTTGATTCATCAGGTATAAACTAAGGTATGGGTTTGGTAGCACAAGGAGATGACAGAATTCTGACATAGAACCAAAGTAGGTATGGTTAGGAACTATGGTGTCCTGGTAAGCACATGATTTCCTAATAGGCGTGTTTACCTCATTGGGGGTTGTAGTGGCCTCATTAGTACACGAAGACCCAAAAAAATATTTATTTTATGTATTTATTATCCTTTGAAATATAGATGGATATGATGACATATATTAGGGGTTATTTATGAGAATCTACTGATTTATATTCTCAGAACCTTCATGGAAAGCTTGGTGTGTGTGTATAAATCACATTTGGTTTTATATTTGAACATGGTTCATGAAGTGTAATGGGATGGAGAGGTTAGAGGGTATCTGAAGATTGGGGGTATAGTGTGGAGGGTATCTGAAGATTGGGGGTATAGTGTAGATCTTGGTTGAAATTAGGTCCCTTGAGTATTTTTTGTTTTGGTTTATTTTGAATTTATGGACATCTTAGTGGGTGATCGGTTGGATGTTAAAATTGTATGAATACACCTTGTATGTTATCAGATGCGTTTATTTATTCTTATGTACTCTTATGTGATGATGGTTGGTTATTGATAATTATAATATCAAGGGTATAGTATTTCTATTGTATGGATTATTCCCTCATTGCTAGTCAGTAGCCACCAATATATGTGAAGGTGGGAATAAGGGCATGTGTCTCTTTAGCCTGATATAGTATCAAGTGGCCTATGTACTAGGGTGTTAAAACTTAGGTTTTGGAGATCAAGAATATTGGTTTAGTAGGATGATGGTAAGGATACTTCTATAGTGGGGAGTATCTTATCAGTTTTTAGTGCACAAAACTAATGTTGGAAGGGTTGTGGGTATAATTAGATTGGTTGGTGGATGGTCATGATGACACTATGATGTTAGCATATTAGTAGATCCAATTTAATCTGGTTCCATGGTAAATAAAAAATTTGGGATTCAAATGTTTTTTTGGATGAAGTTCATATGCTGCCATCCAGATTGGTATTGATTTTTTTGTGATCCAATTTTAAGTTAGTTTGATTGTGAATCAGTGATCATGGAAATGGCATCAAAAAAGATTTTTTGTTTGATAACCCTACTATGTAATTACACTAAGTGTCAGGTCTGGACACACAACTAAAAAATTAGTCTATTTCTACAGTTTGAAACCATGATAATATGCCCAAAAACTATGGTCGTAGATTATGACCATGGTTTGGAAAGACCATTGGACCTATTTCCATTTAAATAGGGTCTATCTAGGACCATGGTTTAAATCGTGGATATTTAATCCCATTTCCATAGTTTAAACCATGTAAATACGTGGATATTTCTAAAGTTTAAAATGTGGCAGTAGCTAGGTAGATCCACGATTTAATCATGGTTATTTAAGCCTACTACCATAGTTCAAACCATGAGAGTATGTGGATATTTCCATAGTTTAAATAATGAAAATATCTAGGTATCACTATGGTTTAACCATGTCTATTTATGCCAATGGCCATGGTTTAAACTATGGCGGTATCCTCTATATGCCAAAAAAACAATCTTCCCTAGAGCTACTAGAACTCATATCATCCTGCTCCTACTAGTTACAACAACACAAAACACCACTTAATTTCATATTATAATGATATTATATCACTTATATCTGAATTTTTTTATTGGGTGAGGTGCATTTTATAGCTGCGCACTATTATTACTCTCTTTAAAACAACATAAAAATAGAAGGCTATAATGGTGGATGGGGATTCAATTGGAGTAGGGGAAAACTCAACATTCTCATTGTTGATCCCTCCCAGATCAAGAGGTAATCCATGTGCCTTCTAGTGGTATAAATGAATGGAATATCTAGGATATCCAGTGTCTTATGAGTATAAACTATAATTGGGATAGGGATCCATTGAAATATATACTCTAATGGGGATAGAGGTGGGATGAGATATGGAAGAAGATGGATAGACCGGGTAAAAGTGGGGTATGGTATTGGAGGTAGTTGGTGGGTATTGTTTTGGATCATGTGGATGGGGGTAGTGGTATATGTATTGGGGTATGAGGTGGAACAAGTGGCAGGTCATAAGATAAATGGAGTGATAAATAAATCATATTTTAAAGCTTTATCAAGTATTAAAATTCATCCAAAAATATATATTAAACTATAATTGGGAGACTGAATATGGTGTGGCCTAGGTAGCAGAGGCCTATCTTGTCCTTAGTGGTGGTGGAGGTCTGGAATATGAGGTAGCCAGTGAATGGCCCTCATCAGCCTCATCCTTCTCTATGAAGTAAGTGCACTCCTCATTCCACATGCACCACTTTCTTTTCTTCTTAAGTAATCTAAAATTATAAAACAATGGTTAATTGATAAAATATATCATTACAAGTGAGGAAAGTGACATAAATGGAACAAAGGCACCCAGGTTCTTCTCCTAATTGGAAAAAAATTACCACCCATTATTGTACCCTTGGACTTATTTCGGTGTCCTGTAAAATTTAAGTCAACCTTCCTCATTATGTTAATATTTACCAGACTATATATTATATACAATATAAGTACATATAACTTACTCACTAAGCCCTATAAATCAACCTTGGAAATCCAAGATTGTATAATGGATCAATATATAATCTAGAGGAGGGAGTTTATCAATTGTGTACTCTTCATATTGGCTATATCATACCCATTCCTTGGGTATGCTGTAAGGGTGGACCAAACTGACTATATGTGAACTATGATGAGATTTATCTTTAACACATTATATTCTTAGGTTTACACAAATTTAGGGTTTTAAACACCAATTCCTTCCCTAATGTATAATACTAATAGGTTTTCATGTTTTTGACCTAGCCTAAAATCAACATCCTCTAGTTTAAGATCAAGATTCGATAAAAAGTATAATGTAAACCCTTTTAGTCCTCCTATAAAACATGGATAATGTGCTCAAAATATAAATCATATAGTTCTTCCATTGTACTGTTTCCCATCTAAAGTTTTATTCATTTGAAACCTTCACATATGTGACTTCCCAATCCCATCTCAATGAGTGGGGTTTGTGAAGCATAAGTAAAGATGGAGGTGGAATTAGTGTAAAACCTCACTCAAGGATGAGTGGGGTTTGAATTCTCACTATGGAGAAGGTTTTTAGAAGATAGGGGGCTAAAGTATGTTCTATAGGATGGATTGAGAGGTGGTTGGGTAGGCTTTGTCTTGCATCACTTTATGTATTTAACCAATAAAATCATTGTTTGTAAGCATTTGTGGTCATTTTTATTTGGAAGAGTATTCAAATTGTTTTCTAGGATCCATAGAGAGGGTAAAGAGTGAAGGATTAGATAGGGTATTTGTAAAGGGTTATCAAAAATTGTTTGTGTTTGAGAATGGAGGTAATGGTTTGAGGGTATATTGGGGGTTTTTGGGTGTTATTTGGGATATGAGGCAATAGATGGGTGTGACGAGATGCAATAAAGGATATGAATCAACTCAAATAGAGTTTAGAGGGGTTACTTGGTTGATTCAAGGTCTTAGTGGTGGATTTGTGTGAGGATTGGGTGACTTGGATATGGAACCATGATAGGGTGAGGGGATGAAGATTAAGATGAAAACTAGGGTTTATGTTGGGTATTTAAAGGCATTTAAAATGTTATGATGTGACAGCATTGGATATTATATAAAGCTCTTTGGTTTTCAAATCCATGAATTATTTAAAATTATATTCTCTAAAGTGTTGCATTGTGGGATAAGCCATTATTGTGTAACTTTAACAAGGATTTTTTCCACTTTATAACTCATGGTAAGGTGTGTAGCATGTAGTGACCCTATGAATTTTTGGTTCCATTATGTTTATCTATAATTTTGTTGATTTTATCATGAACTATAACACTACACCATGATTTATCATGGAATAATCAAGCAGGGTTCCACAAGGTGCTATTGCAGAGTGAGATCTTCCCTATAAAAATTTATTGTTCCCATGTTTTCCATGAAATTAATTATTTTGGTGTGGTTTTAAATGATAAACCATTATCCATTATTAACTACACATGGTTGAGGTTGTGGGGTCACATTATATATATCATAGTTTCAATCCCTTTAATTCTTGGTACTCCTATAATTAGCTACACTTTCCACTATAATATATGGTATATGTATCAATTAAGGTACACATGCAACATTAGATAGTAAATCATAGTAGGCTACAAAAAATATTCCCCTAATATAAACCATAATATACTATTTTATTCATGAGAAAATAAATAATATTTTAACATGAAATTTAATTAACTAATTTCATGTTATATTGTAATAACCTTACTACCTTGAATCACAACCTTATCATGATCGATCATCAATGGTTAAGTATAATAGTTTAACCAAGAGCTTACCATATAATAAAATGGGGTAATGGTAAAAAAATAGTTTATCCAATTTATATAATAGCATGGAGTCCTTGTGACACTATCAATATATTTAATAAATAGACTAGCAATGAATATTGTTAATAGAATTGGTATATCTAATCAATATACTGGAAATGAATTATAATCATAATATTTTTCTATTAAATAATTTTATTAGAAAGGATTCATTATAACAAAACAAGTCTATATAATTGATGTAATAACATGGAGTATTGGTTACACAACCATTTTGTCTAATCTATAAACTAAAAACAAGACTCAATATAATATTGGTACATCCAATACTCTTTTATGGAGAAATATATAAGATATGGATCATGTGAAATCCCCCAAAGGGAATATATTGTGTACCCATAGTTTTCCATTGGTTTACAAGTATGTGAATCACCATCCAAAGATATGTATCATCTATAAATAATGTCATATAACAACATGATTAATATATTAACCAAAATAACATATAACATATAGAACCCAATACTAGTACTATACTAGTATCTGGAATATCCAACATGCCTATATCCAAACTAACATATATCTAGTACATGTCATCCTATCATGGAATACATTAATAATAATAATATAACCTATGACTCACTAATCAACATCGGATAACCCTTAGATACCATGCTCTGATATATAATCCATAGTAAAGTGAATGGATTAGCTTTCCTACTCCATACATGGGAATCTATCACGTTTTGTTCCTTAAGATCTATTTAAATTCAATACCTATAAAACTAACTAATTTACTTCTCATCCATGGTTATTATATATACTATATAACATACTAATTTTCATCTCAATAGAACTAACGACGTCCTACTCATAATATCATCAACTCAGTACTACTTATAGAGTGGTTACAACCTGAAGGTATATTCACAAAACAATCTCATTCACCTATAAATTCTAGTGATACCATCAATAAACCAACCCCTTAGCCCACCCTTAGGATAATAACTAACCCATTCCTACTGAGACACTAATGGATTACCCTCAATAGTCATTCCTTAATGGTCATTGTATCATTTTAAATTGAGATCTCATCTATCAAGAATCTCATTATTTCAAGATGACAATATTTACTCTAGAAGGAGATTCAATTTCATGAAATTAGAGGATATATTCCAAGGAAACACCATAGTTAATTCTATTTATCACTCTATTACAAACCATTTAAACCCTCTTCCTTGATCACTTGAACATATAATCATTAAGAGAGTATGGAGAAATCAAAGAGAACCAATGAAGGTTCTTTAAGCAGTTCAAAAAAAACTAATTACTCAAGTACTAAGTAGTGAATTATTCCTAGTAAGATAGTTGATTTTATCTAGTTCAATTTCATAGTGATGTCAATAAAAATGTGTCATGTTTTTAAGGACGGTTATTTATGTTTGATTAAAATAAAAAATGTTAACTTTTTAACTTTTATATTTTTATGAGAATTATCAGTTCACGTACCTTCTTTTAATAGAAATAAAAATATTTTAGATACTAATGAATAAGTTCAGATACCGAGTTGGAAGTCCATGTTGAGGGTTAGAGAAATCATGCAAACCAGGTGAAATACCATTTCAAAGAGCCAAAACCAATTTTCATATCATATACACATTATAAAATAACTAAAACAAGCTTTAAAAAAATCAAGAAACTATGGAACTAAAATTAAATGGTTAGGTATAGGGAACCTACCTCAACCTTAAGGCGTGCTGCTTTTGATGATGGAAACTCGAATATTCCTTTTTTTCTTCTTTCACACACATTCAAATTCACATATATATAAGGATACCTAGCCCCAATTTATATATTTTCTTAGCCAAATATACATAAGGGGATCCTTAGATATATGATTATACTTGCATATACCCCTTTACACTTACACATGTATGCATTTTTCATATCTATATATTATCACACCTAGCCCTAATATATATATATATATCCATACTTCTATGAGTGAATATATATAAATTGGGAACTTATATATGTATATTCCTATATATGCATACACATGTAAGTCATCTTCAATAATGGCGGCTCGAATTCACCTCAACGAGATCCAAAGCGCACTACAAAAAATATACGGAACCCAAAAAACACAAATGCCCTGATTAAAATTTGGCCAAAGAATTAAAACAGAAGAAACCTTACCCAAATCCAATGTTGAACTCACCACCTTCGATGATGGTGGATATAACCATCCTCATTATAAGAAACCACCTATAAAGAAAATAATGGGAAAAGAAGTGAGATATAATGAATTCTAATATATATGTGATCATTATGTCAGATATACATGATAAATGATAATAAATGAGGAAATAATATTTATTTAGCTTGTGAATATTAATAGATGAAATGAAGAAATAAAATGATTGGTTTAAAAAATGTTTTATTTATGTGTGAATATATTTTGAGTATTTAAAGCATACATTTAAAATTATTGAGAGAAGAGGAAGAAGATATTTATTTCTGATGTTTTAAGAAGCTCATGATTTTTATTATTTATTTATCTTAAAATGTTTTCTATTGTTTCTATTTAACAAGCAATAATTTATACACTTTTTTGAACCATGTAATATTTTTGTATCCATTTCACTTTTACTATTTTACACTTGTTTGAATGTTTGCGTGTGATTTTCCTAAAATCATGCATGTGAATTGTAACATAATAGAGGCTATAAGGTTGAAGTAGAATTCCTAATTCCAGTGATCTAAGATGTGATAAATTCCAATGGCTTGAATTACTTAGTGAAAGTCCACTAGTGTGTGAAATATTTTAGTGAACTCATGTTTTACCATCCATTTTTTGCAAAGAGACCCCCTTCAAAACACCTAAACTAAACAATCCCTTGGTATTAATTCAAGTTAGATAGTTATTTATGAGATAAAACCCATATTTGAAAACACCAATTTCCTATGGTAGTATTAATTCATGCTTGCTAGTTATTTATGTGATCAATGGTATCAACTATTTAGATCCCATGAGGTTAGAATAAGTCATGGATTAGATCAACTAGTTGTGTGTCTTTGATTTAGGGTGTATAATAAGTTAAGATATTGCATTCCTCCCATATTGTTTGTTCTAAAGAAGGAGTTTTAATTGAATCATTTTAATTCTTCCATCTTCAAATAAGTAAGGTGAAATTAAGGGTTTCATACATTCCCCACCCTAAGATATGAACATAAGGTGAGCCCTCATCTATCAATCACTAAATGGTTCTAAGGATTTTATTTCAATAAAGATATATATTTTCACAATGCTTCTCAGATATAAGGATCTATGTTATCAGAAAAATGGAAATTTTTACCAACCTATATCACATATTAAGAGTTTTTATTTACTAAATGTATCAATTATATGGTATATTTTTTCTACTAATGAAAATTTGAAAGGTTTATATGTTGAGGGGATCTCGGCTTTGGCCGAGAGTTCCCTGCCTCTAGGGTTTCACCCTGGCTATTAGGCCATTTGAGATTTCGCCTCTAGCTATTGAGGATTTTGGCGATGGAAGGTGCGGGATGGTGGTCCTTGGCTGAGCGGGTGTGGCCTCAGTGTGGAGTTCAGTAGGCAGAATGCTTCACGGCTGGCGACGAGTGGAGACCTACCGTTTAGAGGTCATTGTTTTTCATTCTGGTCCAGATCCCTCAGATCTGGATTGTTTTATTCTATCTCTTTTCCTGTAGTGCGGTGATGTCTATGGGTTCTTGAGGATGTTCAACGGTGGTGTTCTGATAGTGGTGTCCTTTGCGACAGGCGACGGGCGATGGGGGGTATCTCTTCGAGGGTCAGCACAATCGGTTAGGTCCAGATCCAACAGATTTGGTTGGATATGGAACATTCCTCAGGATTCCGAAGGGAGTACAATGAATACCCTTAATAGGCAAGTGTGTAGGTGGTAGGGCTTGTGCAGCTTAAACATGTGCATTGATTGGAGTGTCTAGACTTGGCGAGGTGGCACTCGGGGTGCAAGGGGTTAGGGCTCTGTCGGATCTGCAGCGGTACTAAATATCCATGATAGGAGGTGACGCGGTGCAAAGATCAGGTTGTAGCGGGGTTCTTCTGTTGTTAAGGGTGGAACCTGTGTCAACTGGGTTTTGGGACCTTGTTTTGCCTTGTTCCTAGGCCAATATGACTTTGGGACATGGGATTTTTAATGGTATTGTTCCATTGGGCATTAGGGCCACTGTTTCTTAGGTATTTGTGCTTTGTGTTCTTGGATTTCAATTGGGTTCTCCCTTTTTACACAAAAGGGTTGGTGTCTTTTTTCGCTTTTTAATAAAGGGGTTTTACCCCATATTTTCTAGTATATTTTTGCCACTAAAGTGATCCAAAATTTCTGATTAATTATGGTAAATAAAGTCATATAGTATTCCACCATGTTCTTGGGAAATATAAAGTGAAAAGTGATGAATTTAAAATATAGGACATGTATTCTTTCCTTATCCAATTATATCCACATCTCATCCAAGAATGCTGAATTTTTCCTATGGATTTTTTAGGAAAGTTAAAGTTTCTTAGGGAATCCTTCAGTTCACCCAAGGCTAAACACTCCAATGATAGAACAAATAAAGATTTACTTTCTAATATATCTCTTTTCAGTGTCATGGTATCACTGGTTGATAATGAGAGTTGTTTTATGGGTTTTAGGTTCAAAATTGTTTCTAGTATGATGGTTTCTTCATAGGTACTAGGGGATCCAATAGCAAGATTATGAATAAATATTCCATATTTAACTTTGAAACTTCAGAGCTAGAGAGAATAGAGATGACATTGAAATTTTATTTCTAGTACAAGGGTGTGGATCATCTTTTATTCAAATTCTATATTGAAGGATTTAGTTTTGGGATAGCTTAATAGACATTTTGATAATGTTTCATAGCCTTCCAAGTTAGATAGTGTTCCCTTAGATACTAGAGAGATGAGGATACCATGAATAAAATAAATTTTACAGGATCTAGAAATACAATATCATCAATATAAATCAAGAGAGTCTCATTCAGTAAAATAATATGTCTAACTAGTGGAAGAAGATATTCTGCTTGAATGCTCAAATAAATTCAAATAGTGATAGAGGAAAATAATGTTAAAAAGGTAACAGTTCAACCATTCAGCTATATGCCCTTTGTATATTCATCCAACATCATTCTAAGAAAGGTTAGATGTTACTGATTTGGTAAAAAAATCCAAAACTGTGAGAAGGCGGGTTAGCTTTCCAAACACCTTCATGCTATACATCTAATGGAGTTTTGAACTCTTATTTACTAGCACTCTTTATTTCTAAAATTTGTGCCCTAAATTTTCTTTAAATTTCTTATAGAGTCAAGATTCCCAATAATAGATCTTTCATCAGTAAAAAAGAATAATGTTTTGGATTTCATGAAATTAATTGGGTATTCATATAGTAAATATTCAAGTATACCCCTATATATAAACATATAATTCAGAGTGTATACACATCCACCTATTTTCATTATATACTTATCTAGACCTGATTAAAAATATGGTTATAAGAAAAGAGCATGCTGATAATTTATATTTAAATTTTAATGATGATGATAATGAACCATCCATGAACCCACTGATTATATATTTAGTACATTTTAGTATAAAGGTGTAAATAGGCTCTATAGATCCTAGAGAATAACAACAATGAGGAGAGACCTTTCCCCCTGTTCCACCTAGGATTGAACAAAGTAAAAATTTAAATCCAATGGGCCTTGATAAAAATGAAACCCTATATTTTGATGTTATAGTGAATGGAATGGAAGGGTTTGAGGCCTACTAACCTAAAAAATGATAGAAATTATACAATCGGGAACCATGATAATATCAACACACCAGTGAATTTTCACGGAATCCTACAGATGGTGCAATAAAATAACATAACATTAAATTTGAATTTATCTATATGAGTTTCAACAACATAAAGTACTATGATAATAAATTAAATGAATGTTTGAAGTGAATTAATAATTCAAACAATTTGAGAATTACATTTAATGAAAATCATTGAAGGTAACAAACATATGGTTAATAAAAAATCGAATATAGAAAATTGGATAAAAACTAATGTACAAAGTTATATTAATTCATGAATATAAATGAGAATCATTTCATTAAATAACACATATGCTCAATATGGATATTTCATAAATGCAAACATGTGAAAAATTATAGTAATTAATTCATAAGGGAATTTAAATAAAAATTTAAAAATGATCATTTTCTGTCTTAAAAGAAAAAAATACATACTGAGAGTCCATAACTAATTTTTTTAATTCATTCATTAAATAAACATTTACGTAGTTGGGGTTTGGCTTAGTGGTAAGCACCACATAATCCTACATAAAAAATTGGGGTTCAAACCCCATTGGGCACAGGTTACTGTAACAGTACTGTAGTGGTACTGTAGAAGTGATGATACTGTTAATCGGCGGGTCCAATAGTGGCGACGGGACACTGTAGTAGCGGTAGGCACTGTAGCTACAACGTTACTATTCACAGAATGGGCCTTGGGCAAAAAATTTGGGCCTATGAGCTATATAGTGGGCTACATGCCCACTGGGCCTTCGGGCTATGTAATGGGTCTCCCTCTACCAAGTTAAAAGAGGTCTTTGCTTTACTTTAATAATAAAAATGAGGCTTTGGCCCCAACCTTTAAAAAAATAAACATTTAGAATCACAATACATGAAAAAATTGATAGGATCACCAATATCTAAGTCTATGTAAATGAAAAATATAAAATAAATGTTTTTTGTTAAAGTATGTTCATATTTGAAAACAAAGAGACAAAAAAATTGATCGGGATGACAATGATATAAAATGACATCTCTCATGTGGAGAAAAACATAGTAGAATATTTTCATAGAGGTTTTATTTGATGCTTTAATTTATTTATTAAAAAAATCTAATAAATAAAACTAAAAATGAAACCTAAAAAAAGTGGTAGATTGAAGAAAATAAATATAAAACTATCATTGTTTAAATAGAGAGAAACAAACCGTATCTTGGCTAAAAATGATCATCACCCTTCATCACTTTGAAGAAACCTACACATTAATAAAATCAATTAATTCAGAATAATTAAGCATGAGAAAATTGTCACTAAAAACTATCAATTCAGTTAGAGAATATTAAAATATTAAAGGTTCAATGTATACTGATGGAAAAATAAACAAAATATAAATTGATCACAAACATCTAAGTCACCATTGATTTAATTTATTTTTGTTAATTTACCTTGATAACACAACCTAATATGATACCCCTAATTTTGGGCATATAACTATAACCAATTTCAATGAAATAAAAATAAATTGTATAAAAATGGGAAAATTAATATGTTATGAAAATTATAGAAAGAAACATGTCTTAATTAAATAATGGAAACTACCTTGATCAGAATGATTGATTGTAGAGACCCATTTGTTCAAACATTTAACTACTCCATAAATAGTTGCCACCAAATCCTTTTTATGAATTGTGTTTACATGAACCTATTTTTCCACTAAAAGATGGGAATTAAAATATGATTATGCAATGAAAATATATAGTTAAAAAAACTTCTTTACTTAAAGAATGATGAATAAAAAAAATTAACACTAAGAAATTCTAATTAATTTCATTGATTTATATATAAAAAATCTTGAAGTGACATTAGAGTATAACATAATAATGCACATCCATTAGTCTATAAGATGTTATCTATATGAGGTAAATCATACATTTTTTTGATGATATGTTAGTGTTAAATTAGAAAAAAAGATTAAAGAATTTGTATGATAATGTATTTTAGAAATGTAATAGTAGTGATTAATATGAAAATCCACTAGAAGTGGAATTGAATTCTTATCGAATATATATTGCATTTGAAAAATTTATACTACACATAATAAGGAACCTTAATAAAGTTTCATATTTAAATAAATATAGATTGATTGCATATAGAATGAATATTTTAGAGAAGTAGCAAATTTTAAACTCTATGTTATAGATAAGTAGAAATATTATGTACAATTTGAAACTAATAGTGAATTATATAAAAAAGTGTTACAAATTAGAACATGATGGAATGAATCAACAATGAATTTTAATATATAAATATAACCATAAAGGAAAATAAAAAATAATGTTTTGAGAAACCAATTAAAATGATGTGTAATAAAAAAATAATGAATGTATTATATATATAAATAAGGTTATTGTACTGAATAATTTATACATAATCTAAATATAAAATATGCATAGTAAAAGAGGGTCAGAATACCCACATATCAAGAGGGAGAAATTACATGATATACATACCTTAAGAAAGAAAAATTATGTAGTATAGATATAAAATATCAGTATACTGAATCTTTGAAATGGAACAACTACCAAAGGGAAAAAACCCCTTTAGACATAGGGGAACATTGTATTTATTTCATATTAGGGGATTGGGATGGAAAATAAGAAGTTTTTAATTTAATATTAATGGAGGAAATTATATGTAACTATAAGATGATCTGAAACACTAAAATTTATAGTGTTTAATATGAATAAAGTTTAGAGTAATATGATTTTTAAATCAAGGTTTCAGGAAATCAGATTTGGAGAGTACCTTTTTTGAATTATTAATCCTAAGTATGTATGTTGGTATCATATTAGGAGGTGGTGTCACTAATTATATATATCTGAGATAGAAACTAGAAAATTTAGGGTACCATGGATAGAAATCGTGAAATTTATACAGAGGTAGGGTGCTTTTCATGATGAAATCCGATGGGAGATCCTTCAGAGGAGTAGTAGAGGATATTAGTTGTTCTGTAGATCAGAGAGTGAAGACAATAATTTTTACTGGTGTGAAAATATATGTGGGAGGTGGGGAGGCTGCTTCAGAACTATGTCATCAAGGAGGTGGGGAGGCCCCATCGGAGCCGTATTGGTGGGGAGATGACCTGACTACATCGAAGCTGTATCAGAAGAGGAAGATCGTAGGAGGTAGGAGGTGGGATAGTTGCATCAGAACCACATTAGAGGAGGATGGTAGCTATAGTTAGGAGGTGTTCTAGTTATGTTGGATAAGAAATATCACCCTAGGCACATATGAACAGTCTAGACCTCGATCTCTAAATCTTGTGAAGGGAAGGGTACCGAAGAGGGAACACGAAGAAGAGAAGGTATGACCCAAAGAGGAGATGGGGGATCACGGATTATCTCCATGGTTTTTATAAATTCATGGATCAAATAATCTATTTACATGGTTTAAAAAAACCATGGAAATAGATGTGTGGTAATAGAATATTTTTCTAGTTATGACACTACTGTGGGTTTTGGGAGATTTCATGATTTCTTTGGAGGTTAAGGAATCGTGATTGAGTGATTTGATGGTGCATTGATATAAGGGGATAGGTTCTTTTAGGAAATGTTGGACAATATAGGAGCCACAAATTTTCATATGGAATTAGATGAGGTGAGGTAGGAACTATATCATGTTTGTTGTTTTGGATGCATTTTCATGTATTAAGGATTTGGATGAGGCTTTTTTGGTGAATAACTGATGCGTTTAGGTTTAATTATTAGATGGTGGAAACATGTACCATTTTATTCAAAATTGGGAACAAATATCTGAATATTATTTTGATAAATGGATTGGAAGTTGAGATATATTACCAAGAATTTCTTGGGGATTAGGATCTTTATATTGGAGATTTTGAAATGAATTGCATTGAACCTTGTTGCAAATTTCTAAGGAAATTTGAATTTTTGGTCCCAGATGAGGGGAAATATTGAGAATTGTGACTCATATTGGGATTCTAACAATTGGAATATCTCTAGGAGTTATTTTTTTGATATTTTTGAAGATTATGTAGGTTTCCTAGGTGATCAAGAGAATTCCAGAATATGATCGAGGTGGCCTTATGTAGAAATCTATAACAAGTGACATATCACAATGTAATGAGGGATGTTGTGGTGTTTATTTCATGTGTTTAATTTTTATAGGGATGGATAGGGTCATTCCTTGAAGTAAGGGAATCATGCTATAAACACTTTATATAAGATTAAAAAATTTGAAGTTAGAGGGTATCATGACACAACCTGAGGGGTTGTGTCGCGATGGTTTCTCAAGGGCGAAGCATTACACCACAGTCTAAAGGTTACACTGTTAAGGGTGTTCAATAGATAGGGGTATCAAGATACTTTAGGTGGTTGGTTATGATGTAGAGCATTGAGTTGTAATGTATTAGGTGGTTGGGAGTGGAAATTCCATTGTCACTTAGTGGTTTGTCCTACAATGTATCCCTGAATATGGGGATTTGTGTTGTAACCCCCTTAAGTCACACTACAATGGGACTTATATCCTATTTTTTTATAAAGGGGAGACCCATAATTTCTAGGTTATCACCTTTCATGTATTTAAGGGGATATAGTATAGGGGGATTAATATTTTGATGAATCCTACACTCTTTATTCCTCCTATCGACCCCCTTGGTTAGGGGTATTTTAGGTGATGTTTATATAATGACCTGACCTAGGATGTCCTGATATATCACCTTACCCGATCTATCACTGGGCTTGAAAGGAGTTCTCAATCCCCATGGTCTATAAACTACTTTCTAGGTATCAAAAATACACACTTGAGAATGATTTCATCCCAATACAATAATATTAATGAAAAATAAAATCTACTAATAATCCTTCATAACCCATCTATACAATAGACTTCCATGAATATAAATAAATAGATATATAATAATGAACAATCCAAACATAGTATCAAAAATAAAAATAAAAATCTATATGAGGCATAACCAATAAAAACAATCCATATCACTTTGAAATATATAGTGAAAGGATACATGTAAAATAAAAAACAATCCGAAATAAAATAAAACCAAACCAGAACAATTTACAACCATCTCCATGTGACCCAAAATAACTCACCACATCCCATATCATTTGTCATCCAAATAACCTGAATATAAACCATGAAAGTGACTAGATCTTGGGAACTTGAAAGAAAAAATTAGAGCTGCATACATCCATTGGTGTATGAAAAGTAGGATCTAAACATATTGAATAGGATTTTAGTAGAGTTTGGTAAATTTCCTTTCAAAAGGAATTTCATAAATTCTAATTTTAATTATAAATAAAAAATAGGGGATTCACAAGAAAGTATAATAAAAATATATAACATACCATATTCACATTTATAAAAATTTAATCTTTCTTTAATTATGAAAGGGTGGAACCAATTATTTTTTTTAAAATAATTATTAACCATAGAAAGAGAATCCTTAGTTAAATTTACTAAAATAAGCCAAATTCCATTTTCCTATTTCCAAAAGTAGTTCTTAGAAACCTTTTATAAAATGTACATCAATTTACTTTTTTGAACATGTTATATAAATTTATTTATAAATCAAATCGAATGAAAACAAAAACCCCAACTAAAAAAATGTAATCATACAGAGGCACCATCATATCTATAAAGAGTAATAGGGTAAAAAACTAATATATTGGTGCCATAAAAAATCAAAGTCTATGGGATGTAGGAAAATTGTATAATGGAATCCTCTAAATAATTCTCAATAAGAGATAAGAGTCATGGTAATATTACTAGGACTCAAGTAACATGATTTGAACTGGTGACACAGAACACTAGGTTGGACTAAAAGAAACCGACAATATTCTTGTAGTCCTATAGAACTAATCGAGCTATATTATCCATCCAGAGAGAACTCAAGATGCCACAAGCCACATAATCTATCACATTATAACTCACACTATATAAATAGGAAACATTCCTTAGTCATAAAAAAATATAAACTAGGGATTTCACCCATCCAGGTCTCTTACTTTGTTTCCCAGTATTCCCATGAATAGACTCAATGTAAAAGACAAAACAAGAAATCCCTAAGAAACAAGTAAAAATATTTAAAAATAAACCTCACATCACCTCCTACACTATCATAAGAAAAATCCACTTTCTATATCCATGCACAAGATTCAATAATAAACAATATACCACATCCCCAATAGAGTATAAAGAAAATATAATACAATAAAGAAATAAAGGTGATCTATTAAGGGTCACACACATGAATCCAATTTATTTATAAAGTTAATAACATACCTTTATTTTATAAACACACATGGAATTTTAGGCCATCATCCACCATTTGAAATCCAATTCTAAAACATTCCTTAAAATAAATTCATATAAAAACATCTTTTAAAACTAGCTCAAGGAAATATAAGACTTTTTATAAAATTGTTTTAAAGTCCACAACACTAGTTCATTTTAAAATATTATTTTAAATCCACACTTTTACCAATTCCATGACCTAAATGGAATCAAATTTTGTAAATCATAAATTTTACTTTAGAAAACCATCTTAATAAAATTTTAAAACACTTTTTATTCAAAGTGACACTTTAGAAAAATCAAGAAAACCATTACAAACCCTTATTCCAAGTAATGAAAATAATTAAACAGTTATAAAATCCACATAAACTATCACATACAGATTTAATTTAACAAACAAGGAATTTAAAACCATCAAGAATTATATGATATTATATTTAAAAGAAATCACACAATAACACCAACCTCATTCCAATAATTAATAAGTCACTGCACATCACCTTTGTTTTAGAACACCCAACCTAGAAAAGAAACATCCTATATAGTCCCTAAACACCCAAAGTACATAAATTAGAACCACCTAAAACCCAAATATCATCCATAACAGACTCTAGGGTTTGTGGGAGAAGTCCACACTAGAAGAAATGGGGTTAAAGAGAATAAAAAAGGAAGAAAAAGATAAAATTATGGATTTTCCACAAGAATTCACTTGAAATACAAAGGAAAGAGGCTTAAAATTGAAGTAAAAGGGAGGTGGATATCCATTGTTTATGATCTAGTATTGACTGAATAAGGAGATAATTAGGGGAGGAAAGATTCTTTAAAAATTGATAGGGTTAGATTAGGAAAATAATTTTAAGTGATTTTGGGAAGCTCACATTATTTGGGTACACGATTTACCAAACCATGTGTCAATCATGCATGAGAAACTAGAAGGAACCTACAACAATTCACATGGTTACAATCCACCGTTTCTCCTAATTATGTAAATGACATGATCCTATACTCTAATAAAAATGGGCTGGAATAATTTTTACTAAAAATCATATGGTTTGGACTAAATCATATGCTGCCTATAAAAATTAACGACACAATAAAAAAATGAACTGGAAAACCCCTTGGGTAGAATACACACATTATTTCCCCTAACTCATTCAAAATAACCATGAAATAGAGGATTTTTTTTAAAATGAAATGTTTAAACCCTGAAACTTCCAAAAATTTAAATTTTCCCTAAATAATATCAAATATAATGTAACAATGATGTGGGGGTGTTAAAATTCTCCACACTATTCTACTTTCCACCCCCAAAAATCTAGTGATAATGTATAAGAAATAGAAAATTGAAAAAATCAATACCTAAATCAGAGGTGGGAGGGGCCAAGAAAACATAATGAGGTCCAACGAGAATGAAAAACTATACAAACAAATAACTTCTCAAAACCACAGTCCCAATACTCAAGCACCAATAATAATATATTTGAATAAAACAACTCATAGACATAAGATACATATAACTATGAATATGGAGACTTACTATTGGCCTCAAAACTATTTATAATTTATCTAAAGTAGTGGAAACAACAAACAACCACTTATACAAAGAGATCACCACTTATCCAACTATTATTCTACAAAATAAAAAATGTAAACTTAAAATCCAAAAAACCTCAATCAACCACCAAGAAACTAGATTAAAGATCAAAAGGGAACCACAACCTAAAGAATATACAAATAATTACCAAGAAAGTCACCCCAAATCCATCACATCCTATAAAAAGGAAAGGGAAAGGATTCTTAAACCAAATACATTCCTAAAAAAGAATCAATAGAGGCTCTAACATTAGGTCATAAAACTAAAGGGAAGGGGTAATAAAGGACCTCATACCCAGGGAACCATCTCAAAATTAACTAGAAAATATTGGAATCGACACCATTTTGTGAATAATGTCAACTGGTTCCATGTCCATCTTAGACACTCGAAACACACACCCAAGTACTTACTATATCCAAGCTATCAAAATCCAACCAAAGAAAGAATCCCAAGAAATACTCAAGGAGAAAGATCCAACATCGAGGCATAATCACAATTGAAAGAATCTACACACCATTAATGGGGAACCACAAAAGCATCAAGGATTATATCTAATAAAAATTATCCCAACAACTTCAATCCTCTCTAAACTTAATGAAAAAAAATTGAAAACCAACAACCACTTAAGATTAACTAGGTAATTCAACCATAAGATTATGGAAAAAACCTAAACACCTCACATTATGTTGAGTAAATAGACTACTGTGTAAGGGAATAAAGTGACTCAAGAAGTTATTGAGAAGTAAATATTTTAGTTTTTCTACTATATCTATAGTTTTGATAAATTCTACAACCAAAAGAGATACACCCAAGAGACAAGAGGACTCACCTAATGGATCATCCTCAAAGAAATACTTTCCAAATTCTCTTAATACCTTAAAATTATTCACAACTAATCAATGAGAAACATTAATCTAACCCATTCACGATTCAAAAATCAAATCAAGAAATCCCAATCAAAAATAAAGGAAAAAAAATACAAATTTACAAGTACATCAGTGTGAAACATAGAACAAAACATATTTAAAAACTTTAATTTTCATTAAACCAAAATTTTTTTAAAATTATTTCAAAATAATTTTTTTATGGAAATAATTATTTTAAAACAACTCAAACCTCTTTTGGAAACATTCCACATCAATTATAAAACTCAAATAAAACCCCCTTTCATTAAAATCACCAAATTTAAAAAGAGTCCAAAAAATAATTTCACAAAAACACACACATTCTTTATTATATTTATCTTCCTTTAAAAAAAATCCACTTGAACTTCAAAAAGTTCCATTTCATTTTCAAAATGACCCATGGGTTCCATAGAAAAACTAAAATCTTTTTAGGAAGCTCACTTCCATTTCAAAATATTTCTGTAAAGAACCACTTTCATTTAAAATCATTTTCATCAATTCTACTTTATTTTTAAAAACTATTCTAATTTTCATAATAAAATATACCCCTTTTATAACCTCCTATGATAATAAAAATACCTTAATCATAAACCTTTATACTAGGTTTTAAATGAAAAATAACTTTATAAAATACTATTTTTATTTCAAAAAAAAAATCACACAAATCAAAAGGAAATTAGAAGACTAATTTCATTAAAAACATTTCATGAACACTAAAATCTGCTTTTTCATCCAAAAATAAGTTTTCTACAACAAAAAAACACTTTTTAAAACACACAAAAAAATAAGGCACAATGAATCAATCAAAAACATTATCCAATGACATTAATTCAATATTAAAACTCCCTTAATTAACTTCACACTAATGGTAAGAACCATTAAAATCAATTTGGAAATAAAGGGAGAATATAAAACACATATAGGGAGAAATAAAACTATGAATGGAATGGCTATATAGGTTGGTGAAAACTATTCAAACCATGAAACAACTTTCAAAATGATTGGTATACCCAACTGCATGGGATCCACATAGTTTTCCAAATTGTGTGAGCAAAGTGTGTGACTCTTATTGTTTCTACATTTTCACCTCAAAAGTTCATGTATACCCCAAAAATCATTGATATAATCAGTGGGGATCAAAATACCATACATAAAAATAAAAATACATCAAAAAAAAAAAACAAACTCGAATTCAAAACTTAAATCCCAACTACTCATGGAAACTCAATGATCAAGGTGAGAAAGAGCTAATTAGACTCTCCCTGCACCTACCTATCAAGTTTCTACATTCTTATCTCTATACTTCCTGAATTCCCAAATAAAAAGAATGATATTTAAGAGAAAATTTATTTCCAAAACCTAGAATCTAATACAATTTATAATGAATTGACCCGTGTTGACCCAACACATCACTCGACCCAATCTATCACTAAGCCCGAAGGGAATTCCTGATCCCCATGGGCTGGAAACTAGTTCTTGGGTATCATAAATTCACACTTGGAAATGATATCACCCTCTTACAGTAATATAATTTAATATTATAAGCTACTAAGAATCTATCATGACCCATCCATACATTGGACGCCCATGCATATAAATAAACATATACATAATAATGAAAACAACCCAAACATGGAATAAATAAAAATAAGAATTTAGTTTATAAATAACCAATCATAATGGTCCATATCCCTTTTAAATATATAGTGGAAGAAGATACATAAAATAATAAAAAATATGAAAGAAAATAAAACCAAACCCAAACCACCGCCAATTACCTCCACAAGACCCACATTCCCTCACCACATCCCATACTTCCTATTATCAAACTTACGTGAATATTAACCGTGAAAGAGACTAGATCCTAGAAACCTGAAAGAAAACATGATATATGCATAAAACCATTGGTGTATACATGGTGTGAGTTAATCATTCCTAGTATTATTTCACCAAAGAGTTTTTGAAATTAAAATTCAGAAGACATTTCATAAATACCAGTTTGAATTATAAATAAAAAATAGGGTTTTAACATGAGAGTACAATGAAACTAGATAACATATTGTAATAAATTTTATAAAACTTCCCCCCTTTATTTAATAAGTAAGTGGGAATCAAGTAATTTTTATAAAAATACTCTTGAGCAATAAAATGAGGATCCTTTATTAAATCTTTGAAAGAATCCCAATTCCTTTTCCTAATTCAAAAAATAATTCCCAGACACCTTTTATAAAATTAACACCACTTTCCTTTTTAAAACATATTTTCCAAATCATTTATAAAAATCAATTTGAAACTAACCAATATCAAAAAATAAAATAGAAAGTAAACATACATGAAAACCAAGATATCAATAAAGTGTAATATGGTTTATAAAAAAATAATAGTGGCTTGCAATAATCAAAGGCTAGGGGATAAATGCATGGTATACAATGCAATACTCAAAATATTCTTCAATAATATCTAAAAATAATGGTAAACTACCTAGGAATCAAGTAACAATATATAAACTGGTAACAAGGAATCCTAATCCATCCTAAAAGAACCTATCAATGTATCAGTGATCCTATAGCTCTAATCAGGATATATAATACATCCTAGGAGTGCTCAAGGTACCACATATTATATAATCCATATAGTTAGAACTCACTTTATGTAATTAGGAAATATTCTATAATCTATGCACAATTTACACTAGGTAATGAAAAAAAACAAGATATCATACTTAGTCTCATAGGCTTCCCCTAAAAAACTCAATGGAAATGAGAAAACAAGAAATTCACAAGGAATAAGTATAAATCATTCAAAATAAATCTTATCTCACCCCCACACCCTCACAAGAAATAACCTCTTTCCATATCCATTCATAGGAATCAATGATAAAAAAAATTCGACATACCCCATGGGGAATAATGTAAATCCGGTACAATAAATAAATAAAGAGGATATATTGAGGGTCATGAACATAAAGACATTTTATTTATAAAGTTACAAATATGCCTTTATTTTAAAAAAATTTCTGAATTCCAATACATATTCCACCAGTGGAAATCTAATTTTAAAACAACCTTTAAAACCAATACATATAAAACCACCTTTCAAATAAATTCAAGGAAAAACCCCCCTCTTATAAAATGTTTAAAAATCCATACCACTACTTTATTTTAAAATATTATTTGAAATCCACACTTTTACCAATTCCATGACCCAAATGGGGAAAAATGATATAAACCATAAATTTAAATTTAAACAACCCCCTTTAAAATATTTTAAAAATATTATCATTAAAAATAACCCTTAAACTAATAAAATTATCAAACACCAATAGTACAAGTGATAAAACCTTGAAAACAATTATGAAATCCAAAACAACTATCACATATAGATTTAATTTAACAAAGAAGGATTAAAAAACCATCGATAATTATATGATATTCAATTTTAATATGCCCAGTTGATAGTGAAGACAAACTTATGGGGTGGGGCGGATCATGTGTGGACTGATTTTAACAAAAAACTAATTCATTTTTTTTCTTTAAACCCCATTTGGGTTTTAACATTTTCACATTCGAGGATGTAAATGAATCAATTTTTTATTTTACCCTTCCAATTTTTTTGTAGTGTAGAAGTTGAAAGTAAAAATAGAGTTGGTATTTTTATAAGGCTCAACTCCAATGTGGGAGACCCACTCTTTTCCATGTCAACTCTCATTGAGTCATGAATTTTCTACTATAATTTAACAACCAATTAAATGGTGAGTGTCTCATTGAACCAAATTATGATTTGATAATTTCAAATATTTATTTTTTTTATTCCTACAAAATAAGTATTTAAAATATTAATACATTGTTTTAATAATTAAAAAACATTAATGGTTTTATTTAGAATAATCCTAAATACTTTGATCTGTATAATTATAATTTCTCATAAATTTATTATGTTTTAATCTTATTTTAGTTTTTCATTATTTTTTATTAATTTTTTCATTGATTTTATTGTTTTATTATTTCTTTACCAAGTGTTTTATTTATTTTATCTTACATAATTATTAAAATAATGCTTAACCTTGGTTATATATATTTTCTCTTTACTTAATTTATCTTGAGATTTCATGTTTTGATTGTTTATAATATGTTTTACCAGTCTCATGAAGTGTTCTTAGGATAAAAATTTCATTTAATACCTAAAAATATCATTTATATATTTTTTTACTATTACCACATATTCAAATTATTGTTCCAATGTATCCAAATCTCACATGTAGCCAAAATCCACATAGCCAATTCTCTTAAGCAACCAATTTTCCAAAATTAGTTACCTTTGGTATTTTGACTATAACTTAGGATAAAAAACCCCAAATTATATTATTTAAGATTAGTTGGAAATTTAATTTTTCCTACACTTAATTAGAAGACATAAAATTAAAAATTTATAATTATCATGTCCTAAATTATCTTATAAGTCACTGAATATTTTTAGTTTGAAATCTAATGTTTTCTAGATTTTTTTTCTTTATTTTGATGATAAATTATAAAAAATAAGTACAATTAACTTGGTTCTTGATTATATAGAAAGATACTAAAATTATATAAATATAATAAAACTGGTGATAAAGCTGATTTTGTAGTTTTTAATGTATATTTTAAGTCCAAAATTATATAAGTCAAGCTATCTATAGTCTTCGACTACATCGATTTTTGGATATGTGATGAATTCACTTACACATTGAATCATCTACTTAAATCACCTGTGTAAATCACCTACATAAACCCCCTATGTAAATCACCTATATGAATCCTCTATGTAAATACCCTATGTAGATTTTCCTATGTGGTTTTTTGATTTTACATAGGATATTTTTGAAATATGGAAATATGCTCTGTTTTACATAATATTTCATTTTTCAATTTAGTTCAAGTTTATTATAGACATAATCAGTGGTTTCTATGTTCTATAACTACTTATTACTTATTTATAATCCATGAGAACATGTTTTAACTTGTTTTATAAAGAATTAAGTGTGATTCTCATGGGATTAATCATGCATGGATATTCACACTAAAATTCCAAAACATGAAATATTCAAATTAAAATAGGCTAGTATATGAAGATTTGGACCCAATTATTATCTAAAAAATTTCAAAAGATATTAATGCTTATTATTAAATTCAATATTTATTGTTTTAATGAGTTTCACTATATAGTTGTTTTGTTTTATAGAATACTGAGATAAACTTTCATAAATATTGTTTTTCATTTATAAATGATATACATGTAGAATATCATTTAGGAAATAGGAGTTTAAAACTCTGGAGTAGTTAATTGAAGTTTCATGCATGATTCTTGCTTTGAGAAAATAAATTACACAAAAAAATTCAGATGTTAAAGATGATGAATTTAAAGAAAATCTATATATAGAGTTGTCCAAACCAGTGAAAATAATAATGACAAATGTTGATTATTACTTGAATTATACAAGTGCTTCATTTTTATAGTGATTGAATATTACTCCCAGCCAAAATAAAAATCATTTGATCCTTTGCTGCTAGAGATTTCACTGCTACCTCCACAATTAGATACTGTAACTATACACATGGTTATGTGATTCTACTTATTTCTATTCTTATTATGTGTGAATAATTGTAATGTGTTATATGACCCATTAAAAGGTAGTATTTTTGGTTGTGACTACAAAAAAAAAGTTAGGTATTGGGTTGTTCCTCTAGGGAAAAAAGGAAGGCTATTCAAGTTGTTCCTCCAGGTGGGAAAAAGATAGTTCATTTTGGGATTAATCCTCTAGGGTAAAAAGGGATTGTAATTGAATTATAAAAATAGGTAGGAAAAATTTATTTTAAGATTCCATTATATTGGTTATAATGGGTTCTATAACTCTCACTTTGTGAGAGGGGTGAAGAGTGGAGTGGGATCATTTAGATCTGAACCACTATAAAAATCTATCATGTTCATTTTCTTTTATTTCCCACTGCAGTAATTTTTATTCACTGTGATATAACATTTCATTAAAGTAACTTTTAAAAGTCCAATTTACCCATATTGGTTATTTTACCATCTTAAATCCAGACCAATAATTGGTATCAGAGGTTGAACCCTATCTATATTTATATATGTTATTTATTTTTGATGAATATTTCCTGAATTAACCACCAAGGGTAAAATATCTTGATTAAGATGGTAGAAACTAGCTCAAATGATGGTTTTATACCTAAAAAACACCAATTTTTGATGAAACTGGTTATGGATACATGAAATCTTGGATGGAAGTTTTCTTAAAGAAACCAAGTAATGATCATTAGATGATCATAGAAAATCCATACAAGCTACCTGAAGGTGAACCCAAATATTTAGTTGGAAATGACGTGGTAAATTTTGTTCTGAATTAAAATGTGATGAATATCTTATATTCTAAAATAATTAGGAATTTTATAGTCATGTTTCATCATGTAAAACTAATCATAACATCTAGAAAAAAATTTCAAGTTACACATCTTGGTTCTGATACACTTATTAGAACTAAGTTGGGTATGTTAAGAGCTTAATATAAAGAATTTAAAATGGGTGATGATGGAACTGCTAATTAAATGTTCTATAGATTCACTAGTACTGTAAATGGTATGATTTATTTAGGATAAACTCTTGAAAATATTGTTCTTGTTCAAAGAGTTATTATAAAACTACCTAAGAAGTGGAATGATAAAAATATAGCTATAAATGAATGTAATAAATTTAAGGAATATACTCTTGATGACATTATTGGTTCATTATTATAATATGAGTCAAAATTGAAAAATATTTCTGAATTATATAATTCAAAAAGGAAGGTAATTTATTTAAAATCAAATGTTACTACTTACTCTTTTGATTCTGAGTTACAAAGTAGTTATAGGAGTGATACAACCTATGTTTCAAAAGATGGATATAGAGGGAAGAAATGTTATACATGGAGATCCTTTAAAGACTATCCAAAGGATTATTATAAAGATAAAAATTAAAAGAATTTAATTTATAATGATCCTAAGTATTTAATTTGTTATGAGTATAGAAAAAGGGGGCAAATAAAACCTGATTTTCAAGACTGAAGAGGGGAAAAAATAAGAGGAGGCAATATAAAAAAGAAAGGATGGAAATGGATTCCATATGGAGTTATACTGAAGATTCTAATACTACTGAATAATTTTGTTATGAAAAGGATATTTGAAACTTGTGTTTTATGGATTCTTCAAATCTAGTAAGTGACTCTACTTATTATTTATCTTTTGAATATGAATATGAAAAAACCACTATTGAGTAATTTCTTTAATAAGTTGATAGAATTGAACATAAATTTTAAAAATTTACCAATTTATAAAAGAATCTTAATATAAAAACAAGGATCTTCTTTAGGAAGGTGAATATTTGAAGAAATCTATCTAGGATGAAAAAAATTATGCTCATATAGATATGAAAAATACTCAAGAAAATATGAAAATTCTCTTTCTAAAAATGATAAATTAAGTAGAGAGGTTTATTTTATGTCTAAGTCTAATGAATTTTAAATAATTGATTTTGATGATATTTATAATGAGAATAAACATCTCAAAAAACAAAGTTTTAATTTTAGCATCAAATCGTTCTATTTTTGTTAAAGGAAGAGAAAAATTTGATAAAATGATGAGTTTTTACATAATGAACAAATTAAGAACTGTTCTTGGTTATGATAATAATTTAACTAAAAAGCAAAATAATTTTTTGTTAAAATCTCCAATTTTAGTGCATATACTACCACTTATTTTAGATATCACATGAAAGGTCATTATACTAATGAGTGTTCCTTGAGATTTCCATAATCACTTGGACATACTAAATATTTTATTTCTAAATCTTTATCATCTAGATTTTCTATAAAAAAGTGTTTGAAATTTATTTGGGTTCCCAAAAATTCATATGATAACCCCATTAGACTCAAATTTTCATGGGTACAAAAGCTTTATTAAATATGTTTTTGTAGAAACTATGTCTTGGTAGCATAAAAAATGATATATTTTACATGGAAAGTGGATGCTCAAGGCACATTAATGGTGATGTTTCCAACTTTCTATTATTCAATAAATGTTTTGGAGGTAATGCAACCTTTAGTGATATTTAAAAAAAGGTAAAAGGTTTTGATGAAGTTGTAATTTTTTATTATATTATTATTTCTATTGTTTTAAATGTTCAAATTTTAAAACATAATTTAATAATCATTTGTTAGATTAGTGATAATGGAATGTTTTTTAAATTTTAAAATCATAAATGTATTATTTTCAAGGAAAAATATATATTTTTTATGTAAATTTAAAAGATAATATTTATTCAATTAATCTTGCTGAATTAAACGATCGAAATGATAAATGTTTAAATTATATGAAATCTGAAAACATTTTGTGGCATAGAAGGTTGGGACATGATAATTTTATGTTATTGCACAAGCTTTCTGAGAACCAAACCATTCCACAATTATCAAAAATGAAATAGAATTGTGCTTTCGTATGTGACTATTGCTTGAATGGTAAACAAAAAAAGAAGCTTCAAGATAGTTAAAGAAGTACAAACTTTAATTTATCTTGATCTAATTTATTTATATTTTTTTAGCCCTATTAAACTAGCTATTTTAGGAGGTAAAAGATATTGTTTTTTTATTATAGATGATTTTACAAGATACACATGAGTTTACTTTCTTACTATTAATTATAAAACATTATCTAAGTTTATTAATTTTTTAAATTGGTTTAAAATGAGAAAGGTAATTTAATTAATTAATTTAGAAGTGATCATGGTGACAAATTCCTTAATCTAGAATTTATCTAGTTTTGTGAGGAAAAATGTATTTTACAAATATTTATCCTCTAAAACACCAAAAAAATGGTGTAATAGAGAGGAAAACTAGAGTAATTCAATAAATGGATAGAAACATGATAAATGATTATATTATACATAAATATTTTTTGACAGAATCTATGAATAATTCATGTTATGTTTCTAATATAATAATTTTAAAACCCTTGTTAGAAAAGATACCATATGAACTTTGGAAAAGAATAAGACATAAAATTGGTTATTTTAGAGTCTTTAGTTGTAATGTTTTTATTCTTAATACTAAGGATAATTTATATAGTTTTGATTCAAAATATTATGATAGTATTTTCTTAGTATACTCAAATAATTAGAAGGTATATAGAGTATACAATAAAAGGACCTTGGTTGATAAAGAGTTGATTCATGTTAAGTTTGATGAATGGAACTTGAATTAAAGAGATGATGATTTTAAAAAACTAGAAAAAGAATTTAAGAACATTAATTTTGATGTGGAAGTTCATTATAAAAAAATATGGACATATTTATGAGGATAATATTTTTTTTATCAATTTGAACCTATTCATGAAAAATCATGGAAGACTCATATAGATCATCCCATAGATAATGTTATTGGTAACATTGAATCAAAATTTAAAACTAAAAAAATATGTTATGAATGTTTATTCTCATCATGATTTTATGTATGATTTTATATTGAAGAATATTGATTTGGATTTAGATAATGGTAATTGGATCATGGATATACAAGGTTAATTAAATCAGTTTACTAGGAATAATGTGTGTACTTTAGTTGTACCACCAAGTAATTCTCATATTATTAGAACAAAATGGATATTTAGAAATAAAATTGATGAATCTAGAAATATAGTTAATAATAAATCAATATTATTAGTTAAATGTTATTCACAATAGGAAGACATTGATTTTGAGAAAACTTTTTCACCTATTGCAAGATTAGAAGCAATTAGGATATTATTGGATTATGCTACTTTTCATGATTTTGAATTATTTAAAATAAACTTCCAAACCACTTTTCTAAATGGAAATATTTATTGATAAGTGTATGTTATACAACCACCTATTTTTGAAAATTATAAGCATCATTATCATGTTTTTAATCTATCTAAGAAATCATATGGTTTGAAACAAGCTCCTCAAGCTTAGTACGAAATGATAACTAGTTTTGTTTGGATTTTTTTGAGAAAGGAAAGGATGATTATAATTTGTTTATTAAGTTGTTTTATAATTATATTTTGATTGTAAAAACTCATATTGATGATATTATATTTTCTTATTCATATGAAAATCTTTGTAATGAATTTTCAATATTGGAAACTTTTAAATTTAATATGAGTATGATGGGGGAATTGAAATTATTCCTTAGTTTGAAAATTATTCAAATAGAAAATGGTATCTTCCTAAATTAATCTAAGTATGCTAAATAATTAGTTAATAGATTTGGTTTATAATATTCTATGTGTGAAGACACTCTCATGAGTACTTCTTGTAGATTAGATATAGATAAATTTGGAAAATTTGTTAATGTCAAAATCTATAAAGGAATGATTTGAAGTTTATTATATTTAACCACTTCTAAGACCGATTTAATGTCATCAGTTTTCTTGTATTCTATATATCAAAGTGACCCTATGGAAATTGAAATTAAATCTATTAAAAGTACCATTAGATATGTTAAATTATTTTGAATCTTGGTTTATTTTACTCCGTTAAAACCAATTTTTTTCAAAAAGCTATTATGATTCTAATATTGTTGGATGAAAGATTTATATAATGAGAACTTCAAGTATTTTCAATTTACTTACTAAATATTTAGTTTCATGGGATTTATAGAAAAAATGTTTTATTTCACTCTCAACTTCTGAATCTAAATATATAGCCAATGTATCATGTTGTGGTCAATATTTATGGATTAGAAAAACTCTTTCTGATTTTGGTTTTGTTTTTGATAATATTTATATCTCTTTTGAAAATAACTCTTCAATTTATATTCCTAAAAATACATTACAACACTGTAGGAATAATCACATTTATGTTAAATTTAATTTTCTTAAAGACTATGTATAAAAAGGGAATATAAGTATGGAATTTATTTCTATAGAAAATAATCTTGATAATATATTTACTAAGCCCTTGGATTTTAATAAGTTTTATAAAATCAAGTTTTAACTAGGTATTATGGATATTCAAATTTAATTTTATATAGAATGAATTTATGAGGAGTTTTTATTTTTTTATAAGTTGAAATTTCCATATTTACATGAAATCCCTGAAATCAAGAATTTATTTTTAGATAACTATTTCTTAATTTATATACATATTTGTTTAATATATTATTATTATAAGACTTTTTATACATACTAAATGATGTTAAATTTATTTATAAACGTTTATTTTTTATAAAATATTATTTTATGAATGGTTTTTCATTATTTTCCATAAAGAACTTTTAAAATTCTACTTATTTTAAAATGGGTCCTTGCCACATTTTTTTTGAAATATATGTGTTTATAAATTTTTTTACAAAATGTTTATATTTATAATTATGAAATATAATATGTTAAATAAATATAGGAATAAAATTCATCATTTAAAAGTGAGGATAATTTATCTATTTAATCTTTATCTTTTCGATAATTTAAAAAAGGGGGTGAAATTTTTAAATCATACTTGGTTTTGTAATTATCACAAAGGGGGAGAATATTGAGTTGCACCTTCAACCACATTATGTTTTGATAATTAAAAATATTTATTTGTTTTATTTATCTAATATAAGTATTTGAAATCTTAATATATTGTTTTGATAATTAAAAAACATTACTTGTTTTATTCAGTATAAGCCTAAATAATTTGATATGTAAAATTATAATTTCTGATAGAATAATTAGGTTTTAATATTATTTTAGTTTTTAATTATTTGTTATTAATTTATTCATTGATTATATATTTTTATTCTTTACTTAATTGATTTTGATATTTCATGTTTTTATTGTTTATAACATGCTTTACAAGTCTCATAAAGTGTTCCCAGGCTAAATATGTAACTTGTGATGTTAAAATATCATTTAAATAGGTTTTTTACTATTCACATGTAGCTAAATTATTGTTCCCATGTAGCCAAATCTTCTAGTTATCCAAAATATATGTATCCAATTCTCTCACATAACTGATTTTACATAATCTGTTACTTAATGTATTTTGATAATAAATTGGGATATATAACTCCAAATTAAATTATTCTTGATGAGTTAAAAATATAACAAAATTTTCTACATTTCATTATAATAAAATAAATTATAAATATATCATTATAACATCCTAAATTAGGTTATAATTCACTAAATATTTTTATTCTAAAATCTATAGTTTTCTAGAACTAATTATCTTCTGTATTTTGATGATTACTTGAGATATAAAAGTACGATTAAGGTGATTCTTGATAATATGTAAATATAATTAAATTATATAAATATAATTAAATTGGAGATAAAGATTATCTTACCATTTATGGTTTTTAATTATAATATTATATAAGTCAAGCTATCTATATTTTAAAGAATTCAGCTACACTGATTTTTCGATGCATAAATAATTCACTTACATGGGGAATCACTTATGTAAATAGCCTATGTAAGTACCCTACTTAAATCCCCTACATAAATTACCTATGTTAATCCTCTACATAAATCCCCTATGTGGATTTTATTATGTGGTTTTGTGATTTTACACAAGATATTTTTAAAATACAGAAATACACTCTATTTTACATAATATTTAATCTTTCAATTTGATGAAAGTTTATTATAGATATAATTAGTGTTTTATTTTTTCAATAATTAATAATTAATTATTTAGAATCCATGATAATATATTTTAACTTATTTTATAAATAATTAAATGGTACTATCATGGGATTAAGCATGCATGGATATTCACATTGAAATTCTGAAACTTGAAATATTCAATTTCAAATTTGTTGGAATATGAAGAGTCACCCTCGATTATTAACCCAAAACATTCCAAGGATATTAATTATTATTATTAAATTAACTATAAAATTTTCTAATAGGTTCCACTGTGTATTTTTTTTGTTTTATAGAATATTTTTATAAACTTTAATAAATATATTTTTTTCATTTATAAATTATTCACACATATAATATAATCTAGGAAATAGGTGTGGATAACTTTGAAGTAATTCATTGAAGTTTCATGCATGATTCTTACTTCGAGAAAATAGAATATGAAATGATCTTTGTATTTTAAAGTTACTGTTCATAAAGAAACTCTATATATAGAGTTGGTAGAACTGATGTAAATATTGATGATATAGGTTAAGGATTACATTAACTATACAAGTGATACATTTTTTTAGTGATCAATTACTACTCCTAGCTAAACTAAAAATCATTTGATCATTTTTTGTTGGAGAATAAATTACTACCTCGACACTCATACACTAGAAGTGCACATTTGGTTCTATGGTTATACTTCTTTATATTCTTCTTATATGTGCATACTTTTAATTGCTTATACTACCCATTAAAAGTTATAACTATGGGTTTTGAATCCCAAAAAAAATTCCAGAATTAGGTTGTGACTCTAAGGGAAAAGCTAGGCTATTTGGTTTATACCTCTAGGTGAATGAAATTTTGTTTGTTTTGGGTTTAAGCCTCTAGGGAAAAAGTATTTGTAACCAGGTTGTGACTCCAGGTGGAAAAAATTCATTATAAGATTCCATTATATTGGTTATAGTGGGTTCCATCTCTCTTTATTCCGGAGAGGGTTAAAAAGTAGAGTAGAATCATATAGATACAAACCGTTATAAAAATAACTTATGTTCATTTTTTTTATTTTCCAATGCACTAATTATTATTAAATTTGATATAAAAATTTATTAAAATAAATTTTAAAAGGATAATTCACCCCCCTCTTGGCTTTTTTCCATCTTAACTTCAAAAAAAATTAAAATGGGTTGGTAAGGATCATCCTCAAAACTTTTTCCACCATATTACATATGTGTAGTCACCAAATTATGTTGGTGATATTTCTACACTGTATGAAACAAGTGAAGGTCTATTTATACTAATTCCATAGTATTAATATTCTACTTTTTATCATTATCCTTCCTCCTCTTAGAGTTTATCACAATATGTCTGGGGATGTCGTTTCACCCATAAAGATGATCTTCTTCCTCAACTATATAGATCCTTAGATGAAATTTTAGTATACTCACTAAATACATGAAACTAAGTATTTTCATTTTTATATATTACAATTATTCTTCAGAATATATTATTAGAAACTCAACTCAACTTGTAGCTTCTTCTTTGAGACCTTAAAGATTTCATTAGCTCTGCTCACTCTTCTTCTTACTCTATGATACATGTTGTAGAATCACATGAGCCTCATCCCAGTTGGTGAGGTATCCTTAAGTGAATCTACAAGACTCAGGTTCAAAACCAGGTAGAGGCATATTTCCGAGGTACTGTAGTAGCACTATAACAGGTACTATGCGGGTACTGTAGTAGGTACTGTAGAAGGTACTCTTTGGTACTGTAGTAGTCAGAACTATTCACCTTGGGCCACCAGTTTGGGTTTGGAGTCTTTAAGGCCTTTGTTCCACCTAGGCCTTCGGGCTAGTAGGGATTTCAGGCCACATTCAAGGCCTTCAGGTCACTTAAAGGCCTTCGAGCCACATGTAGTTTCCCCAGACATACTCTACAAAAAAGAAGCATCCCTAGTGGGGGATTCAGAGAAGGCACAATCACTAAAGAAGAACCAACGGATTTGGAAGAATGAGAGGGTATGACTATTCCATCAGGACCATCCTATACTTGTACGGAAAGCTTATCCAAATGGCCATGTGAAGGTGGAGAGCTACCATCATAATGCAGATGCTAGGGAGGGGCAGTTCCTTGTAGTTATAGTCTAGTTGAATTCACTAAGACCTTCAAGTCATGTAATGTCTCTTAAGCCTATAGGCCATGTAATCACTAAGCCTACGGGCCTTGTAAGGGTTCCACCTCATCCCTTGAAAGCGGAGTTATCAAAAATATGTAAAAATGAAGGCCTTCGGTCCATTCAGGCATGTTATAGAAGCTTATTATTCTTATTCTTCCTATTCTTGTTCTTCTTTGAGAGCTATATTTTCTTATCATATTATATATTCTCAACCTCTCCACACTCAACACATTAATAAACAATGGTTACTTTTTCCCCTTAATTATATTCTCATCATCATTCTTCTCAACACATCATGTGCATAGGCATCCAAATTTAGTGTACCATTCATTTTCAATGTCTTATAAATGGAAAACATATTGATAGAATAATAAAAATAGAAAAAATAAATATGATAAATTGGTTTCCCATGATTCCTTGGATTTTTTTCAACTTGAGGTATATTCCAAGAATACTTCTATTAAATTCCTCTTAGTTTTGAAACACAACTATATAAAATATTGTTTCATTCTTATATAGAATCGATTTATTCTTCTCTAAAATATCTAGAAAATGTAGACGCTAAATCTTCATAGTTTTATAAGAATGTACAATAATTATATCTATGGAATGGAACTCATTCTGCAGCATGATAATATTTATTAAAATAGTACAACCTATATCCATGGATCTATACACAATAACAACATCTTATATTCATAATCGTCTCCCTTAGACTTAAGTCACAAACATCTATCTCAGTTCCCCTCAAGCACTCAAACAACCTTGGATTAAAATAATATAGGAACAATTATGATGCTTGAGTCTCGATGGATATTTTTCTACATTATTCATGAAAAATCAATTTATTAATTTTATTGTTCAAGAAATGTATGAAATGAAACTCTTATTTTTATTCCCATAAAAATATTTAACCACGAATTAAATAAGCTTCATGATATTCTAAAATTAAAATAATAGATTTAGTGTCAGCTTATATTCATTTCCTTGGAATTAAAAAATTATGTAAACTATATTTTTCACTATGCATTGAATTTACCTTTCCATGGATGAAGATTAGCTTATATTTATTATCAATCTTTAATCAAACACCATTTTTTGTGTTTTTATGTTTATACCATGAAAAATAACCCTTGAATCATCCAAAATAATTTTATCTTTATCATATTTGGAATCTAGAAACTTTATTTTTCATCTAGTAGAACATTAAAAAATTTCTAAGTATAGAACCTTTATATTAGGGACTTCAAAGACTTATGTTCACAAAGAATTATTATAAAGACTTATATTATACTATCATTATTTCACTTCCATCCAAAATATTTCTGAAAATTTCACTAATTTTTGAATATTTATGCCCTATAAAATCTTTACATTAGGTACTTAAAAGACTTACACTCATCTGGTATTAGATTTAGAGACTTATGGTGAATTCATTCATCCATTATTAAGATGAATGACTATGTAAAACTCTTATGATCATGAATTATGATAAACAGAGTTATATAATGGAACTTATCCTTAAAATTGCCTTAAATCTTAACATTCAACCCCTTAATCCTAATGTTCAACATTAAAGTATTACATTCAATAGACAAGGCCATACCCTTAGGACTTGGAATTTTTTTTATGAATTCCAAAGTCCATATTTATATTGGGAAATGATTACCTTTGGGATTCTACATACTCTTCAAATCATCTCAAAACCACTTTAAATGATTATTGAAATTATTAAAATTAGTCCAAAATCCTTCAAATATATTTTTATGGTCTTGTAGAAAATAAAACACTCATTTAATAGTATTTACATCAATGTATCATAAATATCACGTGTAACTATTCTTCAATAAATTATGATCCATCTCTATTAACAGTAACCTTTATTTAGAGTTATATAACATTAATTGTTGTATCCAACATGATTTGGTCTCCTCAGATGGGTTCTACACTTTTAGTTAGCTTCACCATTAACTTCAAACATATTATTCACTTTCTAAATAAAAATTCTTCAAGATGTTCATTATAGGTGTAGTGGTCATCTCCTTCTAAAATTATCTTCTTTCACATTATTAATAACAATCCTTCTTCAGCTTTATCACTTGTTATAGAAATGAACGATAACTCTTTAAATCATCTGAAGATAGGGTCTAAGAAATCTATCTAGCTAGAAATTATAATGCCTCTGATCTTCTACTTTTCCATTGATTCACCATGTAAAAAAATCCCCTTTTATTAGTGTATACTCACTCCATCACCCTTATCATCACCTAAAATTTAATTATACATTAACAGAAAATAAAATCATAATACAAAGGTAAATTCAATTTCCCCATTTTTTCATAAATACTCATATAACCATAAAAATTTGAAGCGTATATCCTCTTTTCTATCACCATTATTGGAAATAAATACAAAGGATACAATCTGTTCTCCCCTTTATTGACAAAATAGGGTGAATTTTTTCAATTTATTCTTCCCCTAAAATTCCTAATATAACTTGAAAATCCAATTGATACCAATTAAGATAAATAGAAATGTGTGTGTGTGTGTGTGGGGGGGGGGGGGGTTCTTCTTAAAATTATTCTCCCCTTTTTGATTCAATCAGAAGAGATTTATATAAGAATCAATGCTTTCTAATTGATGGGGATTGTAGTAACTATGAAATAACACAAAATCATATAAAATTATATTAGAATCATATTTCTCTTAGAAATTCATCATCAAAAAATCAAATCTAAGTCTATGTGTGATACCCCATTGTAGAAATAAATAGTAGGATATATATAAAATAAGGCTACACATATTTTTATATATGATACTAGTTTCTAAATTTCACATTTTTGGGAAAGTTCATATATATTTTCTAGAAATTTCAGGAACCTATGCTTAATTGAAAAAATATATCAAAACATTCTAAGTGTTGGGTATTCCACACGCAGTTATATAAACACTCCACATTGATAAAAATTATATATACATGTTAAAATAAGTAATGATAGAATGAAATCATATATTTTTCTTCTTATTTTAAGGGGATAACTAGATTTTTAGATTCAATAGAATTTATGAATCAAATATAGATTCAAACATTTAAGAACTCCCCCATAAGGGATACTCTCCATACTTCCTCAAATTCTACTCCTATAGTTGAAAGACCATTAAATTTATATGGGGTAAGGGTGGATCTTCCAAAATATCCTCAGATCAAGAAAAAGGGTTGAGATAGATTTCTCAATCAATAAACTACTTTTCTTGTAGGCCTAAAATGTATATACCTCTTCATGCAAGCCTCAATTCTGATTTTCCATATATGTTCCTACTTGGGAAATGTTTAATTATTTCCATATTCACTTCTATTATTATATGGAATGTCCTCCTCAACCTTAAAAAATAGATAACTCTATTTTTTTCATCTTTCTCTATATTTACAACCAACTATAACTAATTTGACCACATGGTTAGACAATATTTGGGAACATTCTCATAATTCTTCTTTGGTGTGAATTACTTATTTGGAGTGATGCATTTAGATTATGATCCCATAGGTGATATCCTCATATATTTAATCAATTTTTTATTGTGTAAACCATGTTATACATTTTACATCACTATATATCATCTTATTTCACCTTCCACATGCCACTTAATATGATTTTTCTTTTCTCTTATTGTCTTATTGCTCAACATCTTCACAGGGAGTATCAACTATTAATCTAATCATAAAATCTATCTCGTAGATGGATTATAATATTTCCTTAATATTTTTACCATTTTATATAATATTCATGGAGATATTATAGTATTCCATAACATAACTTCTATTAACACAATAGAAGCACTTCTTCCCTATTAGATGACCCACCTGTTACCTTTCTTTATTAACTTAATGGGTGAATTTATATTTCCTTTTTAAGAACCCATGTAAGACTTGATTTATTTATTAACCTCATTATTAGATTTTTTTCTTTAGTTTCATCAATAAGTGAATGATATCTGACAGGATTGCACCCTCATTCATTAAATAAGTGTCCACCAATCTTGTATATCTCATAGAAATTCTCCAAAATTTCAAATATTTTCTTCAGAGATACATTCTTACCTTTATATGAGGTATATTTCTATCCATTTGGTTGTTTCTTTTATTCAGGATTTCCCCCCCTTGACTTAAGACTTCCCTAATTTCCATATATTGTTATATTTTGCTAGAAATCAATAGCCATATTTCAAAATCTCTAGCAGCAATGAAACCCTTCATAAGATTTATTCTTTTCACTTTAGGTACAAGTTTTCTGGCATGAAATTCTTATTTTATTTGATCTGAAATCCCTACTTTTTGGGATCCTTTTTGGAGGAAGTTATTCTTATAAATTATCACTTATTTACTTGAAATATTAGTGGAAATCCAAACATTTTTAATCCTATACCTTTTTATAGGATTTTTCTTTTGTCCTCAACTACCAGTATACTCAAAATTAGTTCATGTAACTTTATTTCCATAGTGGTTTCCCTACTTCTAGTAGCTATAGGTATATGTTTCTCCACATGATATCATTCTCACTTTTCCACCATTATGTGCCTTAATAAAGGTAAGAACCTCAAATGATGTTCGTGCGGAAGATCACCATTTAATAACAGATCGATATGTTTCAAATTTTTCCTCTCATAGATTTTTGAACTTGACTTTGATCTCATGGAATATCATATTGGGGGTGTACTTCTCATCCTCCAAATATCCCATTCGTTTCCCTTAAAAATATTTTATAATTTTAAATTTTACCTTAATTTTTTTATTTTCTCAAGGATAGAATTTTCTAGAGCCTTTATTCTATTACTTTTAACTTCTAGTTGGGTATAATTGACATCCATGGAGACTATATAAATATTTTTAAATTCATGGAAAGTGTCCTTAACAGCCACCTAACACCCTTATTTCTCACATTAATCTCTTTTTAATTCTTCATAAACTAATGACATTTTTTAATTGTAATGTATTATAAATTCTTATTTATACTTCATAATATTAGTGATGGTGTTGTAGGAGATTATATTATTTTATAATACTTCTTTTATTGGATAAAATTATTCTTCTATATATTATTTTTCATTAACCAGTACCTTAATTCATGGGAACATATATGCAACAACTCCTTTATGGACCATTTTTAGGTAATACTTTACTATAGAATAAAAGTCACTAAGTAACATATCAACCAAATATACCTCATAGAATGATCATATAAAACTAAAGTAACATCCATTTATAGATTTATCAAGACACTTACCAGTCTGACTATATTCACCTCGTGGTTATTCTTATTGATTCTTCAAAAATATCCTTTTTTCTATTGGTCAATATAACACCCTGAGTTTTTGTGAACTTTTTTTTCCAAATAAATTAATTTTAAAGGATGTCTTGAATTACACTAAATCAAACATTCATTTCATAAAACACCAACTTGGCTTGTGCTACACACAACATTGACTTGGCATACGTTACACACAACATCAAGTTTCTAAAAAACATCATTTTATTATTATTTAAATAAGATAATAAAATACCTATTAAATTAGTAGGTATAAATAGTATTAAATAACTAATAAAAATTTGAATTCATTGGCTACAAATTAATTAGAAATTAAAATATTTATCAATTAAATATAAAGGATTTTTTTTTATTTTTATGCTCCTAATGTCATTTTTTATTAATAAATTAAATTAATTACAATTTGATAATGATATTAATTAAATATATATGTTATATATTCTATTAAATATTTTCTATATTTATTAAATAAATTTTATAGGCATAAGATAAGAACGAACCCATTTTTTTGTATAAAACCAATATTAAAAAAAAGGTAATTTATCACCTTTTAATGGAGAACCCATTTTAAATCCAATTTTTGAAACTTTTATATATTCTATTTGAAAAAATAAACTTCTTCTTTGAAATTGGGATATAAAAATTTACTTTTATTGAATTCTTGGTATTTTTATGATAAGTTTCATGTTTTGATGAATAGTAAAAAAATACTAAATTTTAATTGAAAACAACTTTTTTCATCAAAATATTTATAGTGTTAAATAATATTTTTGATTGGTTTCAAAGTATAATTTGATTAAATTTTTATTAGTTAATATAATGTTGGTCATTAGTATATATTTTTCATTGAATTTACATATAAAAAGAATTTCAATCTTTTGCAAGTTTTAACTTTAATAACACATTTTGTCACCCTATCAATGGAATTAATTTTAAATTAATCAATACAAATTATATGTTTTAAATTTTGAAATGGATTAAATATTTGGAATAATAGAATTAAAATTATGTAAATAAGTTTATTTTATTTTTAGGCATTATAAATAAATACTTTAGTAAATTTTTATTTATAAGGGTTAAGGGTGAATCTGGTAATTAAAGGTAAAAATAATTTTATAATATTATAAAATTAACCCAACACTGTTGAGTTTGTAAGGTTTCCTTATGACTTTTCCATTCCTTTATGTTTTGAAAATCACAAACACTCTATCTCAAGGCAAATTTTATTTTCCTAAAGATTTATCTTAATAAGTAAATTTTCCTTTCCCTAGGAAATTTTCTCCTTACCTTTGTTTTCAGTGTTCATGTTTTAGTTTCTATAAATATAACTCTTTTTAGTTCTAAGTGTAAAATTCGGTTTCATATCTAAAACCTCAAAATCCTATAAATACTTAGAAATAGAGAATTCTACTTTAAGGATCTGAATTCAGACTTCGAATTCTTTGAAATTCAGATTCTCAATTCTCTGAAATTCAGATTCTGAATTCTCTGAAATCCAGACTCCAAATTCTTTGAATTCAAACTTATAATTCTCTAAATTCAGACTCCGAATTCTCTGAAATTCAGATTCCAAAATCTCTAAAATTCATACTCCTAATTCTATGAATTCAGACTTTGAATTCTCTAAAATTCAAACTCCGAATTCTCCGAATTCAGACTCTGAATTCTCTAAAATTCAAATTCTGAATTCTCTGAAATTCAGATTCTAAATTATCTAAAATTCAGATTCTGAATTCTTTGAAATTCAGATTCTGAATTCCTTAGAATCCAGACTCTGAATTCCTTAGAATTCAGACTCTGAATTACTTAGAATTCAGACTCTGAAATCCTTAGAATTCAGACTCCAAAATCTATAGAATTCAGGTTTTGAATTTCTTGAAAAATAGAATCCAAATAACCATTGTAATATAGAATCTGAATATTTATTTTCTTAGACTTCAAACATTATTTTTTAGACTCTAAAAAATATATTTGGTTAAGCAACCATATTTTGCTTACTCTTTTTATGAAATGATGTCATGCAATATGTTTCTAATTAACCGTTGTTTGAGTGACATGTGTATAGGTCCCTCCAAGATTCAAGAAAAAATATGACCATTGTAGGAGGGGGCCAATCATTGGAGAAATGCCTATAAATAGGATTTCATTTGAACGATCTCAATATAACAGAGAACCGATCAATCACTCTAGAGATTACATGCTACTGAAGTGATTTCTAGAGAGAGATACTCTCTTTGTGCATACTGAACATCTTGTTCAGCTTGCTTCATGCAACTCTTATTTTGGTTGTATACAATTGAGGAATTATGGGGATAGGAATACAGAGGTGTCAACTACCTTAACGTTATAGGACTTCCTTGATAAGGAAGACAGATGTGCCGACTACCTTGAAGTTTGAGGGCTTGCGGGGATAGCAAGACAGAATCCGATATTCCTATCGAGGGCTTACCCTAGTGTGTGTAAGACATACTTTCTTGAAAGTATTAATCAAGGTACCTTTATCCAAGGTTGTTGGATACCCTTCTATTTGGGTTAAAATATTTTATACATGTTACTTGTATTGTTTCATGTTTATTTTATGCTATGTTTTGATTAATAAAAAAAATATAATTATATTATACTTTCTTGTACTTGTATACTCTGATTAGTATGATTCTATACATTTTAAGGTAGAATCTTTTCCTTGTAAACTTTTCTTAAGTTTCATTTCCAGAACCATATTTCCGGAACCTAGAAAGTTTGAAGAACTAAAAGGTCTAGTGAATTTACCTTGTTTAACTTTGTTAAACATAGTTTTCTTCAAGGTTTAAAATGAATGTTTTATAATAATTATAAAGGTTATAAAGGAATTTTTAAAGTATACAATTTACCCCCTCTTGTATATTGAGCATCTACATTCATATTTTGATCCTAGAATTGGTATCAGAGGAGGTTTCTGAAATACTTATATTCACATATAAGTTTTCTTGGTCAAGTTTTCATTGTTCTATATATTTTCCTTTCTTATAATTTTTATCCTTGTTTACAAACTTTGCTATTAACAAGTTTCTATGGAAAGATAGTTTCTTTTAGATGGTAGGAATGAATGTTGGTTCGATTGAAAATCTAAATCCTACTAGACCACCTATATTTGATGAGAATTATTATGAATATTGGAGAGTTTTTATGAAGACTTTTTTTTATTAATACTGGAGTGGAAAACTTCATTATTCTTACTGGAGATTACATGATTCAAGATAAGGAAGTCATAACTTTTACTAATCATGGAAAATTAGATTATCAACTAAACTACAAGGTACAAAATACTTTGTTTTTTTTTTCAAAACTAGGAATACATATAGTTAAATTTCTTCTTGTGAAGCTGCAAATTGTATTTGGAAGAAATTGGAGGTTACTCATTTTAGTACATCCAAGGTAATAGAAACTATAAGAGCTATACTTAGAACAGAATACCATGGATTTCTATTTCCTTATAGAGAACCAGTATGCAAGGTGCATCAAAGATTTATGACTATTGTTAACAGATTAAAATCCATGGGTGAGAAAGGTTTAGATGATGAGGCACTTGTAGACAAGATTATAGATATCATTCCTAATGAGAGGGAATCTAAGAGAAAAACTATTGATGAGAATAGAAAGTATCTCAGATTACTCTTGATGAGATTTTTGGAACTCTTCTTCGACATGAGATAAGAATGAAAAGAGATGCTGATTTGAATAAGAATAAAATGGCAATGGAAGTGTAGCCTTTACTACTACAAAATCCAAGGCTCCTGAAAGGGTTACTAGGTCCAAATCAAAGAAAGTCACTATTTTATCTGAATCTAGTTAAAGTGAACATTCTAAGAATGAGCTAGCTAATCTTGCTCAAAGGATGAAAAAGATAGTTGGGAAGAAAAACTTTCAGTATAGATATAATAAAAAAGAAAGGACAAGAATGACTCTGAAGTTACTTATTATGAATGTAAAAGAGCAGGGCATATAAGGCCAGATTATCATATGATTAAGGGAAAGGATAGAAAGGAAAAGCATTCTGAGATGAATTGAAAGAAGTACTACAAATCTAAATCTAAGAATGTTTTGAAAGCTAATGACACCTAGAGTTCAAGTGGTGGAGATGCTTCTGATGAATCCTTAGAGTATGAATCTTCTAATCAGAATAATATTGGTTTACTATCCAGATTACCTATTGAAAATCATTGTTTAAGGGCTAAGGTACACAATGCTGAATCTATAACCAATGTTTCTTTAAATGAAAATTATAGTGATAATAAATATTATGAATCTTTGGAGGAAGAATCTTCTTCTGATATAGATAATAATTTACCTACTTATGAATAAGTTTCTAGGTTTGATAAGCTACGTGAGAATAAAAATTTTAAAGTCAAGAAAAAGCTTGATAAGGCAAATTCTAGAATTTCTATTCTTGCTAAAGAAGTATCAGATCTTTCTAAAGATCTTGATAAGAAAATTTATTATTTTAAAAGTATTTCAAAAAAACCTTGAGGAAGTTAATTATGATAAGGATAAAATTTCTAAGGATTTAAAAAAATTAATTTTTAAGAAAAATGTTTTAGAGACTAACTCTAGTGATAAAACTGATGTTTTTAGGACAAAAACTTAGTTATTAAACTAAAGTCAGAAATATTTTCCTTGAGGAAGTTTTTGTCAAACTTTACCTTATGTAAGGAAAACTTTGAAAATATGTATTAAAAAATTCTACCTCTAAGGAATAATTTTGGTTTTGGCTATAATTATTCTAAACCAGTTTTTAGTAATAATTATTTTGTTCTTTAAATTGATCCATTCTGCACTAAATGTTAGTGTGGTGAACATTGGGCTAAAAATTGTTCCTTAAACAAAACTTAGTCTTTAGGTTTTCATAAATATTATTTTTCTAAGAAAATGTGGATTCCTAAAATTTTGCTTTTTGAAGTTTCCATATCTAAGAAAGATTAGGTTCCGAAAGTCTAACTCTCTTATTTTCAGGAAAGTAAAAAAAGTACCAACAACAATACTTGGTACATGGATAGTGAATGTTCCCAGTATGTGACTGGTAACAACAACTTCTTTGAAAATATTATCAAGATGAAAGGAGGAAAAGTAAATTTCAGAGATAATGCTCATGAAGAAATTATTAGTAAAGGTAACATTTTTCTTCTTGAAAAAACTTTGATTTCAAATGTTTTATTTGTTAAGGGTATTAAGAACAACCTTATTTTCATAAGTCAACTATGTGATGAAGTTTACCTTGTGAATTTTAGGAATGATAAATGTTTAGTACACGATTCCAAGGAAGAGTTTATTCTTTTTACCCATAGGCAAGAGAATGTATACACACTAAACATAGAAGACCTTAGGAGCCATGAACTACCTTACCTTAGTGCAATGGAAGATCATTCTTGGTTATGGTATAGAAGGTTAGGACACTATAACCTTAATAACCTATGTAAACTCTCTAAGAAAAGACTAGTTAAGGATCAACCGGTGCTTAGATTTGATTCTTCAAAAGTTTGTGATCCTTATCAATATGGAAAACAATATAAATCAAGTTTTAAATCAGTTGGTGAAGTCTCAACTACTGATGCATTATAGTTAGTGCATGTGAATCTTTTTGGTCCAACACAAACTGGAAGCATTAGATGCAAATATTGAATATTTTTCCTAGTTGATGATTACACTAGATTTACATGGGTCTATTTTATAGCAAAGAAATCTGAAGATTTTTTTTATTTTAAAAACTTTAGAGCTGAGGTTAAAAATAAGAAAAGATTTCCTTTGATAACTATTCATAGTGATCATAGAGGAGAAGTTAAAAATTCTGATTTTGAAATTTTTTGTAGTAAAAAAGGCAATACTCATAACTTCTCAGCACCAAGAACTCCTCAATAGAATGGTGTTGTTTAAAGAAGAAACCAAATTATTCAAGAAATAACAAGAACCATGTTGAGTGAATATTCGATAGCCAATCATTTTTGGGATGAAGCTGTAAGTACTGCTTGTTATACTATAAATTGAGTTTTGATTAGACCTTTTCTTAACAAAACCCCTTATGAGTTATGGAATGGTAGAAAACCCTGACTTTTCTACTTCAAGGTATTTGGTTGCAAAGCATTTATTCTGAATACTAAAGATAATTTACATAAATTCTCACCCAAATATGATGATGGAATATTCCAAGGTTACTTCACAACTTCTAAGGCTTATAGAGTTTTTAATAAAAAAAACTTGTACTATTGAAGAAACAGTACATGTCAAATTTGATGAAACTGATCCCTTTGTTTTTAAATAACCTCAACCTACATCTTCGGATGTGTTTTCAAAAACTAATTATCAACCCTTGATAAAAGATTTTTCTGATAATGAAAATGTTCAAGAAAATGTTTCTGAGACATTTACCCTAGAATATTTCTTACCATATGTTGATGAACAGGTTTTACAAAACCCAAATCAGTTGTTTCTCAAGAATCATCCCATTGATAATATCATTGGTGATGTAAATAAACCTGTAAGGAATAAAATTTCCTTAAGAAATGAAGTAGAACATCTATATTTCCTTTCCCAATTAGACCCTAAAATCACTGATGAAGCTTTAGGTGATGGTGATTGGATAAAAGCTATGCAATATGAGATAAATGAATTCAAAAGGAATAAAGTCTGGACCTTTGTTGAAAGACCTAAGGAAACTTCTGTTATTGGAGTAAAATGGATCTTCAGAAATAAGTGTGATGAAATTGGAATCATAGTAAGAAATAAAGATAGATTAGTTGCTAAAGGCTATAATCAACAAGAAGGAATAGACTACGAAGAAACCTATGCTCCAGTAGCTAGACTTGAATCTATTCATATTCTACTTTCCTTTTTAGTATTCTTTAACTTTAAACTTTTCAAAATGGATGTTAAATGTGCTTTCCTTAATGGTAATGTTCAATAGGAAGTTTTTGTTGAACAAACTCTTGGTTTTGAAGATACAAAACAGCCTAAACATGTTTTCAAACTTACCAATGCTTTATATGGATTTAAACAAGCCCCTAAAGCCTAGTATGATAGAATTACATGATTTTAGTTACAAAATAATTATGTTAAGGGAAATGCTGATCCATCCATTTTTATAAATAAAGATAAGAAAAATGTTTTGATTGTTCAAATTTATGTTGATGACATTATATTTAGTTCAAATCAGCAATCTTTAACTGATTTTTTTGAGAATCTAATGAAATCAGAGTTTGAAATGAGTATGATGGGTGAGTTAGCATTTTTACTTGGTTATCAAATTTATCAAAAACCAGAAGGAATCTATATATCCCAACATAAGTATATTAAATATATTCTTAAAAAGTATGGATATGACAACACTAAAAGTATTACTACATGCATTGGTACCTCAAATTCACTTGATCTTGATGAAGCTGGGAAACCAGTAGATCAAACATCTTTTAGAGGTATGATAGGAAATTTACTATACTTGAAATCTAGTCATCCAAACTTAATGTTTTCATTATTCTTATGTGAAAGATATCAATCCAATCCTAAGGAATCTCATTTAAAGGTAGTGAAAAGAATGTTCTGCTACTTAAAGGGAACCATGGATTTTGGACTCTTTTATTCTTCTGGAAATGATTTTTTCTTAAAAATATTTTCAGATACTGACTTTGGTGTATATAGAATTGATAGTGAAAGTACATCCATAACTTGTCATTTATTAGGAGATTAATTAGTTTCTTGGTCATGAAAAAAGCAACACTTAGTAGCACTTTCCACTGTTAAAGCTGAATATACAGTAGTTGGAAGTTGTTGTGCTCAAGTACCGTGGATGAAACACACACTCACAGACTATGGTATGAGTTTTAACAAAACACAAATATTGTGTGATAATACTAGTTCCATTTCCTTAAGTAAAAACCCTGCACATCACTCTCGTGCAAAAAAAAATAGATATTAGGCATCACTTTTTTAGGGATCACACACAAAAAAGAGACATCGTTCTTCAATTTATCAGAACGCAAGATCAACTTGCTGATATTTTCAAAAAATCATTACCCTATGATAGATTTGAATTCATTAAATAGAAGTTAGGAATGATAATCATGAGGTAATATTCCATATTAACTTCTTGTTGAAACCTATCTTCTTATAGTAAGAAACTCTTTTTTATAGGGGGAGTATATTTGCTTGTTAGCTAAATTTTTCGTAATCTAAATTTTTTCATATTCTAAAATTTTTCATAGTTAAAATTTTTAGTATTCTAATTTTTTTCCTATTCTAAAAATTTTCATAACCTAAAATTTTTCATATTTAATTTTTTTTTCGTAATCTAAAATTTTCATATTATAAAATTTTTTGTAACCTAAAATTCTTCATATTTTAATTTTTTTTGTAATCTAAATTTTTTGTATTCTAAAATTTTTCGTATTCTAAAATTTTTCACAATCTAAAATTTTTCTTAGTCTAAAATATTCTTATTCTAAAATTTTTCTTAATATAAAATTTTTCCTAGTCAAAATTTTTCGAAATATAAAATTTTTCGCAGTCTAAATTTTTTCATAATCAAATGTTTCATAATCAAAATTTTTCTAGAATCTAAAGTTCTTCAAGAATAAATTACCCCATTATAAATAATCTTCCTAAGTAATCTGAAAGGTATGTTCCTTTCCTAAGTTTTTATAATCATCTTTTTACTTGTTGGTATTTTCATTTTGTTTTAAATTTTTCGGATTCACTTTTACTTAAATTCGAATGTTTTTTCTTAAAACCTAAAAAGATAAAAACCTATCAAAATTCTTCTTCGGTTATCATCTCAACTGTAAAATTTGATAAGAAGTCTTATCAACTGTTGGATCAACCATGGAAGTTGAACCATCTCCTCAATTTCCTATATAAATCCCCTTTGATGGTTTTACCACATTGGTTTTTCAAGCTTTCGCATGATGAAGCTCTGTCTCTGTTCTTAAGGCCATTCTGAATTTTCAAAAGTTTCCCTAGTTCTGAATGTCTGCTGAAGCCTCTCCTCAGAAAGACATGTCGACTGTTAAGGAAATCTCCAAGTTAAAGATATATAGAGAAATGTTGGTTGATCTCAAGATTTATTATAAGTACAACTCTATTATCTCCAAGAATATTAAGTTGAATGGATGGAAGAGTATTTCTATTTCAAATACGAATGCACATGATCCAGTGTATCCAGAATTGTTAATTGAGTTCTATGAGACAAAAAGTTTCTTCAAGGAAGAAGGAAGATACAAGTTCTCTTTTAAGTGCTATGGAAAGACCTACTCAATTTCTTATAGCAAGGCAACAAGTCTGATTGGAATGCCTTATGAAGGAGATCCAGAATTCTGTACTCACAAATTACTTGATGTATCATGATCTTTTGATAAGGAAGAGGCAATAGAGTGTCTTGGCTTGAACGGAGTGAAGACTTTGAAGATTCTTCCATCTATCTACAAACTTACAGATTCTTGAATTATGGGTTCAAGGATTTATAATTCCTAGGAAAGGGGATAAGGATACTCTGAAGAAGAGTGATATCTATTTATTGGATTTCTTGGTGAACTTCAGGAAGATTAACCTTGTCATGTACATCTTAGTTATGATCAAGAATATCAAGAATGGAAATCTAAAATATCAAATTATTATGTATCTGGATATTCCCTCAAAGATTATAGTTCTTTGTTTAGAGTCTTTCAAAATTCCATACAGTTCCAAGACGATAAATTATAAGGTAATGTTGTTGAGTGATGACACCTTAAGGAGGATGAAGGCTGGATTCTCTAGTGAATCTGGAGAGTTTTATGATCTATCTGATGAAGAAATAGAAACTTTGTTAAATAAGCCTAAAGTGGTTGAAACCTTTAAGAAAGGGGGAAGTAATAGAAAGGCTAAGGAACCAGAAGAGAAAAGAAAAACCTATGTGACTAAGGAAACTCAGTCAACACCACCAAATCCAAATAAGCAAAAAGCTTATCCTGATGAGGCAGTGGCTAAGTAGAGAGAGGATAAGAAAAATAGGAAGTAAGGAGAGCCTAAATTTGTATTGGACCTTACTAAGGAAAATAATTTAAGAATAGAGGCTGATGAAGAGATTGAGAATCAACAAAAAGAGAAGAAACAAAAGAAGAAGATTTCTAAGGCAGAGATTGTACAATCTCTTCTCAAAGATGTTGAGAAAGCATCTGAACAAATTCCAGTGCCAGAATTTTTTTTTCTAGAATCAGATCCTATGACTCTGGGAAAGAAAGTTGTGATTTTGGAATCACATCATGAAGAATAAATATCTGAATAAGAAAAAGTGTAAGAAAAAGGAGAAGAAGAGGCAATGGTGATACTGAAGACATAATCAGGAAAGTAAAGGATTGCTATGAGAAGGAAAGTATTTCATAGAAATTATCAATCTGAACTTCTAAATCCAAGTCTTCAAAACATGATACTACAAAAAAGATGAGAAGGGTGAGGAATAAGTCAATAAGTTGTCTGAAGAGGAAAGTATCAATCATGATTTTGTCCATCAAGAGGATGTTGAGGCAGGAGTTGAGAAAGAACAAGTAGATGAAGATTTGATTGTTCAGCTATCAAATAGTGAACATGAATCTCCCAAAGAACAAGACATAATTCTTAGAGATGATAATGGAAAGAAGAAATATGTTGGTGATTCATTAAAGAGAAAATCTAAAGACATAGAAGAAGAATCCTTACCAACCAAACATTCAGATTCAGAATCATCTTCCCTTGGACATGATTTTTTTGTTCAATCATTGAAAAAACTGGTTGGTACTATTTTCTTATTCCCAAGTATAGAATCAAGATGCCAGATACTTCAGCATATGATAAATTAGAAATCAGATTCAGTTTCCATGGTTATGGAAAAATGTGTTGCACTAGTGGCAGATTTCAAAACCTTTCTCATTGGTTATGAGGCTCAAAAAAGATATTTCAAGAAGATGACAAGCTGGTCAAAGAATACAATTGAGGAGATGAGAATCTTCGATGAATTTCATGAAAATATCAAAGATGATTTTGACACCAAAGATGGGAAGATCAAGGATATTACAAAAGGTTTTGAGGAAAATTTAATCCTAGAACAAACTACTCAGAAGTAGGAAGTTAAGGATCTGAATGAAAAGCTTAATTATGTGGAAATGAATTGGGAGAGTGAAAGGGATCTTAGAATTGAGATTGAAGAGAATATTGTTAAACCAAAAAAAGTATTGAAAGCTCAAGTAGAATGTCTTAAGGCTTAGGAAGAAATAATTAAAGCCTTGGAGAAGAAAAATAAATATCATGATCAGCTACTCAAGTGTATGGAAGAAGATCGCAAGCATATCAAGAATTTAAAAACTGCTATGAAGAAGCTGATGCCGAAGGAGAAAGAAGGATAATTTCTTTCCATTCTGATCTTTTGTTGTAATTTTCCTTGTACAAATCCTTTCAATCATTAATGAAATTTTGGTTTTCCCTCATTTTTTTTCTTGTTTGTACTAATTTTTCAGGTACCATTTTTTTTCCATTCCCTCTATTTATTTTTGAAAATAAAAAAGGGGGAGAAATGAATGATAAAAAATAATATTAAGAAAGAAGAGATTTCCCTAAGTAAGGGGGAGTTCATCTAAGGGGAAGTTATTATCGAAGAAGATTTTCGTATGCAATCAAATGAAAAATATTATTCAAAAAATCAAGAATATGATCCTTAGTGATTTTGAAGCATAAGGGGGAGTTAGTAATATTCACTTTGATCCATAAGTAAAGGGAGATAAGTTTTTATTTTCAAGTTCATAATAGTTCTAAGTCCTTATATTCTTTTTAGTAAGGATGTTTGCGCTTTCTAAAAATGGGGATATTGTTGAGTTATTAAGGTTTCCTTATGAATTTTCCATTCCTTTATGTTTTGAAAATTACAAACTCTATCTCAAGGAAAATTTTATTTTCCTAAAGATTTGTCTTAATAAGGAAATTTTCCTTTTCCAAGGAAATTTTCTTCTTACCTTTGTTTTCAGTGTTCATGTTTTTGTTTCTATAAATCTAACTCTTTTTAGTTCTAAGTGTAAAATTCAGTTTTATAACTAAAACCTTAGAATCCTATAAATACTTAGATACATAGAATTATATTTTTAGGTTCTGAATTCAGACTTTGAATTCTATGAAATTCAGATTCCGAATTCTCTAGAATTCAAATTCTAAATTTTCTGAAATTCAGACTCCAAATTCTCTGAATTCAGATGCTGAATTCTATGAAATTCAGACTTCGAATTCTCTAAATTCAGACTCCGAATTCTCTGAAATTTAGATTCTAAATTCTTTGAAATTCAAATTCTGAATTCTCCGAAATTCAGACTCTGAATTCTATGAAATTCATATTCCAAATTCTATGAAATTTAGATTCTGAATTCCTTATAATTCAGAATCTGAATTCCTTAGAATTCAGCCTCCTAATTCCTTAGAATTAATACTCCGAATTCCTTATAATTCAGACTCTGAAATCTATAGAATTCAGGTTCTTAATTCCTTGAAAAATAGAATCCGATATACATGAAATATAGACTCGGAATGTTTATTTTCTTAGACTCCGAAACTTTATTTTTTAGGCTCAGAATAATATATTTGGTTAAGAAACCATATTTTTCTTACTCTTTTTATGAAACGATGTCGTACAATCTGTTTCTAAGTAACCGTTGTTTGAGTGACATATATATAGGTCCCTCCGAGATTCATGGAAAAATATGTCCGTTGAAGGAGGGAGCTGACCATTGGAGAAATGCCTATAAATAGAAGCTCATTTGAACAATCTCAATATAACAGAGAACTAATCAATCACTCTAAATATTACATGCTACTGAAGTGATTTATAGAGAGAGAGACTCTCATGCTTTGTGCATACTAAACATCTTGTTCAGCTTGCTTCGTGCAACTCTGATTATTGCTGTGTACAATTGAAGACTTATAGGGATATGAAGACAGAGGTGCTGACTACCTTAATGTTCGAGGACTTCCTTGATAAGAAAGACAGAGGTGCTGACTACCTTAATGTTTGAGGGCTTGTGGGGATAGAAATACATAATCTGATATTCCTATCGAGGACATACCCTCGTGTGGGTAAGACAGACTTTCTTGAAAGTATAAATCAAGGTACCTTTATCCAAGGTTATTGGATACCCTTCTATTTAGGTTAAAATATTTCATACTTGTTACTTGTATTGTTTCAAGTTTATTTTTTGTTATGTTTTGATTAATAAGGAATGTATATTTATCTTATACTTTCTTGTAATTGTATACTCTAATTATTAAGATTCTATACGTTTCAAGGTAGAATCTTTTCCATGTAAAATTTTCTTAAGTTTTATTTCCGGAACCATATTTCTAGAACTTAGAAAGTTTGTAGAACTAAGAGGTATAGTGAATTTACCTTGTTTAACTTTGTTAAACATAGTTTTTCTTAAGGTTAAAAATGAAAGTTTTATTCCAACTTTAAAGGTTCCAAAATAATTTTTAAAGTATACAATCCACCCGCATCTTGTATATTGAGCATCTACATTCATATTTAGATCCTACAAACATTTGTCCTAATTTCATTGGATAAGTGTATTTCTACCAAAATCTACCTTAGTACAAAATTATAACCTTTTTTTAGCAACTTGAGTGAGAATATTACATTTATTATATTTTATTTAAAGATAAGTTAAAAATATCATACTCATATTTTTAATAAGTAAATAATTTTTAATATAGGGATATATTAAAGATAAATTCAACTATATATAGTAATTTTAAATAAAATAAATTTATCTTCATCATGACAATTTATTTTTATTTTTTATAGAACATGTAATTTAATTAAATGGTTGTATATGGTGATGTAGTAATTATTCAATTAATGGAAATATCAAATAAATTTTATTAAAAAGTATTAAAATAAATATAATTTATCATAATTAATGACATCTATTAATTTTATAGATATATTTGATATTTTAGTGTTATATTAGAAGTGTTTTTTTAAATTTATTCTGTTTTTAGTATATTTTTAAAAAGACAAATATTGAATAGTATCAAAATTGAAAAAAACGATACTCTAAAACAAACAATATTTTATTAAATAATACAAATTCATAAAAAATCTATAATTATGAAAAATAACTATAATATGGTTAAAAATTTTATAAATGGCCCATTTTTGGGTTTTTTTGGCATTTATAGTTAATATATTAACCCTAAATTGTAAAAATCCATGTTGTCATGGTAAAAGTTAAAGGGTTTAACTTAGTGTTAAAGCTAAAATATTAGGTTATTATTCTTACCTAAATGTGTCTAAAAAGAATTGTTTGAGATTATTTCGGCACATAATCATCTTAAATTAGAAATAACTCATTTTGGAGCTATTTTAAATCAAAAATCAATTTATATTAATTAAATATTTTGAGAGTTTCCAAGAGTGACCCTCCACTCTCTTATAAAAAGGCACCTCCTCCCTCACTTTGTCACACCACCTTGATCCTTATATCTTGAACAAATCCCATTCCTTTATCCTCATAGAATATTTATCCAAGTTTTTTAGGTGACGGTCTTTTCAAAAGATGAACTCTAGTGTCCCTAAAAGAAGATCTAGAGGTATCTCGCCAAAGAAGAGATAATCTCTTTTACCGACTCTCTCAAGAGTATTTGTTCTTCTACTTCCTATTTATGTGTTTTTCCCATTATAAATTAATAATTATTGTATAAAATATATATGGAGGTGTTATTATGATTATGTAATAACCATATTACACCTTTTTCCATCGTATGTAAAACAAAATCACCATGCGTTCATATGTATGACCTACCGTCTCCACACCATGGTGTAATATGTTTTTTCATTACCACTTTACTTGGATGGGTATAATGATGTAAATAATGAATATATATTATAATTATAAAATGATATTTATTATGTAACAAAATATATATCATCCACTCCCATACAATTTCATAATTAAGGGAATGATATTATCACTCGTGCGTACGTACGACCTACCATCTCCACGACGTGATGTAATTCATTATCTATGATCACCAATAAAGAATAATTATATAAATTTAAATAATGCATAAATATGTTATATATTACCTTAATATTATTATGTAAATGGAATAAATATATCCCATTTTTATAAATTGGGACTTATATGACAAAACATGCACAAGAAAAGGATGTAGTTAACACCAAAAAGAAGAGTAATAATGAAATATTATAAAAAATGGGATTAATACGCTCATATATGATAACATATGACTATGGTAATAGAATAAGTTCTTAACATTATTTAGTCCATTATACAGGAGTTTTAGATACGTTTGAAGGAAATCATACCTAAGGTAAGGGTTAATTCCATGATCTAATTATTACCGAGATTGTTTATACAAAAGTATTTGTTGGGAAATATTTATCATCCATGTTCACATTTCTTAAAAATTTAATTGAAAATATTTTTAAGATTATTCTAATTTTTTAATAAAGTTTTTACCCATGTATAAATTTTTGTTAAATGGTTTGAAAGAAATATTTTGTCATTTTCCTAACAAGGTACTTTTTGAATTTTTCTAGAAAAAGTATGAGAAGAATATTTCTTTTTAACTTATAAATCATGAAAGGATTTTTATGATTTAATGATTTAATAATTCCCCAAGTATTCCCTTATAATATTTCAAGTTTATTTTTAATAAAAATATTTTATTTTAATATTACATGGAATTTTTATAAAATAAAACATTTTTAAAGAAGAAAGGATATTTTCCTCAAGAAATGTTTTTAAAAGTTCTTTTCAAATTATTTACCATATAAGATGACATCTAATGGTGTTACTCATGGATTTCTAGGAAATAATCTAAAGAATTCATTCATATTATTTCTCTAAAAGGTTTAAATTTATTGGCATGATATTTATGAAATCCTTTTCTCTTTCATGAGTTATATGATTAAGAAACCCACTTCTTTTCATGGGTTAGGCTTTGATGAAATGATTTTGAAACTTTTATTTTTTACACATGTTATGATATGATTACATATTTATGATACCCATTTCATTTCATGGGTTATTATATGATTTTTATGATCTTTTGTAACTTTTATATATGATTTCATTATGATATGGGTGGGACTAATATCTCCCTATAATGCATTGGGTAAAGATTTATATCTCATGATATATGCATAAGGGACTTTTCCCACCCGGATAGTCATGGGAGTAAACCATGAATACCAATATGGTATGGGAATTGAACTCATACTACCAATATAACCTTGGTATTTATGACTTGACTACTATGGAAATCATTATTATATGTTTATGTGCCTGTCACAATTACATGTTTTATTCTTATGTTATGCTTTCATGGCTCATATGCTTTATTTAATTATGATTTATATCTTATGAACAATCAATATTATTCCTTGATCCTATTTATGATCTTTTATATTATTTGTATAATCTTCTATTTTCATGATCATGTTCTCATACCCTTATGATCATGATTATGTTTACATATCTCCCTTGTTTTCCCTTACTGAGAATTTAAGATCACCCCTTTTTATGTCTCCTTTCACTTAGGTTATGAAGAAATATATTATGTTTGATGTGTCTAAGAAGAGTGATAGCAAAATAAACCTAGTGGGGGATAATTTAGCTCACTTATATACTAGTGTTTATGTTTCCATGTTTCCAAAGGCACAAGACTACTAAGATATTTAACTATTTGTTTGTGTAGTGTATTAAGTGTTCCACAAAAGTAATGTAATGTTAATGTATGAGAAAAGGGTTGATATAGTTGGTATTAGAGAAAATTTTTAGTTAACCTTTAGAAACTAGGATGAGAAAACCTTAGTGATAACCCTAAGGATGTGTCCAAGGATAAGCCTAAGGATAAGGAAAATTGTAGGAAAATGTCATGGAATTTTGGTAAAGGGTAGAGAGAGTGGTTTCCTAGAAATAAATCCATGTCTAGATACTAAAAGTGGATGTGTCTCTAGAACATATGTACCTAGGAGTAACAAATATGACAAGGTGTGTCGATACTGACTCAACGTATCTTGGTACATGATAACCGGCCTTGCAGCACAATCAATTTGACACTCCTGGGGGATTTGATTTGGAAATTCACAAAATATTCTTGAAACATCATAATGGATTTAAATACAATTTGGGTATTAATAACCTAGGATGAACCTAAGGTGTCATAGATTAAGGAAGGTTTCATAACTTAGACATCCTATAAGTGACTTTTCATAATTGTGTGGTTCCTTATTATGATAACTATTTCTTACTCTATGATTTTTGTTTTAGTCAATGGATATAACCTGAATGAACCACATTAATGGTGATTACAATGGAAAATGAAATGATTTTCCTCCTGATTAAATAAATTCTATTGAGTCTTTCCTGAGGAAACATCTACCTTATTTCAGGGGGTCTTCTAGTCTACTTTTTTGTGAACAATGGATCAATACTACTGAAAAGAAATTATATATTCTCCAATGTTCAGAACATGAGAAAGTTATGCTGGATATTTATCAGTTAGAAGGTTAAGTGGACCAATGGTGGACTCTAATTAATAATATGATACAATAAGACGAAATTGAATCCATGAATTAAGACAATTTCAAGAACATAATTTTTTAATAATTACTTTCCTCAGATTATTTTTACCAAGATATAGAAAGAGTTCCTTGAGTTGAAGGAAATGGATGATGAATCTATCGGTACCTATGAGGCTAATTTCATGAGACTTGCGAGGTACGCTTCAGGAATTATCATCCAACCTCAAAGTAAAGTAGATAGGTTCTTCAGTGGCTTAAAGAAAAGTATTTGAAGGGATTTGGACATAAGATAATTTAGTAGTTATAAAGATATTGTGCGTTGTGTAATCATGGTTGAAATGGAGGATATAGTCATGTACCGATCTCATGGTTTTGAAAAGAATAGAAAGATGAAGTTTAAAGGGAATCTAAAAACCATGAAGAGAAAAAGAGAATCTTTCCTTTATTATCTAAGTGTGGCAAGAAGCATGGAGTAAATTGTCTTAAGGGGTCTAATAAATGTTTTATGTGTATAAAGTAAAGTCAATGGGATTTTCTTTTCTGAAGTTATAGAAAAAAGTTATCAAATGGTTTGAATGGAGAGAAAGAAACACAAAATGCACCTCCAACTCTTCATTGCTATAAGTGTAAGGAAGGTAAACATTATTATAACCGGTGCCCAAACCCAAGGTTTGGTGATTATGATTGAAATTAACAACCTATTAAGCTAAGAGACAATGGGAAATCTCATGAAATCACTATTTCTGATGAGGAATGTGATTATAACATGGTGAAAGGCACACGTACCATCTACTCTAGAACTAAAAATGTCTTATTTGATTCAGGATCTACCCAATCTTTCATATCTAATGAATTTTATAAGGGTATTAATATTCCACCCAAATGATTAGATGTAGAATTTAAAATGAAAAACCCTAATGGTACAATTATTTCATCTCAATTCTACAATTCCTATCTGATTGAAGTTTATAGGAATGTGTTCCCTGCAAATATTTTCATTCTTCCTCTAGATGAATTTGATGTTATCTTAGGCATGGATTGAATTTTTATGTATTAATACCACATAATTTTTCAAGTAAGGGAAGTTATGTTTGATGTTTTAAACCAACCTATGACCATCTATCAATGTGACGATAAGTGTTAACTTATTATAGAGATTACATCCAATGTATGGGTATTAATTCCCATTCAGAAGAGATGTTTATCTCAAATGGTTGGGGAGAAAATTAAAATTTATGATATGACTATTGTTCAGGATTTTTTGGATGTCTTTCTAGAATAATTTTATAGTCTTCACCCAAAATGTGAAGTGAAGTTATCTATAGAGCTCAAACCAGGTTCTACACTAATTTCAAATACTCCTTATAGAATAAACCCAATTGAGTTTTACGAATTGAAGAAGAAACACAAAAAAAAACCATGATAAGGGATTAATTTGGCCATGTTTGTCTCCTTGGGATGCACCGGTTATTTTTTGAAGAATAAAGACGGATCAATGGGAATCTGCATTGATTATTGGGAGTTGAATAAGATCACATTGAAGAAAAAGAATCCTCATTCCCGTATTGATGATATGTTTGATCAACTGCATGATGCTCAATATTATTCCCAGATTGACCTTCATTATGGATATCATCAATTGAGGGTAAATAAAGAGGATATAACTAAGTTGAAATTCCATACAAGGTATGGTCACTATGAATATATCATAATTTCTTTTGGTCTTACTAATTTCTCTTCTATATCTATGGATTTAATGAATAGATTATTTAGAGATTACCACGATCAGTTTTTGTAGTCTTTATAGATGATACTGTTATCTATTCAAAGAGTAAAGAAGAGAGTGAATACCACTTGATAATTGTGATAAAGACCCTAAGGAAAGAGAAAATGTATGAAAAATTTTCAAAGTGTGATTTTTTAATGAAATTTTTTTCATTTTTGGGTCACATAATCTCTATAGAAGGTATATCAATAGATTCATAAAATACACAGGCAATTGAATGTTGGATTAGATTAAACATGATGACTGATATTTATAACTTTCTTGGTTTAACTGGATATTATCAATGGTTTGTGAATAATTTCTCAAGACTATCTAATCCTCTAACTAATTTAACTCAGAAGGGCGCCAAGTTCCTCTTTACAGATGAATGTGAGAAAAATTTCAAGTAACTAAAGAGATTGTTAGTCATCTCACATATGCTTACATTACCTTATAGCAGTAAAGGGTTTGTAATATATAGTTATGCATCTGAGGATGGATTGGGATGTTTTATTTTGAAAAACAATAAGGTTATCAATTATTCCTCATGACAGTTGAATATTCATGATAAAAATTACCCAACTCATGATTTAGAGTTATATATAGAAATTTTTTCATTAAAGATATAGAGACATTATATTTATGGTGAAAAGTGTAATATATATACTAATCATAAAACTATAAAATATGTATTCACACATAAGGAGTTGAACATGCACAAGAGAGGATGGTTAGAGCTGATAAATGATTATGACTACTCAATACATTACCAACCTAGAAAAGCAAACAAGGTGGATGATGTTTTGAGTCTAAGAGATCATACTATCTTTTCTATGATGAGGATCACAAAAGATCCAATATTTGTGGATTTTCAAAGTATGGACCCATAAACCACAAAGGAATGGGAAAAACCTTATCTTGATCAATTGAATATTCAAACCTCAATCCTTATGAAGGTCAAAGAGGTGAGAACAGAAGATGTGGAGATACAAAAGAAGGTCAGAAATGTTTTTGTGTTTAACCTTGATTAGGATGGGATGATAAGGTTTAGAAACCATGCATGTATTCCTTCCATATCAGATTTGAAGAGGGAGATAATAGAGGAAGCTCATGGATCTTCATTCTCTATTCATCCTATAAGTATGAAGATATATATAGACTTGAAATAATACTTACAGTGGGATGGAATGAAGAGAGTTATTGCAGATTTTGTATCTTAGTGCTTGGTATGCCATAAAGTTAAGGCTGAAAGAAAAATATCTAAGGGGACATTGCATCCATCAACCATACCAGAATGGAAATGGGAGAACATCACCATGGATTTTTTCGTTGGAATCCCTAAAACCTCTAAAGGGTTTAATGCTATAGTGGTGGTATTTGATATCCTTACCAAGTCAGCACACTTCATCGTAATTAGAGAAGACTTATATCTATATCAAAATTACATGATATATATTAAAGAATTGGTGAGGTTTCATGGAGTACCACATTTTATTGTATCTGATTAGGACCTGAGGTTTACCTCAAAATTCTGGAAATGTCTATAGCAATCACTTGATATAGAATTGAGTTTTCATACTGATTACCATTCTCAGACGGATGGTCAGTCAGAAATAATAATTCAAATCGTAGAGGATATGTTGAGAACTTTTTATTTGGATTTCATAGGTGGTTGGGATCAATACCTTTCTCTGGTTGATTTGTCTTACAACAATATCTTTCAATCAAGCATTCTGATAGCTCCTTATGAATCCCTCTACGATAAAAATGTAGATCTCCAACATGATAGGATGAAGTTGGAGAAAGAAAGATATTGGAGCCCGAGATCATTGAAGAGATGGTTGATAAGGTTAGTACCATTCAACAATATATCAAGGCAACACAATGTCGGAGAAAATTCATGCTGATAACTAGTAGCATGATCTAGAATTTGAAGTCGGTGAGAAGGTGCTGCTGCAAATTTCTCCCTAGAAGAAGGTTATGTGATTCAGGAAGAAAGGGAAACTAATCCCTAGATATATTGTTACATTTTAAATTATTGATTGTATTGGGACAATAGCCTATTTCTTATAAATTTCACCAAATATCTCTCAAGTCCATGATGTTTTCCATGTATCTCTCCTAAGGAAGTTCATACCCGACCCTTCACATGTGTTGAACTCATAGGTTATACCATTGGAGCAGGATATCTCTTACGAAGAACAACCAGTTGAGATTATATATCATAGAGAGAAAGTTCTCTGAAACAAGCCCACTTACCTAGTCAAAGTCTTATAGAGAAATCATCAGTTAGAGGAAGCTACTTGGGAACTTTAGGATATGATGAGGTAGAAGTATCCTTATTTGTTTGTATCAGAATAATGAATTTTAAGGGTGAAATTGATTTTAAGTGGGGTAGAATGTAACACCCGGAGTTTTTGTGAACTTTTTTTTTCAGAATTAATTAATTTTAATGGATTTCTTACATTACAATAAATCAAATATTCCTTTCTTACAACACCAACATGGCTTGTGCTACACACAACACTGACTTGGCATACGTTACACATGACATCGTGTTTCCAGGAAATAACATTTTATTATTATTTAAATAAGATAATAACCTAGCTGTTAAATTAGTGCGTATGAATAGTATTAAATAACTTATGAAAATTTTAATTCATTAGTAATCAATTAATTAGAAATGAAAATATATACCAATTAAATATAAATTATTTTTTTATGCTCCCAAAGTCATTTTGTATTAATAAATTAAATTAATTACAGTTAGTGAATTATATTAATGAAGTATATATGTTATATATTCCATTAAATATTTTATATATTCATTGAATAAATTTTATAGGCATAAGATAAGAACTTACCTAATTTTATGCATAAAAACAGATATTTTTCAAAAAAAGGAAATTTATCACCTTTTAATGGAGAACCCATTTTAAATCCAAATTTTAAAACTTTTATATATTTTATTTGAAAAAATAAAATTCTTATTTTAAAGCAGGATATAAAAATTTACTTTTATTTAATTTTTGGTATTTTTCTCATAAGTTTCATTTTTGATAAATAGTAAAAAATACTAAATTTTAATTGAAAACCACTTTTTCATCAAAATAATTTATAGTATTAAATTTCATTTTTGATTGATTTTAAAGTATAATTATATTAAATTCTTATCAATTAATATAATTTAGGTCATCATCATAAATTTTACATTGAATTTAGATATAAAAATGTTTTAATCTTTTGCATGTTTTAACCTTAATAACCCGTTTTCTCACCCCATCAACGAGATTAATTTTTAATTAATTACTAAAAATTATATGTTTTTAATTTTAAAAAATAGATTCTATATTTTTAATCCTAGGGTAAACATTATTTAAATAGGTTTATTTTATTTTTGGGCATTATGAATAGTAACTTTAGTAAATTTTTATTTATCGCATTTAAGGTTAAATCAGGTAATTAAAGGAAAAAACAATATTATAATATTATAAAATTACGCTAATATTTTTCTTAACTTCATTAGATAGGTGGATTTAGACCAAAATCAATGTTATACCTAAATTATAACCTTTTTAAACCACTTGAGTGGGAATATGACATTTATTATATTTTATCTAAAGATAAGTTAAATATGTCATACTCATATTTTTAATAAGTAAATCATTTTTAATATTGGGTTATACAGAAGATAAATTAGACTATAAATAATAATTTTAAATATTATAAACATATATTCATCATGATAATTTATTGTTAATTTTTAGAGAACAAATTATTTAATTAAAGGCTTGTATAATGATTATGCACTAATTGTTCAATTAATGGAAATATCGAATAAATTATATTAAAAATATTAAAATAAATATAATTTAACATAATTAATAAAATTAAATAATTCTATAGATATATTTTATATGTTAGTGTTATATTATAAGTGTTTATTTGAATTTATAAAGTCATTAGGATATTTTAAAAAAGACAAATATTGAATAGTATCAAAATTGACATAAATGATACTTCAAAACAAACAGTATTTTATTAAATGATATAAAATTAATAATAAATATATAATTTGTAAAACTAACTATAATATGGTTAATAATGTCATAAATGATCCATTTGGGGTTCTTTTGTCAATTTATTGTTATTATATTAACCATAAAGTGTAAAAAATCTAAGTTGTCATGGTAAAAGTTCAAGGGTTTAACTAAGGGTTAAAGCCAAAAGATAAAGTTATTATTGTGACCTAAACTTGTCTAAAAATAATTGGTTGAGAAGATTTATACCCATAATTATCTTATATTATAAATAACTCACTTTTTATCAATTTTAAATTGAAAATAAATTTATATTAATTTAATATTTTGAGACTTTCTAAGAGTTCCCCCCCTCTTATAAAAAGGCACCTCCTCCCTCACTTTCTTGAACCACCTTCTACCATTTAGATCAACCAAACCCTGATAACTTCTGATCATAACATCCTTATACAAGTTTTGAGGTTATTTTATTCTCAAAATATGAACTGTAGTGCCCCTAAGAGAAGATCTAGAGGGGGTCACCAAAGAAGATGTAATATCCTTTAACAACTGTCTCAAGAGTATTTATTATTCTACTTCCTATTTTTATGTAGTTACCATTATAAATTAATAACTACATTATAAAATATATAATTAAATGTTATTAGGATTATGGAACAACCATATTCCACCTTTTATTGATCCTATGAAAAATGAAATCAACACACATGCGTATGTATGACCTACCGTCTCCATGCCGTGGTGTAATCTATTTTTTCATTACCACTTTACTTGGATGGGTATAATGATGGGAATAATGAATATATATTATAATTATAACATGTTTATTATTGAAAAAATATATACCGTACACTCCCATACCATTTCACAATTAAGGGAATGATATTATCTCTCATGCGTACGTACGACCTACTGTCTCCACGACACAATGCGATTCATTCTTCATGATCACCAATAAGGAATGATTATATAAAAGTATATAATGAATAAATATGTTATCTATTACCTTAATATTAATATTTAAATTAAATAACTATATCCTATCAGTATAAACTACGACTTATACGACCAAAAATACATAATAAAAAGAATTATTTTACACAAAAAAGAAGATTAATAATGAAATATTATTAACAAACAGATGATTGTATGATCATATATCATGTAATACCCCACACCTACCTTATTTTCTTGAGGAGGGGGTGAGGGATACTTGGCCTTAAGTGACGTTCCCAAGACGCAAAAGGCTGGCAATAAATGTCGAGGGCTTCAAGATCAAATTGGGGAATGATTTTCCCTTAAGACAAAACCAACCAAACCATCCATTGACCACCACTATATGATGCATGTCAATAAAACATTCAATGATGAACTCTCAAAATACAACCAAATTGTACCACTATAGAACCCAAAAACAATACAACTAGACATGTCTCCACCAAATCAGAGTACAAGTGGAAACCAACAACCAACTCTACGATCCATGACACCCCCACAGCTCCACACCAAGATCCAAGCTCCAAGCTCCACCAAGACATCACGATGCACCACTAAAGGAGGGAGATGACTTAATTTTTCCCATGTCACGGTACACAACATCTGCAAAGACACCAACGTTCCAAAGCGGGGGGTGAGTTCTAAAACTCAAGAGGTTTTCCCCAAATGACTTCCTTACACATGCTACTAGGATAAAACGGTTAACACATTTATATATAAAAATTTATATAAAATAATCACAATTGAAACCATTTCCATAAGCCAAACACACCCTTACCAAGCCATTATACCCAAACCAAGAAACCAAGGGAAAGACAACCAAACATGCCACAAGCTATTTCATCATTTACACACTAGCACAACAATTTCCAACTTCCAAAGCAATGCACAACAAACAACCAAAACGGTGGGACTTCCACCCAACCTGTTCACCCATTCACACCAAAGCAACTAAAACGGTGGGACTTCCGCCCAACCCATTCAACCATTCACAACTAGCGGTACTTCCCGACTACTACCCATATGGTGGTTCTTCCGACCACTATCCATCACCTTTTATAGTGAGGCTTCTCGCCCACTTAAACACAAAAATTTAACTGATTACAACCAAGCATATAACCCATCAAGGTCACAACATCATGTAATCAACCAATTCCATTTCAAGTCAATCCACTTCAATAAATCAACCATTTATTGAAAATCATTTTCCATGACAAACAACCTTTCAATAAAACAACATCTTTATTGAAATCCATTTCCATAAACCATTTTTACAAATCAACCATAGCATCCCATTTTAAAATATCCATTTTAAAATCCACAAAAAAAAATAATTTCACCATCAAAACCCCTTTTCCCCCAAAAATCCCCAAATGGATTTCCAACCAATTTCGAATAACAAATCACAATTAATTTTCAGCACAAAAATTAATTATAACAAAGAACCGCTAGTTATAACCAAGTGGAGTTGAGAGAGAAGTCACCTACCTTTAGGGTTCCCGAGAAATCGACCCACAAGCACCCGCACCTCAAATCTAGCGAACGCACCACCAAAACCTCTCTAGATCCCTTTCACTAACATCCACAAGCCTTAAAAACATCATCCAAGGCAACTAAAACCCTAGATATACACACAACATGTGTAGATCTAGAAAACCAAGAAAGATAGGGATGTAGATCTAGAGGAAAACATAAGGAAACCAAGAGGAGAGACTTAACCAGGATAAACCACCTTCAAACCGCCAAGAAACCTCTTCAAAATCCTTCCAAATCGAGTGGGAGAGCCCCTCCAACCCCCTCCAACCCGAAATCCTGAGTGAGGCTCGAGTGGGAGGAAGATTGGAGTGTTTTAGGTCAAGCCCGAGGGAGACCGGACTTAAAACACCAACTTTAAGTGGCTGCACGGTTAGCCCGCACGGTTTGGAAAACCGTGTGCTAACCGTGCACACGTTACTTCCCCGAGAGAAAGGGTCTGAATGGTTTCTTGGCACGGTTTGGAAAACCATGCGTAGGCCGTGCAAAGCCTACTGTCTCCCCCTGCACGGTTTCTTGGGGAATTTGCACGGTTTCCACTAACTGTGCTCAAACCGTGCACCCATATAAAAGCCTCCAAACTCATCGAAAACCATTCAAAACTCTCCCAACCTCTTCCCAACTCATCCCATTCACTTTAAAACATAAAAAAAAGCATAAAAAAAGGCCACATACCTCAAACTGGGGGTGCTACATTCTCCCCACCATTGAAATTTCTATCCTCGGAAAGTAGTGGACCCGCCCTTTGCCGAAAGCGCTCGAGCCACTGCTCGACCATCTCTTTCTCCCGCTCCCAATTCTCCTCTTGTATCTAACCATGTTTCCAAAAAACAAGAACTAAACCGATGATTTTACCATTAAATACTTTCTCTTTCCTATCCACAACCCGCACTGGCACGTGCACCAACAAAGTATCCGACTCTAGCTCAAAATGATCCCATCAAATCACATGGTCACGATCCGGCTGATACTTTCTCAACTGTGACACATAAAACAAATTGTGCACCACAATGAACCTAGGTGGAAAAGGCAAACGATAAGCCACATCACCAACCCGCTCAAGAATCTCAAAAGGTCCAATATACCTCGGAGATAACTTTCTATCCTTCCCAAAATGATGATGTCCCAACCTAGGAGAGATCCTCAAGAAAACATTATCATTCACCTTGAATGACAATGACCGTCGACGATGATCCTCATACGATTTATGACTACTCTTAGTCGTCTCCATTCTCTTCCTGATCAACTTGATATTCTCCGTAGTCTCCTAGACAAGGCTCGATCCAACCATAGAGGACTCACCTATTTCCACCCAACATAGTGGATAACGACATGGTCACCCATACAACGCTTCAAATGGATCCATATCTATGGATGCCTGATAACTGTTATTGTACGAACTCAACCAATGACAAGTGCTCCTCCCACGATCCGCCAAAATCCATGACACAAGCCTGCAACATATCCTCCAGATTTTGTATCATCCTCTTGGATTGACCATCCGTATGAGGGTGATACTTCATGCTCATAGTCAACTGTGTCCCAAGGGCTTGCTGCAAGGATTTCCAGAAACGAGATATAAACCTCGGATCTCTATCTGATACAATTGAAACTGGAACACCATGCCTCTTTTCCACCTCCCGGATATAGATTTTGGACAGATCCTCCACTATATGAAATTCACGAATTGGAATGAAATGGGACGACTTCATTAGATGATCCAATATCACCCAAATGGCATCGTGCTTTCTGACCGTTCTTGGGAGACCTGTGACAAAATCCATAATTATTTATTCCCACTTCCAAATAGGGATTGGTAAAGACTGCAGCATTCCTGCTAGCCTCTGATGCTCTGCCTTGACCTGCTCACAAGTCAAGCATCACGAAACAAACTCAGCCACTCTCCTTTTCATACCAACCCACCAAAACTGTGCTTTCAATGCTTTATACATTTTCTGAATTCTAGGATGAACAATCCACCTATAATGATGATACGCTTTGAGAATATCCTCTTGACAAGTAACTGGTACAACCATCCGATTCCGAAAATACAAAACTGAATCTCCATTTAGTTGCCAACCCTCAATGGTCTCCCCACCATTGAGTCTCGACCCCATGGTCACACACTCAGAATCAGATATCTGTGCCTCTTTAACCAGGACAACCAATTCAAGAATCAAAAAAACTGGAAAGAAGACCACTCTATCACCCTAGTCTTCACATTCCAACAGCATGTCAGCTATAACCAACATCTACTGCCACTGGTCCAATGCCTGTTTTACCACATGAGCATATGATTTTATACTTAATTCATCCACTACCAAATTTCCTTTACCTAGTGTGTACATCAAGTCAAAATAAAACATATAGAGATATTCCATCCATCTCCTTTGCCTCAAGTTCAAATCCCTTTGTGAGAAAATGTTTTTCAATCTCTTATGATTTGTATATACTGTGAATTTCTCACCGAAGAGATAATGACACCACACTTTCAAAGCATGGACCACTACTGCCAACTCCAAATCATGAGTTGGGTAGTTCTTCTCATGCACCCTCAAATGTCGTGAGCCATACACAACCACATGATTCCCTTTCATGAGAACGCACCCCAACCCTGATCCCAATGCATCACAATACACCACATACCCTTTTCCAGGTTCTGGAAAAACCAAGATTGGTGTTGATGTAAGGCGACCCATTAGCTCTTGAAAACACTGATGACACTATTCATTCCACTAGAATGGAACATTCTTTCTTTTCAAAGCTGTCATCGGCGAAGCCAAACGTTAAAAAGCATGAACAAAAAGCCGATAATACCTAGATAGACCAAGAAAAATCCATATCTCAAACAAATTCGTTGGCGGTTTCCACGAGATAACAACCTCTATCTTTTCCGGATCCATTGAAACACCTTTTTAAGAAATCACATGGCCAATAAAATGAACTTCCTATATCCAAAAGTCTCACTTTGACAATTTGGCATACAACCGATGATCTCTCAAGATCCCCAGCACTATCGCCAAGTACTGCTCATGATCCACCCTTGTCTTTGAATACACCAGAATATCATTTACAAACACCACCACAAATTAATCTATATATATCTGAAATACCCGATTCATCAATTCCATGAACACTGCTAGAGAATTCGTTAGACCAAAGGGCATAACCATATATTCATAATGGCCATATCTACTTTTGAAATCTGTTTTAGAAATATCATCCTTCCTCACCTGCAATTGATGATATCCTGACCTCAGGTTGATCTTGGAGAACCACTGGGCTCCCATAAACTGGTCGAACAAATCATCAATTCGTGGAAGTGGATATCTATTCTTTATCGTAACTTGGTTAAGTCTACGATAATCAACACATAGTCTCAAAGTTCCATCCGCCTTTTTCACAAACAACACCGACGCTGTCCACAGAGACATGTTAGGATGGATGAACCCTTTGTTTTCTAACTCTTCCAACTGGGATTTCAATTTATGCAATTCAGTAGGTTCCATCTGGTAAGATGGAAGTGAGATAGGACTGGTCCCCATAAGGAGATCAATCATAAACTCCACTTCTATTACGGGAGGTAACCCAAATAATTCTTCAGCAAAAACATCCATGAAATGATCCACCACTGCTAGAAGAACACTCTGCTCAACACCGTCTATCGATTCCAACGACAACATCACCAACTGATACGATAACGTGCCCAATGCTGGTTCCAACAAACCCATTTCACCTTGCCTTTGATACTTTTCTTTTCTAAAGAGATGTCTAATGCCATCATGTGTCATAAAAGCCACTGTCTGCGCATCGCAGTTGATGTGGGCCTTAAAAGCCACTAGCCAATCCATTCTCAGGATTACATCATACCCATACATCTCAAGCATTGAGAAATTCCACATTAGCTCAACCTCGCCCACAACGATACAACATTCTCTACACAAGAAGGCTCGACACTCTCTTCAACCCAGAGGAGTTTGAAGTTTTAAAACTGAGGGCATCATTTCTACCCTTAAACCTAGAAAATCAACCACACGTGTAGAAATAAAATAGTGTGAAGCACCCGTATCAAACAACACTTGAATCAAGGTAGAATTCAAAAGAATAGTACCTCGCACTGTGGATGGTCCCGACTGATCATCCACCACAACCTGATCAGCTCCGAACAATGCCTTTGTCGCCACACTCTTCTCTTTATTTCTTTGCTGAGGCATCGTGGTATTATGAGAATCACCATGACCCACTTTACTCTGCTGATGAGGGGTGTACTGCTTTCCCCATCCCATTGAAGCATACGACGTCTGCGATCCCTGAGGAGTGTCATGCGCACCCGACCTTGGATCATTCCGACAATAACGCTGCAGATGCCCCATCTACTTACAATTATGACATGCTTGAGGTTTTTCCATACAATCCCACTTGATGTGGCTCGAAGAACCACACTAAAAACATCCCGGCTTGCTCTATGGCTTTGGAGGAAGATTTACTTATCCCGCCGTCAGATTATATGCTATATTCCCACCCTGGGAATAAGTGTCCCTCCTTCTCTTGAACCCAGCATTAGAGTTCCCACTATTCCCCATGGGTACCACCATGCTTCCTCCACCCGGAGTTCCCAACAGATCCCGCTCAGCCACTGAGGCTCTATTCACCATCTCTGTGTAATCATTAATACACAACACCACTATCTTGGAACGAATGTCCTGCCTCAAACCAGCTTCAAAGATACAAGATTTCAATGATATACTACCCGCCACCTCAGGTGAAAATCTTACTAAGTTCATAAACTTAGCTGCATACTCCATCACGAACATATGATCTTGCTTCAGACTGAAGAAATTAGTCATGCGCTGAATTCTACACATATGTGGGTAGAATTGTTTATTAAACAATTCCTCAAAACCTTCCCACCTCATACCCTGGTCCATTCCAGCTTGAACTACCAACTCCCACCACTGAAGGGAAATATCTTCCAACATATACGTGTCCAAATTCACTTTCAACTACACTAATGTTCCCAAGAACTCGAAGATCTTGTTCATTCTATTCAACCATGCCTTTTCCCTCTCCGGATCTGAATCACCCTTGAAGATGGGTGGGTTCTGCTTTTAAAACTAAACCGCATGATCCACATGCCTTGGTTCATCCATTTTATTTTCTCTTTCTACATCTTGGAAATCTTGCATTATGCTTTGCACTAGCTGCTGGTTCACCTGAGGCTCAGGTGCTACCACATTCTCAGCAGCCTCCTCCAGTTGGTCTCTACAACGCCTACCCAGTTCCATTTCTATGAATAGAAAACAAACAACCATGAGTCTCACTTCCACAGACATCACGAAATCCCATTTAAAATCACATTGCACAACACTATCACAACAAGGCTTTCCACCTTTTCCACATTTTCCATGTTTCACCATTTTGAAAACCAAACCATTTTCAAAATACCACCAGTTTACATGTTTCAAATCCTTTCGTTTTGAAACCTAATTCAGATTTTTCACAATTCACACATTCATATCACATCATAAATCATTATACCCCAATGAAATATGCATCATAGAGGGAAGTCATTTCTACCTTATATTCCATGCACATCTCATTGGCTATACCCACGACAATGAGATATCCAATGCCTATAAGTGTCTCCAAAACACTTATGTACCCAACTCCCTGGTAACTTGAATTTCAGCATAAAAGGGTTAACTACATCCTTTTATGATATACATTTCAAGTTCCAACATTCCTACGCCTTTCTACCATCTCGACTTCAAGGAATATACTACAATGAATGTCAACACCAAATCCAAGAATCAACTCCAAAGGACCGAACAAACTGATACCACTTGTAACACCCCACCCCTACCTCATTGGATTGAGGAGGTGGTGAGGGATACTTAGCCTTAAGCGATGTTCCTAAGATGGAAAAGGCTGGAAATAAATGCTGAGAGCTTCAAGATCAAATTGGGGAATGATTTTCCCTTAAGAAAAAACCAACCAAACCATCCATTAACCACTACTACATGATGCATGTCAATAAAAACATTCAAGCATACACTCTCAAAAGACAACCAAATTGTACCACTATACAACCCAAAAGCAATACAACTAGACATGTCTAAACCACGCCAGAGTACAACCAGAAACCAATAACCAACTCTACGAGCCATGACACCCCACAGCTTCACACCAAGCTCCAAGCTCCAAGCTCCACCAAGACATCACGATGCACCACTAAAGGAGGGATATGCCTTACCTTTGCCCATGTCAGGGTACACAACATCTGCAAAGACACCAACGTGCCAAATTAGGGGGTGCGTACTAAAACTCAGTAGGTTTTCCCCAAATGACTTCCCTACACATGCTACTAGGATAAAACCGTTAGCACATTTATATAAAACAATTTATATAAAATAATCACAAGTGAAACCATTTCCATAAGCCAAACACCCTTACCAAGCCATCATACCCAAACCAAGAAAACAAGGGAAAGCCAACCAAACATGCCACAAGCCATTTCATAATTTACACACTAGCACAACAATTTCCAACTTGCAAAGCAATGCACAACAAACAACCAAAAATGTTGGGACTTTCACCCAACACGTTCACCCATTCACACCAAAGCAACTAAAATGGTGGGACTTACACCCAACCCGTTCACCCATTCGCAACTAGCGGTACTTCCTGACCACTACCCATATGATGGTTCTTCCGACCACTATCTATCACCTTTTATAGTGAGACTCCCCACCCACTTCTACACAACATTTCAACCAATCACAAGAAAGCATATAACCCACCAAGGTCACAACATCATGCAATCAACCAATTCCATTGCAAGTCAATCCACTTCAATAAATCACCAATTTATTGAAAATCATTTTCCATGACAAACAACCTTTCAATAAAACAACATCTTTATTGAAAACCATTTCCATCAACCATTTTCACAAATCAACCATAGCATCCCATTTTAAAATCTCCATTTTAAAATCCACAACAAAAATCATTTTACCATCAAAACCCCCTTTTCCCCCAAAAATCCACAAATGGATTTCCAACCAATTTCGCATAACAAATCATAATTAATTTTCAGCACAAAAATTAATTGTAATAAAGAACCACTAGTTCTATCCAATTGGGGTTGAGAGAGAATACACATACCTTTAGGGTTCCCGAGAAATCGACCCATAAGCACCCGCACCTCAAATCCGGAAAACGCACCACCGAAACCTCTTTAGATCCCTTTCCCTAACATCCACAAGCCTTAAAAACATCATCCAAGGCAACCAAAACCCTATATATACACACAACATGTGTAGATCTAGAAAACCAAGAAAGATAGGGATGTAGATCTAGAGGAAAACACAAGGAAACTAAGAGGAAAGACTTACCCGGGAGAAACCACCTTCCAACTGCCAAGAAACCTCTTCAACATCCTTCCAAACCAAGTGGGAGAGCCCCTCAAACCCATGAGAACCCAAAATCCTGAGTGAGGCTAAAATGGGAGGAAGATTGGAGTGTTTTAGGTCAATCCCGAGGGAGCCCGGACTTAAAAACACCAACTTTAAGTGACCGCATGGTTAGCCCGCACGGTTTGGAAAACTGTGCGCTAACCATGCACATGTTACTATCCCGAGAGAAAGGGTCTTCACGGTTTCCTCGCACGGTTTGGAAAACCACGTGATGGCCGTGAGAAGCCTACTGTCTCCCCCTGCACGGTTTCCTGGGGAATCCGCATGGTTTCCACTAACCGTGCCTAAACCATGCACCCATAGAAAAGCCTTCAAACTCATCCAAAACCATTTCAAACTCTCCCAACCTCTTCCCAACTCATCCCATTCACTTTAAACACATAAAAAAAGCATAAAAAAGGCCACATACCTCAAACTAGGGGTACTACATATGATGACATATGAATAGGGTTCTTGAATAAGTTCATAACATTTTTTATTCAATTATTCCACAGTTTCATATATGTATGAAGGAAATCTTACCTAAGGTAAGGGTTAATTCCATGATCTCATTATTACTAGGATTTTTTGTACACAAGTATCTACTTGGATATATTTATTATCCATGTTCATGTTTCATAAAAATATATTTCAAAATAATTTTAATATTATTTTATAAATTTTTAATTTATTTTTTACCCATTCATGTCTTTTTGTTCTATAGTTTGAAAGGAATATTTTGTCGTTTTCTTGACAAGGTAATTTTTGAATTTTCCAGCAAAAGTACGAGAAGAATGTTTTTTTTAACTTATACAGAATAAAAATATTTTTACACTTTCATGACATAATAATTCCTTGAGGATTATATTATAATATTTAAAGGTTATTTTTATTATTTTTTTCTTTTAATATTTCATGACATTTTTAAAAAAGAAAAAAATTTCAAAAAAGAAAGGATATTTTTCCCAAGAAACATTTTAAAAGATATTTTAAAATTATTTCCCATCTAAGATGACATCCATTGGTGTTACTCATGAATTTCTGGGAAATAATCCAAATAATCCAATCATATTATTTCTCTGAATGGTTTATGTTTATTATCATGATATTTACAAAATCCTTTTCTCTTACACGAGTTATATTCTTATGAAACCCACTTATTTTCAAGGGTTATGCTTTGATGAAAAGATTATGAAACCTATATCTTTTTCCATAGGTTATGATATGATTACATGTTTATGATAACAATTTCATTTCATGGGTTATGATATGTTTTTTATGTTTTTTTGGAACATTTATGTATAATTTCATTATGAGATGGGTTGGACTTATATCTCTCTTAAATTCACTGGGTAAAGATTTATATCTCATGAGATAGATATAATGAATTTTTTCCACAAAGATGGTTATGGTAGTGAACCATGACTACCAAGATGGTTTGGGAAGTGAACCCATACTACCAATATAGCCTTGGAAGTGATGCCTTGACTAAAATGGAAATCATTATTATATACTTATTTGTCTACAAAAATTCCATGTTTTATTCCTATGTTATTATTTCATGGATCATGTTATTTATTTCCTTATGATTCATGTCTTATGAACTGTCAATATTTATGCCAGAATCCTATTTATTATCTTTGATATACAAGGTATGACCTTCTATTTTCATGATCATGTTTTCATACCCTTATGCTCATGATTATGTTTAAAAATTTCCCTTTTTACCCTACTAAGCATTTGATCTCACCTCTTTTTATGTTTCCTTTCACTCAGGTTATGATGATATGTATTATATTTGATGTGTCTAATAAGGGTTCTAGTAAATACGAACCTAGTGGGATATAATGTTTCTCACTTATGTAATAATGTTTATGTTTCTATGTTTCCAAATGCACTAGACTACAATGGTCTTTGAAACTTTGTTTGTGTAATGTATTAAGTATTCCAAAAAATTAATGTAATATTAATGTATAAAAAGTGAGGGTTTATATATCCACTATCTTATACATATTTCTCTAATTATTGGTTGATGTTTCCATAAATTTTTTTATTGGGATTTATTTTCATGTTTCCATTTGAGGATCTTCTTCAAGTATCTAAAATATGCATTTCATATATACTAGATAAAACATATAGAAGAAAATTTTCAGTCCTTATCACAGGTAAAAAAATATTTCATGAAAATTTTAATTATCAAAACATACAATAATTGGTATAATATTTCTATGATATCAATTGAGATTCCCAGTTGACCAAGAATGCACACATGAGAGGGGGTAAATATAGTGTTAACTAATTTTACTATTTTTTTCATTTTATCATTAAACCCACTTTGGTTTTTTAACTTCTATCACCTATTAGGTTATAAATGATTCTCTTTTTATTTTACCCTTCCAAAAACCTATATGTAGTGAAAAATCTAAAATTAAAAAACAAAATAGTTATTTTTACATGTTTCGGCCCCTATGTGGTAAACCTACTCCTCATAGAATCCACTACCATTGAGTAATGAATTTTCCATTATAATCAAATAATAATTATAATGGGTGTCCTGGGATCATCCTAGAACCTTCTTCCACCATATTACACAAGTGAAAATCATCCATTATATAACTTAAGTGGAGGTGATTTTATACTACTCCTATAGTCTTCAACTGTATATAGTTCTCCTCTTTTCCTATCCACTTAAAGTAGATCAAAATCTATCCAGGGATATCGCTAAACCCACAAATATGTTCTAGTTTCTTAGATACATATAGTGTGATATTTCCTTAAGAATATTGTATACTCACTCATCATATGCCACCTTGTTTCTATACTTTATTAGCTTTTAGTTTTTTTAGAATCTATTACTGGTAACTCAAATAAACTTCTTACTTATTCTTCAAAACCTGGAAGATTTCATATGCTTGACTCAATATTCTTAATACTCTTTACTATAGATTTCAGTAGGTTATTTTTATTATTATTAAAGAGCTACATTTTCTTCTCATATTCTTAATTCTCAACCTCTACTCACTTTTCACATCATGAAAAAATGGTATCCACTTTCCATTTTTTTCTTCTCTCATCCTTGATCTTCTTAACAACTCATTTGTATAAGTGACCATATTAATTGCAACTTTTATTTAAAATGCTCTATAAATGTATTTACTATTAAAAAAAGTATTCACCTGGAAAAGAGTAATATTATTAAATACCTATATTTGGGTTCACATGATTTTACTTGGATTGTTTTTTTTAAATCAAAGTATATTCCATAAATTCCATAATTAACTACTTCACACTTTCGAAACACAACCAAATTAAATAGTCTTGTATTCTATGGTATAATTAGATTCTTATCCTAAAAATATTTTAGAAAATCCATACTCCAAATATTCACAGTTTTATAAGAATATAAAAAAATCATATCTATAGTGTGGAACTAATTTCATAGTATGAGACTTTCTATAAAAACAGAACCTTCTATAATCTTAGATCTGTACACAATAGCAACATATCACTTCATAATCATCTCCTTAAGATTTAATTCAGTGTAAAATTTCTTGGCTTCCATCTCAATTCCTCTTGAATGCTTAAACATCCTCAAATTAAGATAATGTAATCATAGGTGTAAAAATTGAGTTTCAATGGTTCTATATTTTAATTATTAATAAAAGCCTAATTTATTTTTTTTACTTTTAAATAAATACATGAATTCACACTCAAATTTTTATTCGTCCAAAAATAATCTCATATTTTGAATTGAATAAGATTTATACTGTTTTGAACTCAAATGTAGAGATTCTATATCATCTTATTTTCATTTTCCCAAAATTAAAAAATTCTAAAAACTACCTTTTTTTGTTGTTCATTTATATTCCCTTTTTAGTTAATAGAAATTAAATTTTTTCTAGATATATAATATTTATGCATGGTAATTCAAAGTCTTAAATTTGTAAATCCTTATAATGAAGAAATTTAGTTTACTCGAGCTACTTCATTTTTTTCTAGAATATTTTTTAAAATTTCACTAAATATTGATGCTTTACTCTCAGACAAAGATTTATAACAGGATTAAATGAATTACACTCAGCTAGTATTATATTTAGAGACTTAAACTAAATTAATTCACTCAGTATTCATAAGACTAACATTGATAAAGTTTTATGATCCTAAATTACGATCATCCAAGTTATAAAATGGAACTTGAAGCCTTAAGAACACCTCAAATATTTAAGTTCCTTTAATAAATCCTTACATTCATCACCAAATAATTATGATCATAAAAAAATGCTTATGTTCAGAAATTAGCCATTTTTCATAAATTCCAAAGTCCAAAATTCTTTTGATAACTTTAAAATGAATTTTTCTTGATACAAAACTTTTCTAAACTCTTTAGATCATATCAAAACCTATTCAAATAATTATTTGAATTATTAAAATATTTACAAACTCCTTCAAATGTATTTCTGAGGTGTTGCAAAATATAAAACACTCTTATAAGCATATTTTCATGGATGTATTTTCCAACTCAAGTATAAATATTCTTCAATACTTATCGAGCCATCTATATGCTCAACAAGATTTATCTAGGAGTATTATAACACTAATTATAGTAACCAACAAACTTTTTTCTCCTTGGATGTGTTATGAACTTTTATCTAGCTTCACCACTAAATTCAAACTTGGTATTCATTTATTTCATAAAAATCATTTAATATATTCCGTACATGTGTAGTGGTCTGCTCTATTTCACTCTATTTAATTCAAACATAAATACCATCTCTTCCAATCATCACATGTTAGTGTCCAAGTAATCTATCCATTCAACTATTCCAAGGACCCATGATCCTCTTGTTTTCCATTTATTCATCATGGAAGAAACCAATGTTTCATGGATGATACTCATTTAGTCACCCTTATCAAAACATCACATTGAATTAAAAATTAACAAAAAATACAATCATAATAAAAATTTCACTTCACATTTAAAAGAAAAATCACCTAAATACCTACCTTAATAAAATTAAAAACAAGTCAAAATATATCACCAATGATGGTAAAGGAATATCCAATATAAGACCTATACACCCAAAATCCCTAAATTGGATCAACCATGGACCCTAATCTTGGTCATAATTGACTCTAGGGTTCATGGGAGAAGTATACACCCAATGAAATGGGTCTAGGGAGAAGCATAAAGGAATTACAAGAGAAAAAGAGGGATTTACCACAAGGATCCACATAAAATTTGAAGGAAATAGTCTTTAGATCAAAGGATAATGGATTTGAATCACCCTCATGTGCACCCTAATCATGTAAGAATAGAGAGGGGAATAGGGGAAGGATAAATAACTTAAAAATATATAGGATAAGTTTAAAAAATCACTTTCATAATATTTTTGGTAGCTCACGTGTTTAGGACACATTGTTTACCAAACCATGCTCTAAACATGAAGGTGTGACTACAAGGCATCTACAACACTTCATATATTTATAGTGTATAATTTCTTCTAACTATGTGAAATTCATACACCACTAGTCCTAACAAAAAAGTAAAAGCATGGTTTACACTTGAAATTACATGGTTTAGACTAAATTGTGTGGTTCCCATTCAATCTAACCAATCACTAAAAAAATATAAGTTTAAATAGCTATGTGTATACTTTACGAATGATTTTACCTAACTAATACACACTAACCATGAAATAGAAGAAAAATTCTATAAAATTTAAAATTTTAAGCCTAAAACTTACAAAAATTTAAATTTACCTCACATAATATAAAATATAAAGAATTCATGACTTGGGGGTATCATATATTCTGTGAAATATTTATATTATGATTCCAATCTTATTTCAATATCTTTCCTATTATTAATTTCCTCTAATTTATTGGTGTCTTGATTGAGGATTTGAGTGTCGATTATACTAAATCATGGTGGAATCATCCCAATCAATGGGTTTATTTCATTTGTTATTTATAGGATGTTTAGAGATAGTGAACACATGTCATAACTCATTATTATGGCGTAGAATCAATACCCAATGAGTTTAATAGGAGTTTTAGAAATTTCATTTAAAATCAAGGATTGATATTATTTTATATTATTGTGATTGTTTTCATACAGGTCTCATGGGTGTGGCATGGACCTTATACATGTTGTTGGTTGTTATTTTAGTGTTTTAAGATGTCTCATTGAGTTTTTAATGGTTATTTCACCTTGATTATATTTTTTAAATTTTTTATAAATTTTTTTAATTAATTATTTTATAATTATAGATGATATAGGGTCTCATGGTGTGAATGGGGTTTGTCTTAGTCTCGAATGAGGAATCAACACACATGTATTAGTTATGGTAACTATTTTATAGAGGTATGTAGCCTCTATAATACATAACCATATGCATGTATATATATTATTGGTTTTGAATTAAGAGAATATGAATTTGGAAAAAAAATTAAGTGATTGGAAGAACCCTAGTATATAAATATAGTATCATGGACCCTCCTAGAGCTCGAGCAAGAACTTATTTATATTTTGGGTGAAATGGAATCACCTAATGACTTTGTCAAAAATACAAATAGGAAACCATTTGAAATAATGAAAGGATTGGGATAGGTCTTAGACATGATATGATTTTTCAATATCTTCAGTTGTTTATTCCTTGGGCTAGTCCATAGGTGTGAGAATATTAGGCATTGGGATGATGTGTGAGATGTATATATGTCTCATTCATGGTTGGTAATACTCTCTTGAGGTTGAATTAGACTTTTTGTAGTGGAATATTTCCTCTATTGATATATGTGGTGTGTTGGAGAGGGTTTCCCCATGATGATGTTTTGAGAGTTCTCCTATGGGATATGTGACATGGAATAATGGTATGGTCCATGGGGTTTATCTGTATGAATAAAAAATGTTTTTATAAGAGGCCTTAAAGGCATGGTGATTCTGTATAACATGAGGTATTTGGACTAAGAAATAAATTTTTTCATTGTTAGAGGGATATGGACCGACCTCTTGAGGTTTGGGACATATATATCCTACAGGATGTGGGGTCACCATTAGGAGTTAGATTCATGTTAAACCAATTTGTAGAGAAAAATTTATTTATGACTAACCTAGTGTATCCCCTTATAAGAAATATCGTGATACTAATTAGTTCTAAATTTTGTTCTTGTGTGACTAAGTTGGGAATGAGGGGATTAGGTGAAAAGGATAGGTAGGTAATGCACCATTCTCTAAGGTGTTGGGATATGTCATCAACATCTAGAATCAATTTACAATCTAGGAATGTGATATGCTAATGGTATGAGATACCAAATGAGGTCTAATTCATATCCATGTTATCCATTGGTTTTAATATGGGATTGGATATGTTTCCAAACTTTTTACTATATACATATGCCTAATTGTGATATTGAAATTAATGATGATACTAGATGTGTGGCCTCACCCTGAGTGAGAGGGTGCTGGGAAGGAAAACCTTTAGTGATTTGATATTGGTCCAAAATGTGATGGTAATACCCACCTTGAGTAATAGGGGATCAGTCAATGTGAAGTAGCATGGGATAGGATGTGATGCCTCACCCTGAATGTGAGTGGGCTAGCACGAATTTCTCTAAGTGAGAAGGTATTGGTTAAGGACGTGGTTGTAAAATCCACCTCAATTGAGAAGGGAGTGTACACCATGTTGTGATATGTGATTATGCATGGAAATCACCCTTATTGAGAGTTTATTTTTAGTAGTTTTAGTACAAGATACGTTAGGAGAGTGATGTTCGATTTGGGACCCTACCTTGAGTGAGTGGGTAGAGGTCAAAACTTGTTAAGATGTGGCTGATGTTTGGTATGGAACTTACCTTGAGTAATAGGGTAGAATTCATGATGTGGTATGCAATCCTACCATGAGTAATATGGTATGGGTAAAGTGTTTTGAAAAAAGGTTACTTTTTCATTTAATATTGGAAGATCTGAATAGGTTTGAGTGTCATGGTTTCCCGATTAGCACACGATGACCCAACATTTTTTCTTATATATAGTTATCTTTTTATTATATATATTCCTCATGCATATACATGTATTTGATGGAATAAATTAGGGGAACTTGGTGAGACCCTTCTTCCTAGGATGCATTTATCATTCCCTAAACTAGAACCAAAGTGTGTGTATAGACCTTAGGTTTGGTGTGTAGGTTGAGAATAGGTCGCATAGTGGTTCAAGCATAAGAAAATTGATTAGGATTTAGAGATTGGGTAAATAATGGGCTTGATGTTATATTGGATCCTACTTGTAAATTTATTCTTATTTTTTATATGTGATTGGACTGATGTAAAATCTATGGAATGTATGGTTTTGTGATTGAATTTAATTTTTTTACATGAAGGATGTGTATTTACTCTATTATGGTTTCCTTATGTTGTAATTTCATACCAGTATATTGTGATTTATGGATTGTAGAAAATGTGTGGTTATTTATCATGTTTGATGCTATTGATATTGAGAGTATAGTCTCCCAAAATTTTATCATATACTCTCTCCACAAGTTTGAATCCTTGTAAATGCGGGGAGGTGTGTACAATATCATGCAGTGGTCCTATATAAGGTGATGTTTAAAAGATTTTAGTCAGGGTGTTATAAAGGAGTTTTTCTATAAAAACACAAAGTGGAATTATTAATTAAATGAGGATATATTGGGATGTTTCCATATATATTAATATATATTATATAGTTTTAAATTTTATTCTTATACTTATAGTTGAAATATACATAATCCTTATGATGGATTGGACCTTTAAAAATAATGAAATAATTTTTTGTCTAAGGAAAGAGATTACAATTTGAAAGGGAGTCATAAAATCCAATGTTTCAAAGGAAAGATTTCATAATTCAAGACTTTTCTGGAAGAAATTATAGTGGCTTATCTTAATTAAATTCAGGGAGATGATAAAGAGAAAACACAATCAATAGATATTAATGACATCCTAATAATATAGAATGTTTTTATTATAAAAGAATAAATTAATGGATCTCCTAAGGAATTACTTATAAATCCACCTGACCATTGTGTGTATTTTTTTGAACTCATCAATGATAAAATTATCATATCTAAGACTATATATAGAATGAACCAAATAAAATTGGTTAAGTTGAATAAAAACTACAATAGTTTTGTGACAATAGATTCATATTCCCTTTTGTATCACCATGGGGGATTCGTTGTCATATTTCAAAAAACAAGGACATGTATATGAGGTTATGCATCAATTATTGAGATATCAATGAAATTATAATGAATAAGAAGTATCGTTTATCATGAATTGATGAATTGTTTGATAATAATTATGGTTAAAAATACTTATAAAATATTTTTATTCATTATAGTTTTCATCAATTAAACGTTAAAAAGGATGCTATATTTAAGATAAAATCTCATATTAGGTATGGACACTATGAATTTACCTTTATTTCCTTTGTATTAACTAACATACCCTAAAATTCAATGTATTTTATGAATATAGTTATCAAATGTTATATTAATTAATATGTGGTGGTATTTTTTGATGATATTGTGATATAATCCAAAATATATGATGATAAATAGAACCATTTATGAATGGTTATTGAGAAACCATGAGAAATTAAGTTATATGGGAAATTTATTATGTGTCAAAATTTTCTTAAACAAGTTTTTTTTCTTGGGTGTATTATCTCTAAGGATGGGATATCTATAGACCCTTTAAAGAAAACAATGGTTGAGGAATGGCCAGGAAAAAGGAATATTACTGATATATATAGTTTCATTGGTAGATATTGGTGGTTACATAATCATAATAATATTTTAGTATATTTAGGATACTAAATTTATTCTTTTATAATGAGTACCATTTATTTAGAAGTGATAGAATAATAAATAAATTGAACGTGGCCGGGTAAGATGATTACCTCTTATTTGGAAGAAATCATTTAGAACAATATTTAAGGACCACTAGAATGGTATTATAAGAAGACCATCACCTATAATTCATATATAGGGATTCATAGAAGACAATTTGGTAGGGTTTGTTCAATCTAGATGGCTCAAAATGGTGTAAAGAATATAAAGGATGGGTGTCATTTTATAAGTGGAGGAGAGGACACACTTGGAATTTCTCAAAAGATTAACATATAATAAAGAAATAATCAAGATAAATTCTTAAAAATGGATAGATATTCAAATTTGGGATAATATGAGGTCAAAATAAATCTATGAAGTAGGATTTATATAGGTTTAATTAGAAAACACACCCTTTTCACTTTGTTTAACCCCCGATAAACCCGTTTTAACCTTAATTGCGGCAACAAGTTTTTACTATTTTTACTATTCCTTATGACAAAAAATAAAGTTTAGATTATTAAATAATATTAATTATGATTATTATAAATATTTAATTTATTTTATTAAATTTAATTCACATAAGTGTAAGATTTTAATTTAAAATCAAACATGAAAACATGACACAAAGTTGTTTTTTAGAATTTTTTTTCTTAAGTATGATCTTTATCAGATTATTTATCTTATAAATGAAATAATTTTACTTTTAAATTATTTTAAAACAAAATTAAAAATTTTAAATTCTTTAAAATAAAAGATACTTTTCAATAAAAATCAATATTTTTCACTATTCATCACAAATCAATTTGTTAGAAAATTATCAAAAATTCACTATAAAACTATTTTGAAATGATTATTTAAAAAATAAATTTATTTTTTTCAAATAAATTTTCTAAAAGTGGTATAAATTAAATATATTATTCACTCATAAAAACCAATGAAAACAATTTTAAGGAAAAACATATTTTTGAAGCATATAAAGGCTTTACAAAAAATTGAGTGATTATTTACTAATATATTTAATTTATAAAAAACATGTAAAAATAATTTCTAAAATTTAGTTATTCCTATTAATTTTATCAATTTAATTGTTATTTTATAATGATATACTATATTATGATTCATTTAGACTTGGGGTTGTGTATATCACAAGGTATCATAGAAACTACAACCATTTTAAGTGAAATATATCATAAATTATAAAGATTTTATAAAATATAATCATCATTAGAAATATATTTTTCATAGTAGTTGAATTCCCATATATATTAACAACCATGGAGATTATTAAAATATTTTTTTCTTCTTATATATTTAAAGCGTCTTTCTTTTCTAACATCATATGACTGACTTCTTGTTCCATCGAGTGAAGATTCTATAATTCTTTTTTTCTACCATCACTAGCATGAATCCTAGTAAGGAATGATATATTACTCTCATATAAAAATATTCCAATATAAATACCTTTGAAAAACCAAAATATATTCCATTAAACCTACTAAATCTTTATTTATTTTAGTTGAATAACTTCTAATTATGTGTTTTGATGTATTATAAAACCTCTTAGTATCAAATTAAAAATTTATGAAGTTATATTGGATTTTTTAAATGAAGGATTATGTGTTAAATTTGGTATCAACCTTTCAGTTTCTATTAATCACATTTCTAATATGGAATTAAGATGAATTTAATGATTGAGTATTCATCGTTAAAACAATAAATAATTATTAGAGTTTCCATTTATGGATTTTTGTATAAAAAAGTGAATAGTATATGAAATGTTCCAAAGGATAGATGATAACCTTAAAATTATCATTAAATAAATAAGTAACTATCACATGGAACATGGTATTCTTTAAATTAGTTTGTAATAAAATGAGTAAGTTCTATCTGTAGTCATTGCAAAAACTTCAACAATATGTCTTATATCACAATGTGATTTATATAAGATTAAATGTTTTTTCGGTGAATGAATTATTGTGTTGTTATGGAACATGACACACCATAAGTATATACATAATATTAAATTTTTATAAGAATGTGTCTCAAGGGTGATGATCACACTATAACGTTGACCCCATGAGTATTTGATGTTGGTCTATCTAGTGATGGATGCTACTTCGAACCATAGATCTGGGTATTAGAATTATAATTCATATTTCATAATAATAAATCATGTCTATTTATGATTACAATTTACTACAATATATATGAGAAATAATATATCAAATCTATTTTAGAGTAAATATGGAGGGTTGGATGAATGGTTGCATCATTAAGAGAGGCTTGTGCCATGTACAATTAGTCATATATGTTTTCTTATTATATCTCCACACCATGAATATATGAGTCTGAGTTATGAATCTTATAGGTGAAGCTAATTGTTACACAACTGAGATAATCATATTAAGGTGATTCCTAATTTTAAAGAATCCCTTTTTTGATTTTTCAAGTGAAGGTATACACTACACCATAATAATGGTGGTCATGCTACAATAAATATGAGTCAATATTTTTTTTTTGTAATTTTATTTTCCTAATTTTAGGTATTTTATGATATCTATATTGAAGGTGGTTGGATAAATATTTTAAAGGGACTTTGAATACCCATCTATGAGTGATTTGATTTTGGTTTTAAGTGTAGTAAATCAAGTAGTCCTCTTAGAGAATATCTTACAGAAGTTTCAAAGTAGTTTAGGGATTTTTTTTAAAGAAAGTAAAAGGTGATATTTTATAAAGTGTTCACAATAATAAAATTTAATATTATATAAAGTTTGATTATAGTTTTACATTGACCATTATGGATCATTAAATTTAGTCTAATGTGGACCATTATAGTTATTTGACTAGGTTAGTTATAGAAGTTCAAAAAAATTATTTAGAAAAGAATTATTGGTTGACTAAAGAGAGGTAAAGTTTTCATATCTAATTTTGGTAAGGTATATTTGAGATCTATTAATTTTGGGATGTCTGAATAGGTTTATTTAAAAATATTAATGAGTGATAAATATAAGGAGAGTGGTAAATTTATCCAATATAAGTTTGACCATTGGTGAAGTAGATATTTGGAGAATATCTAGATCATTATAGTGATGACATGTGTCTTGATGAATTTGATTATAATTTTAAAAGGATGGAAAAATTAATTTTATAGTTATTATCATGGTTAATTGATGATCTAAAATGAGGGATACATGAATAATTTAATTTTAATAGGGAAAATGAATTTATGAATTTATGGAATTATGGAATTATTTAGGTTTCACTTATTTTTATAATAGAGGAGTTTTAAAATTTAAAAAAGAAATGTATAAATGAATGAATATTGAATGAACATAAAATAAAGAAAATTATAAAAAGAGAGTGAAGAAGAATAAAGTGTTAGAACTCATTGAAGATATTAGTAACAGAAGAAGATATTCATTGAATACTTATTTAACACCATCAAGGAAACTAGAGCTATGTTCATGGTGGTATTCACAACTTTATTATAAAAGGGAATCATGTGGATATCATAGGGACCCTACCTCTAATTGGTGAAAAAATACATGGTGATATTTCTCTTGTATTGGAATATAAACAAAGTTGTTTTCCTTTCTCAGAGAAGTGAAAATATATATAGGAGTGAGGGAGTGGCCTTTGAGGAGGTAGTTCACCAACCCCAAATCATTATAAAAGGACTAACCCTTGTCTTGGAGTGACCTTTTTTATCCCCCAACACTAAAAAGTGAATTTATTATATTTTAATACATAAACTTAGTGTCACTGTATGCTCATTGGATATATCGCAGTGCGGGTGAACCATGTAAAATTCTTGTGTCTTCTGTGAATGTTTAAATTACTTTATATATAACATAAATTTGTGTGTGTGTATTAAGTAATAATTGAAGAAATTGGATTAAGGAAAATATTTGTGAAATAACCATCAGAAAATTGTCGAAAGAAGAACTAAAGAGTGAACCTAATAAAAATAAGATCAAGATCATTTAGTATGGAGAGATTTTAAGTATTAAGTTATTTAAATTGGAATAATTTTTAAACCTTTATTCACCCCCAAAATTAGGATATCTCTCACTAAATACCCTTTTAAACCTAACAAGTTCTCTAAAAGCTATAATGGACTTCATATAACCACCAAATAATTTAAATTTATAACAAAAAAAATCCAAAACACCTAAATTCTAAAAAAATTTAGGTTTAGAGTTTTAGAGGATTAGGAACATCGTTACATAACAAAACCCACAATTTTTATTATGTATACATTTTCCAACATGTATACGTTATTTAAATGAAACATTTGCTTTAATCAAGACAAATAACCATAATTATAACTTTATTTAAATATTATTCCAACACTTCCTTAAAAACTATACCATAATCATTTTAAAATGTGATATGAAAATAAAAATCATAGTAAGGGGAATAAAAATAAAGAAACCTCGTTATAACTTTAGAATACATGTGAACACACAAATCCTTTAAATAATAAAAATTGAGATTGTATAACACTTTATTCACTCATAAACTCAACTTATTTAATCATATAATTCAATAAAATAAATTTATAAGAAATAATATAAGACAATTGAGTAATCAAGAATGTTACTTGGGACATCGTATTCATAATCACCCTTACAATAACCTTTACAATAGATTAACTTATCTAGTTACTTATAATATATTTTCCATTGAGAATAAATCATTACCCAATGAATTGGGGGGATATATGATTTTCCCAACCATCATCATTTTTAATTTACTAGTACCATATCAAGAATAAAACATGTTAAAGCTTAAATTTCAACCCATAAGAATAAGTATTAAAGTTAACCTGAGAAGATAAATTAAAATTAAAATAATGGTTTTAAAAAATTCTATATTAAGCAGAAAATGAAGTTTAGGCATAACATATTTAATAATAATAATAATAATATACAATTAAAATTATTTTAAAACAATATAGAGGGAGTTTAGAGAAATACTTCAAAACATTTAAAGTAATAGTTTAAATGAAAACCTCTTACTTCCATCCAAGATGATTTTGTGTGATATTTCTTATATAAAAGAAAATTTAAAACTATTATTATTTATAAGAAAATTAAATTTTTATTATTATATAATATAATATAGTCCATTTAGTATCATATGTGAATAAAATTTTATGTTTCAAGTCTAAAATATTTGGTTATTGATGTTTGGTAGTTAGAGTAGTTCAAAATTGCACCCTTATGGAATTTTAGTTCTACCACCACAAAGAGTTCTAAAATACATATAAAATGTTTATCATAAATCAATATAATCCACATTGAATATGTATTTTACTTATTGTTGAAATTTCATGACCTATATATTATTTAATAATATTTAAAAAAATTAGAAATTTAATTTTTATAGTGTTAAGCTTGTATATTAGTATTTCTCTCATTTACATTGATGATACCAAGTCAAAATGAATATATCATTATATATAATATATAATACACCATGGTGGGTGAGTTCACACCCATGAAAATTTAGTTAATCCAAAACAGAAAAAATAAAAATTATTTAAATTATTTAAATTACTATGTGGGGGATTAATTGACCAATTATTAGTTATATAAATATATATCCACCATGGGAATAATTTTGATACCATATGGATTTATCATTTAGGAATGAAAAATTATTAAACAATTTTTTTTGAAATAATTGAAATTACAAAGATAGTATTTACTTACCAAAATATAATAATATAAAGAAGTATTTAATTGAAAAATAAAGAAAAATCATACCTTTATCGATCATTAAAACAACTACATTGGTCGTGTTGTTTGGCTAATAAATGACTTTAGAAGCATTTAGGAAACCAATGGAGGAAATTTCATAGATTTTATGGATACAAGAAATGATATAAACTCATGAATAAAAGTAATATATTGTGAATATAGATTAAATACACTATTTATAAACATGATCTAGTGGTGTTTTCACAAATATTCATTTCTTAATGGTTAAAAAATGTAATTTAAAAGTTTCAATTGGAACATAAATGAAAATATAATATCAAATTTTTCCTTCCAAATCCAAGAATGTTTCATGATATTTTTTTGAATTATTTAATAATTTTGTTTTGTTTTAAAAAAAAATACCATTTATACATATTTTCAATGATATTTTTGTAATTTGAGATTAAAAATGTCTAGAAAATTACAAAATTCATGTATTAATATTTATATAGTTACTTATAATTCATAAATATCTATAATATCCATGAAACAACCTAATTAATTTAAAAATTATCACATTAAAAAAATTTAAAACAATTTATTTTGACTTTTCTCATGCTTGTACATGCTCTACGTCGACACTTTCTAAGATCTTTGGATAATTATCATATTATTTAAATAAAAATAAATTAATAAATTAATATAATTTATTATTAATAGTTGGTATCATAAAAAACATTTTATAATATTATTTATTCTTATTTATCTCAGGATAACATTTTTAAGATAAGAATTTTGACATTTCTTACATTACATAAGTAATGGGTAAGCATTTGGATAACTACCTTATAATATAATTTAAAAATTATTGTATACAAGTAAATTTTTTTGTTCATAATGTCTATCTCTTAAGGTTGAGAATCAAATTACCCATTTTCACCCTTATAACTTAAAATATCAATCTTTTCTTTTCTTATGTTACACAAGCACTGTGTCAATATTGATTATTTTTATATTTATCCTGAAATAGAAATTAATTTACATTAATTAAATTGTTTTTATATGTTATTTTTAGTATCTTAAAATTATATACACATTCCATTAGTTTTTATAATGTTTTATACAATTTTCGATAAAATATATAATAATAGGATGTAAAATTCCACTTGAATTCAAACTCTTATTTTTAAAGAAATTTAAATAAAAATGTATCAATCAACTTATAAACAAATTAAATTTAAAAATTAATTTTAGCAAAAAATTCTTTAAATTTTTTAAAGAATTAAATTTAATTAAAAATATCATTTAAAATATTTTATCATAATTTTTAATAAAAAAATGACTCTATATTACATTTACTACACACAATCACATCTTATTTTTTATAAATTTGTTACAAAATAATTCGAACATATTTTTTAAAATTATTTTTCAAAATATATTATTCATTTATTAAAATAAATATATTACTATGAAATGTAAGATTTTAAAATAAAACTTTTAAAATAATATATACATTTTTCTTAGCATAATATTTCATTTTAAACCTAAAATTCACATTCATATTTCATTTAATGACATAATATTTTTCAATAATATTATAAATATTAGATATCATTATAAATTCATAATATTAATAAAAATAATCATATATAAAATATCTTATAATAAATTTAATAATAAACGAAATATTATATTACCTTTTACAACATCAATTTTTATGTTATGAAATAACTTTTTAGTAAATAATTATATCATATATAAATATATATTATGTATTATAAAAATAAAAAAAATTGGATACTATATTATTTCCCATAAATAAATTAAATCCCCATATTTTTTACTTTTTGATAAATAGGAGGGGATAGTTTTATTTTATAACTTATTCAGTTGCCCATGTTACACATTCAATCATATGATTTTTCCATAAATATTTAAAAAAAGGTACCATATTTTATTCCATTTATGGTTAAGAATTTGAACTACATTTTCCTTATATGGAATATTATTTTCTAGATATACTACTTCAATGATCAATATATGAGATGCACCATGTACATATTTATTTAATAAATAAAAATGAAACAAATTATGCACCTGATATAAAGATAGAGTAAAGGCTACATGATAGGATACTAACCCCAATTTATCTAGGATTTAATTTAGATCAATAAATAATGGGCTTAATTTCCCTTGTATACCAAAGTGCATAAAACCATTCCATGATGATATTTTAAGATAAAGATGATAACTTTTCTCAAAATAAAGATCGTTCCTTAATTTATTTACATATATATTTTTACTACTTTGATCAACAATCCTATAATGTTTAAATAATTTTAGATTTTCAACCATATCATCAACCAACTTAGGTTCGAAAAAATTCCTCTCCCCAACTTCATTCTAACAAGATTGAGTGTAACACCTCATTCTATACAATTCTTCAAATTGTTCCTTCTATATACTTGAATAAAAACTATTATTATAAGAAATTTAAACCAATGAAAGGTATTGATCTCTATGAAATTGGTACTCCTATAAACAATATCAGAGTATATCCTCTAAAATTTTAATTGTATACTCTGATTATCAGTTTATTTGAGGATGAAAAGTTGTACTAAAATTAAATTTAGTACATACTAACTTCTAAAGTCCTTTATATAAATTAGATGTAAACCTTGAATCATGACCATTCATTATTAACATAGTAACTCCATATAATTTTACTATCTCTTCAATATACAATCTATATATATGATCCAAAAATAAACTATCTTGAATTAGAATAAAATGGGTAGATTTAGTCACATGGTTAAAAATAACACATATTGTTTTTTTCTTGAGGTGTTATTAGAAATACCATGTTGAAACCCATGGATACATGTTCCCATTTCCATTATATAATTAAAAATAGATAAATCATTACTTTTATATATTTTCATTCAGATTTAACCTATTTAAATATACAATATTCTAATGTAAAATGAATAATATTTTCCTTATTCCTTCCCACAAAAAATATTTCTAAAGATATATATAAATATATTTTCTCCCAAATTAATAAAATATAGTGATATGTGATCATAAATAAATAATAATTATTTTTTAACTATGAGTCATTTGACATAGATAAACTTTTTCCAAATATCATAACGATTTTTTTTCAATATTTAACTCTTGTAACATTCCATTATCAATTTTATCTTCTCTTGTATTCCATGATTTTCATTCTGATCAAAACATTATTCATTATAAAAAGGATGAGTGTATTGTTACTTATTCTAAAAGAGAATAGGTTTTAAACTTCACAAGTTCTAATGTAATTTTAATTAAATAAATAACTAATGGTTTATGCCCTGAATGTTACATGTTTAATGGTGAATTATACTTTTGAAAAAAAGTGTATGCTAAATTATTTGATTTACTTGGATGATACTTTTTCATACAATAATAATCATTTTTCAACTTTTACCACCTTCTTTTCCTCATGTTAAATTCTTTATGAGTGAATATACACTTCAAACTTTTATGAACCCTATATATATATAAAATTTCTACCAATATAAATAATGGCCCCAAAATTTTTACACAAAAATTACTATTGAATTTTAATGCTCATGTGTTGGATAATTTTTATCATGGGGTTTTTACTTCCATGAAACATATACAATTACCCAATCTTTTTACATAACCAAACCAATACCCTTTGATGAAGCATCACTATAAATTAAAAATTACCTATTTCTTAATTGAATGACTAATAATGGAGAATTAATCAATTTTTTTAATTTATAATGTTTTTTTCTCACATTATAATGATATGGATTTTAATGGTGCCATTAGTAAATAATAATTTGTATTTTAATTAATATAGTGATTGTGGGACTTGAGATGTCTCCAGAGAGATGAGTGTTATAAGTGTGTTATTTTATTTTTTTATGGGTTCATTATGTGTAAAAATAATGATTGAGTTTAATTGGTTTTAAATTTAGTTTTGGAAATCATGGTCTAACCTTAGATTATTCCTTTAGTATTCTATAAAACCACTATTCAAGTTATTTAACTACTCTTTCTCTAATCAAATGATATCTCATTAATTACCCTCACCAGGTTGTTTCAGCTTCAACATGGGAGTAAAATGATTATGTATCCCTTTATATTTCTTAGCCTATTAATCAAATATCTCCAATAACCCATAAACTAACATAATACTAACTATTGTATGCATCATATTGAATCTAAGTGGCCTATGTGTGAAATTCTCAGAATGTGATTAGAAGTAGTTAAAATCAATGGTCACTAAAAACCTAAACTAAATTATGAAATTAAAAACATACATAGTTATGAGTAGTATATATTAAGAATTAATGAATATTATTTAATAATAGTTATCCCTGTATAAACCACTTATGTCTTAGTTTTACTTCATTGGATCATTATAACAATTAGGAATGGAAAAAAATGAAACAACAGTTCAACTTGATCACATAGTCATGGTCACAGACTCCTCTATCAAGTGAAAATTAATCATTTTTTAAATTTTCTCAAACCTTTCTTGTAGTGACTCTTAATTACAAATGATTCATACATACTCATTCTTTTTCCTAGATAAATTCTTCAATTTCAGTGCCAAATTAAATATTCTTTGACTTTATCCATGTTTATGGATTGAGGGTAATGATTACGCATCTCGAATATTCTAATTTATTCATCCCCCCTTGATCAATGCCTCCTTTACTTGTTAGATGATCTAAATGTGGATTTTTTGGATATATATCTTCCCAATTAATACAAACTAGAGATATGGAAATGATTTTGATTTTATGTTGAGTTTATATGATTTGGAAAATTTATATTTTATCCTCATGGTCACCCTTACACAACTCCAGATCCCTAGGTATACCTTAAAACAACATTAAAATTACATTAAAAATGATCTTAGAACAATTTAATTACCATTATATAGCATTTAAGACTTGTTTATGACCTTTATGAAACAAGTATATACCCTTATGTGACTTAATTTCTACCCTTATGCAACCTTTGAGATGCATGGGCTACCCTTACATGAGTTTGTTAGGATAAAAATTTCTTAGCATGAGGAACCATGGATGAACCCTTATGTTATAGTGTTTTACCCTAGAAAGTCACTACAGGATTGTTAGTACCCTTAAAAAGTGCATGGAATTTTCCCTTCACCTCTATGAAGGTCTTTGGAGACCTTTTCATTACTTGTATTTTATCGGATCACCCTCACAAAACCCTTATACACGTACGATTACTTTTACATTGAGTGAGGAGAAACTTTAAATTTAAAAATATATATTCAAAAATTCATCCTTCCCTATGGCCTGTGGTAGATCTACCAACCATGTGTCATTCGAAATCTCATCCTTCCGTGCATAATATATTAGCTAGATCTGTATTTACCTATACACATACTCCCAAATCCAGTTTTGAAAATAGATAATTTACACCACTATATTTTAACTCATCCATGATTAAAATATCTTTATCACATTTATAATCTAAGGAACTTTAATTTCACAGTTCTAAAAAGTTATGAACAAGTATAAACTACCAAATCTCATTCCTTCTCATGAAATGGACACTTTATTCCTCTATATAAGAAGAGAATAAATCCATAATGGGTCTTCAAAATCACCTGATAATTCACCACATAAGATACTCTTCTAGGTTTAGCATACCAAATACTTTCTTTAATATCCTTGGGAAAGGGAAACATAAGAAGGCGGTGACCTCAAAATCTCAATAAGGGAATTTTTTTAATATATCATAACAAGGGAGAAATATTTCATAACATGATATCATAATGAGAATGATCAAAAGCTTGAGATTATGAAATAAAGAGATGAAATCATAAATACATGGATTAAACAATGATAATAACATAAGATAATATAATCATAATAATGTAGAAAAAATATAAACATGATATCATAATCAAATAAAAATCTCTTGGACATCAAAATCATATACCAAGGATTACTCCCTAGGCCATTATTATATGCCAAGTATTACTCCCTAGGATATAAAAATTGACTAGGTTTACTAGATTATAATGAGACATTAAAATTACCCATTTCATTAGAGTGCTATCTGGGCACACCCATCATAATGAAAAATCATACATATATACACCACATGATTTCATTCTATCATAAAATCCCAAAGAAATAAAATGGGATTTATATAATTTTCAAGTGGTTTCTTAAAGAGGCATTCATGATTTCACCAATAAACATGACATGATAAACCCATATAAAATAAATGGGCATCAAGTTCCTTTAAGAATAATTCTAGGTAAATAAAAATCAATAAATATGATTACACATATGGTATTTACACTATATAGGAAATAAACATACAGTTTAGACAATAATTTCCAGAATCAATTGATGTATTGGGCATCTAAATCAACACCATCCAATCAAGTAATGGAACATAGGTAATTTAAAGAGATATATCATTGGAAATTAATCATTCTTATATAAGTGTATAATTAAGAAATATAAAATTACTGATGAATCCTACCATATATGAAAAATAAAATTTCAAAATATATCCAAAAATTTAAGGTGGATGACATAAATTGATGAGTACCCTTGATCAAACATACTATATATATGAAGAACAATTTTAGAATTATTTTGGAAAATTTAATTGAAAAAATAAATTTCCATTTTCCTTTGAAAATTTTTTAAAAGAAAGATTTTAGTAGACCATTAGAATAAAAATTCCCTCTTTAAAAACTTGAAATTATAGAGAGGAAGTCTCTTAGAAAACAAAAATGGTTGGGGAAATATAAATCCATATGGAAATTTGTTAAAGATATTACTTTTGGTTGAAAAAACCCATGAGGAAAACATTAAAAAATCTTCTTTTAATTTCATTAATGAAATTCAATGTAGTTGAAAATAACATTAAAGTAATATTTATAGAAAACCTTTTTTAAACCTCTATAACATAAATTTAAAGGATTTTTTTTAAAACTATCCATGTGGAAAACATAAAGAATACTTAAAAAACCATTTATGAAACCCAAATCTTAATAAGTATAATAAAACATTCATTTGAAAATCAATAAAGGGAAACTTTAAGGTCACCTGAGATGAAATATATTTGGGTTATAGATCAAACATTCTATAGATAGAATATAGACCTGAAAGAAAAATATCCATTGGAAAGTATTAGAGATATTATTATCAACATTATGATTTTATTTGAGGAAGTGTTTCATAAAAGGGGATGATATTAAGGAAGAGAATTAATATTCTCATGTAAAAAGGAAATATACCATTGAAAAGGTAATGGTAGTAAATTAATACATGAAATATCAAAATCAAGAAGAGATTTCACAACTCACGGGAAAAAGAACTTGAGTCATGTACATAATTATGAATTAAGCAACACTTTAATCAGAAACCTTGATGGTGAAATATCTTTAAAATGAATATAAAATAACATGAATAAAATATATTTCATCTTAAAATAACAATTGGGTAACACATACAACATATAAAAGTAAATTAGTGCATAAAATATTATGTGCCTAAACGAAGGGAGTTTGGGACAAAAATCACTTACGGTTTAAGAACATTATAATAAGAAATCATTTAAATAATAATATATTTAATTTTAAGTTTAAATATATTAAATAAGTATAATAAATTATGTTAAATATCCATTTGGTAGTACATACTCTATTTAAAAGAAATTAGGTGCATAAAATAACATGTGTCTGAAAGAGAGAAGTTTTGAGACCAAACCCTTACCTTTGTCCTAAAGCATTATACACTTTCACATACCACCATGAATAATAAAATTAATTTTAGTAAAAAAATTAATAAGAATCATATTCATACATCATTAATTTAATGAGGTCAAATTCTCATCATAAGTTTTCAATTTATTAAATTGTTTCCACTAATGTCGGTTTCTCGAGGTGGTTCAGTTGATCTCTACATGAATCTATTGGCATGCTGACCATGGATTAGTTTATTATTAAAATAGAATAAAAAACTATAGAATATAGATACCTTTATAAATATCATTTTTAGACATCAATATAATTTTAAATCCATCCATTATATGAAAAAATGGAAAACAAAACATGTCTCTATGTGGAGGTGGTAATCCACATATACACACTGTCCATAATTTTATTTTCCAAAAAAGGAGGAAGATATAAAGTATAATATTTTTTTCTTTTAGAATAAAAATAAATTTATGAAAATAATATTATTTTATTAATTACACTTTTAGGTCCATCTATACTTGGTGGTTGACATAAATAAGATGCGTCTTTCATGGAGGCAGCAGTCCACACATATGCATGATGAATGACCTAATTCATTAGAGAATAAATGGAATGATGGTAAATATAAAATGTGATAATTTAATAATTTTATAAGTTACATAAACAAAATAGTTATTCATCAAACCAATACTTGACACCCGACTTAATAGGTAGTGATGAAAAATGAACCGCATCGCATCGTAGAGGTGGTAGTCCACACAACGCATGATCAATGATTATGTTATTCTTAATGGATGAATGTGGATAGATAATTCTATTTAAATTAATATAATGAATCTTAAATATATAAATGATACCAAATAAATTATATTATTGTATTTGGGGATGATAAGGATAAGATTTTGTTTTTAAAAAAATGACTAATAAGAAGAAAAACTCACATCATAGACATAGATTTTCCTTGAAACTCTCTTTGGAAATAAAGAGATTAGGATAATTAAGTGTGAAATAAGGATAAAATTAGTGAGATAAGTTTCTATTATGAATAGGGGAATTTTTTAGGTGAGGTATGAAAGTAGTGTAAGTGGAATCCTTTTATAAGTGAAGAAAAGGTCACTTTCCATGGGAAAGAATATTAAGAAGGGGTAAGAGTGGAAGTGCATGAAAGTTTGGTGATTCATGTGTGGTATAGTTGGTGTGAAATGTGGGTAGGAATTTATAACCTAAAAAATGGTTTATATAAGGAATAAAGGTCTTATAAACTTAAGAAAATCCAATTAACTTTAGATTAGTCATTTAAACACTTATTACTCTTAATTAAATATTAATCATGTTAATTATTTAATTATTAAAAATATAAGAGGAACCTTACCAACAATTTTAAATGTTCTAAATCCAAATATATCCTCTATTTAATCTAATTAATTTCATCAATATGATAAATGATTATTTAAATTAAACACACATAAAATATAAAAATTAATTTTTTTAAATAAAAAATTACTTTTAAACCTTAAACCTAGGTATAAAGTATTTTTTATTATTATTAATGATGTTCATGATAGTAATTTATTTGTTATAAAATAAATTAAGGATATTTTACATTAAAATAAATCAATAAATAATTTTTTAAAAAATATTAATTAATTAAAATAAAATATATAAAATAGTTTTCTTTATTACAGTAACCTTTTACATTAGTTATAAAATGTTGTCCATGAGTTTTCTAAGTTAAAATATTATATTAAAATGAATAATGTTATTTATTAATTTCATATTTGACCACTTAAATAGTTTTATGCCATTTTAGGTCATTCTTATATATTGATAAAGTCATGAAAATTATAATTTTCTTAAAAACAATATTATTGACTAAAAATTGACATTTTCATAAAATAATGAGAAATTTATACTATGTAAATTTGGATATTATAAATTTAAAAATTGAGTTAATTTTATTTAATTTTATTTCTAAAATTATTTATTTAACTTTTAATAAAAAATAAAAAATATAAAGATCGACTTTTTTAATTTTAAAGTGACCTCTTTAAACATTAAGTGTTTCTAATATTATTTCACACCAATTTATAATTTCAAGAATTTTAATTATTTATATCATTTATAGATATATTATATGTTATCTTAATGATCTTTTAATGATGTTCAATTTAATTTAATAATTTATTTGGACCTTCTTCTCAGTGCATGTGAAGAAGGATATCGAACATAGTATTATTTAAAGGAAAATATATATACTAAAATATCAGGATGTAGTTGAAGATAAAATTAAAGAAATCTTTATAGGAGAAATTTCTGTAAAATATTTATAACATTACTTAGAAGGAAAACCTTCTCTAAAAACTATCCACATGTAAAAAATAAAAAATCCTTCAAAAACCTTATATGAGACCCACATCAAAATAAGGATAAGAAGTCTTTCATTTGACGATAGGTGATGGGAAAATTGAAGGTCATTTTATATGAGAAATATTTGGGTTATATATCAAACTATAGATAGATAAAATATATAAATGGAAGAAAAATATCCATCATAAATCATTGGAGTTATTATTATCATCATCGTGATTTTATTTGAGGAAGTGTTTAAACAAATGGGAAGATATTAATGAAGATATGTAACATGCATAGAAAAAAAATTATATCTACCATTGACAATATAATGGTAGTAATGATATACTTGGAAGATCAAAATAAATAATATATTTCAAGACTCACGGAAAAAATAACTTGAGTTGAGAAAACAATTATAACTTGGGTAACATTTTAATCAAATCCCTTGAAGGATAAGGAGATTTAAAGTAAACCTAAAATACCATAAATAAAATATATTTCATGATAAAATAAAAATTGGGTTGCATACACACCATATAAAAGTAAATTTTTTCATAGAGTAAAATGTGTCTCAACGAAGGAAGTTTGAGAAAAAATTCCCTTATAGCTGAAAAAAATTCTAACAAGAACTCATTTAAAGAAGGATATATTGAAGTTAAAGTTAAAATTACATGAATAAGAATAATACATAATATTAAATATCCAATTATAATTATATAAACCTTTTAAAATAAATTTGGCACATAAAAGAACATGTGTCCCAAAGAAGGATGTTTTGATATGAAACCCTTAACTATGTCCAAAAGCATTACGTACATATAATTAACTTCTTTAATAATAAAATTAAGTTTATTAAAAACCATAATAAGAAATTTATTCATCTATCATTAATTTCCCATGATATATTTATCATCATAATTTTCTCATTTATTAAATTGTTTCCACTCATGTGGGTTACTCGAGGCAGTTCAATTGGTTTTTAAGTGAGTCTCTTGGAATATTGATCATGGTTAAGTTTATTTTTAAAATATATTCACAACCACCATAATATAAATAGTTTTATAAATACAATCTTTCTACATAAAATTATTCTTTAAAGGAATACATGATTAAAGGTAATGGAAAAGTAAACTCATCGTAATGTGGAGGTGGTATTCCACAAGCACACACAATTGACAATTTTATTTCCCCTAAAATGGGAGTGAGGCTGAAAGTAAAATAATTTTTAATTTTATAGACATATTCATGTTATAAAAATAATATTATTTCATTGTTTAAAATTTTAATTCTAACCATGTTAGGTGGTTTAGACAAATAAGATGTATCATTCATGGAGGTAGTATTCCACACATAAACATCATTAATGATCTCATTATTTAATGAATGGATATAATGATAATAATTGTAAAATTTTATCATTTAATAATTTTATAAGGTAAATAAAAAATTTAATATTTCCTCAACCCCATCCTTTATAACATCCCTGAGAGGCGGTTATGAAAAATAAATTGTATCACATTGTATAGGTGGTAGTCCGCACAATGTACGATCGATGCTTATGTTTTTCTTAGTGGATACATCATGATGGAAATTTTTTGTTAAATAAATGTAATTAATATTAAGTATATTAGTTACATTGAATCCATTATATTAATGGAGTTAGGGAAGATAAGGATAATAAAAAAGTAAAAACTTTAAAGACTAAGAAGAGGAAACATTCATACTAGAGACTTGGATTTTTCTTGAAACTCTCATAAGAAATGAAGTGATTAAGATAATTTAGGGTGTAAAAATTCTACGACCTGTGGGAAATGGTTCTAATAAGAAAAAATGTGTAGATTTTCACTATGTAATTTTAATGGGAGGTGAGGTATGGAAGGGGTGGAAGTGGTATCCTTTTATAAGAGACCAAAATGTCACTTTACATGGAAAAGAATGTTAAGGTGTAAGAATGGAAGTGCATGAAATTTTAGGTGAGTTGGGTGTGGTATGGTTAGTGAGACATGCATCTAGGAATTTAAAAGATAACAAATGGTTTATATAAGGCCTAAAGGGAATAAAAATGTAGGAAAATTTGAGCTACTCAAGATTAGTCATTTATACAATTATTACTCTAAATTAAATATTAATCATGTTAACTATTTTTAAATAAAAATATAAGAATAACCTTAACAAAAAATTTCTATATGAAAAATAAAAATTTGGCCACCATTTATAATTAAACACACATAACACATAATTTTTTTAATAAAAAGTGTTTTAAACTTTAATCTTAGGTATAAGGTAAATTTTTAATGGAACTAATTTTCATGGTAGCAATTGATTTTTTTTTAAAAATTAAGTTTATTTGACATTAAAATCATCCCATATCCTAATTTTAACGAAATATTAATTAATTAAAATAAAATATATAAACCAGTTTTCTTTAATAAAGAACCCTTTTACTTTAGTTATAAAATGTTGTCCATTGGTTTTCTAAGTTCAAATAATATTTTAAAATGAATAATGTTATTCCTCAATTTTATATCTGACCAATTAAATGGTTTTATAAAATTATAGGTCATTATTATATATTGATTAAGTCATGAAAATTATAATTTTCCTAAAAACCACTTTGTTGACTAAAAATCAATATTTTCATAAAAACCGCATTATTGACTTAAAATCAATATTTTCATAAAATGATAAAAATTATATACTAAGTAAATTTTGATAATCTAAATTAAAAAATCAAGTTAATTTTATCTAATTTTATTTCTAAAAACTATTTATTTAATATTTTATAGAAACTATTAAATATAAATATCCACTATTTTTTTTAAATGGCCTTCTTAAACATTAAGCGTTTTTAATATTATTTCATACCAATTTTATAATTTAAACAATTTCAATATTTTATATTATATTTAGATATATTATATGTTATCATAATGACATTTTAGATATAATTAATTTAATTTAATAATTTATAAGAACCATCATTTTAGTACATGTTGAGAAATATATCGAACTCAATATTAGTTATAGAAAAATATATATACTAAAATATCAAGATGTTACACAATCGTCCATGCAACATGTTGTAGCTCAATTGACCATGAAGCATGTGGTATCTCAATAAACCAAAGCCTGTGGCCTTTTTATTAATTATCTCCACACTTACATGGCATGTTTCACCTACACACAATAGACCCCCCTCGTGTAAGGGTGACTTAAAGCATGAAGAATCACAATTTCAAGGAAGTACTTATAGATTTTAAGTCAAAAAATGATTAAAACAATAAGATTCAGAATTAAATGCCTTTTAAAAAATGAAATTTCAAAACTAAATATCAATTTAGGGATTTCCATTAAAAAAAAGGAGTGAATAATACAATTAAAAACTAGGTTTTAGCCATTTAACAAATTAATTTACAATTTTAAAAAAGTAAAAAAATGATTAATTATTTGGGTTTTAATATAATTTTAATGTTAATAATATTGAAAATCGATTGAAAATTTAGAAATTTTGGCTCTCATCACTCCCCCAAACTTTCTGTATTGGTCAGGACCTCCTCTTTTAAATTCCAGGTTCTTAATATATTCATATAGTCAAGAATACCATGCTCATTGTACCTGATTTAAACTATAAAGAGCCTTCTCTAACGTACAATTTTCTTCATCATTTCCAATCATAAATTACATTGGTTATTCAAAGTAGACTTATTCTTCAAGAACAACATTTAATAATGAAATTTTTAGGAATAATGTGAAAGGGATGATAATATTATTCAGTTATTTTATTTTTTTATCAAGGAAGTTTATGAAGAAAAAAAATAACCTCAATTTTTATTTAGTGAAAATCATACTGACATATGTTTTCGAGAAATCAAACTTAAAATGCTTGAAAAAGTCTATTAGATTAAGGAGGAAATTACTAGAATAAAAAGATCATCAGATTCACCCTGATTCTAGAATGAATGGTTTAATTATAATAGAGAAGAATCAGAGTCTGCATGACTACGATATGAACCTGATGATGCTTGGCTATTTTGTATTTCCCACAAATAATAAGTAAGTTATGAAACTTGAGATGGAAGATTGATGAAATAAATGGGGAGAAGAGGTTCTATCTATAAGTATCTTTCCAATAATTTTTATTATGGAAATAAATATGCTGATAGAAGGTAGGAAAGTTATAGTAAATTCCTTAGTAAATATGATGATTCTGAAGATGATCTTCAATGTATTCAAAGTTATGAAGTAATTCATGATACAAGGAGAAGTTTTTCAATTAATAAAGTTGAAGAATCCAAATATTTCTGGTCTTAAGATCATCATAATGATATTACCGGATGCATATTTGTTTAGAGACTGAGAATGATGATCGTAACCGAGGTACTGGTTCTCAGTCAGACCAAAATCCAAAAGACTTAAATCCTCATAGAAATAAGGTCATGATAATTGAAATAAAGAACTGATAGCAATCCATATAATTTATTATTTCATCATATTAGTTAGAGATATAATTGTTTGTGTATAAAAATTAATGGTATCATATTTAGAAGATAAATAATAAATATTATTTGTTTTCAAGTAATTTTATCAATTGTTTCAAGATCCATTATATTTGAGTTGATAATGATTTATATTTCTAAAGAAAAGAATAAGTGGGAGTATTTCAAGAAGTTTAAATGAATTTTTTGTCTCTATTATAATGAAGAAATTAAAATGGGAGTTAGTTTAGAGAATAATTATGAAGAGAAATATGTTTTTCTTATACAATTTGGTGTATAGAAACATAATTAAGAAATCGTATCAGGAAATAAGAATGGAGAAATTAAATCAGAATGAGGTTTTATGAGAAGGGTAAAGTTGTATATTTATTCATACTTGAAATTGGTACGGTGCATCATAGTAAAGAAAACAGATCAAGAAATCAGAGTGAATATTTAGAATCAGACTGATGCTTGTAAAGAATGTCTGAAGTAGATATGAGGTTGTGATAATATCTGCTAAGGATTAAGAATATATGATAAGAGTTAATAAATTTTAATTAAGTGAAGATGCACCAAAAATTAAAATTAAATATGTGATTCATGTAATTTATTTGAGGAGGAAAAATTTCAAGAATCTCATTCAAAGTACATTTGGGGTGAGTATAAAAGGGAAAGTACTTCATACTTTCTAAAAGATGTACTATTCACAAAAAAAGAGAGAAGTAAGATAATTGAATAAATTCTACAGAGAATTGGTTTTCATATTATATTTTCTTGAAGAAGTCATGTGATACAGAAGAGAAAAAGGAAGAGATAAGATTGCAATGTTTCATTTGATCATCATATTCAACCGGTTATCATAGTCATCTAAACACAGAGAGTATTATTCCATAATTTTCTCAACCATATTCTGACAGATATATATATATTTTTTATTGATCAATCTGATTGAGAAATCAGACTGGGTAAATAGATTAGGAAACCAGACTACAAAATTTGACTGAGTTTTATAACAAAGTCCAAAAAGTTCTTACCTTCTTTTGGGTAAGAAATTAAAGAATTGTTTTAAAATATCTTATTTGTTAAAGTTGATAAAGAGTCACTATAACATGTTTTTTTACAAAAAATTGTATTTCAAAATTTTTGATAGTAGGAGAACACACACTATTAAGTTTTTTTACATAGTGCTACATGAGTGAAAGGGTAAAGACCCGGAAATTTCAAGAAATTTTTTTTATTAATTTTTTTGGAATTTTACGAGTACATAGTTTTTTACGGCACCTGATTCCGAGGCCCGGGGTGACCGGAATCAATTTCCGAAGTTTGGCTCGGGTACGTTCAGTGAACGAACGAGTGCGTTTTTCTATCTTTTGAACCGGTTCTCGGAATTGAAATCCGAGGGCACCGATGAACTCGCAGCGCCGATAATTTCTTGAGGGGATCTTTACCGCAGTTGTGTTTTAAGTAGGTTGAGTTTTATTAATTTTGGAGTTTAGTTAAGAAAAGTTAAATAAATTTGTTAAACCAAATTTATATCTAAGGAAGTTAAATCCTCCCATGTGTGGATATATGAGAGGTGCGGCCCACACGAGCCCCAACCTCTCATGTTCCCATATCTCTCTCCAACCCCCTTTAACAACCCTTCAATTTAATGTGACAACCCTCTTAATAAAGAGACCATCTCTCTCTCCATCTTTAATGGTGCCAACACTTTAATTAATTAAGTGTTTTGAATTTGAAAGGGCATGACATGTTTATTAATAGGGGAAGCCTCTTTTTAATATGGGTTGGAAAATATTTTGGAGAATCTTGTGGTTAACCTCTGGAGAAATTTAGAGAGAACTTTAAACCTCCGATGAAGAACGGTTCTCCAACGACAGCCTTCCAAGATCTTTGATGAAGAACAATCCTTCAATGGAGGTCGGATTCCGATGAGCCTCCGATGCTCAAGCTCAGATATAAAGTGTGAAGCGGATGCAATGATCGACGTCAACTCCATACTCTTTCTGTAGCTCGACGACGTGCAACATCATAATCGATTTAGGGGGATTTCGTATATAGTGTATATGTGATTTATACCTTGTGGATGGGAATTTTAATTGTAGGGTGTTTGTATAATTTATTTTGAATAAATTAAACCATTGTCATTGATGAATTTTGGATTGAACCTCTAATGCGGTGGGAACGACTAATGAACAAGCACAGACCCTCTGTTGGTTGTTCTTTTGTATGTGGATTGATGAGCGACATTGAAACGGGCCGCAATGGTGATTCGAAGCCGGTATGACGTGCAGAAGGATCCCATGGCGTAGGTCCGACGAGGGTCCCGACAATCCAAGGCGATGGTTCGGATGAGCGATCAGGAAACCATGGCTACTGGTGCAGGTGGAAGGCGGTGCAACATGGGGTCCGGTGTGTGGTAGCCGAATGTGGTGGCGTTTCTGGCCGTGCGGAAGAAGGCTGGAGTTGGGGCGCTTGGGAGATGAAATCGTGAATGGAAGTGAGATTGGAGAGAGGGAGGTATTAAAAGATAATAATGAAAACAAATAAATAAATATCAAAAGAAGAGGGATTTTCACTGTGCACTTGAATGGTTGATGCATGGAATGAGATTGGAGATATGAAATATAAATAAATAAACAATTAATAATTATAATAATAAAATATTATTATTATTACTTTTGTTAATAAAACACGTTTTTGTCCACAACTTCTTCATTCGATCTCGGTTTTAAGAACCGTCTACGGTAGTGCTACCCTGATTCTGAGACGGACGTTTCGAGTCCAATATTGGATGTCTTTTTCGGGTTTTTGGATCGGGTGCCCAAAGTGCTCGGAAAATAATAGATTTAATATTATTATTAAATCTTCGGCCTGCTATAACTCATGCGTGCGACGTCCGATTGGCTTGCTGTCAGCAGTGATGTGACCCTGTCTTTAAGATGGTCGATTCAAGTCCAATGTTCGATACTAAATTCTGGTTCGTGGCTCGGGTCCACGAAACACCCAATGATAATAATAATATTATTATTACGGGATCTTGTATCTGACATATCTCTCTCATACGGTGTCATAATGAAGAACCGTCTGCGACGCTGTGACCCTGGAATTAAGACGGATGTTTCAAGACCAATTTTGGATATTTAAGTTGAGGTCGAGGCATGGGCCCCATGAGGCCCGATTCACGCGTGTTGCGGTGAAATGAAAATTTTTCACCGGTTATCCATTTTGGACCAATGGGTAGTACATATCATGTGTTTTTAGGTATGGATCACAATGGTGTGACCGGTTTGGTTAACCGATGTCATTTGAAGTACGGTTGGGTTGGTTCAAACCTGAAACCAACCGGGCCTTCGGAGCAGAAACACTTATAACTTGAGCTCCGGATGTCCGATTGACGTGTCGTCGACTATGTTGGATTCCTCTTGATGAGACGGTTCTTTTGGCATACCCCAATTGAGTTTTGGATGTGGTTGGAGTACGGTCGGGTTGGTTTAGCTTATAAACCAACCAGGCCCTTAGAACAAAAATACTGGTAACTCTCAGACCGGACGTCCGTTTGACGAACCGTCAGCGGCGTTGGTAATCACGTTGAGAAACAGTTCCTTTGAGTATACCCCATGAGAGTTAGGGGTACAGTTGAGATACAACCGGGTTGGTTCATACACGAAACCAACCGGGCCCCCGGGACTAAAAGGCTAATGACTCACAGACCGGGTGTCCGATTGACGCACCATCTATTGCGTTGAGACCTCTATGACGAGGCAGTCCTTTGAGATACTTCCACGTGAGTTTACATGACACTTGGAAGTATCGACCAGTAGCTCATGGAGCGGACCCTCCCAGAGACGAGTGTACGGTGTACGGAGACCTTGTACCTAGCTGAGACCTGATGACTGCTTGTCTGATTCGAGTCGGAGTGACTTGTATAGCTCAGTGGGGAGCACTACTGTGTTTGGGTGGAAGACCCACGGTGGGGAGCACTACTGTGTTTGGGTGGGAGACCCGCGGTACTCTACAGAAGGAGTACCTCTGGAGGCTATGAGGGGGAGCACTACTTTGTGAGGTGGTAGACCCATGGTGGGGAGCACTACTGTGTTTGGGTGGCAGACCCGCGGTGCTCGACAGGAGGAGTACCTCAGCAGTCTAAGGTTAGTGAGAAGCGCCTCGGAGTTGTGACAGGATCACTGTACTCGTCAAAGGAGGATCTCTTCAGCAGTTGTGGTTTCGATATCATTAATGAAAATCCTGGTTTGAGCTGAGTCAATGACCTTTGTGTTTTCCTCATGATTGAGATGGGTCACTTGATAACTTAGGTATATGTATGAGCATATACCTAAGTAGTGTTTATCCATTGATTTCATAACCTTTGTGTTTCCTCATGATTGAGATGGGTTACTTGATAAACTTAGGTATAGGTATGGGCTTATACCTAAGTAAGGGTTATCTGTTGAGATCTTTCTTTGTGGTTATCCTTGTTGGATTTAGTGAGACCTTGAGGGTCTTGGGGTCCCTACTGAGTATCGTTATACTCACCCCTGCACAGGCTATGCCCGCACCTCTTTGTGTTGGATGCAGATGACGAACAACACTGACGGAGGCCGAGTGTGTGAGGACTGGACGGTACCTGGAGGTGGACTTCACGACGAATCGGTATCCGGAGGAGGTTGGAAGACGAGGGCGCTAAGGCGGCTATCTGTACCTACCCTTCAGATAAGATCCGTGGTGGACGATCTAGGATCTGCACTATCTGCACCTACCCTTCAGGTAGGATCCATGGTGGATGATCCAGGAGCTTCTTGTCACCTTCCAGCTGTTTTGTCTTTTACCTTGTACTTTACAGTTGGGCTTGTATTTCCGCCCCCTTTACTTTCAGCACTACTTTTGTTTTCCGTTTTACTTAGTGTTTTCTTCCGCTTGTACTCTGGTTGTGTTTGTTTACGTTTCATAAAGGCAATGCCTTCCCTTTTTATCGGTATTTAGACCTTTGGTGTTAGTCACCAGCCCCTGGCCTATGGAAGGCGGGCTTGGGGTAGTCACGACACAGGCACCGAGGACGGGTCGTGATAGAAAGGGTATATCCTACTCATTGTATTCCACACAAAAGGATTTTTTTTTCTAGTGTATTGTATGGTATTAAATCATTTCCAAACCATACGAAGGATGTAGCTACTCTTGTTGAGTAATGAACCTTGTAAATTATTGTGTTCCTATAGATGTGTGTTTGAATTTTTTTAGTAGGAAAAAAACTATTTATTAAGAGATGAAGGTCTTTTCTTAAGAAATTAAACATAAAAAAATATATCATTGATTCACCCATCCCCCTCTCAGTGATACAATTTTTCTATTTGGGAAATTGCAATTGGTATCAGATCCAAGGTTCCCTTCATTTATTCTTTTATTAATTTTGAAGAGAATTTGGTATAGAGAATCTTAATTGTGTGAATAGTAAAGGAATTATAGTTTTTGATTGTATGAATTATCATATATGTAAAGATAGAATTCTTACTTATCTTATATCTCTTGGATATGATTCTCTCGAAGCTACTACAAATGGATTTCCTCCTATTAATTAAAAGGCTCTTCTTATATATGTTGATAAAAAGAATCTTGAGAATTATGGAAGGAACAAGAATTATTTACTAATACTAGTTTATGAAAGTGAATTCCTAAGGGTGAAAGGTGTTTCCATATCTATAGATATATGGAATAATCTAAAAAACCTATATGAAGGTAATAAAAAAGTAAAGAAGGAAAAATTACAAATATAGTGGAAAAAGTATAAAGATTTTGAAATGGGAGAATATGAATCTATTGGGGACTTCTTTACTAGGGTGAATGAAGATGACTTGGTGAAAAGTTATAGGATTCTACAGTTGTTGAAAAGATCTTATGAATTATTCTAGAAAAATTTTATGCTAAAGTTTCTTCATTGGAATATAGATACCCTGAAACATTATCTCTAGATGATTTTCATAGAACTCTCATCACTTGTGAAATGAGAAGGTAAAAAGTTACGAAAAGAAAAAAAATTGATTTAGAAATGTTTTTCAAGGATTCCCAAAAAGAGAAATCAAAGAAGATTCTTATTGAAGAAGAAACTGGTGATTCTAAATAAAAAAATGAGGTATGTAAAAATCTAGATGAAATTTTATCCTTGTTTTCTAAAAATGTTAGAAGAGGTACATGTAAATAAAAAGGGAACCATCCCTTAAAATGTTTTGAATGTGGATTAATTGGACAATTGGTAGAAAATTTTCCATTTAGAAAGAACGAAGAAGATACTTATGAAAAAGAAAGTAGGATAAGATGGTCATGGAAGAAACAAGGTGATAAAGAAAAATCTCATTTCATAGTGAAAGATAGAAAATTTTCCAAATCCAAAAGGAGAAGTTTCATATCTAAAGATGATGAAAAAGAAGACAATGAAGCTGAATATGAAAATTATACTAAGTATGTTGGTGAGAATACTTTTATCAAAATATTGAGTAATGAAGAACTCAGAAGTAGTAGTTTTGTTAAAGAAGAAACTCAACATGAATTTTATTTTAAAGAAGAGTTGAATGAATTTCTGAGAAAGATCAGAAGGCTTGAAAAAAAAACAGGAAGTTAGAAGATGAATGTTCCTCAAAAAAATTCAAGATTTTTTTTCAAAAGAGAAGAACAAGAAGATTGTGGGGATTGATGATTTTAAAAAAATCTCTTGATGAATAAAACAATCACAATTATCATATGGAAGTAAAGATAAAGGCAAAAGAATAAGAGCTAGAACATGTCCAACAAAAACTATCTAAATATGAACTAAGGAATAAATGTTTCAAAAAATCCATCTCAGAAGCTGGTTAAATTTATGCTAAGGGTAAAACCAAGAAGGATCAACAAAAGTTACAATCAAAATTTGATAATAATAATGAAACTATTTCTAGAAAAGAAATGTCTCAAAGTTTATGTATGTAGCCAAATTGAACAAAGCTGAAAGATTATAGTTCTTGAAAATACGAGCCTGAAAATGATTCTAAACATTCTAAATATAGAAAATATCTTATGTTTTGGTTCTGATAAGTCTAAAAAGTAAATTGAGTTGAGAAATAAGACTTTGTTTGGAAAGATAAAGGTTTGTGGTCAAAAAAATTCTTATAAGAACATTGCTAAGAAACATACTCACAATTCTAGTCAATACGGAAGATATAGAGGAAAATATTATATCTATGTTTATTGATGATTTTTTCTAGATTCGAATATACAACAAATATGTGTTGGTTTAACCAAAAACAATATTATAATTTCACACGTTATAAAAGAAAGAGGTTTAGGTGGAGTCAATCCTCACAAAAGAAGATGTCTGAAAATAATGTTCTGAATAAATCCAAGAATGATGGTGTAGGAATTAAAAATATGTTCTAATCCCTAGAATCTATTTGTTAAAGATGTGAAAAACTTGGGAATATTTATAAGGTTTGTATTGTTTTTTTACCAGTACAATATAAATTTCTTAACAATTTTTAGAATCTGAAGGAGAAGAAAGAAAAGGGAGAAGAAAAAGATCCCGATGTTGAAACTAATTTAAAATCTATAAATGGAGAAAAACCTTGGATTCTTCATATTGGGTGTTCTTCTCAGATCATAAGATATTTGAAAATTGTTTAAAAATATAAAATATTTCAAATAAGGAACTATGACATTTGAAAATGATGAATCATTAAGAATATAAGTTTTTGGATTCTCTATCATTTGAAAATAAAAAATGAAATCCAAGAATGCTATGTATATTGATGGGATGAAACATAACATGCTGAGTGGTTCAAAATTGTGTGATAAAGGTAACAAAGTTACTTTTAGTAATGATGGATTTATTTTGAAAAGTGATAAGAATGGAAATATAGTTATAAGAGGCCAACGTACATAGGGAAACTTATTTCAAGTTAGTGAGGTATAAAACTCTTGTTACTTGAGCATGATGGAAGAGAATAAATTTTGGAATAAAAGGCAGGGATATATGTTTCAGAGAAACATGATCAAGTTATCTAAAATAAATAGCATCCAAGACTTTTATGATTTACCAAGAATAAGATATTGGTTTTTCATTGTTTTTTAGAAAATAAAGATTACAAATTATGTGCATAAGAAAGTTGATATTTTTTCAAAATGACCCCTCGAACTTATTCATTCTGATATCTATGGGCTGATGAGAAAACAATAAACAAATAGAGATAATTATTTAATTACTTTAATTGATGAATTTACTCTCATTAATTATGTAATTTATATGAAACATAAATTATATGCTCTAATTTTTTTTAAAAGTTCCAGGAGGAAATCTAAGAGAAAATGTGAGTATTTAGTAATGAATTTGAGAATTGACAACAGTGGTGAATACAAAAATGAAGAATTTGAATGTTATCTTGAGAAGTATAGAATTGAACATGAGTATATTTCTTCATATACTCCTAAACAAAATGGGATTTCTTAAAGTAATAATAGAAGTTTGGTGGAAATAGAGAAAACTATGTTACTTGAACATGATCTTTCTCATTACTATTAGAGGCAATCCATGAGTACTATTGTATACATTCAAAACCGATGTATCTATAGGAAACGATATTATATTAATCCATATGAATTTATTTATGAAAAAACACCAAGTTTGAAACATTTAATAGTTTTTGGGATTCTATGAATTATAAATAAGAAAGGTGGAAACTTGGTAATGTTTGATCAGAAAGGTGAAGATGTAATTTTTCGTTGATATGCTCTAGAAGGAAGAGGATATAAATGTTTCAACAAAGAAATTTGAATATTTGTTTATTTGTGTGATTTTAAAGTTATTAGAAAAGTTGATAAAGAGAAATAGAATCATGAAAATAAAGATGTTGACCAGGGTAGGGAAACTTTTCTTAACAAATTTGATAAGGATACAGACAATTGTAATCCTACTAAAGAAGAAAAATTAGACTCACCTATTTCTAGTGATGAGGAGGATACATGAAAATATAATACTAGGCTGAGGAATCATGTAGAAGATCAAAACATTATTGGTGATCAACATCAGAAATTTGAAACAAGAAGAACATCAAATTCCATTACACATACTTCTTTATATTCAAAAGTGAATCCAAAAGATGACGATGAAGCTTTTGAGTATCCATAATGGGTTCATGTCATGAATGAAGAGGTGGATCAAATATATAATAATGATACATGGGAAATTTTACCTAAACTAGATAGAAACAATATTATTGGTAAAAACTGGTTTTTTCATAACTAGATTAATGAAGAAGGTGAAGTGATAAGAAACAAAGCTTGTCTTGTTTGAAAATGGTATTCACAAATTAATGGTATTGCTTTCGATGAAACCTTTTCTCTAGTGGTAAGATTAGAAATAATCAGGACCTTTCTTTCAATTTTTTCAAAAAAAAATTATAATTTTTTAAAATGGATGTTAAATCCTCATTTCATAATGGATATCTTGATGAGGAATTTTACATTGAACAACCTTGTGGCTTTGTTTTTGGGAGAGATGAAGGTTATATGTGTAAGTTGAATAATTCTTTTTATGGATTAAAACAATATCCAAGGGAATGATATTCAAAATTGGATACTTTCTTAAGGAATATGTGTTTCAATAAGGGAATAGTTGATAAAAATATTTACATTAAATAAATCCAAGATTTTTACCTCATCACTATTGTCTATGTTGATGACATTATCTTTCCTGGGAATGCTAAAAAACATGTGAAAGATTTACTGAAGACATGAAAAAGTTGTTTGAAATGTCGATGCCAGGGGAAATTAAAAACTTTTTTGGGTTACATATTTTATAAAATAAGAAACAAATTTTTATTTCTCAATAAAATCATGGTAAGGAACTTCTTAAAAGGTTAGGTATGGAAAATTCAAAACCAGTTTCTAGACCAATATTAGTGAGAATCAAGTTGAGTAAAGATGGAGAAGGTAAGGAAGTTTATCAGAATGAATTTCAAAATATGATTGGAAGTTTTTTATATTTGAATTCCATAAGACGTGACATTGTTTACGTTATTAACTTATGTGAAATATTTTAGAGTTCTCCAAAATAATCACATTTGATGACTGGAAAAAAATTCTAAGATATATAAAATGCAAAAAAAAATTTGTAATAAGGTATGATAGCTCAGAATTTATTGACTTGTTTGGGTATTCAGATGATTATTGAGAAATAAATGATGATGATAGAAGATCCTAATATGGTATAGTATTCTTTCTAGGGAAAGGTTGTGTAATTTGGTATACAAAGAAACATAATTTATTAACTCCCAATAAATATAAAACTGCGTATGTTTGTAACGACCCAAACATTCATTAATGGAAATTTCTCTTGATCAAATTAGATGTATTATTATGGTTATATAAAATTTGGACTTCATTGGTTTTATGTTTTTGGATTTTAAAATAGTTTTAAGAATTGTAACCGTTGCTAATACAACCATTGAACAATGATCACCTGATTAGTATAAATATAGGGCTTTAACAAATCCAATTTACTCAGACAAAGGAAGTGATGACCTCATCCAATAAACTTTCCCCGTATGAAGGCCATTTTTCGGAGCTCAGAAAGGAGGTGGTGTCATTGGGGTTCTCTCTTGACCAAGCCCAAGCCAAGCTTGAACACGTTAAGCTTGATCGGAACTGACTACGTGAGAAGTGGAAGTTAATAGAGATTACCACCCGAGCGATGTTATTCGAGCCACCCCAAGAGTTTTTCACCATCGAACACCTTACCATTCGGTCTTATGCGGGTGTTATAAGGGATTATGTAAAAATGCCTTAGCACTATGATTATGTGCATTATTTTTGTATATAATATACATTCATTTTATTATTGTTACTTCGTAAATAGTTTTTGAAGCGCAAATAGTATTTTTTGTTAATATTCAACTAAGAAATATATTTTGATGAATTAATAGATTTTTGAATTAAATAATATTTTAATAAAATATTATTATTACATTACTTTTTATTAAATATTAATTATCGTATAATTTTATGAATGCAATTGTAATTTTTATTAAGGTTTGAAAGCTGTTTTAGTCAAAACCCATGAATTTTCGATAAATGTCAGTTTTTTATTGTGAAAGTAAAAATTAAAATATTTATAAAATTATATATATAAAATGAATAATATTTTTGGAATCAGGATGTCTGTTTCAGATGCTTTCGTCGGGGCGCACACATCCGTCTGTGAGGACACGCAGCGGTTACCCCGCATTCCCGCTTTCCAAAGGCGGGCGGAATCTGTTCCTTGTTCAGGGATGTTTGCTCCTTGATTGAAACGGGATGATGGGATGTCGGTTCTTCCTTCCATGGATTAGTCCTCGGAACTCATCACCTAGTCCGGGTCTCCCTTATAGATTAAGTCATGGTTTGTTAATCTCGTTCCCAGTGCCATATATTCATGGACACCGGTTAATTACACTACTTCCGTCAGGACATTCCATGGGGTCTTGACATGGTAGCAACCTTCGGTCGGAGTAGATGACAATATCAGGCATGTCGAGGCATCTCTGGGTGCATGGACATTGGGGAACCTGTATTCTTCTTCATAAGAGGGAATCTCAAGGGTGCAGAACCTGAGGCATCCCACGTCGAATGCAGGGAATCACATTCCATAGGGATGTATCTGAGGTTTTCCTCAGCTTCCCATGTTTAACATAGGGTATGCCATATGGTTAACGTCTATCAAAGATGGTTACTCCAACGGCATGTCATTTGAGGTTTTCCTCTGGCATCTCATGTTTATCACGTGGTAGGTCGTGAGTTTAACGTCTCACAGAGACGATTACACCAAAGGCATGTCATCCGAGGTTTTCCTCAGGCTTCTCATGTTTATCATGAGGTAGGCCGTGAGTTTAACGTCTTGCAGAGACGATTATTCCAACGACATGTCATCTGAGGTTTTCCTCAGTCATCTCATGTTTATCACGAGGTAGGCCGCGAGTTTAACGTCTTGCGGAGACGATTACGCCAAAGGTGTGTCATCTGAGGTTTTCCCCAGGCATCTCATGTTTATCACGAGGTAGGCCGTGAGTTTAACGTCTTGCAGAGACGAAATGAGAGTGATCAGAATGTCCCATAGAGATGGATCAGATTGGTACATCTCTATAAGGGAACACCTAGAAGGTTTACTGAGTTGATGGATTAGAACGCCCAATGAGGATGGATCCGAGGTGGTGTGCCCCATGGAGGGGAGATTTCACACCGTAATGGCTGATCTAAACACCACTAAGGGCGGATCAGGGAGAGTGCACCCCAGAATGGGGGAAACCAAGGTTTACCATTGGCTGAGATTGAACCTCATGGAGGTTTCCTATGTACCCTGTGTAGAGGATAGGGATCAAAACCCACATAGTTCGAAGGGGTGATGAATCGGGGTGTACACTGAGGACAATAACCCAGAGACATACTGGGACTTACGTGTGGATAGCGGCCCAAGTACTGCTAGGATTAGTGAGGAGGGTTGATGACATGATCCCACCGGGATGTGGCGGCCCAGGTAAGAATTAAGATGAATGATGGATGGATGAATGAAGTGGAGGAATAATGAAACAGGACCATCACATGGGCAACGATGAAGTTGGGCTTGAGCCTCAAAGAGACCTTCTACGTATCCCCGTGGCAGGGAATCAAAGTCCGCGTAGTTCGGTTGGTGAGAACTGACGTGAAGGGGGTCGGAGCGACCAATGGGTGGTGAGCTTGAACCTCAGGGAGCCCTCCTACGTACCATGCCTTGACATGGATCAATTTCCATGTACTTCAGAATGGATGTGTGGGGCTTACACTCTAGGTTTTCCAAGGTGGTGGGTGAAATGACGTGAATGAGGTCAGAACGACCGGGTGGTGGGCTTGAATCTCGTGAGGCTTCCTATGTACCATGACTTGACATGGATCAAAGACTACATAGTTCAAAATGGATGCTGGTGAACCGAAGTGAAGAAGGACCTTGGTCCGATGGGTTTTGGGCTTGAACCTCATGAGGTTTCCTACGTACCATGCCTTGACATGGATCAAAGTCCTCGTAGTTTAGGATGGTGCTGATGAACTGAGGTGAAGGTGGACCTTGGTCCGATGGGTGTTGGGATTGAACCTCGTGGAGGCTTCCTACGTACCATGCCTTAGCACAGATCAAAGTCCACGTAGTTTGGGTTGGATGTGTGGGGCTTACACTCTAGGCTGCCCAAGGATATGGGGTCGGTGAACCGACATGAAGGGACCAGGGGTCCAGGTGGGCTTGAACCTCATGGAGGCTTCCTACGTACCATGCCTTGACATGGATCAAAGTCTGCATAGTTCGGTTATGGAATGTCGATGAACCGATGTGAAGATGGACCTTGGTTCGATGGATGATGGGCTTGAACATCGTGAGGCTTCCTATGTACCATGCCTTGGCATGAATCAAAGTCCGCATAGTTCAGGTTGGAAAGGGTCTATTGAACTGACATGAGGGGGTGTCGGAACAACTAGATGGTGGGGTCACAATGGCTTACCACTGGATTGGGATGCGGTTTAACGTCATGCGGGACAGGGCGTGTCGGAGAACCGATGTGAATAAGGACCTTGGTCGAGGTGGATGGTGGGCTTGAACCTCGTGGAGGCTTCCTACGTACCATGCGTTGACATAGATCAAAGTCCCCATAGTTTGGGTTGGTTCCGGAAAAACGACATGAAGATGGACCGGGGGTCTGATGGGTATTGGGCTTGAACCTTAGGGAGGCTTCCTACGTACCATGCCTTGACATGGATCAAAGTCCCCATAGTTCGGGTGTACAGTTTAACGTCATGCAGGACGAGGTGTTTTCATGGTCGATGCTTAATCTAAGCCCACGTGAGTCGTGCTTGGTGTGAGAAACAAGAGGCAGTGAGAACCTGATGATCATGGCGCAAGGGTGTATACATTAAGGGTGGTGAATGGGATGGAACCATCATGAGGATGACAATGGTTTCGGGCTTGATCCTCGAAGAGGCTTCCTACGTATCCCCATGGTAGGGAATCAAAGTCCACATAGTTCTTCTGATGACGACTTACCATCGATTGGGGGTTTCAATGGATTACCTTTGGATTGGGTCACAATAGCTTACCGATGGATACGGATGTCAACGACTTACCACTAAAAGGGGTTGCAACGGTTTACCGCTCGATAAGGATGTCAACGACTTACCGCTGAATGGGGTCGCAACGACTTACTGCTGGATAAGGATGTCAAGGGATTACCAAAGAATGGGGTCGCAACGGCTTCCCACTGGATAAGGATGTCAATGGATTACCGCTGAATGGGGTCGCAACGACATACCACTGGATAAGGATGTCAACGGCTTACCACTGAATGGGGTCGCAACGGCTTACCGCTGGATAAGGATGTCAATGGCTTACTGCTGAATGGGATCACAATGGCTTACCGCTGGATAAGGATGTCAAAGGATTACCTCTGATTGGAATAAAAATGGTCACAACGGCTTACTGTTGAAAGAGGTGATGATGGCATACCACTGAATGGAGTGAAAAAAGTGGATGGGGCTTACGCAAGGAAGCTGCTCGGGTGCCGCTATGGAGCGGTAATGGTGAAAGGGGCTTACGTGAGAGAGCTACCAGGGTGCTGCTATGGAGCGATAATGGTTAACGGGGCTTACGCGAGACAGTTTCTTGGGTGACGCTATGGAGCGGAAATGGTGAACGAGGCTTACGTGAGAGATTTGCCTAGGTGTCGCTATGGAGCGACAATGGTGAATGGGGCTTATGCGAGAAAGCTTCCCATGATGTCTTCCTTGTTTCTGGCCATGAGGGCATCCCAACCCATTGGTGAATTGAGGCCTTCACCTATGCACTGGTGCAAAAGAGGGATAATTCCAAGGGGCGTTGGAATCATTCTACTGTATTCATGGCATTAGGCGTCTTATGCTTGGAGCATAAGGCATCTCTTGTTTTAGTTCAATAGGCATCCTATGATTGGCATATATGGTGTAATACAGTTTATAGTCTCATAGATAGTACTATTAGCATCTGATGATTGGAGCATAAGGCATCTCTTATTTGGAGAAAGAGGCATCCTATGTTAGGAACATAGAGATTAATACAGTTTAAAGTCATGTAGATAGGACTGTTGGCATCTTACGCTAGGAGCATAAGGCATCTCTTATATTGGGTAAGAGGCATCCTATATTTGTTATATAGGGATCACTACAGTTTATAATCATGTAGATAGGACTATTGGAATCTTATTCTTAGAGCATAAGGCATATCTTTTTTGGAGTAAGAGGAATCATATATTTTTTATATAGGGATCACTACAATTTATAGTCATGTAGAGAGGACTATTGGCATCTCATGCTTAGAGCATAAGGCATCTCTTGTTTGGGGAAAGAGGAATCCAATGAATTGAACATAGGGAGAACTAAAGTTTATAGTCATGTAGAAAGGACTGGTGGCATAAGGTGCATGGGAATGGATGGTGTTGGGTCTTACGCGAGGGTGGCCCTTTCTGGTTCAACCTGGCATATGAGCCAAGTGATAGGATTTGGAGGAGTTTCCGGAGGAATGGTTCGACTCAAGGTACTCAGGGAATTGATGATGGGAATATTAACTCACAACATGGGAATGAAACCAAGAGGAATATGTCGACTCAAGGTGTTTCATGGTGTGTGGAGGAGTATCTCAAATCATGGTATTCTATAGGCGGAATGTGGGTGTGGATAAGGGCCCAATGGAAAATCCCGACATCCCTTGCCTGAAAAGTTCGCGGTGTGACTCTCCATTTTTCATGGGGGTCTGTGACAGTAGCGAAAGGACCAGGACCGTAGCTTGGCAATGACCCCGAGCGGGGGTGTGGGGGCACAGACCCCACGGTATGGACCAGTGGGCATGAAGGATAGGTCTTAGAGAAGTAGCTTCGTGGAGAAAAGGGGCTCGGAGGGCATGGGGTCTCGCGGAGCATGGCATCGCGGAGCATAGACTCGCGGAGCAGCATCGCAGAGCATGGACTCGTGGAGCATCATCACGGAGCATGGACTCGAGGAGCATGGTCTCGCGGAGCATAGGCTCACGGAGCAGTAATGCAAAAGAATCTTATTGCGGAGCATGGACTCGCGAATCAACAACATGAAGGAAGCTTCTTGTGGAGCATGGCTTCGCGGAGCCGCTTCACGAAGGAAAGCGGAGCTCCGTGAACCGGGAGCGAAGTCATTGTCCAAGGGGCGAAGTGGCCATCTGGAGAAGGGGGGGGGGTGAACCGAGTATTTATAAGAAAGGGGTTCCATGAAGCAAATCTCACTCAATGCGAAGACGGATCTTGATCCGTGGCAGATCGCGGACGTCAAATGTGGTCGCGGAGCATCCCACCACCTTGCTTCGCGACGGGTCTTCGCGGCACATCACGAATGTCGAACATGGTCGTAGAGTGTCCTACCTCCTTACTTTGCGGCAGGTCTTTGCAGCGCATCTCAATCATCAAATAGGTTCATGGAGCATCCCACCTCCTTGCTTCATGGTGATGCTCTGCACTCACAGAGGAGGCTTCGCGAACGGGCTTCGCGAACCAGTTTTCCATCCCAACTTCAAATGTACATAACTCATAATCCATAACTCCGTTCGGGCCCTACGACCTACCAAATAGAAGTTTTTAAAATGGACTACGATTGTGGATCATGTATGGAAGCATTTTGAAAATTTTAGGGATTCGTTTTCCTGTTCCAACAATGTCGAAATGATTCAATGGTGAATTTTTCATAATTTTCTGAGATAGTCAAATTTTTGGGTAAAAATTAAATACCATTTAAATATATAATCTGCTTTATGACATCATAATGACACAATATAGATGTAATAAAATACTATAAACATTTTTTTCAGCCAATATATTCCTTACCATTAAAATAATGTAATTTTGGGTTTTTTTTATTTATTTTACAAAGCTTTTGTGGACCCTCTAAGACTTATAAAACATTTTTTCTTTTAAATTGTTTTACTTGAGAGTGTGACTCACCTCCACATAAGCAACCCAATTATTTTAAGAATTTAGGACATTTTATTTATAAAATATTGTTTTCCACTCCCCTTTTTAAAAACCCATGGGCAAAAACGATGGGCTGGTTTGTGGTATTGATTAGTTTAATGTGAGGTGTCCCAAACCTAAATAATAAAGAATTCCCTCTCCTTTCCTATATAAACCCACCCAAGCATCCACTTACTCATCACTCAAAGACTTTTGAGACAAAAACCCTCCCTCCTTTCTCTATAATCTTCCCAAGGTGCCCCAATCTCCCAAGAAGCCTCTTTCAAGCCTCTCCCAAGCCTTTGGGATCATAATTTAAACTAAGGGATTTCTTCCTCTCTCTTTTTTGTACAATTTTATTTAAGTTGTTATGCCCTTTTTTGTTCAATTAAAATGTTGGGGTATGATTTCCCACCTCCCCTATACTTATCTATTTATGTTTGTATGATGGTATACCCCTTTCTCTCTCATTAATTCCTCCCATGTACACCTGTTAGCATGCAGAAATTCCGTGAGGGATTTCTCTCTCCTCTTTTACATCAAAGTAATTCTTTTGTATTATGCATCTAAATTCCATTACGTTTGTTGGGACATGTATCTATATGAACCCCTTACTGCCCATTTCATGTACATATGATGAGACACCCATTTCTATCTCATCAACCATTTTCTTGAATCCTTATGTCACACCGTTATCCTGCCGAAATTGCACTACATTTTTCCAATCCAAGATCATTGTGTAGTGAATACCGTACCAATGTCTCTATCAAGGGTATTCAACTTTATGAAAATATACATATTGAATGGTACTTTCATGTATTTTTTCCACATTAATTAATCGTGGAATAACTTATTATGTTGATTTATTCCATGTTATATGATCCATGTGGCACACTTATGCATGAAATGAAATGTTTAAGAAGGGTGAACCCTAATAGCGCTCCAATGCATTGGGTAAAATATAGTATTATGATACATCATGTACAATGAGCATTTACTCATGATAATTCAAGTTCAATGAGGGTTTACTTGTGCTTCATGTGCAATTAGGGTTTACTCATGCTTCATGTGCAATGAGCCTTGGCTCATGCTAATTCCATGTTAAGTGCTGTTGCCACATTTCCATGTTATGACTATCATGATTTATCATGCCTTTATGTTCATGTTTCTATTATGCTTCATTGATATTACTATTGTCTAATATGTATTATATTCCTCATGTTATTCCTTGTTTATCCCCTTACTGGGCTTTATAGCTCACCCTTTTCTTATGCATGTCCTCAGGTTATCCCATGCAATGCTAAGTACGAGGGAATGTAGTGGTCATGTAAAAGAATTTTTCAATAAAGATGTTGTATTTCATGTTTTAAGTTGTTATGTAATGATCCTAAGACCCAAATACACTAGACCTATCGATCTTCTATGTTGTAACAAATGAAGGTTTTATGTAATAAATCATGTTTAAGTATGAAATAAAGAGTAGGGTTGTCATAGTTGGTATCAGAGGATAGGTTTAGTTATTTTTGGGATTAAGATTAGAAAACCCTAATGAAGAATTAGAGATAAGAATAAGTATAATAAAAACATCCCAAATTATTGGTGAGTATTGAGTAAGTGGTTTATCAAGAATATACACCCTTGTTTGGATACGAGCAGGTAGAGGTGGCTCTGACACAGATGTATCTCAGGGTGAAAACCCCAACAAGGAGTTTCAGGATTGACCTAGGGTATCCTAGTACATGATAATGGGTCTTTCTGCACTCTTGGTTATGAAACTCATGGGGGATATGAATTGGTAAATTCACAAGCTTAGTATGAACCATTATTAAGGGAATTAAAAAAAATTCCCTTAAGAATATTTGTTAGAAAGTAGATCATGAATAGCATAGATTAAAGCCTATGGACTCATAGTTTAAGGAAATAAAAGTTATTTATAAGTCAGTAGTTTTGTCCTTGGATTACCCTTTATGTGTTACCCCTAACTTTCCTTTTATTTCATCTAATGGATGGTAATAAGAGGACTCAGGTTAAAAACCGATGTGAAGATCAATGTGATGACTGTGCTATTGAGATGACCAATCCGATGGGACTGGGAATCGTGAACTTTGTCATGGTTCTCTCTCAGTTAATTCAAGATTTGAATAGAAACATGGGTCAAGAGGAACGTTTAACCCCCCCCCCCCCAAGAATGAATAAGTCGCTATTGAGAGCTTCATGTGACAAAGGCCTCCTACTTTTAATGGATCATCTGATCCCTCAATCTCCAAACAATGGATCAACTCCATTGAAAAGATCTTCTCTATCCTTTAATGTTCCAAACAAAAGAAGGTTCTTATGGCTACTTATCGTATGGAAGGTGAAGCCGATCAATGGTGGACGTTGATCAAAAATATGAAGCCTGAGGAAGAGGTCGAAGCATTGGAATGGAAGGATTTATAGAAGATGTTTTTTGATAAATATTTTATGTGCACCCTCCGACTTAAGATGGAAAGGGAACTCCTTGACTTTAAGAAAAAATATGACAAATCAGTCAGAGCGTACGAGGAAAGCTTCACAAGGCTTGTACGATAAGCCTCCAGCTTTGTCGTTGTCACAACGCAAACCTACCGGTCTCGAGCCGCAACTAGCCCAAGCCCGCCTCCATAGGCCAGAGGCTGGTGACAAGCGCCAAAGGTGTAACAATCTCAGGGAGGAATTTACCTAAGTACCTGTACACACAGAGAACCCACTCAATGAAGAAGTGCCAAGTAAAAAGGAAAACAAAGTACAAACAACTATAACCTAGACTCTGCCATGCATCAAATTCTAAAACAGAACAAGTAAAGTGCTGAAAAGTAGACTGACCAGTAAACTGAACAAAAAAGGGAAAAACACATGCCCAACTAGAAAGGTGGCATAACCTGGAAATAGGTAAAATAAAGTAAATAGCTGGTGAGGCTCACACATAAAAATACTACTACGACCACTGAACGCAGCCCAAGATCCTGTGTCCTCTACGCTCCTCCATAGTCTCAATCGACCTGTCCGTCATCTGCAAGGGCACACCAAGTGCGGGCAAAGCCCAAGCAGGGGTGAGTATAAATATACTCATTAGGATGCCCTGAAAGCTTGAGGGAGCAACAAAAGAGGTACTAAAACGGTGAACAGTAGACAGAACAAAGAACAGTGTAAGAGTACAATAGAGAGAGTGCAGCTCAACCCAAAAAAAGAAAGAAGGTAGAGTCGTCCAATTCAAGAGGAGCTATAAACGGAAAGCACGTGGCATACCTCGTGCTTCGTCACCCCTCCCAGAAGGATAGTAACCTAACCCAAGGAGTGGGACAAAAGTAGTGTGTATATATATATATGCTCAACAAGAAACCCGAATGAGTGTGTAAGGGGATCTCTATCTCCAAGCTCAGCACATGAAAAGTCACCAACGGTTCTAAGGGTATCCATCACTGATGCCCAAATGCCCCGAATGTCAAAGCTGTCTCATCGCTGAACCGTACAACCAAGGGTCCCGCTCCGGTAATCATGGATAAAAGTCACTAACTAGCCTCATAGAAAGGTTTGAGTCTGAAAGAAGTCGTCAGGTAACCCACCGCCCAGCATAGCTGGCGGGTAAACCCTAAGAGGTTGTCAGGTGGCCCACTACCCAGCCCCGCTGGAGGGTAAAATCTAAGTTCAATGGGTAACCCACTGCCCAGCCCCACTGGAGGGTAAACCCAAAGGTCAATGGGTAACCTTGTTCCCAACCCCGTTGGAGGGTAAACCCTAAGGTCAATGGGTAACCCACTGACCAGCCCTGATGGAGGGTAAACCCTAAGGTCAACACGTAACTCACTGCCCAGCCCCGCTGGAGGGTAAACCCTAAGGTCAACGAGTAACCCACTGCCTAGCCCCACTGGAGGGTAAAACTGAAACTGGTTTTATAACTCCGCACTACCCGTGCCATCCCTAGTTGTCACTAACATCACAACCGTGTGTTGGTTCGGAGTTCATCAAAGGGAACTCTAACCAACGCCCTTTCATGTTTCCACATTTAATGAGATATTGAATGAGGCCCCACACACCCAAACAAATTACACCATTGGAATACTCGCAGAAAAACACGCGAGATAAACTATTTACTCACTTGAAACGGACTCCCGACAAAGAAGTTATTCAACACCGCTTTATGCCCATACGGCGTCTCGTGGCGCCCACACCTCGGTCCCAAAACACGTCACGCAGATCATGCCATTGAGTTACTTGCAGATAACCACGAGGCTTATGCTATTCATTTACCCTAAATGGACTTATGAAGCATAAGTCGTAAAAACGCATCATACATCCGAAAGCCACCTCGTGGGGCCCACGCTTCGGGCCCGAAATTAGGCGGGCAGATTACGCCATCACAAACCCCACAGAAGAACACTTAGAAACGAGTGCTAAAACACCCCAAATGGATGTCGGGTGAAAAAGTGGCGTTTCACCGTAAAATGTATAAACCGGGACCTGTGGGGCCCACACCTTCTCTCCAACCTGAACGCTTCAGAAAGCATCTAAAAAAAGTCCGCACGAGGACTGGAGTCACGCTTCCGCTAACGGCACGTCAATTGAACATCCCAAATAGGAGTTAGGTTCGACGCAAGAATAATTAATTAATTATTCGCATTAAGCGTTTCTTGCCACCGAGCAATGAAACCAAAGTTCTAAGGTTCCGGACCAACTTTGTAAGGACCATATCAACTCTAGGGCCACAACGCCTCTAACAGTGCATCAAACGGATGTCCGGATCGTGAATACGTCTGTTGTAAACTTTAATAATAATTTATTATTATTAACATTAAGCATTTTGGGTCACACACATTTGGGATCAGAACTAAAAAACCACTAAATCCATTTCAAGAAGTTCTTCTCGAAAAGACGAACCCACAGACGCAAACGACCTGTCAAATGGACGCACTGTTTAAAAGATGCAACCCTTTACACATAAGGGGCCCAACTGGGCCGGTCCATCCCGAATGGCCCGGTCCGGACCGCTGGCCCACGACCCAGTTGCGGGTCCGGCCCAGCTTGCCACGACCAGGTGGCCGCAGCCCACTGGTTGTGGCCCACCTGAGCACCACCAAACCAGTCGAGTCCGGTTATTCCAAACAGATCGGCCAAGCGGCCGGTGTTTTGTCCGTGCGCCGCTCCAGCAGGACCCGCCGAACGCGGGTCCTTTTCTATGCTCCCCCCTGAGGTCAGCGCCTCGGGTATTCCCCGATGACTGCAACTGTCTGAGGCCACCACTACTACTGGACGATCTCACCGCTCGACACCGGCCGCCTGTGCTACGGTTGCCTGGGCTCCCCACTCCGCCGCCACTCACTCGGCTCGTCCGCCGGACGCCGCCTACCGACGCCACACCGCCCGACACCGTCTTCCCCCTCATCGGCCGCACCCGACGCTGCCTCACCTCTTGACCGCTGGCCGCCGCACGCTGGCCAAGTACCGCCTCATCAAGGCCTCACGCTTCTGGTACAACTTCGGCTGGTTCCACTGCTACGCCACCCCAACCTCCGCCCACCGCCCCTTCCCAGATCCGGGCCTTCCGTCGGCCGCTGCGACCACTCAGGTGACCCGATTTCAAATTAGAAGGTGGATTTGGGATCCTCGAGAAGAGGCCTTCACAGTGCCTACCCCCGATCAAAAATCCATCAATGTTTTTAGCACATCCTAAAATTCAGATGACGAATGACGAAGAACACACCAAACATTGGATTTTGAATGCTCCTCATTTTTTTTTGAGGCGCGACCTCCAGCGGGGCTGGGCAGGGGTTTAAATGTTGGGGAAATATTGTCAACATGTCTCTCTCTTCCCCTCTCTCTCAACTGTTCTTCAGCGTTCTTCACCGTTCTTCAACGAATCTAGGAGCGACCTCCACCGGAACCTGGAACCTTGGCGGATCGAGGAGTGACCTCCTCATGAATGGATACGTCGGTTGCCGCACCATCACTGGACTCCTTGTCTTAAGAGCCACTCTCGAGACATGTTGAAACTATTCCCCCAAAACTCAGCCAATTCCTTTTTAGGGACGTCCGAAAAATTCCCCAAGGAATGGACCACCTTTGATACCACTTTGTCATGACCCGAACCTACTGGTCTTGAGCCGCAACTACCCCAAGCCCGCCTCCATAGGCCAGAAGATGGCGACAAGTGCCGAAGGCGTAACAATCTCGGGGAGGCCTTTGACTAAGTACCTGTAAACACACACACAACCCACTAAATGCATAAGTGCAGAGTAAAAATGAAAAAAAAAGTACAAACAACTATAACTAAACCTTGGTCATGCATCAACTTCTAAAACAGAACAAGTAAAGTGCTGAAAAGTAGACTGACAAGTAAACTGAACAAAAAAGGGAAAAACACGTGCCCAACTAGAAAGGTGCCACAACCCGACAATAGGTAAATGAAAGTAAACAGTTGGTGAGGCTCACACCTAAAAATCCTACTATGACCACTGAACGCAGCTCAAGCTTCTGTGTCCTCTACGCTCCTCCGTAGTCTCAATCGACCTGTCCGTCGTCTGTAAGGGCACACCAAGTGCGGGAAAAGCCCAAGCAGGGGTGAGTATAAAAATACTCAGTATGATTCCCCAAAAGATCGAGGGAGAAACAAATGAGGTACTAAAACGATGATCAATAGATAGAACAAAGAACAGTGTAAGAGTACAATAGAGAGAGTGTAGCTCAACCCAACAAAATAAAGGAAGTAGACTCCTCCAATACAAGAGGAGCTAGACACGGAAAGCACGTGGCATACCCCGTGCATCTTCGCCCCTCCCAGAAAGAGAGTAACTGAACCCAAGGAGTGGGGAAAAAAGTTGGGTGTATATATATATGCTCAACAAGAAACCCGAATGAGTGTGTAAGGTGATCTCTATCTCCAAGATCAGCACACGAAAATTCACCCACAGTTCTAAGGGTATCCATCATTGATGCCAAAATGTCCCACACGTCAAAGTTGTCTCATCTCTGAACCGTACAACAAAGGGTACCGCTCCGGTAATCATGGAGAAAATTCACAGACTAGCCTCAAAGAAAGGTTTGATTTCGAAAGAAGTTGTCGGGTAACCCACCGCCCAACCTAGATGGAGGGTAAACCCTAAGAGGTCTTCGAGTGGCCCACTGCCTAGCTCCGCTAGAAAGTTAACCCTAAGGTCAAAGGGTAACCCACTACCCAACCCCACTAGATGGTAAACCCTATGGTCAATGGGTAACCCACTTCCTAGCCCCACTAGAGGGTAAACCCTAAGGTCAACAGGTAACCCACTGCCCATCCCCGCTTAAGGGTAGACCCTAAAGTCAACATGTAAACCCCTGCCCAGCCCCTCTGGAGGGTAAACCCTAAGGTCAACGGGTAACCCACTGCCCAGCCTCACTGGAGGGTAAACCTGGAACTGGTCTGATAACTCCGCACTTCCCATGCCATCCCTGGGTGTCACTAACATCGCTACCGTGTGTTGGTTCAGAGTGCATCAAAGGGACCTCTGACCAACGCCCTTTCATGATTCCACATTTAATGAGATCTCTAATGAGGCTTCACACACCCAAACAGATTACACCATTGCAATCCTCGTGAAAAAACACATGAGATAGACTATTTACTCACTTGAAACGGACTCCCAACAAAGAAGTTATTCAACACTGCTTTTATGCCCATACGACATCTCGTGGGGCCCACACCTCAGTCCTGAAACACATCACATAGATCATGCCATTGTGTTCCTTGTAGATAACCACAAGTCTTAGGCTATTAATCTTCCATAAAAGGACTTATGAAGCATAAGTCGTAAAAACGCAGCATACGTCCGAAAGCCGCCTCGTGGATCCCACGCCTCGGGCACGAATTTAGGTGGGCAGATTGCGTCATCGCAATCCCCTCAGAAGAACACTCAGAAACAAGTTCTAAAACACCCAAAATGGATGTCGGGTGAAAAAGTGGCGTTTCACCGTAAAATGTGTGAACCAGGACCTATGGGATCCACACCTTATCTCCAACCCGAACGCTTTGGAAAGAATCTCAAAAAAGTCCGCACGAGGACTGGGGTCATACTGCCGCTGACGGCATGTCAATCCGACACCCAAAAAGAAGTTAGGTCCGACGCAAGAATAATTAATTAATTAAATAATTAATTAATTAAATAATTAATTAATTGTTCACATTAAGCGTTTCATGCCACCGAGCAATGAAACCAAACCGTAAAGGTTCCGAACCAACTTTTGAAGGACCATATCAACTCTAGGGCCACAACACCTCTGACGGCGCGTCAAACGGATGTTTGGCTCTCGAATACGTCCGTTATAAACTTTAATAATAATTTATTATTATTAACTTAAAGTATTTCGGGTCACCCACCTTCGGGATAAGAACTCAAAAACCCCAAAACCCATTTCAAAATGTTCGTCTCCAAGAGACGAACCCACATCCGTAGATGGCGCATCGAATGGTCGTGCCGTTTAAAAGATGCAACCCTTTACACATAAGGGGCCCAACTGGGCTAGTCCATCCCAGCCGGCCCGGTCCAGAACGTCGGCCTGTGGCCCAACTGTGAGTCCGGCCCAGCTCACTGCGGCCCGCTGGCCGCGGCCCACCTGAGCACTGCTGGACCCCTCGTTTTTGGTTCTTCCAAACCGACTAGCCAAGCGGCCAGTCTTTTGTCTGCACGCCGCTCTAGCAGGACCCGCCTAATGCGGGTCCTTGTCCTCGCTCCCCCCCGAGGTCCGTGTCTCGGGTCTTCCCCCCTGACCGTGACTGGACGAGGCCGCTACTCCCACCGGCCGAGTGCACCTCCCGAGACCGGCCACCCGCACCGCAGCCGCCTGGGCTCCCCACTCCGCTGCCGCTCGCTCAGCTTCTCCGCCGGATACCGCATACTGGCGCTGCACCACCCGATGTCGTCGTCCGCCTCACCGGCCGCACCCGACTTCGCCTCTCTACTCGACCACTGGCCGCCAGACACCGGCTGAGTGCCACCTATCTAAGGCCTCGCGCTGCCGGCACAACTCTGGCCGGTTCCACCGCTATGCCACCCCGACCTCCGGCCACCACCCCTTGCTGGAGCTGGGCCTTCCGTCGGCCGCCGCGACCACTACGGTGGCCCGATTGTAAATACAAAGGTGGATTTGGGATCCTCGGGAAGAGGCCCTCACAACGCCTACCCCCAATCGATGACCTATCGAGGTTTTTAGCGCATCTGAAAATTCGGACGATGAACGATGAAGAACACGTCGAACATAGAATTTAGAATGGGACTCAGACGATGGCCGTGTTCATTTAGCCATTGTCCAAATTCTAAAATTTTAGAATGTAAAAGGAAAATTTGATGAAATGTCAATAAATCGATGAAGGTGCGAAAATTAAACAAAAATCCTACCTCGAATCAGTCATGCGTCGTCAGTGGCATGTCCACCACACTCCTGCTTCAATCCGCCAAGGTTCTGGCGGTGGTCGCTCCTCGATTCAGTGAAGAACGGTGAAGAACGCCAAAGAAAAGTTGAGAGAGAGGGGAAAAGAGAGAAAGAGAGAGGAGAGAGAAGGGAAAATCACAACTCCAAACTCCTATTTTTCTATTTATAGAAAAATCCTCTTAGCGCGGAATCCAAAACTGTCGTGCCCTCTCATTTTATATCGCGCCTAGGAAAAACGCCCCATTATGAATTCAACAAAAGTCTCAGATTTCCATTACGAGCCTTCGTCTGAAAGTTATTCAAGAAGAACGCCAGTGATAAAAATAACTAAGTTGTCATTTCAAGATGATGATTTTTCCCCTGGGTGACTTTTCCCACAACGGTCCGGTACTGACAAAGTTTATACCCCTCCTAGGGTAAACTACATGTTCCAAGCTCAACCGTGGACTCATATTTCCGATCCTAGATTCCCTTTGAGAGTTAATTGGATTTGAGATATTAAATGAATGAATTATTAAATTAATTCATCCATTTACTTACCGCTAACGAGAGAGGGGTCAGAACATCCTACACCGACATGCTTTATGTCGCGCCTAGGGTAAACACCGCATTCCGGACCCAGCCGTGGTCTCAGATTCTTGATACGATCAACTGTTTAAGAGACATCATTTTTTCATTGTGTGAACAGTATAAACACACTTAATATTTTTGTATAATTTATTCCAGGCACACCATGCCTCAGAATCACACGCCGTCTCAGCTCCTAACTCTAGAAATATATGTAGAAATATTCCAAAGTCTTACAAGGAAAAAATAAGGTCTCTATAGTCATTAACCCTTAATGAAAGGTTGACTGCTTCTTTGGTGGGCTGAAACCTAGCCTACAGAATGTGTTGGTGATCCGTGACTTCGAGAGTTATGAGGAAATTGTCCGATTTTCCCTCAATGTTGAAATAGAGATCAGATAATCTCAGGGGTATCATTGGGATAAGAATCATAAGGTGGAATTCAATGCTTGCACTTTGATGGATAAATCCAACTGTGCTAAGAAGATCCGGCACCCCACTTGCCAAAGGTGCAGAAAGAAGCACCCTGAAAATTTCCTTAAGGGGATAAAGAAATGCTTTAGGTGTGAAAGAGAAGGGAACCTAGCTGTTAAGTGCAGATAAGAAAAACCCACGACTAAAACAGAGGAGAGGAACGCTCCGTTTGAACCTCAACGCATTTTTCATTGCTACAACTGCAAAGAACTAGGGAGTCTTACAAATCTGTTCCCTAAGACAAGGGTTTTCGTAGGCAACCAACAACCTCCAAGGCATCAAGGGAGAGTTTTTGCAATCACTACTACCGAAGTGAACCCCGACAACAAAGTGGTGACATGTACGCTAGTTATTCATTCAAGATTATCGAAAGTAATTTTTGATTTAGGTTCTATTCATTCTTTTATATCCCAAAATTTTAGTAGAACAATCCCAACACCACAAAAAATCATTGAAGTAAAGATTTCGGTGAGTACGGAAAACGAGGCAATCATTGCATTCCATGAATATAACTCCTCCCCTATCATAATCTATGGATTGAATTTCTCAAGGAACCTCTTCATTCTCCCTCTGGTAGAATTTAATGCAATTCTTGGCATTTATTGACTTTTTTATATAGAGCCAACATAAATTTCTATGAGACGAAAATAAATCTCCATGTAGCGAATTGGCCCCCCGATTTTATATAAGTGCAAGGAGGAAGATGAATATTCTTTAGCTCCATCATCTCAAGAGTGGATATTACTACCCTATGAACAAGCGTATCAGGCTCAGATGATTGAGTCTAAGGAGGCAACCATCCTTGAAGACATGCCTATTGTGAGGGAATTTGCTGAAGTGTTTCCCAAGATATTGCCTGGTCTTCCTCCTAGAATAGATGTTGAATTCTCAATTCATCTTATACCTGGGGAATTTCCAATATCCAAGACTCCATATAGAATAGCTGTTGTGGAGCTTGAGGTGCTGAAGAAACAACTACAGGAGAATCTGGATAAAGGGTTTATATGTCCAAGTGCATCACCATGGGGTGCACCAATCCTCTTCATCAAGAAGAAATATGGTTCAATGTGCCTTTGCATCAATTATCACGAGCTTAACAAAATCATGATAAAGAACAAGTATCCTCTCCCACGAATCAATTACTTGTTTGATCAGCTGTGTGGAGCACAATACTTCTCCAATGTGGATTTGCGGTCGGGATATTATAAAGTAAGGGTGAAGTAGGAAGATATCCGAAAGACTACTTTTCATACAAGATACGAGCACTATGAATTCATAGTAATGCCTTTCAGACTCACTAATACTCCAAGAATCTTCATGGACTTGATGAGTAGAGTCTTTAGGGATTACCTCAAAAAATTTGTAGTAGTATTTATAGATGATATTATGATATACTCCAAAACCAAGGAGGATCATGTGGAGAATCTAAGATCTATACTAGAGACCTTGCGGAAGGATAATCTCTATGAAAAGTACAACAAGTGTGAGTTCAGGTTGAAGGAGGTCTCATTCTTGGGACATATCATCACAATAAATAGGATATTTGTGGATCCCTCCAAAATATATGCAATTGAGGGATGTATGAGGGAAACATCGGTAACGAGTATCCATAACTTCTTGGGGTTAGATGGATATTATCGACGATTTGTGAGAAATGTCTCACGACTGTCCAACCCTCTTACCAAGCTAACTTGAAAGGGAGTAAAGTTTTCTTGGAGTGATGAATGCGAAGAAATATTCAAGGAGTTAAAAAGGAGTCTTATCACTGTGCCTATTCTCACTTTACCCACAAGTGGAGAACTTTTTGTGGTATTCAGTGATGCTTAGAAGAAGGGCCTAGGCTGTGTGTTGATGGAAAATGACAAATTCATTACCTATTCTTCAAGGTAATTGAAAGTTTATGAATAGAATTATCCAACACATGATTTGGAGTTGGTTGTGGTTATCTTTGCTTTAAAAATTTGGTGGCACTATCTCTTTGGGGAGAAGTGTGAAATATATACGGACCAAAAAATCCTCAAGAATATATTCACACAGAAAGAGTTAAACATGTGCCAACGAAGATGGTTAGAGCTGATCAAAGACTATGACTGCTCAATCCATTACCGCCCTGGGAAAGAGAACAAGGTGTAAGATGATCTAAGTAGAAAGGACCCAACAATTATATCATTTATGAGAATTGAGAAGGACCTAATCTTCTTATATTTTATGAATATGGACATGGGAATCATAATGAGGGGAACATCATCAATCCTTTCACAAATTATTGCTCAATCATCTCTTTTTGAAAGGTTAAAGGATGCTCAAAAGGATGATATAGGAATTCAGAAGAAAGTAGAAGATATCAGAAGAGGTAAATCCTTGGAGTTCAATGTTAATGAAGAATCAATTGTGAGATTTGGGAAAATACTATGTGTTCTGTAAAGTTCAGAGCTGAAGAAGGAACTTTTGGATGATGCACATAGTTCAAATTTCTCTATTCACACAGGAAACACAAAGATGTATTGAGATCTCTGAGAGAATTATTGGTGGGATAATATGAATTAGGATATCACTGAGTATAAATCAATGTTCATGGTGTGTCATCAAGTGAAGGCAGATAGGCAGAAGTCTAATTGGATGATGCAACCATTTCCCATACCATCATGGAAATGGGAGAACATCACCATGGAATTTGTCATCGGAATTCCAAAGACTTACAAAGGAAACAATCTTATCTGGGTTGTTGTGGATCTTATTACAAAGTCTTCACACTTCATTGAAATTTGGGAGGATTTATCCTTGGATCAGATGGAACAGATATATACCAGGGAAGTAGTAAGGCTGCATGGAGTACTGCTATCTATTGTATCTGATCGAGATCCAAGATTCACCTATAAGTTTTGTAAGAGTCTTCAACATGCCCTAGATACTGATCTGAACTTCAGTAAGGCTTATCATCCTCAAACTAATGGACAATCCAAGCGGACCATCCAAACACTTGAGGACATGTTAAGAGCGTGTTTTATGACTTTAAAGGAAGGTGGGACCAACATCTTCCACTTATTGAATTATACTACAATAACATTTTCCACTCGAGTATCCAAATGACTCCTTATAAAGCCCTATATGGGAAGAGGTGAAGAACACTGACATGTTGGATGAAGTCAGTGAGAGTAAGCTTCTAGGACCAGAAATGGTCGAAGAAATGGTGGAGAAGGTGAAAACTATTCAACAGCATATAAAGGAAGCCCAGAGTCGACATAAGAGTTATGCAGATAACCGTCGACGTGAACTTGAGTTTAATATTGTAGAAATAGTATTTCTATGCATATCTCCATGGGATAAGGTCATGAGGTTTGGAATGAAAGGGAAGTTAAGTCCTAGGTACATTGGCCCCTTCGAGATTCTTGATCTTGTTGGGGCTGTGTCCTATCGACTAGAACTTCCACCTAACATGGCCAAAGTACATGATGTCTTTCATGTATCCCTCTTATGGAAGTACATACCAAACCCTTCACATATACTCTATTCAGAGGTAGTACAACTAAAGTATGATCTTTCTTATGAGGAGCAACCAGTGAAGATCTTAGATCCTAGAGAAAAAGTTCTATGAAATAAGACAATTCCCCTCATCAAGGTCTTATGGTGAAACCACAAGTTTGAAGAAGAAACATGGGAATAATATGAAGTTATGAAGTAAGGTTACCCGCATCTATTTTAGTGTGGGAAAAAGAAATTTCAAGGGTGATATTTCTTAAGGGGGGAAGATTGTAATGACCCAAACATTCATTAATGGAAATTACTCTTGATCTAATTAAATGTCTTATTATGGTTATATAAAATGTGGTCTTCATTGGTTTTATGTTTTTGAATTTTAAAATACTATTAAGAATTGTGACCATTTCTAATATAGCCATTGAACAGTGGTCACCTGATTAGTATAAATATAGGGCTTTAAAAAATCCAATTTACTCAGACAAAGGAAGTGATGGCCTCATCCAGTAGACTTTCCCTGCACAAAGCCCATTTATCGAAGATCAGAAAGGAGGTGGCATCATTGGGATTCACTCTTGACCAAGTCTAAGCTGAGCTTGAACACGTTAAGCTTGAGCGGAACTGACTATGGGAGAAGTGGAAGTTAATAGAGATTACCACTCGAGCAATGTTATTCGAGCCACCCCAAGAGTCTTTCACCATCACACACCTTACCCTTCGGTATTATGCGGATGTTATAAGGGGTTATGTAACAAGACATTAGCACTATGATTATGTGCATTATTTTTGTATATAATATACATTCATTTTATTATTGTTACTTTGTAAATAGTTTTTAAATCACAAATAGTATTTTTAGATAATATTCAACTAAGAAATCTATTTTGATGAATTAATGGATTTTTTAATTAAATATTATTTTAACAAAATTTTATTATTATATTAATTTTTATTAAATATAAATTATTGTATTATTTTATGAATGTAATTGTAATTTTTATTAAGGTTTGAAAGCTGTTTTTGTCAAACCCCATGAATTTTTGATAAATGTCGGTTTTTATTTTAAAAGTAAAAATTCAAATATTTAGAAAATTATTTAGATAAAATGAATAATATTTTTGGAATCAGGATGTCAAAATTATTCAATGGTGAATTTTTCAAAATTTTCTGAGATAGTCGAATTTTTGGGTAAAAATTAAATACAGTTTAAATATATAATGTGATTTATGACATCATAAGGACACAATAGTGATGTAATAAAATACTATAAACATTATTTTCAGCCAATATATGCTTCACCATTAAAATAATGTGATTTTGGGTTTGTTTGATTTATTTTACAAAGATTTTGTGGACCCTCCAAGACTTATACAACATTTTTTCTTTTTAAATTTTTTTCCTTGAGAGTGTGACTCACCTCCAAATAAGAAACCCTATTATTTTAAGAAGTTAAGACATTGGCCTTATAAAATATTGTTTTCCACTCCCGTTTTTCAAAACCCATGGGCAAAAACCATGGGCTGGTTTATGGTATGGATTTTTTTAATGTGATGTGTCCCAAAACTAAATAATAAAGAATTCCCTCTCCTTTCCTATATAAACCCACCCAAGATCCCACTTACTCTTCACTAAAAGCCTTTGGAGTTCGAAAAAACCCTGAACTACTCTCGCTTAAATCCCCCCAAGCTCCCAAGAAGCCTCTTTCAAGCCTCTCCAAAGCCTTTGGGATCACACTTCCAAGTAAGGGATTTCTTCGTTTCTCTTTTTTGTCCAATTTTAATTAAGTTGTTATGCATTTTTTTTTCAATTACAATGTTGGGGTATGATTTCTCACCTCCCCCATGCTTATATGTTTATGTTTGGATGATGTTAGACCCCTTTCTTGCTCATTATTTCCTCCCATGTACACCCGTTACCATGCCGAAATTCCGTGAGGGATTTTTCTCTCCTCTTTTACATACAAGTAATTATTTTGTATTATGAATCTAAATTCCATTAGATTTGTTGGGACATGTATCTATATGACCCCATTACTTCCCATTTCATGTACATATGACGATACACCCATTTCTATCTCATCAACCATTTTTTGAATCCTTATGTCACGCCTTTATGCTGCCAAAATTGCACAACATTTTTCCAAGCCAAGATCATTGTATAGTGAATACGGTACCCATGTCTCTATCAAGGGTATTCAACTGTATGCACATACACATATTTAATTGTACTTTCATGTATTTATTCCAAATTAATTAATCTTGGAATAACTTATGATGTTTATTGATTCCATGTTATAAGATCCATGTGATACACTTATGCATGAAATGAAATGTTTAAGAAGGGTGCGCCCTAATAGCGATCCAATGAATTGGGTAAAGTATAATACCATGATACATAATGTGTAATGAGTGTTTACTCATTCTAATTCAAGTGAAAATAGGGTTTACTCGTGCTTCATGTGCAATAAGGGTTTACTCATGCTCCAAGTGCAGTGAGCCTTGGCTTATGCTAATTCCATGTTAAATGTTGTTTCCGCATCTCTATGTTATGATTAACATGCTCTATCATGCCTTTATGTTCATGTTTCTCTTATGATTAATTGATATTCCTATTGTTTAACATGTATTATATTCCTCATTTTATTCCTTTTTTATTCCCTTACTGGGATTTCTAGCTCACCCTTTTCTTATGAATGTCCTCAGGTTATCACATGCAATGATAAGTACGAGGGAATGTAGTGGTCATGTAAAGGAAGTTTTCAATAAAGATGTTCTATTTCACGTTTTAAGTTGTTATGTAATGATCTTAATCCATAAAGACACTAGACCTCTTGATCTTTTTTATTGTAACAAGTGAAGGTTTTATGTCATAAATCATGTTTAAGTATGAAATAAAGAGAAGGGTTGTCATAATGTTGCTGCTAATCAAGATGATACCCAACTTATGTGGATGAAGACCCAATTAGAAAATTTAATTGTTGTAGTAAGGTTACCATTTCTCTTGGGTTGTGATAATCAAAGTTCAATAAACCTCACCATGAATCCTCTACAACAATCTAATTCCAGACATATTGATATCAAATATCATTTCATCAAAGAGCATGTGGAGAAAAATGAACAGAAGTTGGAATATGTTCCAACATCCGGACATGTTGCTGAAATTTTTACAGAACCATTACTGAAGGAATATTTTTATAAATCTAGGTTTAATATGGGTGCCCAACCACTTTCTCATCAAGGTAGAGGTATGTGTTTTTGTACCCTCTCTCATATTACCTTTGGATAGTGTTTTCATGTAACATCCCATTACCAATATGATAGGTATGTCTTAAACCCTATCATTGTATTCCCCTTTTAATTAACTGGATAGGGTTGAGGATTAATTGGGAGTATACCTGTAATAGTGAAGTTAGATATTTTTTGGACTCTCTTATTTAACTAACCTTCTATTTAGTCTATAGGAGGGTTACACGCCGTGTAACTAGGTTACACAACGTGTAAGAATGTCTGGATAGAAGTCATGAAAGGATTCATGCTATGAAGGGTACAACATGTGAGGAGAATTTAAAATATATGAATGAATTAAATACCAGTTTTTAATTTGGAGTGTTGGTTTTTAATGCAAGGCGGCAAATTTTTCGGTAGTTTTGGAAATTAGCTATTTCACAATGTGTATTGGTGTTCCACATTTTGTAATACCCTAACTTTAGTTTTTGAATTGGTAGTACAACTGATATCATCTTTTCTCCTCCACTCTAGTTTCATCTCCCTCAACCCAGAGCCTTTCCCAGGTGATCTTGGAGCCCTCCAACCCTCCCCAATCCTTTCATTCGGCGTTCGATTATCATAGCACTTATGATGTGATTCCCAGGTAAGAATTATTCTTCATTATTCATCTTTATCTCTCTATCATCCTTTATGATTTCAATATATCAACCTAAAATTTTTGGATATATATTTTATGATGTTGGATCTCATCTCTAGGTTGTGTTTTAAGTCTTCTACACCTTCGTTCTTGTCGACAGGTGCCGTTGCGATTGTTGTGCTTTAGGAAAAGGGTAGGTGATTCCATTCTGTTTAGAAAAATTGATTAACTTTGAATTTTCTTAATTTACTTCAACTATTTATTTAAATTAAATTACTCAAACAATCTTTCAACTGATTTTTAAAAACCCAAATTCTAGTGAATTAGGAGACTTGAAATGGTTTTGGCATGAAAATTTGGGAAACCCCCAATTCCATTGAATTGTGGTGTGTTTATGTAAATCAGTTGATTTAAATTATTTAATTTAAATTTTAGATTTTATAGAAACTATTTCAATTAAATAGTGGAAATGAATTGTGAAATTGGTGGAATTTGTTTTTAATGGATCTAAACTTGAGAAAATGGATAAAAATGTTATGATAGAAACCCAGTGGATTTATCTTGTGGAAAATACATGTTTTTGATTAACAACTATTTTGTTTTTAAATAGAAAATTGGAATTTAAAATGGGGGAATGGGATTTAATTTTATTTTAACTAGTCTTAAAATAAATTTCCCATCATTGATTGTGTAATAGAACATGCATGCCTTAGGTCGTTTTCAAGTTATTTTGACACACTCTATGATATTATAATATATTAAAACATACATGCAGGGGGTCACATCCCTGATGTAATGGTGATGAATATTCTTTGGATAGTGTTAGAGTGACGTGTGTATACACATATTTAAAAGATCACTAAGAGAGTGTGGAGTCTGTTAGCCTCAAACATTCATTCCTATTTGGAATATGACCATGTTGCTCTCTTTTTTTATATTCGAGATATAAATATATTCATATTTTTTGTAACTTATTTACATGCCTTGTTAATTTATATAAACTGTTTTATATAATTTTTTTTATTTAATCCATTATTTTATAAATATTCCATCACTTGTAATTCCTTCACATAATTTATTTTTCCATCAGTTGAATTATATTGCATGATTCATTTATATATTCTTTAAAATTATAAACCTATTTATTTTAAAATTGAAAGCTTTCCTTTAGTTAATCTATTATTTGAATAGATTATGGAATCCTTGGTGAGACCCTACTAGGATATTAATCTCACACCCTACCCGTGCCTTCAGTTGTATGTAGATTATCTCCTTCTAGGTTTAAGAAAGGGGAAATGATCTCTTAGAGGTGGATCCAGCTGTTGAACCTAGGATGTGGTGATCTGTGTCCTTAATAACTTGGGGTGTTTTCCTCTATTTTGGTACTTGGGTTTTAGTAATTTGATATTTAATTACTTGTTGAATTATGTTACAATATTCCGATTGGAGTTTCTTTTATTATAAAAACTATCTTGTTTCTTTTTCTTCTGATATGTTTTGATGAAAATTCATTCCCACTTGCATGTTGTACAATTCTAGGTTCTAGTCTATGAATTGTGGGGATTGAGAATTACCTTTAGGATATGTTAGGTCTAGATTTTTTATCAGGTTACTAGGGTACCTAGTCTAGTTTGTGAAAAATTGGTATCAAATAAGGTAGAGATTTTTTCGTAAAGTTAGTATGAATTTGTGAAATCTTGTTGGTACTTAGAAGTTAGTTGCGATTGAGTTCCTAGCCACATCTCACTGTAGTAAACATTAATTCACTTGGGGTGCTTAGGGAAAGGCATATTTCAGATTAGTTCTATAATTTTCCCTATTTTGATTTGGATAGAGTGAAATCGAAATCCGGTTGTTCTATATGTTGCGATTAATTTCCCTTATTGCTTAGTTTGAGTGTTAATATGATGTACTCCTTGTTGTTTGCTGATGTTGTGTTGTATCATTCCTCTAAGAAGGCATATAAATTAGACCATGATGAATCTACCACTAAGCTGAAATGAGTGAATCCTCCAATGAACCCAAATCTAATTGACGTGATTGTATGTACTGTCCAAGCTATGAGACAAGCATCACCTCTAGTCCTTATTTAGGATCCATCTATGAATACTTAGGGGAATGTTTTTAAAAATCATTCTCAAGAGTTCCTTTTCTATAAGAAACTAGTTTTCAAAGTCTGCAATGATCCTCAACATGCTAAGGAAGGTTTGGGAAAGATAGAACATACGTTTGAGTTCTTGGAGAAATTGGAAGAGCTCAAGGTGAAGTATACCACCTTCATGTTGGAAGGGATGAGTAGGAAATGGTGGGACATGATGTAGGTGACAATGAAACACGAGGTATTAGATTGGAACTAATTTAAGGCTCTTTTCACTAACAAGTTCTTTCTAGAGTATATGGTTTTGGCCAAGGATGTGGTGTTTTTCTAGTTTGAGTAGGCTGATAGATCCGTGACTTAGTATTCAAACTGCTTTGTTGATCTTGTGCGGTTTTCACATGAGATTGTATCTAATGAGAGGATGAAGGCTCAATGGTTCAAGTTGCGAATTATGTCAGATATCCATTCTAAGGTTTTCTTTATGAAGCATCCCACTTATTCTAATGTGATGTACAGGGCGATGCTGGTTGATATGGACCTAGATGGAAAGGTAGGGTTGACGGGAGTTCCTTTTTCTCTTCATGATAGTCTGAGTTTCTTCAAGTTAAAGCAGAAGAATGATGATTATCATAGTATTTCATTATAGAAGGATCATTGTTGGCCTCCTATAGCTCCCTGAGTAAGTCCTTTTATTTGATTTTGGTGTGGAAAGACATGACATTCTAAGATGGGTTTCACGAAGGTGCCCAAGAACTGTAGATCCTGTAGACATTCAATCTAATTAAAATGATTCTTCCATAACATTTATACTCTGCATAGTAGAACAAGATCATCATATCCTCCTAAAAATATGGGTTAATCATAAGATTCACGTATAAAAGGTTACCATCCATATGCATCTGGAATAAAGCTACTTCACGCAGTGGAAGAGTCTCAAGATGAAGTAGAAATAGGTCCAACAATTGTGAGAGGTAAAATTACAATAGATTTATCATTAATAACTACTGTATTTGATACTGGTGCATCTCAGTGATTTATTTTAACCCGTATTGTCAACATGTATAATCTTTCTATGGAGATTTTATCTTGTTTAGTGGATATTACCACACCCCTTTGGTACAAATAGACAGCGCGGTCTTCGTAGTCCTGATTGTGTCTTATCTTTATTAGATGTTGAGATGGCTTGGATTTTTTTGGTCATTTTCATGAAATATTTTTATGTCATATTCAGGATGGATTGAATCATTGATAATAAAACCCATATTAATTTTTATCTTCGGCGGTTCTACTTTACTAAACCCAATGGTGTGTATCTTATCTTTCAAAAAGATTTGGGATCTAAGGTCAAATAGATATTGAACTTCTTATCCAATGTAGGAAAATGTAATATCAGTGTTTTATTTTTAATCTAGAGTGGGAATCTTTGAAGGTGATCTCCCTCTAGTTTTCATCAAGTTTCCTAACATGTTTCCATCCAATTTCTATGGTCTACCACCAGTAAGGGAGGTTGATTTTTTTATTGAATTAATGATTGGTAATCAAAAAGCTTCAATTCTTTCTTATCAAATGTATACAACTAAAATGAAAGATATGAAGTCCTAGTTGGAAGATCTTCTTGAGAAAGGATTTATATGACTGAGTGTGTCACTTTGGGTGGCACCAGTTCTCTTCGTTAAGAAGGTTGATGGTTCTATTTTCTTATGTATTGATTACCAAAAGCTCAATTGAGTTACAGTGAAGAAAAAGTTTCCATTTCCATGAATTGATGATATTTTTGATCCTTTGAAAGGTGTTAAGTGGTTTTCAAAGATCGAACTTCAATTTGGTTACCATCAATTGAGGATAAAAGATTACGACATTTATAAAACCACCTTTCATAGGATGTTTAATCATTATGAGTTCCTTGTTATTTCCTTTGATTTAAAAAATTCTCATTTAGTTTTCATGTATTTAATGAATAGGATTTTCCATGAGTATCTGGATACCTTTGTGGTAGACTTTGTGGATGATATCCTTAATTACTATAAATCCGAGGAGGATCATGTGCTTTATCTGAGGATAGTTCTGAGTCTATCGAGAAATCACCAGATTTACTCTATATTCTAAAAGTATGATTTCTGGATTCAGGAAGTGAAATTATTGGGACATGTGTTGTCTGAATAGGGTATAATAGTTGATCCTAATAAGGTAAAAGTTGTTATGACTTGGGATAAATAATGAAATTTCTTTGAGATTCAAAGCATCTTAGGATTTATAAGATACTATCACCAGTTCATGAAGGACTTCTCAAAGATTTATTCTATTATTACTACTCCAACTTGGAAGGGGGTGAAGTTTTCTTGGAATGATAAATTTCAGAGTTCTTTTTTTCAAGTGAAATGCCTTTTGACTGTTGCATTGGTGTTAAATCTTCCAAAGGACCGATAGGGCTATGTGGTCTTTTTTGATGCATCAAGTTCAGGATTGGGTTGCATTCTCATACAGGGTGATCATATAGTTGCTTATAAATCTTGTTAGCTTAGACTACTTGAGAATAATTATCATACCAATGAAATTGAACTTGATTTTGTGGTGCACGCACTTAAGAGTTGGTGGAACAACCTCTTTAGTGAAAGGTTTACTCTATATTAAGAATACAAAATCTTAAACTATATCTTCTCTAAAAAAGATTTGAATCTCTTCCATATTAATTGGGTGGATTACCTATAATATTTCGACATTGAAATTTTTTATACCTTGGGAAGAGGTAATGTCATTGTGGATGCATTGAGCAAGAAACTTCCAACCCATGTAGTGAAAGAGTCTTTAAAAGAGTGGAATTTGATGGCTCTCTTTGCACAGTTGCATATTAGAGTTTAGGAGGAAGGGGATAAAGTTTATTTATCCAGTGTCCAGTTGAAATATACTCTTCTCAAGATGATTCTTCAGGATCAAGAGTTAGATGATGAATTCCATGGAATTATAGACTCTCTTTATAGTGTATATATATTTTCTTAGAGTTCATTCTCTAAAGAGGGTGTTCTATGCTATCGAGATCACTTCATTGTACTATTTGAGGCAAGGAAGGCTGTAATGGGGGATTGTAATAATTTAAAGTGGGTTGTGCACCAAAGAGACACAGAGATGTTATATGACATGATATGGAATTTCTGGTGTCTAGGGATGAGACATGGCATTGTTGACCATGTCTCTCATTTCCATATGTTCTAGTAGGTTAAGTCCTAGAACCAGAAGAATTCAGGTTTGTTGCAAACACTTCCATTACCCACTTGGAAGTGGGATGAAATATCTATGGTATTTTTGGTTGGGCTTCCATATACCTAGAGAAATAATAATGAAATATGGGTTGTGATCAATAGGCTGACCAAGTCGACTTACTTCATACCCATTCGAGATACAACCAAAGTTGAAGAGTTGGGGAATATCTAAATTAAATAGATTTTTCATTTTCATGGATTTCCATATACTATAGTTTCTAATAGGGATCTAAGGTTCACTCCTCAATTTTGGAGATTCCTTTAGAAGGCATGGGGATCTTAGGTCCATTTAAGAATGACCTACCATCCACAGTCAGATGACCATACAGAGAGAGCTATATAGATTCTTGAGGATATGATTGGTTCTTGTGTTCTCAACTTCAACAGGGATTGAGATTATTCTCTAGGGATGGATGAGTTTTATTATAACAATAGTTACTAGTCCATGATCATAATAACACCTTTTGAGGCCTTTTATGGTTGGCCTTATAAATCTTCTTTGTGTTGATTAGAGATTTGTGAAAGTTCCTTGGTTGGACCAAGTTTGGTGGAAGAGACAAAAACAAATATTCAATTAATTTATCAGAGAATGTTGAAATGAAGATTTGATATAATTCATATGCTATTCATCACCGTAGAACATTGGATTTCTTAGTGGGTGACCATGTGTTCTTGAATGTTTCACTCTGTTTGGGTCATTGATGACTTGGGAGGTAAGGGAAAGCTTCTCATCATCTTTTGGGACCTGTCTATGTTGTTGAATAGGTGGGTAAAGTTTCATACCATTTAGAAATTCCACCACAGCTGACATTGATACATAAATTGTTCCATGTATTGAAACTGAGAAAGTATATCTCTCATTCATATCACATTTTGAGCTAGAGTGATCTAGAGATTGAACCTGATTTATATTTGACTGAGCAGCCAATCATGATAGTTGATTTTGAGAAAAAGGTTCTTCATGGGAGGAAGATACCTTTGGTTTATATTCTATGGAAGAATGGTGATGATTTTATAGACTTGGGAATGTGAGGCACTGATGATATTTTAGTGGACTCATATTTTTTTTATATAAGATTCTTCATAGGATTTCTAGGGATAGAAAGTTTTTATGGTGGGGAGGTTATAACATCCTGTTACCGATATGATAAGTACATATTAAACCCTGTCGTGGTATTTTTCTTTTCATCAACTAGGTAAGTTTGAGAATTAATTGGGATGATACATGTAAATTTAAAGTCATAAATTTTTTGGTCTCTCATCTTTAACCGACCTTTTCTGTAAGATGCAGGAGGGTTACACACAATGTAACTAGGTTACAGGATGTATAAGAATTTATGTATATAAGTCATTAAAGGCTTCATGATATGAAGGGTATATGACCCAAGGAGACTTTACACTTTGTGAATTAATTAAATATTAGTTTTTAATTTGGAGTATTAGTTTTTAATTCGAGGTGAAACATTTCAGAAATTTCAAAAATTAATCGTTTCATGATGTGTATTGGTGTTATACATCGTGTAATACCCCGATTTCGGTTTTTAAACAGGTAGTGTGTCTGAGATCATATTTTATCCTCCACTCCAATTTTAACTCCCTTAACCCCGAGCCTTCCCTAGGATATCATGGACCTCTCCAACCCTCCCATATCCTTTCATTCAACATTCAATCATCATTGTGCTTACGATGTGATTCTTAGGTAAGCTCTATTCTTCACTCTTTATCTTTATCTCTTTGTCCTCCTTTGTGATTTCAATAGATCATCTTGAAATTATTGGGTCTATGGTCAATGATGTTGGATCTCATATCTAGGTTGTATTTCGTGGCCTTAATACACCTTCTTTCTAATTGAAGGGTTCCATTATGAGTGTTGAGTTTTAGGAAAAGGGTAGGTGATTTCGTCCCATTTATCCAAATTGATTAACTTTGATTTTTCTTAATTTTATTAAACTTTTGATTTAAATTAAATTGATCAAACTTGATTTCAATTGATTTTTTAAAACCCAAATTCTTATGAATTGGTATATTTGAAATGGTTTTGCCATGAAAATTGGAAAACCCCCAATTCCATTGAATTTGGGTGTGTTTATGGAAATTGGTTGATTTAATTTTTTTAATTTAAATTTAAAATTTGATACAATATATTTTAATTAAATTGTTGAATTAAATTGTGGAAATTAATTGTGAAATTTGTGGAATAGATTTTGAATGGATTTCAAACTTGAAAAAATGGATTAAAAAGTTTTGATAGAAACCTAGTTTTTTTATCTTGTAAAAAAATGCATGTTTTGATTAAAAACTATTTAGGTTTTAAATGGGAAATTGGTATTTGAAATGAAGGAATGAGATTTAATTTTATTTTAAGTATTATTAATATAAAATTACCATAGTTGATTATGTAAGAGAACATGGAAGCCTTAGGTTGTTTGTAAGTTATTTAAACACACTCTATGCTATTATAATGATCTAAAACATACATGCAGTCGATCAGATCCCTGATGGGATGGTGATGAGTTACCTTTAGACAATGTCAGATAGATGTGTATACACACATATTTCTAAGATCACTTAATGGGTGTGGAGTCCTATATCTTGGAACATTCGTACCTATTTTGAAAATGACCATGTTGCACACTTGTTTTATATTTGAGAAATAAATAAATTCCAATGTTGTTGAACTGATTTACATTAATTTTAAATTTATATAAACTATTTTATATAAATGTTTTATTTAATCTAATATTTTATAAGATTCCATCACTTGTAAATCCTTTTCTTCAATTATTTTTCCATCATTTGAATTGTATAACATGATTCGTTTAAATATGCAATAAAATTACAAAACTATTTATTTTAAAATTGAAATAATTCCTTTGGTCAATATATTATTTCCTTATGTTGTGGAATCCTTGGTGAGAACCTACTATGATTTTTAGCTCACACCGTACCTATTACTTCAGGTTTTTGTAAATTATCTCATTATAGGTTCAAGAAAGGGGAAAGGATCTCTTGGAGGTGGATCTAGTTATTGAAACTAGGATGTGGGGAGTTGTATCCTTAGGGAATTTGGGTGTTTTCCTTTGTTTTACTACTTGGGTTGTAGTACTTCGTAATTTAATGTCTTGTTGACTTCTGGTACATTACTCCAAGTGGATTTTATTTTTTTATGCATATTGTCTTGTTTCTTTTTCTTTTGCTATGTTTTATGGAAAATTTGTTCCCACTTTAATGTTGTATAATTAAAGGTTCTAGTCACCAACCCTTGGGGATAAATAACCCCCTTCTAGATTTGTTAGGGATGGTTCAGTTATCGGGTTACCAGGGTATCCATGATGGTTTGTGACATGTTAAGGGGGATACTTGTTTCATAAATCTATCCATATGGAAGCATGCATAAATGGGGAGTTGTGGGTAGGATGTGAATCTATAATCTTTGTGTGCGAACTATTCTAACTATTTTTTGGAGTGGTTGTATGGATTTTTTTTATATTCCAGGAAAATTAAAGAAGTAAAGAAACCTAAGGAAGAAAGATGAAGAAGGTTTTTATAGTCACTACTTTTGGAAAACATGGTTTTTTATCAATGATTATGGTTTCCTATAATGAGTTTGCTAATGTAATCTTAGAATTGTTTATAAGTAATTCATTTATTGAGGTTACGTAGTTCAGTGATTTATGAAACTATGTTGACAAAAAAAATCCAAATGGAAAGACTGTTTGGACTGAGATAAAAAGGAAGATTACTAGAAGAAAAGGATATTCAGATTCACCCTAACACTAGAATGAAAGGTTTGATCCTAATAAAGAAGAATCAGAGTTTTCATGACTAGGATATAAACTTTATGGTGATTTTCTATTTTTTATTTACAAAAAATCTTAAGAAAGTTTGAAACTTCTGATGAAAGCATGATAAAAGAAAGGGGGAGAAGAGGTTTCGTCAATCGGTATCCTGCTAATTGTTTTCAGGTAGGGAATATAGATGATGATGGAAGATAGTTAAGTTATAATACTTTCCATAGTAAATCTATCAATTATGAATCTTATCTTTAAAATATTTAAATTCATGAAGGAAGTGATGATATAAGAAAAATTTTGTGAAAGAAGAAAGTCAGTGAAGCCGAAGATTTCTAGTCTCAAGATCATCATAATGATATTACCAGATGAAAATTTGTTTAGAGGTTGAAGAGGATAATCATAACAGAGGTACTGGTTTTTAGTTAGAAAAAACACCAAAAGACTTAAATCCTTGGAGAAAGAAGTGGATGATCATTGAAACAAGCCACTGATACAAGTCAATAAGATTCTATAAGTCATCATATTCATTAGAGATAGAATTTTTGTGCAGAAGAATCAATGATATTATATTTAGAAGAGAAATAAGTACTCTAATTTGTTTTCAAATGATTTTATTATTTGGGTCAAGAGCCATCATATTTTATTTGATAAAGATTTATCTTTATGAAGAAAAGAATAAGTAAGATAGATTGAAGATGTTTGAAAGAATCTGTTGTCTCTCTTGTAATAAAGAAATCAAAATGGGAGTCAATTTAGAGAATTGTTATGAAGAGAAATATATTCTTATTCTTAAATTTGGTGTAGAGAAACATAATTAATAAATCACATCAAGCAAGCAGAATGGAGAAACAAAATCAAAATGAGGTTTTCTAAGAAGAGTAATTTTTTTATTTCTTCATACAAGAAATTGGAATGGAGCATCATAATGAAGAAAGTGGCATTTGATTTGTATTTTCTTGAAGAATTAATTCCAGATAGAAGTGAAAGGATAAGAGACAAGATTACAACATTTCATAAGATCATCGTATTAATATGATTATCATATTAATCTGGTCATCATATTACGATGGATCATTGTATTGAGATTTCCAGACTCAGAGAGTATCATTACAGAATTGTCTCAACTATATTCTGATAGAAATATATATTTTCCATATTGAGAAATCATATTGAGAAATTGGACTTAGAAATTAGATTAAAAAATATGACTGAGAAATCGGACCGAGTTTTAAAAAAACTGAACAAGAAGTTATTACCAACTTCTAAATAAGAAGGTGAATAATTGTTTGAAAAGATCGTATTTGTGAAAGTTGATAAATAAGCACCATAACATGTTTTGATACAAAACTTTTTATTTCATCATTTTTGATAGGAGGAGTACATGCACTATTGAATTGTTTACATAGTGCTTCAAAAGTAAAAGGGAATATCCTACTCATTGTTTTCCACACAAAAGGATTGTTTTATAGTTGATTGTGTGGTATTAGACTATTTAAAAACCATAACAACAACATAGATATTATTATTGATTAGTAGAACTTTTAAATTATTATGTTCTTGGGGATGTGTGTTTGAATTGTTTTCAGTAGGGAAAAAAATATTTAATAGGATGCGAAGGAATTTTCTTAAGAAATGAAACATAAAATAAAATGATATCAGTGATTTAACCCCTCCACCTCTCAGTGATACAATTATCATGTCTAGGAAATTACAGTTTTGACATCCATATGATAAACTTTATACCCTATTTGAATTTCCAAGGAAAGGAATATCCTAATTGACTCAATTTGAGATATTGGAGAAAACATTTCTTCAACATAAATTACTTTAATATATGAATATATTTTACACACCAAGAACACCTTTTTTTAACACATTTCTATGCTCATTGATTTTTTGGAAGATACACTTTGTTCCAATCACATAGTAATTTTATGGTCTTTTAACAAGATCCCATGTCTGATTCTTATCAATATGATCCAGTTCTTAATTCATGGGTTTGACCCATGGTTCATCTTTTACTACTTATTCAAACAAGGTTGGTTCATAATTGATCGAAAGGAAAAATGCGCTTCATTTGTATGAGGTTCAGATAAAGTTTCTTCGATAATGGTTTCATATTATGATTATTCTTCTAAATCATCATCATTTTGGGAGTCCTAAAAGTTTTTCAATCCCTACACTACATCTATATTATAATCTGGTCCTTGTCCAATTTCTTCTTTATCTTTAATCATATCAACATATGATCTTTTCAACGTATTTATGGTTTTATCATCAATGATCATGACTTCATTTCTCTCCAAAATATTTTTAATATGATTATTGTAAAATTTGTAGGATTTAATATTCATTGAATATCAAAGGAATATTCCCTCATCCACAACATCACTATACTTTCCTTGATTACCATCTTTGATTCGAATGAAACATTTACATAAAAAAAATACTTTTGAGAGGTATTCCTTCCATGCCATATCTCATATGGTTTCACGGTCTCTCCTATAGAAATCAATAGGTTATTTTGAGTGTACACTACCACTTGAACAACCTATTTCCAGTAATGATAAGAAACAAAAATTTCAATTAGAATAATTATATCCATATTATTCACCTATGGATTTTTGAATTCAAAGATCCCATTTTGTTGAGGGGTTATCACTAAATAAACCTCATGATTTATCCCATGTTTCCTAAGGTAATTTTCAAATTTAATGGATGTGAATTCTATTCCATTGTAAGATCATAAAATATTTATTATGATGATCGTTTCATTCTTAGATTTTTATGATAAATATTCATGCAATAAATCAATTTATGTTTATTCTGAATAAAAATAACACAATACATTCTAATATAATCATCAATAAAAAGAATTAAGTACCTATCCCCATATGTTCCTAACACATTTACTGGACCAGACATATCTATGTGGATGAGATCAAGTATAATCAATTCCCTTTTATTCATGGGCTGATATGAACACTGAACCATCTTTACTTTCATGAAATCATCACATGTCTTTTCTTGATCACACTTCAGAATGGGAATGCTGACAATAATATTTAGCTTGGATATTTATTAATGTTACCCAAATTCTAGTTCCCTAAGTTGTTTTATTCTTCAATTGTTACGAAACAAGTGTTTTACTATCAACATTGTATAAATTTTCATTTTTTCAGAATCCTTCCATGAGAGAATTACTTATCATTCCTTTTTTAGTGCACCCCTTATGATTAAACATCACTAATATTCCTAATTCATAGAGTTTAATTAAAATCTAGATATTATGACAGAGACCATTCATTTAAAGAACATTTATTTTAATTATATCATCATTGTATAGTTATGTATTTCCACTTCCTTTGATCTTTAAGGAACCGTCCTTACCAAATATCACTGTTTCACCATTTTTTTTAATATTTTTAAATTAATATACATTTCCTATCATATGAGATGAGCATCCACTATCAAGAATATAGCACTAGTACACGAATGACCTTTAGCGGCCGCCAAAAGTCGTCGCTAAAGGCCTATAGCGGCCGCCAAACGGCGACCGCTTTTGCCCCGTCGCTGTTACTATCAGCGGACGCCATTTGGCGGACGCTGTAGGCAAGATGGGATGGGCTTTAGCAGCTGCCAATTGGCGGATGCTATAGCCCGGACAAATAGCGGCCGCCAAATGGCAGCCGCTATAGGTCTCCTTGAAAAACCTATGGCGGCCGCCAAATGGCGACCGCTATTAAATTTTAATTTTTTTTAAAAAATATTCAATTATACATTAATATACAAAATAAATTCCAGATTTCATCCTCCAAGCTCCGCATCCATCATCACATATAACTGCATAACAAAATTTAATAACAAACTTAGTACCGAATAAAACCGAGAAAACAAATATTTAACTTCAAACTTACTGTAACAGATCTAAAGTATTTGATTTTCAAAATAATATTCATAAATTTGATTACCGTTTTATAAATTTAAAATCATTAATTCTATTGTTCTAATTGGATTTTTGTCCTATGATTTCAGGTCAATCCGATGTCGTCCGCTAAGAGTTTGACCGTTAAACGCCAGTTTTGGCCGTTTATGACACCAGAATGGCGTTCCCGGTCACCACAGGCACACGGCACATCCGATTGACGTGTCGTCTGCTCGACCACATCAAAATTCACTCACCCTTTGATGTCGTCCGATTTCGGGCCATTCGGACATCGTTCGGCCAGTTTGGACCCCCCCACGCGCATTTATCAAGCGCGCGCAACGCTTAAAGAATGCATAATGAGCCCTACCGCGCTGACCGCACGTCTGATTGACATGCCGTCTGCGCGTGCACGTCGCGAATAATAATTGTATTGTTGTCCTGTGATATCAGGTCAATCCAATATCGTCTGCTAAGAGTTTGACTGTTAGACGCCAGTTTTGGCCGTTTATGACACCAGAATGGCATTCCCGGTCACCGCGGGCACACGACATGTCTGATTGACGTGCCATCTGCTCGACCACATAAAAATTCACTCACCCTTTGATGTCGTCTGATTTCAGGACATTTGGACATCATTCGACCTATTTGGAACCCCCACGCGCGTTTATCAAGCGCGCGCAATGCTTAAAAAACACATAATGAGCCCTACCGCGCAGACCGCACGTCCGATTGACGTTCCGTCTGCGCGTGCACATCGCGAATAATAATTTTATTGTTGTCCTATGATTTCAGGTCAATATGATGTCATCCGCTATGAGTTTGACTGTTAGACGCCCGTTTTGGCCGTTTATGACACCATAACGGCATTCCCGGTCACCGCGGGCACACGGCACGTCCGATTGACATGTCGTCTGCTCGACCACATCACAATTAACTCACCCTTTGATGTCGTCCGATTTCAGGCCATTCAGACATCGTTCGGCCAGTTTGGGACCCCCCCACGCGCATTCATCAAGCGCGCGCAACGCTTAAAAAATGCATAATGAGCCCTACTGCACAGACCGCACATCGCGAATAATAATTGTATTGTTGTCCTGTGATTTCAGGTCAATCCGATGTCGTCCGCTAAGATTTTGATCGTTAGATGCCAGTTTTGGCCGTTTATGACACCAGAACGGCATTCCCAGTCACCGCGGGCACACGACACGTCCGATTGACGTGCCGTCTGCTCGACCACATCACAATTCACTCACCCTTTGATGTCATCCGATTTCAGGCCATTCGGCCATCGTTCGACCAGTTTGGGACCCCCCCCCCCCCACGCGCGTTTATCAAGCGCGCAAAATGCTTAACGAACGCATAATGAGCCCTAGCGTGAAGAACGCAGGTCCGATTGACATGCCGTCAACGCATGCACGTCGCGAATAATAATTGTATTGTTGTCCTGTGATTTCAGGTCAATCCGATGTCGTCCGCTATGAGTTTGACCATTGGACGCCAGTTTTGGCCGTTTATGACATCAGAACGGCGTTCCCGGTCACCGCAGGAACACGGTACATCCGATTGACGTGCCATCTGCTCAACCACATCACAATTCACTCACTCTTTGATGTCGTCCAATTTCAGGCCATTCGGACATCGTTCGGCCAGTTTGGGACCCCCCACGTGCGTTTATCAAGCGCGTGCAACGCTTAAAGAACGCATAATGAGCCCTACCGCGCAGACCGCATGTCTGATTAATGTTCCGTCTGCGCGTGCACGTCCTGAATAATAATTATATTGTTTTCCTGTGATTTCAGGTCAATCCGATGTTGTCTGCAAAGAGTTTGACCGTTAGACGCCAGTTTTGGCCTTTTATGACACCAGAACGGCGTTTCTGGTCACCACGGGCACACAACACGTCCGATTGACGTTCCGTCTACTCGACCACATCACAATTCACTCAACCTTTTATGTCGTCCTATTTCGGGCCATTCGGACATCGTTCGGCTAGTTTGGACCCCCCCACGCGCGTTTATCAAGCCCGCGCAATGCTTAAAGAACGCATAATGAGCCCTACCACGCAGACCGCACGTCTGATTGACGTGCCATCTACGCGTGCACATCGCGAATAATAATTTTACTGTTTTCCTATGATTTCAGGTCAATCCGATGTCGTCCGCTAAGAGTTTGACCGTTAGACGCCAGTTTTGGCCGTTTGTGACACCAGAACGGCGTTCCCGGTCACCGCGGGCACACGACGCGTCCGATTGACGTGCCGTCTGCTCTACCACATCAAAATTCACTCACCCTTTGATGTTGTCCGATTTCAGTCCATTCGGACATCGTTCGTCCAGTTTGGACCCCCCACGCGCGTTTATCAGGCGCGCACAACGCTTAAAAAACGCATAATGAGCCCTACCGCGCAGACCGAATGTCCGATTGACGTTCCGTCAGCGCGTGCACGTCGCGATTAATAATTGTATTGTTGTCCTGTTATTTCAGGTCAATCCGATGTCGTCCGCTATGAGTTTGACCGTTAGACGCCAGTTTTGGCCGTTTATGACACCAGAACGGCGTTCCCGGTCACCGCGAGCACACATCCCTTCCGATTGATGTGCCGTCTACTCGAAAACATCACAATCCACTCAAATTTTGATGTCGTCCAATTTCCGGCCATTTGGACATCGTTCGGCCAGTTTGGGACCCCCCACGCGCGTTTATCAATCGCGCACAACGCTTAAAGAACGCATAATGAGCCCTACCGCGCATACCGCACCTCTGATTGACGTGCTGTCTGCGCGTGCACGTCACAAATAATAATTGTATTGTTGTCCTATGATTTCAGGTCAATCCGATGTCGTCTGCTAAGAGTTTGACCATTAGACGCCAGTTTTGGCCGTTTATGACACCAGAACGGCGTTCCCGGTCTCCGCGGGCACACGGCACGTCCGATTGATGTGCCGTCTGCTCGAACACATCAAAATTCACTCACCCTTTGATGTCGTCCGATTTCAGGCCATTCGGACATCATTCGGCCAGTTTGGGACCTCCCACGCGCGTTTATCAAGCGCACGCAACGCTTAAAGAACGCATAATGAGCCCTACCGCATAGACCGCCCGTCTGATTGACGTGTCGTCTGTGCGTGCACATCGTGAATAATAATTGTATTGTTGTCCTGTGATTTCCGGTCAATCCGATGTCGTCCGCTAAGAGTTTGACCGTTAGATGCCTGTTTTGGCCATTTATGACACCAGAATGGCGTTATCGGTCACCGCTGGCACAAGACACGTCCGATTGATGTGCCGTCTACTCGAGCACATCAAAATTCACTCACCCTTTGATGTCATCCGATTTCAGGCCATTCAGACATCGTTCGGCCAGTTTGGGACCCCCCCACGCGCGTTTATCAAGCGCGCACAACGCTTAAAGAACGCAAAATGAGCCCTACCGCGCAGACCGCATGTCTGATTGACGTACCGTCTGTGCGTGCACATCAAAAATAATAATTTTATTGTTTTCCTGTGATTTCAGGTCAATCCGATGTCATCTGCTAAGAGTTCAACCATTAGACGCCCGTTTTGGCCGTTTATGACACCAGAACGGCGTTCCCTGTCACCACGGGCACACGGCACATCCGATTGACATGCCGTCTGCTCGACCACATCACAATTAACTCACCCATTGATGTCGTCTGATTTCAGGCCATTCAGACATCGTTCGGCCAGTTTGGGACCCCCACGCGCGTTTATCAAGCGCACACAATGCTTAAAGAACGCATAATGAGCCCTACCGCATAGACCGCACGTCCGATTGACGTGCTGTCTGCGTGTGCACGTCTAGAATAATAATTGTATTGTTTTCATGTGATTTCAGGTCAATACGATGTCGTCCGCTATGATTTTGACCATTAGACGCCGGTTTTGGCCGTTTATGACACCAGAACGGCGTTCCCGGTCACCGCGGGCACACGGAATGTCCGATTGACGTGCCGTCTACTCGAACACATCACAATTCACTCACCCTTTGATGTAGTCCGATTTCAGGCCATTCGGACATCGTTCGGCCAATTTGGGACCCCCCCACGCGCATTTATCAAGCGCGCACAACGCTTAAAGAACGCATAATGAGCCCTACCGCGTAGACCGCACGTCCGATTGACGTTCCGTCTATGCGTGCACGTTGCGAATAATAATTGGATTGTTGTACTGTGATTTCAGGTCAATCCGATGTCTTCCGCTAAGAGTTTGACCGTTAGACGCCAGTTTTGGCCGTTTATGACACCAGAACGGCGTTCCCAGTCACCACAGGCACACGGCATGTCCGATTGACGTTCTGTCTGCTCGAACACATCACAATTCACTCACCCTTTGATGTCGTCCTATTTCAGGCCATTCGAACATCGTTCGGCTAGTTTGGGACCCCCCCACGCGCATTTATCAAGCGCGCACTACGCTTAAAGAACGCATAGTGACCCCTACCGCGTAGACTGCACGTCCGATTGACATGCCGTCTATGCATGCACATCCCGAATAATAATTTTATTCTTGTCCTGTGATTTCAGGTCAATTCGATGTCATCTGCTAAGAGTTTGACCGTTAGACGCCCGTTTTGGCCGTTTATGACACCAGAACGGCGTTCCCGGTCACCGTGGTCACACGACACATCCAATTGATGTGCCGTCTGCTCGAACACATCACAATTCACTCACCCTTTTATGTTGTCCGATTTCAGGCCATTCAGACATCGTTCGGCCAGTTTGGGACCCCCCCACGCGCGTTTATCAAGCGCGCACAACGCTTAAAGAACGCATAATGAGCCCTACCGCGCAGACCGCACGTCCGATTGATGTTCCGTCTACGCTTGCACGTCGCGAATAATAATTGTATTGTTGTCCTGTGATTTCAGGTCGATCCGATGTCGTCCGCTAAGAGTTTGACCGTTAGAGGCCAGTTTTGGCCGTTTATGACACCAGAACGGCGTTCCTGATCACCGCGGGCACACGGAACGTCCGATTGATGTGTCATCTACACAACCACATCAAAATTCACTCACCCTTTGATTTCGTCCGATTTCAGGCCATTCGGACATCGTTCGGCCAATTTGGACCCCCCCCACGTGCGTTTATCAAGCGCGCACAATGCTTAAAGAACACATAATGAGCCCTACCGCGCAGACCGCACGTCCGATTGACATTCCGTCTATGCGTGCACATCGCGAATAATAATTGTATTATTGTACTGTGATTTTAGTTCAATCCGATGTCGTCCGCTATGAGTTTTACCGTTAGACGCCAGTTTTGGCCGTTTATGACACCAGAACGGCGTTCCCGGTCACTGCGGGCACACGACACGTCCGATTGATGTGCTGTCTGCTCGACCACATCACAATCTACTCACCCTTTGATGTAGTCCGATTTCAGGCCATTCGGACATCATTCGGCCAGTTTGGGACCCCCCCACGCGCGTTTATCAAGCGCGCGCAACGCTTAAAGAACGCATAATAAGCCCTACCGCGCAGACCGCATGTCCGATTGACATGCCGTCTACGCCTGCACATCCCGAATAATAATTAGATTGTTGTCCTATGATTTCAGGTCAATCCGATGTCGTTCTCTAAGAGTTTGACCGTTAGACGCTCGTTTTGGCCGTTTATGACACCAGAACGGCGTTCCTGGTCACCACGGGCACACGGCACGTCCGATTGACGTTCCGTCTGCTCGACCACATCAAAATTCATTCACCCTTTGATGTTGTCCGATTTCAGGCCATTCGAACATCGTTCGACCAGTTTGGGACCACCCCCACACACGTTTATCAAGCGCGCGCAACGCTTAAAGAACGCATAATGAGCCCTACCGCACAGACCGCACGTCCGATTGATGTGTCGTCTATGCGTGCACATCGCGAATAATAATTGTATTTTTGTACTGTGATTTCTGGTCAATCTGATGTCGTCCACTAAGAGTTTGACCGTTAGACGCCAGTTTTGGCCGTTTATAACACCAGAACGGCGTTCCCGGTCACCGCGGGCACACGGCATGTCCGATTGACGTGTCGTCTGCTCGAACACATCACAATTCACTCACCCTTTGATTTCGTCCGATTTCAGGACATTCGGACATCGTTCGGCCATTTTGGGACCCCCCACGCGCGTTTATCAAGCACGCGCAACGCTTAAAGAACGCATAATGAGCCCTACCGCGCAGACCGCACGTCCAATTGACGTGACATCTACGCGTGCACGTCGTGAATAATAATTGTATTGTTTTCCTGTGATTTCAGATCAATCCGATGTTGTCCGCTAAAAGTTTGACCGTTAGACGCTAGTTTTGGCCGTTTGTGACAGCAGAACGGCGTTCCCTGTCACTGCGGGCTCACGGCATGTCCGATTGACGTTCCGTCTACTGGACCACATCAAAATTCACTCACCCTTTGGTGTAGTCCGATTTCAGGCCATTCGGTCATCATTCGGCCAGTTTGAGACCCCCCACACGTGTTTATCAAGCGCGCACAACCCTTAAAGAACGCATAATGAACCGTACCGCGCAGACCGCACGTCCGATTGACGTGCCGTCTACGCGTGCACGTCGCGAATAATAATTTTATTGTTTTCCAGTTATTTCAGGTCAATCCAATGTCTTCCACTAAGATTTTGACTGTTAGATGCCAGTTTTGGCCGTTTATGACACCAGAACGGCGTTCCCGGTCACCGCGGGCACACGGCACGTCCGATTAACGTGCCGTCTACTCGACCATATCACAATTCACTCACCCTTTGATGTAGTCCGATTTCGGGCCATTCGGACATCGTTCGGCCAGTTTGGGACCCCCCACATGCGTTTATCAAGCACGCACAACGCTTAAAGAACACATAATGAGCCCTACCGTGCAGACCGCACGTCCGATTGACGTGCCGTCTGCTCGACCACATCACAATTCACTCACCCTAAAAAGATACAAATATTGAAAGAGTTCTTGGGCTTCTCCCAAGAAACAACTGTCTGGAGTTTCTCTCCATCCACTGACACACCTTCCTCTGAAATTATTTGACCCAATAACTATACCTATATAATCAATACAAAACTGACATATATATAGCTTGAAGTATAGTAAATAAGTGTAATCTGTATGATGTCAAGATGTTGGGTATAATCATAATCAGTCTTGGAGTGCACGAAGATGTCATCCACAAATATTAAAACAAACTAATCAAGGTAAAAACGAAAATTATATTCATCAAGGATATAAAAAGTTCTATAGAATTCATCAAGACAAATGAAATTACCTCATGCATGGGGTTCATTCTCATCTGGATCACCAATATCACTGTGATGTCCTCCAGATGTATTCGGATCCTACAATATATATCAATATTATGTATCTTAAACATATCAATAAAATTCAATCTGAGTATGGTTTGTTTTATTGTTTACCTGTGGCGCCACTTGTTGCGTCGTCATTTCATCGATACGTGATGACATCTGTGACAACCTCTCCTCATACTCTGCACGTAACTACTGAAACTGTGAATCAAAATTGCGCTGCATATCCTGCATGGAAGCATCTATCTCAGCCTGTATGCACATCCCTGACTCTCTGCATGCACTAATCACATCTGCTCTAACAACTGCACGTCGTGGGACACCGCCGCCATAAGTCAAAGAATAACCATGACCATCACGCCACACGAAACGGTGAAATATTTCATCTCTACGCACAGTACTACGACGTTGCTCCTCTGGTAACTCTGCTAACTGAGCGTCAAACTGAGCCTGTAGCATATAATGAATCAATGAACAAATATGCATAATTTATATAAAATAAAAAAATACATTTATTAATTAGTAAATAATTTTCTTACTATAAAACCGGCAATAACGGGATCAACCGCCCTACGAGTCCTCATCCATATGGACATCCGATCGATTGGCTCGCTGCGTTGGTGTAACTATAATAAAGGGGTTCACCATGTTATACTTCAATATTTTTAAAATATGAATGAAATAGTGAATTCTGAACTTACATCATGTCTGAGCTGTGACACATGTCGAGTGCCAAGTATGGAAGGCGTGGCCTGCATCGTCCGATTATGTGAATGACGAGCAGACTCGGTCTACATTCAATGTATTTACTTAATAGACATTTTCAAAATTAGTCATTTATAGATTAAAAGTAATAAATCTTACCATCGCTGCCTCACTCGACCAAAACGCAACCAAATCCTGCCACTGCGTAGGAAGAATGCCCGGAGGGACTCACTGTAGAATGTCTGGCACACCCGCAAATGGTGTCCAATGATCTCTCTTCACCCTTGACTTGTAATCCTTCCACAATTTTCTACATTTCGACATACAAAAAACCCGAAACTCATCTGGAGAGGATGTCAAATTATCCTGTTAAAAATTTTGTCCGTAGATGGGACAATAATAATAACAATATCATGAAAAATTAAACATTGAATTTACCTGAACCTCCCTCCATAATCTGTCCATCGTATCCTGAGGGAAATAACTCCAGTCACAAGTCATCAGAGGGAATCTGTGTGAGTCTCGTATCATATTCCCAAACTAACGACTCAATGCAGTAGCACCATCTCCAACTGGATGAAATGTGTCATCAAATAACACATCCAATCGGGCTCCAGAGTTCCAGGATCGAACCCCTCTACCAGGACCCCTGCGTCTGCTGGAAGAAGCAGTAGATCCTGATAAACATAAATTCATAATTCAATTACAATATAAATTAATGATTAGAAACAGTTAGGGAAATATAAACAGAAAATTGCAATCAATTAATTTAGAAAAATGAAAACATACATACCAACAACATCAGGTGAACCACTATGACCACCCTGTGACATACCTACATTAAAAGAAATTATAGTTAAATCAAGCAATTTTTATACATATATAACTGATAAATATTTTTACAAATAATAACTAGGAATATAATTACAATTTCCACTAATCATGCAAGTCTATCGTATCTCCTTCAACCGTCTCTCTGGTCCATTGTATATCTTCATCTTGTAAAGCTACTGTTGTTTGGTCAAGTGTTTGATCAGGAAATGTGACAACTTCAGGTTCCTCTTGGTCAATCAGAAAAACACCTGTTCTAGACATTTTCACCACAACTTTACAATCAGAATCAATGCCGAAAAAGTAAACTTGTTCTGACGGCGATGTCAGTATGAAGGGCTCATTGCTAACCCGGTCATATTTATATAGCATATTGTTAAAGTTTACTAATGTAAATTGGAAGTTATCAACTTTCGTTCCATGAACTGGATCGACCCAATCACACCTTAACAATATCTGTTTTAAGCCACGATCATAAATAACCTCAATAATATCTCTCAACAATCCATAATAATAATTCACACCAACAAAAGAACAACCAATGCCACTATTTTGTGTGGCTCGGTTCATGTCAACATCGCTAATACGAAATCAGAATCCATTAGAATCCAAAGACTTGTAGCGATGAGCTGTAATAAATGGAACATCAGCTAGTTGGTTGAGTTCTTCGCTCACATGCTGGGTTAAATCACGTAACTTTTTAATCTGCAAATTTCACATATATAATTTAATGGATAAAGTATTGTGATAATACAACTTAGTTGTGCTATAAAAATATTAAATCAATTATACGTACATGAGTCTTGAACCACTCATGAAATGTGTTGAAATGATGTTTTTGGATTTGATACTCAGTTGCATGGGGCCTTTCATGTTTCAACTCAGCGATATGCATCCTAAATCACAACACAATATAAGGTAAGCAATAAAATAAATATATAAACAAAATACACATCAACTATGAAACTTACTGTATCAATGGAATAACTGATGGAGTGTTGAACAACACATATCGATGAGTTTGAACCCACTCGTCGTTCCGAATATCAAATGTTATTCCTTCTCCAATTGGACCCTCGTCAGTCTGGGACGGTTTATCTATCTTTGTTTCAACCTCATCAATATATGAAGCACAGAAATTAGTACACTCATCCATTAAATATCCCTTGGCAATTGATGCTTCTAGACGAGCTTTGTTGCGCACCTAGCGTTTCAATGTATTTAAGTATCGCTCTATTGGATACATCCACCTGAATTGCACGAGACCGCCATCAATGACTTCACCAGTTAAATGCATAGTCAAGTGAACCATGACATCCAAAAAATACGGTAGAAAGAGTTTTTCTAGGTGAAATAGTGCAAGTAAAATCTTATCCTGTAGCTTTTTCAAATCACTCATGCGATGATTTCTAGAACAGAGCTGTCTGAAAAAATTAGAAACTCCAATAAACGGATCAACAACCTGGGAAGGTAAGCAATCACAAATTGCTATAGGAATTAACTGTTGAAGTAGAATATGATTATCGTGACTTTTAAAACCCTGTAATGTCATGCTCTTCATATTCATGCACTTCGAAATATTAGAGTAATAACCATCTAGAACCTTAACAGTCTTCAAAATTGATAGAAATGTTTGTTTCTCTTTTTTACTCATTGCGTACTGTGCAGAAGGCATGTATGCCCGATTACCTTCGCCCAGCTGTAAATGTAAAGGTTTTCTCAATCCCATTTCTTGCAAATCACGTCGAGCATTAGTACTGTCCTTTGATTTCCCCTTGACGCCTAAAATGGTGCACAAAATATTATCACATACATTTTTTTCAATGTGCATCACATCTAAATTATGCCTTAAAATATTATATTTCCAATAAGGCAATTCAAAAAAAATACTTCGTTTCTTCCAATTATGACTTCGTTGTCTATTTGCAGCAGGAATAGAAGGAAATGCAGGAACCAATAAATCTTGAAAATCATACATTGTACGAATGTTTTCTTCATCAAGTTGTGCACAAATTTCAACCCCAGACAGTATTTGTGGTGATGGGTCAAACTCTCTATTCCCATCAAACGATACATGATCTTTTCTGAACCTGTGCAATGGAGGAAGAAAGCATCTGTGACCAAGATATGCCCACTTTCTACAGTGATTAAGCCATATATATTTCTTAAACTTATTACAACAAGGGCAAGCAAATTCTCCTTTTGTACTCCAACCTGATAAGTTAGCATACACTGGGAAATCATTAATTGTCCATAACAAAGTGGCCTGAAGTCTAAAAATTTCATTTGCTACCGAGTCCAAAGTCATTACACCATCAGACCAAAATTCTTGCAGCTCATCAATCAAAGGTTGCATATAAACATCGATTTTATCACCAGGTCCTCTCAGTCCATCAATTAGAATTGACAGTAATAAAAAAGGTTGCTTCATACATACCCATGGGGGAATGTTGTATGGAACCAACACCACTGGCCATGTACTATGTGTTGCACCAACCATGGACCTAAATGGGTTAAAACCATCTGCTTCCAAACCCAGTCGAATATTACGATCATCTCGGGAAAAGTCTGGGTGTCTCTGATCAAACTCTTTCCATGCCAATGAATCTGCTGGGTGAGTTAATTTATCAACCTCTTTCTTTCTCTCTGAATTCCAAGTCATCCATTTAGCAATTTTAGTGGACAATAGTAATCTCTTCAGTCTTGGTTTCAGTGGGAAATAACACATCTGTTTAGCAACAACTTGTTTCCCTTTATTCAAGACTCTCCCAGGAAGAATCTGACTACCTTGATTAATCTCATTGGTCTTCCACCTGGATGTATAGAAAACAGTACAATTATTTAATCGCGCATTCTCTTTTCTGAACAACATACAATTATTGCGACATGCATCAATTGTATCATATGTAAAACCAAGATCATCAATTAACTTGCGAGCTTGATAGAATGACTCCGGAATCTTCGCTCCAGTAGGGAGTACCTTCTTCAATAATACCAACAACATGTCGAATGAGGTGTCTGACCACTGGTTCAAGGCCTTCAGGTGTAACAATTCAATGATGAACGACAATTTACTAAATTTAGTGCATCCAGGATATAATTCAATACGCACATCATCAAGAATTTCAAAGAATTTCAATGCTTCTCCATCTGCAGAAGAACGAGGATTACTCAATCCAACGTCGTCATTTACGACATTACTGTCTTCAGATTGAAACTGACGCATCATATCATTCAGCATTATGTTCATTGGATCAACTATTCCCGAATCAACATTCATATGAATATTTTCTGAGTGATGACATGAAACAGAATCTTCTCCATGACGCATCCATGTCTTATAGTTTTTCAAAAACCCATTCAAAAACAAATGTTCTCTAACACTATCTCGTTTGAACAGATATCTATTTGCACATTTTCTGCATGGAAAACTAATCATATCGCTTGGAAATTTGTTGGTGAAATCCATAAATTGCTTAATCCCCTCATAATATTCAGCTGAAAATCTATCTTGCATATTAATCCAACTCCTATCCATATCTGTATTTAATATAAATCAAAAGTGAAATATCTTATTTAAATTCTAAAAAAACACATATCATTAGAATTTAAAAACCAAATTTGGATAAAAAACATTACCTGCGGAGGACTCGACCGCGGGTAACGGGGTCTGACTCGATTGCGGATCCATGAGGGCGCAATGAATTGACGACAGAGGTTCGACGACCGGACTCGAAAGGAGCGGAACCATTGGACCGCGTGGAGGGTTCTACATGGAGGGGCACAATGGACCGGAAGGGTCCAACGGAGGTAGGAGGACTTTCCAGAGGGATGCAACGGGTCCGCGAGGGGACGACGGCGGTGGGGATGTCCAAAGGTGCAACGCGGGCAGAGGTGGGGGTTGCTGGGTCGCGGGGGTGTTGGGGTCATGGGGGCGCAGCGCGGAGGCAAGGCGGTGGGGGTTGCCGTGGTGCAGCGTGGGCAGGGGGTGTCGGGGTCACGGGGGCACACCGTGGAGACAAGGCAGTGGGGTTTGCTGGTGGTGCAGCACAGAGGCAAGGGGGTGGGGATCGCCAGGAGGTCGCCGGGAGGTTGGGGGCGAACGGAGGTTGCCGGGAGGTCGCCAGGAGGTCGGGATCGCCGGGAGGTCAGGGTCGCTGGGAGGTCGGGTCGCCGGGAGGTCACCGGGAGGTCGGGGGTGGGGGTCGACGGGAGGTCGGGGTCACCGGGGGGTCGTCAGGAGGTCGCCGGCAGCACGGAGGCAAGGGGGTGGGGTCACGGGGGCGCACCGGGGGTTGCCGAGGTCGCCGGGAGGTCAGGGGTTGGGGGTCGGGGTCGACGGGGGTCAGGGTCGCTGGCGGGGTCGGGGTCGCCGGGGGTCGGGGAGGGTCGCCGGGGGTCGGGGTCGGGGAGGGTCGCTGGGGGTCGGGGTCGGGGTCACGGGGTCAGGGAAGGGGGGGTCGCGGGGTTGGGGAGAGGAGGGAGGGGAGGGAGGGGAAATTAGTGGGTTTTTTAGGAAAAATTTCAGCAGCTATAGATGCCCCGCCTCCAAAACCAGATTTTCTAGTAGTGTAGGTGCTATTATTATTTGTATCTTTGATAGAAATTTCTGTGTGGTTGGATTTCTCAATATTCTTCTTTTCCATCCCTAAGATACCTGATTGAGTGGAGGAACAAGATGGACTCTCTAATATCTCTTCAAATTCTAGGGTTGAATCATACTAATATTCTTATTATAGAAGAGAATACCTATTTTCAAGGGTAACCCTACTTGGTTGACTAGTGATAACTTGTCTTTGAGTAATATTAAAATAATGTTCCCACATTTCCTCTATTTTCAATGAATAGCTTTATATACAAAGTTATAACAATGAAAAAAATATCTATAGAAAATATTTATTCTATATGATGAAGGTTGTGGTATTATTATCCTTTTTTAACTTCCAAGTACTTCCCCATCTAGATATATCCTTTCCTCTTCACAGTAAGACATGGTAAGGCCCATAAAGGCATAAAATTAAAATTTCATTAGAGGAAAAATATTCTCACTTTTATTCCTCCACATGTACCCTAATTTTGTATAGGAATTTGGCCAATAATACTTTCTTGAAAATTGATGATTATTTTTAGTGCTCTTATTTGTTTGTTTTGAAGCTGTCTCTATTAGGAAATTGAATGCCTTTGTGATATATCCAAAATTACTCTTCCATTTTCTTTGGATCATCCCATTTATTTCATTTTATGTTTTAGTATCATATCTAATTCTAATTTTCCCATGAATTTGGATAATAATAATTCAAATCCTTCTCTTATCCTTAAAAACCACATTTCTTTCTTTGTAACAAATCTTCATCTTAAAATATTCCAAATTATAATGTCTTCTTCATTTCCCTTGATATCAATTGAGTTTATTGTCTACTCTTTAAAGTAAAAACTTCTTCTTCAAGACCATTAACTATCTTTTCATTTTCCTCTAGCCATGATGTGTGATCATTGAGTAATTTTTCATTACCTTAATTCTTGATTTTAAACTCCATAACCACTTTTGAGACCTCAATAGTTGTTAAATTTTATTTAGCCACTCCTTCTAGTTGATTAATTTCTACTTCAAGCCAATTCACATACTCTGATAACTCTTTTAACAAGTCTCTTATATATTTATTTTTCTTTGTTTGAATGTCAAGATCATAAAGAGAAAACTAAAGAAACACTTTGATATTAATAAAACCAATCTAATTATTATCATCATCTTTTTTAGGTTCTGCCTTTTCAACTATAGCCATCATGGATGCATCAAGATCAGGTTTAAAATTTGGTTCAACATCCTCCAAAAATTCATTAACATATTATTCCTCTTTATAGTAGAAAATATTTATCTATAATTTATTTATTAATTTGAAGTATCCCTTTTGATGGAACCTTTTCTAAGGTTTTTTCAGGATTTATACATCAATTTTTCACATCATTGAATTTCCATGAGAAATGAGTAGCTATGTGCCATAATCTACCACACTGAAAACATGCTAACAAAATCTTACCTTCAAATCTCCCTTTTTCCTATCTTGAAATTCTTGGAAAAAAGAGAAAGAAGTTCATTATCCACATCCTCCCCATCATCAATATCCTTTTAGATTTCATGTGTTTTCATGGATTTTAATTACATTTTATTGTATACTCAAACTGTTTCATCTTCTGGTTTGAATCTCATTTCATAAGCCACCAGACTAATTAGAAGATCATCAAGAGAGAAATTTTATTGTTATATTTCCTCAAGAGCTGTCACTTTTGAATTTTATAGAGATGTGGGTCTTCTTAGGATTTTCTTCACAATTAATATATCCTTAATTTATTCCACAATCCCTAGAATAGATTCAATAACTTCAGTTATGTGATTAAAGAAACTATCTTCATTTTCATCTGGATGCATTATCAAATCATCAAAATGATTATGAAAAACTTGAATTTTGGCCTCATTCACTATATTATCACCTTTGTATATATTTTTTTAGTTTCTTATACATGGACTTATATTAAGTAAAATTAATAAACATAAAATATATTTCATTAAATGGTGTTTTGGTAATATCATTTTGAGCGTTGGAATCTGTATAAATAATTTTCCTATCCATTTTAGTTAATGATAAACCTGTCGCATCACTAACCCAAATCCCTTAAGTTGTAGCATAGAGAACTTACATTATAAGATATCATAGATACAATCTTATATTATTATTCTAAATATGAAAGTTTTTTCCATAAAAAAGTATAACTCCCCTAATATTCACTTAATTCTCCATAACAACATAAGAAATATTTAACACTTATAACCAATCTGATTTGATACCACTGGTAGGACCCAAAAACAACCTAAGAGGGGAGGGGTGAATCAGGGTGTCAACTTTTTCTTTTAAGGAGACAGATCTTGTTCCCATGTTGGTAGGAACTTTTAAAATCTATCTGATAGAATTGTGAAGTAATTAAATATTCATATACAGAGACAAAATAAATTAGTTTTACTTAGTTCACAACTAAAGGCTATTTCAAGGAGCATATGTCAACTCTGTGTAATTTTTAACTAAATAATCTAAGATTCACTAGTATTTGTGGATTAATTTTTTTTTGGAAATGGTCACTCTCTTCCTAAAATATTTCGTTTACAAGATATTTAGGGATATCTCACTGTCTCCCTAGGATCACTTATATTTACTCCCTCATACTCACTACCTTGGGTGAAGTATTACTCAGTGTATCAACTTGATGTTCACCTTAGTAGATTGGAAATTTAAGACTTTGTACCTAATTAACTCAAGAATCTTATTGTATCATAGTTCCAAGTTGATGCACTTGAAAGCACTATTCACTTAAACTAGATGTTCGACACTACTGTTCACAAATCTTAAAACCTTTTTGAAGCTCCCAAATGTTGAAGAACTATAATTATTCAAGAAACTCCCACTCATCATAAAAATCCCTTTTCTAAAATTCCCTAGCATTAGTTATGTCTTAACTTGTCTTTTTTGTGATGCTTATTCTCGTGAAGAGTTCCTAGTACGTGAAGCTCACAACCTTCATTAATTTAGAGTGATTCAAAATTTTCTAAGATTCTATATATATCTTAAAATAGGGGTGTCCACCTAATTATATACTTTGACATTTGAAAATATCTAGAGTTATCAATGTCCTTTTTGTGAACCACATCAGTCATACTCTTGAAGATCCTTTATTTATAAATTTCCAATGAAATTTTCCCATTCACAAAGCTTATCGTATTCATGAAGATCACTGTCTTCCCATCACATGTTAACAAATATGCACACATTTTTGAAACTCAGACCCTTTAAAAATATATCCTCATGAAGTCCAACCTTCACAAAATCCACGCCTTCTCCATATATTAAAAATCATATCCTAGAAAATCATATTTCACAAAGCCTTCTCATTCTTCCTGATTCCAGGCTCAAAAATATTTAGAAAACACTAGGAAATGATGCCACCTTTAATAATAAATAAAACTATACCATACAATCTCTTAACTTTCAAAATCATTGATCAACTCTATGTGGATTGACAAAAAAACAAAAAACAATCCATTTCCATAAGTGAAAACCTTGGTTCCAACAATTATTGATTGCCAGTTGTTATTATCTTCTATTATTGATTGTTTTCCAATGTTTTTGTTATATTTATTACTAATATAGATGGTATAGTCTCCCCCCTATACCACCAGTAGACCATCACTACTATTTGGTAGCCTCTAGCATATAGGGAGGCACGCTTGAGGCCATGTGACCAACCAGCTCAGGACACTCTTTAGTGTCTCCCATGACGGGATGTTACAAAGTGGTATTAAATACTTATTTTTATTACTTTTGTATTAATATTTTGGGATGTTAGTCATGATAATATGAACATTCCTATACATGGTAAATAGCTTGTTTATGGGTCTGACCAACCCACACACAAGGAAAAGATATAGTTTTCATGGATGTGACTATTGTTAATAATGATATGTTATTATAGTTAACCATTATTTTACTTTGTACAATTACTTTACTTCTATTGGTTATGTATTTATGAATTATGGATATTTACCCTTGGTCTTGTATAGTAAGGAAATGTTGTTACATGCCTCATTTTAGGCATATTGGGATTCACATGCAGTGAAGATTGTATAGCATGAATGCCTGATTATGTAACATGTTTATCTATACACCATGCTTTTGTATTTATTTATCATACTTATATATATACCATGCTTCGGTGATTAGATTATTTTCATGAAACTGTTTCCTATTTACATAGGGGATTACCAAGATTATTTCCAAGTTTATTGTATTCTTTGCTGACCTGATAGAATATCCTATTTTAATTATGATATATGATTGGTTATTAAATTTTTTATAAACCTAAATGATTTTTTCACATATATATTGATGTTAAAACCTTAACTAACAAATCATGACATGTTTGAATCATGGACCATTGGTTGCATGGGATGAAACATAACTGTTTATAATTAAATGGGGGCTAAATACAATTTATAAAGAGTGTAGGAATTTATAAATCGAAAAGGGTGAAGCATATAATTGAACCATATTTTATGAATTTTTATATTATGAGACAAAGGGTGAAAACAAGGTTGCAGTTACATGAATTCCAATTATAACTTATAAATCCAAGTTCCATTATATTTTGGGAATGGTAATGAATCTAAATGGACCATGGTTTGTATATATATATATATAAATGATTATAACTCTATTAATTAGGCATGAAAACCCATATTATTGAATCCTTAAATACACAATTGGACCCAAGTTGGTCAGTTGGGGCATGTTTCTTATGAGATAAACCTACTAAGGGTGTAATTAATCTTAATAAACCAAATGCTATTGGGTTTCACTTAAATAGACCTAGGTAGAAATGATATGACCTTAATTGGCTACCTTTATCTTTTATGCTTTAGTTCTTGAACCCTTGGGGGTATATTCATGTTATATGGGATGGTTATTAAAGTGTCAGAAACCAATTAAGTGTGATCTAGCTCACTTTAAGTGGCTATATTTTATCTTCTCTTTGATTGTAAAATTTTATAATCATGTCAGCCACATATATAACATGTGTTCTATGGAGGATGGAGTTTGTTCCATGGGATGAGTTCCTATTTTCAAAAAGTTATGACTAGGACACTCCCAAGGTGGGGATATTTGCATTGAATGTGTTTAATTGTGTCCTTGCAAGTTGAAGGTATATGACCACAATAGACCAATTTGAGATGATCAAAATGAATTTTGGAAGATTTTTAATTTTTAAATTAAATCTTTCAAGTCTTGATCATTATGATGAGTTTTAAATATCAGGTGTGAGGTTTAACCAAACCTAGATGCTAGATTCAAGATCAAGAGGAATAGGTGATCCAAGAGTTTGATGGTTCGGTAGTGCATCTGTACTTTCAAGAAAACATGATGATGACATGGTTTGTTGAGTACCTAACCATTAAAGAATAAAGAGTATTGGAATGAGACTTCAGTGGTTGTTTAAAACAATCATGGGTACCCTTGAAATTATAGAGAAGTGATTGAGCCTCAAAATACTATATCATCTATTAAGATAGACATTACATAATAGGTTAGTCAGGAGTAGATCTACTGACGTCTTGATAATTAAATATCGATGGAGGGATGTGGCCATAAAATGTGTGTTTCATTCTCTATTACACACACATTAGGGGTTTGACCTGTAAAAATATATTGGTAGAGGTAAAATATTATTTTTAGGGTTCCATGAGGTTGTTGAAAAGTAGTTAGAAACAGTCACACATCATTAGGAGATGTGGTTCCATAGATTATTTCACAACATGTACAACCCATTTTGATGGAGCATGGCTAGGGAGATCTATACATTCTTATCAATGGAAAACCTTGATAGCATCTTAGCGTACTACTAGTTTAATGATGAAATCATATTAAGTATGCTAATACATTGTCAACCTTATGCCGAGATAATCAACTAACTTTTTTGGTTTATTGGAAGGAATATTTTGCGAGTTATGCTCAAGGGAAATTTTAAGAAAATATATTTAGTAGAACAAATAATTATAAGATCTAGGGGAATGGCTCTCATGTGAGAAGGATGGTGGGATATTGAGGTTGGTCTGTAGATGGTCATTTTAAAAATTTGATTCCACTAGATTATGAAAATAGGGATAGTTCATCCAAGAGAAGTAACATGAATTCAATTAAAAACTTTTATTAGCATGCTCAAAATAATTCTCATTATGCCTTGGCTAATTGAATTTGAATATTATTTTGATAATGCATCTACTCCGGAATCCAATATTTTAAAATATTGTCAGCTAGAAGTGAATAGATTTTCATTTTCATGGTTAGTTAAATGGGTCTAGTGAGAAACCACATTGAATACATCATCAGAGGAGATGGGTGAAATTTATGAGTCAGATGGGGATTTACAAGGGAAATTTGGATCTAACAATTAAATCATGGTCGATTGGGATTTGACTGTTTTGATATAATCAAGGAATAGAATCATTGTCCTCATGTATGATCAGGTTTCATGAGTTGGGAGTCATGCCACAATCATAATTAGGATATTAGGGACATGTTTAAATAGTTAATTATAATGGTGGGAGTACTGTGTCTTAGAATTGTCCATGGAAAGCTAGTACCTATGGTGGAGAGTTCCATAGTATTATTGATGATAGAGATGAATACGTGACCGTGTCTCGAGTTTTTTAGGCTCAGGTAAGCACTATCTTGATTTTTTAGCTTCAGATATGATAATTTCCATGAGTGTTAATGACTTAAGAGCTGTTTGTTTTAAGTAGCACTCATAGGAGCATTGGGAATGGGGGATGCAATGCGACCATTTGAGTACGGATTCACAACTTGAGTAGGTTGGTCGATTATTTTTTCCCAAGTATTATCAGGGATGATAAGTTTGAAGGTGGGGAGGTTGTAATGTCCTATGTTTTAGACCAGGTTTTAAATTATAAAGGAATTATAAATTTTCATTTGGTGTATAGGATTAATCTTAAACTAATATTAAGAATTTAATTAAAATATTTTTAATACTTTAAAGTGTTATTCTTGGATATGGTTTAAGGCCTAAGAGGTTTCTGTAGTGCTCGATTGAGTTTCAAAAGCACATGAATTTGAAGGCCGAGTTTCTATAAAGGTATAGGGGTCACACTTTATGCACATGACCATGAGTTTTTTCTATAAAAACTATAGATGGGATCACATGGCATGTGAATTGTTTTTCAAATCGTACGACTATCCATGTGAGGGGAATGTCCCTTCAAACAGTGGGACCATAGGGTTTGTTAAAATATGTAAAAATAATACATGGATTATTAAAGGGTTTTAATTTACCATTTACCTACCCCCATTATCTAATCCTCCCCTAATTTATTCTACTCAGTGTGCATAACATCCTCGTGTAGGTTCTCCCTTTTGGATTACCTCCTAGGCATGGATATATCTCTCTCATATGAGTTTAGAATCACTCACCACTAATTGTATTGGATAAACCTTATTAATACTATGATCTATTTCATCCTTTATCCTTTTATTTTTTTTATTGGATGTTACTTCCATATGGGCACATATTCCCTATTTGTAGGGAATTTGGTGATTCTTTTGATTTCTCTCATTCCAATTCAAATAAAATCTAGAGAATGGATGAGCGAAGCATCCTTTGTATAAGGTATGTGGTTTATATGAATTTTCCTTAACATTTGACAATTTATATTATATTTCCATTGTTACACATACCAAACCTTCCACACGTTGATCCTGAATTATGAAATGGTTTAAATTGAATTTTTTTAGACCACAACCTTGATTCTATTTGACATTTGTATATTGTTTGAGGTCGACAACCCCAACCCAAACAATCTATTAATGTGTGTTTAATTACATGATTTCCTCCACATTCTATTCATATGAATAAACCACCCTTTGAGTGTATTATTTAATTTCTTTAGACCTTTTATAAATTTTTTAATGAGTTAAGTGGTTTGGATAAACCTCATGGGTTTTAATCAAAAGTGGAAAGATTTACAATTATGAGAGAATGATATTGTAGAGTAAATTCAATTTATCATAAGGTAATTACAACCATCCATCCCTTTTATAATAAATTTTTTTAGGTGTGATGTTTTAATAATGAAAAGGTATGGTTAAATAGTGTCTATTGATTTTTGTTATGGTATGGGTTCTTCCAACGGACTTGTTATTTATAGTGTAACTATCTAATTTCACGGTTAGATTAAAATGTGATATGTACGACCTCAAGGAATCTATTTAAATATTAAATTATATACAAAAATGAAAGTATACCATACATTGAGTGATACTAGGTTCCTCTTTATGGAATTCTTTAGTTAAGGGATTATAGAGAAAGTGATATTACTTCTTAGAAGATTATTAAAAGGGGGTCATGTTTATGGTTTTGGACATGAAGTTTCAAACCCCCATAGTTGAAGATATTTGACATGGATCTTTATATAAGTTGGGTTTTTGGAAATGAAATTTCATTACCCCTTGATTAGGATGTTGGGAGTGATTTTTCACATCATTATTTGGGAATTCAAATATGGCATACTGAATCCTCCATTCGGATAATTGAGATTATTACCATTATTGAAAAATGAGCTCCCTGCTCATAATATTATTAATCTAAACTGATAAGAATGGAATACTATTTCATTCTATTGAGATCCTTGGGCATGAAGTCTAAAATTGAGTGTGAGACTTTTATGATTATGTATAGACACTTGATCTACACCTCAGTTCTTCTTTAGTATTATGTATGTATATATCTATATATCTATATACGTTCCTATGTATATATAATATATATATTCATAAAAACACACACAAACACACAAACATATATATATATTTACATGATGACACTTGTTTAAAGAAATTCTGGCTTAGGTAAAAGCAAGTATGGTCGGCCAGGTATTATTGGGGAACTTGAGCCAGACTTGTTTAATTTCATTTATTTACTGTATATTTATTATACCTAAAAACTACATTATTTTATACTTATGTACTGTATTACCTTAGAAAACATTTGTGGTGGACCATTGAGTTTATCTCATATCCTATTTGGACCACCATTTGGTACTCGAATAGGCCTCATGGTTGCAGGTTCAGGATCAGGGCCTATGCTTTATTGCTTATTGTTATTCTTTATGAACTAAGACTTGACATGAAGTTGGGGATGAAGCATTTACTTGGGATTCCTTTAAGGGATGAATTATTTTTTAAATATTATTTATCTATCTAGTTTTATTATATTTTATTGTTTCATTTTTATTTTAGTGTATTGTAGCATGTTCATTCATGGTCATCTATTCATTTATTATTGATTTTCAGTTATTATTATATTCCATTGTTTCTAATTTTTCTATGATTATACTGTATTTATTATTGATCCAGAGTTTATAGTCTCTCTACTAAACCACCTTTATAACCTCATTTATAGTAAGTAGCCTCTGGCATATGGGGAGTCATGATTGAGGCTATGAGACCAACTAGATCGGGGCACTATTTAGTAAATCCCAAGTTAGGACATTACACTTACACAACATTTTGATGTCATGACCAACCTAACATGAGTGATGCTACTCGATCCTTAAATAGAATGATGAATTGTTGTTAAAACCTTATGCAATAATTCTTTACCATTACGCAACTCTCTAGGATTGGTGGAACCCTTACGCTAACTTGAAATGATTCCTTTACCTTTACATAGGCCTTTGATGACCTTTACATAGATTTTATTTGGCTGTATAACCCTTATTCAGCTCTTGTGATCATACCAATACCTTTACACATGGGAGGAGTATACATACATATCATCATAGATTTGTGGTAACTCATCCTTTCATGTGGCATGTGGTTCTTCTATCAAACATGTGACATATGGTAGCTTGATCAACCTTGTGACATTTAAAATATCATCCCTTTTTGTGACTTGTGGTATCTAGATTGATTGTGAGAAATTCAATAACTTGAACACCATGTAGAATACGGTATCTCAATCAACCATAGCCTATGTAATTTTCATATCTCACCTTCATCCTAACATAGATGGTTTCACTTACACACTATAAAGACCCCTCACACGAGGGTTTCTTCCAACATGAAAAATCACAATTCCAAAGGGCTTATATAGTTTAAGTTAGGAAAAGATTGAAATAATAAAGTTCTGAATTAAATTTATTTAAATAAATAAATTATAAAACTTAAGATCAAGTTATATATTTTTATTAAAATACATAGAATGAATAATATAATTAAAAACCATGATTTTAACCTTTAAAAAAAATTAAGTTCTAGTTTTAACAAAGTAACAAAAGTCAATTAATTACCTAGGTATTAAGTTAATTGAATGATTAATCACACTAAAATTTAGTTAAAAACTAGGAAATTATAGCTATAATAACATTCCTATATACAAATGAATTTAACACCCTTTCAAGTTAACTTGGTAAATGGGTGAACTAAATGATCAATGTTTTCAAAAATAAAACCCTAGTAATATCCCACTACTATAATAAAACGATAATTCTTTGTGATTTTAATTTTCTTTATTCATTATTACACTAATTTAGTTTTTACAGGATCCATTATTATACCATCTCTAGTGACAATATTCCTATGGAATGAAATATTTTCATTACCAAAACACATATCCACTACATTTTCAATATAAATTATTTTTACTTAATATCTTGAGGATAAAACCCAAATGTTTTTCATGATCCTTATAAAATTTGGAATAAACTATAACATAATCAATAAATACCACTAATTTTTTTTTCCAAATATTCTCTAAATACTCTATTCATAAAATCTTTAAATACATTAGGTGTATTCATTAACCAAAAAGGAATAAATATTGACTCATAAAGGATATAACTCATTCAAAACTCCATATTAGGAATATTATCTTCCTTTACATTCATTTCATGACATCCAATCATAGGGTCAATATTTGAAAAGTACTGATATCCCAAAAGCTAATCATATAAGTCATCAATATGAGGTAAACAATAATAGTTTTTAATATTAATGTTATTAAGTTATATATTATCAAATAAAAGCCTCATTTATCCTTATTTATTCTTATCAAATAAAATAGGATCACCCTAAGGTGAATTTCTAGAATGAATGATAGCCTTATCAATAAAATCTTGTAATTACTATTTAAATTCTAATAGCTTTACTGAAGCCATTTGATAAAGAGGTTTGAAATTGGATCAACATCAAGAACTAAGTAAACAGTGAATTGTTCTTCCTAATAAAGAATAAAAAGAAGAAAAATATTCAAAAATACATCCAAATATTCATTTACTGCTAATTTATGATTAATTTGGACAATTTAATTCATTCCAATGATATGATAAATATAAAATTAACCTCCATATTTTATCAATTTCTCATATTCCTTATATATTATAAATAGAATAAATTAATATTTAAATGTAAAATTAATATCATTCTAAAAATTAAATATAATATCAATTTCTATATAATCTATATGATCATGATATCCTAAAAGACAATACTCTTCCAAAATAGCATCAAACTCTAATATAGTTATGATAAAAATATTTTCAGGTAAAAAAATGTCAAAAATGATAATATAAATATTTTTATAAATCCTTTCTAGTTTAATTCCCCCAACAATAGTTTTTACTAAGAGTTTATTTTATATTTATTTATATGATATTACCAAATTACTAGAAAATTTCTCAAAAAAATAATGTGTAGATCAAATACCAAATAAAATATTAGAATAATTTGAGTAAATAAATAATGTACCTATTACCACTTAATTTGATGGACCAATATAATCGATAGAATTTAGTTATAAATGTTTCAAATTATTGGTGTGATCATCACCCATTTAATTGAAAAGAAAATTCACATGTCCAAATTTCCCACACAGATAATTGTTCCTTAATCTCATTATACCCTTCCCATAATGCATTTTAACACATTTAGGGAATGAGATAAACTAAATTATCTTACCTTAAAATATCCTAATTTATTTCTTTCTAATTAATTTCCAACACTATAATTTCAAATCCTTGATGTTATGAAGCACATAATAATACAAAAAATCACAATTTAACCATTTTAACACATCAAAATGTTTTCTTATAACTTTTAAATTCAAGAGTTACCATATTCCTTCATAAATTTGCTTTCAAACCTATATGAAATCTATCAAATTTAATTTCATATTCATGAAAAATATTTTGGTTCATACTTTTTAAAGCTATTAAAATCTTATTTTTAGTAAATAATTAATTCCTCCTCCTTTTTCTTTAGCTCTAGAAATTTTTTGTAAACTCCAAGTCAAAGAAAATTAGGAAAATATTTTCAATAAAAAAAGATCATTAAATATGTACCATTCCATGTTATCCGTATCATTATTCTCCATAATATTATTAATTTTATATTACCACTAATATGATTCACATGTAATATGATAAATTGTAATATAAAACTTTTGATGCTCTAAAAAACAAAAAACATTAAATTTCATCTCAAAATAATTTATCCATCCTTCAACTATAACTGGTTCTGAGGTTGCACCAATAGTTAGAATGTGTTTTAACATAAAACACTTTATAATTGAAATATTCATTTATAGAGAATTATTTCTTTCAATTTCATTGGTACCACCATTTATATCAATTATTAATTAAGTTAACATATCCAAAAAACTAGTCAGATCGAATAAAAACTATTTTATATTGCTAATTTGGAATGGTATTGTCCTCCTATTGCCTTACTACTTCATTAATTATATTTCTTTTATGGATAACCATTCTAAAATCAAGATATATTTGGAAAAAATTAGTAACCCTTATAATAAAAAATATCTAATGTTAATATAATAATAAATTAGTGTTTAACCCCTATGTAAAACTCTTTAACATCCATAAATTCTCATTCATTTCTTTCCTCACTAACATACTATCCCCTAAAGTTTTCTAATTTTTTATTTGATACCAATTTTAGTGGTCTGAAACCATAATTTACATATGTTACAAAAATACCACAACACTTAAAATTTCCAATATCTTAAGGTTTGGAATTTTAGATTATTTGGAAACCAATTACCCAAAAAAACCACAAATTTCATTCTATGTACATTTTCTCCACAAGTATGGGATATTTAAATGATACACATGATTCATTCATGACATATAACCAATAAGTATAACATTGACTTATATATTGTTCATATTCATTCTTAAACCATATAAAAATAATTTAAAAATATGGTTTTAGCATATAAAACTCAGTAACGGGTATATAAATAAATAAAACTCATTAGTCAATGGGAATAAATGAAAACACATGAATCATTTAAATTATAATCTTTATAATTTTATAAAATCTTATTCACTAATGAAATTAACTTATTTTATCAAATAATCTCATAAAAAAACTCTTATGAAAGTATAAATTCAATTGAGCGTTCATGAATGTTTCTTAGGACATTATTTTCATAATTAGTATCCCAAAAAAATAACATATTTGGTTAATTAAAATATAATTTCTCTATAGAATAGATCTTTACCTAATACATTGAGGGCTATATCCTGGGTCCACCCATCACCTTGTACAATTTCCAAGTACCATATAATGAATAAAATGCATAGTAGATTTTATTTCAACCTATAAACATTATAGTTAAAGTAATCCCATGAAATAAACATGAATTTAAAAGTATGGGTTACAAAATTATATATTGAGACAAAAATGTAGAAAAATTATAAAATATTGAAAAATATAAATAATAATTTTAGAAATAATTTTTTTATAAAACATTAGAGAGATATTTTAGAGAAATCCATAAAAAATATATAATGAAATATTTTAAAATGAAACCCCTTACTTATGTTCAATATGATTTCATGTAAACTTTCTTATATAAAAGAAAATTATATTAGGTTATTATTTATTTTAACTTTAAAATAAGTTTATTATCGAATTAAAAATGGTCTATTTAATATTATATGTGAAAAAAAAATTCAAGTTTCATACCCATCATATTTAGTCATTAATGTTCGATAGTCATAATAGTTCAAAATTGTATCCTTATGTAATTTTAGTGTTTATATCGTATAAGAGTTCAAAAATATATATGAAATGTTTATTATAGAGTAATGCAAGACATATTAATGAAATGATTTAATTATTTTTATATTATATCACCCATATATGGATTAATAATAATTTTTGAATTTTATAAATCTTATTTCCATAATGTTAAGAATGTATTTTAGTAAATTTATCACTTTTGGGGATGATACCAAGAATGGATGAAAATATAATTATATAAATAAGATTATAAACTATGGAGAGTGTATTTAAAACCTTGGTAATTGAAAAAATTAAATATGAGATGAACATAAATTAAATATATTATTAAAGCTTCTAAGTAGTTCCTTAATCGACCTGATTTTATATATAATTATATAAGTATGTATTTAATGTGGGGAATAATTATATATGAAATCCCTGACCCAGATGCCACTTAATAGGTTCCATGAGCCTGGGGAGCCACATGGACTCAAGCACATCTCCCCAAATTCCAGAGGCTACTGACTAGTAGTGATGGATTTGGGCATATCTGTGGAGAGATTATGCCCTCATTACTAGAATTTAGCATAGTGGATAAAAATAAAACGAGGTAAATAGAGGAAGAAATATAAGTAAATAGTGGAAGAAAGAAAAATTAATAGATATACAAGGCTGAGAATAAAAAAATAAACTGGAAGAACTGATGATGATATGTAATGTCACTAGAAAAATGGAAAACATGAGTACAAGATAGCAGACATAACAAGTTCCAAAAATGTATAAAAAAAGAATATCCCAATCATCCAAATCTATGGATCAGTCATCTACTTTCAATATCCATCCTAAACAGAAATCAACCAAGTATTTGAATCCATATGATTCCATTTATCAACACCTTCATACATGTGATCTACTCTAGGTACCAAATGGCACCCGTAGAGGGTGCGAGATAAATCTTAGTGTACCAAAACCACTGGTGTCTATAACATCCATTCCATGCTATGTAAATATAATAGTGTGAAATACTGCATATATAAATTAATGTAGTACAACATAACTAAATACCCAAGTACTTTATTTATCCCTTGTATGGTGTTTGAACATGTAACCAATTTATTATTTGTTTATTGCCAGTTTATATTTAAGTCACATGTAAATAGTAGTAAAGGTTCCAATATGTAACAAGGTGAGCTATAATGATATTTAATAATGAAGTTCCAAGGTCATAACCTTGGTAACATAAACCTCAAGGGTCACTAACTCAGTTATAACTGTATCCTGGCTATAGGTAAGAGTGTAATCCAAGAAGCCTAGTCTAAGGAATTCCACAATAATATTCCTACCGAGTCCAAGGAGTTCATCCGAAGTAAAATGGGGAAAAGAAATGATTGTGTCCGATGGGCTTTAACCATGGCACCTACTTATCAATGCTAAATCCAAGGAGTGTATCCAATTCATCCAATAGTACTACATGAGGGATCCTATGGTGTCATACTATGAATCCAAAGTTAAATAAGGATCAGGTTCTTGGTGAGTATCAAACTAAGAAATACAAATCCTTGAATTCAGAATGAGGTCCTTGAGAGTTCAAGGCATTCCCTCAGGAATCCAAGGTGAACTTGAGTCATGAAACTCCTATTTTGATTATTAAGTATTATATAATTCATATGTTTCAATCCATTACCTTTCATTAGTGTGATAATGCCAATTGATCATGAAAGCATTTATTCAAATCATAATTAATCATTAAGTCTATTTTGTTCAATCCTTGCCTTTCATTTGGGTGATAAGACCAAGTAGCATGAAACCATTCATTTAATCCATTTTTTACTTTTCATAAATCATGTTTCACTCCACTACCTTCCATTAACATGGTAAAGGTTTATACAGATATTACACATATTATTCAATTATATTTAAAAAGGAAAAGTTATATACTTAGTATACTTGAAAATTTCCATTTCACATTTAATTATAAAATTGAAGCACCTACATTAGGTAGGTCAAGTGTTGAGTATATATGGTACTTTCCATAATTAAATTTAGATTTTAAATCAATTCATTTATTATAAAAAGCTCACCCTTAGAAAGGCCAATACAAGGCACACCCAATGGAAGCTCAAACATGTCAAACACTAAAATGAAAATTATGGGAAAAAATCCTACATGGGATGGATGGAGTTGAGGTCATAACCACGGACAACTAATCACATATTTAGAAATATCATAACCATATAGTTCTAATTATTAAAAGCATGGAATATAAATTCAATAAACGACACCAGATGAAATCGACAGTCCCCACACAACAATTCCTAAATCAATAAACTTGAGGGATGAGTTATAAACCACCCATATTAGGCTTTTACGACTCTCATACTCTAGTATTAACATTTAATTTCGCTTGGATTATAGTAGATACGAGAAAAAGGTAAACACTATCCCACCTTGATTAATAGGTTGAGAGCAAGAGAGACGAATAATGGCTTAAATGGGCTAGAGTACTTACCGTTGTGCATCCAACATGATGAACATAATCTCTAATGGATCCCATATGAAGTAGATCTCTTTATCCCTATATTATTCCATCAAAAATTTTAAAATGGTAGAAAAAGGTGGTTCTGTCTGCTGGAATTCGAATTAGGGAAGAAGGAAGGTTTAATTAGATCATTAAGGGTAAAATGGTAAAATTACCCAAAATTTATCATGTGTTGGGTTTGTCCTCAAAGTTTTACAAACCATGTTCCAACCATATATGAAACTTATAGGAAGTGGCATACCACATGGTTATTCCTAATAGTCTAGGAAACCATGCACCAACCATGCAAGATGGCTCTGCCCAAAAATGCAAGCATCCACATAGTTAGATCTAACCGTGCAGCTTACCAGCACAGTTTACTCTCATCTTGTGAAATGCCTGATTTTCCCCAAGAGATGGGTTTCTAGCTCTGAACAATCCCTAGACACACTTGGGAACTTATCCAAGTTTTTAGGAATCCATATTAGATCCAAAAGAAACAATTAGATAGAAATGTAAAGGATTCATACCTAAGTGGAAAACCGAGTTCTTACAGTCTTTCCCATAAATGAACTCATCCCTAAGGTCACCTTCCAAGGGAGGCGAAACACTGTATGAGAACAAATCTAGACACTAGTCATGTAAATCAGCCTCCCACTCCCAAGTCTCATCCTGCACATAGTTGTGCTTCCATATCACCCATATTCGGGGGAAAGACCGACCTCGAAGAGCCTTTATGCTCCGGTCAACGATTCAGACTGGGAACTTCTCAAAGGTAGCATCGACCTCTAACTCAACTTCCTTAGGATCAAAGGTATGATATGGGTTCGTATGATACTGGAGAAGTTATAAAACATGGAATTTGTCATGCATGGAATGGTACCTATGAGGTAGTAGAAACTGATAGGCTACCAACCTGACTCTATAGAATCTTAAAGAGCCCTATGTAACTAGGAGAAATCTTCCATTTCCTCCATAAATATATATTATCTATCCTAGATGATACCCGAATGAAAACACAATCCTAGAACTCAAAATCCAAAGGTCTTTGATGATGATCCACATAAGATTTCTATCTATATTGGGAAGTAGTCATACACTTTTTGATTAAGTGAACCTATTATGAAGTGTCATGAATGAGATGAAGACCTAATAGTGTAACCTAACATGTCTCTAGAAAGATCAAGGGTGAACGGCCTGAACTACCATATAAGGCCTCAAAAATATCCATCTAAATTGTCTCTTGGAGACTATTATTATTGGAAAACTAAATAAGAGGTATATTCTTATCCTAAAAAACATTGAAATCAAGGACTCATGCTCGAAGTAATTCTTCTAGGACCTTTATCCTCTATTCTGATTTTCCATCGGTTCGAGGGTGAAAAGATGTGCTTCGAAGAACTTGTGTTCCCATATATTTCTATAATCCCTACCAAAACCATGATATGAAATGAGAATCCCCATCTGAAATGATTGTACTTTGGAATTTGTGTAGTTATATGATCTCATAGACATTGAGTCTTCCCATTGCATCAACTGATAAAGTCATCTGAATTGGAATAAAATGAGATACTTTCATTAGTCATTCAATAACTACCCACACAAAATCACTACCTCTCAGTGAACTAGGTAAGTTGACTATGAAATATTTATATTTATATATCATTATTGGAAGTGGATTTAATAAGACTACAGGTCTCTGGTACTCCACCTTCATCTACTGATAGGTGAAACACCTAGTGATAAAGCCTACAATCTGAAGTTTCATCCCCAACAACCAATACCGGTGCCCCATATCTCGATACATCTTGGAGATACCAAGATGAACTTTTCACTGAGAAGCATGGAAATCACACATAAAGTCCTCTCTCATATCTATAGGAACCCATAAATTTCCATGAATTTGTTAAATCTTATTTCTAATATAGAACAATCCAGAGGCGGGTTATCTCTTAATATACTATTATAGAGAACCAAGCCCTCGGGATTTGAAAATTTTCTACCGTTCACCTTATTAAGGAGGAAATAGGTGGCTGTTCAGGATGAGAGGTAAGACTAATCATGACTATCATGAAACTCTAGATGATTCTTAGAAAATAGTTCCATTTACTTCCATTCCTCATTGGTTTCCTATACGACCTATGTTTGAGTTTTCTAACTCAGTGCATCTACAACCACATACACCTAAAAACGCGTATAGGTAATCTATAAATCAAATTATTGTAGATAATTGATCCATATTCACTGTATGAGGTTCAATTTATGCTGCAAAAAAAGATATATTTTAGGCTCTTTTGGTTCATGCAAACCACAAAGAACCCAACCAACAGATAATGTCTCCAACAATATAAGGCATGGAAAACTACTACTAGCTAAAGGTCATGCGTTGGGTAGTTTCTATATTGAGGCCTCAACTTCCATTATACATATGCAATGAATATATCCTCATACATCATAACTACTCCTAGGATGATTCTTGATGCATCACAAAATACTATATAAGCTATTACTAGCTATATAAGATTCCAAATTATTGCTAAGACAAACCTCCCTTTTAGCTCCTGAAAGGATTTCTCGCATGCTTATGACCATAAGAACTTGACACCCTTCTTTGTAAGACCACGGTGAGATGAAGGAAGGTGTGCGATGTACTATATGAAACACCTATAATATCTATCCATCCCTAGGAAAATGTGTATATCAAAATAAATTTGGGATGCTCCTAGGAAACTACAACACTAACCTTTTACAGGTTAACAAATACACCTCATTTTGAGATAATATGACCCAAGATGTAAACATTTCTGATCTAGAAGTGGCACTTATCAAGATTTGGGTAAATATGGTTCTCTCTCAGTATACTCAGATTGATATCAAGGTGTTTGAAATGGTCGTTATGAGTGTGAGAATACAACAAGATTTATTCCACAAATACTACAACAAAATAATCAAAATAGGGGTGGAACACCCTATTCACCAGATCCATGAAAATGGTGGGCCTATTCATAACACTGAAAAAAAATAACTAGGTACTCATAAAAACCATACCTACTATAGAAGGATGTATGCGATATGTATAATGGACTAACTCTCACCCGATGATAACCCGATCTCTGGTTGATATTAGAGAAGGTTCTTTCTCCTTATAGCTAGTCGAAAAGATCACCTCTTTGAGGAAGTTGATGCCATTTCTTGACTATAATCTAGTTCAACCATCTGTAATCCAAAAATAGATGTAAGGTTTAATCCCATTCTTGGTGAAAAGCATGGGAGAAACTCAATAGGATGTACTAGTCCATATAAATTCCTTGGACTCTAGATCCACTAAATTACAATTGAGCTCCTAGAGATTAGTATTTTCTATCCTATACGAGGGACTAAATATTGTATTTTCTATTGGACCAAACTTGACCCTAAACTATTCCTCTCTCTGAGGAGGTTATCCATAAAAATCATCAATAAAGACATCCCTAAAACAATCCACTACTAGAGGGAAATCAGTTTGATATAACCCTTGATCCTTTATGAAGAGATTTGTAATCTGGGTGGTCACTCCACCTATCCCATGATAGTTTGGTCTATATCTACCAGCCTGGACATCCCACTCACCCTTATGTAGATAACTACTTCTCTCTAGTGATGTAAATAATACCTTGTAAAAATAGTAGTATAAAAAATAATGATACAGAACCATACAACCCATCCCAATAATGACATTGAAGCACATAATTTCAAGAAAAAAAAGGTTTCATAAGAAAGGGTAACTACCTATGTTAGGGGGATAGTCCCTACACTTGTGTATTTCCTCTTACCATATCCCCAAAGGTGTTTCTATGGTCATTACACTACAGTAATAATGTATCTTTAGTTTGATACTTTCCACGATAGATATAGATATAAAAGTGTTCAAATAACCTATATCAAATAAAGTAGATAATATGGTAGATGCCACTTGAATAGAACAACATAATTTAGATGGTCCTCTAGCATGATCCTCGGGTATTGGTTGTAGTGCATACAATCGGCCTGATCCATGACCCTATTCAACAGCTAGACTACCATGATCATAACTGCTCTGCTGGTGTAGTTGGTGATTAGGAGTCTGACTTCCATGGTCATGACCTCCTCCTCAGCTAGTTCTACCAGTGCTATTCCATCTCTTCACCTGACGTGGCGTAGAAGAACCCAATCGAGATGGTGGATCTGGTGCTGATCCTTTTCCACTAAAGTAGGTGGAAAGGTCCTGCAGAAACTCTAAAGTTTCCCCATATGGCTGCAAGCCCGACACTCCCTTAGGTATCTATTACAATGAGTCTTCAAGTGACACTTCGTCCACACTAACGAAACACCATGGAGCTATCAATATGGATACTCTAGTTTTCACTGCCCTGATGAAAAACCTCAAGGGAACGTTTCCTACCACTGGGTGAACTACTGGCCTACCACGACATTGATCCTCTATGCCCAGTTCTATTATTTTCCCTCATGTTGTGCTCTGTGATAAGATTCTGATCGAGTATTTAAGAAAAATTAAGTAGATGAAATACATTCACCTGCATATTGATGGTGTACTAACACCCATCATTGAAGAATCTAGTATGCGAACTCTCATCACCGACTAAAAGCGATGAAAAGTGATACCACTCCATGAAACAAAATAAATACTCCATAACTTACATAAAACCTTACTCGAGATGCATGAACTCTCTGGATCTGTTGGATCTTAGTTTCCTAGGAAAGAACTGATCATAGAAAATGTTCTTGAAGTTAGCCCATACCATGTATTGATGGTGATCATCTTTGGTAACCAAATCCCATCAACCCTTGGAAGAATTCCATAGCATTTATGAAGCAAGATTGACCCTCCACTCTGGAGGAGTTTCTAGATGCTTGAACATAGATAGGGTGGATTCTAGCCAAGACTCAACAGACTATGGACTGATATCCTATGAGAAAGTAGGAGGATGTTGTTGCAGTATCTCATGAGTTAGATCAACCATCGTAGGTTCAATCCATGGGGAACCATGCATGGTCTGTTCAAACGTAAGAAACAATCATGAACTTGGGATAAGTTTCCAAATCTGGTACATCAAGATATGCCTCAATTAGAACTCCTGAAGGTAAGACTGGTAGCTTAGGGCCCACCATGCCTGAATCATGGCCGTCGCCACCCTCTTGGAAAATGATATAAGGACGTCGTGGTGGAATTGGTCTAAAATTTCTAATCACATGCCTCATAACAAGATTTAATACGATCGATAGTTACACTTATGGAATATAAACAAGGAAAAACTGACTACCCAAGGTATACTACCCCAACTAGCCTCTTAAACGACCAGATAATAGTAAATTCTCTAGTATAAGTTTCATTTCATTTTACATTTAATTACCATGTTCACTTATTTACCTTTCATGAACATGATAAGTTCAGATAAGGATGTGCAACAATTTTATTTCAGAATTCATTTATCACTCTATAATGGATAACCATTCACAGTAAATAAGTTCCCATACACCTTATCAATGAAAATGGCACCCATTTATTTGTAGAATAATGGATCGACTTGGTAAATTACTCATCCAAACCAACAAGGGGCCATAAAAATCGTGAATTGAGACAGACAATCACACAATCACAACCAAGAGTAATACAAGAAAAATCAAACTATCACATCATCACTCAACAATCGTAAACATATCAATCAATGAAAATAAGTGAAATACACCTATACTGTATGGAAATATGCATGACATGTGAATTATAGGTGCTCATATGATGCGTATAATAATGATTATTTCCCTCATATCATTGGGCCAAAGATAAAATAGAATCTCATGTAGAATAATAATCAATAACACCACACAACATGTGTATCACATAATAGTGAAATAATGTCAACTATAATAAGAAAAAAGAACAATAATTATATTTTGGGTAACTTGGATTTTACCTTGAACCTGGGTTCGCGACACCCAAGAACAGCTTATGACCAAGTCTCATGCATTCTTAATCTTTTGACTATTATCTCTAAATAGTAAAGCATGAAGGAAACCCCTCTGATATCACTTTTTGACACCCTGGGCTAGGGGAACCTATTAAGTGGCATCTAGGTCTAGGACATCATGTTACAATACAATTTTGATTTAACATAATGGTAAATGAATATGAATACACTATCCATGAGTATCATATCCTGAACTAAAGTAGCTTCAAAATAAATAAAGGAAAAGAGAAGAAAGGGAAGGTAAAATAGATATTAAAATGAAATTGAACTATAAGTTATGTATAATAGAGATAGTATAATGCTGTTTTATGTTTTAAAAAAACAATTAAGGATTAAATACTATTTTTAGACATTATAGAAATTCTGTAGATGGAATTTACATATAGAAATATAAAAATTGAAATAAGTATTCAATTGAAAAAGAAGGAAAAATCATACATTCATCAATCCTTAGAAAATCTTACTTTATCACGTTTTTTGGGTGAGAAATTACAATTTAAGAGTGTTAAAAAATAAAGGATATAAATTCAGAGAGATTATAGAGATAGGAAATGAGGTACATTGGTGTGTAAAAAGAATTCCTTATGGAGAGAGATTAATGTCTTTATTCATACACCAGTTCAGGTAGTGTTTTCACAAACTAATTATCATCACTTTCCTCTAGCTTGTAAAAGCACTCTTTTGACACCACATAAGAGTTTTAGATAATTATCCTAATATTTAATTAAAAATGATTTAATAATATATATATAATTTATTATTAATACTTACTATAATCTAAAATTGTTAATTATATTATTTATTTGAATTTATGTTATGAAAAAATTTTATGATAAGAATTTTGGCATTTTATACCTTGTGCAAGAACATGGTAAGAATTTGGATAATTAAATTTCTATATAAAATTAAATTTCTTTAATATATATATATATATATATATATATAAATGATTATTCTTAATTTTTATATCTTATTTTCAATCATCACCTTATCCATTCTCATTCAAATCACTCAATCCGCCAATTTATTATTTTTTCATGTTGTGAAAGCATTGCATTAACATTGAAAATTACTTTCATATTTATATTGGAATAAGTATTAAAGTATTTTAATTGAATAATATTTATATGATATTTTGAATATATTAAAATTTAATAAAATATCTTCATGTTTCTAAAATATTTTTTCTTATTTTAGATAAAAATTCAATAATAGAAATTAAAATTCCACTTGGATTCGAACATGTATTTTTATAAAAACTGAACTAAATTGTATTACTCAACATAAAACCAAATTTAATTTTAAAACAATCTCTCAAGAACAATATTTTTAAAATATAAATTATAAAAAATGAAATAAAAATATCATTTAAAAAAATTTACCATAATTTTTAATCAAGAACAGTGTTGATATATTACATACAATCATATATTATATTTTATAATATTTTAAAAAATATTTCATATATTTTTTAATGATTATTAAATATATATTATTCATTTTATTAAAATTAATCTATAACTCTAAAATATTATATTTTAAAATAAAACTCATTAAATAATATATATTTTTCTTAGAATAATAGATATTTCATTTTAAACCAAAAATTAAAATTCTTGTTTTATATCATAACATAAATATTCTTTATGATATTAAATATATAATATTTTATTATAAATTCATAAAATTCATATAAATATACATATAAAAAACACCTTATAATAAATCAAATGACTAAGAAATATTATCTAACTTTTTTTAAATCAATGTTTATATTATGAAATAATTATCATTTTATGGATAATTCTAACAAATATAACTCCCTAATATATATTATAACACCCAAAAATTTTAAATAAATAATATTTGGATACTATACGAGTACAAGTTCTTCTTTTTGGATATTTGTTTCCAGAATTGGTATGACTGTTTCTTCGAGTAAAAAATTATTTTGTCCATAAAAACTTTTAGTGAAATTAAAATAGGAAAGAATATGAAAAATGGAAAAAGCTAAAATATAATTTAATATAATGGGAAAGCGTTTCATGATATTTAGATTCAATTTAAATATTAAATCTATTTTCAAAAGTAATGTTTGCATGATTTTGATTATGAATTTATTAATTCATTTAATGATGATGTTGGATTAGCTAGCATGCTTAATATCATGAGCGAAGTAGGATTTGTTGATTATTAAGAGATATCAAGGAATCGAAAGGTATAAGTTGTCTATATATCAATTTTCCAGGATATTAGATTTCAATAATTATTCATGAATCAACAAGTAGAGAATAAATCACAAAAGAACATTTTAGAGGACAGAAGATTGAGGTAATAAGGTTGAAAATATCGAAAAAAATTATTTGAAGTGGATACTGCTCTATGAGTTAAGAGTGATATATAAGATAATTAATTGCATTAGATTCATAAATGATTTAGAATTTTATATTTGTTTAAAATGAGAAGGGTCTAGTCTAAAAATAATTTAAAAATTTGAAGGTTATGATAGATAATTTGCTACACACATGGAACCCTTGATTGAGGAGAACCAAAGACTAAAACAGGAGAGGGTAAGCTTAAAGGATTCCATTACTCATATGAATACCAAGATCTAGGAACAAATTGATACATTAGATTCAATTTCCTATACATCATATAAATAAATATATAATGGGAATATGATCTAATAATGATTGAATTATTTAATTAAAAATAGTATAAAAATGATCCAATAACTTAAGGTGGGATTGAAATTTGTCCAAAATAAACAACCAAATCCCAAGGGTAATCCAATTCTAAAAAATTACTTATATTTTATATTTTTTAACCCTCATATGGTGATAATGAGTTGAATAGAAATTATACTAAATAATATTTTAGTCATGTTAAATTCATGATGAAAAAAAGGTTATATTCCTTGAGAAAACATGACATTGGCTTTGATAGAACCCCATTGAATATTTAGATGAAGAAAACCAGTGGTTTTACCAAGAAGAGGGAAAATAGTGGATGTATTGAAAAAACACACATGAATTTTCCTATATGAGGAAAGGATAAAATGATGAGTTTTAAGAGAAGGTATGAAGACATGTGATTTTATTGTGGAAGGAATTGACATATTTCTTGTTTTTGAAATGGAGCATTCGAATACATCTATTACTATGAAGTTAAGGGAATTTTTGTGAAAATGACTGAATAACAATAACATGGAGTTTTGGATATTAGTTTAATAATTATTTCCATACTAATCAAGTATTTAGTGGTATTATAGAATAATTTTAGATGGAATGAATCATAAAAATAAGCATGAATCTAGTGGTAAATCTATTCCTTCTAGAAATATATTTCATGGGATAGATAGAGAATATAATGTATCTTGAAGAAGTTTAAATAGGACATCTAATACTATGGTTCAGTAAAAGGATCCTCATAAGGATAAGAAGTTAATTTTTAATAATTGAAAATAATTCAATTGCTGATAAAACTCATAAAAAATAAGTATCTTAAAGAAAGGCATAAATTGAAAAAGATAACAATTCTTGAATAAATAAATAAGGTGATTTAATAGTTTAAAAAAATATAGAGTAATTAATAATTAACGAAGAAATAATTGATGGAAAGAGAACCTAATAAAGATGAACTTGGGAATTTAGTGAAGAAGAAATGAATAATCCCAAGGATTTAGAATAGGTATTGGATTTTATAGAAATATTTTTCATATCTCAAGATTATTATGAATTGAAGGATAATGGAAAAGTGGTGGTCCATAGTGGTTCTCCATAATCCTTAACTGGAGGAAATAAGAACTTACCATATCCCCATATACTTAAATACTATAATATATAGTGAACTGTTATTGTTTTTAGGGTGATTTTGTAGAGACCTGAAGCTTGACGTACATGGACAATACATTACTTTTGCAGAATACTTAATACATAACAAAAACAGACACAAAAGGACTATAATAGTTTAGTGCCTTTGGAAACTTGGAACATAATCTTCTAATCTTGGTGAAAGATCTTCAACATCTCCCATAAAGATCTTCCACTTTTTCTTTCCTTACCTAAAACCTTTCTTTTAACCCTGGGGGAAAATAAAACATAAAATGGGTGAGCTCAAATTCTCAGTAAGGGTAATCATGGATAAAATAAAACATACCATATACATTTGAACTTAAAAACATGAACGTAATGTTTAAACATCAAAATCTTGAGCAACAACTTAAAACATGGAAGTACATAAGGCATAGATCATAATGGAACATAAATCATGATAAAATAGCATGGGAATAAAACATGTAATTGTGGCATCCATTAAGCACATGTAATTATTTCCATAGTAGCCAAGGCATTGCTTCCAAGACCATCTTAGTGGACAAAGTCCCATTCTGAATCGAGTTCACTCCTTATTTCAGTCCTGTAACACTGAACCAGATTAGATTACCGTTCCAGCCATGTCTATCTCATGAGATATAAAATCTTTACCCAATGAATTGGAGGGAGATATAGGTCCCAACCATCTCATATTGAAATCATTCTTACTTGTTCCACAAAATAAAAATACATCATTCATAAAAATTCAATAAATAAAATGGGTTTCATAAACATCATCCCATCATCACATAATCCATATAAAAGAAATGGATATCATTTCATAATAAGAGAAGTGAAACCATGTAAATAATAGAGACATTATACTTGAAGCATACACATATGAAATAATGTCATCTTAGATGAAAAATGGTTTTGATAAAACACTTGAAATGAATTCTTGAGGAAAATATCCTTTCTTCTTCAAAATCATTTTCTTTTCACAAAATGCCATGCAATTTTAAAAGAATAGGATTTTGTTTAAAATATTCATGAAATTTTTTGGATGAATCTTCATGAAAGTAAGTCTTTATAAAACCGTAAAAATCCGTTCGTGCCGTATAAGTTAAAAAAACATTCTTCTCATACTTTTGCCGGAAAAGTCAAAAAAAGTACCTCATAACGTAAACAAAAGAAAGATTCCTTACATACCATGTAGTAAAAGTCAAAAATGGTTAAAAATGACTTTATAAACATACATTAATACACTTTTATAAAACATGGACATGGATGATAGCAATAACCCCAGTAAATACTTACGAATAAGCAATATCGGATAAAAATGAGATTTGAAAAATTATCCCTTACCTTAGGTTTGATATGCTTCGTACGTATCCAAAACTCCTGTATAATGATTTAAATAATGTCATTGAATTATTACAGAATCATAATCATTTTTATGATATCATATATGGTTCACTTGTGACTTTATATTACCCGTTCTTTTGTAAATTCCATGTTAAAGAGCGTTTTGGGTAAAATCTTTTCATTTGTCATCCGTGTTTTCACTTGTAATTATTCATATGATTACTTAGATCACGATTACTTAATTCCAGAATATAAAACATGATTTATATATAATATATATTCAGAATATACAAATATATAATAGATCTATAAATGGAAATAAATACACCGTTCATTGAGACGGTAGGTCGTACGTACGCATGAACGTTGTTTTTGTTTCCTCATTGAATTGAATGGAATTAATTGGATGACATAAATATATATATACATAAATCCAGTATCATTATTATGTCATATATTTCATGATTACTTATTATATGTACTTTATAATCAGTTATGAATGGTTAATCATTGAGAATGAATCTCATCACATCGTGGAGACGGTATTCCGTACGTACGCACGAGCGATGATATCATTCCCATGATCGTTGAATTTTATTGGAGTGTATGTATACTATTACAGAGTCAATAATAATTTACAATAATCATATATAGTTATTTATTTGCACCATTATACCCATCCAAGTAAGGTGGTGGTGGAAAATAGATTACACCACGGCGTGGAGACAGTATTCCGTACGTATGCACGCGCGGTGATTTCATTTTCCGTAGGATGGATATATGGTGAAATAGGGTTGTTTGATAATTATAATAACATATCAGTATATGAGTGATACTGATGTTATTACTTAATAATGAAACAACTAAAGAAGAATAAGTGGAAGAAGAAATAAATTTGAATGAATCGGTAATGGACATTACCTCTTCTTTGAAGAGCCTCTTTGAGACCTCCTCTTAGGGCACTAAAATTGGTCTTTGAAGAAGACCAGAACCTCTATGATGTTTCTATGGAAGTGGAGAATAGAATTTGGTAGGGGTTTCCGAGCTTGAAGGCTCAAAGTGGTGTGAGGAAGAGAGGGAGGAGGTGCCCTTTTATAAGGGAGGAGAGGGGCACCTTTGGAATAACTAAACATATTACTTTATTATAAAGTCAAATTCGGTTTTTAATAGCTCCAAATTGATATATTTCGAATCCAAGGTGGGGATGGTTTGAAATCATCTCATCCAATAGAATTTAGACAAGTTTAGGTCATTATATTAACCTTATCTTTTAGTTTTAACTCTTAGTTAATTAGATTGACATTTACCATGTCACTTTGTATTTTTATATTATATAGTTAATAAACTTACCATATTCATCACAGAGACCCCCAAGTGGTCTATTAATGATACAACTATCATGATATAAGTATCTTTGACGAACCTTAGATTTTTATGAATATAATAACTATTAATAATATAATATTTGATTTAAAAACTATTTTATGTCAATTTTGAAACTATTTGGTAATTGATTTTTGTGAAAATCATAACAGAATGATTAGTTCGAAAAAAATTAATTAAATAAATACTAACATGTCATATTAATATATAAAATTATTTTAATTCATAAAAAGTCTCAAATTACATTTATTTGGGTATTTATGACATCAATTATGTGAATATTTCATTAATAATATAATTACTACATCATCATTGTATCATAAATAAATTAAATTATTTAAAGTTTAAAAATTAAAAATAAAATATAATTATGTAGGAAATATTTTTAGCTTTCTAATGAATATTTATAGTCGAATTTATCTTATGTATAACCCTATATTAGAAATGATTTACTTATTAAACTTTGATTTTAACTAGTTTAACCCTTCTTTAAATAAATTAATATTAAATGTCCTAATCTAATCCAAGTGGGCCTAAATGGTCATATTTTATTCCTAAGTTTGTCTTTGGTCGAATTAAACTTATCCAATAGAATTATTACATGTGTTAGAATAATAATAATAACACTTTTACCCTTAATTACCCTATTTACTTTTAACAGTGGTAAAAAAAAGTAAAAAGTTACTATTCACCAAAAATTATTTTCATCTCATTGAACCACATTTTAGTCCTCGATATTAACCATGTCTCTCAGATTTTTGAAATTCCACTCACAGAAGCGGTAAAATTAAGTTTTATGAAAAATTCAGTTTTTTTTAACTACCACTTAGTGGTTTCACTATTCATCAAAAAATGAAAGTTTCCAGAAAAATACAAAAAATTAGACCTAAGCTATATTTGATATTATGAATTCAAAAATGATGTCTATTTTATCAAATTCAAAACATATCAGTTACATTAACTAATTTAAAAATTAATTCCCGTCGTCAAAACAAATAGCGTGTCTTTAACATATAATAACTATCAAAAGATTGACACTTGTTTATATCTGGTTTAAATGTGAAATTACATCCAATGACAAACATTGTATTAAATTGTAAAAATATATTATAAATATAGTTTCAAACCACTCATATTAATAATTTATCACTATTAATTATTTTGATTAAAAAAGTTGTTTTTAATTAAAATTTAGTAATTTTCACTATTCATCATAATATTAAAGTTATCCGAAAAGTACCAAAATTTCACCCTAAGCTAATTTTGATATTATGAATCCAAAAATGAAGTCCATTTTGAAAAATAAAATTTATAAAATTTCAAAAAGTGGGTATTACTATTCATAATAGCTAGTTCATAATAATATTATAATAATATCTCGTTTAGTGAAACTCGGTATTGCGTACTACACACACTATCGAGGAAGGTTGCGATTGCGTGTAATGCAAGGAAATTCAGGGATGCATGTTGTGCAAGATCCTTTTGGTGTAGTGTACAATACAAGACATTAATTAAAAAGAATACTTTTCATAAAATCTCGGGGTGTTACATTCTACACCCCTTAAAATGAATTTCGCCCACGAAATTCGTCGGGGTTATAAATGGTTTACTACTCGAAAGTTTCTTTAATAGAAACCCACATCGTAAAAAGGAATACCAACATTTGGCTTTAAAAACTAAAGTCTGAAATGTAACGGTTACCCAAATTAACTCATCACTGGGTTTCCACGTAGGAGAACATAGGTGAAAATATGGATATGGAAGAAAAATCTAACCATAAAGTTCTGATGGAGAGTGGTAGAGAACATGGCTTTGAGAAATCCATCAATCACAAAGCCATAAATTTGTGATGATCTAAGGTACCATCTGATTCATCATATATAAGAGCACTAGGAAAACATTTTTTGTTTTCCAGATCATTTCCCTAAAGTTGATGAAATTTGAATTAGAAGAAATACTTTCGTGATTTTGGTACAGTCTCACCGTTGGTCATTCTTTGGACAATTTCCACTTCATCTCTTAAAGAAATGAAGTTGAATTTGTCATTCGTGATGTGTTAGCAGATCATGTGATAGAATGATGGGTCATTCCATCTGTCTCAAACAAAAGGTTAGAAAAGTTATAAAAAAATACATAAGTCCATCTATAGTGAGATTAATCAAATATGGTTCCTAAAATGGACTTATACTTCATATATCATACTTCCTAATATAATAAAACCAGTTTCTACTAAATAGGGACTTCCTGTAGGCCATTGGTAGGCGATAAAGGCCAGTCACACTTCGGTTGTGGGTTCGATTCCCACAGCCTTCTCCGACGTGATGGGCTGTCGCCCATCCTGCAGGCTGTCCTTTTTCTAAAACTACATTACCATAACATCCCATAAATAATATCAAAAAAAATTCTATCCTTAAACAATACTAACTTATGTCCAATGTAATCCATTCCAATCTTTAGGCTTATCCAAAATATTGTTGTCCAATCTCATATTATAGTGAAAACGATTACCAAAGAGTTCATACAACTTGCATGTTAATACCATCGTTGATCCCCATATATCATGAGATATGTCTTGTTGGTAACATTCTAAACATTCGAAGGCCTCAATCATGTATTCTCTTGAAAAAATGAATACCCATTGAATCTTAGTGAAAATATGAGTGCTATCAAAAGTTAACTCTTTTCACATACCAAAACCTCGAACCATGATATAACTATTTCATTATATTAGTCACGAGCTCATGAATACTGTCAAACATTTCATTTTCTCATTTTCCCTTCATTATGCGCATATCATCCCTTTTTCAAAAAATATTTCAATCACTTTCCATGGTTACCGGAACCATAAAATTATTGAAAACCACAATAGACCAATACATAAATATTCCAATATTCCACGATACTATATAAAACATTATTTTGGAATCCCATTACATAAACACTTAATCATTCCACCACATCGTTTTCATATTCAACATCTCTAATAGTGATCGCATGTGACTTCCCTTTGTTCTTTTCCTTAAGTGGTTGCTCATGTCGATCATCACTAACCCTTGTATTAGGGAATTTATTAGCATAATGCCCCATTTCCTTGCACTTGAAGCATTGAAGTGTTGGTGGTGCATTCTCTGCAGTCTTTTCTTTATTCACATCATTAGAAACCCTTTTTCCATTACTTCGACACTCAGCTGCTCGATGACCTTCTCTTCCACACTTAAAACATTTTCTAGTCCCTTTAAGACAATCTACACCATGCTTCTTTCCACACTTTGAGCATAAGGAAACATTCATCTTCTTTTCACCATTATTCTGAGATTTCTCCTTGAACTCCATATTTCGTTTCTTGTCAAAACCATGAGATGGATATGTAACACCAAATTACATTTCTACATTAATAGCATAGTGCACAATTTCTTCATAGCTACTGAAGTCTCTTATAGCTAATACCCTTCGAAGATTTGGTTTTAAGCCACTGAAGAATCGATCAACTTTACTTTCAGGTTAGATGATAAAGCCAGATGCATACCTTGCAAGCCTTGTAAAATTTGCTTCATATATACCAACATATTCATCATCCTTTTTCTTTAGTTCTAGAAACTCTTTCTCCAATTTGTTCAAAGAATACGAGGGAAGTACTTATTGAAAAATAAGTTCTTGAACTCGTCCCATTCCATGGACTCAATTTCATTTCTTGGCCTCGTATTCTTGATAAGATTCCACCATTGATCAGCTTCACCTTCCTAACGATATACTTCTAAGATGACTTTATCATGTTCAGAACATTGAAGAACTGAAAATATATTTTCAGTGCTACTGATCCATTGTTCAGCAACAAGTGGATTAGAAGACCCACTGAAAGAAGGTGGACGTTGCCTTATGAAGGACTCAATAGAATATTCTTCCCTTCTCTGCTCATTTGGAAGTCCAGAATGATTCATAGCTTGTGTAAGTATAGCAATAAGATTTTGCACTCCATCTCCCATAACATTTGATTTTTCAGGAGGACAATCATTGCATTTTCCATTGCATTGATCAACATGGTTCCTTCGGGTTCAATCCATCGTCTAAAACCCAACAATAATAGTGTGAGAGGCAAAAATCATGATAGGGAAAATAACATAATAAAGGGGGAGTACCTTCAATATCTAACATCTTAGGTTTAATTATAAGATCTTTACCGTAATTCTAGGACTATAACCTATACGTATACTAATCCTTAGGGACATCCCTAGACATACCTTAGAAATATCTCTAGGGATTTCACTAAAGTTTTCGCATCCTAGTTTCCAAAGGTTGACTAAACCTTTCCTCTGATACCAACTGTAGAGACCCGAAGCTTGACGTACATGGACAATACATTACTTTTTCAGAATACTTAATACATAACAAAAACAAACACACAAGGACCGTAATAGTTTAGTGCCTTTGGAAACTTGGAACATAATCTTCTAATCTTGGTGAAAGATCTTCAACATCTCCCATAAAGATCTTCCACTTTTTTGTTTCCTTACCTAAAACTTTTCTTTTAACCCTGGGGGAAAATAAAACATAAAAGGGGTGAGCTCAAATGATCAGTAAGGGTAAGCATGGATAAAATATAACATACCATATACATTTGAACTTAAAAACATGAACGTAATGCTTAAACATCAAAATCTTGAACAACAACTTAAAAAATGGAAGTACATAAGGCATTGATCATAATGGAACATAAATAATGATAAAATAGCATGGGAATAAAACATGTAATTTTGGCATCCATTAAGCACATGTAATGATTTCATAGTATCCAAGGCATTGCTTCCAAGACCATCTTAGTGGACAAAGTCCCATTCTGAATTGAGTTCACTCCTCGTTTCAGTCCTGTAACACTGAACCAGATTAACTTACCGTTCCAGCCATGTCTATATCATGAGATATAAAATCTTTACCCAATGCATTGTAAGGAGATATATGTCCCACCCATCTCATAATTAAATCATTCTTACTTGTGCCACAAAATAAACATACATCATTCATAAAAACCCAATAAATAAAATGGGGTTCATAAACATCATCCCATCCTCACATAAACCATATAAAAGAAATGGATATCATTTCATAATAAGAGAAGTTAAACCATGTAAATAATAGAGGCATTATACCTGAAACATACACATATGAAATAATGTCATCTTAGATGAAAAATGGTTTTGATAAAACACTTGAAATGAATTCTGGAGGAAAATATCCTTTCTTCTTCAAAATCATTTTATTTTCACAAAATGCCATGCAATTTTAAAAGAATAGGATTTTGTTTAAAATATTCATGAAATCTTTTGGAGGAAGATTCATGAAAGTAAGTCTTTATAAAACCGTAAAAATTAGTTCGTGTCGTATAAGTTAAAAAAAACATTCTTCTTGTACTTTTGCCGGAAAAGTCAAAAAAAGTACCTCGTAACATAAACAAAAGAAAGATTCCTTACATAACATGTAGTAAAAGTCAAAAATGGGTAAAAAAGAACTTTATAAACATACATGAATACAATTTTATAAAACATGGACATGGATGATAGCAATAACCCCAGTAAATACTTACGAATAAGCAATCTTGGATAAAAATGAGATTTGAAAAATTATCCCTTACCTTAGGTCCGATATGCTTCGTACGTATCTGAACCTCCTATATAATGATTTAAATAATGTCATTGACTTATTAAAGAATCATATTCATTGTTATGATATCATATATGGTTCGCTTGTGACTTTATATTACCCGTTCTTCTATAAATTCCATGTTAAAGAGCGTTCTGGGTAAAATCATTTCGTTTTTCGTCCGTGTTTTGACTTGTAATTATTCATATGATTACTTAGATCACGATTAATTAATTCCAGAATATAAAACATGATTTATATATAATATATATTCAGAATATACATATATATAATAGATCTATAAATGGAAAGAAATACACCGTTTATGGAGACGGTAGGCCGTACGTACGCATGAACGTTGTTTTCATTTTCTCATTGAATTGAATGGAATTAATTGGATGACATACATATATATATACATAAATCCAGTATCATTATTATTTCATATATTTCATGATTACTTATTATATATACTTTATAATCATTTATGAATGGTTAATCATTGAGAATGAATCTCATCGCGTCGTGGAGACGGTATTCTGTACGTACGCACGAGCGATGATATCGTTCCCATGATCGTGGAATTTTATTTGAGTGTATGTATACTATTACAGAGTCAATAATACTTTACAATAATCATATATAGTTATTTATTTACAGCATTATACCCATCCAAATAAGGTGGTGGTGGAAAATAGATTACACCACGGCGTGGAGACGGTATTCCGTACGTACGCACGCGCGGTGATTTTGTTTTCCATAGGACGGATATATGGTGAAATAGGGTTGTTTCATACTTATAATAACATATCAGTATATGAGTGATACTGATGTTATTACTTCATAATAAAACAACTAAAGAAGAATAAGTGGAAGAAGAAATAAAGTTGAATGAATCTGTAACAGACATTACCTCTTCTTTGAAGCGCCTCTTTGAGACCTCCTCTTAGGGCACTAAAATTGGTCTTTGAAGAAGACCAGAACCTCTAGGATGTTTCTATGGAAGTGTAGAAGAGAATATGGCAGGGTTTGGCCGATATTGAATGCTCAAAGTGGTGTGAGGAAGAGAGGGAGGAGGTGCCCTTTTATATGGGAGGAGAGGGGCACCTTTGGAATAACTAAAAATATTACTTTATTATAAAGTCAAATTCTGTTTTTAATAGCTCCAAATTGATATATTTCGAAGCTAAGGTGGGGATGGTTCTAAATCCTCTCATACAATAGAATTTAGACATGTTTAGGTTATTATATTAACCTTATCTTTTAGTTTTAACTCTTAGTTAATTAGATTGACATTTACCATGTCACTTTGTATTTTTATATTATATAGTTAATAAACTTACCATATACATCCAAGAGACCCCCAAGTGGTCCGTTAATGATACACCTATCATTATATAAGTATCTTTTCCGAACCTTAAATTTTTAGGAATATAGTAACAATTAATAATATAATATTTGTTTTAAAAACTATTTTATGTCAATTTTGACACTATTTGGTAATTCATTTTTGTGAAAATCATAACAGAATGATTAGTTCGAAAAAAAATTAATTAAATCAATAATGACATGTCTTATTAACATAGAAAATTATTGTAATTCATAAAAAGTATCAAATTACATTTATTTGGGTATTTATAACATCAATTATGTCAATATTTCATTAATAAGATAATTACTGCATCATCATTGTATCATAAATAAATTAAATTATTTAAAGTCTAAAAATTACAAATAAAATATAATTATGTATGAAATATTTTTAGCGTTCTAATGAATATTTATAGTCGAATTTATCTTATGTATAACCTTATATTACAAATGATTTACTTATTAAACTATGATTTTAACTATTTTAACCCTTCTTTAAATAAATTAATATTAAATGTCCTAATCTAATCCAAGTGGGCCTAAATGGTCATATTTTATTTATAAGGTTGTTTTTGGTCGAATTACACTTATCCAATAGAATTAGGACATGTGTTAGGGTAATAATAATAACACTTTTACCCTTAATTACCCTATTTACTTTTAACCGTGGTAAAAAAAGTAAAAAGTTACTATTCACCAAAAATTATTTTCATCTCATTGAACCACATTTTAGTCCTTGATATTAACCGTGTATCTCGTATTTTCGAAATTCCACTCAGAAAAGTGGTAAAATTAAGATTTATGAAAAATTCAGTTTTTTTAACTACCACTTAGTGGTCTCACTATTCATCAAAAAATAAAAGTTTCCAGAAAAATAAAAAAAATTAGGCCTAAGCTATATTTGATATTATGAATTCAAAAATTATGTCTATTTTATCAAATTCAAAACATATCAGTTACATTAACTAATTTAAAAATTAATTCCCGTCGTCAAAACAAATAGCGTGTTTTTAAGAGATAATAACTATCAAAAGATTGACACTTGTTTATATCTGGTTTAAATGTGAAATTACATCCAATAAACAACATTGTATTAAATTGTAAAAATATATTATATATATAATTTAAAACCACTAAAATTTATAATTTATCACTATTAATTATTTCGATTAAAAAAGTTGTTTTTAATTAAAATTTAGTAATTTTCACTATTCATCAGAATATGAAAGTTATCCGAAAAGTACCAAAATTTCACCCTAATCTAATTTCGATATTCCGAATCCAAAAATGAAGTCCATTTTGAAAAATAAAATTTATAAAATTTCAAAAAGTGGGTATTACTATTCATAACGGCTAGTTCATAATAATATTATAATAATATATCGTTTAGTGGAACTCTGCATTGCGTACTACACACGCTATCGAGGAAGGTCGCGATTGCGTGTAATTAAAGGCAAGTCAGGGATGCGTGTTGTGCAAGATCCTTTTGGTGTAGCGTACAACACAAGACATTAATTAAAAAAGAATACTTTTTATAAAATCTCAGGGTGTTACATTCTACCCCCCTTAAAATGAATTTCGCCCTCAAAATTCGTCGGGGTTATAAATGGTTTACTACTCGAAAATTTCTTTAATAGAAACCCACATCGTAAAAAGGAATACCAACACTTGGATTTAAAAACTAAAGTCTAAAATGTAACGGTTACCCAAATTAACTCATCCCTGGGTTTCCACGTAGGAGAACATAGGTGAAAATATGGATATGGAAGAAAAATCTAACCATCAAGTTCTGATGGAGAGTGGTAGAGAACATGGCTATGAAAAAGCCTTCAATCACAAAGACATAAATTTGTGATGATCTAAGGTACCATCTGATTCATCGTATATAAGAGCACTAGGACAACATTTTTGGTTTTCAAGATCATTTCCCTAAAGTTGATGAAATTGGAATTAGAAGAAATACTTTCATGATTTTGGTACAATCTCACCGTTGGTCGTTCTTTGGACAATTTCCACTTCATCTCTTAAAGAAATGAAGTTGAATTTGTCATTCGTGATGTGTTAGCAGATCATGTGATAGAATGATGGGTCATTCCATCTATCTCAAACAAAAGGTTAGAAAAGTTATCAAAAAATACATAAGTCCATCTATAGTGAGATTAATCAAATATGGTTCCTAAAATGGACTTATACTTCATATATCATACTTCTTAATATAATAAAACTAGTTTCTACTAAACAGGGAATTCCTGTAGGCCAGTGGTAGGCGATAAAGTCCAGTCACACTTCGGTTGTGGGTTCGATTCCCACAGCCTTGTCCGACGCGATGGGCTGTCGCCCATCCCGCAGGTTGTCCTCTTTCTAAAACTACATTACTATAACATCCCATAAATAATATCGAAAAAACTTCTATCCTTAAACAATACTAACTTATGTCCAACATAATCCATTCCAATCTTTAGGCTTATCCAAAATACTGTTGTCCAATCTCATATTATAGTGAAAACAATTACCAAAGAGTTCATACAACTAGCATGTTAATACCATCGTTGATCCCCATATATCATGAGATATGTCTTGTTGGTCACATTCCAAACATTCGAAGGCCTTAATCATGTATTCTCTTGAAAAAATGAATACCCATTTAATCATAGTGAAAACATGAGTGCTATCAAAAGTTAACTCTTTTCACATACCAAAACCTCGAACCATGATATAACTATTTCCTTATATCAGTCATGAGCTCATGAATAATGTCAAACATTTCATTTTCTCGTTTTCCCTTCATTATGCGCATATCATCTCTTTTACCAAAAATATCTCAATCACTTTCCATGGTTTCCGGTACCATAAAATTATTGAAAACCACAATAGACCAATACATAAATATTCCAATATTCCACGATACTATATACAACATTATTTTGGAATCCCATTATATAAACACTTAATCATTCCACCACATCGTTTTCATATTCAACATCGCAAATAGTGATCGCATGTGACTTCCCTTTGTGCTTTGCCTTAAGTGGTTGCTCATGTCGATCATCACTAACCCTTGTATTAGGGAATTTATTAGCATAATGCCCCATTTCCTTGCACTTGAAGCATTGAAGTGTTGGTGGTGCATTCCCTGCAGTCTTTTCTTTATTCACATCATTAGAAACCCTTTTTCCATTACTTCGACACTCAGCTGGTCGATGACCTTCTCTTCCACACTTAAAACATTTTCTAGTCCCTTTAAGACAATCTCCACCATGCTTCTTTCCACACTTTGAGCATAAGGAAACATTCATCTTCTTTTCACCATTATTCTGATATTTCTCCTTGAACTCCATCTTTCGTTTCTTGTCAAAACCATGAAATGGATATGCAACACCAACTTCCATTTGTACCTTCATAGCATAGTGCACAATTTCTTCATAGCTACTGAAGTCTCTTATAGCTAATTTCCTTCTAAGATTTCATTTTAAGCCACTGAAGAATCGATCAACTTTACTTTCAGGTTGGATGATAAAGCCAGATGCATACCTTGCAAGCCTTGTAAAATTCGCTTCATATATACCAACAGATTCATCATCCTTTTTCTTTAGTTTAAGAAAATCCTTCTCTATATTTGTTCAAAGAATACTAGGGAAGTACTTATTGAAAAATAAGTTCTTGAACTCATCCCATTCCATGGACTCAAATTCATCTCCTAGCCTCGTATTCTTGATAAGATTCCACCATTGATCAGCTTCACCTTCGTAACGATATACTGTTAAGATGACATTATCATGTTCAGAACATTGAAGAACTGAAAATATATTTTCAGTGCTACTGATCCATTGTTCATCAATAAGTGGATTAGAAGACCCACTTAAAGAAGGTGGACGTTGCCTCATAAAGGACTCAATAGAATATTGTTCCCTTATCTGCTCATTTGGAAGTCCAAAATGATTCATAGCTTGTGTAAGTATAACAATAAGATTTTTCACTCCATCTCCCATAACATTTGTTTGTTCAGGAGGACAATCATTACATTGTCCATTGCATTGATCAACACAGTTCCTTTGGGTTCCAGCCATCGTCTAAAACCCAACAAGAATAGTGTGAGAGGCAAAAATCATGCTAGGGAAAACAACATAATAAAGGGGGAGTACCTTCAATATCTAACATCTTACGTTTAATTCTAAGATCTTTACCATTATTCTAGGACTATAACCTATACGTATACTAATCCTTAGGGACATCCCTGGACATACCTTAGAAATATCTCTAGGGATTTCACTAAAGTTTTCGCATCCTAGTTTCCAAAGGTTGACTAAACCTTTCATCTGATACCAACTGTAGAGACCCGAAGCTTGACGTACATGGACATTACATTACTTTTGCGGAATACTTAATACATAACAAAAACAGACACACAAGGACCGTAATAGTTTAGTGCCTTTGGAAACTTGGAACATAATCTTCTAATCTTGGTGAAAGATCTTCAACATATCCCATAAAGATCTTCCACTTTTTTGTTTCCTTACCTAAAACTTTTCTTTTAACCTTGGGGGAAAATAAAACATAAAAGTGGTGATCTCAAATGCTCAGTAAGGGTAAGAATGGATAAAATAAAACATACCATATACATTTGAACTTAAAAACATGAACGTAATGTTTAAACATCAAAATCTTGAGCAACGACTTAAAACATGGAAGTACATAAGGCATTGATCATAATGGAACATAAATCATGATAAAATAGCATGGGAATAAAACATGTAACTGTGAAATCCATTAATCACATGTAATGATTTCCATAGTAGCCAAGGCATTGCTGCCAAGACCATCTTAGTGGACAAAGTCCCATTCTGAATCGAGTTCACTCCTCGTTTCAGTCCTGTATCACTGAACCGGATTAAGTTACCGTTCCAGCCATGTCTATCTCATGAGATATAAAATCTTTACCCAATGCATTAGAGGGAGATATAGGTCCCACCCATCTCATAATGAAATCATTCTTACTTGTGCCACAAAATAAACATACATCATTCATAAAAACCCAATAAATAAAATGGGTTTCATAGACATCATCCCATCATCACATAATCCATATAAAATAAATGGATATCATTTCATAATAAGAGAAGTGAAACCATGTAAATCATAGAGACATTATACTTGAAACATACACATATTAAATAATGTCATCTTAGATGAAAAATGGTTTTGATAAAACACTTGAAATGAATTCTTGAGGAAAATATCCTTTCTTCTTCAAAATCATTTTCTTTTCACAAAATGCCATGCAATTTTAAAAGAATAGGATTTTGTTTAAAATATTCATGAAATCTTTTGGAGGAAGCTTCATGAAAGTAAGGCTTTATAAAACTGTAAAAATCCGTTCGTTCCGTATAAGTTAAAAAAAACATTCTTCTTGTACTTTTGCCGGAAAAGTAAAAAAAAGTACCTCGTAACATAAACAAAAGAAAGATTCCTTACATACCACGTAGTAAAAGTCAAAAATGGGTAAAAAGGACTTTATAAACATACATGAATACAATTTTATAAAACATGGACAAGGATGATAGCAATAACCCCAGTAAATACTTATGATTAAGCAATCTCGGATAAAAATGAGATTTGCAAAATTATCCCTTACCTTAGGTCCGATATGCTTCGTACGTATCCGAACCTCCTATATAATGATTTAAATAATGTCATTGAATTATTAAATAATCATATTCATCGTTATGATATCATATATTGTTCACTTGTGACTTTATATTACCTGTTCTTTTGTAAATTCCATGTTAAAGAGCGTTTTGGGTAAAATCGTTTCATTTGCCGTCCGTGTTTTGACTTGTAATTATTCATATGATTACTTAGATCATGATTACTTAATTACAGAATATAAAACATGATTTATATATAATATATATTCATAATATACATTTATATAATAGATCTATAAATGGAAAGAAATACACCGTTCATGGAGACGGTAGGCCGTACGTACGCATGAACGTTGTTTTCGTTTCCTCATTGAATTGAATGGAATTAATTGGATGACATAAATATATATACATAAATCCAGTATCATTATTATGTCATATATTTCATGATTACTTATTATATATACTTTATAATCATTTATGAATGGTTAATCATTGAGAATGAATCTCATCGCGTCGTGGAGACGGTATTCCGTACGTACGCACGAGCGATGATATCGTTCCCATGATCCTAGAATTTTATTTGAGTATATGTATACTATTACAGAGTCAATAATAATTTACAATAATCATATATAGTTATTTATTTTCACCATTATACCCATCCAAGTAAGGTGGTGGTGGAAAATAGATTACACCACGGCGTGGAGACGGTATTCCGTACGTACGCACGCGCGGTGATTTCATTTTCCGTAGGAAGGATATATGGTGAAATAGGGTTGTTTCATACTTATAATAACATATCAGTATATTAGTGATACTGATGTTATTACTTCATAATGAAACAAATAAATAAGAATAAGTGGAAGAAGAAATAAAGTTGAATGAATCGGTAAGGGACATTACCTCTTCTTTGAAGCGCCTCTTTGAGACCTCCTCTTAGGGAAATAAAATTGGTCTTTGAAGAAGACCAGAACCTCTAGGATGTTTATATGGAAGTATAGAAGAGAATAGCTCAGGGGTTGGCCGAACTTGGAGGCTCAAAGTGATGTGAGGAAGAGAGGGAGGAGGTGCCCTTTTATAAGGGAGGAGAGGGGCACCTTTGGAATAACCAAAAATATTACTTTATTATAAAGTCAAATTCGGTTTTTAATAGCTCAAAATTGATATATTTAGAATCTAAGGTGGGGATGGTTCTAAATACCCCCATAAAATATAATTTAGACAAGTTTAGGTCATTATATTAACCTTATATTTTAGTTTTAACTCTTAGTTAATTAGATTGACATTTACCATGTCACTTTGTATTTTTATATTATATAGTTAATAAACTTACCATATACATCCAAGAGACCCCCAAGTGGTCAATTAATGATAAAACTATCATGATATAAGTATCTTGGCCGAAACTTAGATTTTTAGGAATATAATAACAATTAATAATATAATATTTGTTTTAAAAACTATTTTATGTCAATTTTGACACTATTTGGTAATTCATTTTTGTGAAAATCATAACAGAATGATTAGTTCGAAAATAAATAAATTAAATCAATAATAACATGTCATATTAACATAGAAATTTTTTTTAATTCATAAAAAGTCTCAAATTACATTTATTTGGGTATTTATAACATCAATTATGTCAATATTTTATTAATAAGATAATTACTGCATCATCATTGTATCATAAATAAATTACATTATTTAAAGTCTAAAAATTACAAATAAAGTATAATTATGTAGTAAATCTTTTTAGCTTTCTAATGAATATTTATAGTTGAATTTATCTTATGTATAACCCTATATTACAAATGATTTACTTATTAAAATTTGATTTTAACTATTTTAACCCTTCTTTAAATAAATTAATATTAAATGTCCTAATCTAATCAAAGTGGGCCTAAATGGTCATATTTTATTCCTAAGGTTGTTTTTGGTCTAATTACACTTATACAATAGAATTAGGACATGTTTTAGGGTAATAATAATAACACTTTTACCCTTAATTACCCTATTTACTTTTAACTGTGGTAAAAAAAGTAAAAAGTTACTATTCATCAAAAATTATTTTCATCTCATTGAACCACATTTTAGTCCTTGATATTAACCGTGTCTCTCGGATTTTCGAAATTCTACTCATAGAAGCGGTAAAATTAAGTTTTATGAAAAATTTAGTTTTTTTTAACTACCACTTAGTGGTTTCATTATTCATCAAAAAATGAAAGTTTTTAGAAAAATACCAAAAATTAGGCCTAAGATATATTTGATATTATGAATTCAAAAAATGATGTATATTTTATCAAATTCAAAATATATCAGTTACATTAAATAATTTAAAAATCAATTCCCGTTTTCAAAACAAATAGCGTGTTTTAAGAGATAATAACTATCAAAAGATTGACACTTGTTTATATCTGGTTTAAATGTGAAATTACATCCAATGACCAACATTGTCTTAACTTGTAAAAATATATTATAAATATAATTTAAAACCACTAAAATTAATAATTTATCACTATTAATTATTTTGATTAAAAAAGTTGTTTTTAATTAAAATTTAGTAATTTTCACTATTCATCAGAATATGAAAGTTATCTGAAAAGTACCAAAATTTCACCCTAAGATAATTTTGATATTACGAATCCAAAAATGAAGTCCATTTTGAAAAATAAAATTTATAAAATTTCAAAAAGTGGGTATTACTATTCATAACGGCTAGTTCATAATAATATTATAATAATATCTCATTTAGTGAAACTCAGTATTGCGTACTACACAAGCTATCGAGGAAGGTCATGATTGCGTGTAATTCAAGGAAAGTCAGGGATGAATGTTGTGAAAGATCCTTTTGGTGTACCCTACAACACAATACATTAATTAAAAAGAATACTTTTCATAAAATCTCTAGGTGTTACATTCTACCCCCCTTAAAATGAATTTTGCCCTCGAAATTCATCGGGGTTATAAATGGTTTACTACTCGAAAGTTTCTTTAATAGAAACCCACATAGTAAAAAGGAATACCAACACATGGATTTAAAAACTAATGTCTGAAATGTAACGGTTACCCAAATTAACTCATAACTGGGTTTCCACGTAGGAGAACATAGGTGAAAATATGGATATGGAAGAAAAATCTAACCATCAAGTTCTGATGGAGAGTGGTAGAGAACATGTCTATGAAAAATCCATCAATCACAAAGCCATAAATTTGTGATGATCTAAGGTACCATCTGATTTATCCGATATAAAAGCACTAGGACAACATTTTTGGTTTTCAAGAACATTTCCCTAAAGTTGATGAAATTGGAATTAGAAGAAATACTTTCGTGATTTTGGTACAGTCTCACTGTTGGTAGTTCTTTGGACAATTTCCACTTAATCTCTTAAAGAAATGAAGTTGAATATGTCATTCATGATGTGTTAGCAGATCATGTGATAGAATGATGGGTCATTCCATCTGTCTCAAACAAAAGGTTAGAAAAGTTATCAAAAAATACATAAGTCCATCTATAGTGAGATTAATAAAATATGGTTCCTAAAATGGACTTATACTTAATATATCATACTTCTTAATATAATAAAACTAGTTTCTACTAAACAGGGAATTCCTGTAGGCCAGTGGTAGGCGATAAAGGCCAGTCGCACTTCGGTTGTGGGTTCGATTCCCACAGCCTTGTCTGACGCGATGGGCTGTCGCCCATCCTGCAGGTTTTCCTTTTTCTAAAACTACATTACTATAACATCCCAAAAATAATATCGAAAAAACTTCTATCCTTAAACAACACTAACTTATTTCCAACATAACCCATTCCAATATTTAGGCTTATCCAAAATACTATTGTCCAATCTCATATTATAGTGAAAAAGATTACCAAAGAGTTCATACAACTAGCATGTTAATACCATCATTGATCCCCATATATCATGAGATATGTCTTGTTGGTCACATTACAAACATTCGAAGGCCTTAATCATGTATTCTCTTGAAAAAATGAATACCCATTGAATCTTAGTGAAAACATGAGTGCTGTCAAAAGTTAACTCTTTTCACATACCAAAACCTCGAACCATGATATAACTATTTCCTTATACCAGTCATGAGCTCATGAATACTATCAAACATTTCATTTTCTCATTTTCCCTTCTTTATGCGCATATCATCTCTTTTTCCAAAAATATCTCAATCACTTTCCATGGTTACCGGTACCATAAAATTATTGAAAACCAAAATATACCAATATATAAATATTCCAATATTCTACGATACTATATACAACATTATTTTGGAATCCCATTACATAAACACTTAATCATTCCACCACATCATTTTCATATTCAACATCGCCAATAGTGATCGCATGTGACTTCCCTTTGTCCTTTGCCTTAAGTGGTTGCTCATGTCGATCATCACTAACCCTTGGATTAGGGAATTTATTAGCATAATGCCCCATTTCCTTACACTTGAATCATTGAAGTGTTGGCGGTGCGTTCTCTGCAGTATCTTCTTTATTCACATCATTAGAAACCCTTTTTCCATTACTTCGACACTCAACTGCTTGATGACCTTCTTCTACACACCTAAAACATTTTCTAGTCCCTTTAAGACAATATCCACCATGCTTCTTTCCACACTTTGAGCATAAGGAAACATTCATCTTCTTTTCACTATTATTATGAGATTTCTCCTTGAACCCCATCTTTCGTTTCTTGTCAAAACCATGAGATGGATATGTAACACCAACTTCCATTTCTACCTTAATAGCACAACGCACAATTTCTTCATAGATACTGAAGTCTCTTATAGGTAATTCCCTTCTAAGATTTGGTTTTAAGCCACCGAAGAATCGATCAACTTTACTTTCAGGTTGGATGATAAATCCAGATTCATACCTTGTATGCCTTGTAAATTTCACTTCGTATATACCAACAGATTCATCATCCTTTTGATTTAGTTCAAGAAACTCCTTCTCCATCTTTGTTCGAAGAATACGAGGGAAGTACTTATTGAAAAATAAGTTCTTGAACTCGTCCCATTCCATGGACTCAATTTCATCTCTTGGCCTCGTATTTTTGATAAGATTCCACCATTGATCAGCTTCACCTTCCAAACGATATACTGCTAGGATTACTTTATCATGTTCAGAACATTGAAGAACTTAAAATATATTTTCAGTGCTACTGATCCATTGTTCAGCAACAAGTGGATTAGAAGACACACTGAAAGAAGGTGGACATTGCCTCATGAAGGACTCAATAGAATATTGTTCCCTTCTCTGCTCATTTAGAAGTCCAGAATGATTCATAGCTTGTGTAAGTATAGCAATAAGATTTTTCACTCCATATCCCATAACATTTGTTTGTTCAGGAGGACAAAAATTTGCATTGTCCATTACATTGATCAACACGGTTCCTTCGGGTTCCAGCCATCGTCTAAAACCCAAAAATAATAGTGTGAGAGGAAAAAATCATGCTAGGGAAAACAACACAATAATGGGGGAGTACCTTCAATATCTAACATCTTAGGTTTAATTCTAATATCGTTACCATAATTCTAGGACTATAACCTATACGTATACTAATCCTTAGGGACATCCCTAGACATACCTTAGAAATATCTCTTGGGATTTCACTAAAGTTTTCGCATCCTTGTTTCCAAAGGTTGACTAAACCTTTCCTCTGATACCAACTATAGAGACCCGAAGCTTGACGTACATGGACATTACATTACTTTTGCGTAATACTTAATACATAACAAAAACATACACACAAGGACCATAATAGTTTAGTGCCTTTGGAAACTTGGAACATAATCTTCTAATATTGGTGAAAGATCTTAAAAATCTCCCATAAAGATCTTCCACTTTTTGTTTCCTTACCTAAAACCTTTCTTTTAACCCTGGGGGAAAATAAAACATAAAAGGGGTGAGCTCAAATGATCAGTAAGGGTAAGCATGTATAAAATAAAACATACCATATACATTTGAACATAAAAACATGAACGTAATTTTTAAACATCAAAATCTTGAGCAATGACTTAAAATAAGAAAGTACATAAGGAATAGATCATAATGGAACATAAATCATGATAAAATAGTATGGGAATAAAACATGTAATTGTGGCATCCATTAAGCACATGTAATGATTTCCATAGTATCCAAGGAATTGCTGCCAAGACCATCTTAGTGGACAAAGTCCCATTCTGAATCGAGTTCACTCCTCGTTTCAGTCCTGTAACACTGAACCAGATTAACTTACCGTTCCAGCCATGTCTATATCATGAGATATAAAATCTTTACCCAATGAATTAGAGGGAGATATAGGTCCCACCCATCTCATAATGAAATCATTCTTACTTGTGCCACAAAATAAACATACATCATTCATAAAAACCCAATAAATAAAATGGGTTTCATAAACATCATCCCATCCTCACATAATTCATATAAAATAAATGGATATCATTTCATAATAAGAGAAGTGAAACCATGTAAATCATAGAGACATTATAATTGAAACATAAACACATGAAATAATGTTATCTTAGATGAAAAAGGGTTTTGATAAAACACTTGAAATGAATTCTTGAGGAAAATATCCTTTCTTCTTCAAAATCATTTTCTTTTCACAAAATGCCATGCAATTTTAAAAGAATAGGATTTTGTTTAAAATTTTCATGAAATATTTTGGAGGAAGCTTCATGAAAGTAAGGCTTTATAAAATCGTAAAAATCCGTTCATGCCGTATAAGTTAAAAAAACATTCTTCTCATACTTTTGCCGGAAAAGTCAAAAAAAGTACCTCGTAACGTAAACAAAAGAAAGATTCCTTACATACCATGTAGTAAAAGTCAAAAATGGGCAATAAGGACTTTATAAACATACATGAATACGATTTTATAAAACGTGGACATGGATGATAGCAATAACCCCAGTAAATACTTACGAATAAGCAATCTCGGATAAAAATGAGATTTGCAAAATTATCCCTTACCTTTGGTCCGATATGCTTCGTACGTATCCAAAACTCCTATATAATGATTTAAATAATGTCATTGACTTATTACAGAATCATATTCATTGTTATGATATCATATATGGTTCACTTGTGACTTTATATTACCCGTTCTTCTGTAAATTCCATGTTAAAGAGCGTTCTGGGTAAAATCGTTTCATTTTTCGTCCGTGTTTTGACTTGTAATTATTCATATGATTTCTTAGATCATGATTACTTAATTCCAGAATATAAAAAATTATTTATATATAATATATATTCAGAATATACATATATATAATAGATCTATAAATGGAAATAATTACACCGTTCATGGAGACGGTAGGCCGTACGTACGCATGAACGTTGTTTTCGTTTCCTCATTGAATTGAATGGAATTAATTGGATGACATACATATATATACACATAAATACAGTATCATTATTATGTCATATATTTCATTATTACTTATTATATATACTTTATAATCATTTATGAATGGTTAATCATTGAGAATGAATCTCATCGTATCGTGGAGACGGTATTCCGTACGTACGCACGAGCGATGATATCGTTCCCATGATCGTGGAATTTTATTTGAGTGTATGTATACTATTAAAGAGTCAATAATAATTTACAATAATAATATATAGTTTTTTATTTGCACCATTATACCCATCCAAGTAAGGTGGTGGTGGAAAATAGATTACATCATGGCGTGGAGACGGTATTCCGTACGTACGCACGCACAATGATTTCATTTTTCATAGGACGAATATATGGTGAAATAGGGTTGTTTCATATTTATAATAACATATCTGTATATGAGTGATATTGATGTTATTACTTCGTAATGAAACAACTAAATAATAATAAGTGGAAGAAGAAATAAAGTTGAATGAATCGGTAACAGACATTACCTCTTCTTTGAAGCGCCTCTTTGAGACCTCCTCTTAGGGCACTAAAATTGGTCTTTGAAGAAGACTAGAACCTCTAGGATGTTTCTATGGAAGTGGAGAAGAGAATTTGGCAGGGTCTGGCCGAGCTTGAAGGCTGAAAGTGGTGTGAGGAAGAGAGGGAGGAGGTACCCTTTTATAAGGGAGGAGAGGGGCACCTTTGGAATAACTAAAAATATTACTTTATTATAAAGTCAAATTCGGTTTTTAATAGATCAAAATTGATATATTTCGAATCTAAGGTGGGGATGGTTCGAAAACCTCTCATACAATATAATTTAGATAAGTTTAGGTCATTATATTAACCTTATCTTTTAGTTTTAACTCTTAGTTAATTAGATTGACATTTACCGTGTCACTTTGTATTTTTATATTATATAGTTAATAAACTTACCATATACATCCAATCGACCCCCAAGTTGTCCATTAATGATACACCTATCATGATATAAGTATCTTGGCAGAACCTTAGATTTTTAGGAATATAATAATAGTTAATAATATAATATTTGTTTTAAAAACTATTTTATGTCAATTTTGACACTATTTGGTAATTGATTTTTTTTAAAAATCATAATAGAATGATTAGTTCAAAAAAAATTAATTAAATTAATACTAACATGTCATATTAATATATAAAATTATTTTAATTCATAAAAAGTCTAAAATTACATTTATTTGGGTATTTATAACATCAATTATGTCAATGTTTCATTAATAAGATAGTTACTGCATCATCATTGTATCATAAATAAATTAAATTATTTAAAGTCTAAAAATTACAAATAAAATATAATTATGTAGGAAATCGTTTTATATTTCTAATGAATATTTATAGTCGAATTTATCTTATGTATAACCCTATATTACAAATGATTTACTTATTAAACTTTGATTTTAACTATTTTAACCCTTCTTTAAATAAATTAATATTAAATGTCCTAATCTAATCGAAGTGGGACTAAATGGTCATGTTTTATTCCTAAGGTTGTTTTTGGTTGAATTACACTTATCCAATAGAATTAGGACATGTGTTAGGGTAATAATAATAACACTTTTACCCTTAATTACCCTATTTACTTTTAACTGTGGTAAAAAAAGTAAAAAGTTACTATTCACCAAAAATTATTTTCATCTCATTGAACCACATTTTAGTCCTTGATATTAACCGTGTCTCTCGGATTTTCAAAATTCCACTCACAGAAGCGGTAAAATTAAGTTTTATGAAAAATTCAGTTTTTTTTAACTACCACTTAGTGGTTTCACTATTCATCAAAAAATGAAAGTTTCCAGAAAAATACCAAAAATTAGGCCTAAGATATATTTGATATTATGAATTAAAAAATGATGTCTATTTTATCAAATTCAAAACATATCAGTTACATTAACTAATTTAAAAATTAATTCCCGTTGTCAAAACAAATAGCGTGTTTTTAAGAGATAATAACTATCAAAAGATTAACACTTGTTTATATCTGGTTTAAATGTGAAATTACATCCAATGAACAACATTGTATTAAATTGTAAATATATATTATAAATATACTTTAAAACCACTCAAATTAATAATTTATCACTATTAATTATTTCGATTAAAAAAGTTGTTTTTAATTAAAATTTAGTAATTTTCACTATTCATCAGAATATGAAAGTTATCCGAAAAGTACCAAAATTTCACCCTAAGCTAATTTTGATATTCCAAATCCAAAAATGAAGTCCATTTTGAAAAATAAAATTTATAAAATTTCAAAAAGTGGGTATTACTATTCATAACGGCTAGTTCATAATAATATTATAATAATATCTCGTTTAGTGAAACTTAGTATTGCGTACTACACACGCTATCGAGGAAGGTCGCGATTGCGTGTAATGCAAGGAAAGTCAGGGATGCGTGTTGTGCAAGCTCCTTTTGGTGTAGCTTACAACACAAGACATTAATTAAAAAGAATACTTTTCATAAAATATCGGGGTGTTAAAGATTTGATCAATGGTGATATTTTATTAAAAATTATTGTGGTTTCATGGAAGAATCCAAAATTCTTGTTGGTGTTGAAGAAATGAATGTGGTTTTCTAATAAATATAGAATTTCAAGTAACCAAGTATTAAAAGTCGTATTATAGAAAACATGAATATTTAATATGATATCTTGTTGAAGAGATATGAAACCAAGAGGAGTTTTTTAGATTTATTTATTTTGATTTAACATGTAATATCATTGGATTATTTTTAAGATGTAAAAATCTAATAAAATTGAGTGAATCTTATGATGAATTTACATTCTATATCTAGTGATATATTTGAGACATTTAGGGGGATATTAGGCCTAAATATCTAAAATATTTTATCCCCATAAACCATGGAAATAAATCTAGTAGGAGGAAGATGTATTATTTATAAAGATGGTATCAAAAGCTATTACTTGAAAGAGAAATTAGTATAACTCACACAAATAATGTTTCATGGTTATTAAAAATGGGTTTATGAAGGTATGATTGAGATCATAGTACAATTTCTATTATATAAGTTAAAAGTTAAGGTTGTATTATGTTTAAAGAATTAGGTGTTTGCAACTGAAAATAGTGGTTTTATAAAATTAATCTCTTATTTCCTACACTGAGTTCCAACTCAGTTGGCTTATAGGTTTATTAATGAATCTTTAATAACTAGTATGCTTACTCATTTTAAATATTTTATAATGATACTATAGTTGATAGATGTTTTATATCTTGAAAGTAAAATTTTAAATAATGTTGAATGGGTGATTATTTGACTAGAATATGAAGACGATTTAATGTTTATTATAAAGGGGTACCTTAGTCTCCCTAAAATCAGAAATGATTGTACTGAGAAGTGGGTAGAGTATAATTTAAAGATTAACCTATGCTCTTTAGTGATAAAGAAGGATTGGGTCTTGAGTTGTTTGAAATGATGTATAGTGAGGAGGAATGATATCAAAGATGAATGATAGTCCCATTTTACTTCAAGGTATTTTTTTCTAGTGATTATATGTTTATAACTCTTAGTGGATGATTTTCAGTGGATTTGATTTCAAAGGGGGATAATTAGAAACATCAAGAATCTAGGAATTGGTTTTTAAGTCCCATTAAAATTTTATTAGTATCAAAGAAGTAAATATTTAAGTGTTAGATTATGATGAGTTTTTATAAAAAATACAAAGGTAGATTGTTAACACCCAATTGAGAATTTATGATGTTTTAAAGTTTCTTTTGTAACCAAAGGATTATGTGTTGAAGTTTTGATCAACCATGCATCAATTTTAAATTTGATTATAATGATGTAATAAAGATTAATTTTATGATAGATTTCTCATTATAAATTAAATAAGGAATGATTAGGGTTTTCATTTATGGATATGTTTTTATAAAAGTGATGTTTGATTGGAAGTTAGAAAATAAATATCAGATATCTTCCAATATAAATTATATTAAAAATTAATTATCACATGTTCCATGGTATTATTTAGAGGTTCCTGGAAGAATATGAGGATGTTATATCTATAGGACAATGCTTGGGCCAGTATACTATGTTTCATAATATAATGTGCTTTATGTAATAATAAATGTGTATTATGGGAATAAATGGTTGTATTGGGATAGAAGAATATATACTTCTAGTTGATTTGTAGGATTAAAATTTTTATATAATTTATATCAAAAGTGACGGTCGCACTATAATGTAGACCCTATGACTATTTGGTTTGGGTCTTTTGGGATTAGGATATTGCATTATTCAATGGAGCTGGGTATCATCCCACAACCGATTGAGTGTAAGAGTAAACTAAGGCTGTGTAAGTGTCAAAATCACCTAAACAATATGTGTGAAATCCAGATTTTTGGATGGATGGTTGTTCCATGAAGAGGCTTTCACCATTCATAGTTTTTGAAAGATGGTTTCCTATTATTTCACCACACTATGAATATAGGATCTCAACACATGAATATAATAGGTAATGATAATTATGGAAGAAGTGATATAATGATGTTGTGGTGATTCTAAAATTGGAAAAATTCTATTTTAATATTTTCAAGTGAAGTAAGGCGTTGCACCATTATAATGATGGTAACACCAAAATAGAGTCTAGTCTAGTAGAATTTAAAAAATTCAAAGCTCCTATCTTTGAGGACAAGATCCAAATTGATGATGGTTGAGTCAATATTTTTAAAGGATTTTGAAGAATATCTTATGGGTGATTTATTTTATTTTTACATGGAGAAAATCAAGGTGCGTTCTTAGAGAATATACTCTATAATTTTTATTGAAATTCATGAATATTATTTTTAAAGAAAATAAATGGTGATTTTTTGGAAATATTTTGCATTAATATTGGGGAATATTTTATAGAACTGGACTATGGATGAACATTTACTAATATAGATAATTTAATACGATTGAATGTATACCATTATGGATATTTTACTTATTCAATTATAGAAATTCATGGAGATTAATTGGTTTGGAATTTATGTTTGGCTATAGAGAGATAAATTTTCTATATTTGAGATTGGAATGGGATATTTGAGATCTAGTCATGGTGGAATATTTTACTGGATTTTTTTGAAAACAAAAATGGATGATCCATGGAAGAGGAGAAGGATATTTATCAAATATATGATTAAGAATTAAGGAAGAAAATATTTATAGAATATCTTGATCATTATTTTGATGACATGTGTCTTGATGATGTTAACCCAAATTTGAAGATGATGCATGGATGTATTTTCCCTCTCAATCACAGTTAATTAATGATCTAAACCAAGGTAAATATGGTAAAATTATCTTGAATATAGAAAAGTATGTTTTGAAAGTCTAGAATTATAGACATATCACTTATCTATATAACATAGAAATTTATCATTGTGAATAAGTAATGATAGAATGAAAAAAATATTAAAATAAAAATGGAAATTATGTGAAAATATAGGTGAATAATAAAGTGGTTCTAATCATTAGAGATCTTGTTAAAAAATATTTCATTCCTTTAATACTTATTTAATACTATCAAGGAATTTTTATAAGCATTCATAGTGATATTCAAAAATTTATTATAAAGGATAAGAATGTAGAAATCATGGATCACCTACCTAAACTTTGGGAAATATCAAAAGTGATATTGTTCTTGTATTAGAATACATACCAAAGGTGTTTTACTTTATTGAAGTAGTGAGCATATAAAGAACAGTGAGGGAGTGAACCTCATGAGGTAGATAACCTTTTCTAGATCAATTTAAAGGGAATTGACCATGTCTTAGAGTGGCATTTCCTAAACCCACCACCAAATTGTATATTCATATACTTTGATACACCATAAAACTACTATTGTATACTCTTATATGTAGCCTAGTATGGGTGAATCAAGTAAAATTATTTTGTCTTGCATACATGATTTACTTACTTTTTGAAAGATATAAATCATTTTGTTTGGGTTTAGTCATTATTGATCAAATTAGATTGATTCTAAGGTAATTGAAATAATGAATAGATCATCATTGAAATAAGACATTAAGAGTGATTTTATTATTAATTATGTCAAGATAATTTTGGACGGTGAGTGTTTTTTGGACATGTAGTTTAAATGGAATCATTTTCATAACATAATAATCCCCTCCCCCTTAGGATATACCTGGAAAAAGACCATATTAGACCTCATTGATCCCCTTATAAATATCTATCTTCAATGTCTCATAATATAGTTGTACAATATATTACTTCATTAATAATTTACATTCCGAAACAAATACCCTGATAAAAGGTGAAAATATGACCAGATAACCAAAAGTATAAAATCATCGAGTATCATTGAGAGTAATTCATTCATACTCTGTATTGATAAAAATTTATTAATGACAGTTAAACAAATAAAAGAGATTTCTTGGAAAACGTAAGGGAAAAAAATTGAATTTTATCAACTCCTCTATCTGTCCATCTATTAATCATTATTTCCCATCATTATTAATAATTTCAGATGGATGGTTACTAGGGATTCCTCCATAAATTTATAGTTGGATAATTGGACTTTAACCCCATAATATCTATGATTAATCCTGAGAAAACCCCTGAGAGAAACATATACTCAATTAGAGATATGCTAAAATCTCAAAATGATCATCTCCTTGAAGACATTATTCATGTCATTAATAACTAACCTTTCTCAAACACTGGTGACTTTTTTATTTGGGAACCTGCATAAAATGGTATGTTTAACTCAAAAAACTTTTATAATCATTTTTCTGTAATTCTCAAAGTTATTTTTGTTGGATTAAACTCTTTGAAAAATCCTAGATAAAACCCTCATGATTCACTCTTTTTTGGTGCCTTTCTCACAATAGAGTTCCTATAGATAGATTACTTCAATCATTTTGTATTTAACTTTACTCTAAATTTTGAAACTATAATAGACATAGAGAAGACACTAATCATATCTTCCTTTACTGTGCTACTACTTCTGCTCTTTGTAACTATATTTTTGACATATTTAACTGTAGATGGTTGATTCTTGTCTCTATCAACACTCAACTAAAGAGATTTTTTAGAAATGGAAAATTCTCATCAATTTAAGAAACTCTTCCTTACTAATATTTCTAGGCTACATCATGTGATCTGGTATGATATAAATTCTATTATTCATAACAATTTCTCATTCAATCATAATGCAAGTCAGATGAGGATTCTTATTTCCATATGTGAAGCTGCATTGATGCAAAAGGGTCATTGAAATAACACTATTTATGACTTCACAATTTTGTGACATCTTTGGTTTGATGGAAAACTTTTTCAATAGCACTCTAATTTTGAAGTGTTTTAGAATGCTACATTTTATAGTTTGATTAATGTAAATGTAGATGGTTCATTCAAAGGGAATAGGGTCCCATAGGTTGTGGCACTATCTTCAAGAATAACCTTGGTCAGATCCTTAGATTCTTTCTTGGTAACTATGGAATTACCTCTTCTCTGGAGGCCAAAATGATATTTATGATACATGCTATTACTTTAAAAAAGAGCCATTGTTGTAACAATCACTGGATTGAATGTGATTCGACCACCATTGTGCAAGTAATTTGGAATGGTGTGACACACCTTGCGTGTCCAATTTATACCCATTTAATGGATTTCACCCACTTTCTTCATGAAATAAACTACATTATAACTAATATTTATCGTGATGCTAATACGGTTGTAGATGGACTTTATAATAAGGGAGTAAATCAAGACATTACCTGGATTGATGATCTCCCTGCTGATTAGCTACCTCTTCATGAGAAGGATTTTAATATGATTCCTTTCTTTAGACTCATGTAATATCTTATTTGTTTCTAAAAACATTGTGCTTTGGTCTTTTTGGCCATGGAAACCCCCCAAATAAGCTATTCATTATTGCTTCCAGTAGAATTGGTTCATCTATCGATGTTATGGAATTTTTTTTCAAAGTTTAACAACTCCCATTTATTAATCAGAATGTTCATTCACTACTAAATCTCTCTTATCCATTGATCTATCTTATGAACAATTCTCAATTTGGTGAATAGTTTTCCAGGAAAGAAAACAAAATTCACACCTCAAATTGGGTTTCTAAGGCAAGATAGGTTTGTTTTACATGTGTTTTATCCCACTTTTTATTCTTGGGAGTATAATGATATGATTTAAATTGATTATTAATATTATATTAAAGATATTGAAATTGCACAATATTATATTATTATCTATGTGAATTGTTTCACCTTAATATTATGAGGGATTTTCATTCTTTTGGATAAATATTTCTAATCATATCATGTTTTTTTGGATGTCTCATTTTTTAGGATGAGATTTCTAAAAATTTAGTGTTGACATGGAAACCATGATTTATTTTTGGTTATATTCTTTTCTAAAATAGAAACATTTTAAGGAAAGAAGTATACAATGATTGTGATTTTGATATTTTTCATTTAGAGGATGAAAATATTTAAATGTGGGGAGGATTTTGTATCTTGGGTTCCTTTTAATATTAATATAACAACTTCTTATATTTTTTCTTAAATTTTTAGTTCATTAGCTTCTTTGATGCTAATATTTATAAAATAATATCTATCAAATATCCAATTAAGTACCACTTGAAGTTTTGAAATGGATTGTTGTTATATGGATCTTTAACCTATTGTGCGTACAACTTAAAATTTCTTATAAATAAATTATATGATTTTGAGATAAGTATTTTATTTAAATAGGGATAGTCTGTTTCTATTTGGGTGGAATTTTTATGTCGAACTAATAAATGTATAATGTTCTATGTAATTGGAAATATTAAATAATTTTTTTGTTATTATAAAACTCAATATATATCTCTTTATAGAGTTTATAAAATGAAATGATTGTTTTATTACATTATAATACCAGAGACAACCACTGTTGAAGGGGGATATCATTAGGGATTCATCATAAGTTATAGTTATTTGATTCAAAACTGAATCATATTTCCATATATTAATTATTTTTCATTCATTTCTTATATTATATTTTTTTATTATTTGATTTATAAATTATACTTTATAAAAACAATAATTCATTAATGAGAAGAACCATTGGGAGAAATAATTTTTCTGATCCCTTATATATCTTCAGTGACATTTAAAAATGGTTTTTCCATCGTTCTTTGTCAAAGTGAGACAAACTTATCTATGAATAAAATAATAAGGTAAAATATATATCAAATTTAAGGCATTGAAATTATGAATAAAAATACACCATGATCAAAATTAAATGAACTATAAATTGAAATATATATTAGAAAAATGTTTAATTTAATAAAAACAACACTCAAACTTATAGAGGTATTAATAATTATTCATTTGGTATATCAGATATTTTTGGAATATTTTAATTATTAAAAATATATTATTGAAATATATAAGGGGTTATGGATAATATTTTTCATTTTTGGTATATGGATGAAAGTGAACGATGATGATTTTGGTGTCTTTATTTGTGGATCGATAGAGAGAAGTGGTGGCATATAAACCTTACGATTATTGATCAGATAATAGAAAATTGGACATATAACCCCTTATGTTTCTCAATTGGGTGTGGAACAATACAAATTATCATGAACTTTGATCATGTCATATTGATTTCTAACTTTTCTATATCTCAAATAAATCAAGATGTCGATAAAAAGATCACTTATTCATAATCAACACCAGTCAAATGGTTGAGGATGAATTTTTTCATTGCACATGTAGAGACACACATGATTATATGTGGGGGTGCTATGTGGTACAACCAGTTTATCTAAGATTGTGGAGGCTTGTGGGGAACCTAATTTTTACTCTAAATGTTCCATTTTACTCTATTGAAAGCTAATATCTAATAAATTTTTTTTTGAAGAATTGTTTTGGAGTTTCACGGTCATATATGAACATTTTACTTAAAAAATGTCTTTAGCTATCTTATTAAATACCAAATTATATATTATTAATGGAAAAATTAGGGGCAAAACATAGAATTGTCATATATATAATGTGAACAACTCATAATGATGATAAAAACTGATTTTTATGAAAATATATAATTATTGTGTGGATAATATGGAATCATTTTATAGATGATATAGAATTTATCAATAAATAGTTTCATTTTATTGTTGTAATGATATTCATATCTCCTTAGGATGACATTAGTTTTTGTTCATGATGATGTGGACATGAAAATATCAAATCATTAACTATCATATTATTGATGTATTGTTTTGATATGATGTGTTTTGAGGTGGAATGGGATTTTTTGAAGTGTTGGAGTGATGATATATATCATAATTCATTCCTTGGAAATGGATATTAAAGGATTAATTTCATTGATGTATTAATGATTTATTTGATTGACTATGATGGATTGATTGTAATATATTCTATATTTTGAGAAGTCTAAGAAATTGATGGGTATATATTTTATTACATCAATTATTTATATATCTTGGTACTCATGGAAATTTAACTAAACTTGTGATTATCCTTTTGATTATTTTAGTCTAGGTGAACAATATTATTTATCCCCAAATACTTTGGGTTACAGGTTACCCAATTATATATCTATTAATAATATATGAGAATATTTATGTTTTATTTTTGATAATCTAGAAACAAATAGAAAATATTGGATATATTGAGTTACATTACTATGTTATGTTATTTTAAATTGGATTACTACTCATTGTTTGCTTGAAATGATAACAAGAAAAACCATATGGTTACATCACATTACACGACTAATATGTACACATATTAAATGTTGAAATATTCATTAATGGGTATTTGGATGGATAAAGTGTTTCAAAATGTTAACTAAGCTTTAGTAACATGGTTCTATGTGGGAGATGCGATGTAGTGTTAGTATTCAGGTGGTCTCGTGCATGACATAGAAAATTATCCTATTTCTTAATTATTATGAGATGTACATTTTTATTACAGTGTAGATTATATAGATATATATATTGACATTTTTATTTTTAATGTGTTATTATGGTAGGATATGGATAAATAAAATTTGATATAAATTATGAATATGGATTTTGGTGTCATGTGTCATATAGTGACCCTACTTTTCTTACATATATTGTTACATCATTTTCAATAAAAACAACATAAAATTATTACACAACCAGGATCAAAATGTTTAGTATATTGGGTAATTTTGGACCATACATAAAATCTAAAAAATAAAACATAAACATTTATTTAATTATTTCTTCTCTCTATTCTTATTGGCCCTTGTGTTCTCCTTAGTACTAGTAATCACCTGAGGATATAAATCAAAGAAAGGGGACACCTAAAATCCCAGTAAGAGTACAAATAATAACACGATTCAATAGAACACGGGTTTATCATAATTATTATCATTCCAAAATAGGCATAGAATTCTAATCATGAGATGAAGTATTATGAAAAGGTTTGGAATGTGGAAATGCATAAAAATGAAACATCATGTCCTTGTTGTCAACTACCACACATAGTTGTGAACAAAGATAGAATCATGTTCACTCATATTTCACATTTCTCACGAGATAAATCACATTACCCAATGTTTTGGAGAACTATATAATTCCGGGCACACCCATCACATCATGATATTTACATTGTGATATATAATTCTAGGTTCAACCATCACATGATAACATTTACATTATCATGCATTCCACATAGAACGTATATCAACTGTGGCCGGTCTATTCCCATGTAGACGTACAATATCCCAGATGTACAACCTTCTAAACACATCAACATGGAAGATTTTGTTGATCAGTAAGAAGTGTGAAAACTTCATGAGTCTTTCAATGACAACCCAAACTACATCGTTCCTACAAGGTAACCTCAGTAAAACTATCATTAAGTCCATCACGGCATCATTCCATTTCCACTCATGAATGGGTAGCTATTGCAAAATCCTTACTGGTTCGCTGATGCTCCGCCTTCACCTGTTGACAGGTGGATCACCTCATCAAAAAACCAGTAATATATTTCTTCATATCGGTCCACTAATAATTATTATGGAGATCTCGATACATCTCGGTGACACTAGGATGAACTTCCCAAACTGAAGAATGAAAATCGAGCATCAGCTCCCCGCGTATGTCTTCTTACACTCATACACACCGATGAAAATGCAAGATCTCATCATCACCTATGGTACATATAGGAATAAGGTCCTTTCCTAAAACACTTTCCCATAGAACTAGGCCTTAAAAATATAATAACTACCTCATTTTCACTCAATAAAGTAGAGAAGAGGTAATAGCTATAGAGGAAAGAAAGGTATTACCCTATCTGTCATGCATCTCAGAGAATAGAGACCTAAGCTGCCACTCCCTGCTGACCTCCTAAACTGCCTGTATCTGAGTCCTCCTGCTCAACACATCAGCCACTGCATTTCCTTTCCTAGGTGCGTAGGCTAGCTCAAAGTTAAAGGACCCAAGGTACTTAACACACCTTCACTATCTCATATTTATATTGCTCTGAGAGAAGATATACTTGAGAATTTTGGGGTTGGTGAAAAACAAAAAATTCTCTCCCAACAGATAATGTATCCAACAGTGCAAGGCATGAACAACTGCAGCCAACTTGAGATCGTGCATCGGGTAATTTATCTCATGTGGCCTCAACTGCTGAGACCTGTACGCAATGACCCCTTCCCCCTGTAAAAGCACTGCTCCCAGAACAATACCTGATGCATCATAGTAAACAGCATAACTCTTTCATGGCTCTGTAAAAACTAGAATCATTGGTGAATTCATCCTCCCTTTCATCTCATGAAAGGATGAATTGTAGGGATCTTCCCATAGGTACTTCATACCCTTCTTAGTTAGGCCCATCAAGGGTGCTTCTAAGAATGAAAATTCTTATATAAAGCACATATCATAACCATATAGTACTATAAAACTTCATGCCTCAAATAAGTTCTTTGGATGCTCCCAAGAAACTACTTCCCTCACTTTATCTGGGTCTACTTATACTCTTTTCTCTGAGATAACATGACACAAGAATTGAATCTGGTCCATCCAAAAGTGGCATTTTGATATATGAGCATATAACTGATGCTCTCTCAATGTAATTAAAACAATCTCATGATGGGTAGCATGGTCATGTCGAGTGTGAGAGTACACCAAGATATCATCCACGAAGACCACCACGAAATAATCCAAGTATGGATGAACCACTCTGTTCATCAGTGTCATGAAACCTGTTGGCGCATTCTTGAGACCGAACAACATAATCACATACTCATATTGACCATACCTGATCTAAAAAGCTGTAAGAGGTATATCAGATATTCTAACGTGCAACTGATGATATTCGGATCTCAAGTCAATCTTTTAGAACACTTGTTCTCTTTGAACCTGGTCAAAGAGATCATCAATCCTCGACAAGGGATATTGGTTTTGGACCATCAATAGGTTTAGCTTTTGATAATCCGCACAAAGTCATAGGGTACTGCCCGCCTTATTCTTAAACAGGATAGGAAAACCACAAAGATAAGTACTAGGTTAGATGAAACCATTTGTTTGTAACTCATCTAACTACTTCTTGAGCTCTTTTAAATCTGGTGTAGCCATCCTATAAGGAGGAATGTACACTAGTGTTGCTTCTGGAACAAGCTTAATAGAAAAATCTACCTCTCACTCCATAGGAAAAAATGAAAAAGTCCTCTAGAAAGACATCCCTGAAATGAACCACCATTGGTGGAAAGTCCATTTGTGAATTCCCTTGGCCATCTAGATACATACTTGAAATCTTGACTGTAAATCATCCCAAACCATATTTTTCAAGTCCTTCTCTACTCACCTAGATGTCCCATTTTCCCTTATATTGAAAAAATCTGCCCTATGGTGACATGAAACTCACCCTAAGATGATAATAGTTGAAAACTCTCTGAAAGGGAACTAACCTTTACATTCTGAGAATGATGTCATAGCCCGTCATCTCCAAGACATAAAGGTCCCATAAGAAGTGACAACCACCAAAATCAAGAGGGAACTCCTTTCACTGACGTACACTTGCTAGTCTAGTCCCCAACAAAGTGTCTAGCGTCAAGATATCAGTAGGGGTACAGATACAGAGCCCAAGTATCTCCAAAATAGCAAAAAATATGAAACTATGAGAAGCCCCAGTATCAAAAAGTGTGGAATAAAAAACCGAGGAAACTAGATTTGTACTTCCAACTGTAGAGGGTCCGAGATCCTGCTCTTAATGGGTCTTCTCTATAGGAAAAACCTAACATGTGCCACAGACTTGTGAAGATATCAACGATCCCTGAGCTGATCCACCCTACAGCTGTTGATAACCCTGTGTCTGACCACCATGGCCACGACCTCCTCCTCATCCTGAATAGCCGGACGAACTCTAGTTCCTAGACTGATGAGAAACTGGTGGTCATGTTCTTGAATGCAGAGTCATAACAGAACTCATCACCAACTACTGGTGAAAAAATCTGATAGAAATGATGAAGATATCCCATATTTATACAAGATCAGCACTCAAATGGGTCTCTTGGAAAATTTATAATCGTATGCCCGCTTTTCACGCACTAGTATCATACCACCTAGCTTCTTGAAGAAGTATTCCAGCTACTCATATCTCTGTGCGTAGAATCCGTACAATGCTTCCTACTATTAGTCTGAGGGGTAACAACACTGAATGTCGAACCGCCCTGGTCACAGCTCCATAACCCCTTAGGTTGCGCTCTATGATCTGTGCCTGGTTGATAATAGAAGTGATAGAAGTCAATCTGAAAATGTTCACCTGAGATCAGATGTCATGCCTGAGACCAACCTTAAACTTCCTCACCAAGAATGACTCATCACCCCCTAGAATGGGAGTAAATCACTATAATCTTGTTAATAGAGAAGAATACTCCATGATTGAGAGAGTACCCTACTACAAAATCATGAACTATTGGGCTCAGTCGGCCCTCAAAGTCTCTAGGTAGAAGTAATCATAGAAGGAACACTGGAACTCATCCCATGCCATACCATGTTGGTTCCCTGCCTGTGAAATCACATCCCACCATCTCTTGGTGGAATCCCAAAGCATGTACGTAGAAAGCTTCCACCTCTCTAGAGGCATATCTAGATGCTCGAAGATATAAACCATGGGGTCTAACCATTACTCTACAGTCTGAGGTCCTCCTTCCCCAAAGAAGGTGGGAGAATGCTGCTGCTGAACGACCCGTGTCAAATCTACCATGGATCGGGCAGGATGTGGAGCTCCCCTAAAGGTCTGCATAAACCCCATGAATCCTTCTCATAATTTTTCATCAGCACCTGTATTTGGGATGACAGCTGGTGTCATGACAGGCACGACTAGAGGATCTGGTGGTAGTCCCTGATCAACCATGTTTGGTGTCTGATCACTGCCCTGTATCTAGTTTACAACCGGAGGGTGTCTCAGTGGCATGAATCTTCAAGGTCAAGTGCTCAACATAGATCAATATTATCAAGGACTGAAACTTAGAAGTGAAAGAAAGGGATAGGAGAAGGAAAACATTCAAATTTTGAAAAAAATGAGTACACGACGTTTATCACCCGTACACAACGTGTTCCCTTAAACCTTTAACATGGCATGTACCTCTGCCAAAAATAGTTGTGTAACACCCCAAACACATGACATGTTCTCCTTGGAAGCAGCGTGTACTTGAACCTTTTACCCTGCCTGGGTTTTTCTATATGATTAAGCCACATGGTTATCATAGAACACGACTACACAACATGTTTGTTCCAAACAAGGGATGTACTGCTTAGGTTTCAGATGCCCGTGTAGATAGTCACATGGTTGGAGACATGGTTGAATCTACACAAAATTCTTATTACAGACATGAAATGCACTATAAGGATTTCACTGACCTGTGTTGTTAGTCATATGGTGAGATACACAATGCTTACTACACGACGTGTACATCTTGTAGACAGCGTGTTCCACTGAGGATTTCTCTACCCCATGTTTCTTCCCACACAGACTGTGACACAGTTAAAGACTACATGGCATGTACTCGAAGTACATGCCGTGTATTTAAGAAAATTTGTTTCTTCTCGAACATAAGGATACATGGTGAGTATTCATCAATACATACAATGTGTTCTGGGTTTTTCAGGACAGTAAGCCTCAGAAATTACTTTGGAACACAAAAAAAACTAAAAAAACATTAAAGTTCTAAATTTTGATCTATGGGGGGGGGGGCATACTGCCCACTAATCAATGCTTGGAATAATATTCATGTATATTAAAGTATAAAAATGCAATAAATCACATGATCTAGAAAATTTTGATCCATGAGAGACCATAACACCTCAAGGACCAATGTTTGGCACTCATCCAAAAGAAACCTTACATATTAGAAATACCCTATTAAATAGCAGGTATTCTATCAAGGCATATATCACAACAACATACATATCTAGAATAACATCTATCACAACAACATGAAATCGGTAATTCACCCTAAATGGAACGACAAGAATTTATGACATGTGATATCCAGCAAGTGCCTATATGATGCATGAGATGGCATACAATCATCTCATTGGGTTTCAAGATAATAGAACCTCAATAATAGCAATGATAACAACAAAAAACATTTGAATCACCCAATGGTGAAATCAAATCAACTGCAATAAATGAAAAACCAGAAAATTGCAATAATCGAGGTAAATTAGGTTTTCCTTGTACACAGGTTAACTACTCCCAGGAACATATTATTACTAACTACCTATTCTTTCCTAACCCTATATATTGGCTCCAAATAGTAAGTCAAGAATAAAAGAATATGATCTGATACCACTTTGTTATGTCCAGATTCTGGGTGTCTTCCAAACGTACCCTGTACCCGGTTGGTCACATGGCCTCAAGCGCATTTCCCTGAAAGCCAGAGGTTACTGACTAGTAGTGAGGGCCTTAGGCATGGCAGTGGGGAAACTATTCCCTCATTGGATGAGTAACATAGTAGAAACAAATAGATGACAGTAGTGGAAGTAGTAATACCATACAATAAGTAAACAGTGGAAGACTGAAAGTATATAAACAACGAGAACATATATATAAATGATGCATGTCCCATATGTCTAGGAAAGTAGCCAAACATGTCACAATGATGAAATACAATACTAAACCAAATTTCAAAGAAAACGAGTAAACTTTAGCAACATCACAAGCCTCAGCCTGGTCCCATGCTCTCCTACACCACAACGATCATGTACCTGAAGTAGAAGGGCTCTTGACCTTATCTATACGTGCATCAATATAATCTATTTGGGCCCAAAAGTATGACCCAAATCGGTGGGAAATAAATTCCAGTCGGAAATCACCAAAATACCACTGCCTAACTGTTAGTGAATATATATTTCAGGAAAATATTAAAAATGAATAAATAAACAAGGAAGTACTCAAATTAAACAATCCTATAATTTCAAATACATTTATTTAAATTTACCAATTATTAAACAAAACAAACACAAGAAACCCTCTAGGAAGTTCTCACAGTCTAACCCCTCTTGTTCAGCTTAGACAAAGACTCTCTGTGGAAGCACTCACCATTTATTCCCCCTATGTTCCCGTAATGATAAACTATAGACTCTCTAAGGAAGCACTCAATGTCCAATTCCCCCTATGGTCTTGCAACGTGGAACTATAGAAACTATGAGGGAGAAATCACATCCATCCCCCCTAAGGTCTCACAACGTGAAAGTATAACAGACACTCTGGGGAAGCCCTTAGTGTCCATTCCCCCTATGGTCTAACTACACTAGGTTCCTACAACCTTGTGTAAGAAATCATACAGAAATGATATCCCGTAGCCAAAATGATTCTCAAAATACTACTTATCTAAACAACTAAAATTCATATAACAAACATGTCATATAATAATTACTCCATCCTAACAACACTATACATGGAGAGAAAAAAATAGCCTAACAGGTAATTCTAGACCTAATAGACAATATCAAACAAACATGGGAAAACACATCCATAATAAGGTAATAAACCCAATACATAATCAAACACCCCTACTCAAGCAAAAAAGAATAGAAGGTATTAATAGGGTTAAATTCCCTAAACACGTAATACCCCAAACTAGTGTATTGGACACTTTTTTGCACATATAACTTAAATAAATCTATAGAAAGTCCCAAAACACCTACTTTGATGTTCTTTGATCGATATAGTTGAACATAATCCTTTTAATCAACCTAGAATTCCATATATCTACAAAAACGCCAAAAACACTCAACCATCGATATCTCACGAAAGAGGAGGAATCAAGAGAAGAGACTCTTGAAGAAGGAATAATTCATCGATGTGATTCCAATGAAACCCATGGAGTTTTATGTGGAGAATAGATGAAAAAATGGGAGCTCAAATAAGAATTGGTGATATCCATCGCTCCTGGATGAGACGTCGCTAGAAGAAGACGATTCTTCCAATTAGACGCGAACCTAGTCCGATATAACAAATAAAAATAAAAATACACGGTGTGTTACCTAAGGAAAAATGGTAGTATAGGCCTTTACCATATTCTATTTAGGTTGTCTCCAGGTCACCCACATGCCCACGTACTCAGCCATTACACGTCCAATACACAGCTACCCGCGGCAACCCGGTACACAACGTGTACTCCTAAATACACAGTGTGTACTCCTAAAATTTCTAAAAACTCCTATTTTTATCAAAAACACCAGAAATCAGGAGCCATAATTGAAAATAAGATCCCCGTTCTTACAATAATACAAAAAATGGTGTGGAAGAGGGAAAACCTAAAGAAAAAGAGTTGGTATTGAGAATTCCCCTGACCTTATGTCTAAATGATTTCTTCACTTTAATATCCTATAAAATCACATTAGATTCATTAATTAACACATAAAAAACCTTAAATACATGAATTTGATTCAATATGGTTCTATTAAGTTGATTTATGATCTTTTTGATGAGTTATAGAGTTTAATTGAATTGTTCGAGAGTGTTCATTTTCTTAGTCTTCATGATCGGTTCATTTGTATATATGAATGAAAGTTCATGTAAAATTCAGATAAATATCCAAATTTTTTATTATTTGTTATTAATGATATTATAGAAGTTTAAATGATCATACAAAGAAATTGATTATATGTTATGAGGATGAATCATTATATAAAAGTTAATGATGATTATTTTAGGTTAATTTTGGTGGTTTTTCGATCACAATGAACTCATTTTGTTTTATCATTAATATTATGTATATTTGTTAGTTACAAAACATAAATAGGGTTGTAAAATATATTTTGAAATATGCTTCAACCATTATAATGGTTTCATTAATATATTTGATGGAGTTAAAGGAAAATGAAAGTGCATCACCCACGATGTTAGTAAATTGACACATCACGGGCGACAATTTCATTTTTAGAATAAAAGAGAGAGAGGGAGGATTTTAATGATGAATATTAAATTAAAATAATAAAATTATAGTATATCAAAACAAATTGGAATTTCCATGAAATGTTGATAAGATAAGGTGAGGATAAGAGAAGAAAATAAATGAAATTGAAAAAAAATTAAAAGAAAAAGGAAGATGAATCTACCTCTTGGATTTATCCCCCATGAAAACCTACTTTGGGAAATCGTTTTTGTTTTTTATGTGACTAATATATATTGTACGTGTGATTGGGGCTTGGTGAGAGGTTTTTGTAGAATTTTTGACATGTCTCAAAGCTTGAGAGGTGTGAGGAGAAGAGGTGGTGAGGGATGGTATTCATAGTGGAGGAGAAAAGGTGTTTTTTCATTATTAGATTCATTAGTTTGTTATTTCAACTCAAGAATATGAATAGTTTGAGAATTATAAATAAATATATTCAAATAATGAAGTATAGTTTGATATTTTAGTCTTACATATTCCATAAAGCATCTATGAATCCATAATTAATGTAATTAGATTTTATCATAAATTATCGTATTTTACTATTCATAAAAATTCAAGTATTTTAGAAAAATACAAAAAATTCACCCTTACCATTTTTTGATGTGTAGAATTAAAAAATTAACTCTATTTTTAAAAAATAATTTTCTAAATATGAGTAATTATTTTAGAAACATCATTTACATGGAAAATACTGATTTTAGAACTATAACTGATTTTATAACACTTTGAAAAGTTACTTAAGGTCTCATAAAATTATCTTAAAATCAAAAGTAATAAAAATATTTATTTATGAATATATTTTATGGAAATTTTTTTTCTAAATTATTAAATTAATCATAAAATTGTTATGAAATATTTATGGCTTACAAAAAATACCAACACTTAATTAATAATATTTATAAAATTTATTTACTTACACTATGATATTATTATACCATACTTTCATTTATAAGATTCCTAATTTTTTTTATAATTTCATGGGAAATTTTACTATTCATTTGGCTGGTTTACTATTCTTAAGGGTCACATTACTATTCCTAATGTCAATTTACTATTTCATCAGTATTGGTTCATTAACTTCTAGAAATAATTATTATTTCATTAATTATTCATTTATAATGTTTTTATTATGGAATATAAGTTATTTTATGTGATTTATATTATATAAAATTACTATAATAAAGGATAAATTCAATTGATAAAAGATTGGGTCATTATATTCTTCCCACCTTTTGAAAATTTTCCCTCAAAATCTATTTTTACATAAATAGGTGAGGGTACTTATCCTTCATCACTTCCTCTAGTTCCCAAGTTGCTTCTTCATACTTATTATTCCTCCACAATAGTTTTAAAAGGTGGAATGTCTTGTTGCATAAAATCTTATCTCTTTGGTCCAGAAACATTACTGGATACTCCTCATAAGATAGATCATCTTCCAACTGTTCCACCTCTGAGTTCAGTACACGTGATGGATCTGGTATATACTTCCTTAAGAGTGATATGTGGAACACATCATGAAATTGAGCCATATTCCATGGAAGTGAAAGCTGATAGGCCATGAATCCTATGCGATCAAGGATCTCAAAGGGGCCAATGTACATTAGGTTTAGATTCTGTTTATTTCCAAACCGCATGACTCTTTTACATTGGGATATTCAAAGGAATACTTTATCTCCAACATCGATCTTCGAGTCCCTTAAAAGGTTGTCAGCACAACTATATTTCTGACTCTGAGTAGCTTTGATATGTTTCTAGATTACTTGAACCTTCTCTGTCATCTCTTGCACAATATCAGGTCTAACTATATTCCTTTTTCCAACTTTATCCTAATAGGTTGTAGTTATATATCGGTTTCCATACAGAGCTTCATATGGATCCATTTGAATACTCAAGTAGAAGCTACTGTTATATGAGAACTCAACCAATGGGAGATGCTGATATCATCCACCTTTGAATTATAATGATAAGGCTCTTAGAATATCTTCAAGCATATGAATAGTCCTTTTAAATTGGTCACCCGTTTGGGGGTGATAGGCCGTGATGAAATTTAATTCAGCACTCAAATAATATTGATGACTCCTCTAAAATTTATATGTGAACCTAGGATCATGATCAGAGACAATCAAGAGTGGAACTACTTATAGTCTCTCCACATCCACCACATATATCTTAGCAGGTTGTTCAAGTGAGAGATATTCTTTAATAGAAATAAAGTGGGAAGTCTTGGTGAGCTGTTCCACCACAACAAATATTCTATTGTTTCCTTTGGATATCTTCGAAAGACTAGTGAAAAAGTCTATAGTGACATTCTCACATTTCTACATGGATATAGGAAATGGTTGCATCATTCCTTTGGACTTCTGTCACTATTATTTAACTTGATGATATATCAAGTACCTTGAGATATACTCAACAATATCCTTCTTTATGTTGTCTAACCAGAAGTGTTATTAGAGATCACACAACATCGTGGTACTTTTATAATGAATAGATAAAGGTGAGATATGTGCATTATCTAATAGCACCCTATTTATCCCAAGTGATGATGTCACAGAAAGCCTCATTCAAAAATTAGTCACACTATCATCATCGATATGGAACTCTTGTAGTTTTCATTACTTTACTACATTAACCTTCTTTTGTAACTCCAAATAATCCCTTTATACCTCCTTAATATTATCTTGGATAGATATATGGACAATAATTTGGGAAAGGTTGGATATATTCACTACCATTTTGATTTCCAAATCTATCCTTTTCATATCCAATATGATATAGTCTTTATAAATCCTCAACATGGAAAGAATATCATGTTATTTTCTGCTAAGAGCATCAAAAACCTTATTTTCCTTACCAAGATGATAGTGTAAATAAATCATAGTATTTTATTAGATTTAACAATCTCCTTGGATGCACGTTGAGTTTATTTTGTGTGAATATATACTTTAGGCTCTTGTGAATGGTATATATTTCACACTTCTCACCATAGAGGTAGTTTCACCATATTTGCATGTAAAAATCACAACTTCTAGATCAAGATCATGCATTGTGTAGTTTTTCTGATGGATCTTAAACTTCCACGAGGCATAGGCTATCACAATATCATTTTCCATGAGTACACTATTCAATACTTACTTTGAAGCATCACTGTATATCACAAATATTTCTCCACTTCTTTGTGATCTGAGTATAGGTGCAGTGATCATCCTATTCTTTATCTCCTTCAAGATTTCCTCATATTCATCCGTCCAGACATACTTTACCACTTTCCTTGTTAACTTAGTTAGAAGTCTTAAAAATCATTAGAAATTTCTCAAAAAACATTGATAGTACCCTACTAATCCAAGAAAGCTATGGATTTCTATGATACAATATGTTCTTGGCCATTCAGTAATTTTTTTTGGTCTTTGATGGGTCCACAAAAATTGCCTCACTTGTGATCACATGTAACAATAATTTGACTTGATACATCCAAAAGTCATAATTTCTTATCTTTGTGTACATGTTAACCTTCCCTAATGTCTTTAGCATAAGGTTTATCTATTCCTCATGTTCTTACATGATTTTGGAGTTGATGATAATATCATCGATAAACACTAGAACAAATTTGATGAGGTAATGTATAAACACACAATTAATCAAATCCATAAAGATTTTAGGGGAATTAGTATGTCTAAAGGGAATCACAAAAAACTCATAGTTCTCATACCTGTTACAGAAGACAGTCTTCTGAATATCTTCCTCCTTCTTCTTTATTTAATGATATACAAAATTGAGATCCACATTTGAGAAGTACTGAGATCCTCATAGTTGATCAAACAAGTCATCAATCTTTGAAAGATGATACTTGTTCTTTATGGTGATATTATTGAGTTCCCAATAATCGATACATAGCCGCATTGATCCATAATTATTCTTGAAAAAGAGCACCAATTCACCACAAGGTGATTCACTAGGGCATATGAACCCTTTTTCCATATGATTGTACAATTTATATTTTTAACTCCTGTAGTTTGATTAGATACATACTATAAGGACAACTTGATATAGGATTAACACCAAGTTTGAGTTCTATTGAGAACTCTACCTCATGATCTGGGTAATTTTGGTTAACTCTTTGAGAAATACATCACTGTATTCCCTCTATATGGGAGTTTCCCCTTGGTTGATACCTTCCTTTGATTCAACCATTTGAGCATGGTATGATTCTTTACAGGGAATCAACACCCACAACCTTGAAGGATTTTCCAAAGAAGATTCATGACCTTATTTTCATTTGTATATGATCATGGGATGGTTCGGAATATGAAAAGATATTTATTTTTCCTAAAATTTTATATGTTATCTATATAACAAGAGCCAATCCATTACCATTATAGAATAAAATTCTACCAAGGGAATTATCATGAGAATTTATAGAAGAATATTCCCACGTATGTCAATAGGTGAAGATTCCAACACTAGGGTTTCAATTATTTCACCACTTGGTGTTTTTATAGATATCTCTACTTCATAGTTTTGGGGCCTTGATTTAATATTTCTCTAAAACTTGAAAGATATAAATGAATTCATAGAATCATAATCAAATAAGACCTTTTACATTCTTTAATGAATTGGAAGTGTACCTAGTTCTACTTTGTTTTCTTTCTCTACTTAAGTAGTAGTGATGGAATAATCATTGCCTTGATCCATTATCATTGTTGAATGCTGTCACTAATTACTTTCAAGAACTTAAGGTTTAGTGAACTGGCTTGTGTAGTTCCCTTTCTCCTTACTATTGTATCATTGGACCATGAGTCATGATCTCTTTTACTTCACCATATTTTCCTGCTTCCTCATGTATTTTCGACATTCATGAGGTTGGTGGTCTTCTCTCCCACACTTGAAGCATTTACCCACCCCTTTAAGGCATTTCCCATGATACCTATTCCCATATTTTTTACATGTGTATAGTTGAATTATCTTTACACCTTTCTCTATAAATCCTATGAATTGAAACTCCATATTTCTTTTCTTATCACCATAGCCATGGGACTATTCAACAAACTCCATTTCAACTTTAAGATCACATTAAAAAACTTCTTCATAACTCCCAATATATTTAATTTCCAGATACTTTCAAAGGTTTTGTTTTGAACCACTAAATAATCTATCAATTTTTCTTCCATTATTGATAACAAAACCAAATCATACCTTGAAAGACCTATGAAATTTTCTTTATAGTCCGTGATTGATTATACTTCCATTTACTTCATATCTAGGAATTCTCTATCCATATTTTAATGAATAGTTTGATGGAAATCATTGTTTTAAAACATTATCATAATTTATTCCCACTCCATATCTTCAAATTCATCATTCAGTTTGGTATTCTTAATCAAATCCCACCATTGGTCAGCCTCTCTATAGAGTAAATTTACGATAAGAGTCACATTATCTGTATTAGAATAAGGAATTATAGAAAAGATATTCTGCATTAAGTTGAACCACTATTAAATGACTTGTAGATCAGAAGATCCACTAGAAGTTGGCGGTCTTTTCCACATAAAAGAATCAATATCCAGTTTATCCCTCTTAGGTGAAGGTGGATGTTCCACATTATTCAGGATATTTTTCATAACACGAGACAATTGGGTAAGCATTTCCATGAAATTTTGAACTCCACCCCAAGTCATAAGGGATGTAATTCAGGAAATAAATTCATTTTCTTTACACGAGTTGTTGGCTTGGTTTTTTCTATTTCCCACCATTTCTAAAATAGAAAAGGTTAGAAAAAAACATGGATCAATAAGTTAGGAATAATAAATTTATTATTTTGTGAAATTAAGTATAAATACATATTTTATGGGATCCCTATGTTTATAATTCTCTAAGATAGATATTATTGGGTTCTTACTTATACTTAATCTCATACTATGTATTTTCACTAAGGTTCACTAATCCTAATTCCGAAATTAACTAAACTGTGCTTTGATACCAACTATAGAGACCCTACTTTTATTACATATAATATTACATCATTTTAATGAAAAAAACATAAAATAATTACACAAACTTGATCCAAATGTTTAATGTCTTGGGTAAATTAGGAACATACATAAAATTTATAAAATAAAACATAAAAATTTATTTAATTCCTTCTTCTCTAGATTCTTATTGGACATCATGTTCTCCTTAGTAATAGTAATCGCATGAAGATATATATCAAAGAAATGGTTGAGATAAAATCCCAATAAGAGGATAGATAAGAACATGGATCAATATAACATGGGGTGAGAATAATCATTATCATCATAACATATTCATAATATCATAATCAAGAGATGACGCATTAAGAAAGGCTTGAAATGTGGCAATTTATAAAAATGAATCATCATGTCTTAGTGGTCAACTACCAAAAATATTTTTGAACAAATATAGAATCAGGTTCAGGCATATTTCACTTTTCTCATGAGATAAATCACCTTACCCAATGTATTGTAGTTATATATAATTCCTGAAACACCCGTCACATCATAACATTTAAATTGTACTATATAATTCCAGGTGCACCTATAACATCATAACATTTAAATTATCATGCATTAAACATAGAACATATATCAATATTGGACATAAAAAAACCCATGGAAAGGAATGAGTTTCATTTCATAAAGATTACATTAATAAAGTTTTGGTTCCCAAATTATATAGGGAATAACATAAATGATATAAGAATCATCAACCTTTAGTGAAGAAGAATCGATCTTGAAAAGTAAAAGGTGTGCTTTTTTGAAAGAAGAGTTATGTTGGGAAACATTGTGTTTGTCATAAACACAAGAAGAAAAACTTTATATCTTAGAAAAGGTAATATAATGACGAATAAATTATATTTAAAGAATATACATATTAAAAATGGGGTGAAAGAGGGAAAACCCAAAGAAAGAGAGTGGTGTTTGAGAATTCCCCTTACCTTATGTTCGATTCCTCTCTTCACTTTAATATCCTATATAATCACATTAGATTCATTAATTAACAAATAAAAAACCTTTTATACAAAAATTTTATTCATTATGGTTTTATTAAGTTAATTTATGGGATATTTTATGAGTTATAGAGATTAATTTAATCGTTCGGAAGTGTTCATTTTCATAGTTTTTATGATAGATTCACTTCTATACATGAACAAATGTTTGTGTAAAATTCAGATCAATATCCAAAAAATTTATTATATGTTATTAATTATATTAAATCTTCTTAAATGATATTATAAATAATTTGGTTATATGTTATGAGGATGAATCATTAGATAAAAGTTAATGATGACCATTTTATGTTAATTTTGGTGGGTTTTTATCACAACAAACTCATTTTGTTTTATCATTTAGTCTTATTTATATATATATTAGTTACATAACATAAATAGGGTTGTAAAATAAATTTGAAAATATTTTTCAACCATTATAATTGTTTTATTAACATTCTTTGAAGGCGTTAAAGGAAAATGAAAGTGCAATGCCAGCTATGTCAGTAAATTGACACATCATGGGTGATGATTTCATTTTTATAATAAAATAGAAAGAGGGAGGATTTTAATGATTTATCTTACATTAACATGATATAATTATTGTGTATCAAACATATTAGAGTTATCATGCCATTTTAAGAAGAGAAGGTAAGGAGAATTGAATGGAATAAAATAAATTAAAAATAAATTATAAAAAAATGTTAGTGGATTTTACCTCTTGGATTTATCCTCCTTGAGAACCTTCTCAGGGAAAAGGTTTCGGTCTTTTGTTGAGAAAAAGAGCTTTTGGAAATTCTGTTTAGGATTAGGTATATTTTTGAGAAGAATTTGAAAAATATCAATGCTTTAAATGTGTGATGAGAAGAGGAGGTGGTGGGTGCTATTTATAATGGAGGAGAGGGGTGTTCTCTCATTAATATATTCATTAGTTTTTTATTTTGGCTCAAGACTATGAATAGTTTTAGAATAATCACTAAATATATTAATATAAGGAAGGATAGTTCGATATTTTGTGCTTACATTAGCCATAAATCATATATGACTCCATAATTAATGTATTTATCTTTTATTGTAAATGATCATATTTTGCCTTTCATTAAAAATTCAAGTATTTAAGAAAAATACCAAAAATTCACCCTAACCATTTTTGATGTTTAAAATTCCGAAATGAACCCCATTTTATGGAAATAATTTTCTAAATATGATTAATATAATTTTTATTTAAAATCATCATTTACTTGGAAAATATAGATTTTAAAATTATAACTGATTTTATAAAACGTTGAAAAATTACTTAAGGTCTCATAAAATTATATTAAAATAATAAGACATAAAAATGTTAATTTATGAATATATTTTATGAAAATAAGTATTATTTTAAATTATTAAATTAATCATAAAATTTTAATTAAATATTTATGTCTTACAAAAATACCAACACTTAATTAATATTTTTAAAACATTTATTTAGTTATACTATGATATAATAATGACATACTCGGGTTATATTACTATTACTAAGGCCAAGTTACTATTTCATCAGTACTGGTTACTTAACTTCTAGAAATATTTTTATTTTATTTTATTTTTCATTTTTTAAGTTTTTATTATAGTCTATAAGTGATTTTATGTGATTTATACCATATGAAATTACTATAATAGGGGAGAAATTCTATTGATAAACTATTAGGTCATTAAATTCCAACCCACCTGGGCTTGCTTGGCCAAAAGTAAGCCATGGTTGACACCTCAATCACACCTCTACTAGGATAGGGGATGTGGAATATCATCAAGTATACATATCATACACATGAGAGGCCTTATCCTAGAGAACCTTTACACAAGTACACATCTCCATATACCAATATAATTTAGAAAGTTAAAAACCTACTACTAAAATTTCATGTATAAAATCTACTCTCATGTATGATTATGAAAAAAGATTCATGAAATAAAAAAGGTCCAATATAGTCCCACAAATACTACAAAGGATTCAGAACTACTAATAAAAGGGAAAATATACCCAGAATAAACTATGAGATGCATCCATGTTCCATCTATCCCATCTAATCACCACAAGATCTTAGTCCACCTAAAACTCTATTAAAAGTACCATCATCTATATAAGAAATGGAATGTATGAAAATACCTAGTAGGAAACTCTAAAATCACCAAACACAATTCATTAAATGAGGATTCATCTCTAAATCACAAAATTAATGATGATAACAAAAATAACCTTGATATGACCAAGGAAGTCTCCAAGTATAAAGGTGAGGCTTGTCCTCACTGCTGGCCCAAGGATTCTGCCTGAGGACCCAAAGTAACACTCTCTAGAGGAAACTCATTCCTTGGGATCTGCGAACATTGAAGGCACTCATCCAATAGACTATAATAATATGGACATTCCATGCTAAATCATAAAATGGAATATAAAAGATGTCAATACAGAGTTACAGGATCACACCCACGACCAATAAGGGACACCTGAACCTATCTAAAATAACCCAATAGGCCTGGGATCAAACATCCTAGCTATTGGGTATTGGATACCTGAGCTAACCTAAGGAGGAATGAGATTGATGATCACATCTTGTCCTGCATGGAGGGATACCTAACTCTATCAAGAACTAGACCATAAAAGAGATTGATCATCCTATGATTTGGAAGGGACTTCACACCATACCCTCCTAGGGGTGAACAAAGGTAACATACCCATACTAAATCAGATCTATGGAACTTACCCATTTTAACACTAAAAATAGAGTGAGGGAAACATGGGATTTAGGTTACCTTATAAAGAGTACACGATGTGTACCAAGGAAACACTGTATTTCCCGCTAAGTCATACTCTACCCATGTTCTACCATCCATATGAAATTTTCTTCTCTAGATATATGGCCGATTTTTACAAAACACGATGTGTATAGGATGGGACGATACTTGGACATTAGTCATTTTTCATTCCTTGTGTAATATCTATAGTATATATAGTGTTCCCCAACACACATGGTGTGTGGGATCACATGGATTCTAGGGTGTGTACTCCCTATACACAATAAGATAACTGACTAAGGATCACATGGAATGTTTCTCTCCCACATTCCATGTGATATTTAACATTTTGTATGAACCCTAGACATTTTTTGAAGGATCTCGACACAACATATGTTATTATAAACTACATGTCTTTTTGAACATAAGTTTTCAAAAATTAAAGGTATTCACATGATATTACTCTAGAAATTATTTCTTCCTATTATTATATCAATCTTAGTCAAAATACTTTTGATTCAAATTGTACTAGACTATGTCATCATTGATATGTAGATTCTGTCCACCATTTTCACAAAAATCACCCACATCACAACTAGAAATACCATCTGAATTAATATCATGGAAACACCATCACTCGTACGACCATCATATTCTTTTAATCAACACCAAACCTCTTTAATATATCCAATTACCAACAAAAACCCACAAAAATGATTCGTTACCCTAATGAGTGAGTATAGAATGACTAGGTTCCAAGTATAGTCAAATCATTGGATGATCGAAATAGCAATGATGAACATTTTAAGAACAAAGGGTGAAAGGAAAACAACCCAAAAGTGAGTATCAAACAAAGTATAAGTTCATTTGGTCATCATTTATAGAATTTTAGGAATTAAGAATAATAAAACAAACCAATGATTTCCTCATGAGCATAGTCTAGTTTTTGTTCACTATGGTGGTATTTGTGAGGTATCAGTTTCAGGTCTCCAAATGTGCAATTATGTAGAGTTTTATTTATTTCTTACCCCTCCCTGGAACGATGTAATAATAAAACTGACCAATGATAATTAAAAAAAATGATATGTGAAATGATTTAAAAATGAATTTGCTCATTTTTATCTTATAAACCAGGAACATGGATAAACAAACAAAATAACAATCCCAACCTCAAATTGGATATATCATTGGTAAAGAATATATCTATATTAATGTCATTGAAAAGATCCACTATTTTCATCATTGGTTCCTCAAATATCCATATTTATTTTTCTACAATAAAAAATCCTATAGTCATCCTCCAATAGTATCCTCCACACCCATATTATAAAATATCTAGGGGTATGTGGATAACCCTCAAGGTGAGAGAAGATAGGGTTTAAATAGACCATTTTTAGGTTTTAGAGATTAATTAGTTATTAAAATAATTTAATTTATTTAATCGAATTAATTCAATCTAACAACTACCCATGAATTCACATAACAAAAAAAAACTAACGCTGATAAAAATTATATCGTTACAATGTTAAAAACCATATTTTAGATTCAAGGGCAGTATTGGTTTTCCCATCCAAGACACCATTCAGGAGATATTACATTTTCCAAAAAAACTTACCATACATGAAATATTATATTTATTAATATTTATATATCAATACTGAGGCTCCAAGGGGATTTGAATTCTATGCCAACACTATACCTTACTCTAAAAATATTATTTAAAATATTTCAAATTATCATAAAAAAAAACAGATTCATTAAGTTTTCCATACCTTCAAGGATATTTATCTCAAAAAGAAAAAACCCATTCAAAGAGATGAGGGTACTGGGATCTCATATGGTTCTCCTAATCTTAGGTGACCTATTGAAGATCTCTGTTCTTACAAAAATCTTTCACTAAGTCAATATCTCACCGATGAATTATATTCTCTTATCAAACCTTGATGATGGCTAGGTATTTTGAAAAGGTAACTCCATCCTCAATTTCCAGCTCACCCCAGTCAATATCATGCGACATATCATGCATGTATCTCCTTATTTGGGACACATATAAAATTTAATACACATGGTCTAACTATGGTGGTATGGCTAAGTGGTAATCCCCCTAACCATACCTATACAATATCTGAAAAGGGATAATTAATTTTAGAGATAGCTTGCTACTTTGGACCAATATTGGAGGTCCTCATCGAGGTCATACCTTTATCCTCACATGGTATCCCTCATAAAACTCTAAATTCTTATACAATTATGTTTTATAAAAGTTATTATGGCTCTAAATAATCCTTATATCCTCTGGGATGATCTGCACCATCTCAGTCATCGCTTACGATAACTCTAGTCCTATAAGATCTGTCTCATCTAGCACCATCCAACATAGTAGCGACCTACACGGTATCTTATAAAAGGCATTGAATGGTTCCATAATAATGTTGTAATAGTAACTATTTTTGTATGAAACCTCCACCAATCATGGGTGACCCTCCCATCAATAGAAAAAATCCAACATACATGCCTACAATATGTCCTCTAGAACCTAAATAATCTACTTCATCTGGCCATAACTTTTGGTGTGCAACATCATGCTCATATACAAATGATTTCCAAAATCACCTTGTAAACCTATCCAAAATTAATATTTTAAGAGAGGATTAAAGTAATAAAAAATCACTAAGTGATCTTTGATAAAGCTAGATTATCTCATGCATGTACATATATATCCCTAAATATCCATTAAAATCTTTTTATGGATGGATAGAAAGTGGTGCGACTTTCTGAGTTGGCCTATAATCACCCAAATAATGTCATGAACTATTGATTATCATGTAAGACCTGTCCCAAAATCCATGGATTTACCATCCCACTTCAACTCTAACACCTCAAGGTGTTGTTATAAACTCACTGACACCTATTGTTTGACCTTCACTTGTTTTCAAGTGAGGCCTCAAGAGATGAACTCAACTACATTCAACTTAATTTTTTCCACCAAAACTAATGTAGAATGAACTTATACATCTTCTCTAGTCCTATATATAACACTATGGTGGTTGTATGAACCTAAGTTGAAAATGGATTTATAGCCACAAATCATGCCTGTGGCTGTAGCCTAAAGGATCATGGATATAACCTATAGCCATAGGCATAGTACCCATGGATCCTATTGGTTTTTATATAGCTTGATATATATATATATATATATATATAATCCATTAAATATATCCATGGGGAAATCATACGGCTATAAGTTGGATGGTCTATGTTGAACCGACGACCACATGTGCATCTAATATATTTACATGGTCATTATGACCATGGATACTGGATTTTTTTAAAAATTATATCCTTACAAAATTGAACTCGAACTTCAAAATTATAAAATATCAATAATCCCCCCTATGGTGTAAAATATTTTGTTAATTTATATTAACAACATATTTTTTATATGTTAAAAAATATATGTAATGGTAATAAAAAACAACCGATAAGATCCAAACCTCAACAACAAAAATATCACACAGATCCTCCTTCCAAATTTTTGATATTATAATGCTTTATAATATCATACACATATGTAACGGTAATAAAAAAACACAACCCATAAGATTTAAACCTCGACATCAAAAATATCACATTGATCCTCCTTCCACATTTTTGATATTATAATGTTTCATAATATCATACATATATTTACATAAATAAATAAAAAATCACAATATAAAAATACTTAATAAGATTTGAACATGATACTTCAGGTTAACTAATAGAGATCTTATCCACTTAATTACAACACAAATCCAGGATTTAAATGTAAAAATATATAAATATACATACATAATATATATATATATATATATATTATATGTCTATAAACATTTTATCATTTTACCAAGGCTATAGATCTAGGTGGACCATCAAACAACCATATGCTTTAGGTTAACATGGATATAAGTGTTTTCACATTATGAATTCATGGGAAAAAATTCTCACAATCTTTCCTTGTAAAAAATACCCAGGAAAACTAGTTATAATGAGGGAAAATGCACTTGGAAATATCCATTCCTACCCATGGATATAGGTTATCGATGGCCATGAAAATTTCCTATGTTTATATCACATTATGCCTGTAGATATTGGTGGGATATAGATATGTTATAGCCCCAAAAATTTCATTCATGTGGATATAGGTGTACTAAATCCATCAAAAATACCAAATGTGGGTATAGTTTCATAGATATAGATAGTTTTTATAGTAGTTTAATCTACCTCAACACCTCCTCTCACAACATGATGGGTAAAATCACTCATCCTCAAAAAAAAATTATGATGTGCTCCCCAATATCATAAAATCCATCAACATCATGTCTCATGAATATTTTTCTATAAAATAACTCACAATTTCTATCTTTAATCCATACATCCTTGATTAATTGGAGAAGTTTAGGGTTAAGAAACATTGAATTGAGGTACGGTGATCCACCCCCATAAAAAATGGTGAATTACAATGAGGCCAACTGATTCATTTCCTCACATAATAACTGAAAATGGGATTTCCTACTGAGATCATATTTAACCATGTTACCTTTATCTATATAATAGACTATATCAAAATCATAATCCTACAGAAAATATATCAACCACCTCTAACATAGGTAAAGATATTCCTATGAGAAGATATATATGATACCCGTATGGTTATAATAAATCATGAATCACTCTCCTATATGATTGTGTCACCATGAATTTTGTGTGAAAACTGTATCCACCATCTCAATGTCATGGGTTGTGTAATTCTAAATATGGGATCTCATATCTAGAGACCCATAAGTATTAACTTCCTACCTTTGTATCAAAATTCATCCAAGCCCAAGTATATACTCATAAAACATTACCATGTACTGAAAACCCTCCTCTAGGAGCCTCAATATAGGGAAACTCACTAACCTATACCACAACTCTTAAAATTCTTAATGACACATCTTTGTCTATTTGAAAGGCTACCCCTTTTGGCTCAAGGTTGTGAGAGGTACTATGATCTTGGATAAATTGGGTATGAATGTATGATAATATCTTACTAACCCAAGGAATATATACAACTCATTCATGATATTAGGTGGCTCCGAAGATAGTAATGCCTCAATATTTTGTTAGTATACTACCACTCGCTCATCAGAGATGACATTTCATAGGAAGTGGACCTCATAAATCTATAACTGATATTTTGAGGGATTCCCATAAAGTTGGTGCTTCTAGAGTATGTATAGCATCTCCTTTAATGTATCATATGATCTTCCACTGATGTTGATTACATAAGGATTTCATCTATGAAGAAAACCATGAATCAATCTAATAATGGATAAAAGATATAGTTCATTAGTATTGTGAAAATTTTTACTGATGTTTTTATTCTTAAGAGAATCACCAAGTACTTATAGTGATCATAGAGGAACCATAACATTATCTTCGGTATATCCACCTCTCAAACATAGAGATGGTGATAACCTGACCTAAGGTCAATCATTGAGAACCACTTCACCCTTTTCAACTTATCAAATAGATTATTTATACTCATATTTGGTTACTTCTTTTGATAGTCATCTCATTCAAGGGACAATAATCCATGCATAACCTAGAACTCTCATCCTACTTCTTAGTGAAAAATATTGGGTCTTCCCAAATAAACACACTTGGTTTAGCAAAGTGCATCTTCTACAGTTCATCCAACCACACCTTCAACTCTCAAAAAGCTATGGGAGAAATCTGATATGTTGGTATATATATTGTGCCAGTACTTAGGTGAATCTCTATGAATAATTAGTTCTTCTAATGAGAAGGAAAGATTAAACATCATTATGGGATATTTCTACAAACTCCTGCACAACTAGAAGAAACTAAAAGAACATAGATTCAGCTAATCCAAGGGTCATACTAGCCAATTGATGTGAAATTGAGAATATAAACTACATTAAAGATTATACTAATCACCCTAGGATTCCTTATCTCCAATGAAGTAAAATCCCATCTCATCTACTTGGATGCAATGTATCAACCACACAAAATATTAAATTTGTGCATAGACTTTAGAGATTAGTGGCTTGTGCCTATGTCTATAAAATGGTAACTAAATTAGATTAGACAAAAAATATTTCCTTATATCATACCCAAATCCCATAAGTCAAAGTAATAAAATACCTATAGTTATCTATGTACCTAGGAACAATATCCTTGAGCCTAATGTGGACCAATTAGGGGTGGTTGAGGTCATAATAGATCATAACATTGGTGAACTCCTAAATCTCTCCCAGCTCCCCTTCCATGACCGCCACCCTATGGATCTCCATGATTAAGACATTTCATCTACCTTAGTAGAAAATTAACCATATAAATATCTTATATATTCCAGATTAGGAAATCCCACATGGTATGGAATTATCCATCAGAAGAGAAGCACCACCTCTCCCTCAGATGAATAGAGTCTCCTTGAGATCCCTATATGGTTGACCATTTTCCTTGAGACTCATCTGAAGCCACTTCACATGCTTGGTTCCCCGAGTTTGAAATCGACTACCAGATGATGATGTATCACATCCTAGGTTTCCACTACCAGAACCAACAATCAGTAACTACTCCACTAGGAAGTTATCGAAAACTGAGGCATGCTCTAGCACCCCAGTATAAGAAGGAATGAAAAGAGATAAAAATATAGCTCATATATCTATGTGAAAGAAAATATCAAAGTTCTATTGTTTAAATAATCCATAAAAAATAATATAAATTAAATGCCATGAGAGATTAGTAATCCTCAATGCAAACTCTATGGCTGTCATGCTTCCCTGATGAAGTTTTAGAAGCACATAGATATGCACTACCCACAATGTCATTGTATAAAAATAACATCTAAAGAGGTTTTAAAACTATGTAAAAATAATATGTTTCTCATTTTGAATCATCATCATCAATATCTAACATTTACTTATTATTCCACGGGGAAAGATCATTTATAGGACCACCATCTAGTTGGGATCAGTTCTAACAAGGTTGAAAACTTTTTTCTACTACCTTGTGCCAGTTATTTGCTTCTCAGGGGCCTGGATCAGCCCAAAAGTTATGTGGTATATGACTTTGGAACTCATAAAGCATGATAAGACTCTGAAAATCATCATTTTTTACTTCCAAAATAATCATTTTCTCAACTATTTGAGGTATTATCGACAATCCATGTAGAGAAACCACAAATTTCATAACCCCTGGATAGAGGCCTCATCACTATGAAGATCATTATCACATTATTTATATAGAATCCTAGCTGGAAATTATCATGGGGGAATTATATAATAGTTAATAAACACCATGGTTAAAATATAATATCTAGGGAGACAACTCAAGAAGGACACAGAAAAAATAAATTATTACTATATGATTCACGTACCCAATTTTTCCTGCAGCTACTACTAACATGTAATGAGTGAAAAAGAAGGTTAACATTGTCTTGGAAAATGGATACATTAGCTAATGAACCATAATTTTTCCCCAATATTGATAGATGAACTCAAGACACTTAACCACTATTTATCCAGTTCCCAAAACAACCCTCATAGCTAGACAATCTGTAAACTCTTGTTCTAAGACAACATAATATCCCATAAAACTCTATCAGGACCTGACCCACCAAAACCCAACTTGTTGGTATTAATATGAGGGGGACACCCCGAGCCCACCTCCTATAGACCATAGGCATAAACATAGTTTCAAGAATACATATCACACACACAAGAGACCTTAGTCTAAAGCACTTGTATACACACACACACACACACATACATCTCCATAAACCAGTATAATGTAGAAAAGTAAAAAAACAAATACTATAAACACATGTATAACATGTAGTCCCATATAAGTGTATAAAAAAATTGTATGGAAATAAAAAAGGGAAAAATAAAATACCACCATTACTATAAATAAGTCTGACCGACTAACAAAAGGGGACAACTACCAAGAAATAACTCCATGATTCTTCAATCTCAACTGAACTCCAGCTACTCTAGGTCCACCTAGAACTTCATCAAATGTGTTGTATTCTATATGATACATGAAAAATTATTTTAGAGATCATATATGGGTGAGTATAAAAATACCTAGTAGGACACCTCAAAATCACTAAACATAAAGAATCAAAGGTAGAGTTAGTTTGATATCACTGAATTAAAGAAGATAAACAAGATAACCCATATATTTTCAAGGAAGACTCCATGTATCATGGTGAGGCCAATTGACATTTCCCACCTATGGATTATTCTTAAGGATATAATTTAAAAATATTCCAAGGAAACAAACTAATTGTTTCCTAATAACATTGATGGAATTTATCCTAGAGATTGTGCCCATTAGTACTCTCTATCTTTAAGAGAAAACAGAAACACACATGATATTGATAAACAGGTAGGGGATCACACCCAAGGCCTATGGTGGATACCTAAACCTATATTTAATAACCCAATTGGAAGGGTATCACATGTAATCGGTTTTGGGTATGTGATACCTGACCTAACCTACGAGATAATGAGATAGAGGACCACACCTCAGGTTTCACAGAGGGATACCCGAATCTAACTATAACTATCCCAAAGAGGGGATCACTCAACATATTCTCAAAAAGGTATTAAAAACTATAAACTTATATGGTATAAGAAATATAACATACCCATATTGAATCAGTGTGATGGAACTTACCCAGGATAATAATGTAACTCTACTGAGGGAAACGGGGGTTCTGACTTACCCTGAAAGGAGTAAATGATGTATACTGGTGATGCATGACATGTCCCGTTAAGCCTAATAATAATCATGTCATACTTTCCCACATATATTTTTATTATATAGATACATGATTATTTGTTATGACACATAGTGTGTAGAGGCCAAGTTGATACTCAGACATGTGGCATCTACCCATTCCCGTGAACTCTCTGTAGCACACAAGGTGTTTCTCAACACACAGTGTGTGGCATTACATGGATTATTGGGTTTTTACACTCCATACACATCATACTATTAATATAATAATCACATGGAATTTGGGTTCCCAAAAAAGTATATTAATATTTATCTTTTTGTATAAAATATAGTTGCTACCCGAAGGAGCTCCACATGGCATGCACTCTTTAGAACTACACATCTTGTGGATCCGAATTTTATAGAGATTATAGATATTCAAATGAATTATCTCATGATGTTATAACCTCTTATTTTAATAAAAATATTTACCAAAAGTCTCATTATCTCATTGATCTGACCTATGAATTCATCGGTGGTTGGATTCTGGCAACCCTTTACCCAGAAAATGCCTGTTGACATAACTTCTGAAATACCTACTTATTAGGGATTGTAGAAGTACCATCACCCCTACCACTATTATATTCTAATATCCAGCACCAAAAATTGACTATATATCAAATTCCAGACACTAAACCCACAATAATGATATATATCACCAATGTGTGATTGCACAACTATCAGGTTCCTGGTGTTGTCGAATCATTGGCCAATTGAAATATTGCTGATAGACATTCAAAGAATAGAGGGATAAAGGAATGAAACACAAAAGTGAGAATAAAGGCCATTTTTATTTTTTAATCATATACGAAATCAAAAAAATAAGGAATTGTTAGGGTTCCAAAATAAATAACAATTCCTAATTATTGGAATAAAAATAAAAAACAATAATTACAAAAACAAATATGTGAATTAATTTCTCAATGAATTAATTCATGTTCATAATGAAAATAATGAATGTGGACAAAATATAGAAATAAAAAACCCTACCTAATATTAGAAAGATCGATAGAAAATAAAAAAACTACGACAACATTTTTGACGAGATCCATTACTTTTATTATTGGTTCTTCAAATCTTCAAGTTCATTTGACACTGATTAACCATCCTACAGTCATCCACTATCAGTATCCTCCACGACCAACCTTCCAAATTTATATGGTTATGTGGTTAATCCTGTAGCTGAGCTATAAGAGGGTTTAAATAGTCCATTTTAGGGTATATAGATTAATTATATAATTGAACAAACAAATTTATTTAATCAATTTAATTTAATGTAACCTCCATTGATGACTGTACCTATCCAAAACACCTGGCACTGAAAAAATGTATGTCAATCCAAGAAAAAAACCTGAATTTCTGATTTAATAGTTGTCTTGATTTACCATCCAAGAAACTATTTGAGTGATATTCAATTTCCCCCCAAAAAAATAGAGCATGCATGGTATATTATATTAATTATTTTTCATATATCAATACCGAGGCTCCACAAGCCCCCAAATTCCATGAAGAATTTGGAGATTACTTAAAGAAATATTATTTAAAATATTTTAATGTATAATAAAACAAAAATAAATTTTTTAAAGATAGAATTAGTACTGTTGAGTTACAGGTTTGTTTTACACATTTGAAATAGATTAGGTAAATAGTTACTTGTTTTTATGGGGGACAAATCACTATATGGGATAACCATACTAAGTAATATTTTTTACCCATATATATTTATATACACATTTTTTATCATATTTATTTATATTTTAGTCAGTGTAGTTAAAGGTTTCTTTGTGTTTTAAGTAGCTTAGTGGTAGCTGGTTGAAGTATACATTCTTGTAGACATTTAATATCATTTGTCTTGAGATTTATTTTGTTTTCCTATTATGGGTTTGTATTTTATACCTCTTAGACTATTACATGTTTTATTAACTCAAGTTATAATATAAAATTTAAAAATTTCATGAATTTTTATAGTAACGAATGTTTGATTTTTTTTATATTATGATTGGATTTTTATTATTAAAAACTAAAATATTTAGGTAATGGGTAATTCAACCCATTAAAAATTGATATATAATCACTAGTATCTATCCCTTAACATTATGTTGGTGGGACTAGAGAGACCAATTAATGAAACTAAATTCAGGATGTGGAACCCCACTTGATGAAAAAGATCAATTCTAACATGACTTTACCCTAAGTCAAATACAATAGTAAAGTATGCCTCACATCATAATAAAATTCCATGTATGGTTACCCCAAACATGCATCCAAAATAATACACTCTAATATAAATAAACTTTAATAATGATAAAAATTACTCTATAGGCCTCATAAAATTATTCAGTTTATTCATTAAGATTATAGCTCATAAGATTTATCAATATTTTTGTAATTATAGAATCAATACACAAAATCGATCGGATTTAATACAAAATAAAAATTTCATTTCAATAGTATCACATCATGTAGAAGAAGAAATATACATCCTAACACACACATTAACCAATATAATGTATAACTTATGGTTCAAAACTGATTGAATAATTAATATTTAGCATCATAATTTATAATTGTGTTCTCATTGGTGGTATCTAGTGGGTTAAACACAAACCCGGTTGTAAATTTACCTTAGAATGACTTAAAATAATAATATAATCATATTAGTATGCATCAACATGAACCCAATTATATTATATTGAGTAACCTCATACCCACACATCTATATCTAGTTCTAAACATATTTAATTTTATAGATAACAAGATATCATAACCAACTCCTAGAATCAAAATACTAGTTTATTTGGGAATAATGTATATAATAAATCATACACCTATATATGTACACCATATAATTTAATCAAATATTACATTATATATGACTTATACACTAGTATAATTCACTTTAACACCTAATATATCCTAGAAAATTGGTTAAACATAAGATAAGAGTGAGATAAAACACTTAGTAAGGGGAAACACAATTTTTGTTACTTAAAAATGTTTTCAATAGATCATAATCAACTGAGAGACAAGATCATATGATAAATATAATTATTAGTGGAATAAGGTCATGAAATAAAAATAAGTAATCATGAGGTTTGATTTTATATTAAAATATCATGGAATAAAACCCACAAAAGAATGATATTGGAATCATGGAACATACTATATTGTTATGATGTGAAATCGTAAGGAAATAATCATGAACCATGGAGACATAAAATAGGAAAAGATAATAAATAATCATATAAAATCATTATGTATTTCAAGGATCTAATCCTAGACCATTACAACATAATTTATTGGGTTCACTCCCAAGTTAAATAAACAAAATGTATTATGATTACTCCCCGGTCTAATAATCATAGTTGATTATGTTTACTCCATAGATAAATAAACATAGTTATCTCATGAGATGTAACGAATTTACCTCTATATTAAAGGGATATGTTATTCTGATCCCACCCATAAAATAATGAAATATCTATACATATGTGTGAAAAATGATATGAAAACGATCATAAACGCATCATAATCATAGTATGATTAACCCATGGAGATAAAATGGACATCCTAGGATATTATATTTGTAACACCCGAGATTTTTATGAGTAATATTTTGTTTTTATATATCATCAAAGGAATCTTTCACTACATACTAGCTTGGCTTACTTTACACGCAATCGCGACCTTCCTCGATAGCTTGCGTCGTACGCAATACTGAGTTTCACTAAACAACGATATGCTATTAAAATATTATTAAAACTAGTCGTTATGAATAGTAATAACCACTTTTTGAAATTTTATAAATTTTATCTTTCAAAATGGACTTAATTTTTGGATTCGGAATACCGAAATTAGCCTAGGGTGAAATTTTGGTATTTTTCTGAAAACTTTCAATTTTTGATGAATAGTGAAACCACTAAGTGGTAGGTTAAAAACTGAATTTTGCATAAAACTTAAATTTACCGCTTCTGTGAATGAAATTTCGAAAATCTGACAGACACGGTTGATATCAGTAAGTAAAATGTGGTTCAATGAGATAAAAATAATTTTTTGGTGAATAGTAACTTTTTACTTTTTTACCGCGGTTAATAGTAAATAGGGTAACTAAGGGTAAATATGATATTAATATTACCCTAAAACATGTCCAAATTCTATTGGATAAGTTTAATTCGACCAAAAACAAACTTAGGAATAAAATATGACCATTTAGGCCCACTTGGGTTAGATTAGGACATTTATTATTAATTTATTTAAAGAAGGGTTAAAATAGTTAAAATCAAAGTTTAATAAGTAAATAATTTTTAATATGGGGTTATACATAAGATAAATTCGACTATAAATATTAATTATAAAGATAATTAGATTTCCTACATAATGGTATTTTATTTATAATTTTTAGACATTAAATAATTTAATTTATTTATGACACAATGATGATGCAGTAATTATCTTATTAATAAAATATTGACATAATTGATGTTATAAACACCAAAATAAATGTAATTTGATACTTTTTATGAATTTCACTAATTTTATAGGTTACTATGATATATTAGTGTTTATTTAATCAACTTGTTTCGAACATATAATTCTGTTATGACTTTCACAAAAATCATATATCAAATAGTGTCAAAATTGACACAAAATAGTTTTTAAATCAAATATTATATTATTAATTGTTATTTTATTCATAAAAATATAAGGTTCGGCCAAATGACTTAGATAAGGATATATATATATTAATAATAAACAATTTGGGGTTCGTTTGGCATGTTATGGTAAGTGTATTAACCATATAGTGTAAGAAAACAAAAAGACACGGTAAAAGTTAAATTATTTAACTTAGAGTTAAATCTAATTGATAAGGTTAAAATAATACCCTAAACTTGTCTAAATCCTATTGGTTGATAGGATATCGACCCATCCTTACTTTAGCTTCGAAATAAAACCCTTTAGAACCATTTTATACCGATTTTGACTTTAATATAAAATAATATTTTGAGATATTCCTAAGGTGCCCCTCTCCTCCCTTATTAAAGGGCACCTCCTCCCCCTCCTCCTCACACCAATTTGAGAACTAAAGCTCGCCGAAAACCTGCCATTTTCTCCTCTCCACTTCCCTAGAATAATCCTAGAGGTCCTGGTTTTCTTCAAAGACCAATCTTAGTTCCCTAAGTGGAGGATTCAAAGAGGCGTTCCAAAGAAGAGGTAATATCCATTACCGATCTTTTCAATTTCTTTTTTCTTCAACTTCTTCTTATTTAGTTGTTTCATGATAAATTAATAACATCAGTATTACTTACATACTAATATGTTATTATAAATATGAAACAACCCTAATTCACCTTCTATCCATCCTACGGAAAAATGAAATCACCGCTCGTGCGTACGTACGGAATACCGTCTCCACGCCGTGGTGTAATCTATTTTCCACCATCACCTTACAAGGATGGGTATAATGGTGTAATGAGTAACTATTTATGATTATTATAAATTAATATTGATAATGAAATAATATACATATACTCCAATACAATTTTACGATCATAGGAATGATATCATCACTCGTGCGTACGTACGGAATACCGTCTCCACGATGTGATGCGACTCGTTCTACATGATCATCATTACATAGTAATTATATAAATGAATTGAATGAATAAATATGATATATGTTACACTAATACCATTCTGTATATAAGGTATCTATAACCTTAAAAGAAGAATAAGAATTTATTCGGCAAAACACGCATAAGAACAAAAGGCAATAAAGACCCGAGTAACAAGTAACAATGAAATATTACTAACAAGAAGCTAAGAATATGACCATATATGATATCATATAAATATTTATGATTCTGGAATAAGTCAATAACATTATTTAAACCATTATACAGGAGCTTCGGACACATACAAAGCAAATCAGACCTAAGGTAAGGGAAATATCACAATCTCATTTTTATCCGAGATTGTTTATTCGTAAGTATTTATTGGGGTGCATTTTATCATCCACATCCATGTTCCCTCAATATGTAATATTGTTTCCATCCAATTACAATAGTTTAAATCCAATTTTACCCTTTGGTGAGTTTTTAGTAAAGAATATGAAAGGAATCTTTTGTCGTTTTTTCGTACGAGGTACTTTTTGACTTTTCCGACAAAAGTACGAAGAATGTTTTTTTAACTTATACGGCATGAATGGATTCTTAAAACATTATTTCCAAGAAGATTCCTTTACAAGTATTAAAGTATATTTTTAATCAAATTCTTTTAGTTTAAAATTGTATGACATTTTAAGAAAGTAAAAGTGTTTTTGAAGTAGAAAGGATATTTTCCTCAAGAATGGAGTTCAAGTATTTTATCAAAATTATTTTCCATATAAGATAATAAAAGGGTTCTGTTTTTATCCCTATTATTACATGGATTTGATTATGTTGTGAAGGAAATATTTTTATGAATTCCTTTATCTTATATGAATTGTTTTATGATGTCATGTTGTTTAAGAATCCCATTTTTATTACATGGGTTACGCTATGATGTATGGTTTATGATTATGTGGCACACATAAGAAAGGATTCATTATAAGATGGGTGGGACCTATATCTCCCTCCAATGCATTGGGTAAAGATTTATATCTCATGAGATAGACATGGCTAGAACAGAAGGTTATTTCAGTTCAGTGATACAGGACTGAAACGAGGAGTGAACTCAGTTCAAAAAGGGACTTTGTCCACTAAGATAGTCTTGGCAATGAGTCATGACTAACAAGAAATGATTTTCCATGATTATGTGTGCATGCCACAAAGTTTCAAGTTTCATGTTATGATTATGGGGATCTCATTTTCACTTCTATTATTTATTCCATATTAAGATATTATGATCTCTTTTGCAGGTTATGATTTTCAAAAAGATATGATATGATTTTTATTTCATTTATTTTCCCTTGATGAGCATTTGAACTCACCCTTTTATGTTTTCTTTTCCCCAGGTCAGGAAGATGGATATTAAGTAGAATATTCTAAATGGTACCCTAGATATGATGAAATAAATGGGAGACACTGTAGAAGATTTATGAACCAGTTGTTTATGTTTCCCAGTTTCTAAAGACACTATACCTATATGGTCCTTTGTGGTTTTGTCATATGTTGTAATAAGTGTGCTTCAATTTTGAAGTATTAACAATGTATGTAAAGTATGGGTCATTATAGTTGGTATCAGAGGAATGGTATAGTCAACCTTTGGAAACTAGGATGTGAAAGCCTTAGTAAGAACCCTAAGGATAAGTCTAAGCATAGAACACAATCTTAGTGTTTTAGAAATGGCCATGAATACCCTAGGATAAGACCTTAAGTGTGAAATTTTATCCTTGATTATGTGGTTTTCCTATTATAATTAGTGTTGCTCACAATATTCTTCTTGGTTTTAGTCAATGGCTGGAACCCGAAGGAACCGTGTTAATGCGGAATGCGATGGGCAATGCAATGATTGTCCCCCTGAGCAACCAAACGATATGGGAGCTGGAATGAAAAATCTTGTAGCCATTCTCACACAACTTTGTCAAGCTATGAATCATGCAGGACTTCCAAACGAGCAAAGGAAGGAGCAACATTCCGTTGAATCCTTCATGAGGCAGCGTCCACCTTCTTTTAGCGGGTCTACTGATCCATTAGTTGCTGAACAATGGATTAGTACTACTGAAAAGATATTTTCAGTTCTTCAATGTTCTGAACATGATAAAGTCATCCTAGCAGTGTATTGTTTTGAAGGAGATGCTGATCAATGGTGGAATCTTATTAAGAATACGAGGCAAAGGGATGAAATTGAGTCTATGGAATGGGACGAGTTCAAGAACTTATTTTTCAATAAGTACTTCCCTAGTATTCTACGAACAAAGATGGAGAAAGAGTTTCTTGAACTGAAGCAAAGGGATGATGAATCTGTTGGTACCTATGAAGCAAATTTTACAAGACTTGCAAGGTACGCTTCTGGTATTATTATCCAACCTGAGAGTAAGATCGATCGATTCTTTAGTGGCTTAAAACCAAGTCTTCGAAGGGCGTTAGCCATAAGGGACTTCAATAGCTACGAGGAAATCGTTCGATGTGCTCTCAAAGTCGAGATGGAGATTGGAGTAACCCATCAGTCACATGGGTTTGATAAGAAGAGGAAGATGGAATTCAAAGGAAAATCTAAAGAGCACCCTGAAAAGAAGATGAGCTTTCCCTTATGCTCAAAGTGTGGAAAGAAACATGGAGGGAGTTTTCTTAAAGGGACAAGTAAATGTTTCAAATGTGGAAAGGAAGGTCATCGGGCATTTGAATGCCGCGATAATGGGAAGAAGATGTCTAATGATGCAAACAAAGGAAGGGATACACAGAATGAACCTACTACACTTCAATGTTTCAAGTGCAAGGAGATGAGTCATTATGCCAATCAATGCCCAAATCCAAGGGTTGATGATGATGGTCGACGTCAAAAAATTCTTAAGGCTAAAGACAAAGGAAAGTCACATGCAATTTCTATCAGCGATGTGGAGTACGATAACGAAGTGGTGAAAGGTACCCTTACCATCCACTCTAAAGTAGCAAATGTTTTATTTGATTATGGATCCACCCACTCTTTTATTTCTGAAAAATTTTCTAAGGGTATCACCGTATTACCTCAACAATTAAATATTGAGTTAGCTATGACAACACCTAATGGCACAACAGTCGCATCAAAAGTTTATAATTCTTCTCCGATCGAAGTTTGTGGGAAAGTGATTCCTGCAAATCTTGTGATACTTCCTTTAGTGGAATTTGATGTGATTCTTGGCATGGATTGGCTTTCTCTACATGGAGCTCATATCAATTGCCAAAGAAGGGAAGTCACATTTCATATTCCAGATCAATCTACGATCGTCTATCGATGCAAGGATGAATATAACCTTCCAGTGGAAATTTCTTCCATCTTATGGGTCTTGATTCCACTAAATGAAGGTTATTTATCTCAAATGGTTGGTGAGAAACTCACGATTAAGAATATGCCCATCGTACGGGAGTTTGATTATGTCTTTCCGGAGGAATTACCGGGTCTTCCACCAAATCGTGAAGTTGAGTTTTCAATAGAACTCGTACCGGGTGCTTTGCCTATTTCAAAGACACCTTATAGAATGGCCCCAATTGAGTTGAAGGAATTGAAGAAGCAACTCCAGGAGAATCTTGATAAGGGATTCATACGCCCTAGTGCGTCACCTTGGGGAGCACCTGTTCTATTTGTTAAGAAGAAATACGGATCAATGAGACTCTGCATTGATTATCGAGAACTTAACAAGATCACTATCAAGAACAAATATCCTCTCCCACGCATTGATGACTTATTTGACCAACTACGCGGAGCTCAATACTTTTCCAAGATTGATCTTCGTTCAGGGTATCATCAATTAAGTGTCAAAAGGGAGGATATACCAAAGACGACTTTCTGTACAAGGTATGGACACTATGAATTTATAGTGATGCCATTTGGTCTTACTAATCCCCCTTTTATCTTCATGGATCTAATGAATAGAGTCTTTAGAGACTATCTTGATCAATTTGTGGTAGTCTTTATAGACGATATTCTTGTCTATTCAAAGAGCAAGGAAGAGCATGAAGATCACTTGAGAATTATATTGAAGACCCTGAGAAAGGAGAAGCTTTATGCCAAATTTACCAAGTGTGAATTTTGGCTTCAAAAAGTTGCATTTCTGGGTCACATAATCTCCATAGAGGGGATATCTGTGGATCCAGCAAAAACAGAGGTTATCGAAAGATGGTCGAGACCAACAATAGTAACTGAGATCCGAAGTTTTCTTGGTTTGGCTGGATATTATAGACGTTTTGTAAAATATTTTTCACGATTATCTAATCCACTCACCAAGTTGACCCGGAAAGGAGTTAAGTTTGTCTGGATGGAAGAATGTGAAGAGAATTTCAAGGAGTTGAAAAGAAGGTTATCCAGTGCACCTGTGCTCACACTACCTTGTAGTGGAGAATGGTTTGTGATATACAGTGATGCATCCAATAAGGGATTGGGGTGTGTTCTTATGAAAAATGATATGGTGATAGCTTATGCCTCACAACAGTTGAAAATCCCTGAGCAAAATTACCCAACACATGATTTCGAGTTAGCTGCGGTAATCTTTGCATTAAATATTTGGAGGCATTACCTTTATGGTGAAAGGTGTGATATTTATACTGATAATAAAAGTTTAAAGTATATTTTCACACAAAAGGAGCTGAATATGCATCAAAGAAGATGGTTGGAGCTGATTAAGGATTATGACTGCTCAATCCATTACCACCCTGGGAAAGCAAACAAGGTGGCAGATGCATTAAGTCGACAAGACAATGTTAGTTTATCCATGATGAGGATCACAAAAGATCCAATATTTATGGATTTACAAAGGATGGATCTTGGAATTATAATGGAAGGCGGAAAATCTTATCTTTCTTAAATGAATGTTCAACCATCTATACATGTGAAGATTAAAGAGGCACAGAAAGAAGATGTAGAGTTACAAAAGAAGGTGAGAAATGTTCCTGAATTCAACCTTGATTGTGATGGGATAATAAAGTTCAGGAATCGGGTTTGTGTTCCTCCCATCCCCAAATAAAAGAAGGAGCTGCTGGATGAGGCTCATAGTTCTTCATTCTCTATTCATCCTGGAAGCATGAAGATGTATAGGGACCTGAAAGAGTACTTCTGGTGGGATGGCATGAAAAGAGATGTTGCTGAATATGTCTCTCGATGCTTGGTTTGTCAACAAGTTAAAGCTGAGAGACAAAAGTCTAAGGGGATGTTACAACCATTACCCATACACGAATGGAAATGGGAAAACATCACTATGGACTTTGTCACAGGACTTCCTAAAACATCCAAAGGCAATAATTCTATTTGGGTCATAGTTGATCGTCTTACAAAGTCTGTACACTTCATTGCTGTTAGAGAGGATTTCTCTCTAGATCAGCTTTCCAGGATATATGTAAAGGAAGTGGTAAGATTGCATGGAGTACCACTTTCTATTATATCTGATCGGGATCCGAGATTTACCTCGAAGTTCTGGCGAAGTCTTCAGCATACTCTGGATACAGAGTTGAGTTTCAGCACTGCTTATCATCCCCAGACAGACGGTCAGTCTGAGAGAACAATTCAAACCCTAGAAGATATGTTGAGAGCTTGCTCTATGGATTTCAAAGGAGGTTGGGATCAACACCTACCTTTGGTGGAATTTTCTTATAATAATAGCTTTCACTCCAGTATTCAGATGGCTCCTTATGAAGCTCTCTATGGAAAGAAATGCAGGACTCCAACTTGCGGGGATGAAGTTGGGGAAAGAAAGCTATTAGGACCTGATCTCGTTGATGAAATGGCAGAGAAGGTCAGATCTATTCAACAACACATAAGAGCAGCTCAGAGTCGACAGAAAAGTTATGCCGACAACCGAAGAAAAGACCTAGAGTTTGAAGTGTGTGATAAAGTGTTCTTACGAATATCTCCCTGGAATAGGGTTATGAGATTTGGAAAGAAGGGGAAGTTGAGCCCTAGATATATCAGTCCTTTCGAAATACTGGATCGTGTTGGAAAGGTAGCTTACCGATTGGCGCTTCCACCGAATCTCTCTCAAGTTCACGATGTCTTCCATGTATCTCTCCTGAGAAAGTACATACCTGATCCTTTACATGTACTCAGCTCAGAAGTTGTACCGCTGGAGCAAGATATTTCTTATGAAGAACAACCGATAGAGATTCTGGATCATAGAGAAAAAGTCCTACGAAACAAGACCACTCGATTGGTGAAAGTTTTATGGAGGAACCACCAACTTGAAGAAGCTACATGGGAGCTTGAGGATATGATGAGGGAGAAGTATCCTCATCTGTTTGTTACAAAGTGACGAATTTCGAGGGCGAAATTCTTTTTAAGGGGGGTAGAATGTAACACCCGAGATTTTTATGAGTAATATTTTGTTTTTATATATCATCAAAGGAATATTTCACTACATACTAGCTTGGCTTACTTTACACGCAATCACGACCTTCCTCGATAGCTTGCGTCATACGCAATACTGAGTTTCACTAAACAACGATATGCTATTAAAATATTATTAAAACTAGCCGTTATGAATAGTAATAACCACTTTTTGAAATTTTATAAATTTTATCTTTCAAAATGGACTTCATTTTTGGATTCGGAATACCGAAATTAGCCTAGGGTGAAATTTTGGTATTTTTCTGAAAACTTTCAATTTTTGATGAATAGTGAAACCAATAAGTGGTAGGTTAAAAACTGAATTTTGCATAAAACTTAATTTTACCGCTTCTGTGAATGGAATTTTGAAAATCCGACAGACACGGTTGATATCAGTAAGTAAAATGTGGTTCAATGAGATAAAAATAATTTTTTGATGAATAGTAACTTTTTACTTTTTTTACCGCAGTTAATAGTAAATAGGGTAACTAAGGGTAAATATGATATTACTATTACCCTAACACATGTACTAATTCTATTGGATAAGTTTAATTCGACCAAAAACAAACTTAGGAATAAAATATGACCATTTAGGCCCACTTGGGTTAGATTAGGACATTTATTATTAATTTATTTAAAGAAGGGTTAAAATAGTTAAAATCAAAGTTTAATAAGTAAATCATTTTTAATATGGGGTTATACATAAGATAAATTCGACTATAAATATTCATTAGAAATATAAAAATATTTCCTACATAATGGTATTTTATTTATAATTTTTAGACATTAAATAAATTTGTTTATTTATCAAACAATGATGATGCAGTAATTATTTTATTAATAAAATATTGACATAATTGATGTTATAAACACCAAAATAAATGTTATTTGAGACTTTTTATGAATTCCACTAATTTTCTAGGTTACTATTATATATTAGTGTTGATTTAATCAACTTGTTTCGAATATATAATTCTATTATGACTTTCACTAAAATCATATATCAAATAGTGTCAAAATTGACACAAAATAGTTTTTAAATCAAATATTATATTATTAATTGTTATTTTATTCCTAAAAATATAAGGTTCGGCCAAATGAATTAGATAAGGATATATATATTAATAATAAACAATTTGGGGTTCGTTTGGCATGTTATGGTAAGTGTATTAACCATATAGTGTAAGAAAACAGAAAGACACGGTAAAAGTTAAATTATTTAACTTAGAGTTAAATCTAATTGATAAGGTTAAAATAATACCCTAAACTTGTCTAAATCCTATTGGTTGATAGGATTTCGACTCATCCCCACTTTAGCTTCGAAATAAAACCCTTTGGAACCATTATAAACCGATTTTGACTTTAATATAAAATAATATTTTGAGATATTCCTAAGGTGCCCCTCTCCTCCCTTATAAAAGGGCACCTCCTCCCCCTCCTCCTCACACCAATTTGAGCACTCAAGCTCGGCCAAACCCTGCCATTTTCTCCTCTCCACTTCCCTAGAATAATCCTATAGGTCCTGGATTTCTTCAAAGACCAATCTTAGTTCCCTAAGTGGAGGATTCAAAGAGGCGTTCCAAAGAAGAGGTAATATCCATTACCGATCTTTTCAATTTCTTTCTTCTTCAACTTCTTCTTCTTTAGTTGTTTCATGATAAAGTAATAACATCAGTATTACTTAAATACTGATATGTTATTATAAATATGAAACAACCCTAATTCACCTTCTATCCATCCTTCGGAAAAATGAAATCACCGCGCGTGCGTACGTACGAAATACCGTCTCCACGCCGTGGTGTAATCTATTTTCCACCATCACCTTACAAGGATGGGTATAATGGTGTAATGAGTAACTATTTATGATTATTATAAAGTAATATTGATACTGAAATAATATACATATACTCCAACACAATTCCATGATCATAGGAACGATATCATCACTTGTGCGTACGTACGGAATACCGTCTCCACGATGTGATGCGACTCGTTCTACATGATCATCATTACATAGTAATTATATAAATGAATTTAATGAATAAATATGATATATGTTACACTAATACCATTCTGGATATAAGGTATCTATAACCTTAAAATAAGAATAAGAATTTATTCGGCAAAACACGCATAAGAACAAAAGGCAATAAAGACCCGAGCACTACAGGAAAAATGGCTTTTTGCGACGGGTTATTTGCGACGGGAATAAATCCCGTCGCAAATAGTCCCATTAGAAACTTATTTGCGATGGGGGCATTTTCCCGTCGCAAATAACTAATTATTTGCGACGGGAAAATCTCACCCGTCGCAAAAGGCTTGGCGCGCATAGCGCGCCAAACCGCGGGAAAGGTATTTGCGACGGGTGGTTACCACCCGTCGCAAATAGCCGGCGGTGGTAAAAACTATTTGCGACGGGAATATACCCCCGTCGCAAATAGTGTGTCGGCAGGTTGTTATTTGCGACGGGACCCGTCGCAAATAACTATTTAACCGTTGACCGTGATAAATGCGGGTTAAAGTATTTGCGACGGGTCCCGTCGCAAATAATATTATTTGCGACGGGTATACCCGTCGCAAATAGTCCCGTCGCAAATAAGCTAACATATAAATACCCCCATCCGTTTTTTTCATTCATTCTCAACTTCTCTCAAAACTGTTTACAGTTTATTAAGTTTAATTTTTTTTTGCAGAGTTGATATTGAAGTCTTCAACAATTATCGGAGATCAACTTCAAATCCATTTTAAAGGTACTTATGTTATTTTTAATTTAATATTTATTTTAATTTTTTTATTAGTTTTAATTATTTTTAATTAGTTTTAATTAGTTGTAATTTAATTATGTTTATATTGTTTTGTTATTTAATAAATTTAAGTTATTAGTATTTATAGTTAATGGTAATTAGGTGTAATTAATAATAATTAGAAATAATTAATAATGATTAGGAATAATTAATAATAATTAGTAATAATTAGGAATAATTATAGTTATATATATATAGTTATATATATTTATAGTTATATTTATTCGTATATTAATATAGATTTATATTAATATAAATATATTTGGTTATATGAATAAATATATATATATATACATATATTTATTCATATATTAATATATATATTTATTCGTATATTAATATATATTTATTCTATTTATATATATATATATGTAGTTATAAGTTTTTATTCGTATATTTATTTGTATATTAATTAATATATATTTATAAGCTTAGTTTTAAATAAATTTATAAAATATGTGTTTTTATGTGTATTTATAAATAAATAAATAAATAAATACATATATACAATACAGACACACACACATACACATACACACACACACATATATATATATATATGTATAGTTATGAATGAATACATAGAAATGAGGGGGTGAAAATCCTCTAAGAATGTTAAAACGACTATAACTTCTAATCCGTAAGTCCGTTTCAACTCCAAAACCAGTCAAATCGAAGAACATGAAACGATCTTCGATATGATATGCAGTATAGTCCAAACGGACATCCGGATTGGAAGTTATAGTCGTTTGAATGTTAAAAGGACCATAACTTCTAATCCAGGAGTCCGTTTCAGCTCCACAATCAGTCAAATCGAAGAACATTAAAATATCTTTGACATGATATATGGTAGAGGTTTATCGGACATCGGGATCAGAAGTTATAGCTGTTTGAACGGTGAAAAACCGGGGTGCCCCGACTAAAAACTCAGTTTTGGAGGCCTTCGGGGCCTTTTTGGGCCTCGAAAAAACCTTGGACGGGTTCCACCGATCCATAGGGCTGTAGAGCTCTTCGCAAGCTTCGATTTGATATGCTGTAGAGCTCAAACGGAGTCCCGGATCAAAGGTTATGGCCATTTGAAGTTTGGGTTTCATTTTCTTCTTATTTTCCATCTTTCATTAATTTTTTTATTTTTTTTATATTCAAAGAGTTATTAAATGACTACTAATTGATAAAAATTAGGTAATTATTAATTAAAAATATTTTTTAATTTATTTTATAACCCTCTTTTACTAAACATCTTATAAATTAATGTTATATTTCCATAGATCCTTTCTAAAACGTATTTATAAAATAAATATTATATTTATATCAATATAAATACGTTTATTAATTTATATATTAATAAATATTTTTTTAATTTTTTTTAAATTTTTTTTTTATTTTTTTTATTATTATTTGCGACGGGAATATATTCCCGTCGCAAATACTTATTTGCGACGGGCCCGTCGCAAATAGTTGATTCGAGGCAACTATTTGCGACGGGAAAAGGCCCGTCCCAAAAACTTATTTGCGACGGGCCCGTCGCAAAAGTTTTTTTAAAAAAAACCACAAAACTATTTGCGACGGGCCCTTTTCCCGTCACAAATAAGTGTTTTTGCGACGGGCCCGTCGCAAAAAAATTTTGTTGCGACGGTGTTTTCCGCAACGGGCGATTTGCGACGGAGCCCCGTCGCAAAAGGCTATTTGCGACGGGATCCCGTCGCAAATGACCCGTCACAAATGCCTATATTTCCTGTAGTGGAGTAACAAGTAACAACGAAATATTACTAACAAGAAGCTAAGAATATGACCATATATGATATAATATCAATATTTTTGATTCTGGAATAAGTCAATAACATTATTTAAACCATTATACAGGAGCTTCGGACACATACAAAGCAAATCGGACCTAAGGTAAGGGAAATATCACAATCTCATTTTTATCCGAGATTGTTTATTCGTAAGTATTTATTGGGGTGTATTTTATCATCCACATCCATGTTACCTCAATATGTAATATTGTTTCCATCCACTTACAATAGTTTAAATCAAATTTTACCCTTCGGTGAGTTTTTAGTAAAGAATATGAAAGGAATATTTTGTCGTTTTTTCGTACGAGGTACTTTTTGACTTTTCCGACAAAAGTACGAAGAATGTTTTTTAACTTATACGGCATGAATGGATTCTTAAAACATTATTTCCAAGAAGCTTCCTTTACAAGTATTCAAGTTTATTTTTAATCAACTTCTTTTAGTTTAAAATTGTATGGCATGTTAAGAAAGGAAAAGTGTTTTTGAAGTAGAAAGGATATTTTCCTCAAGAATGGAGTTCAAGTATTTTATCAAAATTATTTTCCTTCTAAGATAATAAAAGGGTTCTGTTTTTATCCCTATTATTACATGTATTTGATTATGTTGTGATGGAAATATTTTTATGAATTCCTTTATCTTATATGAATTGTTTTATGATGTCATGTTGTTTAAGAATCCCATTTTTATTACATGGGTTACGCTATGATGTATGGTTTATGATTATGTGGCACACATAAGAAAGGATTCATTATAAGATGGGTGAGACCTATATCTCCCTCCAATGCATTGGGTAAAGATTTATATCTCATGAGATAGACATGGCTGGAACGGAAGGTTATTTCGGTTCAGTGATACAGGACTGAAACGAGGAGTGAACTCGGTTCAGAAAGGGACTTTGTCCACTAAGATAGTCTTGGCAATGAGTCATGACTAACAAGAAATGATTTTCCATGATTATGTGTGCATGCCACAAAGTTTCAAGTTTCATTTTATGATTATGGGGATCTGATTTTCACTTCTATGATTTATTCCATGTTAAGATATTATGATCTCTTTTGCAGGTTATGATTTTCAAAAAGATATGATATGATTTTTATTTCCTTTATTTGCCCTTGCTGAGCATTTGAGCTCACCCTTTTATGTTTTCTTTTCCCCAGGTCAGGAAGATGGATATTAAGTAGAATATGCTAAAAGGGACCCTATATATGATGAAATAAATGGGAGACACTGTAGAAGATTTATGAACCAGTTGTTTATGTTTCTCAGTTTCTAAAGACACTATACCTATACGGTCCTTTGTGGTTTTGTCATATGTTGTAATAAGTGTGCTTCAATTTTGAAGTATTAACAATGTATGTAAAGTATGGGTCGTTATAATATTTGTATCTATGTAAATGACCATCAACTTGAATAATTATGCATTGGGTATTAACACCATATAAAATCAAGTGTTTTCTAATCAAGTTAACATAATTTCCCAATCATTCGAATGTGATAGATATCTATAAGAACAAACTTCATATAAAAGAGAGATGTAAAGGGTATTTATGAGGGAAAGTTATAAGAAAAAAGGTTATATTATATCATAGTCAATGATAAAACTTGATAAAGGTAGAGATAGATCAATCCACTCAAACAAATTTCATTTCTACTCCACTATATATATATAGAAACTGATATAATTAAATAGAGGTTTATTTTGGCATAGTATCCAATTGAAAAAAACATAACATTTAGGACAATACGTCATAAAAATGGTCAAAGAGCTGAATATAAAATTGTATTTACATAGATAAAAAATCCTTCTGGTGAAGATAGAAACTATTAGATTTAAAAAACAATTTCTTACCATTTACACAGTGTTGAAACAAATAAAGAATTATTATTTTCATGGAAGGACATAGATATAAGATTGTTTTATTAAAAATATATATTAATAATGAATAATGATTAAGACATGGAATATAAATAATATATCCAAGAATTAATCTCTATTATAATATAGAGTAATATATAAGATAAATCATGAAAATATTTTCTATAACATTTGATTATATTTCTTAGAAAATAGATAAATAAGTTACATTCAAAAAACAATTTTCAAAAGGTGATACAAAAGATTATAAAAAATTGTTTTAAAATAAATTTTCTCAATTATGTAACCTTGAAAAGAAATTAAATTATATAGAAGAAACATGTAAAGGAAGAAAGTAAATGGAAGAAATTCCTAGATAACCATTATTTGGGTTGAATAAAAAAATAATAGGAATTTAACCATAAATTGATGAATATCCCAAAAAATGTAAATTGAATTATAATTTATAAAATTGATAGTATTAGAAATAGTGAAATTTGAATAGAGATAGATAGAGATAGATAGATAACATAAGCCAAAACAAATAAAAAGTACAGTAGAGTCCAGTTACAAATAAAATAGTGTATGAAATATAAATATATAATAAATAAAAAGTGATAAGTAATAAATAAAAAATGAAAATATTAAGGTATTATCTCAATACTATTGTGATAATATGTCATGACCCGCCTTCACCAAAAGGAGGGAAGGGTCAGCAGATTTCCAGGCCATTCCTTTTTTAAGTTGAAGGAGAGATAATGACCCCCGAGACCCGCCTTCAATAGGTCCCAGAGTGGCGACTAGCACCAAGGGTATAGAAATTTCTCACAAATGGAAGGAATTACCCCTTTTTGTTTTATAAGATAGAGAGATGAGATGATGAAACTCAACAACACCAAGGTAAAAGAAAAGTAAAGACAAAAAATAAACCATTCCAACATGCATGTTCCAAAAGTAAAGCCACAAGTACCAAAAGGTGACTACAAGGTAAGTACCAAAGAGGAAAAGCAACAACTGCAATTGCCCCAAGGATCCGAGCTAGTATGGTCCCCACGATCCCCAAAGTCCTCTTGAAAACCTGAAAGCAATTTTATATACGTAGGGTGAGCATACAAGTACACTCAGTAGGAAAAAACAAAGACTCTCGTGCACAAGTGGGGGAACGCACTAAAGTCCCATGAGAAAGAGAGTAAACCAAACACCTATCAAGGTAAACTATCCACCCCAGGCCTCACCAAGGAACAATCCCCAAATAATGCAAGTCAAGTAATATATATAATAAGATCACATCGATGTTTGGGTACCCCGCGCCACTTTCCCAATGGTTATCGAGACATCCTACGCATCGGACCAATCCCACCATTCTCACCGCAGCCCCACTGCCACACCCGCCCGCACACACCTGGGCCACAACCACATGCAGTCCCACTGCCGAAATCCCAACCGCACACACATGGGCCACAACTATCACACGTAACCACGCCTGCAAACACCTAAGCCAAAACAACCACCACCACGCCCGAAGATACTTGGGATAGAAAATCCACTGCCATGCTCGAAGACACCTAGGCCTCATCCCGAAGACACTTGGGAAACCAACTGACACACACACCTGGCCAACCACCACACCACCCCGCCCGAAGGTTCTTGGGATAATAATGGACCTCAGGCCATCACATCCTGCCCGAAGATACTTGGGCTATCCGGGAAAGGGAGCAGAAAAGGAGCTAATAACCAGCCACCAAGAATAGTGTTGGGAAAACACCCTCCCCCATGAAATGGGGGTGTTCGACAATATGTGCTCAACTTGGGTGGGGCGCGAATAAGAAACACAAAGCTACAAGTATATATATATATATAGGTAACAAGCACTCACCCAAATCTAGGTTTTTCTTCGAACAACCTACAGATCACAACAACACTCAAGTTTGAGTCACGACTCACGCTAACAACCCATTTGTCCCCTTTCTTATTTCACGTTCAGAAATAATGTTTATGTTTAAGCACTACTGGGCAAGTAGTAGGCATAGGCATAAGTCCAGGAAAGTAAACAGTCAAACATCAACCAAAACGCCCACACCCGATTCTCAATAACAGAGGATTCCACCCCAATTCGTGATATAAACAAGTATCCACCCTATCTTAAAACTCACAACCACCGAATCCATACCAACAGGGGATCCCATCCCCAAATTCACACAACCACTGAGGGTATAAAAGAACAGGGGATCCCATCCCCTCCCACATCTCCAGCAATCGACCCGAAAGGAAAACAACCAACTACCACCACCAACACAAGTCAGAGATTTTCAGATTTAAACGACTTAACACACTCCATGATTTCAAATTCCATGTGTTCTAACTGGGAGTTATCACAGAAGGGTTTATCCTGGTGCTTTAAATTTATTCAGCTGGATATACGTGATTAACCAATTCACTTTTCACAATAGGAGTTTAGAACCACAAACAAGCCATTTAAAACATCAGTAGGGTTCATTAGTGCACAAACAACGACCACCAATGGCCTCGATTTTCAGGAGGCATAAGCCAGCACAACTCAACAAGATGTTCATAAAAGAAACAACATCAAAAAAATATAAGACAACATCAACGATCACAGCCCCCCTCTTTCTTTATAGAATTTGTTCATTATCTTTAATTAGGTATGGTTTATCCAATCCTACAGAATCAAAAGCACGCCCACCCCGCCTGATACACAAAAGTGAGAGGCAAAGGAGAAATTCCCTACTTGTTGATAGATTCTCGACATTTAGGCTGGGGGCACGGAACTTTAGGGATAACGATGCGCCCGATGCACCAGAAGCTGTTTCTGAAAATCCACCATCGAGGAAAGGAGAAACCATGACCAACCCTTAATTTATAAGAGTTGAGGATGGTTGAGGTGAAAATGCAAAACCGCGTAAGGCGCGGGGGTCGTGGGTTGACCACGCGGCTCCACTCGTCACAAAAAGGGGTCGGGTGGTTTAAGCCGACTCATGAATTGATTAAGTATTTAATTAAAACTCTTATGCGCATTACAGGTCTTTAAAACACGCTTAAATGAGTTTGAATAGGGTTTAAAACCCTATTTGTGCAAAGGGAGCGCTATTGGAAACAACTTGACAAGGCCGGGTGACGCCGATCGGTCTCGCCGATCGGTCTCACCGAGACGCCACTCCTTTAGGACCCGGATTTTGGCAAAGGGAAGGACCAAGAGAGTCTGGGTCATCACATCAGATACCTCTCAAACTATTCTCGTCCTCGAGAATTTAAACAACCCAAAAGTAAAGGGTGGGTCTGAACAACCACCCCGAAAGATACCTCTCAAGAGTGAACCTAATCGTTAACTAAGAACACCTTCCTGTCACAAACCAAGCAACATACCATGCCAAACTGCCCAGGCATGTGAGGGTTGGGGAGTCTCCTTCCCGATGTCAAGATATTATCCTCTTTGGGTGGCACTGACTCGCCCACACGAGTTTAATCGTATCCACATTAATGCGTCTTGATTAGGGGTCGGGTTATCTCCTTCCCCATAGCTGGGGATTTTCACACAATAATAGAGGAAAGAAAACCAGTACATTTCATGGACAAAAGACAAAACGTTCTACCACAACAGGTACAACAAGGAACAAAACTCAAAACAACTCTGGGTACTGGGTACGCATCTGTGCTTCCCTCTCCCACGTACTCTCCTCAAGCCCACCATGTCTCCATAACACACGAACCAAGGGGATGGTTCACCCGTGAAGCACCTTTTCTTTGTGATCCTCGATCACCACTGGTCTCTCCACAAAGGTCACGTCATCCTCGATGTCCATCTTACCCCAATCAAAGATGTGTGAATCATCGTGCAGATACTGACGGAGCTGGGAAACATGAAAGAAATCATGTATCCTTAGTAGCAGCGGTGGCAACGCTAGCTGGTAAGCCACTTCGCCGACCCACCGCAACACTTGGAAGGGTCCGATGAATCTGGGAGAAAGCTTACTCCCTTTGCCGAACCTCCGCTGCCCACGCCGAGGGGAGACCTTCAAGAACACGTGGTCCCCAACCTCAAACTCCATGGTCCTCCTCCTGGTATCTGCATACGACTTCTGTCGGTCCTGGGCCGCCTTCATCCTTTCCCATATGAGCTGAACCTTCTCTGTTGTGTTCTGCACCACCGCTGGGCCAAGGATGCCTGCCTCTCCTACTTCGGTCCAACACACAGGTGAACGACATGGCCTCCCGTACAAATCTTCAAACAGGGCCATGCCAATGCTAGAGTGGTAGCTATTATTGTAAGAAAACTCTACCAGAGGCAAGTATTGCACACATGATCCTCCTGAGTCCAGAACACATGCCCGCAGCATATCCTCCATGGTCTGGATGGTACCCTCTCTTTGTCCATCTGTCTTGGGATGGAAAGCAGTGCTAAGGCGTAACTGGGTGCCAAACTCATGCTACAACCCTCTCCAGACTCGCGAGGTAAACCGTTCATCCCTATCCGAGACTATGGACCTCGGAACTCCATGCAACCGCACCACCTCATCCACGTACTTTCATGCCAAAGCGTCCACAGTACTCGACTCCCTTATTTCCAGAAAGTGAGCCGATTTCGTCAACCTGTCCACTATCACCCAGATGGCGTCTTACCCTCCTTGGACCTTGGGTAGTCCCATGACGAAATCCATCGAGATGTCATCCCACTTCCACTCAGGGACATCTAGAGGCTGTAGTGGGCCACCTGGAACTCGGTGTTCAGCCTTCACTTGCTGACACACTAAGCACTTGGCCACAAACTCTGCCACCGCTTGCTTAACTTCGGGCCACCAAAACTGCCTCTTCAAACCCTGGTACATCTTGTAAACTCCTGGGTGTACTGCCAGGGGTGAGTTTTGGAACTAACTGAGAACCTTGCCGCGCATCGCCTCTGGGACAAACAACCTTTTCTAGAAAAGCATCTGGTTCTGACCATCCTCTGTCCATCCCTCCGGAGCATTGCCCTGGTCAACTTGGTCACACATCACTTCGCACTCTAGGTCTCCCCACTGAGACTCCTCCACTTGCTGAAACAGGGATAACTCCAATGTCATCTGATATAGGCAGCCTCTGCCGCTATCCATCTTCACATCCAGGTGTAAGGCCGCCAACTCCTCCATCACCTTCCAGGCGTCCACCGACTCTCGGACCGCATCCTTCTGCGTCCTCCTGCTCAAGGCATCAGCCACCACATTTCCCTTGCCCATAGTATAAGAGATCTCAAAGTCGTAATCCTGGAGGAACTCCATCCATCTTGGCTGTCGCATGTTTATGTCCCGCTGGGAGAAGATATACCTCAAGCTTTTGTGATTCGTGAAGACCACAAAGCGTTTCCTGATGAGGTAGTGCCGCCATAACTTTAGCTCAAAAACGACTGCTGCAAGATCCAGGTCGTGGGTGGCGTAATTAAGCTCATGGGAACGCAGCTGCCTGGACCCATAAGAGATCACCCCTTGTCACTGCATCAGCACGCATCCCAGACCCTATCTTGAAGCATCACAGAACACCTCATAAGCTGCCCCTTCTTATGGTAATCTCAGCACTGGGGCACTGACCAACTTATCCTTCAGATAGATGAAGGCTGACTGGCACTGCTCACTCTATAAGAAAGCCTGGTCCTTCATGGTCAGAGCCGTCAAAGGGGCTGCTACTCGGGAGAAGTTGGGTACGAATCTCCGGTAGTAACCTGCCAGCCCAAGGAAACTACGGAACTCTACCACATTCTTGGGTGCTTCCCAAGAAACAACCGCCTTAAATTTTGATGGGTCCACCGCTACTCCCTACTTGGACACCACGTGCCCGAGGAAGTGCACTTCTCGTGTCCAGAACTTTCATTTCGACAACTTCCCATAGAGCTGGTGCTGTCGGAGGACCTCCAAAACTATCCTCAGGTGCTCTGCATGGTCCTTTTATGACCTCGAATAGATTAGGATATCGTCGATGAACCCAACCACGAACTGATCCAAGTACTCCCGGAAGATGGAGTTCATAAGCCCCATGAACACAGTCGGGGTGTTCGTAACACCGAAGGGCATGACTACGAACTTGAAGTGTCCATACCTGCACCTGAATGCTGTCTTCGGGATGTCCACCTCCTTCACTCTCAACTGGTGATACCCAGACCACATGTCAATCTTCGAGAACCATCCTTCCCCTCTCAGCTAGTCGAAAAGATCATCTATCCTTGGAAGAGGGTAGCGATTCTTGATTGTCACCCGATTCAGCCTCCTATAGTCTATGCACAACCTAAGACCACCATCTGACTTCTTTGCAAACAAGACCGGAGCACCCCACGGTGACGCACTCAGACAAACATAACCCCACTTCATCATATCGTCAATCTGTATCCGCAACTCCCGTAGCTCTGAAGGTGCCATCCGGTAAAGAGCCATCGAGATCGGACGAGCGCTGGGCTGCAGGTCTATCCCGAACTCGATATCACGTCGAGGGGGTAGAGTCATCACCTCCTCAGGAAAGATGTCCATAAACTCACGGACGATCTTCGGCACTTACACCATTTCAGCATCTACTGATTTCACTGTCAGCTCGATCAACAAGGAGAGGAGAGGTTCCTCTCTCCTGTTTCCCTTTGGACTACTCCGCTCGCTGGTGAAGGTAACACGCTGGCTGTCCAAGTCTGAGAACACCACCCTTCTTCGAAAACAGTCGATGACGGCGCACACAGAAAATAGCCAGTCGATGCGTAGGATGAAATCGTATGGCTGAATCTGTAGTAGAAGAAGATCTCTAACCGACTGATGTGTCCCTAACATTAGTCTACATCTCCGAAAAACGAAAAAAAAGTCAGTCTGACCTACAACTAGTGTGCTCAACACCAGGGGTACTGAAATTCTCTCGACATCTAGACCCAAGGCACGAGCTATACTGGGTGCAACAAAGGAGTGTGAAGCTCTGGTATCGAAAAAATCATAAGCAAGAGTTCTAAACAGACTGATCGTACCTCGAACAACCTCTGGCCCTGCTGGAACTGCTACCTCTGTAGCGTGTAACTATCCACGCCCAGATCCCCTGCCCCTCGGCTGTCAGCCACCTCCCCGACCACGCCCTCGTCGTGGTCCCTGTGGAGTGCCCTGAGGTCAGCCTCCTCCTCCTACGTCTTCCCTCGGAGGAGAGGGAGCTTGCTGTCCCTGCTGCTCCTGCTGGAAAGGTCTGGCTGGAAGCTGCTGCTGGGGCGGGTGCTGGGGTTGTCCGCCACCGCTGTACTGCACCCGGTCGGGGCACTAAATCCGGAGATGCCCAGGGCTCCCACAGATGAAGCACTGCGGTCCCGGGCCTGTAGGAAAAGGGCGAGGGCCGGGGGATCAAAACTGAAACTGCTGCAGCCTGCTCCCTGCGGGTCGGAACCTAGAGGGTCCTGACGCTGGAGGCCTGGTGCTGACGGCCTTCCCCTTCGATGGTCCCAGCTAGATCCCCTCTCGCGACACTCCTCCTAGATCATGCATCCTCTCCACCACTTCGGCCTTGTTCTGGACCTCCAAGTACGTCAGCAGGGTAAAGGGGGTAACAACATACTGGAGAGAGGGTCGGAGTGCCTCCTCTAAACATCTTGCCCGAGACTCCTCATCGGGAAAGAGGTCTGGAGCAAAACATAGGTGGTCCTTGAACTTGATCCCTAGCTCCCTCACGGACATACTTCCCTGCTGGAGGGAGAGTAGTTCCTGCCTCTTTTCTGCCTTCATCGTCGAGGAGAGGAATTCCGCCCAGAACTCCCTCTCGAAATCCACCATAGCCACCTAAGACTCTCTCCTCTCCCCCAGGAAAAGCAACCACCACTGACGGGCCACTCCCCGCATCTGGCTAATGGCCAGAGGAACCTAGTACTCGTTCGGGTCCCGAATCAGGCTGAAGGCTATAACTAGCTCCTCTAGCCAGCCTTCCGTCTTCATATCGGAGGTGTTGCCCTCATACTTCTTGAGGGCCTATCGCTGGAAGGCCCGAAGAGTCTTCTGCCACTGGTCGTCCTATTCTTATCGATCAGCTATCTACCGATCGTCCAAAGTAGTCAGTGGGGCCTCGATCGCCGACACCACATGCGGTCTCCTTCTAGGTGCCATAGCTGCAAGGTAAACAAGGAATGCCTAAGCCCAAGTAGTGCAGAATATAGTTCTTAAAACTTCTTAAAATTTAATTTATTCTTAATTCCCAAGACATCCCAGAAACACAAGAACACAAGTCATTATGATGCATGTACCTTTCCTAGGGTCTCTACCCTGAAATCAGTGTGGCCCCATTAGGTCGTTCGGTAGGGCCAGATTCCTTACATCGAATCACGGGGGGCCCTAAAATCCCATGTCCTAGCTGGTCTTCCCTGGCCTAATTCACGCGCCAAGGTCACCCAACACTGTTGCCTTACCATCCCATGAAATCCTCACTGTGCCTAACTACATACCCCATCCTATCTCTCAACCATCCTTTGAGACCATTCTATCATGAACCACCTTCACCAAAAGGAGGGAAGGGTCAGCAGATTTCCCGACCCTTCTTTATTTAAGTCGAAAGAGAGATAATGACCCCCGAGACCGGCCTTCAATAGGTCCCAGAGTGGCGACTAGAACCAAGGGTATAGAAATTTCTCACAAATGGAAGGGATTACCCCTTTTTGTTTTATAAGATCGAGAGATGAGATGATGAAACTCAACAACACCAAGGTAAAAGAAAAGTAAAGCCAAAAAATAAACCATTCCCACATGCATGTTCCAAAAGTAAATCCACAAGTACCAAAAGATGACTACAAGGTAAGTACCAAAGAGGAAAAGCAACAACTGCAACTGCCCCAAGGATCCGAGCTAGTATGGTCCCGCACGATCCCCGAAGTCCTCCTGGAAACCTGAAAGCAATTTTATATACGTAGGGTGAGCATACAAGTACACTCAGTAGGGAAAACCAAAGACTCTCGTGCACAAGTGGGGGAACGTACTAAAGTCCCATGAGAAAGAGAGTAAACCAAACACCTATCAAGGTAAACTATCCACCCCAGGCCTCACCAAGGCACAATCCCCAAATAACGCAAGTCAAGTAATATATATAATAAGAGCAAATCGATGTTTGGGTACCCCACGCCACTTTCCCACTAGTTATTGAGACATCCTTTGCATCAGAGGAATCTCGCCATTCTCACCGCAATCCCACTGCCACACCCGCCCGCACACACATGGGCCACAACCACATGCAGTCCCAATGCCGAAATCCCTCCCGCACAAACCTGGGCCACAACTGTCACACATAACCACGCCTGCAAACACCTAGGCCAAAACAACCACCACCACGCCTGAAGACACCTGGGCTAGATAATCCACTGCCATGCCCGAAGACACCTGGGCCTCATCCCGAAGACACTTGGGAAACCACCTGCCGCACACACCTGGTCAACCACCACCCCACCCCACCCGAAGGTTCTTGGGATAATAATGGACCTCAGGCCATCACAGCCTACCCGAAGATACTTGGGCTATCCGAGAAAGGGACCAGAAAAGGAGCTAATAACCAGCCACCAAGAATAGTGTTGGGAAAAACACCCCCCCATGAAATGGGGGTGTTCAGCACTAAGTGCTCAACTTGGGTGGGGCGTGAATAAGAAACACAAAGCTACAAGTATATATATATAGGTAACAAGCACCCACCCAAAGCTAGGTTTTTCTTCAGACAGCCTACAGATCACAATAACACTCAAGTCCGAGTCACGACTCACGCTAACAACCCATTTGTCCCCTTTATTATTTCACGTTAAGTAATAATGTTTATTTTTAAGCACTACTGGGCAACTAGTAGGCATAGGCATAAGTCTAGGAAATTAAACAGTCAAACATCAACCAAAACGACCACACCCGGTTCTCAAAAATAGAGGATTCCACCCCAATTCGTGATATAAACAAGTATCCACCTAGTCTTAAAACTCACAACCACCAAATCCATACCAACAGGGGATCCCATACCAAATTTCACACAACCACCGAGGGTATAAAAGAACAGGGGATCCCATCCCCTCCCACATCTCCAGCAATCGGCCCGAAAGGAAAACAACCAACTACCACCACCAACACAAGTCAGGGATTTTCAGATTTAAACGACTTAACACAATCCATGGTTTCAAATTCCATGTGTTCTAACCGGGAGTTATCACAGAAGGGTTGATCCTGGTGCTTTCAATTTATTCAGCCGGATATACGTGATTAACCACTTCATTTTTCACAGCAGGAGTTTACAAACACAAACAAGCCATTTAAAACATCAGCAGGGTTCATTAGTGCACAAAAAATGACCACCAATGGCCTCTATTTTTAGGAGGCATAAGCCAACACAACTCAACAAGATGGTCATAAAAGAAACATCATCAAAAAAATATAAGACAACATCAACGATCACAGCCCCCCCCCTTATTCTTTATAGAATTCGTTCATTATCTTTAATTAGGTCTGGTTTATCCAATCCTACAGAATAAAAAGCACGCCCACCCCACATGATACAAAATAAAGAGAGGAAAAGGAGAAATTCCCTACTTGTTGATAGATGATCGACATTTAGGCCGGGGGCGCGGAACTTTACGGATAACGATGCGCCCGATGCACCAAAAGCTGTTTGTGAAAAGCCACCATCGAGGAAAGGAGAAACCATGACCAACCCATTTTTTATAAGAGTCGAGGACGGTTGAGGTGAAAACACGAAACCGTGTAAGGCGCGGGGGTCGTGGGTTGACCACGTGGCTCCACTCATCACAAAACGGGTCGGGTGGTTTAAGCCGACTCATGAATTAATTAAGTATTTAATTAAAACTCTTATGCGTGTTACGTGTCTTTAAAACATGCTTAAACGAGTCAGAATAGGGTTTAAAACACTATTTGTGCAAAGGGAGCGCTACTGGAAACAACTTGAAAAGGTCGGGTGACGCCGATCGGTCTCACCGATCGGTCGCGCCGATCGGTCTCACCGAGACGCCACTCCTTTAGGACCCGGATTTTGGAAAAGGGAATGACCAAGAGAGTCTGGGTCATCACATAATATATAGAATAGAATATTTATAGTATAGAAACATTACCCTAAAAGAGTGTATATTTTGAAAGATTACCCACTATAAATAATGTAATGTATGCACTATTAGTGTACAAGAGATGTAAGGAAACATGTAATAACTCAAAAATAAATAAAATATATTAAATACTTCGGTGGAAATATTATATGAGATGATAAAATATATATATTCCATTCATTAAATTAATGAAGAGTTAGAGAACAAACCCCATACATTGAACAACATCTCACTTCATTTATCCTCTAACATCCAAAATAATAAAATTTTATTAAATATTTACTTTATTATTGTAAATACCCAAAAAATTCAAGGAATTTTTTTTCTTATTTTTCTTTTTGATTTTACAAGAAATCAGTTTCTAACAGCACCTGATTCTGAGGCCCAGTGTGCCCGGAATATTTTTCCGAAGTTTAGCTCGGGTACGTTCAGTGAACGAATGAGCGGGTTTTTCTAACTTTTGAACCGGTTCTCGGAATCAAATTCTGAGGGCACCGATGGAATCACAGCGCCGGTATTTTCTTAGAAACATATTTTCCAGAGTTGCGTTTGTTCGGGTGTGGTTTTTAATTTTTGGGGTTAAGTTAAGGAATAAAATAAAAGTGGTACAACCAATTTTTATTTTATTTTGCTTAACTTAAGTTAAGTGGATGATGTGGGACACACAATATCCTACCCACTTGGTAGGCTATTTTTGAGGTGGGGCCCACACGAGCCCCACCGTTTCTTTAACCATTTTCAACCCCCCTCCTTTAATTAGGTAACGCACCTGCAACCCCTATTTAATGAAGTCAACCCTTGCGTTTATTCTGGCTAAGAAACGCTTCATTAATGTGGCAGTTTAAGTGTTGCAATTAATTCACTTAATTGTTTCTTTCGTTTTTGAATTTCAAAACGCAAGACTTGTGAAATAAAAATAAGACAACTCTTATTTTTATTACGCTGGGGTGTTGAGAGGCAAGGGAAATTTCACTCAGACTGTTGAAGATCTTCTCTTCCTCGTGAAGAACGCAAAGAACGCGAAGAACGCCAGATCCTCAAAAATCATCGACGCTTCTACCGTGACGCTTCTTCCACGATGAGATGATTCCCCTTCCGCGACGCTTCTTCTGCGACGCCTTCTTCTGCGACAGTTATTTCTGTGACGAGTGATCGCTCATCGAATTCGACGAGGTAGGGATTTATTTTAATTGTTGTTCGTAAATTCTTCCGTTGCCTTTCTTCTTTTCTATTGGAGCCGCCTTTTACCGCAATAACGGGAGGGGGTCGGACTGCACGAACACGGCCGACCCTCCTCTCCCTTTTGGTTGTTTGATATTGTTGCGGCACGAGCAAGGAAACGTGGTGCCAAAGCACCGTGCGAGAATTATTAATGAAAGGGGGAGAAGCGCAGCGCCGTCGTGCCGCGCCGTTGAAGACGAACCAAAGACGCGGCACCGTCGCACCGTGCCAAAGAACCAAAAAAGCACCCGGACGAAGCGGGGCCACGACGGAGGGGCGCGGCGCCGTCGCGCTGCGCCGGACGGACCAAGGCCGCGGCCGGTTCCGGGCCGCCGGCGTCGGAACAGAGGGACCGACCCTTGCCGGTCCTGGGGCTGAAGCAGACGGCCGGCCAGAGCGGGCCGACCGGTCAGGGGGAAAACCGGGGGTTCATAACCCCCGGTCGTCCAACAGGTGCGTCCCCCACATGGGGGCTGCGGGTTCTCAATGCGGGGGGCAGCGCGCCGGGCCGCTGGCCACGCCAGCGCGCCGGGCCGGGCTGCCGAGGTCGGGCCGCGCCCAAGCGGGCCGGACCCGGACCGGGTTCGGGTCGACCCAGTTCGGGCCGACCCTGGGGGTATCGGGCTGGGTCGGACCGGGCCCGAACTGTAATGACCCGAAATTTTGAATAAATCTTGTTTCCTAATTTTGTGTGTTATTTTTATACTCAACAAAACTGTTACATTTGATAACATGAGTATAATTAAAATGAGACCATTGAGTTTTGACTGTTATATGACCATTGGTCAATATGACCGCTGCAAACTAAACGTTTCGATTAATGTCTCGAAATACAAGTAATCTTGGTTAATTATTATAGAAAGAAGATTCGATGGCCTCACCCAGTAGTCTTGGACCGATCGAAGTCCATCTAACAGAACTTGGGAAGGAGGTAGCACCACTGGGCTTTGCTCTAGACCAAACCCAAGTCAAACTTCATCGTGTGAAGCTAGAACGGAATCGCCTTTGCAAGAAGTTCAAATTGATAGAAATTACTACTCGTGCGATGTTGGCCGAGCCTCCCTCAGATTCTCTCACCTTAGCACACCTTACACTCAGGTCCTATGCTGGTGTGATAAGGGGCTATGTAAGGAGACCTTAACTGCCTTGTGTAATCCTTTGTTTTAAATAAAAATTGGGATTTCTTCTTATGATGAAGTTTATGAATTTTCAAATGACCAGATAAATATAGTATGCATATTTTTGATGAATTTTAGAAAAAGGATATTTTAAATTTTTTTTATGTAAACCTTAAATAATTATAAATGTGTAATTATATTCAAAAAATGGTCTTCTATAATTATGTTCAGTACGAAATTTCGATTATAATAAGATCAACTTGATTTTTGATGAATAGTAAATTATGAATAGTGATTTTATGCTTAGGATTAGTAATGTGACCAAATGAATTAGTAATCTCACTTAAAGAAAGTATTAATATAATCTAGGCACCTTGATTAAGTAATGTGATTCAATAAAATGGTTAAATAACGGTTTCATAAATTATTATTCAAGTATTAGTTTTTTTCGGGTGAATAGTGTTTTTTAATTAAAAATTAAATTAAAAATATTTAGAAAATTATTTTTATAAAATAGAGTTAATTTTTGAAATCAGAGCATTGATATTTGGTTAGTGTGAAATTTTGGGATTTTTTCTGAGAAAGTTGAATTTTTAGTGAATAGTAAAAAAAGCAGTTTTAGGGTTTCGGTATGTTTAATAACATCATCACTGTGTCATGGTGATTTCATGAGATATTTTAAGGGTTGGCCGTCCAAAGATGATGAATTGTTGTATTTGGGGCCCCATGTGGCCTAACTTAATGGGAAATATCATGGGAGAGCACATGGTTTTGAGAAACCCACTTATGAGGTGTCCCTTGGCCATTAATGCCTTGTCCCCTCACTTTCCCTATAAATACCAATCCATTATCTAATCCTTTAGACTCCCCACTCCCCCCAAACGAATTTATGGTCTCATTACCTCCCAATGAGTCCTCCCAAGGGGCCCCAAAGCCCTCAAGGTCCCAACCTTTGAGTTTTAAGAGTTATGTTTAAGGTAAGGGATCTGACCTCTCTCTTTCTTTTTAAGTAATCTATTTTATGTAATTTATTTTATGCTCCATGTTCTTATGTTGGAGGATTTTCTTTTATCTTCATTATAATTTCCTTTTTATGTTCATATTATGATATAACCACTCTTACTCTCATCATTTCATTTTATGAATGTTTATGTGGCACCGTTAGGCTGCCGAATTTTTAAGTGGTTATTTCACCCTTCTCGTTTTCAAGTTCTAATTTCATATAAAGTCTTTCAAGTTCCTTTTTATTATGTTTGGGTATGATCTCTATATCTATCATACTGATATTTTGTGATCATATTATGAGAGACCCCATTTGATCTCTTCAATTCAGTATTTTGATGTTTTAAGTGGTGTCGTTAGGCTGCTGAATTTTTAAGTGGTTCTTTCACCCTTCTCGTTTTCAAGTTCTACTTTCATGTCAAGTATTTCAAGTTCATTTTTATTATGTTGGGGTAAGATATCTATGTCTATAATACTTATCTTTTATGATCATATGATTAGAGACCCCATTTGATCTCTTCAATTCAGTATTTTGATGTTTTAAGTGGTGCCGTTAGGCTGCCGAATTTTTAAGTGGTTCTTTCACCCTTCTCATTTTCAAGTTCTACTTTCATGTAAAGTCTTTCAAGTTCCTTTTTATTATGTTGGGTTATGATATATATGTCTATAATACTGATCTTTTATGATAATATGATGAGATACCCCATTTGATCTCTTCAATTCAGTATTTTGGAGTTTTAAGTGGTTCCGTTAGGCTGCCGAATTTTTAAGTGGTTCTTTCACCCTTCTCGTTTTCAAGTTCTACTTTCATGTCAAGTATTTCAAGTTCCTTTTTATTTTGTTGGGTTATGGTCTCTAAATCTATCATAATTATCTTTTATGATCATATTATGAGAGACCCCATTTTATCTCTTCAATTCAGTATTTTGATGTTTTAAGTGGCGCCGTTAGGCTGCCGAATTTTTAAGTTGTTCTTTCACCTTCCTCCTTTTTCCAAGTTCAAATTCCATGTAAAGTCTTTCAAGTTACTTTTTATTATTTTGGGGTATGATATCTATATCTATCATACTGATCTTTTATGTTCTTATGATGAGAGAACCTATTTGATCTCATCAGTTCATTTTTGGTTGAAGTTTAAGTGACGTCGTTAGGCTGCCGAATTTTCATAAGAGAAATCTAATTTTTGTCTTCCTTCCATGTTTTTCATTTCAAATGGTATTTTATTCAAATTTCATTAAAATGTTCTTAAATCCTTGATATTATGTTCCCCTACTATTTTATGGATCATTTATGAGTGGGTGACCCATGTCCCCTCTCTTTTCAATGTTTTCTAAAACCTCATAACATAGCCGTTATGCTGCAGAATTTCCGTCTCAAAATGTCTCGATCTTTTTATAAAGTTATTTTATTTTATTAAGTTCATAATAAAATATCTCTCTTATAAAGTGGTATTCAAATATATACCATTTTTTCTATTTTAAATTCTTGGATTTACATACATGACACCCGCCTTTCTTTTCTGTGGGTTTTAAAGTGACACAAAGATCATGTCTTTAAAGAAGTTTTCAAAACATTATGATTATGAAATGAAACCCATTTATTTTATGCTATATGGGTTGTTTATGAAATTATTGATGATGATATATGTGGCTCACATGATAATAAAGGAAAATTTAAGGGTGCGCCCTGATAGCGCTCCAATGCATTGGGTAATTATGTAACCACTAGAGATTACAATTTTCAGGATATCTTGGTGAATAAGTTTGGTAATTTTAAAATGACACATTGGGGATGGACCTTGGTGATATGTTCATGATTGTCTATGTTAAATGATGTATCCACATCTTAATTTTATGAAGAATTTTATTTTTATTATGATATGCCACATTAATTCTTTCTCATTCCTTAAAGTTCTTTTTCATGACATAGTTGATGTATCTCAAGTTCACATATTAAATGTTTCTATTGTTTCCCTTACTGGGCCTTCTGCTCACCCTTTATTTTGATGTATTTCCCCAGGTTATGAGATGCATTAATTAACCAAGGATGAACTTAAGTATAAGCCTTTCAAGTGTTTAATAAGAATGTTTTATGTTGTTTTCATGTATTATGTTCCTGGTTTCCAAGACACTAAACCTTAAAGATCCTCAGTTTGTGTAATGTAATGAAAGTTTATGATATAAAAAGGCGGGATGCTATATTTGGTATCAAAGGATGGTTTAGTTATTTTTAGAAATTATGATATGAAAACTTTAGGAATAATCCTATAGAAAAGTTTATATATAGGAAATCTTCCTGGTATTTTGGTGAGTATTGGGTAATGGGTTGCCAAGAAAATACATCCCTGTCCGAATTCGAGCAGGTAGAGGTGGCTCTGGCACATATGTACATAGGGGTAAAACCTGAAAACACCGCTTTGAGCTAGACTCAAATGGGAACTGGTACACGACAACGGGCCTTGCTGCACTCTTGGTTATGACACTCCCGGGGGATATGCTTTGGTAAATTCATAAGCTTAGTACAAACCATTATTAAAGGAACAAAGATAAAATAAAATAAAGATTCACATAAAAATATATGATCATGGATAACCTAGATTTTAACCTAGGGGATCACAAGTTAGGATATAATTTTATTCTACAAGTTTATCCTTTTATGCTTAAAGATTCTTTTTCATAATTATTGGCTAAGAATTTAAGCCCCTAATTATAGTTTCTTTTCTTAGTTAATGGCGGGAAATAGAAGAACATGTCCCAACAACCAATGTGATAGGAACTGCGATGATTTCCTTATTAATATGACAGAGGTGATTAGGGGATTAAAATATGATTATTATTTTGGAATACATTCACTATTTTGGGGACCCTATATGATCGAGGTAAATAGATTACTACGGTATTTTAATTGAGGAGTAAGGTTGACTTATATTTTGAAGAATCGATGAATTTAAGGTGGAATTATAGTAATTTAGGTTACTTATGGGAATCATTAACCTATCTTGATTAAAATATGTTTAGGTTAGCTACTTTTTCTAGAAGATGTTAGGATTGGTTGATGTTGTTTGGAGATGAACAATGAAGTTTATTTTGGAAGACTATGTTATCAAATAATTCTTGTATTTGGGTTTCAATCTTAGTTTGGTTTATTTTGGGGAATTTTAAGGACCGTTATTTATGGAATGGTCTATGATGAACTTTGGGTAGTACCATAGAACATTGAAGATTTAAAAGTAGTTTCCATTCCTATGGGATTCTTTCTTTTTGAAGAGTTGTTTTACCTTACCCTTTCTGTTTTTGGGATAATACTTAAAGATAGAAGAAATAGATAGTTAATCTTTTGTGGATTATGTGACTCTCTAGAAGATGATTCTTGTGATTTTTATGAGACCAAGTTTTTTTGAATTCTCATCGTTTGGAGAAAATATTAGTTTTGGTAGAGACTTATTAAAGAATTAAACTCTACTTGAAGGTAGGTATATTTCCTTATGTTTTTGTTCTATGTTGTAAATGAATTCCTAAAAATTATGAAAAGGAACGTAAAGGAAAAATGTTGTTGGTTTACGTTTCCTACTAGGTAATCAAAGACAATTTACACACATCATAAGTTTGGGATTTTCTTGTGGTTAAATTTCTCCTAATCATGTTTTCTATCACTCTCCTTTAGAACGTGACCCTTTGTTTTCTCCTCCATGTCCATGTTTTCCAACATGGAATCCTAGTATGGGTAAACTCGGCTGGCCTTTGTACTTCCTTTTCTTTCTTTTAAAGTAATAGTGTTACTAACTCTTTTTATGATGTGGGACTTTCAATGAAATTTCAAAACCCAATTTTAAAAAATTGTGAGGACGCAATTTCTTAAGGGGGGAAGATTGTAACGACCCGAAATTTTGAATAAATCTTATTTCCTAATTTTGTGTGTTATTTTTATACTCAAAAAATCTGTTTCATTTGATAACATGAGTATAATTAAAATATGACTGTTGGGTTTTGACTGTTATATGACCATTGGTCAATATGACCGCTGTAAACTAAACGTTTCGATTAATGTCTCTAAATACAAGTAATCTTGGTTAATTATTATAGAAAAAAGATTCGATGACCTCACCCATTAGTCTTGGACCGATCGAAGCCCATCTAACAGAACTTGGGAAGGAGGTAGCACCACTGGGCTTTGCTCTGGACCAAACCCAAGTCGAAATTCATCGTGTGAAGCTAGAACAGAATCGTCTTTGCGAGAAGTTCAAACTGATAGAAATTACTACTCGTGCGATGTTGGCCGAGCCTCCCTCAGATTATCTCACCTTAGCACACCTTACACTTAGGTCCTATGCTGGTGTGATAAGGGGCTATGTAAGGAGACCGTAACTGCCTTGTGTAATTCTTTGTTTTAAATAAAAATTGTGATTTCTTCTTATGATGAAGTTTATGAATTTTCAAATGACCGGATAAATATAGTATGCATATTTTTGATGAATTTTAGAAAAAGGATATTTTAAAAATGTTTATGTAAACCTTAAATAATTAAAAATGTGTAATGATATTCAAAAAATGGTCTTCTACAATTATGTTCAGTACGAAATTTAGAGTCTAATAAGATCAAATTGATTTTTGATGAATAGTAAATTATGAACAGTGATTTTATGCTTAGGATTAGTAATGTGACCAAATTAATTAGTAATCTCACTTAAAGAAAGTATTAATATAATCTAGGCACCTTGATTAAGTAATGTGATTCAATAAAATGGTTAAATAACGGTTTCATAAATTATTATTCAAGTATTAGTTTTTTCGGGTGAATAGTGTTTTTTAATTAAAAATTAAATTAAAAATATTTAGAAAATTATTTTAATAAAATAGAGTTCATTTTTGTAATCAGAGTATTTATATTTGGTTAATGTGAAATTTTGGGATTTTTTCTGAGAAAGTTGAATTTTCAGTGGATAGTAAAAAAAGCAGTTTTAGAGTTTCAGTATGTTTAATGACATCATAACTGTGTCATGGTGATTTCATGATATATTTTAAGGGTTGTCTGACCAAAGGTGATGAACTATTGTATTGGGGGCCCCATGTGGTCTAACTTCATGAGAAATATCATGGGAGAGCACATGGTTTTGAGAAACCCACTTATGAGGTGTCCCTTGGCCATTAATGCCTTGGCCCCTCACTTTCCCTATAAATACCAAGCCATTATCTCATCCTTTCGACTCCCCACTCTCCCCCAACGAATTTCGGGTCTCATTACCTCCCAAGGAGTCCTCCCAAGGGGCCCCCAAGCCCTCAAGGTCCTAACCTTTGAGTTTTAAGAGTTACATTTAAGGTAAGGGATCCCACCTCTCTCTTTCTTTTCAAGTAATATATTTTATGTCATTTCTTTTATGATACATGTTCTTATGTTGGAGGATGTTATTTTATCTTCATTATACTGTCATTTTTATGTTCATATTATGATATAACCCCTATTACTCTCATCATTTTGTTTTATGAATGTTTATGTTGCGCCGTTAGGCTGCCGAATTTTTAAGTGGTTCTTTCACCCTTCTCGTTTTCAAGTTCTACTTTCATATCAATTCTTTCAAGTTCCTTTTTATTATGATGGGGTATGATCTCAATATCTATCATACTGATCTTTTATTATCATATTATGAGAGAACCCATTTGATCTCTTCAATTCAGTATTTTGGCGTTTTAAGTGGTGCCATTAGGCTGCCGAATTTTTAAGTTGTTCTTTCCCCCTTCTCATTTTCAAGTTTTAATTTCATGTCAAGTCTTTAAAGTCCCTTTTTATTATGTTGGGGTATGATATATATGTCTATCATACTGATATTTTATGATCATATGATGAGAGACCCCATTTGATCACTTCAATTCAGTATTTTGATGTTTTAAGTGGTGCCGTTAGGCTGCCGAATTTTTAAGTGGTTCTTTCACCCTTCTCGTTTTCAAGTTCTACTTTCATGTCAAGTATTTCAAGTTCCTTTTTATTATGTTGGGGTATGATATTTATGTCTATAATACTTATATTTTATTATAATATTATGAGATACCCCATTTGATCTCTTCAATTCAGTATTTTGATGTTTTAAGTGGTGCTGTTAGGCTGCCGAATTTTTAAGTGGTTCTTTCACGCTTCTCATTTTCAAGTTCTACTTTCATGTCAAGTCTTTAAAGTTCCTTTTTATTTTGTTGGGTTATGATCTCTATATATATCATACTGATATTTTATGATCATATGATGAGAGACCCCATTTTATCTCTTCAATTCAGTATTTTGAAGTTTTAAGTGGCGTCGTTAGGCTGCCGAATTTTTAAGTTGTTCTTTCACCTTTCTTCTTTTTCAAAGTTCTAATTACATGTCAAGTATTGAAAGTTCCTTTTTATTATGTTTAGGTATGATCTATATATCTATCATAGTGATTTTTTATATTCTTATGATGAGAGACCCTATTTGATCTCATCAATTCATTTTTGGTTGAAGTTTAAGTGACGCCGTTAGGCTGCCATATTTTCATAAGAAAAATCTAATTTTTGTCTTCCTTCCATGTTTTTCATTTCAAATGGTATGTCATTCAAATTTCATTACCATGTTCTTAAATCCTTGATATTCTGTTCCCCTACTGTTTTATGGATCATTTATGAGTGGGTGACCCATGTCCCCTCTCTTTTAAATGTTTTCTAAAACCTCGTAACATAGCCGTTATGCTGCATAATTTCTATCTCAAAATGTCTCTCTCTTTTTCTAAAGTTATTTTATTTTATTAAGTGAATACTAAAATCTCTCTCTTCTATAGGGGTATTCACATATATACCATGTTTTTCTATTTTAAATTATTGTATTTACATACATGAGACCCACCTTCCTTTTCTGTGGGTTTTAAAGTGAAACAAAGACCATGTCTTTAAAGCAGTTTTCAAAACATTATGATTATAAAATGAAACCCATTTCTTTTATGCTATATGGGTTGTTTATGAAATGATTGATGATGATATATGTGGCTCACATGATAATAAATTCAAATTTAAGGGTGCGCCCTGATAGCGCTCCAATGCATTGGGTAATGATGTAACCACTAGTGATTACAATTTTCACGATATCTTGGTGAATAACCTTGGTAATTTTCAAATGACATATTGGGGATGGACCTTGGTGATATGTTCATGATTGTCTATGTTAACTAATGTAGCCACATCTTAAAGTTATGAAAAATGTTATTTTTATTATGATATGCCACATGATTTCTTTCTCATCCCTTAAAGTTCCTTTTCATGACATGATGTATCTCAAGTTCATATATTAAATGTTTCTCTTGTTTCCCTTACTCGGCCTTCTGCTCACCCTTTCTTTTGATGTATTTCCCCAGGATATGAGATGCAGTACTGAACCTTGGATAAACTTAAGGAGAAGCCTTTCAAGTGTTAAAGAAGAATCTTTTATGTTGTTTTCATGTATTATGTTCCTGGTTTCCAAGACACTAAACCTTAAAGATCCTCAGTTTTGTGTAATGTAATAAAAGTTTATATTATAAAAAGGCGGGATGCTATACAAACCCCCTAATACCGGACTTTTCAGTATATTTCCCATAACATGAGTTACGGGACTCCGATCGACGCACCGTCAGTTGCGTAGTGATCCTTGGATCGAGACGGCGATTTCGGTATATTACACTCAAGGTTTCGGAGTACTTTGGGTTCGGCCGGGTTGGTTCGTACATGAAACCAACCGGGCCCTCGGAGCGGAAACGCTTATAACTTGACGTCCTGACGTCCTATTGACGTGCCGTCGACTTTGTTGGATTCCTCTTAGTGAGACGGAACTTTTTGCTTAATTCACTCGAGGTTTAGACGCAGGTGGAGTATGGTCGGGTTGGTTTTGACTTAAAAACCAACCGGGCCCCTGGGACGAAAAAGCCAATAACTCTCAGACCGGGCGTCTGATTGACGCGCCGTCTGTGACATTGAGTTCCTGTTGACGATACAGAACTTTTGGATACATCATCTCTGGACTATGTGTCTGTTGATGTATCAGCCCCTCAGCTCATGGAGTGGATCCTCTCGAACGAGCTTACTGTGTGCGAGAACCCTAGAGCTGGTTGCGACTGCGACGATGACGACTGTACAGAATCCTCCGTGGATTCGACGGCGACGACTACATCACTCAGCGATCCTACGTGGATCAGTGCTACCGATCCTGTGTGGGTTAGATCCTGTGTGGGTCAGCGTTCAGCGGTCCTGTGTTGGCCAGCACCTACAAATCCATTGTGGGTCCGATCCTATGTGGGTCATTGCGGGGGTTAGTTACCTATCGATCCTATGTGGGTCATTGCGGGGGTTAGTTACCTATCGATCCTTTGTGGGTCATTGCGGGGGTTAGTTACCTATCTATCCTATGTGGGTCTGATGTCTTAGATGAATCAATGGCAATATCTGATCATCTCTATCATCTTACGAAGAAGTATACCTGTGTGAGCTGAATCTTTACTTTTAATCCTTATCTTCGATAAGATTGACTTGATATCCTGTGTGGATTACGTTTTGCTTTCCTGTGTGGATTATTTTGTGTTTTCCTATGTGGACTGGGTTGTACTTGGGTTCGGAGGTTGGAGTGAACTAGAATCGATGACTTAGGTATATGTATGGGAATATACCTAAGTAGAGTCGGATGTTACTTTGTGATTGTATATTTCCTTTGTGGATTATCCTTTGTGGATTCTGGGAGACCTTCGGGGGTCTCGGGGTCCCTACTGAGTAGCTTATACTCACCCTTACACGGGCTATGCCTGCACTACGTTGTGGTGGTTTCAGACGATTGACATCGCTGATCGTGGTTGAGGCACGAGGAGCAGGTCGGTACCTGGAGGTGGACCAATGGGCGGGACGAACACGGAGCGGACAGATGGACCCGAGGAGCTGTGGAGTATATCTGTACCCACCCTTCAGGTGGGAATTCCAGTGGACGGCTCGAGGCTGCGGCTTTACTTTCAGTTGTTGTTTTCCCTTTCCATTTGTACTTTAATTTCAGTTTGGGTTTGTATTCTGGCCCACTTACTTTTACGCACTTACTGGTGTACCCAGTTTTTACTTAGTGTTTACTTCTTCTGCTTGGTTGCTCTTTGGTGTTTGTTTACTTTACAAAGGCAATGCCTTCCCATTTTACCGGGATTTATGCCTTGGTGCTAGATTCCAGCCCCAGGCCTATGGAAGGAGGGCTTGGGGTATTCATGGCACGGGCCCCGAGGATGGGTCGTGAAAAATTGGTATCATAGGAGTTCGGTTCTACCGCAGAACTCATGACTATGATCTTTTTCTATGTGAAGCAATTGTGTTAAGAGTGTTGAGTGTGGTTATCAGTCCAGGGAGTCCAGTTTTGGTGCGGCAGCCGATGTATCTGTACACCAGGACCCTGACTTCTGATTTCCGACTTAATGCACGAAAACATTGTTTGCATGTGTGTTTCATGTTTTCTTTGTGATTAATTTATGTCAGTACACCAGGTATACTGTTTGACCGTGGCTCACCTGTTTCTTTTCAGGATGTCCCCACGACGGCAGCCAGCTAGGGTTCTGAGAGTTGTGCGTGACGACAGCCCACCGAGCAATGAGGCCTCGGTACAGGGCCCTTTGACAACGGAGGCACCGGCGGTACCGCTACCCGCCATGCCACCGATGCTACCAGCCCCAGCTGCTGACGATGCACATCGCCTTAGTGCACTGCATGAGTTTCAGCGCCAGCGACAGCCCAGGTTCCGCGGGGAGACGGACCCTCAGTCCGCCGAGGATTGGCTGGAGGCAGTTGTACTAGTTTTCATGTTAGTGAGGACACCAACATACCTCATGGTGATCCTCACAGCAAGCCTCCTGCATGAGGTAGTAGGAAGATGGTGGAGCTTGATGCTCCAGGTGCACGATGAGGCATCTCTCCTCTAGACGGACTTTGAGAGCCTCTTCCTCTTGGAGTTCGTCCCAGCCACCCTTTGTGCGGTGCACATCCAGGAGCTTCTACAGCTGCGGTAGGGCAGCTTGACGGTCACCCAGTACTCGGCGAGATTTACTGATCTCTCGCACTACTAGACAGACATGGTACGAGACCCATTCTTCTAGGCCCGGACTTTCGAGCAGGGATTGAGGCAGGAGATCAGGGCATCGATGATCTCCCTCAGCATTCCAACACAGGTAGGGGTACTGGAGTGAGACCTTCTCATCAAGAGCTTCCTTGCTGAGCCGTCTTCTGCAGAGAGACCTACCACAGGGTGGCACATAGTAGAGTCTTCTGCAGCAGGCAGTTGACGGATGACTCATGGGTCCAGGCAGACCAGACCCTCAAACAGACGACCTCAGGACACTGGCTCAGCAGTGTGGGGCACACAGCGCAGAGCCAGTCCTTCGAGAGGTAGACAGTGCTACGCATGTGGCGGGCATGTCCACATGGCTCGTGACTGCCCGACCTGTCGTGCCGAGGAGCAGAAGACGGTTGAGGGGCCACCCAGGCAGAGGCAGAGGGTCGACCGTGGTGGTCTATAGGGAGCAGGCGGACGAGGCAGAGGAACTGGCCGAGCAGCAGGTGGTGGACGACGCTTTGAGGCTCTACCACCACCACCACCAAGAGGTCCACCCCGACCACAGGGAGCTGGCGGGCAGAGACAGGCACAACTTTAGGTAGAGGAGGCCTACGACCACGGCATGCCCAAGATGATTCGAGGCACTACCTGTGTCTATTCCACCCTTGCTGTAGTTCTTATAGACACATGAACAAGTCATTATTTCATAGTCGTTGCCCTTGTTTGGAGCTCGGAGATTCTGACCGAGCCGTTGGCTCGATCCTTACGGCTAGAGACTCCTATGGGAGAAGACTCGACTATTACGCACTGGTGTTGACAATGTGTGCTTACTCTAGGAGGTGAGATCTTTGGTTGGGATATTCTTGTAGCGGCATCGAGGCCTTACGACGCCATATTTGGCATGGATTTGTTATCTACAGTCCATGCTCATATTGACTGTATTAGGCGCAAGGTGCGATGTGTACGCACCAACGGGAGCAGGTTCACCTTCACCGGCGAGAAGGGAGCCTTCGCAGCACAGGATGGACTCTCGCAGAGGAGAGGACAACCCATCACTCATCATTTGGCTAGCCTCATCCTAGGAGCGGTTGACGTGCGAAGTCCTAGTTTTCCTGTAGTGGTGGATCAGTATGCGGACCTTTTCCCCGACGACGTTCCAGGACTACCTCCTCGCAGAGAGGTAGACTTTTATATTGACCGATACCCCGATACAGTCTCGATATCCACTCCATCGTATTGGATGGCCCCCGCTGAACTTCGAGAGCTACAGGTACAGTTGGAGGACTTGCAGGGCAAGGGATTCATCCGACCCAGTGTTTCACCCTAGGCTTCCCCGATATTGTTCGCCAAGAAGGAGGATGGGAGCTTGCGACTTTGTGTCGAACATCTTTGCCTGAACCAGGTAACAGTGAGGAACAAGTATCCGCTACCGAGGATTGATGACCTCTCCGATCAGGTCAAGAGATCACGGTGGTTCTCAAAGATAGACCTCAGGTCAGGCTATCATCAGCTCAGAGTTTGGGACGAGGACGTGCAGAAGACGGCCTTCAGATGTCGGTATGGCCACTATGAGTTCTCGGTTATGCCATTCGGCATAATAAATGCTCCTTCAGTGTTCATGGGACTCATGAACAGGATCTTTCAGCCATACCTCGATCGATTTGTCGTGGTCTTCATCGACGACATTTTGATATACTCGACCACTGAGGAGGAGCACACCTACCACTTACAGGTTGTACTAGACACACTTTGAGAGCACCAGCTCTATGGAAAGCTCTCGAAGTGTCAATTCTGGATACACGAGGTCCACTTCCTAGGACACGTCATCTCTGAGGCAGGAGTTGTGGTGGATCCTGTGAAGATCGAGGTAATGATAGCTTGGGAGCCACCTAGGAGCGTGATGGAGGTGCAGAGTTTCTTGGGACTAGCTGGATACTACCGGAGATTTGTTCCAGACATCGCCAGAGTTTCGGCACCACTCTAAGCTTTAACGAAGAAGGGGAAACCCTTTGTGTGGTCAGATAGATGTCAGCAAAGCTTCCAGGAGCTGAGACAGAGATTGAACAGCGTACCTATCTTGAGGTTTTCGGAGGAGGGAGTAGGGTACGTAGTCTAATACGATGCATTAGGCACCGGAATAGGATGCGTCCTGATGCAGGAGCGGGCAGTGATCACCTATGGATCATGTCAGTTGAGGCCGCATGAGAAGTACTACGCTACCCATGACCTAGAGTTATCAGCAGTGGTCTTCGCTCTGAAGACATGGTGACACTATCTGATGGGCGAGCGCTTTACAGTATATTCTGACCATCAGAGTCTCAAGTACATCTTCTCGCAGAAGGACCTGAACCTGAGACAACGGCGATGGCTCGAGTTCCTCCAGGACTATGACTTTGAGATAATCTATACTCTTGGGAAGGGGAACGTAGTATCCGATGCTCTCTGTAGGAGGACGGGCATTCAGCTACTTGGGGAGGTGACAGAGTAGCTAGACACTTTGTAGATATCCTTCATGGAAAGATATGGAGCAACCTTCCTTCAGTCACTCACAGTAACTCCTCCACTACTGCAGCAGGTCAGAGGGGCACAACATGGGGACGCTGACTGTGAGACACGACGTCCGCATATATCCTCAGGACAGGAACCTAATGCTCTCTCTGTAGGAGGACAGCACGACGTCCTTTTCAGAGGACGTGCCTTGGTACCAGTTGCTTTAGAAGAGGAGGTGCTGAGAGAGTTTCACACTTCCCCTTTGGCGGTACATCCTGGAATAGCGAAGATGTACCAGGATCTCAGACGACATCACTGGTGGCCGGGCATGAAGAAGGTTGTGGCAGAGTTCGTTTCTCGATGCCTCACCTGCCAGCAGGTGAAGGCATAGCACCAGGTACCAGCAGGCTTGGTACATCCCTTGGAGGTCCCGGAGTGGAAGTGGGACGACATATCTATCGACTTCGTGACTGGACTTCCACGCACTTCCAGAGGTCACAACTCCATTTGGGTGATTGTCAATCGACTCACCAAGTCGGCTCACTTCTTACCCATCAGAGAGCAGGGCTCAGTGGAGAGCATGGGACGTATCTACGTTCAGGAGATTGCACGACTTCATGGTGTGCCATCATCTATCGTCTCCGATTGATATGCTTGCTTTACTTCCCGGCTTTGGAAAGGGTTGCAGGAGGCGTTCATGACACAGCTACGTCTGAGCACCGCCTTTCACCCCCAGACAGATGGTCATACGGAGAGGACCATTCAGACTCTCGAGGACATGCTCCGTGCATGTTTACTTGACTTTGGTCGTAGCTGGGAGGACCACCTACCCTTGGTGGAGTTCGCATACAACAACAGATACCACTCCACCATCGGGATGGCACTATACGAGGCATTGTACGACCGACCTTGCAGATCTCCTCTATGTTGGACAGACCCTGGGGAGTCAGCACTTGTGGGACCGAAGATGGTCCAGGCCACGACAGAGAAGGTCCAGGTCATCCAGGAGCGGATGAGGATAGCTTAGAGCCGGCAGAAGTCTTATGCTAACAAGAGGCGGAGGCCACTAGAGTTCGAGGATCGCGACCATGTCTTCTTGCGGGCCTCTCCTCGATGTAGCTTACGGAGATTTGGACGAGGCAGAAAGTTGTCTCCACCCTTCATCGGACCATTCCAGGTCCTCAGCAGGATTGGCGAGGTGGCTTATCGCCTGGCTCTACCACCTCAGTTGCACTGGGTGTATGACGTCTTCCATGTATGTCAGCTGAGGAGATACTTGCATGACCCGACGCATATCATTGACCATGGGTAGCTGGATGTTGATGATGGGGTGGATTTTGCAGAGGTCCTAGTGGAGATTGAGGATCGACAGGAGAGGGTCCTACGTGGAAGGGTCGATTACTCTAGTGCGCATTAAATGGCAGCATGAGAACCTCCACGAGAGCACTTGGGAGCGGGAGGCTCAGATGCGTGCCCAGTACCCACATTTGTTTCCCTAGTTTTTGATGTATCTTTATGGGGACGTAAATCCCTATGGTGGGAATGATGTAAAGACCCAAAAAATTCAAGGAATTTTTTTTCTTATTTTTCTTTGGGATTTTTCAAGAACACAGTTTCTGACGGCACCTGATTCCGAGGCCCGGTGTGCCCAAAATCTTTTTCCGAAGTTTAGCACGGGTACGTTCAGTGAACGAACGAGCGAGTTTTTCTAACTTTTGAACTGGTGCTCGGAATCAAATTCTGAGGGCACCGATGAAATCACTGCACCGGTATTTTCTTAGAAACATCTTTTCTGGACTTGCGTTTTCTCGGGTGTGTTTTTTAATTTTTGGGGTTAAGTTAAGGAATAAAATAAAAGTGGTACAACCAATTTTTATTTTATTTTTCTTATCTTAAGTTAAGTGGATGATGTGGGACCCACAATATCCTACCCACATGGTAGGATTTTTGTGAGGTGGGGCCCACACGAGCCCCACCGTTTCTTTAACCTTTTTCAACCCCTCTCCTTTAATTAAGTAAAGCACCCGTACCACCCTATTTAATGAAGTCAACCCTTGCGTTTATTCTGGTTAAGAAACGCCTCATTAATGTGGCGGTTTAAGTGTTGCAATTAAATCACTTAATTGTTTCTTTCATTTTTGAATTTTAAAACGCAAGACTTGTGAAGTAAAAATAAGACAACTCTTATTTTTATTAGGCTATGGTGTTGAGAGGAAAGGGAGATTTCACTCAGACTCTTGAAGATCTTCTCTTCCTTGCGAAGAACGTGAAGAACGCGAAGAACGCCGGATCCTCGGAAATCATCGATGCTTCTTCCGTGACGCTTCTTCCGTGATGCGACGATTCCCCTTCTGTGACACTTCTTCCGCGAGGCCTTCTTCCGGGACGGTTATTTCCACGACGAATCTTCGCTCATGGAATTCGATGAGGTACAGATTTATTTTAATTGTTGTTCTTAAATTCTTATGTTGCCTTTCTTCTTTTCTATTGGATCTGCCAGTTACCACAATAACGGGAGGGGGTCAGACCGCACGAACATGGCCGACCCTCCTCTTCCTTTTGGTTGTTTGATATTTTTGCATCATGAGAAAGGCAACGCGGTGCCGAAGCACCGCGCGAGAATTATTAAGGAAAGGGGGAGAAGCGTAGTGCCGTCGCGCCGCACCATTGAAGATGAAGCAAAGACGCGGCACCGTCGCGCTGCGCCGTTGAAGACGAACCACAGACGCGACACCGTCACGCCGCGTCGAAGAATCACAAAAGAACCCGGCCGGAGCGAGACCACGACGGAGGGGCGTGGCGCCGCCGCGCCGCACCAGACAGACCAAGGCCGCAGCCGGTTCCGGGCTGCGGCTGGTTCCGGGCCGCCGACGTCGGAACAGAGGGACCGACCCTTGCCGGTCCCATGGTGGAGCAGCCGGCCGACCAGAGTTGGCCGGTCGGTCAGGGGGAAAACCGTGGGTTCGTAACCCCCGGTCGGCTAGCAGGTGCGGCCCCCCACATGGGGGCTGCGAGTTCTCAACGCGGGGGGCAGCGCCCCCCCCCCCCCCTTTCACCGCTCGGCCGTTACGGCCGAGCCGCCTGGCAGCTCGTCGCACCAGCGCACCGGGCCGGGCTGCGCCCAAGCGACCTGGACTCGGACCTGGTTCGGGCCGACCGTGGGGGTATCAGGCCGGGTCGGACCGGGCACAAACCCCCTAATACCAGACTTTTCGGTCTTTTGACCATAACTTGAGCTACGAGCATTCGATCGACGTAACGTCAGTTGCGTAGTGATCCATGGATCGATACGGTCGTTTTGGTATATTACAATCAAGGTTTTAGAGTAATTTGGGTTCATCTGGGTTGGTTCGTACACGAAACAAACCGGGCCCTCGGAGCGGAAACACTTATAACTTGAGCTCCGGACGTCCGATTGATGTGTCATCGACTTTGTTGGATTCCTCTTAGTGAGACAGACCTTTTGGCTTACTCCGCTCGAGGTTTGGATGCAGGTGGAGTATGGTCGGGTTAGTTTTGACTTAAAAACCAACCGAGCCCCTGGGATGAAAAAAGCCAATAACTCTCAGACCGGGCGTCCAATTGACGCGCCGTCTATGACGTTGAGTTCCTGTTGACGATACAGAACTTTTGGATACATCAACTCCAGACTATGTGTCAGTTGATGTATCAGCCCCTCGGCTCATGGAGCAGACCCTCCCAAACAAGGTTGCTGTGTGCAGGAACCCTAGAGCTGGATGTGACTGCGACGACGAGGACGACTGTATAGAAATCCTCCATGGATTCAACGACGACGACTACATCACTCATTGATCCTACGTGGATCAGTGCTACCGATTCTGTGTGGGTCAGATCCTGTGTGGGTCAGCGCTCATCGGTCCTATGTGGTCCAACACCTACATATCCTGTGTGGGTCTGATCCTGTGTGGGTCATTGCGGGGGTTAGTTACCTATCGATCCTGTGTGGGTCATTGCAGGGGTTAGTTACCTATCGATACTTTTAGGGTCATTGCAGGGGTTAGTTACCTATCGATCCTGTGTGGGTCCGACGACTTAGATGAATCAGTGGAAATATCTGATCATCTCTATCGTCTTACGAAGAAGTATACCTCTGTGAGTTGAATCTTGACTTTCAATCCTTATCTTCAATAAGATTGACTTGATATCCTGTGTGGATTATGGTTTGCTTTCCTATGTGGATTAGGTTGTGTTTTCCTATGTGGACTGGGTTGTACTTGGGATCGGAGGTTGGAGCGAACTGGAATTGATGACTTAGGTATATGTATGGGCATATACCTAAGTAGAGTCGGATGTTACTTTGTGATTGTATCTTTACTTTGTGGATTATAATTTTTGGAGTCTGGGAGACCTTAGGGGGTCTCGGGGTCCCTAATGAGTAGCTTATACTCATCCCTGCATGGGCTATGCCCGCACTACGTTGTGGTGGTTGTAGACGACAGACAACGCTGATCGTGGTTGAGGCACGAGGAGCAGGTCGGTACCTGGAGGTGGACCAATGGGCAGGACGAACATGGAGCAGACGACTGGACCCGAGGAGCTGTGGTGGCTATCTGTACCCACCCTTCAGGTGGGACTTCCAGTGGATGGCTTGAGGCTACGGCTTTACTTTCAGTTGCTGTTTTCCCTTTCCAGTTGTACTTTACTTTCAGTTTTGGTTTGTATTCTGGCCAACTTACTTTTCCGCACTTACTATTGTACCCAGTTTTTACTTAGTGTTTTCTTCTACTGCTTGCTTGCTCTGTGGTGTTTGTTTACTTTACAAAGGCAATGCCTTCCCATTTTACCGGGATTTACTCCTTGGTGCTAGTCGCCAACCCCTGGCCTATGGAAGGCGGGCTTTGGGTAGTCACGACACGGGCCCCGAGGATGGGTCATGACAATTATAAACCTTTTATATGTTTATTTCTATATTATTTTTATTTTTATTTATTCATCTCTCATTAGTTTCATGTTTTTTATATTGATCATTCATATATGTTCAAACCATAGCTCAAAAATTCTTTGGTATAATTAAGATGGGAAAAGGTCTATGTATAATGGTTCCACAAGCTCTATAAGTTTCAATGTGAATGAATCATGTCATTACAAAAGTAAAAGAGTTCAATATTTTAAAATATTTGAAAAAATATATCTGAATCAAGAATATATTGTTCGTAAACATGATTTAGATAATTAAAATGACTAAAATTGTTTACATTTATTATAAATGTTATCAGGATTATTTTATCATTCCAAAACCATAATAATTAAACTAATTTATTATTAATGTTATATTTCTAATTTTTATACATTTTTTGGAATATACATGAAATAAATTATTGAAAATAAAATATCATCATTAAATTAGGTTTTATAAAACCACCAATACTAACAATGTTTTTAGAAGAGTTTAAAATAACCGAGAAACTAATAAATATTTATTTTTTTTAAAAAAATTGAAAATAATTATTCTTATATTTTAAAGCTAATGTAATTATTTTTCATTTTATTTAAGGGGTAATAGGATAATTCAAAAGGGTGTTAATGGGTTTTAAAAGCCTCAATTAAATATAATAAGGTCTTATAAAAAGGGTTCAATGAGAGGGAATAGGTAATTTTCGATAAAAAATTATTATGAGGGTTTATATTAACATGTTAATACAATAGATGTAGAAAATGATGATGTTTTTTAAAAGTTTTTTTTTTATAAAAAACACAAATAAGTTATGTAAGGAGAAACCTATGAACCCTTACTTTTCACTTTGACTCACATCCACTAAAATAATTCTAATGTTTTTAGAGGAGGGGATTTTGGTTAGAATATTTACTTAGTAACAGTCCTAAGAGAGTGTAGATAGATATTTGGATAAATTATCCACAATGGAAGAAGTTTTGGAAATGATAATAAGTGGGTGGAGGGTGTTTATATAGCCATGGTGGAGAGGTATATTTGAATAAAGAATAATTATTTTATTAATTAGATCATAAAAATGAATAATATTGATTCCTTTTAATTTTAATGTTTTTTATTAAGGTGTATATATTTTCATGAAAATGAAATATACCAATAACCAAATGGAATCTTTGAAATATTTTATTAACTCAAAAGAATCACGTATATTTTTTTATTAGAATAAATTATGACTAAGGATTTAAGAATTATTTTATTGGTTTGGAAATTAAATTTATTTTCTATATGGTATTTATCTATATATAAAATAAATTTTAAATTATGTGATTTTTTTATAAATTATTGAGTTATATTTTTATCAAATTTATGCCATAAAATTTATGATATACAGAAAAACATTATTTTTTATTATTGAAATAAAATAATAATTTTCAGAAAAATTCCCTAAGAAATATCACTAAGATAATTTAGGAATTCTAATTCCAAAAGTGATTTTAATTTTATAAAATTCAACTTATAATTAATATAAATTTATCTTTTACATAAATAATTACAAAAAAAGTTGTTGTGTGATTAACATTATACATAATGGCTACAATGCTCTATAAATGAACATTATACATTTCCAACCACTATATTTTTCTTCGGAATAAAAAAAATTCTAAATGGAATTTTTATATAAATTTTAAATTCCTTATAAACTATTATTTTTGAGTTAAAAATAATACTGAAATTTGTTTTCCACAATATAGTAATAAAATATCTTCTGATATTAAAAATTCTTATATTGTTTTTTATAATTATAATTTACAACTATATCATATTTAAAAATTTAAATTACCTTATATTTAAATTATTTTATTACAAATAAAACATATATATGAAAAAACTACTAACATTATTAATATTGTTATAAAAAAACATTTTTATAAAGAATCATGAATTCATTAAATGAGATTTTATAAAAAATTGATAAAAATAACATTATTCCTAAATTTCAATTATGATAAATGAATTAATAATAATTTTTTTAATTATTTAATAAAATTATAATTATTATTAAAACAAATGAATAAATTATTAATTTTTTTAGTATAATATATAAATTTGAGAAACTAAAGTAATAATGATATTCATTCAAAATAAATTATAAATAAATTTTTATTATTTAATAAAATTTAATTATTATTTTTTGATATATATATATATATTCCCGATTAATATCATTGAAAAAAGTAAACAAATTAATTTACCATTTAAAATATATAATTTAAGAGAGAGTTTTTTTATAAAAAATTCTTTGATAATCTAATATTTTATATTCCACTCTCTAAAATAAATCACATCAACACAATTTTTACTCATTAATAAAAACTTATTATTTTTTCACTTATTTTCCTAAAAAATACCAAACTCAATGTGATATTAAAAAATAAATATTCTAAGGATATAATTTGACTCAATATATGGAATAGAAATGTTTATCATAAAAGTACAAATTTTTTATACTTAACTTAGTAATCTGTTTCGATAAATTAACTACCAAAGGATTTATACCCAAATTTATTCAAAATACTAATTCAAAAAAATAAATTAACTATACTCTAATACCAAATGTGGTTCTGTAGACTTGAGCTTCTAAATATAGTGACTAACAAATATAATTTTTCACATAAAATGATTTTGAAAACAACTCCTAGAATCAATATTTTAATATCTTTTGGAACTAGGTAAACAATACATCACAAAACTATACCTTTCCATATAATTTAGTCAAATCCTTCACTGGTTAACACTTAAAAACTTTTCATAATCTCATTACACCTATGAACACCTTGGGAGATAGGGAAACAAAAGAAAATAGCGACCTAAAACTTTTTGTAATGGGTAAATTATTGTTAATTTTACATAAGGAAGTTATCAATAGATCCTAAAAAAGTGATAGAAATTATCATTATTAATATAGATTGACTAATGGAATAAAATCTGGTAATAAAAGAAGTTATGATGAGGTTTTTAGGATGTAAATCCTATCTAAGTGTTGAATCAGTTTTAAAGGAAGGTGAATCTTTTGAAAAACTCAAACTCAAGGTTCAATATAAAATAAAAGAATTTCTTCAATATGGTAATATTGTTAAGATGATTATATCATCAGATGGGAATATATTAAGTGGCTAGTTTAATAGAAATATATTCAATGGAATCTATAGAATATGTCTTTATGGTTTTTTGGAAAAGTTTGGGTAGCGTTCCATTGGAAACTAGATGATGTAGTCAAGTACCGACTACAACCAGAGATTAGTAGTCACCATGTTCAATGATGGGACATATGTTAACTTTAGATGGAATTTAAATAAGATGAATGAAATTGAACCACTAAAAATGTGGTATAGGAACACTTTTAAAATAATAAACATTGAAACATATTTTATGGTTTTCCAATGTTGATAATTACTGACTGTGATTATAATTCCTTTGTATCTTCCTGTAGTAGTGGAGTTGGATGTAGTGTTCTCATGAGGATGTAGGAATCATTTCTAAAGCATGTAAAATAATGTGTTTAATATTTAATTTCTTGTTTAATTTTCATTTGTATTAAATCGTTTATATGAGTTGAGTGAGTTATTTATTTTTCCTGTGCAAGGTCTACTTAGTGTGGTTAGTAAAGTGAGAGATCTTTCTATCTTTCACTACACTAAACTCACGGGCATCCTTTCCAGAGGATCCACTCTAATTCATGGTATCATTTAGCAGGTAATATTTATTAATCATAAGTTTTATAATTTCCAATAAGTGGTATCAAATCTTGTAGTTATTTTCTCACTCATAACACACTCAAAGGAAGCTTATGTTACATTCAATCTCTTTATATGATTTTTTTTTTATTTCAGTGTAAGTTTACTATCATCAAATGGTATGGTGTCAAATAAAGTTTAGGTATGGATATAGAAGTTATATGAAATTTATTTTAGGTTCTAGAGAATGATAATGTAGTACTATCTTATTCAAAAGGATTTGGAAGTTCTGTTGGCTATAGTCAAACAAGAAAATATGGATCAGGTGGAATGGGAAGAAATGTAAAAGAAAGATCTTAAGTTGGAGAAGATTTCATTAGCAAAGAATGTGGAATTTAACATCTTGGAAGTGAAGTCCATGGTTGAGTTGATGAAGGCCCTAAATAATATATACAAAAATCCGACAGTACTTAATGAAGTGTTCAAAAGTGACATTTATTCAGTATGAGGCTATCAAATGGTAAAACTATGGTAGAATATGTGAACAAATGCAACATGATCTTAGGGCAAATTGAATCTATAACACTCTAGACCCATGATACTAAATACAGTTCCATAAATTTATCCTTTACATAATTTCTTTGATACCAATTATTATAGACTAGATGTAACCAACAATAATTACAAAATCAATAACAATTATAAAATCTCATAAATCCCAAAGATCTTTTCAGTTTTAGAGATTAGAGAATTAGGACACATCATTAACTAATAAATCTAATAAATACATCTGAAACTAATTAATCTAGTGAAAGTCTTTAAAATATCCCACAAAACTATTCCTCTTAGGTTTTCTTTATATAAATATTTGTGTAATATATTTCTTTATAACATAGGGACAGAAAAACATAAGAAGGGGTGATCTCTAATGCTTAGTAAGGGGAAAATATAACTGAAGATATCAAATCATAAACATGGATTAAATAATATGGTAGGAATAAATAATTAGAATAATCCCACAACCAAATGAATCTTATAGAATGATATATCCATGAAATTAAATGAAAACATGGATGATAATAATTACTGATCACATACTAATGTATTTCATAATTCCAAACATAAGAAAAAATCTTCCAAAGCATTTTGGAAAGTAATTATACTGATATGGGTAGATTTATACACCAAAATCCAATCTATTTTGTCTTATTAGACTTGTTTATCCAATATGGGGTTATATAATTTTGTTCCCAACCCATCACTTGGTTATGCTAATACATTAATTATATAATAAAATTAATAAATCGAATTTTCTAATAATCATATGCATAGATATAATAAGAATATTAAATGTCAACACATCCCCAATAATGTATAAAAAATGTTAAATAATAATCAACCTACCATAGTAATCAACAATCATCATGAACTTCAGCACATCCCCATCCAAAAAATAAACTATATTTGTAAGTAAACATCCTAAAATCTGAAATATATAAACTTTTATTTTCATGCTGTATCAAGTAATGAGTATACAGTTAAGTCAATTTTAGAATAAAATGATCATAATCTATCCAAATAAAGATGGTGGATGGTTGAAAAAGAAGATATCCCTAGTGTAAAAAGGAAACACAGTAGTATGTATATATAGATTGGAAACATCCTTGTGAATAAATTATTGAACGATACCACCCAATAAGGGATCGAGAATTGGATTTTTTGGTAACACGAGTTCAATGCCCCAAAAGATAAATATGAATAATAGGGTAGATCATGAAACATAAATCCCAGGAAGTTAAATTCTTTTTAATATGAAAAGTAAAATGAAAATGGAAGCCTAAATGAGTTTTTAGAAAATATTTTTAACATTGACATAAATGATGAAGTTTTAGGTCACCTCTAAAAGAATTTTTCCAATGGTGAAATGATAAATATTTTAAATAAATTAATTTCTAAAAAATATTCAATAATTGTCCCTTTAGAATTCATAAATTTTATCTTGTATAAATTTATAGTGGAAGCGAAAACATACATATGTTAAAGTAAAAATCTTTTTAATATTTTGAAAAACACCATTGTTGAGAACACATATTATTAAAAAAGATAAATAAAAATCATTATTTTAAAGATATATTTTCCTAAATAAAAATATAAAATAACATATAATAAAATATTTTTGTGGATGAACCTAATCATGTAAGAAAAAAGATCAAGATAAAACATGTAACTCAAGGAATATAATTGAGTAACGAAAATCCATTATATTTTTGAGAGGGTATCAATCGATGAAAGATTAAGGAAGATAATGAATGGAAGTGAATGATATAGTACATGAAATAATTTAAGTTATAACTAGTCAATAGGGAATCATTTACACCATATAAAAGGTAAAAATAGTGCACAATTTCAAAGATCTCTTATGGAATTAAAAATAGCGACAAATAACCATTACAGACTGAGTAGAATAAAAAACTATGGAAACAAAGAGAGATATTTAAATTGAAATTAAAATAAAATGTATGAAATTTATTAAATCACATAATATCTCAAATTTTTAGTATATATAACCCATAAATTAAATTTGGTGTATAATACCAAACTTGTCATAAAGAGAGGAATTTGAGATGAAAACCCTTACCTATGTCCTGATTTGTTATGAACTCACACTAAAAATCCTGAATGGATAAATTATGTTTTTTAAATAAATATTCAAAAAAATTATTCATAACTATAGCCATTTATACTCTTCATTTATAATCATTCTCTCTCTCTCTCTATATATATTAGTTAGTTCTTACTTATTTTCAAAACCAGGTGTAAGTAATATTTATCATTATGAAATTTCTTTGTAAAAGAGGCGTTGGTGTCTATTATTATTCAAAATTATATCAATATTATATCACATAATGTACTATAATATATTTTTTGTGATATATTATAAATCCATAATTTCATTTCATAGTGGTTTTGGATATGATCTATGAGGATGAACTTGGTGATAGGCATGTTTATGTGATTCTTAATGAACGGAGGTTAATTTATCAATTAATGATTTAAATGTTTATATAACCATACCAGAAACAAAAAAAATATTTACATATTTTTATCTCATTATAACAGTAAATATTTTCTCATAGTCATCCATGATATAAATTCATTGTATTATTCAAGTTGGTGTTTAAACAAACCCAAACATGAAAATACCATAATTAATGGATTAGTATGAAGTTATTTATTTGTAATATCATTATAATAGAATAATAATGATATTATATGTTGTTTATTAGTGTAATATATCTTAATTTAAAATAATTATAATAAAACAATAAATTATATGAATTTATTTCACAGTATGAAGAAATATTTTTTTACTCCTGGAACACTGTTTTGGATGGTTGAGTTTACCAGAATTGTTTATTAATCATATTGTTAACAGGTTATCCAATTTGTCTTTACAAAACCTTAATAATTTCATAATAATCATATTTTTTCATTAAACCCTTTCTCATGACCAGCCATGTAAGGTAGTGATGAAAAGAAAAACAGAAATCAATTGTTCAATGGAGGTGGTAGTCCACATATATGCATGGATGGTGATTTAATTTTTCATAGGATGGGGAAAATGAATAATGAAATTGATCAATAAATAATATAAAATATGGCATAGATATCATAAATAAATATTAAATTCCCAATTAAGACCATACTTGTAAGTTGACAAAGGAAAATAAAACACGTTGTGTCATGGAGGTAGTAGTCTTTACAAGGAATGAATGGTAGTTTTTTTTCTTAATAGAAATTAGAAAGGTGGTTATTGATTTTACAATTATTATAATAACATAATAGTATACTAATGGTAATTATACTGTCATTTTAAGATAGTGAAATGAAATTCAAGAAATAATAAGCACATATAAAAATATAGATGTGAAACAATGGATTAGAAATTTATACCTCTCTTCTTGGATTATCTACATTGTAAATGGTTTAATCATTTTAGGGATGTGTAGGACCCTAGAAGTGGTCCCTACCATCATAATATTGTCCAATCATGGGTTCCTTCTACATATTTTTACTTCCTTTTTTACTTTATCATGGAATAACACTCATATGATACTCACCCATTGCTGAAAAAACCTTGTGATGGAGAGGGGGACTCATGGTAATTATATAACATTATAAAACCTCTCTATTCAAAAATGTTGGATTGGGTAACATGTGTTATGGTTTTAAACCCAATGCTCATACCGTGACACACATATGCTAAGAATTCGTGTTATTAAAACTGTATCATGACCACCAATAAAATGAGTTACATTTAATCCAGCTCCACATTACCCCACTTAACACTTTCCCTAGGTACAAAGGATTTCACCATATCTAACACTATATTAGGTCCCCATTAGTATTTCGTACCTTAAAAAATTTTTCCGCTCTTGGATTCTTCCAAACTGGTTTTTCTTTACAAGGGGTTTCTAATCGAATCACACTAATATAAGACTCACATATTGATGGAAAATGCCTTGTTATGGGAGGAGTCATGGGACTTTTATACCGAACCAAAACCCCTACACACCCCATTTATTCTTTCCTTTGGATGTATGATCAAATGCTCTTCCTCTTGGATGGCTTGAAAACTTGGTCATGTGTCATAGTGGATCTATATAATCCACTCCCAAATGATTTTCTTCTCAAAACTAGTGATACAATCTCCCAGTGGGAAGGTTTTATTTATTTATCACATTTCTGGTTCTGAAAGAACTATCACATCCAATTTCACGTCTCTATAGCCTATACAAAGGTTTGAACTACTGTTAAAGTCTCACATTGTTCTGATTTAACATTTCACGATGCGAATGCTATGTGAGTGAGAATCATTTCTAGTCAGTCATCATTTGCATCTCCATATTTTAAAGTTAGATCCAATCCTACCCTACCTATTGTGACCCTCCCTACCCTTTTTTCCCATGCTTGGTACAATGGGGTACTCTCCCCTTTTACCAACTTATGAAGTCTAGGGGAACCCATGTTTAGACCCGGTTCCCTTTTGACTTAAGCTAATGCCCAAGATAGAAGCAGACATGGGGTATAACAACAATGATATTTATTTCACATTAATACATGATTTAATAAATAAGGTTACCATTAATAAAACCTAGAATATCAAGAAGTATAGTGTATTTGAGAATTAGGTACATTACATAACAATTTAAAAGTATAAAAACATCTTCTTTATAGAAAAAATACTTAACATTCTCACACATAAAACTTCATGGGACAACATCGAGACATACATAAGAAAGGGGAGAGATATAAATTACAATATGAGAATAAACTTGGTGTTGGAGTTGGTGGCCTAGAACAAACTACTTTGTACTTTATTCATTAATAAAAGCATTATCACATCTTGATTGTTCTTATGTGTGACAATGCATGTGATAATGTCCTAAGGATAGCTGTTGCATTAAAGGGTCATAGAGGATCCCTGCTATGGTGAGAACCCAGAAGTGTTGTAACACTGTTATTGAATATATGTTCTATGGTTGGATGATATTATTTAAGGGACACAAATAATACAAGCCATTAGGGGTGAGGACTCATAATACTTTGAGGCATCATCTCATGGTGTGACCCCTTGGTAATATCCAAGAGGATATTATGAGAACGAGACCCGCCAGTAGGAAATCCACATTTCATAGTGTCATTGGATGTTCCTATATGTGGAAATGTGTATGGATCCATAGAATTTAAGATTATTATTATTGGGTATTACAACTCACGCACTTATATGTATTGACGAAAACTGTGACGACACACTATTCGCAGCGAGGTAGGATACATTGGGTGCGTCACGAGTAATACTGCATTAATAGATAATGCGAGAAAGGATTTGTCCCTTTTGTTCCATAACAGAAATAGATATCGCATGCCCTTTGATGGAATTGATACAGACTAAATAAATCCTTATCCATGGTAAGGTATGGGCGAGTTCGATTATGGAAAGTCAAAGAAATAATAATCAAGCACGTGGGTTGATGACACTAGCATGCAACCCGCCTGATTCGAGATATCGTGACAAAGGGATTATATTACACGGTAAGCATTCGTATGAGGTGACACATCATTTCAGCGTTAACTTCTTTCTCTATGGGTGCCTTGGTGAGTTGCTAGATGCTAACCATGGAATTTAGGCAGGCTCCGCCTAATGCCACTGAGAAAGAGGCCTAGAGGGTCATACACTAAGTGTGTCCATGTATCTCAGTTAAATATTAATTTAACAAGTTAAATAAAGATTATTCCCAACTGTGGTTTAATAATTATTTAACGATTTCTAATCGAATTTATTTTGACACTAGTTATTCGAGAGAATATATTGTGGACAAAATAATAATTATTAGTGAGTAATGCAGTTATATTTATTTGAGAACTAAATAGACATTACTCAAGGTTTAATAATTGTGGTGGAGGAAATAAAGGAAAGTGGAAAATAAAATTACTTCCATGTATATTAAATATATATGTCGTGTAGTTTTATGGAAAACGAGTACACGCTGTGTATTAATTATTACACACCGTGTAGTTTTTCCAGTCAGGATTTTGAGGATATAATATTGTTTTATTAAATGATATTTATTATAATCAGTGTGGGCGCATGTCAAGGAATTAATAATTCGACATGGGGGTTTTCAATAAGAGTTAATGAAATAAATAAAATGCATAACGTATTTATTTATTGTCATAACTATATAACTTCAAACCCGATTATAAATATCCTCACAACCCCAAAAATTTTCCATAAGAGAATCTTTGTGCACAACAACTCTGGAGAATTCTTTCAAGGCCAAAAGAACTCCTTCCTCCAAGAACGCTCTCAAGACCGAGAGACCAAGGCGATCAAAGGCGGACATCTTAAGTGAAGGTTCTTCCATCATGACACCCATAGACCCCTTCGGCGACGTCCGGAGATATGTGGCACACGTGTGGATCACCGCTAGAGGAATCCTACACTTGGATTCTACGATGCAATGACGGATCACAAGATCATGAACAAAGACATCAACGAAGAAATAATTCCACCAAGGTAATTCTTGTGAATTAATTAAATTAATTATAAACAATATATGATGATCCTATCTCTATGGTTCTAAGATTCCCTCTTAATTTTTTCATTCCTCATTCTATTCTGAAGATTCAGCGTTTTACATCATGACGGATCTCAGATTGAACGTTGTTTAACGTTAAAATTAATGTTGGGCAAACAACACCAACACACTTCTGTTGTGCCCGGAACCTACAAGTAGTATCAGAGGGGTCATATCGTTGATTATAATTATTTAGTTTTTCATTGATGTTTTACGCATTTAATAATTTATTTGTTTCAATTAAAGTTTAATTATTCTGGAAATATGAATCTCGAGATCTGTTCCTCCTCCATCATTTCTCGTTCACCTCACAGAAATGATTTTTTCTTTTAATTTTGATTAATGTAAAATAGAGGAACTCATCCAGTGGAGCTAAAAATTTATGGCCACACAACACCAGAATACACGACGTGTATTCAGAAGTACACACCGTGTAGTCTAGATTCATACATCAGACTGATCCGCCAAATCAGGTCGTGTATTGGATCCTATCTAAGTCATTAATGACACCGTGTGTTGACCAGGAACAGGTGGCACACGGTTTCTAGATTACACATCGTGTGGTCCAATGAAAACGACATGTAGTCCCTTCAGGTTAGGGTTGGACGGTGTACCCCGTACACGGCTTGCCTGGCTAGAAACCGTGTAACACAAAAACTACACGGCATGTGTCCCATTGAACACACAGTGTACTCTGAAAATTTTCGAAGTACATTAACACGCTATTTCCTCAGGCGTGTACTTTGGATGGATAGTGAACAGAAGTACACGCCATGTAGTCAGAACTACACGCCATGTACTCGTTCAAATTATGCAATGAATTGGAGTTCACCAGGTTGCCTCCATGGTACAAGTTACGTACAAGGATAATTTTAAATGAATTTATTTGTTTAAAAATCATGATGGATGAGAATCTCAAGGAAGTTCAAAAAAGGGTTTAAGATAAAATGATTGATTAATTAAAGATAATTAATTGATTCGAGCATGATTTATCTTAAACAAGAACGATTAAAGAATTGATTGCTAGTTTTATTTATGAGTAAATATCGTTGCATGTATGGATGATCATCGGCTAGACCGAGACCTTTTTATGTGAATGGTTTATTTTAATTAATTTATTTAAATTAAATTTGTTGGCCATCGAGTGATCTCCTCAGTAATATGTAGGGCCTGCGCGCCCAAGGATTCTTTTATATAAAACCCCCTTTTTACCCCTCACTTGTGTGTGAGATAAATGCATATGTAATGGATGGAGCTCCCAAGCTTGTGGAGGCAGCTTAAGTCTGGAGCCAAGGTAAAACCAATCCAAGGAGATACAAATGTGGACAGGTGGAAATCTATAAACATGAACCCGAAAGGTTCAAGGTGTTTCTCCCCTAGGTCTTGGGTTAGTTTATCAACCACTAGATAAACTAACTAATAGAAAAAACTCATGATCATACCATTTATTTTATTTCTATCAATTTCATGGTTTATTTATTGTGGGTGTGTTGTCACGATCACACAATTAATCAATTAAACAAGCATGCAAGATGGAACTAAAATAAAACCTGCTTATAAGTAAATATTATCTTAGACATGGTTAATCACTTAAGTATATCCTACTTAATATTAACAATCATGTAATCAAAGATAATAAAATGGAAATTTAAGTATAAGGATAAAATCCCTCAAAAGAAATATTAAGTCGGTATAGCCTTCCATAATCTTGGTTAGAATCAAACCATAGTTCAAAGTGCTTGGCCAACCCTAGTTAGGGTGCTTTCAATTATCGGGGAATTCTAATTCAAGGTTTTGGGTTGACTTATCTTAGTTCGAATCAATGGTTGACTGCCACAACAGGACTTGGTGTGGCCAAGAGGCAAAGGTTGAGGAAATCCAAAGTAAAAGGATTTCAGGATTGGGGAGCAAACTCTGCAGATCAAGGTACTGTGAGTTAAATGTAGTTGGCATTTGGAATGCCTACCTAAAAATCCTTCAAGTTGCGTGACCAACCCTAGTTGGGGTAATGTGAAGGGAAATATGGATCCTTTCCCCTAGAATATTCAGGAAACAAAATATTCCAATGTCAATGGTGAGGGCTATTGGATTTCTATAAAATAGTGGGAGACTAATAAGTATTAATTTATTTATTTGTCTCAGTTTTATAATAAAGTACTAAACCTTTTCTCATCTTAATTTTTAGAAAAGACAAGAAAATGACTTCAAACATATCATTGTGAACCATACTCAAGAAGGAAAACCTTCTCAATGGAACCAATTTCCAAGAGTGGCAGAGGCATTTACGCGTCATCCTTTACCATGAAAGCAAATTTTATGTGCTGGAAGAGCCTATTCCAGTTCCGCCTGGGAAAGAGGCTAGTGATGAGGAATTATCTCTCTATATGAAACACATGGATGATGCCACATATGTCTAGTGTTTCATGATATCAGCCATGTCCAATGATCTCTTGAAAAAACATGAAAACATGGACGTGTATAGCATGATGTATCACATTACGGATCTCTACCAAGAGATGGCGAGACAGGAGAGGTATGAGATCTCCAATTATTTGTTTACAACTAATCTTGGAGAGTATGCACCAAATGGGCCTCATGTAGTCAAGATTATTGGCTACATTGAACACTTGTACATCTTAGGGATTAAATTCCCGGATGATTTACATACAGATCTCATCCTATCATCACTGCCCAAGACCTTCTCTAGCTTCACTGTTAATTATAACATGAGTGGCAATGAGAAGAGTCCATCGGATCTTCTGAACTTGGTTATCCAGGTAGACAAGGACATGGGGCATGACAACCCCATAGTTCTTATGGTGAAGAAGAAAAGGAAGGAAAAGGAAAAGGGTCCAAAGACTTATAAATGGTTTGAAGCCCCCAAGAATCGTCCCTCTAAGAAGGGGAAGATCCAGAGGCAGGGCAAGGAATGGGAGGCGGTGTGTTTTTCATGTGGTAAGTAGGGCCACTGGAAGAGTAACTGCACCCAGAAGCATGGGGATGCTAAAGGTGCATTCGTTATCGAGTGTAAGCTTTTCATTTCTACACATTGGGTCTTAGATACAGCTTGTGGGGCTCACATCTGTATTCAAATGTAGAAATAAATTAGATTTTGAAAGATTTCCAAAGGAGAGGTGGATATTCGAGCTGCCAATGGCGCAAGGCTGGATGCATTGTCTATTAGAGATTACCACCTCTCATTGCCGACTGGAATGATTTTGGTTTTAAATAACTATTATTATGTGCCTAGTGTTACCAAGAACATAATTTCTATATCTTGTTTGGATATGGACAGATTTATTTTCATGTTTAGAAATAAGGGTTGTCACTTTTATAAGAACAATGTATGTTATGGTATGGCACATTTAAATAATGGTTTGTATGTATTAAATTACAAAAACCAAGTGTTGACAGTCGATAACGAAACAAACTCACATTACTCATACATCACCCAGTTTTGGCATCACCATCTCGGTCATGTGAACGAGAAGCGCTTGACAAAGCTCTTCCAAGATGGGTATTTAGACTCTACTGAGATAAAACCACTTGATAGATGTCACACTTGTTTACATGAAAAAATGACCAAGCCACCTTTTGGTGGAAAGGGTGAAAGGGCCATAGAGCTTCTAGGATTGGTACACACAGATGTGTGTGGACCATTTTTAGTAGAAGCTAGAGGTGGATATTCTTAATTCATTACTTTTACTAATGATTTTAGTAGATATGGCTATGTCTACTTAATGAGGTATAAGTCAGTGGCCTTAGATAAATTTAAGGAATTTAAAAATGAAGTAGAGAATCAGATTGGTAAGAAGATAAAGAAGGTTCGATCGGATCGAGGTGGAAAATATCTGAACCAAGAGTTCATCGATCTTCTACGGGAGTCTAGGATTCTATCTCAGCTCACTCCTCCTTATACACCATAGTGGAATGGTGTTAGTGAAAGGAGGAACCAAACCTTGTTAAACATGGTGAGGTCGATGATGATTCATATGGATCTTCCATTATCTTTTTGGGGATATGCATTACAAACTACAGCATACACATTAAATCGAGTACCAAATAAGGCAGCAAATGAAATTCCCTCCGAGCTATGGAATGGAAAGAAACCCATTTTTGTCGCACACACATGTATGTGTATACGAGGCATTTGTTAAGGCCTCCTCAGGCAACAAACTAGCACCCCAGGTCACGAGGTGTATCTTTATAGGACATCCCAAGGAAACGAAAGGATATTACTTATATAACCCTTCAGACAAGAATGTGATTGTCGCCAGAGAAGAAATATTTCTTGAGAGGGTGAACATCCTTAATAAGGATAGTGGGAGCAAGATTGACTTTAACGAAGTTGATGCTCAAGATACACAGGAGTTGGTATAGGAACAAATTCCACAGGTCCCCGTAGAAGAGGTTCCAGAAACACAAGTACTACGTAGGAGCTCAAGAGAAGTTAGGGAACTAGAGATATTTGGTTTCCTAGTCACCGAGGATGGTGAATCATTATTGGTGGACAATGATGAACCTTTATCCTACAAGGAAGCAGTATAAAGCTCAGAAGCTGCAAGATGACTAGAAGCTATGAATTCTGAGATGGATTCCATGTATCAGAACCAAGTCTAGGTTCTGGTCGATGAGCCAGTTGATGTATAGCCTGTTGGATGCAAATGGGTATTCAAGAGAAAGCTGGACATGGAAGGTCAAGTTATCACCTATAAAGCAAGGCTAGTGGCTAAAGGGTTCATACAGCGTCAAGGAATAGAATATGATGAATCCTTCTTTCCATTTTCCATGTTTAAATCCATAAGAATCATACTTGCCATAGTAGCTTACCATGACTATGAGGTTTGGAAGATAGATGTCAAAACAACATTCATTAATGGGAACCTTCAGGAAGATGTCTATATGACACAACCAGAAGGGTTTGTGACACTAGGTGAAGCTAAATGGGGTTTGTAAGTTGTAGAAATCCATTTATGGATTATATCAAGCATCAAGGTCACAGAAAATTAGATTTGATGAAGCCATAAAGGTGGGTTCATTAAGAACGAATGTGATCCATGTGTTTATAAGCGGTTTAATGGGGATGCGATAGTTATCCTAGTAGTATATGTTGATGACATATTTCTTATTGGAAATGATGTACCAGTCTTACAGTCAGTTAAGGACTGGTCGAATAAGTGTTTCTCCATGAAGGACTTGGGTGAAGCAGCCTACATTCTAGGGATCAAGATCATTCGTGATAGATCCAAGAGGCTTCTTGGACTAAGTCAGGGTACAAACATTGACCAGATACTAAATAGATTTAGTATGGAACAATCCAAGAGGGGATTAGTTCCAGTGTCACATGGCCTACATCTTTCTAAGAAAATGTGTCCTCAGAAACAACAAGAGAAAGATAGAATGATTAAGATCCCATACGCTTCAGATATAGGATCCATCATGTATACCATGTTATGTACTAGGCTTGATGTTGACTATGCACTGAGCATGGTAGAAAGATATCAAGAAGATACAGGAGAACAGTATTGGGCTGCTGTTAAGACTATCCTTAAGTATCTAAGAAGAACTAAGGATATGTTCCTGGTGTATGGAGGATACGATGAGATTGTCATCAGAGGGTATGCTGATGCTGGTTTTCAGAAATACCAGAATGATCTGAAGTCCCAATCTGGATATGTTTTCTATCCCAATGGAGGAGCTGTGAGCTGGAAGAGTTCAAATCATCTAGTTGTCACCAATTCTACAACGGAGTCTGAATATATAGCGGCTTCTGATGCAGCCGAGGAAGCCGTCTGGATTCAAAACTTTTTCAAGGAGCTTGATGTGGTGCCTAGCAGTATAGATTCAATTACATTGTATTGTGATAATACTGCAGTGGTGGCTCTTGCGAAAGAACCAAGGTAACATCAACGAACAAATAATATACTCCGAAAGTATCACCTCTTGAGAGATTTCTATCAAAGGGGTGAAGTTGAAGTGAGCAGAGTGTCCACGGAAGAGAATGTGGCAGACCCCATGACTAAAGGCCTATCTCAGCAGAAGCATAAATATCATGTGAGAGCTAGCAGGTTAAAGGATGTTAGTAGTTGGCTCTAGTACAAGTGGGTGTCTATTGGAGTTGGTGGCCTAGAAATAACTACTTTGTACTTTATTCATTAATAAAATCCTTATCACATCTTGATTGTTCTTCTGCATGGTAATGCATGTGATAATGTCCTAAGGATAGCTGTTGCATTAAAGGGTCATAGCGGATCCCTACAATGATGAGAACCTGGAAGTGCCATAACACTGTTCTTGAATATATGTTCTATGGACAAATGATATTATTTTAGGGACAAAAATAATATATGCCCTTAGGGGTGAGGACTCATAAAAATTTGAGGCATTATCTCATGGTGTGCACCCTTGGTAATATCCAGGAGGATATTATGAGAACGAGACCCGCCAGTAGAAAATCCACATTTCATAGTGTCATTGGATGTTCCTATCTGCGGAAGTGTGTATTGATCCTTAGAATTTAAGATTATTATTAATGGGTATTACAACTCGCACACTTAGTTGTATTGACGAAAACTGTGACGACACACTGTTCGCAGCGAGGTGGGATACGTTGGGTGCGTCACGAGTAATATTGCATTAATAGATAATGCGAGAAAGGATTTTTCCCTTCTGTTCCATAATGGAAGTAGATATATCAGGCCCTTTGATGTAATTGATATAGCCTAAATAAATCCATGGCCATGAAAAGGTATGGGCCAGTTCGATTCCCAAATGTCGAAGAAAGAATAATCTAGCATGTGGGTTGATGACACTAGCATGCAACCCGCTTGATTCAAGATATCGTGACAAAGGGATTATATTACACGGTAAGCATTCGTATGAGGTGACACATCATTGCAGCGTTAACTTATTTCTGTATGGGTGCCCTAGTGTGTTGCTAGATGCTAACCTTGGACTTTAGGCAGGCTTTGCCTAATGCCACTGAGAAAGAGGCCTAGAGGGTCACACACTAAGTGTGTCCATGTAACTCATTTAAATATTAATTTAACAAGTTAAATAAATATTATTCCTGACTTTGGTTTAATAATTATTTAAGGATGTCTGATCCCATTTATTTTGACACTAGTTATTTGAGAGAATATATTGTGGACGAAATAATATTTATTAGAGAGTGATGTAGTTATATTTATTTAAGAAATAAATAGCCATTACTCAAGGTCTAATAAATGTGGTGGAGGAAATAAAGGAAAGTGGAAAATAAAAGTACACGATGTTTATTTTAAATATACACTCCGTGTAGTTTTATGGAAAATGAGTACACGTCGTGTATTAATAATTACACACCATGTAGTTTTTCCAGTTAGGATTTTGAGGATATAATATTGTTTTATTAAATGATATTTATTATAATCAGCATGGGAGAGTGTCAAGGAATTAATAATTCGACATGGGGGTTTTTAATAAGAGTTAATGAAATAAATAAAACACGTAACACATTTATTTATTGTCATAAGTCTATAACCTCAAACCCAATTATAAATATCCTCACAACCCCAAAACTTTTCCACAAGAGAATCGTTGTGCACAACAACTCTGGATAATTATTTCAAATCTGAAATAACTCCTTCCTCCAAGAACGCTCTCAAGACCGAGAGACCAAGGTGATCGAAGGCGAACATCACAAGCGAAGGTTCTTCTGCGCTAGCACCCGAAGATCCCTTCGGCGAAGTCCAGAGATATGTGGTGTACATGTTGATCACCGCTAGAGGAATCTTACACTTGGATTCTATGATGCAACGACGGATAACAAGATTTTGACCAGAGACATCAACGAAGAAATAATTCCACCAAGGTAATTCTTGTGAATTAATTAAATTAATTATAACCAACATATAATGATCCCATCTCTATGGTTCCAGGATTCCCTCTTACATTTTTCATTCCTCATTCTATTTCCAAGATTCGGTGTTTTACATCGTGATGGATCTTGGATTGAACGTTGTTTAACGTTAAAATTAAAGTTGGGAAAACAACACCAACGTGCTTCTACTACGCCCAAAAACTACACTTGGAATATGTTAATAAATTTTAGACAATAGTCATGTAAATGGGGTGAAAATGAATACTAATTCATGATATATAATGATAATCATAACATGGGAAATGTGGAAAAAAATTAAAACATTTCATCATAATCATAGGTCAAGGATTACTACCAAGAAATCAAGATTGAAAAGTCCCATAAAGGAATAAGGTTTACTCCCGACACCAACATGACATCTCATGAGACTAAAAATTACCCAATGCATTAGAGCACTATATAATTCCTAGCATACTTGTCTCTTTAATTTCATTCTCATGCTTAAGTGTACCACATAGATCATAAAAAATGTATTCATTCATCATAATATTTTATTCCAAGATAATGGAGTGTGGAATAAATAGATGTAGGTACCAATAGAAATAATTATATGTGTATAAAGGTGAAAACCCTTGAAATGAAATGGGTATGGTATTCACTACACAATTGTTTTGGAATGGAAAATCGTGGTGAAATTTCTATAGCAAAACAACATTACATAAAAATTCATAAAATTGGTTGATGAGAGTGAAAGGGGTCTCTAATAATTTGGAAAAAAAATGTAAAGTAATATTGAAATTTAAATATATATATCAACATAATTAATTTTAAAAATAAAGCTTAAGATAATAAGGAAACTTGAATAAAGAAAAGAAGGTGAGGATCTCTTACTTGAGTGTGTGACTCCAAATTATTTGGAGGATATTATAGAGAGATACGAGGCACCTTGGGAGGACTCTAGAGAGGGGAGAGAAGAAAAAAAACATGATACCAGGAGTTTTAGTTAGTATAAATGGGATATTGGGTGGGTTTATATAAGAAATTAGTGGGGATTTCTTTATTATTTCATAAACATAGGTTTTGGACTCTATATAATAAAATAACCAAAAAGACAAACCCTTAAATGTTTTTTCCATGTTATATGAAAAATGAGAATGTATTTGAATATTTTATAAGTCCAAGGGCTGGAATTAATAAAATAATACCCTTTCTTATGTGGAAGCGAGTCATACTATTAATGAAATGATTTTAAAACCTTAAAATATATTAATGGTTTTGGAGGATTCATAAATGATTTATGAAATTAATCTAATAAACTTAAAATCTCATTATTTTAAATATAAAAAATAAATTTTGTCAGGTATACCTATTATAGTATTTATTTCATCACTTTTGGGACATCATGATGCCATAATACACAATGTATATTTTTATAGTATTTAATTTTTAAACGAAAATTAGACTGGCTCAAAAAACTATGAAATATTAATCTTCTGATAATTTCAACATTATGATTCAAAAAATAATATTAATTGTTTAAATATCATTCTCTAAATATCTGAATATTTACTTTTAAAATAAAATCATCATTTATTAAGAAATGTTGGGTTTTTTTGACAATAACAGTTTTTTAACCCTTATAAAAATTACATTTGACTTCATAAAAATTATATGATAATTTATATTTAATAAAAATTATTTAATAACAATATTTTTTTAAATATATTATTTATTTTAAAAATCCCCCAATTCATCAAAAATAAATCCATTAATTTAATTTCAATATTACCCAAAATTATTGCTTGTGTTCCATTGTATCAAAATAAATGTCATTTATAAAGAAATAAAAATAGGTTGAGAATATATTAGTTATTATTAAAAAAATAATTTACATAATCATATTGATATTTTCATGATACATATCCCTTTAATAAAGTAGAAAATTTCCTTAGAGTATGGTGTGCAGCTATGAGATTTCCATGGGGTGGTTTAGTGAATATGGTTTGGTCCGTGATCTATATAAGCTTGAACTTCTTCCATAAATGGCTTCAATCATGATTAAGTTGTCAGATCTCATCTTGGTATTGGTCAAGGAAAAATCCCAGAGATTCTGTCTCCCATATAAGCTCTGATAAATGGGCTTGATTGGGTATGATCCTACTGGTTGAGGCCATCAGTTCCTTTGTTTGTGTCAATTGGATTTGTTACAACCCTATATTGATACTAATCACGTGATCACTATTTTTTCAATTGTAAATATTTTTAAAGGACCTTCAAATATGATAGGAAATAATAAAACCAAATAAGTTCATGCATTTTCTATAACTATATTACATAATAAGACATTTAATCAAAACCTAAGGGGAATTTTATTTATATGAATTCAGGTCGTTACAATCTTCCCCCACTTAAGAAATTTCACCCTCATAATTTTTATTTCCTACACTAAAATAGATGAGGGTAACTCTATTTCATCACCTCCTTTGTTTACCACTTAACTTATGAAAACTTTTGTTTTATCAATAACACATTGACCAGATGAATTGTCTTATTTTGTAGAACTCTGTCTCGATGATCTAAGATATTCAATGGATTACCTTCATAGGATTAATAATTCTAAAATGGTACCACCTCAAAATTGAGTACATGTGATGGGATTGGTATGTAATTTCTCAAAATTGATACATGTAATACATCATGTACTTGATATAGGTTTGGTTGGAGTGCTAGTCGGTATGCCACCACTCTGATGGGATTAAGGATCTCAGTGGGGTTGATGTTTCTTGTAAAAGGCTTTCCCTTCTTCCCAAATAATATTGCTTTCTTCCATGGTGATATGTGTAGGAATAATATGTCTCTAACATCAATATATAGGTATCATAAATTATTTTCATCATATATCTTTTGTCAACTATGAGAAAATTTGATGTGATACTGAATAGTATTAACCTTTTTCACCATTTTATTGACCATTTCAAGACCTATCTGTTTTCATTCACCAACTTCATCCCAACATGCACGTGTTCTACACCTATCCACTTAAAGGGCTTCATAAGGGGATATATTTTTTGCTTCAGTGGAAATTATTATTGTAATAGAACTTGATCAGAGTCATATATTGATCCCACCCTCCTATGAAGTCCATAGAACATGCTATGAACATGCCTTCTAGTTTCTGAATAGTACAATCATATTGGACATCTGTTTGAGGATGATAGTCCGTACTAAATTTCATATTAGTGTTTATAGAATTTTGGATTCTTTTAGATAACTTGGAGGTAAATCATAGATCTCAATCAGATTAGATCAATAGTGGTACTCCATGCAACCTCACCACTTCCCGGATGTATATCCTTGAAAGTAGATCAAGTGTGAAATCCTATTGAATCACAATAAAGTGCATACTCTATGTAAGATGATACACCACAATACATATGTAATTATTCTCTATTTATGTCTTTTGAAATCCAGTGACAAAGTCTATGGTGATGTTATCCCATTTTCATATAGGTATGGGTAATGGTTGCATCATCCCCTTGGATTTTTGGATTTCCACTTTCACTTAGAGACATACAAGACATCTTGATGTATACTCTATGATATCTATCTTCATATTGTCCCACCATTAGTGTTCTTAGAGATCTCAATATATCTTTGTACTTCCTGGGTGGATGGAGAAGGTTGAACTATGTGTATCATCCAAAAGATCCTTTTTTTAACTCAGTATTTGATGATACACATAGTCTTGACCCAAATATCATAACTACTTCTTCATTAACATTGATCAATGAGGATTTACCTTTTACTATAGTTTATACTTTCTTTAGAATTACCACATCATTTCTCTGAGCATCCTTTATCTTTTCCAGAAGATATGGTTGAGCAATACTTTCTAAAAGGACTTATGATATTCCTTCCTTTATGATTCCCATGTCCATCCTTTTCAAATTTAAGAAGATAAAATACGTCTCTGTTATCATCAATGATATAATTTCTAGATCCCTTCTACTTAGAGTGTCTTCCATATTATTCTCTTTACTAGGATGATATTGAATTGATATGTCATTGTGATTGATCAGCTCTTACCATCTTCGTTGGTGCATATTCAGTTATTTCTGTGTGAATATATACTTTAGGAATTTGTGACTCATATATATTTCACACATCTCCACAAAGAGATAATTCTGATTTTTTTTTTCAAATTTAAGACCCCTAAAATCAACTCCATATCATTTTTTGGGTAGTTCAATTCTTGAAAATTCACTTCCCTTGAATCATAGGCTATGACCTTTTCCTTAGACATTAATACAAAACCCAAGGCCTTCTTCAAAGCATCACTAAATACAAAAAATGTTCTCCACTTGTGGTTAGTGTAAGGTTAGGGGTAGTGATAAAACACCTTTTTAGTTCATTAAAGCTCTATTAACACTTATTATTCCTAGAAAAATTGACTCCCTTCTGAGTTAGCTTGGTTAGAAGGTTTGAAAAAACTAATAAATTTCTCACAAATAAACAATAATACCCAGCTAATCCAAGGAGACTACAAATACCAATTAAAATTTTTGGCCTCGACCATCCTCTAATTTCTTCTATCTTTGAAGGGTCCATAGATATCCCTTTTCTTTTGATGATATTACCCATGAATGAGACTTCCATCAAGAAAAACCCACTTTTTTCTATACTTGGAATAAATATTCTCCTTTCGTAAGGTATTTATAATAGTACTCAGATGCTTATCATTATCCTCCTTGGATTTGGAGAATATTATAATATCATCTATAGAGGTGACCAAAAATTCTTTTAGGTAATATCTAATGACTACATTCATCTAGTCCAAGATGATTTCTAGAGCATTAGTGAGTCTGAAAGGAATAACTTTGAAATCATAGTGCCCACACGTTGTATGAAATGTGGTCTTGTGGATATCCTAATTCTTCACTATAACTTGATAATATCCCGACCATATATAAACTTTTGGGAAGTATTGTGCTCCATGTAACTGATCAAACAAGTCATCAATCTAATATATGACATACCTATTCTTTAATGTGATCTTATTGAGATCACAATAATCAATGAAAAGGTTCATTGACCCATACTTCTTCTTGATGAAGAGGACTGGTGCATCCCAAGGTGAAACACTTTGGAATATGAAGCCTTTATTTAGATTCTCCAATAGTTGTTTCTTCATCACATAAATTTCTACAACATCCATTCTATAAAAAGTCTCAGATAATGGTAATTCCCCATGTATAAGTTTGATTTAAAATTCCACCTCTCAGCTTGGAGGGAGACTAAGTAATTCCTTGGGAAACACATTAGTGTATTCCCTCACAATATGCATCTCTTAAAGGATGATTATTTCCATTGAATAAATAATTTGGGCTTGATATGATTTATCTTAGGGAAATAACATCCCTACTTTTTGATGTTGGTTCTAAAGAATATTCATCCTCTTCCCTAAACTTGTACAAAATTGGGGGTCGATTCAGGATATGTAAAGTGATTTCCTTTATGTGGAAATTTATATTAGCTCTATATAGGGAATTCCATTCTATTCACAGAATTGAGTCAAATTCCACTAAAGGATGTATGACAATGTTCTATAGAATGTTCATCCCAAAAATTTGGATATGGGAGGAGTTATATACTTGGGAATTAATAATTTCCCCATTTTCAATTTTCATTGATAACTCTACTTACATTATTTATCATGGAGTTTTAATAGTTGTAATAAACTTTGATGATATGAAGGAATGTGTAGAAACAATGTAACGTCTTGGATCCGGGTGCCACACAACGGGTGCCCCGAACCCGGTTCACCACATGACCTCAAGTGAATTTCCCCAAATGCCAGAGGCTACCAACTTGTAGCGAGGGACCATGTCTAATAGTGGGGAAACTATGCCCTCATTTGTCATGGTGTAGCGCAGCGGAAAAGAATAAAACATATAGCAACATCGGAAGCAGTAAACCATACAAAACTGAAATAAACAACTGTAGTAGATGTACCAACCAGATATATAGATATCATGCAACATGTCTCCGGTTATAAGGAAAACTGCCAGAACAGGTTACAAGGCAGTACAATACAATACGGAGTACAAGTACAGAAAAGAAAAACAGAACAGCCTACAGCATCATGAGCCCATGCTCGATCCCAAGCTCTCCTACACCCCAGCAGCAATCAAGTACTTGTATAAGGAACCATTCCCTTATCCACACCTTCACAAACATAATCTATTTGGGCCTAAAAGCATGACCCAAACAGGGTGTGATAAATAAATTCCCAATAGGAACCCACCAAAGGCCTGTTCCCAACTGTGAGAAAGCATGCAACAACAGTGTGCAGTAGTAAATGCAATAAAGTAAGATGTACCGAAAGTAACTAACTTAATTAGATATATTTCCATTTTAATGTCCATTAATTCATTTAATTTAAAATATCACCACAATGAATATTCTAAGGAAAAAAGCCAATGTCCTCAGACACGTACAACTCCTACCCTCGGGTAAAGAGAAATCCAAACACAAGAATTTTACCACAGGCAGACGGATATTGCCCACAGGCATAACTAGTGTCGCCCACAGGCACAAAATCAACTGCCCACAGGCACGGAAGAAGTTGACCACGTGCTAGGTAGTACAATGCCCACAGGCTATTCACAATACTGCCCTCAGGATAAACAGGTAACCGGGCCATGCCCAACATATAAACATGCAATTCACATAAAATTACTCTCAAGGAAAATTAATGTATAATTTAAACATTGCATACCCTCGGGTATCCTGTCCAAATGGCTAAATAGAGGAACGCAACCCCGGGGTGGTCCTGGATCCAAGCACTGATCCCCAACAACATTTTAATACTACAATTAATTACATATACAATTATAGGTAGTTAAAATAGCCACGACCTCATCCACACGACACCGCAACATGGGTTCGTGACACCAAAATACACAAAACACACATCAGTTGGAAAAAATAAACACCAGGACACCTACCTTTAACTCCAACAAGTGCTATACATGATCCTTGATCCCAGAAACGCCCAAATATGACATATATCTGAGGTAAAAGATAAATAATTCAAACCCAAATAACTCCCATTAGGAGAAGAATTGGTAATAAGTACCCAACGATATGGAATCCCTTACCCATGCGGTTCCAAGGAGATCGTCCGAGTTGGTAACATATTCCCGGTTCACGATCAACAGATCTTCGAAGCTCCAGACTTCCTCTCCTGAGCTCTCCTCCCATTCTAAACCTTCCCTGTGAACATGGGAGGCTACTGACCATTTTAAATGAAAAAAAGTACATGGAGTGTACTTCCAAGTACACGACATGTACTTCCCATTTTTAAACTGTTCCTTTGGCGGCTTCCCGCCAGCGTGGCACTGTTCACCTGCTGACATGACTACAAGGTGTGTGCTGCCAGATAACTGGCCACCGCCTTACTATTCGCCTGTTGACTGACTACACAACGTGTAAAGGACCCCTACACAGCGTGTAGTAGGTTCCTACACCCTTCATCCCCGGCATGTCCACACGCCCCATGTACCCATCCCACATGGCCAAAAGTACACAATGTGTGGAAAAAGAACACAGTGTGTACTTTCCAAAATTCAGTATTTTCCCCATTTTTCATATTTTCTCAAAAACACTTAAGGAAAAGAGAAAATAAGAAACCCATACCTCAAAAATAAGAATTGGGTTCTTACAAACATCCCCCCTTAAAGCAATTTGTCCCTGAATTTCCCTTACAAGGGTGGCGAAGATGATGCCGTGAACAACTCCGGCCACTGAGCACGTACATCGGTCTCCTGCTCCCAGGTTTTATCCTATACTCATCCATGCTTCCATAACACCCGTACAAGAGGGACTGTCCAGCCTCGGAGAACCTTCGTGCTCTTGTCAATGATACGAATCAGATGCTCCTCAAAGGACGCATCCAACTCAAGCTCAACCTTCTCGGGTTGAAAGACGTGAGACAGGTCTGAATAATAACGGTGTAACTGAGATACATGGAAGACGTCGTGCATGGACCGGTACCTCTGAGGTAACTGCAACCGAATAAGCAACCAGCCCGACTCTCTCCAGAATCTCAAATCGCCCCACGTACCTCGGTGAAAGTTTACCCTATCTTCTGATCTGCTTGTGTCCCAGCCTCGGTGAAACACGTAAGAAAACCTGGTCCCTGACCACGAACTCCAAAGGTCATCTGCATCGATCAGCATAAGATTTATGATGATACTGTGCGGTAGCCATCCGCTTCTGAATCAACTGGACCTGCTCAGAAGTCTTCTGCACGGGATGTGGTCCTAGTAAAGCTGCCTCACCTGCCTTTAACTAGCACAAAGGTGATCGGAACGACCTACCATATAAAGCCTCGTAAGGTTCCATATCAATAGTTTCCTGAAAAATGTTATTGTAGGAAAACTCGACTAGGGGTATGTGATTCTCCCAAGATCCCCCAAAGTCTAGGACACATGCACGCAACATGTCCTCAAGCACCTGTATCGTACACTCTGACTGACCATCAGTCTGAGGGTGGTATGCTGTGCTCAGAAGCACCTGTGTACCAAGTGCCCTTTGAAAACTCTACTAGAAAGAAGATGTAAAACCGGTGTCCCTATCTGAAATGATAGAACAAGGAACCCCATGAAGATGTACGAATCTATCGGATATACAGCCTTTTGAGCTCGTCAACACCAAAGGTCTCCTTGATCAGAAAAAAGTGAGATACCTTCGTGAGTCTGTCCACAACAACCCACATGGCATCATTGCTTCAAGGTGACCTAGTCAAACCAGTCACGAAGTCCATCGTGACATCATATCATTTCCACTCCGGGATAGGAAACTGATGTAACAGTCCGGCTTGCCTCTGATGCTTCGCCTTCACCTGTTGACAGGTGGAACACCTCGTAACAAAACCAACTACATCACTCTTCATACCCGGCCACCAGTACTGACATCTCAAGTCACGATACATCTTGGTAACCCCAGGATGAACTGCCCAAGCTGAAGCATGAAAGTCCCACATCAGCTCCTCGTGTATATCCCCTGGTACCCACACTCATCCATGGAAACGAAGAACTTCATCATCACCTACCATCCAACCAGAAAGAGGGTCATCACTTTCCACTGACTCCCGTAGAACGAGGACTTATGAATCAGATAGTTGTCTCATAATCACTCTATCCAGGAGGGTAGAGGTCACAGTTAAAGATGAAAGATAGGTCTTCCCCTGACTGTCCTGCACCTCCAAATTCATCTCAGAGAAAAAATCCATAAGTTGCCACTCACCACCGGCCTCCTGCACAGCCTGTATCTGAGTCTTCCTACTCAGTGCATCATCTACTGCATTACCTTTACCAGGTGTGTAGTCAAGCTCAAAATCGAAGGATTGAAGGTATTCGACTCACCTTCGCTACCTCAGATGCAAGTCACGCTGAGTAAAGATATACTTGAGACTTTTGTGATCAGTAAAAACCACAAAACGTTCTACCATCAGATAATGTCTCCAACAACACAACGCATGAACAACTGCAACCAACTCGAGATCATGCGTCGAGTAATTCCTCTCATGTGGCCTCAACTGCCGAGACCTGTACACAACATTTCAATTGCCCTGCATCAACACTGCTCCCAGCCCAATCCCTGATGCATCATAGTAAACTGTATAACTCTTCCCCTACTCTGGGAGTATCAGGATCGGTGCTGATTTCAACCTTCCTTTCAGGTCCTGAAAGGCTGTCTCACAAGCTTCAGTCCAAACAAACTTCACACCCTTCTTAGTCAAATCCGTCAACGGTGCTACTAAGCAGGAGAAGTCCTGTATGAAGCGTCTGTAGTAACCAGCCAGCCCTAAGAAACTGCTTATCTCAAACACATTCTTAGGCTTCTCCCAGGTGACTACTGATCTCACATTCTCTGGGTCTACATAAACTCTTATCTCTGAGATGATATGACCCAGGAGGTGAATCTAGTCCATCCAAAAGTGGCACTTTGAGAGCTTAGCATATAGCCGATGCTCTCTCAGTGTACTCAATACGATCTCAAGATGGGTGGCATGGTCATATCGAGTGTGAGAGTACACCAAGATATCGTCCATGAATACTACCACAAAAGAGTCCAGATAAGGATGGAACACATGATTCATCAGAGCCATGAAAACTGCTGGCGTGTTTGTGAGTCCGAACGGTATAACCATATACTCATATAGACCATACCTGCTCCTAAAAGCCGTAAGAGGTATATCAGATGGTCTTATGCGCAGCTGATGATATCCTGATCTCAAGTCAATCTTCAAGAACAATCGTGCTCCACGAAGTTGATCAAAAATATCATCAATCCTTGGTAAGGGATATCGGTTCTTAACCGTCAACTAGTTTAGCTTATGATAATCCACACAGAGTTTGAGGGTACTGTCTACCTTCTTCGCAAAGTGAACCGGAGAACCCCATGGAGAAGTACTAGGTCAGATGAAACCCTTCACATGTAACTCCTCTAACTGCCTCTTGAGCTCCTGTAACTCAGGCATGGCCATCCTATAAGGAGGAATGGACACCAGTGCTGCTCTTGACACAAGCTCAATAGAGAAATCCACCTCTTGCTTTAGAGGTAGACATGAAAAGTCGTCCGGAAAGACGTCCCTGAAACGATCAACCACTGGAGGGAAATCCGTAAGAAAATTCCCCTGGTCATCAATATATAGACTCGCAATCCGGGTTGTGACTCCACCTCACCCACGATGCTCTGGTCCAGCTCGACTTGCCTGAACATCCCATTCACCCTTGTATAGAAACTCTCCACCCTCTAGTGACGTGAAACTCACCCTACGACGATAGTAGTCTCTGAAGGCTCGAAAGGGGACCGACCAGTCAAACCCGAGAATGAAATCATAGGTTTTCATCTCTAAGACATAGAGGTCCCAACGGAAGTGACACTCACCAACCTCAAGGGGGAAATCCTTTCACTGATGCACACCAGTCGTTCTAGTCCCCAACGGAGTGTCTAGCATCATGATATCAAAAGGAGTAGAAACATAGAGCCCAAGGCTCTCCACAACAGATACAGATATGAAACTATGTGTAACACTCGTATCGAAAAGCACTGAAGATAAAACAGAAGCTACTAGAATAGTACCTCTGACAGTAGAAGGTCCAAGATCCTACTCCTGCTGGGTCTGTTGCACTGCATATGCCTGCCCAGTGCCACGACCCTACAACATGGCCTGGCTACCCTGAGCTGTCCCACCATACAGCCTCTGAGATCCTGGTGTCTGGATACCACAGCCATGACCACCATCTCTGCCTACACGCCATGACGTATTTCAATTCCCCGACTGGTAAGAAGCTTCCGGTCCTTATCCTGCTCGCGGAGTCTGCACAGAACCCCTATCACTAGACATCGGTGGAAACACCCTGCAAAATCACTGCAGATGACCCATCCTGCCGCAAGCTCGACACTCCACTGGGTATCATTAACACTGTGGCCTCTGGTGCCCCTCTCTAGAACACTGGTTGCACATGACCAGGATACCTGAATCATTCTTCTGACTGGTACTGCCACCCTGAGAGAAGTCCATCTGTCTCTTCCTCTTGCCAGCAGAAATAGTACCAGCAACTGGTGCTGAACTGCCCTGGCCCACAACACTAGATTCTCGCAGGTTCCTCTCTATAATCAGTGCCTGGTTCACAATAGCATGTATAGTAGGAAACCTGAAAACATTCACCAGTGCTCGGATGTCATACTGAAGACCATCCTCAAAGCGTCTGGCTCTCAACGTCTCATCACCCACCAGCACTGGTGCAAAGCGATGAATCTCAGTAAAGCGAGCAGAATAGTCCATCACCGACATATCGCCCTGCTGTAGATTCATGAACTCTCGTGCTCTATCTGCCCTCAGCGTCTCCGGGAAGAAGAAGTCATAGAAGACTGCCTAAAAATCCTCCCACGCCATATCTCTGTGATGCTCTGACCAGTTGGTAACATCCCACCACCTCTAGGCAGAATCACACAGCATGTAAGTCGCGAGCTTGACCCTCCTCCCTGGAGGCATCTCAAGATTCTTGAAAATAGTCTTCATCGATCATAGCCAAGACTACGCAGCCTATGGTCCGCCATCCCCTGAAAACGTAGGCGGATGCTGCTGCTGAAAGATACGAGTCAGCTCGGCCATAGATGTGGTAGCCTACGGTGCTCCCTCAAAGGTCTGCATGAACCGCATGAATCCTTCAAAGAACTGTGCCTCCACGCTTGTGTCCGGTATAATAGATTGTGCCGGATCTGGCTCTGCTGGAGGATCCACTGGTAGCCCATGGCCCACCATTTCTGGAGTATACTCGTCGCCGCTCTCCTAGAAAACAATGCGCGGTCATCTTGGTGGCATGACACTACAAGGTCAAATGCACACCTTAGATTCAAGTTTATCAAGGCTGAAAGTGAAGGAACCACAAGGTAACAAGAGGAAGAAAGCATTTCAAGATTTGAAAAACAAGACTACATGGCGTGTACCTGACTTCCCTTCCCCTGAACGGGTCCTTCGACATGACTAAGACACACAACTCCCGTTTGAACAAAACTACACGGCATGTATATCATCTACGCAGTGTGTACGGTGTTATTTCCAACTGCCCGTGTCGCTTGTGACACGGCCGACTCCTCGGATTGACCCTACATGGCATGTAACACCCGCACACGATGCGTACACTACCCTGTTTTCTAGTCACATGACTAACTCCACATGGTCTGTCCTTGGACAAGACTACACGATGTGTCCCATAGGTACACGGTGTGTTCAAGGAGAGGTAACACCGACCCGTGTTGTTAGTTACACAGTCGAGTCCCTAGGTCACACTACACGACATGTCCATCATTGACATAGTGTGTTCAAGAAAAGAGTTCACCGAACCGTGTTGTTAGTTACACAACCGGACTTTGGGTCAACACTACATGGTGTGTTCACCCCAAGATCTTCCCTTCCCCATGTTGCCTCCAACATGGTCTGTGACACGGGAAGAGACTACACAGCGTGTACTCAGGGTACACAGCGTGTACTCAAAAAGTTCATTTTTATACCAAAACAGAAGAACACACATGGCATATGTAAAGTACTACACGACATGTATACTGGGTTTCCAGATTGTATGCCTCAGAAACTTATCCGGAACCCAGAAAACACTGAAAAACAACACCTAAGTGTAAAATTCCGATCCGTGAGGGCCCATACTCCCCACGAATCAAAGTTTGACATCTTATCTGTGTTATAACAAAATAAATAGTCAATGATCCACCAAATTTCAGTAAATGGGGGCCCATACTCCCCAAAAACCAAAGTTTGGCGTCCATTCTATAAACAGGCTCATACAAAATACCCTATCACATAGCAGGTATTTATCAAGAAGTTTTCACAACAGAATTCTTTTCTAGCACAACAAGTATCACAACAACATGAAATTTCTAATGCACCTACATGGAAAGGAACTATACATGGCATGTGATTTCTAGCATGTTCTTAAATGATGCATGAGATGGAATACCCTCATCTCATCGGGTTGCAACTAAATAAAACCCAAGGATAAAATATAAACAGCATAATCACAAGTGCATCACCCAACGGTGAAATCAAATCAACTGTAAAATTTCAAAATTAGAAAAATTGCAATACGAGGTAAATTGGATTTTCCCTGTACACGGGTTAGCTACGCCCGGGCACAACTTATTACCAACTACCGTTCTCGTCCTATCCTTGACTAAGGCTCCAAATAGTGAGTCAAAGAAAAAAACTCCCTTTGATACCACTTTGTAACATCCCAGATCTGGGTGCCACGTAAGAGGTGCCCCGAACCCGGTTCTCCACATGACCTTAATAGCATTTCACCAAACGCCAGAGGCTGCTGACTAGCAGCGAGGGCCCAGGTCTGATAGTGGGGAAACTATGCCCTCATTTGTCAAAGTGTAGTACAACGGAAAAGAATAAAACATATGGTAAAAACAGAATTAGTAAACCATACACAACTGAAATAAACAACTGTAGTAGATATACCAAAGAGATATATAGATATGATGCAACATGTCTCCAGTTCTAATAAAAACAGCCAGAACAGGTTACAAGTTAGTACAATACAATATAGAGTACAAGTATAGAAAAGCAAAACAGAACAGCCCATAGCATCACGAGCCTATGCTCTGTCCCGTGCTCTCCTACACCCCAGCAGCAATCAAGTACCTGTATAAGTACCCTTTCCCTTATCCACAACTGCAGAAACGTAATCTGTTTTGGCCGAAAAGCAGGTCCCAAACAGGGTGTGAGAAATAAATTCCCAGTAGGCACCCACCGAAGGCCCATGCCCAACTGTGTGAAAGAATGCAACAATAGTGTGCAGTAGTAAATTCAAAAAAGTAAGCAGTGCCAAATGTGACTAAATTAATTAGTTATTTTTCCATTTTAATATCCATTTATTCATTTAATTTAAAATATCACCATAGTGAATATTCTAAGGAAAATAGACAATGTCCTAAGACACGTACAACTCCTAAACTCAGGTAAAGAGAAATACAAACATATGAATTTGCCCACAGGCACACGGATATTTCCCACAGGCGTAAGTAGTGTCGCCCACAGGCATAGAATCAACTGCCCACAAGCACGGAAGAAGGTGCCCACAGGCTAGGTAGTACAATTCCCACAGGCTATTCACAACACTTCCCTCAGGATAAACAGGTATCTGGGCCATGCCCAACATATAAACATGCAATTCACATACAATTCCTCTCAAGGCCCAGTAATGCATAATTTAAAGATGGCATACCCTCGGGTATCCTAGCCCAATGTCTAAACAAAGGAATTCACCCCTGGGGTGGTCCCAGATCCAAGCACTGATCCCCTACAACATTTTAATACCACAATTAATTACCTATAACATTCTAGGTAGTTAAAATAACCACAAACTCAACCACACGACACCCCAACATGGGTTCGTGGCACCAAAATACACAAAACACACAACAGTTGGAAAAAATAAACACCAGGCCACCTACCTTTAACTCCAACGAGCGCTATACACGATCGTCGATCCGAGAAACCCCCAAATATGACGTATATATAAGGTAAAATATAAATCATTCAAACCAAAATAACTCCTGTTAGGAGAAGAATTGGTAATAAGTACCCAACAAGATGGAAGCCCTTACCCATGTGGTTCCAACAAGATCATCTGAGGCAGAAACGGATTCCCGGTTCACGATTGACGGATCTCCGAAGCTCCAGCCTTCCTCCCCTGAGCTCTCCTCCTGTTCTAAGCCTTCCCTGTGAACATGGGAGGATACTGCCCATTTTAAGCGGAAAAAACAAAGTACACGGTGTGTACTTACAAGTACACAGTGTGTACTTCCCATTTTTAAACTTTTCCTCTGGAGGCTTCCCGCCAGCGCGACATTGTTCACCTGCCGGCATGACTACACGACGTGTCTTCATAAGTACACGGTGTGTGCTACCGCACAGCTGGACACCACCTTAATATTCACCTGCCGACTGACTACACACCGTGTAAAGGACCCCTATACGGTGTGTAGTCGGTTCCTACACCCTTCATCCCTGGCATGGCCACATGCCCTGTGTACCCATCCCACACGGCCAAAAGTACACGGCGTGTGGGAAAAGTTCCCGGCATGTAATTTCCAAAATTCATGATTTTCCCCATTTTTCATATTTTCTCAAAAACACTTGAGGAAAAGAGAAAAGAAGAAACCCATACCTCAAAAATAAGAACCGGGTTCTTACAAACAGAATAAAAAAGTACATTCATATCTTTGAATGAATAAATAGCATACTTATCACCAGTCCATTTTTAGGATTCTCCTCAGTAGTTTTGATGAATAATTCTCTCCTTTACTACCTTAGTGGTTTTTGGTTATCTCCAAAAACCCTTGTCTTAGTGAATTTGTTTGAAATGTTCCCTGGTTCCTTTTATTTGTATAAATGAACAATGCACTAAGGATTGATTGCGGAATTCCTATCCTCTAATTCATTAGTGGGTTTATCCTATCAAAAATTTCTAACTAGGTTCCCTTCCTTCCCACACCTAAATCATTTCCTCACCCTTTTGGAAATTTCCAGGGTGATTCTTTCCACACCTTTAAAAAGCGATATGTTGAAATATCTTGGCACCATTACATTTCTCAATCAAACTAACAAAACTAAACTCCACTTTATTATTATTACCCCTATGATACCCTTGAAATTATTTGATCTCTATTTTGACTTTGAGAGCACATAATACAATTTCTTCATAGCTATAAAAGTCACATATCGCCATGGTTTTTTGTAGACTTGGTTTTATCCCTCAAAATAATTAGTCAAACTTGTATTTGAGGGAAACAAAAAATCTAAATGCGTATCATACAAGTGTTGTGAAGTTTTACTCATATGAATATATAAATTCATTATCTTTCTTTCTTGAGGGAAATGAAATACCCTTCTATTTTAAGTCATATAGTGAAAGGAAAATATTTACCAAAAAGTATTTTTCAGAATTCCTTCCACCCCATCACTTTGATATCTTCCTTAGGCTTCATATTTTAGATTAATTTCCACCACTAATTGGATTCTCCCTTCATATGATAAATAGATAGTATAACCTTCTCTTTATCAAAACATTGAAGGATTGAAAATATATTCTTAATGGAGTTGATCCATTGTTCTAGGATTAAGGGATTGGATGATCCATTGAATGTTAGAGGCCTTTTTTCACATAAATATCTCAATTACAGATTATTATTTCTTAGGGGGATTTGAAAAATCTTATTGATATGGGTTTCTATCCACAACCTGAGTTACTTGAGAGAGTATCATCATAAATTTTGTGATTCATTCTCCCATTGTGTAGGGAATCTCATTGGAGGAAATGACTATATTTCCCATAACATTGATTGTTTACCCAATTAATCCTATTCCCAGCCATTTAATAGAATAAAAGGAAAATTTAGTATGAATTTTTTTACACTATTGAACACATAAAAAATAATCTAAAGACATTAAAAGGACAACTTATAACTAAAATTTATTTCCTTATCTTGTGAATTTATAGTCTTAAATCTATGTTATCCATGATATATTTCCTAACATATATTATTATGGTCATTTTTTGTCTCCTCAATAATGGATCAAAATGATCTTATGAATTTACCAAATCATATAATCTTTGAGTGTCAAACCAGGTGCGGATTCACGCTCATTTTCAAATACTAGGTTTTGTTGAGTCAGGCCCGACACACATTGTTAGAGTTGTTACCCTAGGTACATCTGTGCCGAAACCATGTCCACTTTTAGTATATTGAAAGATATTTATTTTATTTATAAACCACTTACTCTATTCTTACCAAAATTTAGGGATTTTTTCTCATACATAGTCTTATACCTAAAGCTTTTTCTAGAGTTTTCTAATCCTAATCCAAAAAATAACTAAACTTTTCTTTTAATACCTATTATGACAACCCTTCTCTTTATTACACATTAATACATGATTTTTTACCTAAGGTTAAACTTTATAAAAACCAGAATATTGATAATTATTGTGTATTTTGGAATTAAGTATATTATTTAGCAATTTAAAATAGGAAAAACATCTACTTTATTGAAAAATTTCTTAACATGCTCGCACTAAAAACTACATGGGATAACCTCATGACATACATAAGAAAAGGAGCAGATATAAATCCTAACATGGGAACAAACATAGAATATGATAATACATGTTTGGTAATAAGAATATCAATTGGGAAAAAGGAACATTAATAACAAGGCATGATATATCATGATAATCATAACATGGGAAATGTGGAAACAACTTTAAACACTACATTATAAACATAGGTCAAGGATAACTTCCAAGACATCATGATAGAAAAATTAAAATAAAGGAATTGGGTTTAATATATATCCCAATATGATGTATCTTGAAACTAAACATTACCCAATTCATTGTAGAACTATATAATTCTAAGTGCACCCATCACTTTCATTTCATTCTCATGCTTAAGTGTGCCACATAAATCATACAACATGGATTCATTCATAATAATATTTTTTTCCGTGATCAAAGAGTGTAGAATAAATACATGTAAGTAATAAAATTAAATAAGTGTAAGTGTATAATAGTTAAAATCCTTGAAACTTGCATAAAATCATTTTTAAGTATATTGTATTCACTGTACAATTATTTTGGCATAGAAAATCATGGTGATTTTTTTTGCAACATAACGACATCACTTTAAAATTCATAAAATAAGTTGATTTGAGTTAAAGGGGGATCTCATAATTTGGAAATAAAATTGTTATTAATAGGGATATGGTAATATAGATCCAAACATAATTAATTATAAATATAAGGCATAATATAATAAAGAAACATGAATAAAGAAGAGATGGCGAGGATCCCTTACTCGGGTGTGTGACTCCATATGCTTGAGAGAAGTTTCTCGAGAGATTAAGGGCACCTTGGGAGGACAATAGAGAGTTTGTTCTAGATTAATGACGTTATAAAATGATTTTTAGTGAAGACAAATGGTATCTTGGGTTGTTTTATATAGGAAATGAGTGGGGATTTCATTATTATTTCCCAAACATAGGTTTTGGACTCTATATAATAAAAATACTAAAACCACAAACCATAATATGGTTTTTACCATGATTTATTCCGAATGGTATTGGTTTTAATTATTTTATAAGGACAGTGGAAGATCTTAATAAAATAATACCCTTTCTTAAGTGGAAGTTAATCACACACTTAAATAAATGATTTTAAATCCTGAAAATATATTAATGGTTTTGGAGGATTCATAAAGGATTTATAATATTAATAAAATAATCTCAAAATATCATTATTTTAAAGATAAATCATATATTTTTTTAGGATTACTCTTATAGTATTTTCTACATTACTTTTGGGTCATTATGATGTCATAATACACAAAGTATATTTATAAGATATTTAATTTTTACCTGAAATTTTGACTATCTCAGAAATTTATGAAAAATTCACCATTGAATAATTTTAACATTAAAATTCCAAAAATAATATTCATTTTATCTAAATAATCTTAAAAATATGTGAATTTTCATTTTTAAAATAAAATCTACATTTATTAAGAAATTTTTGGTTTTTTTGACAATAACAATTTTTGAACCCTTATAAAAATTTCATTTTACTTCATAAAAATTATATGATCATTTGAATTTAGTAAAAATTATTCAATAATAATATTTTATTAAAATAATATTTATTTCAAATATCAACTAATCCATCAAAATAAACTCCTTAATTGAATTTGAATAATACACAAAAATTTTGTTTGTGTTTTATTGTATCAGAATAAAAATAATTTATAAAGTAATAATAATTGGATGAAAATATATTAAATATTCTATAAAAAGTAATTAAAATAATCATATTTCTAGGGTCTTGATACATATACCATCGTCATCATCATGTAATTTTTTATTAAAGGAAAAGAGGACAAAAACACACAAAAGAACACCAAAGCACCCCCACCCCTTGCCCCAATTGTCGAAAGCTACGAAGGCTTGAAATAATGGAGACCGAGAGTATCCCATTTGATCAAATTTACCCCATCGAGTTTCAAGATATCCATAGTATGAAAGAATATTCCCTATAAGCCTGTGATATCCTATGCATCCAGGTGATCAACAACCTTGTTTCCCTCCGTCCAAGTGTGAACCACTTTAGTGTTTCTTCCAATTATACATCAACATTTCCTGATGTCATAGGTGATCGACCTGGGAGATGCACCCTAATAATGTAGGGAATTTTGCACCAATATTGAATCTTTTTCTGCTTCAGTGATGACCAAATAATTTTGAGCGCATAAGATGAGACCAAAAAGCATCGTGAGGGCCTCATCTTGTAGAGAGGAACCTTGAACCAACCTTACTATAAAAGCCATGAAAACTGACCAACTCTATTCACGCACCCCCCCCCACCATGAATAATACAAAGAGCATGCGACCCATCTGTATTGAGTTTTAACCCTATATCTGAAGGGTTCTAGTGGACCCATTTTCCCTTTGTCCCACTGACTAGGGGCACCTCCTATGCCCTTGCTTGAAACCTGATAAAAGATGTGGCTTCAATCCAATTGAGGAAAACCCTATACAAATCACTTAAAAGGGTTTCTTACAAAAAATTATGTTGCATGACTATGATATTTTCACGGGGTGGTTTAATAATCATGGTTTGGGCTGTGATATTCATGATCTTGAACTTCTCATGTAACTGGTTTTCCTCATGATTATGTTGTCAGATCTCATCTTGAGCTTGGACAAAGAAAAATCCATGTTATGATATATCTCTCAGAATATCTGATAAATTCACTTCATATGGTATGATCCTACTGATTGAGGCCATCACTTCCTTTTTCTGTGTCAGTTGGATTTGTTAAACCCCTTTATTTATACTAATCATGTGATCACTATTCAATGATTATTTTATCAATGGTAAATATTCATAACATTTATTTAAATCGGAATTAATATAATAAAACCAATGAATTTCATGTGTTTTCTATACCTTTATTATATAATAATAAATTTAATCAAAACATAAGGGAAATTATATTTATAAAAGTTCATGTCATTACCGGGGGTTCATAGGTAACCAAGTAATAAGGCCATTCTACCTTTATCTTCTTCCCCTTTCCATATGCCAAGACCTAGGTCCCTTCAGTGTTTTTTCAATATCCATATCTAAAAAAATAGTATATTATCACATACTCATCTATAATTAGAACAACTTGTTTATTTTACTTCTCTGTCACCCAATGGTGTTTCACTAGGCCATGTTCCAAATACAGTTGAACATGGTCATATTCATAGAGAAATTTCTCATTGTCTTTAGGGTACAAAAATAGGAAACACCTCCGTAAATGATATCAACCGTAATCTATAATGATCGTAGCCTAGGAGCCTGAGTTAAGGCTGAACTCCTCTCCAATGAAGGACATCACAATAGAGTTACTTTACCAGTTTTTCTTAAAACTAAACAAAACATCTTGATAATTTCAGAATTTTATCACTGTATTGGAATTCAGATCTTTATGCAAGGGAATCCTATAAATCATCATTTCTATTTGTTCAAGAATTTCTCCATTTTATTTTAGATTAATGATTATTCCAACCAAATGATTATAGTAAAGGATAATGCAAGTATTTTTTTTACTTCTTCACCTTCGTCTATGAAAAGTGATATTTTATGGTGAGGGATCTATTATGGTCTGATTTGGGGTCTTTTAAAATGGTGGAATCAACATAGTTAATGGTTGTGGGTTTTTACACCATCTTAGATATTTCAAAAAACAAGGGAGGCAGGGTTTATCTATGTAGGGATCTGAAAGAATTCCTATCCTTTTTGGAAATAAGTGGTATCATGGATTTGGATTTTTCATGTGTCAAATACACCTGGTGTAATAGTAAAAAGTGTAATTGATGTACTTGGTGCTGGTTGGATAATTTCTTCTCTAGTTCTTAGTCCATTTCTATATTCTTAGAACCAAGGGTCACTCATTTGGTTAATTCTATCTCATATCACTCCCCCTTATCATTAACATGGATTTGAGGGGTGTAGGAAGTGAGTGTTTCTTATTTTACAACAAGTGGAATTCCAGTCCTAATTATTATATGGTGGCTAGTACATCCTGAAATATACTAGTGTAAGAGAGGTCTTGAACTAGATTCCATAATTATCTCAGACTCTTGAGAGGGGATCTATAGATATGGAATGTCAATTAACCCTCACATTTCATTGATCTACAGGGAATCAAGATTTACTTTGATTTTATGGAAGCATGTATAGAATATTAAAAAGATAATGATATCTTCTGTATCCTTATTAGTAAAAAAGAATAATTTACAAAAAATATACCCATACAAGAGAGGGTTTAAATTATATTTTAGGTTTTTATTAAATAAAGTTGATGATGAATCATACCAAATATCCTCATGGAAGATGAATCCAATTGAAATGATCTAAAGGTTGTTGGAGGTATGGCTATGGCATATTTAAAATCTTTTCTAGTGAATTATAATCCTTATATGCAGGGTAGGAAACCATGTTTTTAGGTGACATATTTAATTGAATTACAAGGATGGTGTGTATTTATATCAATTATTTTTTAATAACAACCCTAATGAATGTGAAATATGGGAAGTGGTCATCTTTCTTAATTATAATAGTTCGCCAAAGATAGATTTTTTTCCAAGATCATTTTATGTGGCCTCCTAGGATCTTATCAAAGATGATATCACTAGATCCATCCATTATTACTTTTATGGGGGTAAATTACCTTGGGTGGTAGGCACAACCACCCTCATTCTGACCCCAAAGGTGATATACCCAACCAATCTCAATCATTTTAGGCCCACTAACTTGTGAAATGTCTCATAATTTGTTTTCTAGTGTACCCATTAAGATAAGTTTGACCTACCTTCGTGAATGGGTGTCTGGAGAACAACACATCTTTATAAAAGGAAGTCCCCCAAGCATCCAAAGGCCTGGATGAAGAAGTGATATTGTACCTTGATAAAAACACTAATGGACCCAACATTGTTATAAAAATTGACATGGAAAAGAAATATGAAAGATTACAATGGGAAATTATTCTTAGTGTGACGGGTTGGATGGTTTGTTTTTCATTGGTTTTAATACTTAGTTTTTAGATGTTATATCTACCCATGGATTTTAGTGTCCCTTGATGGAAAAAGTATGTGGCTTCATTAAATAAGTTCATGGAATAATACAGAGTGACCCCTATCAGATATCTTATTATTCATGATCCAAGACTAACTCAATAGGCTCCTTGAAAAGAGCATTCAAAATGGAATCACTAATTCCTTCAAATACATGAGTCACTTTAACGGGATACATCAACTTCATTTCATAGATGATATTATTTTATTTATTAATGGATGGAGAAGATATATAAGCATCCTTAACAATGTGTTGGATTAGTAAATTATATGGAGTGGGGAAAAATAAATCATGAAAAAAATAGCATCTACATTTTGAGGTTATGTTTGGGAAGATGAGGGAAAAGAATGGAAGTGCTACTAGAATTTCAAAGAAGGTAATTTCTTATAGATTACATGGGACCACAAACATCTTTGGGTAGGTTTAATATCACTCATTATGAGGGGTCATCAATAGAATCACCATCCACATAAATAATTATAATAACTAATTTTTATCATTGAGGGACAAGATAACACTAGTCAATTGTATCCTCACCTCTATTCCTATACATGTGTTTTCGTTTACGATGGTTCCTATGTATGTTAAAAAAAATATTTAGAGGATCCAGAACTATTTCATATTATACTCTCAAAGAGAGGTATGGTGTCAATAAGATTTTTGTAACAATATGTCAAGACCATTAGATGATGGGGGGGGGGGGGGGGGGCTAAACCACCACAGTGTGGAAGGAACTATCCAAATCCTACAAGAAAAACTAGTTTAGGAGGTCCTAGAAGGTCTCTCTCTCTCTGAAGTAAGTTTGTTTTGGAAAAATATGGGTCGAACTTTGATGCTATAAGTAGGAATGTCTTGGGTATGTAAAAGATGCTTTGAGGTTACATTCCCATCCTTAAGTATCACTCATGGTGGATAATGGGATGTAGTAATAATAGATTTTAGTTTCATAAATTGGAAGGTTATCTCCTTGGCTTTCTAAGATGCCCAACACCAAATATTTATTTTTTCAAGGCAAGATAGAACCCATATTTTATTATTTTAATACTTAATCAGGAATAATAAGAGATATTTGATCACATTGTGATATCTCCAGATATTTACTATTTATTCTTCACTAAATCTCATGTGGGAGTTTTATTTGGTCAAAAATTCTGGTATGTTTTCTAGAACAAAAATGATAATACATAAGGTGGAAACTTATTTTGGTGTAAAAAAATTCTCATAAATTAAAATTTCCTATTATAGAGGATATGAAATCACATTATATCCATGGAAACCATGATCACAAGGAAGGGTATCAAACTAGCATTGAAATGATGGTGCAATTTAAACTCCAAAGAAGAAATATCTAATCATCTTTTCGTTGAAGGAAACTGGGATGGAGTGGTATATAGGGGATTTGGTAGCCTCATTGGTCTTGACATGAATCTTGAAAAATGTGTGTAATTTCTCCAAAAGGTTGGAATGAAGGAGTAAAGAACAAGAAGGAGCACAAGGAGGGGGTCACCTTGTTGGGTGTGGGTTGTTGGTGTGTTTAGGACTCTAGAAATATGGCTCGTATTGAAGGAAAAATCAAATCATCCCTATCCATGTAGTTTTTTTAGAAGTATCGTGGTTTTGTTGGGATCTCTGGTGAAGGAGTGGAAAATAGTATCTCTTTGAAAATAGTTATGGTAGGAAGAATGAACTTACCTATTTCCCCAGATGTACCTAGATGAGGGATATGGGTTTTCTAGAAGACACCCTTTTTCGGTCTTAATCTTAATGTAAGTAAATCTTGTGGGATCTATATTATTGGATGAGGATGCATCATTCAAGATCATTGAGGTTCTATTCTAATAGCCTCCACCATATTCTATGGTAGAGTAGATTCTACCATGTCAAAATAAAATGCGATTCATAATGGGATATAGGTATTCTAAGCTTACAACTTTCTACTTTCCATTATTGAAACAAACACTTAAGTGCTTCATAGTTATATCCAAGGTAAGACTACCGCACCATGGTCCATTGATTACCATTTATGTAGGTGTAGAAGTCATATCTAATAGCATGAGATTACTTCACACATAGGGAGAGGACAACAACACGGAATATTTTATAAATTTATTAAGAAAACAAAACCATACTTGTATGATTTTATCTAGTGTGGAAATCACCCCCTTGAGTACATGGATCTTGTTTGAGTGGATTTCCTTGGTTTACATTATTTCATACCCCTTGATCACCCCTTGTACTTTGTTTTCTATATCTTTGTGATCGTGTTTTCTTCAATAAAATCAGAAACAATTTCATATATAAAAACATTAAATGAAACTTATAAAACATATATATGTTCATGAAAAAGGATTCAAAACATTTAAATAAAACATATGTATGAATAATATCATAAAATCATGATATCCTCTAAAATGGTATTTTACACTATTTAATTAAAAAATATTTTCATAAAAATATAAAAAAATTCAAAAAATACTGAAATAAAAATTCCAAAAACGAATTTAAATTTATAAAATTATAATTATAATATTTTAAAATTTAAAATTTATATAATATTGTAAAATAGAGTGAAAACATATTTCTTATAGGAAAATAAATTTCTAAAATATCACCTATTCTCATTTATTTTTTCTATCACCTACAAATAAAATTTGGGTTAACCAATATTCCAATCATTATATTTTACCATTAATTAGTCATAATATTTTTTATTTCCTAAAATTAAATTTTATATCGCATAAAAGAGTATTTTTTAGAAAAATAAAATTCTAAGCATAATGTGATATCACAATTCATTTAGGTATACCAAATGAATTCTATTGGTATTAAAAGTGACCTTTATATTTATTTCATAATGTAGATTACCCTATTCAATATCATTAATTCAATGTTTGGGTCCAATTGGTCATGTAAAATATATCGTGGTTCCTTTTAAGTTTGTTTTTGACTGTGGAGAAAGCTATTAGACACATTAAATTATTTAAAGGAAAGTCATATATTAAAATCATAGGGTATAAAATTTTCTCCCAAACATAAATAAATTGAATCCAAAAAATTTGACTAATATGATCAATGTAATTACTATATGGAACTCATAATTAACTATACACTTCCAGATGATCCCATGATCCTAAATAATCCCATGATCATCTAGTTAATGACAAAGATGCCTTGAAAATATACCATGGTTCCTTTTATAATTTCACATATAATTTTATTAAATGAATAATATCTATATCCATAAAGAATAACTTCCTAAAAACCTTGAAAATTATTTATATAATAATAATACTATTAGAGACTTTTATTTATAACAAGATATCCAATAGTTTGTGGAACCATAATCGACATAGGACATAAAAAATTTAGACTCGAAATTCATTATTTTCTATGTTAGTATTATTTTAATAGGGGTTTTCATGGTTTTTGGGGACTATTTTACTTGTTGGTAATTAGTTTGGGTAATTTAATCACTATTCTAAATACCAATCACTATATCAAATAGCTATCTGTATCTATATGGTAGGCATGACTCAAAATAAGATTTATACTAAGATATAAACCTCACTATCTTCTTAAATAATAGGAAAACCATATTTTAACTCATAATAAACACATTTCTATCTCTTCATGTGCCATAATCCCTAGAGCCAATAATGTAACCTTAGTTTACTTATAAGAAATATGGGTTTCTAGGGACATACCTTTTAAAAATTCATTTCCATGATCTAGATTCCAACTAAATACAGAAACCAAATGGTTATGATAATATCTAATAAAATATGATTAAAATATTATATTAATATTAAAATTTAAAACTTATATTTATTATTAAATGTTACAATCATATTAGCCTATATTACTTTTATTTTATCCCATACCAATATTTGTTCATCTTATATCATCTATAGCTCGACCTATATCATTCTAGGTTCAACAAATGTTTCTCATTGATTAGGTTTTCTCATACTCGTTTACATAAAAACTCAAAGTGAGTCATGAAATAAATTTTTCATAATGGTTTTTAAAGACCATATGAACAACCAAAGCATATCACATAAGATTGTCAAACTAAGTGTGTTGTGAGGCCTCTTTGTCATGAACTAGAAGACGATCAAGTTAATATCCAATTCTAACTTTTTATGGTTAATAAACCTTGGTAAAATTTTTCATAATCCTATATCCAATTATAGTATCTAGATAGAGATTTAATTTCTAGGAAAACTATATACTAAGAAATTTCCAAAATTTTAGGATGTTATTCTATACGTTGACTTATCCCTATGGTTTTAATAATGATATCTCTTATTAATTCACAAAATATTAAATATTACATAAACTAACCAAAATTCTTATTTATAAATTCAAAATTATGATAAAACAAAACATACAAACCCTTAAATTATCCTCAAAAAATATCTTCATCTTCAAATTTATCTACACATTTGTTTTGTCACCAACTATGAAGCTTTAGACTTGGAATCTTGAGTCTGGTTCCATAAATACATCCTTTACATACCTAATTTGATACAAAGTGTAATAGCATAGATGTAACCAACCTTAATAAAAAAATGAATAAATATTATTTCACCTCTTACATCCCAATTATCTTTTAAGTTTTACAGATTTCAAAAATAAAGATATATCACAAACTAAAAAATTCAATCAATACATGAGAAACTAATTTTCCTAATAAATTATTCAATACCTCCCAAAAAATTCTTCCACATAAGTTATCCTTATAATAATATAATGTGTAATAATTTTCTTCATAACCTAGGGAATGGAAATACTCAATAAGGGAAAAATATAACCGAATTCATCAAAGTATAATCGTGGAATTAATAATATGGTTGGAATAAATTTATAGAATAATTTTATAATCAATAGAATCTGTGAAAATTCTATATCCATTGAATTAGATGAAAAAATGTATTACAATAATTCATGATCATATACTAATTGAATTCATAACTTCGTATATCAAACACATGTTTCCAAGGGATTATCCTAATAAATTATACTGATATGAGAATTCATCTAAAAAAAACCAAAGTTGTTTTGTCTCATGAGACCTATCAATTAATACCGGGGCTATATAATGTTTGGGCCCACCCATAACTTGATTATGCCCGATGCATTCCTTATATGATAAAATTAATAAATAAAATTTTCCAATATTCAAATTTATAGAGATAATAAAAATTCAAAATTTCAATACACCCCCAATCATGTATAATAAATCTTAAAAAAGAATAAACCTTCCTTATAATTCCATAATAATTAAGAATGCCAATATATCCTCAGCTAATAAAAAAACTTTATTTCTTGGTGAGAATCCTCAAATCTAAATTATATAAACTATAATGTTCACAATATATAGATTAATGAGTAAATAGATAAGTCAATAAAATAATTACATGCTAATAATCCATCTAGATAAATAAGGTGGGTTCTTTAATATGAATATAACCCCATTGTAACAATGGAATCATAGAAGGAAGTTGACATCGATGATAACCATCCTTACAAAAAAATTATTGAAATATACCACCCAAGAATGAATACTGAATAAGATTGTTTAGTACCGTGAGTTCAATATCCTAATATATATATATAAATGAGAGGGTACTTCATGAAATAGAAATTACAATAATTTAAATCCTTTTGAATATTAAAAGTAAAATTGAAATGGAAACATAAAGGAGTTTCAAGATGAAATCTTTAACTTTGTCATAAAATTTGAAGTTATGGGACAGCTCCAAAATAATTTTTGAATGGGTGATGTAAAAACTCTTTGAAAACAATTAGTTTTAAAAATAATATCCAATAATAGGGACATATAAATACATAAATTTTATCTTTGAAAAAATTGGGGAAGAATAATAAAAATATTAATGTGAAAGGAAAAAGCATTTTAATATTTTGAAAAAAATAATTTTGTTAAGAACCCACAATTTAAAAAGAGATATAAAACCTTATATATATTAAAAGCTTTCTTTAACAATGATAAATATGGAATAACATATTATAAAATATTTGGGTGGAGGAACCCATGCACGGAAGAACAATTTTTAAGATAAAACATGTAACCTAAGGAACAATTTTAATGGGGATATTTTTTGAACTATATAAAACGGAATAATAGTACACAATATCAAACATGTATTAAAAAATTAAAAATAGAGATAAATAACCCTTGCAGATTAAGTAACATCAAAACCTTGGGAAATAGAGAGAGATATATAAATTTAACTTAACGTACAATGAATAAAATCTATTTCATGATATAATTTATCAAATAAGTAGTATATACACCATATATAATCCCATACTTTTAATACATAAATACTAAATCATTTTAGATGAATATTAAATACATTTCATAATAATACTCATCTAAGGACTATAGAGATTAATTTCCTTTGAAAACTTGGGTACACAAAAAACTAGAAAATAAACTATCTACATGATTTCTGATTAAGTTCTTCACAACTAGAACCCTTCTTTTACATAATATACATAAAAACTTTCTTCATAACCTGGGGAGTATAAATATAAGAAAGAGTGAGCTCAAACACTACGTACATATAAATATAATAAATACCAATCAATGACCATAAGTGATCATAATATAAGAATAAGGTTTTAATAACATGATAAAGACTTCAAATAATCATTCCTAATCAGTCAAAGTTCTTTAACTAAGAATCATGGAAAAAAGTTTTTTCAAATAAATGACATAAGACATAGTTTGTAGAATCATCAATAATAAATCCAGAGCTAGGAAAACATATCATAAACATAATATATAAGTATGTGGTATACACATAATCATAGAAAATAATTTCCTTAGTTATGGATAGATATCCAGACTATCCTAGTAGATTGGGTTCACTCTCTATTGCTTCATTTCTTTATCCAAACGTCACTACCAAGACTATCATAGTTGATTGGGTTTACTCCCCATTCCATCATTTCCTTATTTGAGGTTCACTCCCAATACTATCTTATTGGAAAAAGTCTACTAAAAAATTGGGATCATTCCACATTAATATAATTATTATCCCATGAGATATTCTTTATTACCCAATCCATTAGAGGCATATATAATTTTTTGCCAACCCATAACATAATAAAATCCATACATATGTGTACCACAAGATCATAAAACATTCATCATATCATTAAATCATAACCCATGGAAATGATATGAGTTTCATAAAAATTTAACCTTCATAATCATGAACCATCTAGGAAAATAAAAAAAGTAGTCACATTGTATCATATCTCTATTAAATCATAATAAATATTAGAGGATATTGTTATCGATGAAAATACATTTAAAAGACCATAATACATTTCTTTGGAGTAAAATACCATTCCATTTTGTATGAAATTATTTAAAATATAATAAATTTCAACATATTAAGGAACACATTCTATTTGAAAATATTTGAGGAAATTTATAATAGAACCAATAAAGAAATAATTATTCCTAATGATATATAAAGTTGTTTAGGTGGTGTATGATAAAACAAAAAGTCCTTTCACATTATCAGCAAAAATTCAAAAGAACCTTTTTCAGAAAAAGATAAGAAGACTCATTTTATTTTTTTTATATAAATTCAAAAATGTGTAATAATTAATATATTAAATATTTTTAACATATTAAAATCATTCTTTAAAATTTTTTAAATAAAATATAAACATTTAATAAAATATTCTCGGATGAAGAGAAAAACTTAGTCAGTTTTTCTTAAAACAATTTTCAGTATCTTGAGTAATTTAAGAGAGGAAAATTAAATGAAAAAATGAAATATCTATAAAAAAATTTAGGAGAAAAAATTCATAAAAATTGGGAGCTATAGATTGTAAAAATTTCATCATCTAAATATTTAATCATAACCAATCCCATTAAAAATGATATTATAATATAAAACCCTTACCTCTAGTCCGTCTTGCTTCATAAGCAATATAAAATCCTATAAAATAAATTCAAATATATTATATTTATATAAAAATACATAATAATACCTATAATACCATATATGGTTTAGTTGTAACATCTTTTCACTCATTCATTAACAATCAGTCATTATCATCAACATTTCAGGAATTAACTACTTCTTTTTTCATATATGTTTTTGTTTTGTGGTTATAGTATTTGAAATTTTATCATGGTTATTTCATATCCAGAATGTTTTTCATGATATAAAATATAATATTTACTATATATATATATATAAATTAATAAACATTCATATATAGCGGTGATAAAAAATGAATTGAATCACTATATGGAGACGTAGACTGTACGTGCGTACGAGTAACGTTTTCATTTTTTGATGGATGGAATGAAAGAAAGGAAAATATTAATTTATATTTCTAGAATAATTATTATAAAATAAATATAATATATAAATAATAAATCTATCTTAATAACCAACCATGAATGATGATGTTGGAAAACTATTCGTATCGTTATGTGGAGGCAGTAGTCCACACGTACACACAAACGATACTTACATATCCCATTAGATTGAGAAGTGGTGGTAAATCGTTGTTAATTAATAATATTAATATATTATTATTTTTATTATACGATATTAATCATTTTTTATGGATTCCAACATTTTTGAGGAAGAAGAAGAAGTAATAAAACTTAAAGAGCTGGGTTAAGATCTATACATCTTCTTTGAGAGATGTCATTTGGATTACTCCTTAAACCTTGAAGGATTGATCTTAAGAGAATATAAAGAGATATTTGATGAATATAAGGGTTATATAATGGATTTATATTAGTTATTTACTAATATATAAGGGTTAAATGATGTGAATAAGGGAAGATAAAAGGTTCTTTTTTATAAGTGAGTGGAGGGGCGCACATGGAATTTCTTAAACGATTTCAATGATTTAAGGTTAATTTCATGGGAAAGTGGCTATAAATGGATATTTATTTAAATTTAGGATAATATAAGGTTTAAATATCTTCATAAAGTAATAATTTTACATGTTTTATTGGAAATCCTACAATTATCTCATGGTTTAACTACCAGGTAAACTAATTTTAACCTTAATTGTGGTAACAAAATTTTACAGTTATTACTGCTCACTATGACTGAAAATCAAGTTAACTAGATTAAATTATATAAAAATTATGAATTAAAAATAAGTAATATATTTTTTCTTATTACATATCTATAAGTGGATTATTTCAATTTTAATTAAGTGTGTAAACTCCAATGAAAATCCATTTTCGGAAATTTTTTTTATGCATAAAAGTTAATCTAATTCCCTTATGTGACCTTAAAAAACAATAAAATTAATATTAAAATATTATATTGAATATATAATCTACAAATTTAATTAATAAAATTAATCAATAGATAATTAAATAATTAATTAATATTAAAACACACTGAACGCATAAAAAAGTTTTTTTAGAAAAATGTGTTTCTATCCCCAAATATTAACTTATACCTAAATCAATTATAATGATAATTACTATGTAAATAATTTTATTATTACTAATTAAAGTATATTTAGGTTAATTTATGAATAAATTCAAAACATAATGGGTTATTTACTTGAAACTAAATGATAACTTTTACAGAAATATCCATTCTTCATTATTCATTGAAAAATGAATCTTTTTAGAAAAATACTAAGCATTTATACTAAGATGATATTTAAATGATGATTTTATGAATGATATTTTTTTTTTAAAAAATAAAATTTCTTAAAATTTAAGAAATTAATTATAATTTTTTGGGTGCAAAAATTTTATAAAAAATATTTTGGATGAAAACATAATTTTGAAGTATAAAATTTGTTTACAAAAAATTGAGTACTTATTTATTATGCATTAATAAATACATTTATATTAATAAAAAAATTAGAAATATTTTTCATAATGGGGCTATGACTATTCATACCTATAAATTTAAGAGCTATTTTATAACCGTTTACTATATCATTGTTCATGTAGACATAAGGTTGTGTGTAAGGAAAGCTATCGAATACTTAAAGTTTTATTTCATAAGAAATACATATAAAATCTTAGGGTGTTATATAATACCCCCATTAAAATTAATTTAAATATAAAAATGTCAATAATCTAATAAAAATAAAGGCAGGAAACTCTGGCTTATAACATTCTCAAGCTCCCATGTTACTTTTGAAAATTTTATATTCCTCTAAATAAATTTAACTGGGCGAGTAGTCCTATTACATAAGAAATTATCTCTCTGATCCAAGATTTCAACTGATTATTCTTCATAGGAAATATCATGATCTATTAGTATTACCTTTGAGTTCATTACATGTGGATAATCAGGTATATACTTCCTTAAAAGAGATACATGGAACACATTGTGAACTTTAGAGTTGTTTGGTGGGAGTGCCAAGTGATAATCTATAGTCAATACTTGATCAATAATCTTGAATGGAATAATATACCTAGTGCTAAAAATTCCTATCTTTATGAATATTATAACCCTTTTCGATATAGAAATTCATAGGAAAACCTTATCACCAACATCAAATTCCACACCTCATCGATGATTGTTAGCATAACTCTTTTTTCAACTTTGTTCCACCTTGGTATGTTGCCTAATGGATCTTAGCTTATCTACAATTTAATAATATTTATCAGGTCCAAAAAATATTATTTATCTAACTTTATCCCAGTATGTTGTAGTTCTATATATATTTTCATAGAGGGCTTCATAAGGACCCATCTAAATGCTCGAATGTAATACATTGTTTCATGAAAAATAAACTCGAGGAAGGTGTTGATCCTAAACACATTTAAAATATAAATAATATTATCTCAAAATATCCTCCAAGTTTGGAATAGTCATCTCATACTGACCATATGCATAAGTATAATAAGAAGTACTAAAAAACTCTGTATCCAGAGCTTGCTAAAAACATATCTTAAACATTGAGGTAAACGTCAAATCCCGACCAAATACAATAGAATGTAGTACCCCATTTAACATTACTGCATATTTAATGTATATCATGGAAATATGATTAATATGGAAGTATTATTTGACAATGATTAAGTGGACTGACTTTATAAGGTGATCAATTACAACCCAAATATCATTATGTCCCTTAGATGTTTTGGGGATTCTGATAATAAAATCTATGGTTATGTTTTCAAAATTCCATTTTGGTATGGGTAATGGTTGTAACACCCCCCAAAAATTATATCTTTAATCCTTAAATTATTGACATACCAAGCATCTAGATATATACTCCATAATACACCACTTCATATTTACCCAAAAGAAATACTCTTATAAATCTATATATATCTTCAAAATTTTAAGATGAATAGAGAATGATAAACTATGAGATTCTTACAATAGTTACTTACTTAGGTATGGTATTTATGTGTCACATACTCGATTAATTAACCTTATTGAAGTTCTTTTATGATGATTATGTTGATATATTTTATATTTTGTCAATAGTTTATTGTAAAGTCAATGAGGAAGTTAGAGGTAAAGGATCCTTAGGTAACATTACTAAGGAAATTTTGTATAATTGTTTTAATTATATAAATGGGATAATGTTTGTAAGATGAAAAATAACTATCAATTTCAAGTGAATTTGAAGAAGTAAGTACCAAAAAATAATAATGTTGAAAAAGTATGCTGAAGGATGTTATCTTAAAGGTAAAACCTTTAAAAGTATAGTTGTGAAGTTTGGGTTACTCTAGAAGGTTAAAAAATTTCCTTATAGATGTTAAGAATTTATCATTACAAAGTGAGATTTTTTATGCAATTATTTATGTTCCTAAAATCATGATGAATCTCATGATACAATATGAGTTTGTACGCTTATATACCATGTGAGAGAAGTACATAGTGGGAGAAGTTAACATCATAGCAGTAGTACAAATTGAAAGATAATGTTTCAGAATGACTAGGGATAATGTTATTAGATGGAATATGGATAAGGTTACTAGATAGAGAGAATCAATAAGTCCACATTGAAGAGTTTTTATGAACTTTTATTAAGTTAGAGAAGTACTTCATATGAGAATGCCACTGTATCAAATTTATATGAAAAATGAGGGATATTTTTATCAGTCGAAGAATGGAAAGAAGTCCATATTGTATATTTTTTCTATATTTATACATGGTAAGGAATGTGTAAAAAGGGAATAAGTATATATTTTAAGAAGTTTGAGCTCCAATATTTTTGTGAAAACAAAAAGTGGGAGAGATCAAAGTTCTAGACTTGATATGATAATATTATAGTAGAATTGGATAGACATAGTTAAAGTCCAATGACTGAAGTTTTTTATTCCATATATATTATCCATCCAACCAATAGAAATAATGTAAAAATCATTACAAATATTAGTGGATGTACATATTCAATGTTCCACCAGATGAATTACATCAAATAGAGAAAGAGCTAGTGCTCACTGATTTTCTATTAGACTGATCGTCATGGAGTTACATCTAAGGAATATTTACAATGTCATCAACTAAATAAATTTTAAGGAGATCTGAGAAGAGAATGATGTGTGATGACTAATATAAAGTTTTAGATTTATCAAATAGTTAATTAACAAAGTCATACCAATCAGGGGAGTAAAATGTACTCTAATCAATGAAAGAGGGTTATTAAAAGAGATTGCATGATGTGTTTTGTAAGAAATATTGATTGGTTGAATGAAAATTTGGAAAAAGACCATCATATAAAGGATCATGTTGATATCAGATAAAAATTTTTGAGTTTATAAAACCAATAAATATATAAATATTAATATGAGTTAGTGTGTCCAGACGGAGAGACCTGAAATATTGGACAAAAAAAGCTAGAATGAAAAATGTATTTCCACATTCATTAGAAGAATATAAAGAGCATTGGTCAAAGAAGTGTTGAGTTCATTATAATAATTAAATCATTAAAATAAGTTTGTGTAGAGTTTATTTACCAAATATAGAAACATCAAATGCCTGTGACATAAGAAAAATCACAAGATGGAGGAGGTCATAATGAATTAATTAGACAAATGTATATTAGACAAAGTATTATGAAGCCTTAGAAGACTTTGTAATGTCCTGAACATTCTAATGTTGAGATAGTTTCTCAATGTATGTTATCTTGCTAAGATAAGTATTTTTGAATAATTTTCTTTACAATAAGGTTAAGTAAGTTCAAATAAGGTTATGTATGTGGGGGTTTTCATGAAGATTCAATAACATTGTATAAGAATTGAGAATCACCTTGTGAAGTTAAGATGAGTGGGATATTCAAAATAAGATTTTTAATTGAGTTAGAAAACATATTTGAGTTCCCTCCATTTTACATTGAGGCATTCCTACATAAAGGGAGTTTATAATAAATATACTAACACTATTCATATGTGTGAGTGAAGAGAAGTGGTGAAGATTTCAAAGCATCATAAGATTTTAACCAAGGAAATACTTGGTTGATGAAGAGTAATTGGATAGAAGTAATGAGAATAGGTGTACCGACTAGATGTTTCGATTAGAGGTATCAGACAAAGGTCTTCTAGTCGTAGGAACAACCTAATATTATCAAATAGTGGTATCGATCAAAGGGGGATTGATTAGATGCACAATGGATAGAGGTATTTTGTATAGAGGTTTATGTGAAAATCATTTAGGAATAGAGTTTATAGGTGAATTAGATAAGGGTATACCATATAGAGGGCTAGGAATATCAGATAGATTCATACAATATATAGGAAGAGGAGCATCAGACTGAGTCACACTATTTGGAGTTATCAAAGATAGATTTTATTAATTAATTTTATAGTTATATGATTACATTTTTATATTATACTGACTTGAAAGATAATAAAAGTTTGTAACTGGTAGGCTTCATTATAATTTTCTATCAGGAGATATGAGGATCTTTTTAGGTGATAACTCAACTATGGGATGTTGCATAAATACCCATCACTTTTAATTTATGAAAAGATTATTATTAGAAGAATCCATGTATTGATGGAAGTCTGTATGAATGTAGGTTCTCACATTGAGTACAAAACATATAAAAGAACCCTTGTGTTGTTTTCCCTATATCATATTCATATAATAAGGGTACATCAGTGAGGAAGAGTTTTTAAAGATCCATACATATTAAATTACAATATAAGTTAAGTTGACATAAAGTAATATAGAATTTAAGTGGAATATAATTGTTAAAACTTGGTCAACATTGATTAACCCCCCATCATAGGCTGACTGTACGATCCACCTAAGAATGTCAATTGTCATTAGAGGAAAATTTTTCTCTATTGGGATCTGTAATTTTTATTTTGAGTTATGTTTAACTAAATTATATGAAGTATAAATTTTCAAAAGTCAAAGAATATTTTCTTTAAAAGTTATGAAATTTAATCATGAGATAAAGAATACAAAAGTAATATGTGGTTATAGAAACATTAATTATTTGGCTAAAACCTTGAAAAATTGGAAGAATATATAAGATCATATGTATAAGAAGTCAACATATCATAAGTAACAAAATAATGATCCATAAAAACCAAAATTTTGAAGTATATAGTAATAAATCTTTTGAATATGAAAATTCTAATCCTACAGAATAATATTTCTCAAGTTGTGAAGAATATTATTTAGTTTTAATTATTAAATGTTTTTATTTAGAAATCAAAGAATACATGGCCAATGTTCAAGTTGAATTGATTATATATATAATTTTATTTATTGGGGGACAAATGGAGGAAATATCATAACTAAAATTAGAACTTTATGACATGGAAAAAGAATTAGAAAATAATCCCCAAGAATTTAAATATATTATGAAGACCACTAAATTAAAAGAATAAAATATATTATGTTCTCAAGAAAAATTCAAACCTATGGAGGAAATTTTGTATACTTTTTTGTGATAATTTTGTTTTTTAAAAAATATATTAGGGAATGATACCATGAATTTTAATCTACAGTACAATTCAATGAATTCTGGTTAGTCAATAAAGCTTGAATATTTTAAGAGATTAAAGAATAAATATAGGAGGAGATTAAAATGAATGAATAAATTTTTTATAAGAATCACATGTTGGATATCTTCACCAGATCCAATAAGCTTATGAAATAATCAAAAGTTTATTATGAACAAATGATTTGTTTTATTTAAGAATCACTATAGTGGAATTCATGTAAATAAGATGTGTTTAAAAATGATGTTAAAGAAAATATTAATGCACTAGAAGATACTGAAAGGAATTTTTTATGTTAAGAATGATCAGCTAGATATCAAAGTAAATAGAATAATGGAACTTCATATTTCCTTGAAATAGATGAGTAAGGTGCATAAGGAAACAAATAAAAAAGTTATAAGCTTTATGTGAATATTATGCAATGACTATTGAAAATAAGAATTAAACTTTAAATGTAAAGTGTCTTGAAAACGTTATGAGATTGATAATCTTAGAATTTACTGAAGCTAATTATTTACATAAAAATGTGATAAAAAATTCTTCCAATGTTTCTAAAAAAATAATTATGTCAATAAATACTGACTAGAATGGTAATAAGAATGTTAAATCATCAAAAGTATCAAATTTTGATAAAATAAAGAAAAAATTAACCCAAAACTATGATTAATACGTTTTTACCAACAACCATAATCTTAGTGTAGGTATAATTCTATAAAAAAGTGGGTAAAAAAGTTTTGAAATCCATATCTTATAAGAAGGTGGAATTTAAAAAACAAAATGGAAGAGTTCCTCTAGAGATATCCTAAGGAACAAAGTTTCCACCAGCCAAAATATAACACACAAAAACAAGCCATGATTCATTATTTATTATTGGTGTTGTGGATTGTTTATACACATGGATATAAATTGATGGTATAATATTCCATGATATGAATAAAAAATAAGGCCAACAACGAGGGGGATGAAGGTGAATGGAAAAATAAATTCAGCTATCTATACACAATATATAAAAAATAAGAAAGATTTTCTAACATCTAATAGGTTTGGATATCATGAATATGTTACTAGGTTAGTAAGAGTTTCTAAATAATAATTGAAAATATTCAAAAAGAAAAAGTGGTATTGTAAGGAATGATTTTCAGTAGAACAAAGTTGAACATATTTTGAAGGTTTTCATGGTTAAATGGCCAGAAAAGATGGAGGAAGAAATGAGGTTGAAAGAAAAATAAAATAATAAAAATTAATGTTCTTTTCTAAATGTAGATAAGAAGACTCCACCACACAATATGGAAATATAATGTATGGAGATAAATTAATGCAACCTATAAAGATAAATTTCAGAAAAACCAGGGGATAAGTAATGAAGAAATATAAATAAAATATATTTTATGTTATGGGAAAAAATTATCAACCCCATTTAACTTTAAAAGGAATATAATAAATATCCACATTATTCTGTCTCTTGTTTTGATAATATTACAATGTGTAAGGCAATTGAAGGTGTTGATATTTACGGGGAGTCTTGAAGAAGAAAGACAAAGTTTGTTTTTTTTGAATCTTTATAAGGTATTATATAAATTCATTCCAATAAACTAAAGGTGTTACAACATTGAATGATAAAAATATGGAATATTTAAGGTTGTTTTCACCTTGAAGGCATAGTTTCATAACTCCCATTTTCATTAAAAAAACTCAGGTATAAAATCAAACAAGAGAAATTTATTATTGATGACAATGTTTATATTATCTTGAGAGGGGTTAGAAAAATTTCTCTTGACCTTTCTTGATTTTTTTGATATATTTGTTAATATGGATGTTGAAAAGTTAATTGAATGAAAATTTTATGACTTTTACCTGAGTGATGATTTTGAAAATCAAGAATCACTTGGAAACAATATATGGATTACTTTAATACTTGAGTCAGTAACTCTTATTTTCTAAATTAGTCATGGATCATGTGGACTTAGTGTTAATTTATATTAGGCATATTTCATTAAGAAAGGTGATTCTTTACTTATTTTAAATATTTCATCTTTAATTCTTGGTTCTGTAAAATAAAAGAAGGGAATAAGAAAAGGGGTGAATAATTTTCCTACCTCACCCCAAAATCTAAACAAGGGAGATTAAAAATTCAGATTATTAATGGGGAGTGAAAAATTCTCCCTCCCTTAATGTTATTTCAATAAAGAGACTTTGAATTCATTGTTAATAAGGTGGAGAAAAATCTCATTGACTTTAAAGAGAATTTATTATTGAAAACAAATCCAAAGGTGGACATTCAAGTTATTATCAGATGATTATGTTAATATATTTTATATGTTTTCAATAATTTTTTGTAAAGACATTGACGAAGTTAAAGGTAAAGGTTCCTCTGAAAGTTTTTTGTGATTGTGCTACCTATATAAAAAACGAATTTTCTTAAGATGTAGAATAAATATCTATGTCATGTGAAGCTGAAGATGTAAGTACTTCAATATAATAATATTTAAATTTTTTTTTGAAGGAAGTTAGCTTGATTTTCAAACCATCAGAAGTACAACATTGAATTTTGTGTTACTGGAGAAGTTTAGAAAAATATTCTTATAATGGTTATAAAAAATTTCTTATAAACATTAATAATGTTTCTTTACTAAGTAAAGAGAATCTATATCATAATTCAATAACCTAACATCATCAAGAAACTCATTATCCAAGTTGATTTTGGATTCTTATGTACAATGAAAGAGAATTAAAAGTGGGTAAGTTAAAATCCAAGTAGCTGTATGTTGTGAAAAATGGAATACTAGATGGATCATGTACAATTTTACCAAATACATAATAATAGGAATTCCACACTGATTATTATATAAACAATTGTAAAAAGGCATATAAATATAACAAGTAATAAGCTCATTGAACCAAATCTACCTAATAGTGATTTTTATATATATGGTATTGAAAAAAATCAATAGGGGGAGATTGAAGTTCCTATAAGAAGATGATGATAATATATTGTATATATTGTTAATAGTTTCTTGTAAAGATAATGATAAAGTTGAAAGTAAATAATATATATGTAAATTTTCTTAATAAAAGTTTATAGAACTATGGTGTAACCATAATAGGAAAATGTGTATAAAATGTAGAATCCCTATCCACGTCATGTGAATTTAGAGGAGTAATTACTAGTTGATAAGAAGACTAAAGAAGTCCACATAAGAATGTTAGGCTGAAATTAAAACCATCAAAAGAACAATAGTAATGTCTTGGTTAAGGAAGAAAGTTATAATATTTTCTTATGAAGGCAAGGAAACCATTATAATATATTTTAGGAAAGTTTCACTAGTATTTAAAATGATTCTATTTTGTTCTATGTGTTCCTTACATAATGTAGAAACTTATGACCCAAGATGATTTTGTATACTTATATACAATGTGTGAGAAGTAAAAATGGGAAATAAGTTGAAATCCGAGATGTAGTGTAAAGTGAAAGCTGGAGTACCAAAAAGGCCATGGACAATGTTACCAAATATACAGGGGACAATGTTACTAGATGAATAATAGATTGAAGTCCACATTGAATATTTTTTACACTCTTATACAAAGGAAGATGTGAAATTCATTCAAAAATGTTAATGGACTAAATCTAATAAATAAATCGATGTAATTTTTACTAGTTGGAGATTAGTAAGAATTCCATGATAGAAATTTTTTAGGTATTCATAGTAAGCGTGGAATTTTTATAAAGAGAATATGTACACAATGTTAGAAGTTTCAGTTCAAATAAATTTTTGTAAATACAAATGTGGAGAGATCAATGTTTTAAAATTGATATAATGATGATGAAATAGTAATATGATAGACATGGTTGAAGTCCTAATGAACTATGTTTATCAGATAGTGGTAGATAAATTTACTATATAGACCGTTTGTATGAAGTTCATATGGAAAATATTATGTTAAAAGCAATACAAACCTTAATGTTAGGAAGACAATGAGTGCAATATTGTTTGCAGGTCACAAGATCTACTCTATTTGATAGAGATCCTTTGAAAAATGTTTTGAGTGACAGAGATGTTATCCCTTAAATAAAATGTAATTTAATACATATATTTAAAAATATAAGGGATTGGGCATGTTCAATTTTTCACTTAATGAAATAAATTTAAAAGTGAAAAAAATTGTTTTCGTTGATATTCCATCAGAAATATTTTTATGGAGTTAAATTTCCTAAAGACTTATGATGAAATTAACTAAATAATTATGAGGGTTATCCTGGTAGATAATCCTATATAAATACACATATAAAGAATGAGGTCTATCAGATGGACAATTAACAATGTCCTATGAATTAGGGGAATATAATGCTCATCAATTGAAGACAGAAGGTTATCAAAAGATATTCCAGGATATGTTTTGTAATATTTATTTATTTTTAAATTAACCATTAGGCATATAGTCATCAAAAAAGGATCTTGAAATTATCATACAGATGGTTCAGAGTTTTGGTGAACCATGAATTGTAAACAGTTTGTGTTGAGGTAGTCTAACAGGATAGTGAGATTCTAACTCATTGGATATAAAAATCCAGAACAAAAAATGTTAGTCTATCAGTCATAGAAGGTATATAAAGAAAATTGGCCAAAGAAGTGATTAATTTATCAGGTTGAGTAAAGAAATTTTCATATAGGATATTTACCAGATAAAGAAACATTAAATTCACCTGACATAGGAATATTCACCCGATGATAAAGATTATAATTAATTTATTAGAAAACTATGACTGATGGAGTATTTAAGAGGTTTAAAAGGATTTTAAATCCCTTAACATGATGATTCTAGGATGATATTTTAAAGTATGTTATCTAGAGAAGATACGGAAGTTTGAAGAAGTTCTTTAATGATGATATAAAGGATTTTGAAAGAAAGTTATGGATGATGGAGCTTTCATGAAGCTTATAGAAAAATCTAAAAGAGTCGAGAAAAATCGAACAAAGTTGAGCTGGGTGGGAAGTTTGAAATTGGAATTTGAGTTGAGTAAGAACACATATTTTAATTATCATCATTTTCCCTTGACGTGTGGCTAAATAACGAAAAGTATGTTTTAAACATACTAACACTATTAATATTAATTAGTTAAGAGAAGTGCTAAATATTTCAAATAAGTATAAGTTTATAACAAAGGAAATTCAAAGTTAAAGAAGAGGCACTAAACATAGGTACTAGGAAGAGTTTTAAGTTCTAGAGGTTTTTATTAGAAGAATTATATAGAGTTTTACTGATCATAGGTATAAAAAAATAGTGTTATCAGATAGTGGTACTAATCAAATAGTAATTTATTAGAGGCACACCATATGGTGGAATACCTAACAGAGGTTGAGACATAAAGTATCGAGGCATTGAATTTAAGGGCACACTATAAGGTGTTATACTAGATATATTACAAGGTTCATTAGATAGAGTCTTATCAAACGATAAGAAAGTTTCATTGATAAGACTCACACCAGAAAGGGTTATTTAATGAATATTTTCAGGGAAATTTTTTTATGAGAATATTACATGTTTATCTTATGATGGATCAAAATATAAAAAATGTTTGTAACTAAAGGAAGTCCATATAATTACCTATTGGGATATAGGAGGAGAGTTATGGTAGATTGATCAAATTTGGGATATAGAATAAATACACATCACTTATAATTGATGAAAACTATTTTTTGTCAAAAAATCCCTAGACTAATGATATTCTCCAGCGAAAATATGTAGGTTCTCAAACTGAGGATGGATATTGTAAAAATACATGTTCTTTGTTTTCCTTATATCATCTTTATATCATAATGCTAAATTAGAGAGGAATATATTTCAAATATCCAAACATATTAACTGATAATAGATGTTTGATCAAATTAAAGTAAGAATTATTTTAAGTTGTACATAGTCGGTAAATATTGGTCACCACAAATTCACTCCCACCTCTTAGTGGGACTAACTGATACAACTTTGAATCTCACTTATCATTCCATCAGAATTGTGGTTGATCTCAAGAACATTTCTCACCATTATTTATAGCTCCACATACTTATTTTACACATATTTAATCTTTACATGGATATATGGTAGAGAATTGTTTTAGAAAGATAATATTTGTCCTTTTATTCAAAGTACATCCTTTAAAAATCTATAAATGTTGGATGTTTTGTTATACTTATACCAGTTAAGCTAGTAGGATCATTTAAAATCAAAGAATTAAAAACCTTGTTGGATTTCCCAGGTTGGTAGTGTATTGAGTAGTCACAATATTTAATAAAATAAAACCATATTATTTAGAACATATTCAACTATTTATTTGTAAATATATAATTTAGTCTTTTATTATCAGTATATATGTCACACTTTTCTATATAAATAGAACTCATTCATATCTTTAATGAATTTATTACCACTACAAATTCTAAATCTAGAGTTGGGTAATTTTGATTAGGAACCATAAAATTATTATAAGGAATAAGATATGAGCATATGAATCTACATGAGAACACATCCCAAACCTTTCTTTGATGCATCATTGTAAATCATAAACCCTTATCCACAATAGTATAGTGTGAGTATAGGTGCACTGGCCAACCTTCACTTCAATTCCATGAAATTTCACTCACACTCATCAGTCAAAAAGATCAGAAATCATGTCTAGGTTAACATAGTGAATGTATTAGATCTCTGTCAGAAATCCATCACAGAGAATTGATAATATCTATAAATTGAAACAAAACAATGAATTTTAGTCATAATAGTTGGTCTAGGACAATGTCCAATAACTTCTGTCTTTGACAGATCCACTGATAAACCCTCTATTGAGATTATATGACCAAAACATGAAACATTATATATCTAAAATTCAAAATTGTAATTTTCTATATGAAAATTATCCATCTTTAGGGTTTTTAGTATAATACTATAGTGATCTTCATGCTCTTTTTATCACTTGGAATATATAATAATATCATCTATAAAGACTACAAAAAACTAATCAAGGTAATCTAAAAAGACTATTTTCATTAAATTCATAATGATATTAAGGGAATTAGTAAGTCCAAATAGCGTTAATATAAATTTATAGTACCCATACCTTGAATGGAAATATGCCTTGGTTTTTTCTACACTTTTGACCCTCAATAGATAGTATCCAGATTAAAGATCAATCTTGAGAAAATATTAATAACCTCATAATTTATAAAATATATCATTAATAAATGGTTGAGGGTACTTATTATTGATCATGATCATGTTAAGTTTATGATAATCAATGTTGAGTCACATTGATCCATATTTATTCTTAATATAAAGTACATGTGTGTCCTATGGTAATGCACTTGGCCAAATGAATCCCTTATCAAGATTCTCCTAGAGTTTCTTCTTCAATTACTATAACTCAATTAGGGAAATTCTATATAGAGTCTTTGAAATAGGTATAGAAACAAGTTTTTTATATATTTAAAACTCAACTTCATGATTTTGATGAATAATAAGAGACACTTCCCAAAATACACCATCAAACACCCATAAAATAATTATATCATCGACGTTGATTTTCTTCCAAACCGTCTGAGATAAATACCCACTTCAAATAAGAATAAATACATGTTCAATAGATGTAATTAAAATTGGAATTTTACATTATCCTCACACCAATAAACAATATTAGGTTGGTTTAGAATATCAAATATGACTTCCCTTCCTCACCAATTGATTTGGGACTTATATAATGAAATATAATCCATGCAATAAATCATATCAAATTTAACTAGTGGAAGAATAATAATATTTACATGAAGAAAATTATCATGAACTTAAATTGGGTATGATTCATAGACTTGATATGTGGTCATCATACTATTAAGTTTTTTTACTAGTATTTCAAAATTTACTCATTGAGGTGGTAATGTGACACCCTTAGTATACTATTCAGATATAAAAGAGTGGTTGGATCCAAAATCAAATAAGACATTAACAGTTCTATATTGGATGGTAAGTTTTCCTTTCACAACATTGTTATTGCAACCCACTTAAGTAAAAAAGATCACAAGATATTTTCCTTCTTCTATGGGATTAAGAGTTTGTTAATGTAGATCATCACCATTAACCCTTACATTTAAGAAATGTTTAGGCTAATTTCTATACTCTTCGAAATTATATAATTAGAGTGTGTTTTGTGAATTATATGTTGGGTTATATATATTTTCATCATTATCTAACTTTTCCCATTAATTTATCATTCAATTACATGATTTCCTTCTTTACCACACATAAAAAATTTATTAGTATCTTTAATACAATTTCATCCTTATTTATTTCTACACTTCTAGAATAAATGAAAACTCATATTTATCACTTTTTGGTTTTTGTTATTAGAATTTCCTTTAGATTCAATCTTTTTTACTTTCAAAACCATGAAATTTTTGGGTGATACCAATCTATATTTCCACCTTGAAATAGAATAAAATGATTTCTTCATTGATACTAAAGTATCTTATAGATAATTACCATCATAGAATTGGTTTTAAGCCACTAAAGAATCAATTAATCTTATTTTATAATTCAATATTAATGCCATAAGCATACCTCACAAGTCCAATAAAAATTCTCTCAAAGGTACCAACAAATTAAACATCCTTCTACTTAATCTTAAGGAATTCCAAATCAATATTTATATGAAGAATACCAGGGAAATTACTTAATGAAAACTAATATTCTAAATTCTTCCCACTACAAAGCGTTAGTTTCTTCCCATTTTCTTGTATTCTTGATAAAATCCAACCATTTATCCGCTTCACCATATAAATGATAGGAAAATAAGATAAATTTTCATGTTTTGAGCACTAGAGAATGAAAAATATCATTATAGTGGTACTGATCCATTTCTTAGTAATTAGTGGATAGATGGAACCGCTATAAGAAGGTGGATGTTGAATTACGAAGGACACGACAATAAGTTCTTCCTTCCTAGTATCATCTGTAATCTCAACATTATTCATGGATAGATAAATTTTTATAAGAATAGAAACAAAAAGTTTTCATTCCAGCACTCATAACATTTAGTTTCTCAGAGGGACCATCATTTCATTATCCACCACAATCAGTGTTAACATTTTTCCTTATAGTTACAACCATTGAATGAAAACAAAAATCCTATATGAGAAATAAAAATCATGGTGTTAAATCATTTAATCAGGAAAATCATTTACATGTTGTATAAATCGTGACCCCTTATTTTCAATATATGACATTATAGGTTTAATCGTGTTCATCCATGGTCATTACCTATTCAAACCCTTTATAATGGCTCTTAATGAAAATGTGAATTAACCTAAGAATATCCCCCAAAAGTGTCAAAATTGGTGCAGAATAAGGGATCATTCACCATACACCATAATGATGTATGAGATATACTCAACCGAATCTTTTTATGGTTATCACCCCTATATACATCTATTCCAAAACCAAAATCCACTTATTCTATCTAGACAACAATGCATTTATATAGGGAAATAACACTCCTTTCTTTACTATAACTTAAGTTATTCTCTTATTCTTAGGATTATCATATGGTTCCTCACTAATGTTTCCTCACCCTAGTTTCCAAATGTTAAAAAAAATTTCTTCTAATACCAACTATAGAAACCCATAATTTTCATGAAAAAAAGATGCATCATTATAGATGAATATTCAATAAAATTTCACAATAATACATAATTGAGGATCATGCAGGTTTAGTGTATTTAGAAACTTGGATATGTTAACAACTTTTACATAAAAGATCTATATCATTTTCGATCAAGTTACTTATAACTAGCACCCTTCTTTGACATATCATACTTAAAACCTTTCTTCATAACATGGGGAAGGAAACCATAAGAATGGGTGAAATTAAATTCCTAGTATGGGTAAATATAAGAGATACCGATCATGATCATAAGTGAGAATAAGATAATCAAAATGGTATGATAACTTTACCAAGACTTACAATAATCATACCCAATCATTCAATGATCATTAATCAGGAAAAATGATGTAAGGTTTAGTAAAAAAAATGAAAAAAGTCATAAGAGTATAGAATCATAAATAATCAACCATGTTCCATGAAATCAAAACACAATCATAATAAATAAGTTTGTGGCATAAACAAAAGAACATAAAATCATTTCCTTGGTAAAGTATCACTGCAAAGACTAACATACTACATTGAGTTCACTCCTCATTCCATTAGTCATGGTTCATTACCCTAATTATCATAATAGATTGTGTTTGTTACCCATTCCATCATTTCTTTATTCATGGTTCGCTCCCAAGACTATCTTACTGGAAACCATATCTTAATATAACGGTTTCACCCCACAATATAATAATTATTATCTCATGATATATCCTTTTTTACATAATGAATTATATTCCTATATTTCAGCCTTACCCATCACATATTAAAAACTATATATATGTGTGTCACTAGATTATAAGAAAAGCATAATATCATCAAATCCTAACTAGTGAAAATGATTTAGGTTTTAAAAAAAATTTCATCATCATAATCATGAACCACCCATAGAAATAATAAAGACGGTAACATTGGATCATATCGCTAGTAAATCATAAGAAACATCAATGTTGTTGTCATAGATAAAAATTCTAGGTTAGGATAGAGATGATGAAGAAAAATACACAAGAGGGGGGGGGGGTTACTTGTATACTTTAAAAAAATTTATAGATTCATATCTCATATCTTGTTATGAAGTGAAACTTTACTACTCTCTTAAAGACAAGTGATATTTGGAAATAAATAAATAAAAATAAAAAAGTGATGTATAGTGGTTTAGGGAATAGAGATTCCATAGTCCACTTCACCAACACTCTCTTAGAGATTTTGTTAATTTCACTAGTAAGTCTTCTTATCCAAAGAGCTAATAAAAAAACAACTAAATGTATGGAGTTGACACCTTACAAGGATTTTACAGGACCTTCTACTTCTTTCATAAGGAACCATAAATCCATAGTTTAATACAGGAAGATGACACTTCACCACAACTGTTTTCAAGTAGTAAAAACTCTAATAAATAAATAGATGTTGATTTTTTTGAGGAAATAGGTCATACTTCACAATTGAAACAATAAATAATAGATGCATTCAAATCTTCAATAATGCACAATAGTAAATAGATCTTCAACAATATATAGGAGTTTCTTTAAAAAATGATAGATAAAACACCATTCAAATATATAAACATGTATTTCTACAAAGATTATCTATTAAAAATGAATTTTCCATCTTCTAGAGGAATATGTAATAATAAGATGTAATAGTAGTAACAATAACTAAAGTGAGTCAATCAGATAAGTCAAAACATGTATTCCAACAAAGTGTATCTCTTAAGGAAATGAAACACTTATTTTATTTAAAATACACCGTTTTAATTTTATACATCTTTCGTATATATATTTTCTCTGATGAATAATGTCTCAATACCTATACTAAAGGATGAATAGTTGCAGGTCAAACCAACTCCAAAAATATCACATAATAAATCATGAATGCTTGAATTAAAATTCATTCAAGAGAGTCATAACATCCAATATGAATAGAAACAATTTACTCCATTGAATATTATCCTTTAAAATAATCATAAAGAGCCTTTGAATTGGTCATAAAATAGTTTTGAATTAATATTTACTTCCATTAAGATTATTTCATAAATCTGAGATGATATAGTAGATTTAAAAATTCCACTGTTGAATAGTCAAAAATAGGGTTCCTTCAGGTGATGAAAAAACTCCAAAGGTAGGGTTAACAATGTAGGATTTATTAAAAAATTAGTATTGATGTACCATATATTTATTTCCTTAAATGAAGGGTTCATTACAAATGCAATATTTTTTATCTATACTTTCCTTTTTCTTATACATGGATTTGTATCCATACATAGGGTTACTTATCCATAATTTCCCAACAATGTATGGTATATGATCCATATGTGTTGATTAAAATGTAGTTTTTATAAACCATAAGTTATGGTTACATGCGTCATGTATGAATAGTATTTCCATAATACTTTTATACACATTCAGAATACTTCAGAAAATATTCCTAGTGGATTAATTAATTGAATATATTTCCAGAATAAATATTTCAACAAATATTAATTTCCTAAAATTCACTTAAAATAACATAAACGTGGGTGTCTCTAAGAATCAAACCCAAAAAAAATCAACAAAATTTTTGAATCATTACAAGATCAACAATCTACCCCTTTTGATTATAAGAAAACCCATAACAAAAATACATATATATAAAAAAATATTTTTTGAAGAAAATATTTTTATAACTATAAATAAATATCTCCCCATTTATCTTTGTAACATTCCTCATAATGAAGATCCCCCTTGTAAAGAATATCAGTTTTATAAGGATATAACCTTCTACAACTTATTCCCTATGATGATAAATATGTAAACTAACACTATAAACTTATCACACTTTTTATAAAATAAAAAATAAAATACTATTAAAACAGTCACTCCCTAAATCCATGCTTTCCTAAAAATATAGTTTTTTAATCAAATAATATTAAATGTTATTTAATGAATGAAATGATAATTTTCTGAAAAATTACACATATCATAGTTTATATACAATAAATTAATTTTTTTTTAAAATAAATAAAATAATTTTAATTATTTTTGAAAAAGTAATATTAAAAGACGTTATTAACTTATAGAAATAAAATAATTAATGTAATGTGATAAACAAGTATTAATTTCTAGATTATGAAAGATAAAAAATTTAACAAGAAATTATGAAACATCTTCTTTCACATATTCTTATTGAAAAATATATTAAAAATATTTATTTTAAAAATACAACAAGAAAATAAAATCAATGATTTAAGAATGAGTAGATGGTTCATATAAACATTATAAACTTCAAAATTTTCAAATAAAGTTGATAAAACTCTTAATAGTTCTTTTAATATATTTTGAACATTTGCTATTCTTTCCATCTAAAGGCCTAAAAGCCTTCAATTTTTTTATTATATGATAAGACGCCCTTTTAAGGGATGAAGGGGGCAGAAACCCATGGACATCATAGACATAGGACAATCAAACTTGAAGGAAGAAAGAGTAAAAACCCATATGGCCTCATTGAACTACACCTCCCCATCATTTGAACATGAAGAACCTCTCCACCATTGCAAGGTAATTCTTCAATTAGGTGTCCTAAGCCAAATCTCTGGCCCGATCTAATGGCTGGTGCAATACCCTTTCAAACAACCAAATCCAAAAAACACTGCAAATATGAACCACCATCACTAAAATCTCCTCTAGAATATATTCATGAAGTCATGTTTGGTATCATAAATGTCCCAGCTTTGAAAAAAAACTATTCAATCATACAACTTACACTATTCCAAATAATCCGATGCAACCCATGAGGTTCAAAACACCAAGAAACCATCTTCAACTATGATAGGTCCACTAGGATAGATACCCTAAGAGGGGGGGGGGTGAATCAGGGTATGACAGATTAAAACAACTGCCCCTTTTGATCTTGTTTTACTGTTAGAAAAAACCCTCTTCTCTCTGCTTCCCTATTCGGAGTATGAACAAACTTTAAAGCAAGAACATGACACAACGATTTTTACATGGTTCACCCTTACTGGGATACATCCAAGGAGCATACACTGGTAGTGTGACGATGTACCAATTCCACTATATGTGCAATGTTGTTTACACGTTCAGAGTGGACTCACTTACCCTCCTGGTTTACAACCACTCACAAAATGAAAGCTCACTGCTCTCTCAACTGATGTGTGCTCAGTGCTTCTTCATAATATCCACTCATAATTTATAGACCTGTAGCTCTCTTTATTATCTCTAATGAAATCTACATCCTTAACTGTTGATAGATGCTCTGTGGACGTCCAAATTTTACCCACAGATGAATCTCACTTTTCTCTAGGTGTACCAAGCAACCCCAATTTTTTATGGGCAGCCCTTACTACACCTTGCACATAATTTTCTGCTTTTGCACGAAATTCACTTTTTGCGCAACATCCCTTTTACGCGCAACACCAATTTTACATGCAACAAATGATTTTACGCACAAAAGATTTTTCGCGCAACCTATATGTTACCTTTCGAGGAATTTTCTAATTTTGCATGAAATTCACTTTTGCACAACAATATTTTTTTCGCGCAGCCAATGGTTTTACTCGCCGTCTTAGCTTTTCGCGCAACACCAGACTTTACGTGCAAACTTCATGTTTACGCGCAACTCCCTTGAGAACTTCAATTTTATGCGCCACTTTTCAGGTATTCTATAAGTATTGAGCTTCTTTAAATGGAGGGTAGACACTTCATATTTATAGGAAAAATCAACCCCTTGCGCAAAAAACCCTCCTTGAGCGCATAATTCTCTCCGAGCGTGAAAAACACATCTTCTGTGCAACATCATTTTTCACACACAGCTCCAATATTTCACACACCTCATGACTTTGCCAATTTTTGATCTTCTGATCAAGAAACACCTCTTGCGCGGAAACCACTAATCCTTTATTTTGCACACAATTTTCCTTTTTCACGCACTGCACAAATATTTCGCACAACTCTATATTTCTCCGTGCACCATGCTCATATTTCGTGCACCACGCTGAATATTCATGTGCCACTATTATTTTCACACACCACCCTCATTTTTTCATGGACCAAATTATTTTTCACGCACCACCCCAATTTTTTGTGCACCTCCCTTTTCCAAAAACACATCTCTCCATTTTCTGATTTTCAAGCTAAAATTTTTTGCAAACACTGGAAAACGAAACCACCTTGTATCTACTTATTTTGTGCCACCTCAAGATCGTTCATTACTTTTTTGAGGTTCTTCAATAAATCATGGATTGTTGAAAGCATCCCTTGAACCTGAAAAATCACCACGTAAACCCCCTTTGTCAACACACTCATACATCATGGTCTACTTTTTCAACAAACACAATCACCTCAAAAATGATTCAATGATGCCTTGAAAGATTTTTTCCCAACAAAATCCATACATACATCACAAAAATGTCCCATCACCACCATCAAACCTCCACACAGAGACCACAATAGTCCAACCAAGGAACCCCATACCGGATCACAACACAGTCGACAGAACCTAGACCATTCACAAAGGATCAGAATAGCGGCCCAATGTAGGAAGAATATATCAAGTTCCACCCCATGGAATAAGGATTGAACTCCATGTCCATGGAAGAATATGGTTGCATCCCCGAGAGGTATCCGGGACATGACCCCACCACTGTAGAAAGGTGGTCACGACACCCACCTCTGAAGCCTGAACCCACGACCCACTAAACCGTGAACCTAAGCCACACCTGAGCAAGCCCCAAACACCGCAGAACACGTGGATCACCACCTCAACACACCGGATCTGAATCCCCTTCACTGCAAATACAAGAACCCGATGCCCTATATAAAGAGCTCACCTCCACATAGAACTGAACCATGACCACGACACACCAAAAAGAGAACCCCCTCACCATAGTAAAGGTCTGCATCCATGTAGCCATACTTGATCTAGAACCCAAAAAAGGGAAGAGATGAAACATCACCCCGAATCCAAAGAAAAACCAAACCCCCTCTACATATAATACTGAGCACAAAGCCTCAAGATCAATGCCACCCTTCACCACAGAAGTAGCCTCCACACCATGAGAACGTTGGAAAGACCGGGGAGAAACTTCCGTCGTCCGAGAAAAACTGGGAATAAGGAGGTGACGATATAGAGACCAAACCCGTTGTACCCTCTAAGAGCTCATATTTTTTTTTTCAAACATACATTTCGATCCTGGATTCAAACATATTCTATTCTTTGATATGAATTAGATGAACACTATTCAACCAAGAATATTTTTATCATATAAAGATCCAGATTTGTAAAAACTTATCTTCTAAGTAGCTCCATCTAACTTAACATTTCTACCTTGAAATAATTGAATTATTATTTTTAGATTGAAATATATTTTATATTATGATATTCCTTTTGTAATGAATCAAAAAACATTTTCGATACAGATTCTTCAAATAGTTATTTATATGAATTTCTAGATGTATCACAATCAACTGGTAGTTTCACTTTGTCTTTATTCAAGGTGATGACTTGGAACAAATTTTTTCATAAGACACTTTAGAAGATAAGACTTGAAGTTATTTATCACCATGAATGTCCTTATTTCTTATAGAAGACCTTTAAAATTAATATTCAATATATGAAACTGACTTCTGTTTTTATAGAATAGATGGATTACCTTTTTTCCTTTGGTAAGAATGATTTTCTTCTAAACCTGAAGCACTTGATCACTCATCTTACTAAGACTGGTTGTCACAAGCCTTTGAACAAAATATTTCAAAAAAGAAGGATTTATACTTTTAAATTTTTAAAAATAAGGTTCTTGGATTTTATAAAGGAAATGATACATTTTGTTTTGAAACAATATAGACGACATTTAATATTCATGAGTTGAAAGGTAGGGAATAATCATTAAAGTGTTTAAATTTTGAAAAGAGATATTAAGTAATAAAATATTTTCTGGTTATGTAGATAAATTTTTTTTAAAACACATAATATAAAAAATTAAAATGGTTTTAAAGATGAAAAAACTTTTTTAAGTACTGTATTATATAAAGTTTAGAAATATTTCATGTTGTTTATGTATATCAAAATAGATTAAAAATAATTTATAAAAGAAAGATTTTTTCTACCTCTATATAAAATAGTTAATGCATTAGAAGTATATAAATAATATAAAAATGAAAGACTTCCTAGATCAAGGATTTTATTACAATTGATTTTTTGATAGTTAATTACTTCAAAGTTGATCAATCCTTTGGTAGATTTTTTTATATATCACTCAATCTAACACTTATGGATTTAACAATTTGTCTTAATGGTATAATACTGAAAAAAATAAAACATAAGTGATTTTTGGGACCCATATGATTTTGGGTTGAGTAGTGTTAGCAATTAACGTTTTTAGTATCCAAACTTTTTTATTTTGAGTAGAGTTTCTACTATTCAAGCTAAACAACTGTTTTGAGTAATAAACATGTTTAACACTATAAATTTGAGGTTTTCTAAAGCATCATTCATTTTTATAATTTCCATTTATACCATAACAACAAAATTAGTATAGAAAGTTTTTTTAATTTTAACTAGGAACAAAATAAATTTCATATAATTTTGGTCTTTCATCATTACTTCATATTCCACATTTTCCATTCTAAATTATATTTTTACCAAGAATTTTATTTAAATATTTTTATCCTTTTATTAGTATACAGTATGATTGTTTTAAATTACTAACTTCATCCAATAATTATTTAATCTTAGTATCCTTAAAATAACAATATATTTTAGAATAATTAGATTTTAACTCAATAAACTATTTTGACAAATTTTCTTTATCTATTAGAACAATATCATAAGATCATCTAATTTTTATATGTTATTTATTTTAGGATTCATATTTACCTTCTATCATAAATAAAAAACAATTTAATTCATCATAAGAAAGTTTTTCACAACTAGAGTTTTGAGAATAAAAAGATTGTACCTCATCAGAATGATCTATAAGATATACCAATTTCCTTTTATGCATAGTATTAGAATATATTGAAGATTTATAATGTAAATCAGAATAATTACTCGAGTTATCCTTAAAAATATTATTTCATTTTATCCAGTAATTTAATTTACTTTTTTATTTTATTAACGAATAGTTTGAATTTGTATGAATTTTTTCCTAGCATTCAAGGAATGTATTCTCTTAAGACCCTTTCTATTTTTATTTCTGTATAGTTTCTCAAATGTTTTAGCTAGATATGATTATTATTTATCTAAATCTAGATGACTTGAATCATATGATTCATAAATATTATGTTTTTAAATCATAAGTTACACTTATATATGTAGGGTATGAACAATGTTTTTAGAACATGTTTAAACACGCTCAGAATACATAAAAAACTATTCCAATTTTATCAATGAATTGAATATAATCTCAAGATAAATATTTCAAAGAATATTTTTTCTTGAAATTCACTTAAAATAAAATTCATTAGTAACATAAATGTGGGTGTTTGTGAGCATAAAAACCCAAATGAAATTAACAAAATTTTTGAGTCAACACATTCTCAATAAAAAATACCTTTAGAAGATCACTAGAACATTTCTTTTTGAAAATAAAAATTCATTTTAAAGCCAGTTATTTTAAATCTAAAAATATCCAAAATATTTATGTAAAACTTTTATTTGAAAATAACTATGAAAATATATATTGGAATCTTTGAATAAAATAATATTAATAATGGTGGAGAAATTCATCCATGGGGTGAAATGTCATGACCCCCTCCCCCCAAATAGTACTGTTCTTAGGATAACAATGAGAGAAGGGAGATGTTGACTACCTGATTCCCACCACCAGTAGACCCTAGGTTGGGGACTAGCTTCGATGATATAATAATTATAAAATAGAAGGCATTACCCTATAAGATAAAATGTAGAAGAGAGAGAGATAATATAGATACACCAATCAAAACCTGCTCAAACATATATATAAAGAGACCACAAGTGTATATTTTAAATTTCATATAGTACTAAAAAAACTAAAAAGTAAATCACAAGTACTAAAATGTAAAGGCGATAGTGACCATAAAGCCTAAATATCTCCTACAAAACCATGAGATGGTAATATCCAACCCAATCTCCGACCTGTTCTTGCTAACATGAAAAATAGTTTATATATATGTAGTGTGAGTATTATAATATACTCAGTAGTATCCTCTATAGAGATTCTCTTGTAAAATATAAAGAAATCATGCTAAAGCATAGTGAACAATAATGAAACTAACTCACCACCTAAATAGGGATACTATGTTCTTAGCCTCACCATAGCTAAGTCTTACCATGTATCATATACAAGGTAGTATATAATAAAATATTGAGGAATCAAGGGTACCCTTTTCTCGATTCTCCACTGATTTTCTAATCTTCCCCAATACCACATGTCTTGATCCATCTTTATTTATAAAATAATCCATCTTGAAGACACTTTTACAAAGCATCACAACATGCACCTTGTGGATCACATCATCCCCTAATCCCATCTACATAACTGTATATAGTAATCGATTAGTTTTCAATATCCACCACAACCCAAATGATTTGTATCATACATCAGGTTTTATACCTCAAGCCATCATAGCCCATACACCAGGTAAAGAACCTTAGTAAATCATATCCTATACACATCATGTCTATAATTATCTTTTGGATGCTATATCTGGAGATACATGTGTGTGAAATAAACACAATCCATCACATCCCTCTACACACATATATAAGTAAGCTAAATGAAATAAATACCAACACAACTAACTACCAAGAGAAGAGAATGGTGCCTGAGGGGTTAGTCACCCTTTCATCCTCCCACTGTGATGTAGGGGAAAACACCCTCCCAGAGTCTGATGGGTATCAGTCTTCCCAATCTACATGGGTAGGGTAAAATACAAAATCACAGAATATAAAGGATATAATATATCTCAATACCACACTATCGACATAGCCTAGTCTTAAGACCAATTACATTTATTGTCCCTTGGACACCAGAATTCGACTAATAGGGACTAGATATAGTATAAGAAAACAAGAATTTAAATATCTATATTAATTAATTCTTTTTCTTTTAACATTTCATTCAGTTAATTAATTAATTTTTCATTAACTAACAAACAAAATTATTCTGATTTACATTACATTAACCAAAACAATAAAATCTATATGATTTAGACATAATTCAAACCGATTCCATGGTTTCTCAAGAGTATCATCTTTCCAAAATTTGCATTCCATAAAAACCAACTCTATGGATTAAGTCATTTTTTTAAAATTATTAAAATCATTCCATAATCATTGTACTCTATGAAAAAAATTCTAAGATACCTCTAAGATGAAGCAAGGAACCAAGAACATCTATATACCTTAAGTAGTTAGGAAAATAATGTATAAAAAATAATAAACATGGCCATCATCCCTTAGAAAAACTCATTTGAAGCATGTATTTAGCAATATCACATCAATGGGTAAGACTAGATTCTACCAATTCCATTATCTTTGGTGTTATCCCCAACATCCACGTGTACATCCAAATGCATGACACCATTACCGACGTTAACTACTACCACATCATTCAGGCCTACCCACCCCATATCACATAAACCATCCAGGGCTTATCCGTCTTAGGCTCATAACATCATTCGTGCCTTCCTAACACATATACCACATTATCTATCTTAGTATTTTCCATACCAAGATCATCACAAGGTAGCAAGAAATAAACAAGTATGACCAATATGGAAATATAGTCCCTAAAACAAGGCATCCAATCTTCACGCAAAAACAATCTCTCATGGCTCTAAAATCATGGTACTCATCCTTCTTAAAAAGACAGGCAATCAAGCCCTAGAAATTATCATTATCATAAAACTAGTTCTTATTACATCTTTAATTGGCCAATTTATTATTCAAAGGTTCTAACTGTAGGAAAACTAAAGAATCAAGATATACAAAGATACTAAATTAATTAAAAAATCAATTTAAACATTCTTTCCAATATATATTCTAGTTTCAAAAAACTTTATAGAATTAGAATTTATTAACATTAATTTAATTATCTTCATAAAAAATAATTAACATGCTTCACATTATTTATCAAATTCTAAGAACACAAGGAATTGCATATTCAATTAAGAATGTGATCAACATGAATTTTATCATTATAAAATTATAATAAACTCAAGATTCATTAAACATTCCACTTTATTTTATAGATAATTATTCATCAATTAATTTTAGCTTTTTTTCATTACTATTTTCCATAAAGAATAACATGATAATCTATAGCATAAAAACATGGTGACAAGAGTAGAATAGATAACACATAATATATAAAAAAATTACCAACTTTTATCATGGTATAAGGCAACAACATTGATATATGATCACTACCCAATTATTTATTAATCTCATTAAATATTTTTTAGGTTAATTATATTTCCCCCTAAAGGTATAAAACATTCCAATTTGATGATTTCACATAAATAAATAAGATAATCAATGAATCCACAAATTGGAAGAATAAGCCTCATGGTTTTCACTATAAAAAAAATATGGGGGCATGTGTAAGATGAGATTACTGCTGGAGAACATGAGTTATTAGAAGAAGGGACCCATGAATCCAAGGGAAGTGTTTTGGAATGTAAAATATCAAGATAAGTTAAGAAGGAATGAAATAAGGGAATGACCTTCATTTTTGAGTTGACAGATATGGGATGATCACATTTCAGATCATAACAAATTTAATTCCATCTATTGCAGATTTTATTAAACTCCACATGCTAGGACAAATTTACAGCCTCAAATATCTTAGAAAATCAAGGATATAATTATCCTTAATGAAAAAAACTTTTAATTCCTTTTTTAGCACCATTAGAAGGTCCACATGGATATTTTCATAAAACAGGTTGAAATATCCATGTAAGAGATTTCACATAGCCTAATTCCCCATATAGAGAAAATCCCCACGTAGTCAATTTATCCATGTACTCAATTTCACATATCCAATCTAGATACATATCAAATCTCACATAGTTGATGGATCCATGTAACCATTTCACTCACGTAGCCAATTGGCTTACATAGTTGATGACTCCACGTAGTCAATTCACATAGCTAATCGATCACAAAACTGATTGTTCATGAAGCCAATTGGCTCATGTAGTCGATTGGATAACATAGATAATTAAATTTATTGTGGTCAGTTCACAGAAATTAACCCATTATGTGATTTTCCTACATTGATTTCACCTATGTGAATCACTAATAAAATAACTTATGTTGTTTTTTCAATGTATAGAAAAACCCATATGTGAAAATATATTGCGTGAATCCTATAGAAAATGATCTGTTTTACATATCCATTTATGACATTAAATCTCCCTACCTCCATTTTTTTGTATACTAACACCTCCATAAAACCTTTAGGCCTCATATGAGAACCTAGAAATTCAAAAACACACAAAGGGTCAGAATACAATGATCAGGGCCCTTACATTAGATACCTCTCAAAACATTCTTGTTCTGAAGAATCAAAAAACCCACCGAGGAAATAGAAAGGGGTCATCTAAATAGCCAAAAAACAAGATACCTCTCAAGGATCTTACAAACATTGGATCTCAATCCCCACATTAGATGAAACAAACTTATAACCATGAAATAGAATCAATCAGATCCTAAACACTCTCCCAAGGGAGATACCTCTCAAACTAGAGTAAGGTTACCAATAAAAAATTAGAGAGAGCCATCTCATAAATTAAAAAGGTAAAAATCCATAGGATAACTACATTATAAGAGATGATATAAACATAAAATATCTCAAGTACTGAGTGCACATCAATGACTCATGTTCTGAGGTAATCTCCTCCATGCCATCAGGCTTCCACATGGAACAAACTAAGGGGACAATATACTAGTGAAACACATTATCCTAGTGGTCTTAGATCTATATAGGCCACTCCTTGAAGATTTCATCATCATTAACATCAATCTCACCCCAATTTATAACATTAGAGTGATAATGAAGATAATAATGGAGATACAACATGTGAAAAACATCATGTATCTAGACCATCTATGGGGGGAGTTCTATCTAATATTCCACAAATCTGACATGATTCAACACCTTGGAAAACCCCACAAACTAGGGATAAATCTTACTCCCATGAACAAAAATTCACAACCCATGATAAGGAGTCACCTTTTGAAACACATGACCTTGAATGTCAAACTCCAGTGGTCTCCTACTATGATCAACATAAGATTTTTGATGATACTACACTTCATTCATCCTTCAAGAAATTACCTAGACCATCTCTATAAAATTCTATATTAGTTCCAACTTGAGAATTGTGACCGCTTCAACTGCAGTCCAACATAGCCCACACACACCTGGGATAACCACCACAACTACCCTGCCTGAAGAATCTTGGGCTATAATGGACCTCAGGGTGTCATAGCTTGCCCAAAGAGTCTTTGGGATGAGGCCCAGGTGTCTTTGGGTGTGGAAGTAGTTGTTCTGGCCCAGGTGTTTGTGTGTGTGGTTACACATAGTGGTTCTGGACCAGGTGTTTGCGGGTGGGATATTGGTTGTGTCCCAGGTGTCTGCGGGCAGGATGGCGGTTATGGCCCAGGTGTGTGTGGGAAGGGTGTGGCATTGGGACTACAGTAATAATGGCGGGATTGGTTTGATGCGTAGGATGTCTTCAATAACCAGTGGGAAGGTGGCGTGGGGTACCCAAACATCGATGTGCTATTACTATACATTACTTGACTTGTGTTATTTGGGGATCGTGCCTTGGTGAGGCTTGGGTGGATAGTTCTCCTTGCTAGGTGTTTTGGTTGTCTCTTGGGGAATTATAATGCCTCCCCACTTGTGCACAAGAGTCTTTGGTTTTCCCTACTGAGTGTACGTGTATGCTCACCCTACATATATAAACTTCTTTCAGGTTTCCAGGAGGACTTCATGTGTTGTACAGGGCCGTACTAGATTGGGTGTTGGGGCAGTTGCAGTTGTTGTTTTTCTTTCATATGGTACTTCAGATTTGTATTCCCCTTTTACTTTGTGGTATTTACTTTTGTAACATGCATATGTGAATGGTTTCTTTTTCTTTACTTTTGCCTATGTCTTGGTGTTGTTGGGTTTTACTATCTTATCTCCCGATCCTATTAAAGAAAAAGGGTAATGCCTTCCATCTTGTGTGTGATTATATACCCTTGGTACTAGTCGCCACTCTGTGACCTATTGAAGGCGGGTCTCAGGGGTCATTATCTCTCCTTCAACTTAAATAAGGAAGGGTCTGGAAATCTGCTGTCCCTTCCCTCCTTTTGGAGAGAGAAATGGATAGCCATAAAATTATTCAAATAATGTCATACCAATGGTGGATTGGAAACTATTATTGTAATAAAAATCAACCAAGGTCATGTTTATCATCCATGAACCTCTTAAATCTGGGATACAAGAGCACAACATGTCTTCAAGAGTCTGTATGGTCCACTCTATTTCACCATCCATATATGGATGAAAAGTTGTTCTAAGGCACAACTGAGAGCCAAGAACATGTTAGAGACCTTTCTACACCCATAATGTAAAATGGTGAACTCGATTAGAGATGAGTATTTTCAAGACTTTGTGGAGCTACACCAACACCTCCAATAAAAACTCTAATGAGGTCGACATCCTTATCTCTATAAAGTGGGATGATTTTATCAAACAATCCACTATTACCCCTATATCATCATTTCCTCCCCAAGATCATGGTAAAATAGTAATGAAGTCTGTTGGGATTCCATACCATATCAACAAGGGGACATCTAATTGCTATAGAAAACCATAGAGAACAAAGTGACCAGTATTCACCTTTTATAAGACTAAACATCAAGAAAAAACTCTACAATTTCACACGTTAACCCAGGACGCGGCTAACCTTTCAAGGATTAGTACATCTTTTTTACACAAGGATATACCACCGAAGTAAAAATATGTAACTCATGGAGAACCATCACACACATCACTAAAGGAATGAAAATCCTCCCTTGGAACAATAGTTGGTGTTGTCCATCCTCAGAGCAATGATAATAGGAATCTACTGAAACAACTTAGTCTCTATAGACCACCACCTCAGAATCCCCCAACTATGAATCTTTCACTTGTAACACCAAATATGACTGCACTATTATCTAGAAAAGATAACCTATTCCTCCAAACTCTCCCATATTGTGACTCATCACTGAGAGTTCTTTCATCACTCTCAAAGAATATCTAGATTCATGCATAGCGTCACAATGTGACTTCATTCTCAGTATATGAGCTACAACATTTCCATTGCATGGAATATATGAAATATTTAAGTTATAATCATATAATAATCCCATCCATTTATGTTGACACAATTTTAGGTCACACTGGAATAAGACATACCTTACGATCTTATATTCATTAAAAACCACAAAATGCTTACCGACGTGGTAATGTATCTCCAATTTAAAGAAAACAAAATTGAAAAAAACTTAATATCATGGGTAGTATAGTTATATTAATGGGGATATAATTTCACAGAACCATAAAAAACAATCGATCTATGCTATTTTATAAAACATACCATGACAATATGTGAAGCCTCATAGGGAACCTCAAAATGAAATCTATTAATATGAAAAAGGACTAGAGCGCTGACCAACTTCTCCTTTAAGTACTCAAAAGATATATAAAACTGGTAAATCCATAATAAAGGCTATTTATTTGGGTTAAGGATGTCATATGAGTCATAACTCGAGATAAATCAGCTATAAACCTCCTTTAATAGACTTAATGATGAAGGAAACTCTACACGAATACCAATTTCTACGGGGATTCCCAAGAAACAACCACCTCTATCTCTAAAGGATCTGTAGAAACTCCCTCTGAAGACACAACTTTCCCCATAAAATGGACATCATAATCCAAGAACTCACACATAGAAAACTCCCCGAACAATTTCTCATGATAAATAACTCCCAAAATGACATGCATATGCCCTAAATTCTCCTCCTTATATATGTGATATATAAGGATTTCATTGATTAAGACACTCCAAAGTTATCCAGGAACTCTTTGAACATTGAATTTATGAACCAAATAAACATGGTTAGAGAATTCGACACACTGAACAAAATTTAAAAATAAACCTTTAATGACCATGATGAAAATGGAAAGTAATCTTCTGAATATCCTCATCCTTGACCTGCTTATGATGATATCATAATCGAAAATCAATTTTTGAGAACCAACATGCTCCCTTCAGCTTATCAAATAAATAATTAATCCATAAAAGAGCATTGTGGTTCTTGTTTTTCACTTAGATCAAGTGTTAATAATCAAAGAAAAGATTCAAATTAATATTATCATTCGTCATGAAAAAAATATGTGTGCACTAAGGTGACACACTCGTTCATGAAAAACCTCACTATAAAAAATCATTCATATGTACTCATATCTCTCACAACTCATAAGGTTCCATACTATATGGATACATTGAGATATGATAAATTCTTTAATATAGTTTGATCTGAAAATTAACCTCCCATAGAAGGGGTAACAGTAATACCTCTTATGAAAATACATCAATGTACTCTTCCACAACCCTAGGAACACCTACTACTGATCATCCAATGAACTTAGCATCAGTCTGACCATCAATGATGATAAGGAAATAACATGCCTCCAACCCATCTGAGGGTCTCACTCACCAATGAACATCGTTGGATCTTCCTCAACATTGTAGAAAACAAAACACCTCTTGAATCAATATATGATATCCCACACTAACTATAACCAATACATGATTGGGATTATGTCATATGGTTGTATCATAAAACATAGGAAATCTCCCCATGAGCGGTACTTCCCCAACACTAGGTCGCAGTCACTACATACTTAATACAAGTCATATAGACCTCTAATTATCATAGTCAACTACAAGGGAACTATTATGATCTCTACCTCAAGTCCCAAATAATGTATGAGGTTATCATACATGAATTAGTGTGTGGATATTGAATAAAAAAATAATGCAACCATGTAGAAAATAAGAAAATGTTACCTTAAACAATGTTAGGTTATCCTAGTACTAGAAACACTAGAGCATGAATATAATCCGGACCTATCTAACCCCACAAGATTATACATCCATAAATGTGTTATGATCATTGAGGATGAGGAAAATATTGGTTTTTTACTCTACATGCTCTATCTACTCTCTATTGATCCCGGACTAGAACACCCTACTATTGCTGCCTCAGCTAAAAATACCCCAAAGAAACACTAGGTGGATGATGAATGCTTAAAAACAATGGATATTCTTACCACTAATGATGTAACATCCCAAGGTTTTATAAAAATAAATTGAAAATTCTTGAAATTTTGTTTAAGGTATATATTTATAAGTATCCTTTAAACATAATTTTATTTCTTCTATGTTTTGAATTTCAAGAAACTATCATCTACAATTGTGTTCAGTATGTTATGTAGAGTCTGATGAAACAAACTTGTTTTTTTGGTGAATAGTAACATGCCCTTATGAATAGTAATATAAATAGTAATATGAATACTAATATGACCTCATGAATAGTAAATAATAATATTATTTTATTTTCCCAAGGCAACAGGATAATGGGATCTTAATTAATTTTCCAATGTCATATAAAACTAATTGCACTTCAATATTGTTATTTTTCGAATTAACTGTGAACTTATTTAAAAATTAAATTAATAATATTTGGAAAATTATTTTTGTAAAATGGAGTTCATTTTTGAATTCTACATGTCGAAAAATGGTGGGGGTAAATTTTTGGAATTTTTCTGAAACTCTTGAATTTTCGGTGAATAGTGAAATACGATAAAATACTGTATAATCAATTTATCAGTAAAAATGCACTATTTATGAAATCATAAGTGATGCAAGGCCACTTGTTTCTAACTCAAATGATATTTTCACTATTTAGGGCCACTTTATTTGAGATTATTCATAGTCTTGGTAAAAATATTATAATAATAATTAAAATAATCTAAAATACCTCCGCTCTTCCACTATAAATATCACCCTCACTCCCCTCTTCCTCCCACACCTCTCAAGACTTGAAAATTGCCTAATTTCTGCCAAATTCCCTCCCCAATCTTCTTCCCCACGTCCTAGAGCAGCTGGTCTCACCAAAAGACCAAAATCAATGCCGTTAAAAAGGATCTCAAGCAGTAGAGATCAAGAGGTAAACAACCTCTTTTATTTTCTTTCTTTTCTTTCATTTTTTTGTTATTCTCTTCCATTCCCTTTGTCTTGTGTTGGGATATTTCATTAAATATTCCCCACTTACTGTCCATATCTTGTATGGATGATGATATATTCCATTCCTCTAATCAATTTTGTTTTTATGAAATTTTAAGAGACGTCGTTAGGCTGCCGAATTTTCGTGAGAAATTTTTCAAGATTTTCTTTTATTTCATGATTCGTTTTTATTATTTCCTAACTCCCTCTTATACAAGAGGCATTAAATCTACATAATCATGTATATTAATTATGTTCTCATGATTATGGAAAATTCCTCATCAGTATTCTTCTACTCTTCAACTTATTTAAAGAATCAAAAAACATTGTCCATTTGTGTCGAATTACTGATATCGTGCACGATGTATTTTCAATTTCCATTAATTCTTTCAAGTCTGGTCATGAAACCATTTATATGGTTGAACCAGGTTATAATATATGTTTTATTACTCATATAAGGTTCTGAAATTATTTTGTACTCATGGTTCTAATTTAAAAGACAAAATGACGTTGCTATTATCAAAGAACCACTTAAATGATCTAAACGAACATAATTAATATTTTATCTAAAGAATCATCATCATATAAAGAAATAAATGTGATAAATGGTGTAATTTATGGTACTGGAAATATGTAAATACTACTCCATTACAATTATGGAGTTTCACTTCCAATCAACAAGAACGATTCATCATGAACCGATCGTGGAAATCCCAAAAGAACTCACCCAAAATAATGCAAGGAACAAAATACTAACAATTAAGGGGTGGAATGAGGTTATGAAATGACCATATAAGATGTTATAAACATGAAAATTGTTCTGTTAAATACTAATAAAACTCTTTTAACCATTATACAGGAGTTTTAAACAAATTTTAAGTAAGACAATCCTAAGGTAAGGGAATTCTTAACCCGATTTCCATTCTTTGGGTTAACCTTATAATTTAATATTTATGAGCTATTTAAATTGTTTGTGTGATGGGTTCTGTTTATATTATGTGTATTTACAAAGTATATACATATTCCATCCACTCTATTAAGTCTCACTTCAAGTATATGATGTTTATAAGGGACTTTTCTTCTAAAATCCTCTTTTAAAATTCTGTTTTATAAGATTCAAAGGCAATGTTTTTATGCTATTTTTTATGTTGTATGATTATGTTTTGGTTATTGGGAATTGTTTATGATGAAGGGTAGGACCTATATTTCCCTCCAATGCTTTGGGTATGAGTATGTTGGAGGTAGGTCGTATGGTTACTCCAAGTGTAACTGCGATGGTTACACAATGTATGGTAGCCGTGAGGGTTACAAATTTTATGGTAGCTAAGATGGTTACAAGATTATGTGTGTAATGCCACAAGATACCTCTATGATTATATTTATGTTTGTGTGGATCTTGTGTAAATATCATGTTACACAAAGTAAGTATTTAAGGGTGGAAATCATGTCTTTTGAAAATGTTTTCATACGTCATGAGTATTCATGGACTAACGTGATTTTTCTTTCTTTTTCATACCTTACTGAGTTTTTGTGCTCATCCCAAGTTTTTGAATGATTTTTCACAGGTTAATGGATGAGTAATACAAGGAAGGAAGACATGTTAAATGTTGAAGAATTGTCAAGGAGTCTTTTTTTATGTTTTAATGGTTTATATTCTAAGAAATATAGAAACTGATTTTATGGTATCTACTATGTAACAATGTGTAATGTTATGAATGTTTTGTCTTAATTATCTAATGCTCTAAACTTGAAAAGCTCCTCAATGTAAAAGGAAGTGTTTTCTTAAATAAATTCAAGATTATGTATGAAATAAGTGCGGGTCTTTATAGTTGGTATTAGAGGATGGTTTAGATAACTTTAGGGGTTAAGGTGATGCTAATAGAATACCATAAATAATTTTCACTCTATGTTTAATTTGTTATAGAATTTAAAGATAACTATATTGCTTCATATAAGAAATGTTTGTTCATAATGGTTTTCTGCAGAAGGAACATGGATGCTGAAGAGGAGAGGCATCGACAGAATGACATCCTTCCTAATCTACAACCCGGAATGGTAGGGATTGGAACCGAGCAGTTTGTGACATTAATGGCTCAGGTAATGCAGGCAATAAATGGTGGGGGCATCCATGCAAGAGAAAAAATAGAGGTACCCCAATGGAACATGACAGTGGTGAGACATTTTATGAGACAACATCCTCCTGTATTCGATGGATCTTCTAACCCAGTGGCAGCAGAAGGATGGATTAAAGCCCTTTAAAAGATATTTGATGTTATGGGATGTTCGGACAATAAAAAGGTAAGACTTGCCATTTAGCATTTTTAAGGGGAAGCTGATCAGTGGTGGTCAATGTTAAGGAATATCTAGGGTAGATAGGATTTTGATGCCTTAGTGTGGGATGAATTTAAAAGTATTTTTATTGAAAAATATTTTTCTAATGTGGTGCGACTTAGAATGGAGAAGCAATTCCTTGAATTGAAACAAAAGGAGGAGGATTCAGTGGGTTTGTATGAAGTGAACTTCACCCGACTGGCGAGGTATGCTCCAAAACATATTCTGGATCTCAATAGCAAAATCAATCGCTTTTACTCAGGATGGAAGCCAAGGTATCAAAGGGCATTGGCCTCCCATGAATTCAAAAGTTATGAGAAAATTCTCCGATGTGCTGAGAGGGTAGAGATGGAGTTTCTGATGATCACATGCATTTTGGAAACAAAGAGAAGAAGATATCCAGTTGGCAAGAAATGGGTAAGAATCAACCAAAGAAATCTGATGGTAAGAAAATCCAATTTCCAGTTTGTGAGAAGTGTGGCAAGAAGCACCCTGGGGAATGTCTTATCAAAACTGGGAAGTGTTTTAAATGTTGTAAGTTTGGACATATGGCCGGAGATTGCAATGAAAATGATCCAAAGATTAATCCTGATAAGCAAACTGTAAGTGTTTTAAATGTGGTGAGATGGGTCACTATGCAAATGCTTGTCCAAAGAGGGATCCAAATGATGCAAAGAATCCAGACTACAAGAAGAAAGGTGTAGTGAGATCCTTTGAGACTACGTCAGCAGGTGTTGGGCCATCCAATGAAGTTGTATTAGGTACTTTGTTTGTTCACTCAGATTTTTCTAAAGTTTTGTTTGATACGGGGTCTACACATTCCTTCATCTCTAAGAAATTTTCTGTTAGTTTGGAAATATCACCTCAACAAATGAGACCTGAACTTGTTGTTAAAACACCAGGGGGAAATGTTATAGCAAAGAGGAATTATAAGAATATTTCTATTGTGGTATGTGGAAAGAATTTACCTGCAAACCTTGTTTTTTTACCCTTAGTCTAGTTTGATATTATTCGGGGGATGGACTGGCTTTCTCATTATCATGCTAAGATTGACTGTAGAGCTAAAGAAGTTGTTTTTAAGAAAGAGTTTCAGTTTTTATACAAGAATGAAACCATAAAATTGATAACATATCAGAAAGATAAGAAACTACTGAAAGATGGAAGTGAAAGTTTTCTTGATCATATTGTTGAAAACAAGGGAACTATTAAAATTAATGATGTTCCAGTAGTAAATGAATACCTTGATGTTTTTCCTGAGGAGTTACCCAGTGTCATACCTGAACGAGAAGTCGAATTCACAATTGATTTAGTTCCTGATGCTAAGCCAATTTCAAAACCCCCATATTGTATGGCTCCAATAGAACTTCTTGAATTGAAAAATCAGTTGCAGGATTTGCTTGTCAAGGGCTTTATTCGTCCCAACACTTCACCATGGGGAGCCCCTGTTTTGTTTGTTAAAAATAATGATGGTTCCATGAGACTTTGCATTGATTATAGTGCTTTGAATAACACCACTGTTAAAAAAAAGTATCCTTTGCCTCATATTGATGACTTGTTTGATTAGCACTAGGGAGCTCAGTACTTTTCCAAGATTGACTTGTGATCCGGATACCATCAGCTGAAGGTGAAGGAGGATGACATCCCGAAAACAGCCCTTTGTACTAGATATGGGCATTATGAATTTGTTGTTATTCCATTTGGGTTAATTAATGAACCTTCTCTATTAATGAATCTTATGAATAGAGTATTTCATGAGTTCTTGGATAAGTTTGTGGTTGTATTTATTGATGACATTCTGGTTTTTTCTAAAAATAAATAGGAGCATGAAAAACATCTAAGGGTTGTTTTACAAACTTTAAAAGAAAAGAAACTATATGGAAAATTCAGAAAGTGTGATTTTTGGTTGTAATAGATTTCTTTTCTTGGGCACATTGTAAATAAGGATGGAATAACAGTTGATCCTACCAAAACAAAAGTAGTCAATGAATGGCCAAGACCCATAAATGTTACAAAGATTTGTAGTTTTCCGGGCTTAGTAAGTTATTATGAACGGTTTGTTAATAAATTTTCACGGTTATCAATCCCAATAACTAAGTTAACACGGAAAAGGGGTTAAATTTGTTTGGACAAAGGAATGTGATGTTTGTTTTCAGGAACTAAAGAAGAGATTGGTGAGTGCTCCAGTTTTGGCCTTACCTTCCCAGAATGGTGAGTTTGTCATCTATAGTGATGCTTCTTTGAAGGGGATTGGTTGTGTTTTGATGTAGAATGATCAGGTAATTGCCTATGCTTCGAGACAACTTAAACCTCATGAGCTAAATTATCCCACACATGATTTGGAATTGGCAGCTGTGGTTTTTGCTTTGAAAATATGGAGGCATCATCTATACGGAACCAAATGCCAAATATATACTGACCATAAAAGTCTTAAGTATATATTCACTCAGAAGGAATTAAACATGGGGAAGAGAAGATGGCTAGAACTGATAAAGGATTATGACTGCACAATCAATTACCATCCTGGAAAAGCAAACAAAGTAGCAGATGCCTTAAGTCGAAAAAATCATGCATCATTAACCATGCTATGTTTGGAACATGATCCCTTGATTAATGATTTGATGAAATTTGGATTAGAAGTTGTTGGTACAGGGAATATATCCGTTTTGTTTCAGGTTTTAGTGCAGTCTTCATTGACAGACAGAATTATAAAAGCACAGAGGGAAGACCATGAGCTACAGAAAAAGGTAGAATTGGTTAAAATGGGTAAGTTTCTAGAATTTAATCTTGATAAAGATTTTGTTTTAAGGTTTGAAAAAAGGTTGTGTGTGCCTTGTGATTCCCAGCTGAAGAATGAATTGTTGTGTGAAGCTCATATTTCTCCATTTTCTGTTCATCCTGGAAGTACTAAGATGTACAGAGACCTTCAAGAATATTATTGGTGGAATGGGATGAAAAGAGATATTTCTGATTTTACAATGAAATGTTTGACATGTCAGCAGGTTAAAGCATAGCAGCAATTACCGAAGGGGATGCTTCAGCCTTTGCCAGTGCCAGAATGGAAATGGGAGAATATATCCATGGATTTTGTGGTGGCACTACCAAAGACTTCTCGAGGTAACAATGCGATATGGGTTATTGTTGATCGGCTAACAAAGTCTGCTCATTTTCTTTCTATTCGAGATACAATGACATTAGATCGTCTTTCTCGATTGTACCTCAAGGATATTGTTAGGTTACATGGAGTTCCTCTTTCCATTATGTCTGACTGAGATCCCAGGTTCACTTCTAAATTTTGGAAGGGACTTCAGAAGTCTTTGGGCACAGAGTTGAATTTCAGTATAGCTTTTCATCCACAATCAGATGGGCAGTCAGAACGAACGATTCAAACTTTGGAGGATATTCTTAGAGCTTGTTCAATGGACTATCAGGGAAGTTGGGATCAACATCTTTCATTAGTCGAGTTTTCTTATAATAACAGTTTCCATTCCAGTATTCAGATGGAACCTTTTGAGGCCTTGTATGGAAATTGGTGTCAGACTCCTGCATTTGGGGATGAAGTCGGTGAAAGAAAGTTGATGGGGCCAGAATTAGTAGATGAAGTGGATGAGAAAGTGAGGATGATCCAGCAACACATGAGGACAGCTCAGAGCAGGCAGAAAAGTTATGCAGATAACAGAAGGAAATACTTCTCTTTCAAGGTAGGTGACCATGATTTCCATAAAATCTCTCATTGGAAAAGTGCGATGCATTTCGGCAAGAAAGGGAAACTAAGTCCACAGTTCATCGGTCCTTTTGAAATATTGGATAAAGATGGAACAGTTGCATACCGCGTAGCTTTTCCTCTGAGCTTATTTCAGGTACACAATGTTTTTCATGTTTCGATGTTGAGAAAGTATGTTCCAGATTCATCACATGTCTTGAGGCCGAAAGCAGTTCAGCTGGAAGAGAACCTTTCTTATGAAGAAAAACCGGTTCAGATTCTTGATCGAAGAGAACAAGTATTGCGGAATAAGGTAATCCACCAGGTAAAGTTTTTGTGGAGAAACCACATGGTTGAAGAAGCAACATGGGAGTCTGAAAATGCTATGACGGGAAAATACCCTCAGTTGTTTAATAAGTAAATAAAATTGCGAGGACGCAATTTCAAGAAGGTGGGGATAATGTAACATCCCAAGGTTTTATAAAAATAAATTTAAAATTCTTGAAATTGTGTTTAAGGTATATATTTGTAAGTATCCTTTAAACTTAATTTTATTTCTTCTATGTTTTGAATTTCAAGAAACTGTCATCTACAATTGTGTTCAGTATGTTATGTAGAGTCTGATGAAACAAACTTGTTTTTTTGGTGAATAGTAACATGCCATTATGAATAGTAATATGAATAGTAATATGACCTCATGAATAGTAAATAATAATATAATTTTATTTTCCCAAGTTAATAGGATAATGGGATCTTAATTAATTTTCCAATGTCACATAAAACTAATTGCACGCTCATATATTGTTATTTTTTGAATTAACTGTGACCTTATTTAAAAATTAAATTAATAATATTTAGAAAATTATTTTTGAAAAATGGAGTTCATTTTTGAATTCTACATGTTGAAAAATGGTTGGGGTAAATTTTTGGTATTTTTCTGAAACTCTTGAATTTTTAGTGAATAGTGAAATACAATAAAATATCGTATAATCAATTTATCGGTAAAAATGCACTATTTATGACATCATAAGTGATGCAAGGCCACTTTCTTCGAACTCACATGATATTTTCACTATTTATGGCCCCTTGATTTGAGATTATTCATAGTCTTGGTAAAAATATTATAATAATAATTAAAATAATCTAAAATACCTCCCCTCCTCCACTATAAATATCACCCTCACTACCCTCTTCCTCCCACACCTCTCAAGCCTTGAGAATTGTATAATTTCTGCCATATTACCTCCCCAATATTCTTCCCCAAGTCCTAGAGCTTCTAGTCTTACAAAAAGACCAAAATTAAATCCCTTAAGAAGGATCTCAAGGAGAAGAGATCAAGAGGTAAACAACCTCTTTTATTTTCTTTCTTTTATTTCATTTTTTTGTTATTCTCTTCCAGTACCTTTGTATTATGTTGGGATATTTCATTAAATATTCCCCCTTTACTATCCATATCTTGTATGAATGATGATATATTCCATTCCTCTCATCAATCTTGTTTTTATGAAATTTTAAGAGATGCCGTTAGGCTGCCGAATTTTCTTGAGAAATTTCTCAAGATTTTCTTTTATTTCATGATTCGTTTTTATTCTTTCCTCACTCCCTCTTATCCAAGAGGCATGAAATCTCCAGAATCATGTATATTATTTATTCTCTCATGATTTTTTAAAATTCCTCATCAGTATTATTCTCCTCTTCCACTAATTTAAAGAATCAAAAAACATTGTCCATTTGTGTCGAATTACCGATATCGTGGACGATGTATTTTAAATTTCTATTAATTCTTTAAAGTATGGTCATGAAACCATTTATATGGTTGAAACAGGTTATAATATATGTTTTATGACTCATATAAGGTTATTAAATTCTTTTTTACTCATGATTCTAATTTAAAAGACCAAATGACATTGCTATTATCAAAGAACCACTTAAATGATCTAAACAAACATCATTAATGTTTTATCTAATGAATCATCCTCATATAAAGAAATCAAAGTGATAAATGGTGTAATTTATGGTAATGTAAATATGTAAATACTACTCCATTACAATTCTGGAGTTTTACTTCCAATCAACAAGAACGATTCATCATGAACCGATCGTGGAAATCACAAAAGAACTCACCCAAAATAATGCAAGGAACAAAATACTAACAATTAAGGGGTGAAATGAGGTTATGAAATGGCCATATAAGATGTTATAAACATTAAAATGTTTCTTTAAAATACTAATAACACTCTTTTAACCATTATACAGGAGGTTTAAAAAAAATTTAAGTAAGACAAGCCTAAGGTAAGGGAATTCTTAACCCAATTTCCATTCTTTGGGTTAACCTTCTAATTTAGTATTTATGAGCTATTTAAATTGTTTGTGTGATGGGTTCTATTTATATTATGTTTCATTATGTGTATTTACAGAGTATATACATATTCCATCCACTCCATTAAGTATCACTTCAAGCATATGATGTTTATAAAGGACTTTTCTTCAAAAATCCTCTTTTAAAATTTTGTTTTATAAGATTCAAAGGAAATTTTTTATGCTATTGTTTATGTTGTATGATTATTTTTTGGTTATTGGGAATTGTTTATGATGAAGGGTGGGACCTATATTTCCTTCCAATTCATTGGGTATTATTAAGTTGGAGGTCGGCCGTATGGTTACTCTAAGTGTAACTGCGATGGTTACACAATGTATGGTAGCCGTGAGGGTTACAAATTTTAAGGTAGCCAAGATGGTTACAAGATTATGTAAGTAATTCCCCAAGATACCTCTATTATTATATTTATGTTTGTGTGGATATTGTGAAAATCTCATGTTACACAAAGTAAGTATTTATGGGTGGAAATCATGTCTTTTGAAAATGTTTTCATACGTCATGAGTATTCATGGACTAACATGATTTTTCCTTATTTTTCATACCTTACTGAGCTTTTGTGCTCATCCAAAGTTTTTAAATGATTTTTCACAGGTTAATGGATGAGTAATACAAGGAAGGAAGACATTTTAAATGTTGAAGAATTGCCAAGGAGTCTTGTTTTATGTTTTAATGTTTTATATTCTGAGAAATATGGAAACTGATTTTATGGTATCCACTACGTAACAATGTGTAATGTTATGAATATTTTGTCTTAATTCTATAAAGCTATAAACTTGAAAATATCCTCAATGTAAAAGGAAGTTTTTTCTTGAATAAATTCAAGATTATGTAGGAAATAAGTGCGGGTCTTTATAAATGACCTCATAATATACAAGAAAAACAATTTTTTGATACCTTATCAAAGGTATGAGAGATTCCAACCCTCTAGAAATGATATGTTGATGGTTGGGAGCTTCCCTTGACTAACTTAAAAATATTATTTCTTGGACACAGAAAACCCCATACCATATATTTTCTTCATGAGGAATCATAAAAACTCCCCTTTCATGATGATCTAGTTTTATCTAGTTCCCTCTTAATAACATATACTCTTACTAGCACCCCAAGATACTTATTCTACATAAATGGGGTGACCTAGAGCTTGATATCTAGAGAAATATCCTCCTAGAAATTCCTCTCCCTACTCTCCATTAGAAACAGGTCCAAATAATATCACAGAAGGGTCCTAAAATAGATCCCAAACTCTCTCACACGAGAACTTTCTAGTTGAAGGGTAAGAATCTCTTAAATACTGGACACCGTTATTTTCAAAGAAAGAAAATCTTCTTTGAAATAGTCTTAGACCATCTACCACGAGACTGTCGTCTCCTTGAAATCCTTAAGGAACAAGAACCACCACTACCTCACTACTCCACGCATCATCATATCAACTAAGGAAACCCAGTTCCCCCTCTAATAAAAGATAAAACTGAAAGATATATCAACCTCCTCCAACTAGTATCATATGATAGAATCTGAAATGGATCCCTTGTACTTCAAAAGACTCTGACACTAAAACTCTTGAAGTGTCCTCATCCAAGTGTCATCTTCATCGACCTCTACTCTGCAATGATCTGCTGGTATATCCTGCTAAACATATTCAGTGTGAACCTAGTAAGGATTTTATCTTGGATCCATTCCTGTAATAGAATATAATGTTAGAAATATAAATATGGATTATGGAATACTTAATAATAATTAATTAATTGTTTTTTATGTTCTTATGCTTTTAACCTATCCCAAGGTCTACCCATTTAAAACACAGGTGCAAAGAATAATGATGCATGATCCTCTCCTTGGTTTCTACCATATAACCAGTATCACTTTCTTTAGTAGGATTATCTAACTAAAAGATCTATGTATCAGATCATAGGGGGCCCTAAGTAACCATGTCTCTGCTAGTTTCTATGTTTACATCACTCACTAAACTTAGATGACTTCTTTTCCCAACTAACCAATGTAATCTCACCAATGTATAACTCCAAACACCATATTATCCCTCAAACCGAACCTCTTGTACCATTATTTCATAAAACCCAATGAGTACCCCTACTGGGATAACAGTTTGAGAAGGAATATGGTGACTTCCCAAGTCCCACATCCAGCAGGCCCCAAGTTGGTGACTAACATCAAGGGTATACTAATCATACAATGGGTGACATTAACCTCAATGAAAATATGTAGAAGATAGAGATAATATGGATACAACAATCAAAATCTGCACCAATATATATATATATATATATATCCCATGTAAAAACATGAAATTTCATACAACACTGAAACAACTAAAAATGAAACCAAAAGTACCAAAATGTAAAGTTGACAATGACCATGAATCCCAAACAACTCATAAAAAAACACAATCTAGTAATATCCAGTCTGATATCAAACCTTCCGGGGATAACTTGAAAAATATCCTATATATACATATAGGGTGAGCATAACAATATACTTAGTAGGATAATACTTAGTTCCTCTCATTAAAATGATAAACTAGGCATGCTAAATCACAGTGGAAAATAGTGAAATTAACCCCTAACATACACAGGTATACTAAGTTCCCAACCTCACCATAGATAAATATCCCCAAGTATCTCATACAATAGGACAAATAATATAATAATGATACATCAAGGGTACCTATCTCCTACTTCCACAATGGTTTACATCTCTTCCCCAACGTCACACAACCTAATCCACATATATCTAAAAAATACCATCCCGAAGACACTTGATAAAGTAATCACAACATGGACCTCATGCATCACATCATCACATCATACCATATACATATCTTTATATAGTCAATGGGCAGTTTTAGAGAGCCACCATATCCCATATGATGTGTATCATGCATTGGGTATTATACCTTAACCCATAACATCCCATACATAGAGTAAGGAACCTCAGGCCATCACAACATATACACATCAAACCAATAATAATCCTTTGGTTACTATATCTTGAGATACATGTGTTTTAAATAACTAAAATACACTACATCCTTCTACAAACATATACTGGGAAGCCAATTTCCATGATTTCCCGCACAAGTAACTACCAAGTGAATAGAGTGGAGGCATAGGGGGTAGTTATCTATCCATCCTCCACCTAGGATGTTAGGGAAAAAACCCTCCCTAAGTCTACTGGGTTTTAGTCACTAACCAATATGGGTGAGGTATCCTATGAAATCAAAAAATATATAGGACATAATATATCACACAACCACACTATGGGAGAAGCTAGACCTAACCTCAATTGTAGCTATCATCTCCCAGACACTCAACTGCACAACTAGAGACTAGATGTCTTATAAAAACACAATAATTTAAATAGATATATTAATTACTTATTTTACGTTTATTAATATTTTTTTGAATTAATTAATTATTAAAAAACACAATTCTAATTAATATTATATTGACCAACACAAACAAGTGAATTCTATCGAGGAATAATTCAAACCAAGTCAATGGTTTCTCAAGATTAACACCTTTCCAACATTTTCATTATGTCAATACCAACACCATGGGGTAACTCATTTGTTAAATATCATAAAAATAATTCCATAATCTATGTACTATAGAAAAACCATACTAATCTACATACAAGAGGAAACATGAAACGAAGCACATCCAGATGCCTCAAGTAGTGGGGAAAGGAATAAAAATAAAACAATCACCCAAAAATTGAAAATTAGAAAAATTAATTTCAAGAAAGTATTTAGCTCTATAAAAACAATGGGTGAGCCTAGCTTCAACCGATTCCATAATATCTGATTTTAAACCCAACACTAGCATTCATATCCTGATGTATCTCACCATCACGAGTGTAAACTGTTGCAACATCATCTAGGCCTCCCTAAACCATATCACATCAGTCATCCCAGGATCAACCATCCTAGTCTCATAACATCATCCGAGTCACCCTGCCCCATATATCAAATCATTCATTTAAGGCTCAACCATACTGGGATCATTACAAGGCAGAAAAAACAAACAAACACATACAAAAAGGATATCTAGGCCCTAAAACAAGCCATCCAACATTCACATGAAAACCATTTCTCATGGATCCGAACTCAAGGCACTTGAACTTCTCAAAAAGATGTACTACTATAAAACAATCCTTTAACAACATTGGATTTTATCAGCACTAGAAAAAAGTGGTGATAAAGGAACCCTTTATCAACACTAAAACAAGAGCTAATAAATGGTCCCTTTTATTAACGTTGGTAAAAGAAACCCTTCATCATCGCATTTTTTTAGCATTGATAGAAGGAAACATTTATCAGCACATTTATTTTAGCGCTAATAATGTTTGTCTTTATCAGCACTTTATTTTTAGTGCCCAAAAAGGAATCCTTTATCAACACTTCTTTAGAGATGATAAAAGTCTGAATAAAATGAAATAAGGAAATTAATAAAAAATAAAATTATTTTATTATAATAATATTAAAATTTTAATTAATTAAACAATTATTCATAAAAATTAATAAATTTATTATATTATATATAAATTTTAAATAATATATATTAAATATATATACATATGCAAAATAAAAATTAAATAAATAAAAATCAAAGATACGTATGTTGAGAAAAGAATTAAACAATTTATTAATTAAATAATTATTGATAATTTTAATAAGTACTATATATTAAATATATAGATATATATAAATTAATATAAATAAGATTTATATAAAACAAAATATTTATGCTTTATATTAAATAGTAATATATTTACTGAATAATGGTTAATAATTAAAAATTAATATGAATTAAAAATACTGACTAATTGCATCAAGTAATGGACATAATTGAATGTAATTCGACTTTTCAATTTAACAAAGATCTAACATATTATATTTATTTCACAAATACTTAATTAATTATTTTTTATATTCTTATGCACACACATAAATATTTTTTTGGGAATTTAATCTATTTATATTATTTATTTTGTATATATTTATATTATATGTATTAATTTTTTCAATATGTATTCATATTTATTTAAATACATATCCATTTTTAATGATTTATATTAATAAAAAATTTCCAAATTTTCAATATTGTACTTCTTTTTGATATATCAATTTTACTCATTTTTAATATGCATGCACTTGGGATTAAATATTCATTAATAATGTTAAAAATACATTTGTAAAAGTATATTAATTGTGAAATATATTTATAAATGTATATTTACTATTTTTATTAATTTATAATTATAAATAAATAAAAGATATTTGTTCAAAAAGTATTTATAAAATTATAAATAAATAATTATAAAATTATAATAAATTTATTTAAATAATGAATATATTTAGTGTATATATATCATTTTATAAATATATATAATGATATAAATATTACTTTTTAAAAAGTATTTATATATTTAAAATTAAATAATTATATATTCAAATAAATTATAAAATTATTATTTTACAAAAAGTATTTTTATAAGTATTATAATTATATACAATAATGATACTTTTTTAATAAGGTATTTTTTTAAAGTATTATAAGTCTTTATCAATGTTTTTAGCACCGATAATAATAATGAATTTTCAGCGCTTTTTTAGCACCGATAAAGTTTTGTTTTATTAGTGATCATTAACTCAGTGATGATAAAATGTCTCTTTATCAGCATTTTTTTAGAAGCACTGATAAAAGTGTCCAGTTCTATTTTTAGAACCGAAACCATTGTGATACAGTTCGTGATATCTGAAGCTCTCTGTGGAAGTGACCTACTGTCATTACCCCACTTTGTCGAATCCAAGCTCAAATATAGGCTAGAATCAAGGATCCAAAAATTCTAAGGCTTGAATCCAAGGTTCAAGTGATTCAGGGGTGGAACAAAACCAAGGCACAAATGAAATCTTGGTTTTTGATATTTCTAATTTCCCTCAGTTATCCACTAAACCTTTTTATCCCACATCTGTGTATCCCAACAAGTCCAATTACACCATCTTATAATAAAAATTCCAAAAATTCATTAATTTTTAGACATATTGAAGTATAGTTTTTCCCGATAGCATGTGGCTCTCATTGGTACAATATTGGTACTATATGAATTGAAATATATCAAACCCAATGTTGGGTCATGTTTTTTGTGGTACAATAGGCTCCCGATACCTATATTCCATGAAATCTACCTCTTTATAATCATCAAATTTTAAAAACGTCATCCATATAGTAGTTAGTGCTGTCATTGGATCAGAATATTCCATTATAAATCACATGGGAACCTCTTTTTCATATTTTTGTTGAGAAATTAATGTGCTATGATTTCCTTTATTTGCCTTTAATTCAAGGAAAATGTTTCACCAATCATAGAAATTTCAATATTGTACCTCATATGGCCCAAAAAATTACATTGTTCTTTTCCAATCTTCAATTATGAATTATTAGATATGTATGAGTACAAAAATAAATTTTTCAGTCTCCTTATTGATGTAGAGGTTGCAATAAACTCTACTTATCTATTAACCATTATTTCTTTGTTATTGATCCAACATTAAATTCCAAGTCCTTAGTGACTTATTTATATTAAAAAAATAATTCTTTAACTAAAAAACCTTTCTCTCATTTTCATCCATAATAATCCCATCCGGTTTCTCAATGTATACCCCCTTAAGAACTCCATTGAGGAACACAGATTTCACATCTATTTGGTATACTTTTAACCACATTTTCACTAAAATGTCAAAAAAAAATCTAATAGTTTCCAACCCAGATATGAGAGTAAACTTATCATAAATATAAATTCCGTTGATCTTGAAGTTCCCCTTTCACACCATCCATTATTTATTTGGAGCAACTTTTCCATAGTCAACAAGTTTATTGCTGAACATAGACTTGGTTATGATAACGTTTCTATCTTTGAGCCTTGGAAAAATTCCACATTCCCTATTATTCTTATTCAAATAAAGTTACTGATGTATATATTTGATCAAATTATCATCCTTGTTAGGCTCTCCAAGTTATTTAGGATCTACTTGAGAAAAAATGAGGTTTTTTGTAGAGTCCTACTCTTTCGAGTTTTCACCAAAACCTTCCGATCACCAATGAAATATTAATAATTGATTTCAGCTTTTCTTGTATTTCTTGTAGTTGAAAAAAATATATCCATATATGAAATGATAACCCACTCATTAATAATTCTCAAAAATTACTTCATTTCTTCCATTAAACATATAATAAACACTATGTATGTTTTACTTTAATCCATCTAAAAACATATCATTCATTAACATTACCTTTTGGTTCCACTTTTTGGAATCTTTGATAACAATCCGTGTAATTCTCACAAATAGTAGGCATTACCCCTTTTAAAGAACACAATGGAATATAACTATCACACTCATCAGTTTCATGTCCCGATAAGTTATTATTCCAATTTGTTTATTCAGACTCATCCCCCATATCTTTTATGTTTCTTGTACCACTCTCAAGAGTAGTCATCATATGGATGACTACTGCTTTGAGTATTTCAAGCAACATAGAGGCATGTTGAAAAGAGAAGGATGATGAGTTCCAAACAACAAAATAGAATGATACTATTCAAGAGATGAGGTGATGAGGATGACAATTGTGTATGACTTTCACCTTTGGATGAATTTAGAGGATAAGACCTACCATAATGGAGTAATTATTTTCATAAATTCAATTACCCATTTTCTTAAAAGCATATTGAAATACATTGAAACAATAAAATGTTGATTTTACCTTATTAAAATCATTTATAACATTAACCTTTGATAATGGATATCTTATATGTGTTTATTTATTTATTTTACAAAATGAATATTTTACGAACATATTAGAATATCTTTACTCTTTCTTAGATGATTCAAAGCCTCAATCCAATGTATATTATTTTCTCCTCATCCCCATCACTCGTTGATTGATTATTTAGAGATATCTATTTTTGTTTTTTATCATCATTATTTCTTTACCATTGGAATATCCACAATGATGACAATGTTTGCACCATAAATAATTATCCGTATAATTAATGTATTATGTCATATTTATGTTTACTTTATTTATATTTGGAATTAATCATATAATATTTATTTTCTTGTATAGGTGGATTATTTTGTTTGAGTTGGGATGGTTTGTTTGAAGATGCTCATGATCATGAGGGATTTGACTTTGATCCCGTGATAGTGATAATAACCACAAAGAAATGCATCAAGAATGCATACAAAAATCAAGAAAAGGAGAATTCATACTACATATTTAATTAATTTTTTCATCATTTAATCTAAATTTTGTATGTTAATTTTCTTTTCATTTTTGTCTAAAAATTATTTATTTATTTTCACATATCATTTAGGAATTCATATTTTTCTTTCAACTATTTGCAAGAAGCCACAAAAGAGATAAAATGATGAATTTTTTCCACTAGAACCATGTTAACCATTTCCATTTCTTTTCATTATTGAACTACCAACACTACATATTTATTTTCTGTTTTTATCTAAAAAACATTCTCATTTTTGAAATTGAGAAGTGTGGAGTAAGCTCATGTTCCCTTTGTGGTCACTTCTCATGATATAATGAGTACATGAACTTCTTCTAGTATTCTGAATTTCAATAATGATAAAGGGTTTTCAGCTAATAACATCGAGTCAATAATCAGTGTGGGATTTTCAATATAGAAAGACAATTGAATCATGGTTACATTGGTAGTTAGATTTTTTGTGACTTTGGGATGTGTAGGAATCAACCACACCTCAACCCGACACACGGTGTGACCGGTATGAATCTAAAATTTTCTTATGATTTAAAATTGAAATTAATTTTAGTAAAAATGAAAACTGACATACTCAAAACTGAGAAAAAATATTACGATAACATTGATAATTTAGGGAAACAATCCATAAGTCATTTGGACTGTGTATGAATCTGCCTCACCTCAATTCGACGCTTAGTGTGACAGTTATGACTTAATGTGTCCATTATCAGTTTAAAATTAACTATTTAGTTAAAAGAAATTCACTCATTGAAAAAAATTAAGACACACTTTTATTTTCTTGATAATTTTTGGAAATCGATTCATAAGTAATTTGTGATGTGTAGGAATTGGTCTAACGTCAAACCGATACATGATGTGATCATTATGAGTCAAATTGCATGTTTCCAGATTAAATAAAATTTTAGTAAAAAAATGTGATGTAATAAAAACCATTAAAATTCATTAGTATTGTTTTGATAATTTTTTTAAAATGATCCTTAATTCTTTATTATGTATAGAAATCATCCTCACTTCAATCCGACACGCGATGTGACCTGTATGACTCCAAGTGCGTATTTTTATTTAAAATTGACACCAATTTATTAAAAATGATAATTGACTTACTTAGAACCAAGAAAAAACATTTGGATTGTTTATTTTAGGAAAAGAATCCATAAGTCACTTTTGATGAGTAGGAATCAGCTGCACCTTAATCCGATGAACAATGTGGCCAGTATGACTCCAAGTGTGTTTTTTAGTTAAAACTGACAACAATTTTAGTAAAAATGACAACTAAACTACTAAGAAACCTGAAAAAAAATCGATTTTTTTGATACCTTATAAAAATGTTCTATAAGTCATATGCGACTTCTAGAAATAATTCAAACCTCAACTCGACATATGGGGTGACCATTATGATTCCAAGTGTGTCTTTTTTTGTTATAATTGACATCAATTTTAGTAAAAATGACATCTAACCTAGTAAAAATAGATAAAATGGATTCAGATTATTTTTAAATTTTTGTAAAATTATCCATAATTCATTTTTTATTTACAGTAATTAGCCTCACCTCAATCCGATACACAGTGTGACCGGTATAACTCCAAGTGCTTCTTTTTATTTAAAATTGAAATCAATTTTAGTAAAAATGGAAACTGACATACTAAAAATTGAGAAAATAATTTTTTTTTATTTTTATAATTTATTTTAAAAAATAAATTAGTCATCTTTTATGTGTAGGAATCATCCTTACCTCAATCCAACACACTGTGAGACCATTATGATTACAAATGCTCCGTTTTATTTAAAATTGTCATCAATTTTAGTAGAAATGAAAAATGACCTACTCAAAATTGATCAAACACTTTTATATTCTTATGATACTTTCGGAAAACAATAAATAAGTCATTTTTATGTTTAATAATTACAATAAAATCAATATGATACATGATTTACTCGGTATGACTCAATTTGTCCGTTATCAGTTTAAAATCGACAGTTCAGTTTAAAAAATGTCACTAACTGAAAATTGAGAAAACTTACATAGATTATTTTGACTATTTAGGAAATTTATTAATAAGTTATTTTTGATGTGTAGAAATTGGTCTCATGTCAAATTGATACACGATGTGATCAGTATGATTCAAAGTACATGTTTCCCATTTAAAATGATATTTTAGTAAAAAAGAAAAGTGACATTCTCAAAACAAAGTAAACACATTAAGATTGTTTTGATACTTTAAAAAAATGATCTATAATCCATTTATGATGTGTAAGAATTAGTCGAACCTCAATCTGAGACATGGTGTGGCTGATATGACTCCATACACATCTTTTTATTTAATATTGACATCAATTTTTGTAGAAAAGGTAATTGACCTACTCAAAACCAAGAAAACACATTTTTATTTTTTTGATACTTTAGTAAAATAACCCATAAGTAATTTTTAAGGTGTATGAATCATACACACCTCAATCTGATACACGATGTGTCTGGTATGACTCAATCTGTTTATTATCAGTTTAAAATCAGCATTTGAGTTCAAAACATGCCACTCACTAAAAAATGAGAAAATAAAATCATATTGTCTTTATAATTTAGTAAAATGATTCATAAGTCATTTTGGATGTTTCAGAATTAGTATCACATCAAATAAACACACTATGTGACTAGTATGAGTCAAAGTGCATGTTTCCAGTTTAAAATGACATTTTAGTAAAAAAGACAAGAGACATACTAAAAACCAAGAAAACACATTAGAATTGTTTTTATACTTAAGAAAAATGATCCATAATTCATTTGAGACATGTAATAATTAACCACACCTCAATTAAATGTATAGTGTGGCTGATATGTCTCCAAGTGTGACTTTTCAATATATAAGTTTTATTATCATTTAAAACGTGTATCACATTGCCAAAACTGAGTAAATGAGCCTATATTTATTTATCATCATTATATATGAAATTAATTAATTAATTTCTTTTTCATTTTTATCTTATACTTATTTAGTTAATTTTTATAGAGATAATTCATGAAGATGAACAAGAAATGGTGTGACATGCAAGAATCAATCATAACTCCATCTGATATACAAAGTTCCTTGTATGAATCAAATTTAAGTTTAAAATTAAAATTTACAGTTAATTAAGTTTTTTATATTATTACTAATATAATAAATTTCTTCTTATATAGGTTTTTTCTTTACTTGATCTGGGATTTGGATCAAAAGACAAAGGAAGACTGGTATTTTTTAATGTTTCTTATAATTTTTTACTAATGTAATTTTTTTAAAAAATGTTTGAAATTTATATAATATAGTGTTTCATTTATTTTATTTATGCTGAAAATTTTATTTCATTTAAATTCAACATTCTTACTTTTTTGTTTCTGATTTCATGGTGTTTTTAGTGTTGTAGTGTTCTATTATAGGGCACTATGTTATGCTTCATTATCAGTACTTTTTTAGAACTGATAAAATACTATGGATTATAATCTCTCTCCAGTAGTCAGAACATCTCTAGAGATGATGAAGGCCATTTTTTGCGTTGTTAAAGGCCAATTTGGTTTTAGTGATCGAAAACTCAAGCCCTAGAAATTATTAATATCACAAAACCAGTTTCTATATCATCTTTAATTAATTGATTCATTATTCATAGGTTCAAAATATGGGAAACCTAATGTATAACACTATAAAAAGATACTAAATTAAATAAATAATTAATTTAAACATTCCTCCATCCATACATTATAGTTTGAACATTTATTATTTAATTTCAATTTAGTAACATGCCTTTAATTATTTTCATAAAAAAATAATTAACATGATTCAGATTCTTTTTCAAATGATATCAACACATAGAATTACATATTCAATTAAAAATGTGATAAAAATCAATTTGATAATTATCAAATTTTGACAAACACTGAATTCATTAATCATTCCTCTTTATTTTCAATCAAATTAATCATAAATTAATTCTAGATTCATTTTCATTACAATTTACATCAATAACATTATTTCAATACATAACATAACAAAAAATTCTAGAAATAAAATCCTAGATAGAACACTATCTAGAAAAATAAGAGGCAAACCATTATAATGGTATATAATAACAACGTACAGATACAATCACTACCCGATTATTTATTAATCTGGTGAAATCATTTTTAGGATTATTCCATTTCCATTAAAAGGGGTAAACCATTCCAAATTAATGATTTCACATAAATAAATAGGTTAAGAAACAGAATCCACTACTTGGTAGAAGAAGCCTCACATGACTCACTACACCAAAAATAGGGGGCACATGTAAGATGGTATCCCCATTGGAGAACTCAATTGATTAGAATAAGGGTTCCATGACACCAAGGGAAGTGTTCAAGAAGGTACAATCCCAATTGATGGAATGTAGGAAGGAATGAAAATAAGGAACTTCATTTTAGAGTTTACATATACAGGATGATCATATCCTCGATCATAAAAGATTTAATTCCAACTGTTGTGGATCTCATTAATATTCACATGTAAGGATGTTTTTATAACCACGACAATCTTAGAAAATCAAAGATATAATTACCCTTGATGAAATGAACTTTGAAGGCCCTTGATTCACACTTTCGAAAGGTATGCATAGACATTTTCATGAAAAATGCATAAATTTCCATATAGGTGACTTCATGTAGCCGAATTCCCTATGTAAAAAAATCCCCACGGTGTCAAATATAAAACATAGTCGATTCATCCATTTACCCAATTTCACATATCAGATATAGATACATAGCCAATATCACATAACTAATTGATCCATGTAAAGATTTTTCCCACATAGATGATCACTCATGTAGCTAATTGGATCACATATCCTATTGTCTCACATAGTCATTTTCTCCACATAGTCGATTCATGTATCCAATCACTCATGTAGCTAATCGCTCATGTAGACGATGGGTGCGTGAAGCTGATTGTATCACATAGATAAATCAAATTGATATGGTGAATTCTCATATGTGGATCCCTTATGTGATTCACCTACATCAGTTTCACCTACATGAATCACTTAGCAAATCATTTACATTGATTCACCAACATATAGAAAAACTCATATGTGAAAATATCTAATGTGAAACCTATAAAAAAATTCTCCATTTTACATATCCCACCATATCATGAATTATCCTTACCTCTATCTTTTTAGAATCGAAATAAATAGAAACCTACTTTTGGCCTCCAATGAACACCTTGCACTTTAGAAACACACAAAGGGCCAGACTACATGTATGGTAAAATAAAACTTCATTTCATATTGTCGATTAAAATGCTGAAGCAAATTTTTTGGGAAATGGCAAGAATAATCCTTTAATGTTTTCTCTAAAAAGTCAAAAAATGTTAATTAATCACTATAATAAATATTTTGATAATAAAAAAAAAATCTTAAAAACATATTAATTAAAATATAGATATGGAATTGAATATTCCATACCAAATAGAAAAACATAGTCTATTTTACATAAAAACATTACTTTGATCTCTTGAGTGATTAAGGAGAGGAGACTGAAAGGAAAACATCAAATCACTAGAACAAACTTATATCACCACTAGTTTGAGGTATGTATTCTTTTTAGGCCTTTTTATGCGTTTAATGTGATTGGGATGAGTTGGGAAGAGGTAGGGAGAGTTTGGAAGGGTTTTGAATAACTTTGGAGGCTTTTCCATGGGTGCATGGTTTGAGCACGGTTAGGGGAAACTGTGTGGTTTGTCCAAGAAACCGTGTAGGGGGAGATAGTGTAATTCACACAGCTAGATCATAGTTTGAAAAACTGTACGAGGTAAGCATGCAGACCCCTTCTCTTGAGAGAAATGCTTGCGCACGGTTAGTGCACAGTTTTCCATACCGTGCGGGCTAACTATGTAGCCACATAAAAATGGGGTTTTTAAATATGGGTTCCCTTGGGGTTGACTCATTTCATTCAAAACTTCCTCCCACACGAGACTCAGTCAGGATTTTGGGTTCTCAAAGGTTAGAGGTGATCTCTACACATTTTGGAAGAATATTGAAAATGTTTCTTGGTAAATCGAAGGAAGTTCTTCATGGGTAAATCTCCTCAAATGGTTCTTTGTGATTTCCTATAGATCTACATCTCCCTCTCTCTTAGTTTTCAAAATATACACTCTTTGTGTAAAGATCTAGGGTTTTGGTTGTTTTGAGTGTTTATTTTAAGGCTTCTGGATGTTAGGGAAGTGGATCTAGAGTGGTTTCGGTGGTGCATTCTCTATATTTGAGGTACAGTTTCTTGTGGGTCAATTTCATCAGAATCCTAAAGGTATTTGGCATCACTTTAGACTCCAATTTTCTAGAACTTTAATATTTATTGCAATTAATTTGTATTCTTAAAATTAATTATGTTTTTGTTGTGTAAATTGTTTTGGAAATATGTTCGGTGATGTTTTGGGGATTTTTGGGAAAAGTGGTGTTTTGTGGTGAAATGATCATGTTGTAGATTTCTAAATTGAGATTTCTAAATGGGTTTATGGGATTTATTTGTTAAAATGTTTGATAAAAGGGTTTTCAATAAAGATTTTGTTTTATTGAAATTTTGTTTGGTATGGAAAATGATTAAATGGTGATTTCAAATAATGGGTGATTTATTGATGTGGATTGACCTATTATTGAAATGGTTATTTGCATATTGTTGTGACCTTAGTGCATTGTTCATGGTTTTGTCTTGTGTGAATTGTGTGTAAATTTGGTGGGAAGTACCACTATAAAAAAGAGTATGAATAGTAAACATAAGGGCCACCATCGAGGATAAGTGGATGAGAAGTGCCACTAAATTGGGAAGGATAGAACGGGTCAGATGGAAGTACCTCCATGATTGTTACACCGGTCTAGGTTGTGGAACATTTTGTGTTCCTTGTTTATGTTGTGTCTATGAAAATTGGTAATTTGTTTTGCTAATGCATAATGGGGATATGTATTGTAGAATGGATATGTAATTCCATTGTTTTTCTTGGCTTGGTAAGGGTATGTTTGGCATGTTGTAATTTTTTTCACTATTGAATGTTTTATATAGACAGTTTTATATAAATGTGCTAACGGTTATATCCTAGTGGTGTGTGTAGGGATGTCATTTGGGGAAAACCTACTGAGTATTTGTACTTACCCCCATCTTTGTAACTTTGGTGATTTTTCTTATGTTGTGTTTCAGGACACAAGTAAAGGTAAAGAATCTCATTGATAGTGGTTCGTGGGGATTCTTGGGAGATGTTGTCATGATTGGAGCATGGATCTTGGTGTGAAGGTGTGGAGTGTGTCTGAGTTTACTTTGGGTATCTATTATTCTTCTACTTGGTAATCTGATATGGATTTAGTATGTTTGGTTTTATTGGTTCTTGGGAATCATCATCGATTAGTTGGTTGTCTTTTCTTATTTTATTGGTTTTGTTTTTTTGTCGACATGCATCTAATAGTTTGTTGATATAGGATTCTTTGGTTGGTTGGTTTAATTTCAAGGGAAAATCATTCACCAATTTATTCTTGAAGCCCTCGACATTTATTTCCATCCTTTAGCGCTATGAAAATATAACTTAAGGCCAAGTAACATTCCTCTTCCCTCTCAAGCCAATGAGTTGGGGAGGTATGTTACAAGTGGTATCAGTTTGTTCAGTTCATGGATTTCAAGTGAGGGGAGTTGTTCAATCCTTTGTGTTGATAATTAGGCTTGGTGTTGACATTCGTTATTGGCCAATTTCTTTAGCCGGGATGATAAAAAGGCGTAATATTGTCAAACATGGAATGTATTACATAAAAGGAGGTACCTATCCCTTTTTTTTCTGAACATCAAGTTACTAGGGAGTTGGGTACATAAGTGTTTAGAGATACTTATAGGCATTGGATATCTCATTGTCATGGGTGTATCCAATGATATTTGCATGGAATGCATGGTAGAAATGACTTCCCACTAGGACGCATATTTCCTAGTGGTATAATGAAATATGATGTGATATTAATGTGTTTATTTTGAAAATATATATTGGGTTTCAAAATAAAAGGATATAGAACATGAAAACTTGAGGTATTTTGATAATGGGTAGATTTTGAAAACATGGTGGACTTTTCAGAATAGTAGAACATGTGAAATGTGTCCTTGTGGAAAGCCTGGTTGTGATAGTTGTTATGCAATTGAATTTTAAAATTGTATACCCTATCTTGTTAAGGGAGCGGGACTTATTGTTGTTTTTGTGTTGATAGAAATGGAACCAGGAAGGTGTCGTAGAGACCAACCAGAGGAAGATACTGAAAATGTCATTGTACCAGAGCCTTAGGTGAACCAGCAACTAGTGCAGAGTATAGTGAAGGCTTTCAAAACCGTGGAAAGTGGGAATAAAGTAGATAAACCAAAAAATTTGGATTACGTGATTCAGTTTTAAAGGTTGAATCCACCCATGTGTAGAGATTATTTGGATCCAGAAAGGGCTGAGGTATAGCCGAACATAATGAATAAGATATTTGATTTCTTGGGAACACAAGCAGATCTGAAAACGAATTTAGCCACATACATTTTGGAAGATCTTTTCCTTCAGTTGTGGGAGATGGCAGTCCATGCTGGGACAGAACATGGTGTAAAATGGTATGGTTTTGAAGAATTGTTTAACAAACAGTTCCACCCTCACACATTCATAATTCAGCATAAAATGCATTTCCTAATTTTGAAGAAATGGAATATAGCAGTAATAGAATACGCGGCTAAGTTTATGAACATAGTGCGGTTTTCACCCGAGGTGGTGAGTAGTACATCATTGAAGGCATGAAATTTTGAAGTTGGATTGAGATAATAAATTAATTCCAAGATAGTAGTGATGTGTATAGATGATTACATGGAAATGGTGAATAGATCTACGATGGTAGAGTGGGATCTTGTGGTGTCTATAGGTGGGTGAAGTATGTTGGTACCCACGAGGAATACTGGGAACTCGAATGCTGGGTTCAAGCAGAAGAGGGAAATTTATTTCTATGGTGGGAGTATAGTTTAAAATCCAAAAGCAGGATCGATGAATCTTTCCATGAAGGCTCATAGTAATATGGGTTGTTTTTAGTGTGGTTCTACGAGTCACTTAAAGTGGTATTGTACAAAAAAACCTTCATCATGTCATAATTTTAAGAAGATGGGACATCTGTAGCATTATTGTCAGAATGTTCTGAGGTCGAGTATCTGTGACACTCCTCAGGGATTGTAGGGGTCTTATGCCTTGATGGGATGTGGGAAGCAACATACCCCTCGATAGAAGACTAAAATTAGCCATGGTGATTCGATGAATACCATGACTCCTTATTAGGGTAATAAAGAGCAGAGTGTGGTAAGTAAGCAGTTGTTTGGAGCTGAGTAGATGGTGGTGGATGATTTGTCGGGACCATCCATGATGTGAGGTATGGTACTTTTAAATTCCACATTGATGCAATATTTGTTTGATACAAGTGCTTCACATTTTTTTCTTACTTCTCTCATCAATGATTTTGTGGGTTTACATGTGAAAATTATGCCTTCTATTTTGAGACTACAAACTCCTCTGGGTCAATGAGAGTGTTGAGCCTTCCTATGTAGAGCGTGCTACTTAGTTGTGGATGAAATTGAATTGATTTTGGATATCTCAGTTCCTAAGATTGATGCTTATGATATAATCTTGGGAATGGATTGGTTGGATATGTTTAAGACCCACATCAATTTCTATGTGTGAATGATTAGTTTTATGATAGAGGTTGGAGTTGAACAACTCTTTAGAGGGGAGAAGAATGAAAAGATGGGTGCAACAGATTTGTTGGCACAAACTATTTTCATAATCTTGTATAAGTTAGATGCTTTGTACTTGGATTCAGTATAATGTGTTGAGTAGAGTGTTATTACGGCAGTTGTGGATCAGTTTATGGATGTATTTCAAGATGAATTCTCAGGGTTTCCACCCATGAGAGAAGTGGAGTTTACAATTGATCTCATTTTGGGGACTAGTCATATTTCACTTCTGTCTTACTAAATGGAACTAGAAGAATTTTAGGAATTAAAGATGCAGTTGTAAGATAGAAAAAAAAAAGGGTTCAACCGATCTAACATGTCTCCATGGGCAGTGCCAATTTTTTTTATAAAAAGGAAGATAGAATCTTACTTCTCTTTGTTGGTTATTGTAGACTAAATCAGGTTACAATGAAGAACCGTTATCAAATTCCTTGCATTGATAATTTTTTTGACCATTTTAGGGGAGCTCAGTGGTTCTCTAAGATTGAATTGCAGTCAAGATATCATCAATTGAGGGTAAGGAAGGAATATATCCCAAAAATAGTTTTCAGAAGTAGATGTGGCCATTACAAGTATGTGGTTATGTCCTTTGGTCTGAAAAATGCACCAACATTGTTTATGGAATTTTTGAATTAGATATTTCAAAGATATATATATTCTTTTTTGGTGGTATTTGTTGAAGATATACTAGTGTATTTGAAGACAAGGGTAGATCATGAGCATCACTTAGCGATCCTATTGGGGATCTTGAGGGACCATCGGTTGTATTCCAAATTATCAAGGTGTGACTTTTGGATATAGGAGGGTCCTTTCCTTGGCCATGTTATTTCCAAGAGTGGTGTTTCAGTTGATCTGTAGAAGATAGAGGTCATTACCTCCTAGAAACCTCGAAAGAATGTTTTTGAGTTATGGAGCTTCCTAGGTCTAGCTGGGTATTATCAACGTTTTGTTCACGATTTGTTTTGCTGATGAAAGCTTTCACAATGAATATTATCCCATTTCAATGGGAGGATTAGTGTTATAATTGCATTGAAGAGTTAAAGGGTCGCCTTACATCAACACCGGTCTTGTTTTGTCTTTAACTAGGGAAAGGGTACATGGTGTATTATGATGGATCGGGATCAGGGTTGGGTGGTAATCTCATGAAAGTGGATCATGTGGTTGCATATGGCTCATGATAGTTGAGGTTTCATGATAAAAACTTCCCAACACATGATTTGGAATTGGAAGTAGTGGTTCATTTTTAAAAAATGTGCTGCCATTATCTCTTCGGTGAGAAATTTACAATGTTGTTGACCATAATATCTTATAGAATATTTTCTCATAGAGAGATTTGAACTTGAGGAAAATGAGATGCATAGAATATCTCCAGATTTTTGATTTTGACTTAATTTACACACCGGTTAAGGGAGATTTTCTGGAAGATGCATTGAGTATAAAATCATATGCTCAAGTGGTGAATCATGCATCGAATCAGTAACAGTTGATGTCAGTCATAACGGACATGCAGTTGTAATGTGAGTACCGGGGTGGCAAAGCGGTCTTATTTCCGGTTTCATTAGATCCTAACATGACTAGTTTGGTTAAATAGGCATAGGCAGCTAATTCCTAGTGTTTAGAAATGATGTCTAAAATCAATAGTGGGGAGAATATTGAGAACTGGGAATAGAATGGGAATTTAGTCTTGTGTACTTGGAATCAGATGGTGGTACTAGTGGATTTTTAGGAGGAACTTCTCAGGACTTATCATCATTCTAGGTGGGATTTACATCCTATAATTCTGAATATTTATTAGGAGTAGAAAGTTCAGTTTTGGTGGGTTGGTTTGAAATGGATGTGGATGAGTTTTTTCAGAGTTTCTTGACTTGTCAGTAGGTCAATGCAGAGAATCAGAGACCGGAAGGAATGATGCAGTCTTTACCTATCCCAGTATGGAAATGGGAGAAAATAGTGATAGATTTTGTGATAGGTCTCTTGAGAATGGTTAAGAAATAGGATGTCCTATGGGTGATTGTGGATCATCTCACCAAGTCGCCCCATTTCATCCTAATTAGTGAATTTCATATAGTGAAAGATCTATCCAAAATCTATATTTGGGAAGTGGTAAAGCAACATGGTGTTATAGTTTTGATTGTATCAGATAGAGATTTGGGGATCACATCTCTTTTTTGGAAATCCTTACATCAATCCCCTGGGAGACAATTGACAATGAGCATGGAGTATCATCCTCAGACAGATGGCAAATCTGAGAGGATGATACAAACATTGATGGATATGTTAAGGGATTGCGTGATGGATTTTGGGGTCCATGGGAGGAGCACGTACCACTGGTGGAGTTCTCCTATAATAACAGTTATCAAGATTCAATACATATGGCTCTATTTGAGGTATTATACGGGCATTCGGGTCCTTCTCCACTATGTTGGGTGGAACGGGTGATACTTTAATGATCAGACTGAGACTTGTACAAGAGAATACAGAGAAAATCAAGATGATCAAGAATGTGGATGGAGATAGCTCAAAGTCATTAGAAATCATTTATAGACTATCGTCGAAGACCGTTTCCCTCCATGGTGGGTGATCATGTGTTTTTGAGAATCTCTATTAGGTTGGGAAATTTTCAGTTTGGGAAGAATGGTAAGTTTTCTCCGAGGTATATTGGGCCTTATGGGATACTTTGGTGGATTGAAGAGGTGTCTTACCATTTGGATTTTCCACCACAGTTTAGTATAGTGAAAAATGTGTTTTATGTGTTGTAGTTGAAAAAGTATCAGCTGGATCGTGACCGTGTAATTCATTGGGATCATGTGGAGATAGAACTAGATGTTTTCTTGGTACACGTGCCCATGAAGATTGTGGATAGGTAGGAGAGATTCTTTCGTGGTAAGAGAATCAGTTTAGTATGGGTTTTATGGCTACACAGTCAGATTCAATAGGAGAATTTGGAGCAGGAGAAAGAGATGGCTGAGCAATGGCACAAGCTCTTTTGGCAACAATATGGTTCTCTAAATTATGGTGATGGAAAGTCTGATGGTGGAGAGAATGTAGCACCACTAGTTTGAGGTATATAGAATTTATGCCTTTTTTTGATTAAAGTGATTAGGATGATTTGGAAAGATTTTGGGAGAGTTTGGAAAGGTTTTAAATTTGTTTGGATTCTTTTCTATGGGTGAACAGTTTGAGAACAGTTAGGGGAAACCGTGCGGGTTTTCCACTAAACCATGTAGGTTGAGATAGTGGTAATCGCATGGCCTACACACAGTTTGAAAAAATGTGTGAGGAAACTGTGCATACTCCTTCTCTCTAGACTGTGGTGAGTGTACAGTTAGTGTACAGTTTTCCAAACCTCATGGGATTACTGTGCAACCAGTTAAAAATGGATTTTTTAAATATGAGATCTCTCGGGTTGCCTCATTTCATTTCAAACTTCCTCCCACTCGATCCTCACTTGGGATTTTGGGTTCTCAACGGTTGGAGGTTCTATCCCACACATTTTAAAAGAAAATCAAAGGGGTTTATTAGTGGGTTGATGGTAGTTCTTCTTAAGTAAATCTCCTCTCGTGGTTATTTGTGGGTTCCTCTAGATATACATCTCCCCATCTCTTGGTTTTATAGATAAACAACCTTTATGTGTAGATATAGAGTATTGGTTTTCTGGGGTGTTGATTTTAAGGATTGTGGATGTTAGGTAAGGGGATCTAGAGCAGATTTGGTGGTACGTTCTGGTAGATTTGAGGTGTAGTTGTTTGTGGGTTGATTTCACCTGAACCCTAAAGGTAGATGGCTTCTCTCTCGACTCCACTTTGATAGAACATGAAGCTTGGTTACGATTACTCTTTTTTTTATTAAGACTAACTGTGTTTTTGATTTGAAAAAATTGGTTAGAAATCCCTTTGGTGATGTTTTGGGGATTTTTGGGAAAAGGGGTTTTTTGGTGAAATGCTCTTGTTGTGAATTTTTAAATGGAGATTTTAAAATGGGTTGTCGAGATTGATTTTTGAAAATGTTTGATAAAAAGGGGTTTAAATAAATATTTTGTTTTATTGAAGTATTGTTTGGCATGGAAAATGATTAAATAGTGATTTCAAATAATGGGTGATTTATTGAAGTGGATTGACCATTGATGGAAATGGTTATTTTAATTTTGTTATGGCCTTGGTTCATTTTCTGGGTTATAGATTGTTTGAATTGTGTGTAAAGTGGGAGAGAAGTACCAATATAAAATGGAGGATGGATAATGGACAGAAGGTCCACCATCAAGGATAAGTGGATGTGAAGTGCTAGTAAATTGGGAAGGAAGGAACAGGTCGGAGGGAAGTGTCACCATGATTGTTACACCGGTGTGGGTTGTGAAACATTGTGTGTGATTTTTTTGTATTGTGGCTATGAGAAGTGGTAATTGGTTGTGATAATGCATTATTGGGATATGGCTTGTGGCATGGTTATGACCTTCCTTTGTTTTTCATGGCTTGATAAGGGTATGTTTGGCATGTTGTAAGTTTTTTCACTATTGAATATTTTACATAAAATATTTTATATAAATTTTCTAACAGTTTTATCCTTGTGGGGTATATAAGGAAGTCATTTGGGGAAAGCCTACTGAGTATTTTTACTCACCCCCTGCATTGGCATTTTGGTGATTTTTCAAATGTTGTGTTCTGGGACGTAGATAAAGGTAAAGCATCTCATTTCTAGTGGTTTGTGGCGATGATTGGGGGATGTTGTGGTGTTTGGGTCATGGATATTGGTGCAGATATGTGGATTGTTTATATGTTTACTTTGGGTCTCTGTTATTCTTCCACTTGGTACTCGGATATGGTTTTATTATGTTTGGTTGTATTGGTTCTTGGGAATTATTGTTGATTAGTTGGTTGTCTTTTGGTTATGTATGGGTTTTGGTTTTTTTGGACATTTATCATATTGTTTGTTGATAGTGGATTTTTTGGTTGGTTAGTTTGATCTCAAGGGAAAATCGTTCTCCAATTTATTCTCAAATCTCTAGAAATTTATTACCAGACTTTGGTGCCTTTGGAACGTCGCTTAAGGACAAGTAACATTCTCCGCCCTCTCAATCCAATGATTTAGGGTGGGTTGTTACATAAATAGAGTATAATAAAATAAAAAACAGTTAAGAGAGATATGTCGTATAATTTAATCCTGGTAAAATCTATTCATAAACAATCCTTGCAAAAATGAAATTGTAATAGAAAACCCTTACCTCAACTATGTCTTGATTCATAAGTTCTCTGACCTCCTATATAATAAATTTAAATTTATTATAATTATATAATATACTTAAAATAATACCTATAAAACTATACATTAGTTACTTATATCATCTTATCAAATCTTCATTAATAATATTTCATTATTTTTTTCATTTTAGGTGTTAAGCACATCATTTTTAATGTATTTTTTGGATGAAAAGATAAAATACTTTAAAAAAATTCATGGTCAATTCACATATATAATTTCAATTATGATATAAATATCATATTTATTCCTTAAATACTTTTTATAACCTTTAATATAATTTATTGATGAAAATTGAATTAAATCACTAAGTAGGGATAGTAGTTCGTACATATACATGAGTGACATTTCAATTTATCAATAGATAGAATGAAACAAGGGTAAATATTAATTCATTTTTACAGAATAATTATTATAATATAAGTATAATATATAAATAATAAATCTATCATAATAACTAACTGTGAATGATGGAACTGATAAATGAGTAGTATCTCAATGTGGAGGTGGTATACCGCATGTACACACAAGTAGTATTTTCATCTCTAATTGGATTGGTAGGAGGTCGGAAAATGGTTGTGACATCATCCTAATAACTTAAAAATATATTTATAATACTTTTTTCATCATATTTTTATGGATTCAACAATTTTAGAGTAATCAGAAGAAAAAATGAAATTGAATGATATTTATTAAGATATATACCACTTCTTTGAGAGACCTTCAGGAATGTCCAGAAGGAATTATGTTTTATTAATTTTTGATACCCCCCCACCCTCAAGGGATGAGGGGGAACCCTTACAAGGACTGTAGGAATAGATATTACTTTTTTTGTAGGCTTAAAGGCATTACAAGACCCTTCGGTCTTAAGGAAATCATACAGACTGAAAATACTTGAAACCCCCTCCCTATCATCTAAATTGTGATTAGCTCTCCACATTTTCATGGATGTTCAGTTAGTTTTCATTTTTAGTGATGAATAGGTCCGATACCAATGGAATTTCCAAACCCTCTCATTATTCCAAATCCATTAGCCCTACTCTAGTGAATGCACCCTTCTCTTGAATATTCTTCCGGAGCTGGTTCCTTGTAGAATCTATCTAGGCATCTGTATATCAGGTGGACCTAAAGGCCTTGAGGTGGCCCGAATGCCTTGATGTGTCCCAAAGGCCTTAAAGGTGTCCAGAAACCCTTAGTACCCGAACACCTAGGTGGCTTGAAGGCCTTAAGGACTCCAAGAGCAAACTGGTGGCCCAAGGTGAATAGTTCTAGTTGTTATAGTACCAAACAGTACCTTCTATAGTAACTACTATAGTTCCTCTTACATTACTACTAAAGTGACCTAGAATTATTCCTTTGTCGGGTTTCGAACCTGGGTCTCATGAATGCAATTTGAAAGACCTTATTTGTCTTACTACTTAATCCTTAGAGGATTGGTCTTAGGAGAAAAAACGAATCTCTTAGATGAAAGGAAGGATTATAGGAAGGTTTCCTAGTATCTATTTTTTTATCTGTAAGGTTCAAATGGAGTGAATAGGGGAGGTGATGTGGCTCACTATTATAAGTGAGAGAGGGATATAAATGGAATTTATTAAAAGAATTCCATGATTTATGGTCACTTTCATGGTAATGTGGATCCAAATGGATAGGTATTAGAAGATAAGAAAGTATATTGTTTAAATATCTTAAACAAATATGAATTTTATAGTTGTAAGTGGAAACCCTACCCTTATGTCGTTGTGTAACCCCTAATAAATCCATTTTAATCATAACCATTGTAACAAAATTTTACTATTTTTATTATTCACTATGATGAAAAATAAAGTTCCACCTATTAATTTATATATATTATGATTTTTAAAAATATGTAATACAATTTTTGGATTCAATTTCTATAAGTTTCATAATTTAATTTTAATTAAGCGTATAGACTACAATGAAAACCAGTTTTCACAAAATGATTATTTAAGTGTAAAACTTAAATTAATTACATTAATTTCCCTATAAAAACTTTAAATTAATGTTAAATTATTATATATTATATAAAACATACAAATTTAATTAAATTAAATAATATGTTGTGTCTAAAATAATTTATCAAACTAAAAATACACTGTACATAGAAAGACAACTTTTTACAAAAATTTGTCTTTAAGGAAAAAAATTAACTAATACAAAAATCAATTAGAATGATGATTCTTATGCAACTAATTATACTAATTATGGTCAAGAGACACATAGGTTACTTTAAGATCAATCTTAAAGAATAATGGGATGTTTACTTGAAATGAAATGGCATTTGTTTTATAAAAAACAAAATTGTTCACTATTTGTTAAAAAACAATATTTTAAAAAACATCATGAGAATTAAAAATAAGAAAATACTGAAATTATGATTTTTAAAAATGATATTCATTCCATTAGAAAATATTTAAATAATGGTATAATCTAATTATAATGTTCGTGAGAGAAAATGTGATAAACACCATTTTTGAATAATACATTTTTTTGAAGCATAAAAAGAAACTACTGAAAATAGAGTACTGATTTGTTATGTATTATTAAATAAATTTTCATTAATAAAAACCTTTATACATATTTTTCATAAAGTGGTTATTACTATTCATACTTTGAAATTTAACAGCTAGGTTATAACGGTTTAGTATATTCTGGTTCATATAAACTCGAGGTTGTGTCAAAGGAAGGCTATCAAATACTTAATGATTTATTTAAAAGTAAATACCTATAAAATTTTAGTGTGTTACATATCACATAAGTATAACTAGGGAAATAAAAACAAAAAAATTGAAATAGATTAATTTCTGATAAAAATACTTACCTCTGCCCTGATTTTCATTGCGCTTGAACTAAAAAATCATAAATAATTAAATTAATTTCATTAAATACATAACCAAGAACCATATTCATAAATTTAATCCTTTATAATACTCATATACAATCATTATATATATATATATGTATTTATTTATTTTTTACCTATTTTTATCAACAGGTGTAAGTAATCTCTATCACTTTGAACTAGTTTTTTAAAAGCAGTGTTGGTATCTATTCTTTTCCCAAATCTGACCATTCTTAGATAATACAAGGTAATGGAATGGATGTTTTGAAGAAATTTTTCAAATTTATAATTTTATATTTTGGATGTTTTGGTAAAAATCCATGAGGATGAAATCAGTGATGATAATGTCACAATCATTCTTAATGAATGAAGGGAGATTTATTAATAAATTATTTAAATATTGATATAACCCTACTATAACAAAAATAAAAACATTATCTACAAATTTATATCATATAATACGAGTAGATAAATTATCATATTAATCAACGATATAAATTCAAAGTATTGTTCATGTAGGTTGTTAGATAGACCCCAACATGAAAATACCATAATTAATAGACTATTATGAAGTGATTTAGTTGTAATATAATTATAATAGAATAAAAATGATCTTATTTAGTGGCTACCCATGTGATGATTAATAATTTTAAATAATTATAATTAGAAGATATCCTATACAATTTCATTTCATGGTATGAAGAAATAATTGTTTCTCTATAATAATTCACTTTTGGATGATTGAGTTTAAAATGGTTATTTCTTGTTAATATTATTAATAGAAATTATACCAAGATGGAAGAAATAGGGTTTGAATTTCCTTTAAAAAATAAAACGATAATTTCTAAGGGAAAATTTAAAATGAAATCATTTCAATACGATGAAGAGATTAATAAAAAATACATTATAAATTTAATATTAATGTAAATTAAGTGATTAAGAACAATGAATAAAGAATGAAAACATTAATTACATAATGAATATCTAGATCAAATGATGAAATGTGTAAATAGAAATGGTGAACAAACACAGTTTGATAATGGAGATTAGAAATAGATCAATATGAGCCCCAACCTATCTTACCCTCATGTTTAGAGGTTTGTATCATTCCCTTCATTTTAATGGAGATAAAGAAACTAATTCCTCACATTATTTTAAAAATAGTCTCAAGAAACTGATACTCCATTTATTTTTCATGGAAGTAAGTGGAATCCAATTATAGATGGATGGATGATAAGACACAGATTTTTTTGACACAAATCTATTAAAAATATAGTCTCATTTCCCTCAATGGATAGTATAAGATAATATAGAGATAGATTGTGTGATAGAGACCAAATTAGAAGATAAGATCCTTTAATAATAGAGAAATGAAATTGGATCTTGAGAGAAGGCTAGAAAATTGAGAGATCATTTCAAGAGATCCATCATTGAAGAATTGAGAGAATTTTTAATCTTCCAAGCGACCAAGGTGCACAATTTGTAACCTTAAATATATTAAAGAACCTTTAGAATTTTTTCTTGTTATTAAGTATACTCAATGAACAATTAGGAGTTACATGGCCCACAAAAAATAAGAAATTTGAAATGGAGCATTGGCCCTACTAGTTAGAGGATAATACAACTGGATAGCTGATACTTTTTCTAGGATCCTCATTCCTCTATACACTTCCACCAATAGGCTGGTGGACTACTTCTAGTTGAGGAGATAATTCCATAAAAACAAGCCAGCTGATTGCTTAGCACCAGCTTACCAGTGCTTCTTGCTATAAAATAAACACCACCATGGCTTACTATTTTCCATCCATGCCATCAAGATACGCTTGAATATTCCATCCATGGTTTTCTAACACACATTAATACATTATGATGATCTTTAAATACACTTCAAATTATTCAACGAAAACATCTAACTTTAACAAGATTCCATCATTATATTCATTATTATCAACATATGGAACTACATAATGTAACCACCATCCACTCAAAGAAACCATTATAAACATAATTGAGTGTTTTTTATCCTGAAAACATAATGAGAGCAAGAGGTTAAAAAATCACCCCTTTTTGATGATCCCAAACATATATCATAAAAATAAAAATCAAATGTAAATATAGAGTGAAACATGTATTCAATGTAATTCAATATATGAGAGATTATGATATGAAATATCCTCGAGATATTAAAATAACAAAATTTATTAAAAAAATACATTTTAAAATAAAAAATATCTCTCCGATAATAAACAAACTTCTCCTCATTTTTTATTAAAAAGAATAAAACAAGTAGAATAAAATAAAGAGATATCTATATCAAGAATGAAGTTATACATAAGATAAAATAATTTTTAGGAAATAATTTCCCCCCCTTAATGACTATCATAAACCCAAAAACCAATATAATAAAAAAATACTTTTAAATCATGTAAAATTCATAAGGTATGAAGAAGTAACAAGTATGATATGGATTAATGACAAAACAAATATTATCTGAAATTATAATAATATTCAAAGAAACTATTTTCAATAGGAAAAAAATTCAAAATAACTGGGTTAGAGTAATTCCATAGATTTAAAAAGTATTTAAAATATTTTAAACAATAATTTTGAAAATGATAAGAAAAATAAATTTGGAAGAGTGATAAGATTGGTTTGAAAAAAATAAGAGAAATAAATGAAGAAAAAATAATATATATTTTTCGAAAAGGGGTTTAAGGAGACAACCTATCCTATTTTAAGATTAATAAATCATAAATTAGAGAGATATAGAGGAGATATTGAAATGAAGTTCCAAAGGAAAATAATAATTTAAAATAACAAAAAAAATATTCCCCATGAGATAAAATTCCCTTAAATAAAAAAGGAGGCTCCCCCTCAATTGGTATATTTATGGATTATCCATTTAGAAATTGAAATACTTTAGATTTTGATGATATTTTAAACATTTAGTGACATGTTTTTGATATATAATTAATATCAAATGGTACATACATCTAAAAATTTAAAAGAAATTGAATTTGGTACCCTTGCGAATATGGGTCAAACAATATTATTTAATAAACAATGTGATGCCAAAATAATCTTGGGTCCACTAAGATTCGATAATAAATATATAATAAGTCATACTTGTTATGTATGATACTTTCTCTGAGTTATGTGAGATGAAATATGATTATATTTAGATATCCTATATCTACAATTTTTTCAATCACATTTATAAATTAAATTCCTGATTTTACCACAACACATATAAAACCTATTTTTAGAGCCTCGTAATTCAAAAATAGTATTTTGGAATAACTCACATTATTCAAAAAACCAAAATAAAAATAATTTTTTATATGTCGTTGAGATCCCAAAAAAATTGTTCAAAGTTTCTTCTCCTTGTGTGGACTGAGCTAGAGTATTTTTGAGAACATTTATTTGGGATTTTAAAAACTCAACTTTAGTTTGAACATTTAATTCTCATACCAAATCTCATTTTTATTTGAAAAGAGGTAATTTTCATTGAAAAGTTTATCTCTATCTTTTATAACTCATTTTTATTTCTTTATAATACTTTAATATTTTGAAACTAGTTTTTTTAAAAAACCAATCAAGATAATTATACTGATTAGAACTGTACAAAAAGATGATGAATGTGAGGAAGGGGAGGATTGAGCAGGATAATGAGATATGGGATAAATAACCTCATATCCCACATCAAATATGTTCCAAGATTCATTTAATACAATATATTATTGAGAAGTTTGAGTTAAGAGAGTCTTCACTAGAACTATATATTGAGACCTTAAGGGATTTCTTACCTTTCATTATTTTTATCTTCTTTTTAGTAGATGGAGAATTTTAGTATAATATGCCCCTTCTTATAACATTCATAACACACCACATCAGGTGCTTTAATTTTATTTTTTATTTTTGGGACCACATGATTTTTTCTTCTTTTCATTCAATTTCTTCAATCTCTTAGTTTATTATTCAATCTTGAATTCATTATCAATGTAATATTCATCATCAAAAAATTTAAAGTAATTGTTCTTTTTTATTCTTTATATTCCTTTCTTTTTTTTCAAATTTAAATTTTAGGGTAGTTTATTACATCATGGTGGATATAATTAGTTCCTAGAGAAACTTATTTTTGATATATTTTCTTCTTATATATACATAACCTTTGGTTCCCAATTTCATGGAAACTTCCGGAGTATCATTTTCACTGTGGTTTCTATAAAAAATCATCACAATGAGATATCAAACCATTGCATATTTCTGTAAACTATGTAAACATATTAGTAATTTATTCATTTTCATATATATAAAATCAATAAAAAATATTTCTTATAAATGTATAATCTAGTATCTTTAACTTTATTGGTTCCTTCATGGTTTACTTCAAGACGTTTCTATATTGAATGGGTAGTTTTTCATGTACATATACGATTAATGTCATTTTGTTCAGTTCCAAATTGCATGACATTAATATCTTTACCATCTAATTTTAATGTAGAAATATATTCGGGTGACCATCTATCTTTTGATTATGTCATTGGGGTATAACCATGTATAAAAATTTTCCAAATCAGATATCTAATGTTTCTGAGAAAAATTGAGACGAGAGTTTTCTAATAAATTTTATTTATTTTATGAAATAAACAAGCATGATTATAAGAGATAGATGACATCATAAAATTTGACTTTGAAATTGATTAAGACTAAATAAAAAAAATAAAAACACAAAACCAATTTAGAAAAGAAGGATTTTTTGCAAAAAATATAAAATAGTTTTTGATAAAAATAAAATGATTCCCTTTGATACAGAATGTGGGTTAGAGTATAATGAAAAGAGGGGGGCTATTTCTTTTAAAAAATAAAATAAAAAATGGAGGGGGGAAATTAAAAACCAAATTATTTTTATACGAAGATGTTATAAAGAGATAAACTCAATATATATTATAAATTTAATATCAATGTTAATTAAGTGAGTAATAATTGTTGAAAAAGAATTAAATGGATTTAATAAATTATTCATATTGAGATCAGATGATGACATGCATAAATATAAAGTGAGAACAAGTATAGTTTGATAATGGTGTTCAAAAATAACTTAGCGTGTGACCCAATTTTTCCACCCCTTAGGTTGGGAGGTTTTTGTTACTCCATTGGTTTTAATAGAGATTAAGAAATCAAATACACCGTTATTTTTTGATGGATGTAAAAGGAAACCAATCCTCCCTTTATTTTTCATGGAAGTAGTAAGAAATTAATTATAGAATATTGGATGAGAAAAAACTTATTTTTATCGTGTAAACACATAAAAAATATTTCTCTTGTATCTATAAAAGTATTGAATAAGATTATAGTTAGAGATAAGTAAAAGATAAGATCCTTTGAAAATAGAGATATGAAATTTCTTTTAAGAGAGGAATCGATGATAGAGAATTACTAATGATATTTTGTTGAAGTGTTGAGAGATTATTTAATATTTTGAGACAGCAAGGTCCTAAATTTATAAACTCTAACAGATAAAGTAACCTTTTGGAAGATGTATTAGTTATTTATAATCATCAAAAACCAATTAAAAGCTATATATTATACAAAAAGAGAGAACTCTAACAAGAAGAATCATTAAACTTGGATATCCAGATGATCCCATCATCTAGACGATAAGATTTCTTTGAAACTCTTGGATATGCTTATTTCACCATCTTTTCGGTGTTACTCCACTGACTAGAAGATGTACTTATGCTACTTAAGAGGATATAGTGCCCACCAATAGTTGGTTGGTGGCTTTACATAGACTAGTTGATGATTCCTACTACAAAAAAAACACCATGGCCAATTAACTTCCTTCCAAGCCTCTGTGAAACACTTGAATATTTCATCTATGGTTTAATCACACCCATTAAAACTTTATCGAGATTTGGAAAAAAAACTTCAATGTATTCAAAAATAATATCCAACTTTAACAAGATTCTATCACTTTTTTCATTAAGATTCACATTGGAAACTCAACAATGTAACTATCAACCACTCAAATGAATCCTCCAAATTCATTTTTTTATTTTATTAAAAATAAACATTTATCAAAATTGGAAATCATACATAAAAAATCATGGATCATCATACACAACCATTAAAAAAATTTCACCATACATAATTCAAGATTAAAAAATTTCAAACAGACACACCATCACCATGCCTCCCATGAACCAGCCTTCCGGTGTCATGCACGAACCAAAAAACGCTCCTGTTGCAATTTGTTTCAAAATATGAATTTCAAATGACCATCATATCGTGCCATCCATATCACCTAGTTTTATAATCACATTTTCGACCTAACACCATCATCACCAACATCACTTCTCCGTAATCACCACCATCATCTAACAACACATCTCCATCACTAGTGAGAACCAGATATCCTTCCTCATTGAGAAAAAAAACAACATCAGTTTCGGTACATAAAAATAAAATGAAACCATTAGATATAAACATGAGTGTTTGTGATCATGAAAAAGCATGAGAGAGAGATGTACAAGAATTGGTTGTCCAAATTTTCCTTCTAGAACGTAGAGTATTTCATAAGAATAATATTTATATATTAAACTCATTATCAAGAATATACAAATAATTTAGTGATGAAAAGTAATATAGAAATAAATATCTCTGTGGAGGTAGTAGTCAAAATGTACACAAGGATGATGATTTAGTTTCCATATAATGAGTTAAATGAGTAATATGATTTATCATTTCAAAATATAACTTATGTCACAAATTTCATACTTATATATTAAATTCATTATTTGGAATTGCCTTGTATGAAGATGAAGAAATGTGAAACACATCGAGTCATGGTGGCGGTAGTCCACACAGTGCATGAATGGAAGTTTCATTTTTTAATAGAAAATGGAAAGGGTTATAATGATTGTACCATTAAAAGAACACACAGTTATACTAATGGAACTAATTATATAATTTTAATATTGTTTAATTTATTTTGAGGATGAATAAGTGCACATAAAGAAATAGAAATGAGAAAGGGTTGATTACAAATTTATACATTATTTCTCTGATTATCTCCTTTTTAATGAGGGATAAGAACTTGAGGGATTTTCTTTATAGAATAAAAAAAAACATCTAGTATTTTTTATGGGAGGATTTGGAATCTTTTTAGCGAAAATATGTGGGTTGTGGTGTGAGGTGAAGTGGGGAGAGGACAACACCTTTTCAGTAGAAGAAATAGTAGCGTCAACATTGATACTACAACTTAGTTTCTTTTTTAAATAGATGAAAAATGTATCGAAGGAATGTTTTTGGAGTCCGTTTTTTTAAAAACTAGTGCTAAATGTCAAGCATTTAGATACACAGCATCCGGTTTTTACAAAAAAACAGACACCATAAATAAAAAAATAACAATTTTCGTCATCCGTTTTTGAGAAAAGTGACACTAAAAATTAAAAATAATAATAATTTTTAGCATCATTTTATGTAAAAACCACCTCCCAAAACATTTAAAATAATACAGGATCATGAAACCCTCATTTTTTCGATTTTCATAGCTTTTTTCTTGACTCATGATGACCCAAAAAATGACCTGTTGACCCTCAACGACCATTTTTGTTGTTTTTCTTTGATTTTTATCATCATTTCATAGTCTGTGGTCTCAATTATTCATTCTATATCATTTCTTATACATCCACCAATGTATTTCTCTTCAGAAACCTTTTTATATCTGAACATAAATCATAGTTTTCTTTTATTTATTTATTCTTGTTTATTGTTCATTTCTACAAACATTTTTGTTTGATATTACGATGTTTTTTCTTCCAATGAATTCATGGGAGAAACTTCAGATTAAGGGTCCATTTTCCATGTTGTACTCTGAATTTTGTATGTTATTTGTTAAATTTTGAATTTATATTATTTATCGATTAGTTATATTTTTGAGTTGTTGTTTCAATTATTGGAATGTAGTTGTTTTTTTATAAATGTTATTGTTGATGTTTTTTTATTTTGATAAATTTTTTTATTTGATAAAATTATAAATTGTTTTGATGATATTATAAATTGAACAATGAAATTAGTGTCTTTATTGAACAACATAATGTACATCACATGTAATGAATCCATATTTTACACTCATTAAATTAATACAATCTTTAATAACTTTTGACACATGCGACACTAAACTAATGTAACAACTATCTAAAGTGAACTAATACATGTTAGATGATTGAAAATAATTAAATTATAATACCAATAAACAACAAGTATATAATATTAAAATAAAAAATTTACTATTCATATATTTTGATGATAGATAATTTATATTACAATCAATATTTTTTCAAATAAAATATGTTAAAATTTTGTTTAATTGACCTTAAAAAATTGAATTTACCACTTTTAAATGATTGAAAAAATATATGATATTTCCATATATGAAATAATAAATTATAATTAATTAATTTTCATATTCTTTTGAAATAATATTACAAAACAATAGAAATTCAAATTGTCATATTTCAATAAAAAATGTTTTTCATTATATATAATACTTCATTTAAGAAAATACAATTTTATAAATATAATTTGGTTTAATTATTGATATTTCCAATATGAATACTAATAATTTTTATTTAATGGGTTTATGTTTTCAATTTTATGTTTATATATATATATATTTAAATGTCTATATGTTTGAATATATTCACTAATTATATTTCCATATTAGTTATTGAATTTATCGTAATTGGATAAATTTATGAAGAACCACTAGTAAATATAAAAAAGGTGTTGCTGATTTCTTGTAATTTACTAAATTAAATATTCAAAACATAGTTTTGATGTTCTGTTTGTGTGTGAAGTGTTTTAATTTGAGAATGTTAAACTCCATAAAATTCAACTATCATCTAATTTTTTACGGCTTTAGAATTAATTAAACACGTTGGATCTGTCATGCTGAAAGAACTAAAAAATCAATATATAATGTTGACGAAAATATTCATAACAAGTCATAGGATCATATTAACGAATTAATTCATGATTTCTGTGTTGAAACCATCGAAAAAAATAAACTCTTGAATGATTTTATAGAGACTATAAGAAACCATTATTCTTAGGTTGTATTAAATATACAGTACTATCAACAATTTTTGATTTTAGTTAACTTGAAATAATGAAATGGGTGGAGTTATAAAAGTTTCTCAAAATTAAATGAGATTTAAAAGGTTTAACTCTAGAAAAAAGAAGTTTCTAAATTCCAATTATGATGTGAAGAAAATATTATTCCCAATGGGATTAGGTTATAAAAAGATACATGCTGAACCTAATGATTTTGTGTTTTATAGTAAAGAATATGAATATTTATCAAACTATCCTATATGTGGGACGTCACACTTTAAGGTGCATGAAAAATTCCTCTCATATTCATTCTCTGGTAAAGAAATGTAACCTCATGAAAAATCAATTTCGTATACCTTCTAATAATTTAATTCAATAATCCCTTAATATAATTCAAAAATTTCAACTATTATTATTTTTAAGGTACAAGAATCAATGCTCCTGCAGCTAAAATTTGGCACCTTCCAATAATTCCTCATTTGAACATATATTTTCAAATTCAAATGATGTAAAATGGTTATGATGGAATTCAGATGAGCACATATCTTATGGTAACTTATCTCATTAAGCTGATTCACTAAAATGAATGAGATTTTATAAAAAAGTTTTGTGATTTTGGAAGTGAAGTTAGAAATCTTAAAATGGGATTGTGTACCGATGGAATTAATCCATATCAAAGCCTAAGTTTCCAACATAGTTTATGGCCTATTGTTTGGAAATTTTTAACTTTTACCCACATATATGTATAAAGAAAAAATATGTTATGAAGATCTTGAGGACTTCTGTACCAAAACAGCTGAGAATTAATATTTATGTGTATCTTTAACCATTTATTGATGTTTTGAAACTACTATGGTAGACATGTGATTAATGTTTCAATTCATACAAGAAAGAGTTTTTCTTCTTCTTGTTATGACAATGTTCACAAAACATGAATTTCATACATATGGAAACTGATCTAGATAAAGTGTTAAGATACATAAAGCATGTCCAATTTTAGAATAAGAGACTTTATATTATCACCTACATAATGAAAGAAATATAGTGTACGCGAGACATAAAATATTTTTTTTCTAATTGATCATCATAATCGTATATTGTAAAAATAATTTAATGGTTTACCTGAATATAATATTCCCACACGACCATTATTAGTTGGAGAATATAATGACAAGGTTAAAAATATTGATTCTACTTTTGGAAAGAAAAGAAGTTTTGGTCATCAAAAAAACATTTCGAAGAAACAATCTATCTTTTTCAAACTACCTTATTGGAATTTTTTAGAGATAAAACATAACATTAAAGTTATGAATGTTGAAAAACACATATGTGACAGTTTTATTGGAACTTTTTTAGACATAAAATGAAATATAAAAGACGTATTTCATTATATATTTGAATTGATATCAATGTGAATAAATTTAGAGTTATCTCCCACTATAAAAGGAAACAAAACATATTTACCTCCCTCTTGTCACACAATAAGTAATATTGGGAAGATGATTTTTTTTCTGTGTCTTCAAGGTATTAAATTACCCAGTGGATATTCTTAAAATGTGAAGAATTTTTTTTATTGAAGGATTTTAAATTAATAGGTATGATATCTCATGATTTTCATGTATTGATGAAACAAATTCTACAAGTCACACTATTGGTATATTACTGAAAGCTATCAAAAATACTATATTCAGGTAATGTAATTTTTTAAATCCATTTATATCAAATTCATTAATCCAAAGTTATTAGATGTATTGGAGAATTAATCTTCTCTTATTATTTGTCAACTATAAATGTATTTCACATATTTTTTTGATATAATGGTTCATTCAGTGATTCATTTGGTTCAGGGTGTTTTTTCTTGGAACAAGGAGATTATTTACCCTGTGTTTCCCCGTTTTTTCTCTCATTACCTCCTCCAGGGGAACTCCCTCCAGGAATGTTGTCGACAACGACAAGGAGATGGTAATCACCCTCCTAAGGCCTCATCCAACAGGGGCAGACTGTCGGTTTCACCCATCCGCTCCCCCTCTGAGGTTCTGTTGTGGGAAGCACTGACCTCTATGGAAATCCCAGTGCAGGATATCCCCTCTCTGGTTTTGGATCCATTTTTTTCCTCAGGTTCCTTTCTCAAAGAAGGTCTGCTACAGTGCAAGGCGGTGGTGCCTTTCGTTCCTAAAGGTGACTCCATCCTATGGAGGGGGGGGGGGGGGGTATGTCCTTTCCCTCTCTCCTTTCATCTTTGATGGTGGATGTGTACATGTAAGAGGGTCTGGACAGGTTAGGGCCCTTATCTTCAGACCTTTTAGCCCTGCCGCACCTTCCCTATAGCCTGCTAGAGTTCACCCTCATGCCTAGGGGTATTTTCTCTAGAATCCATCTTCATAGATTTGATGTCCGCCTTGGGCCAGATCCATCTGGGTTTTTCCCAAAGTTGTAGATTATTCCCCAGCTTTCTATCCAACCAGTTTCAGAGAGCACACCTCCTCTTGTACTCAAAGATCAAGGCCCACCCAATATCTATACTGCAGAGTTTGTTTCTTCACCTGGTAGAAATATGTATGTTTGGGAGGGTGTTTTTAGTCACTCACAAGTAAGGAATTGGAAGGAGGGATTGATATCCCATTTCGAGGTGGCCACTTTCTTTAGGGATAATTCTAGAGCCTTATCCTTCCGATGAATGCTACTCTCATCTAGAATGCGTGTATCCTTGGGGCCTGGGTTATATCTGATTTTCTATCCTCTGTATTAAGAAAACATAAAGGCACTATTTCCGCCAACATTGATCCCAAAATTTCCTCTGCCAGAATTCAGGAATTCTCTTGGAAGTATAAGATGGATTGTTATCAGCATGGTGAACCTTCTAACAACCATATATAGATCTTTTGGAATAAGGGTACCTCTGTCCAAGCAGGTGACCAATTCCTCACTACTAAAGTGATTATGGGTAATCTCTCCTACTTCATGTCTGTTGTGTATGGGAGACGTGGTCCCCTCCAACCGACCAAGATTTGGAGTGATCTTAATGATTTTCTCCCAGGAAATCAGCCATGATTTATCGTTGGGGATTTTAATATCTTTGACAATCCGGAGGAAAAGAAATGCAGTGGGACTTTTCAGAAGCGGGCCAGCAGGGAGATTACACTGTTCATGGTTAGGAGTGTCCTTATTGATTTGGGGTTCTCAGGCGACTACTTTACATGGCGCAACAACCGAAGGGGTTTTCACCGTTCATGGAGCAGATTGGATAGATGTTTGGCTAATATGGAAGCCATCAATAAGTTCTCATATATTAAGGTGATCCATCTTGTTTGTGGTATTTCTGATGAACCCCCTGCTGGTCTCTTTTTCGCCTGAGCTGGATCATCGGGATAGGTTCCATTTCCTCCAACAATGGGTTAGTAAACCGGGATACAAGGATGTGGTTTCTGGTATTTGGAATTCTCCCGGAAAAAGTGGCCCGTGGGTCTCCCTTCATGATAAAATGCATCACCTTAAGTCTAGACTTCAGTTGTGGGCCAACGACCCCCCCGGTTAACAGAGAGATCAGTGATACCATGTAGGAGGTTTAGAGGATCGAATCTTGGTTGGAAGAGGAATGAGAGGACCATACTTTTGAGAAGCTTGCTTCCTGAAAAGAAGAACTTTCTGGTATGATCTTGGGTCAGGAGAATTTGTCCAGGAACTCCATGAGAATCAAGTGGATCCAAGAGGGTGATAGAAACACATGTTTTTTTCATGCTTGTATTAAAGAGAGGAAGAGACCTATCAAACCAAACATTATTCTGGATGATGGCTCTTACAGGGATGCTTGGGATATTGTTGGAGGTATTGATCTCTCTTATTTCCAAGATTTGCTACCTGGTCCCAATAGTCGTATGCCCACTGGATATACAAGATTTGATAATGGGATTTTCGAGGTGGTATCCCATTTTGTCTCGGACCAGGACAATGAAGGGTTGATATCGTTTCTAGATGAAAAGGATATTTATAATTCCATGATGAATCTTCACCCAGATAGTGCCCCAGGACCAGATATATTTTCGGGCTCCTTCTACACAGAAACATGGGATGTGGTTAAGGGGGATCTCATTATGGCAATCCAGAACTTCTTTAGGTGTGGTAGTTTGCTGCAGATTGCATGCGCCACTACTATGATTCTCATTCCCAAGAATAGTAATCCCTTTTCTATCATGCACTATATACCAGTTTCTATGTGTAACTTTCCTTATAAAGTTCTTGAAATTTTTATCAATTACAGGTTTTCCATACATCTTTCATGGTGGATATCTTTTGAGTAGTATAGTTTTGTGAGGGGTAGGTCCATGAAAGGTGATATATCTCTTGCCCAAGAAATGATTAGTGATATGAAATTCAAAAACCAAGGATCAAATGTGGCTCTGAAGATGGAAATGAATAAAGATTATGATTGAGTGGAATTGGGCATCATCATTAAGGAAATAGAATGTATGGGTTTCTCTTCCTAGACTATTGACATTTTTTTCAGATGTTTCATCTCCCCATGGATGGTGGTCTCATTTTTGGGGAAGTCCTTCAGTTTCTTCAAAGCCATTCATGGACTAAGAGAGAGTGATCCTTTGTCCCCTAGTATTTTCATCATAACACAAGAGGTGCTCAACAGGCTCATTCATAGGAGAATCTATAATAGAGAGATTTTTCCCTATATGAGGGGTATGAGGGCCACATCCATCTCTCACTTAATGTTCACAGATTGAAACCTTGGTCTTTCTTAACGAGGGAAAAATCTATCTGAGGCCTGGAAAACATTTTGGAGGATTACTACCACTAGATTGGACAACTTATCAATAAGGAGAAGAGTCTCTTCTTTATCCCAAACAACTGCTCCCTCAAAAGGTCTTCTGATATTCAGCTCACTCTTTCCATGAAAATGGGGTTCTTTCCCATGAAATACCATGGGGATCCTATCAACCATGGTAGATTGCAGATTCAGGATTTCAAATTTATTTATAGCAAGATTGCGGACCACATTCACAACTGGAAAAATTGGTTTTTTTTCCTTTAGAGGATGCATTACTCTCATTAATAGTGTTCTACTGGCCACTCAAATCTACGCTCTCTCTACTGTCAAGGCGCCTAAGGGTGTCATTTCTAGTATTGAGAATCTCTTTTCTGGTTTTATCTAGGATCCTTTGGCATAAAGAAAGAAGCATTGGGATTCTTGGGTTATGTTTGCAAAGCCTGATAGAGAGGGAGGCATTAATGTCTATAACCTGAATGATACTCTCAGTTTCATGCATGCACAACTGGCTTGGGAGGCACAGGAACATAGTATAATGTGGGTGAAAATTATTCATACTTTATTGAGTATTCATCCCCTGATTGAAGGTTGAGTTTCTTATTTACCACCCACTATTTATAACCTATTTTCAGAGCTCTTTTTGCATTTTCAGTGGATCATTGGGAGGGGGACATTTCTTTATGGCACCTCAACTGGGTTGGGACTCTGCTCGGCTTCCCGGGGTTCCCTGACCCGTCCATTTCTTTCAGAGAGGCCAGTTTGCACCGGAACATCATTAAAGTTATTCTGAACGAGGAGCAACAAGCATTTTTCAATCTCATTTCTTTGTTGCAAGAACCTAACTGCGGTGTTTTCATCCCTTCTTCATCGGGGGAATTCCCCACTCAGGATTATTGGTAGTCTCGAGTATCTGCAGAGGAGAAAGATAGATGGAATGAAACCCTTTGGCCCAAGGTGGTCCCATCCAAATACACTTTTTTATGGAGGATCAGGTAACAAGCGATACCCATGTACGAAAATATTAAACGTTGTGTCATCCCTCTGGCTTCTTGGTGTTCCTGGTGTACAGTCTTCAAGTATTAAAGTGTTGATAACCTTTTCTTCCAGGGAGGTTGGGTGTGGGATGTGTGGCGTTCCATTGGGGAGTTCACATGCCTTCATGAATATAACTTAGTGGAGCTTCCGTTCTGTGATAGGTGGTTCCATGGGTCGGGTGATAAATGCCCAAAGAAGATAGCGTGAGTGGTGATTCTTCTGGTGGGATGCTGTTCTATTTGGAAATCCTGAAATAATTTCAGACAAGAGGGGGTTTATCCCACTAGCAAGTCTATCATATTTAGGACCAAGAACACCCTCCTCGATTTGGATCATCTATCTAGAAACTGGAGGGATTCCCCCTCCTTGTGGTGGATGATCCCTTCTTCATACTTTGCACAAGCACCTGATAGTAGTTCCTGCGGACTCTGGGTGCGATGGAATCATCCCTCTAGGGGCCTTAAATTCAACACTAATGGTTCTTGTAGGACGAGGGTCTTGAGAGGGGGTGGGGCTACCCGAGACTCCAGGGGTTTGGTTCTCTTGGCATTTTCCTCCTACTTGGGATATGGTTCCTCTCTCCAGGCTGAAGCCAAAGATACGCTCATGGGTATCAACCATTGCCACCAACAATGTCTAATCTTACCCGAAGTGGAAACAGATTCAAAGTGGTGGATTACCTAGAATATTTGGAAGTCCTTGTCCATGAACCTCTCTGGATCCATGATATCTTCTATTTGAAACCCGATGGGGTCAATTTGATTAGAGGGGATGCCCTCATCCTTCACCATTTTATCCCCCCTTAAACTTCTTGGCTTCCATTTTTTCTTGTTTTTCTTATCTTGGATGTTTTTTTTCCTTCTATTAAAAAATTACATGAGGAGGGAATATTTATTTATGATGGTTGTAACCTTTTAAAATATATACGAAAATTTTGAAGGGATGTGACAAAAATAATTATCGACCAGAGGCCTCTATTGTTCAAAAATATCTATTAGAAGAGGTGATTAAGTTATTTACTAATTATTTGTATGAAGTGAAGCATATTAGTCTCTTTATATATCGATATATGATAGTTGATAGTGAAGGTATAGGTATCCGAGCATAAAGTTAATGTTCATTCCATGCGTGATGTGATGCAGGCACATTTATACATTTTTAACAACACATATGAGGTTCAATAATATATATAATAACATATTGATGAATTAAAGTTACAATATCTAAAAAGAAATGAAGAGTGGATGGTGATTGAGCATAAAAAGGCATTTGTTTCATTGTTTAAAGAGAAAGTCATCACAAATATATCTGCACTAGAAACATTGAAATGGATATAACGGGGGCCATATCTTAATGTGATCACATGGTTTGGTATTGATATTAATGGGTACACATTTTACACAAAAAACATGGGTGGAAAGAGAACCGTTCAAAATATTTCTATAATGGTTTTCACTAAAGCATTTCACTTTTCAAGTTTTAAATATAAAAAACCAAACTTGTGTATCTATTCCATATTTTGGAGTTCTTGAAGACCTCTTAGAAATTGATTATATAAAATTTTGAGTTACTGTGTTTAAGTGTAATTGGGTTTCAAGTATTAGTGGTATGAAACATGATTAATAGGGTTTAAATTGGTTTATTTGGAAAGATTTATTTGAAATGAGGAACCATTTATCATGGATACACATGAAAAAATATTTTATGGCTTTGATTCATAAAATTATCTCTTATATGTCATTCTAGAAAGGAAAATAATCCATTTTGATGATGATAATGATTATGATGATGATGTTATTTATTTATACAAGGCTTTTTTATTTATAACACAATTTTCAGATAATAATGACTATAATGCCAACACTGTGAATGCAGTATGAAATGATCATGCTGAAGGGATATGGTAAAATACTAAATTACTCTCTTAATTAATCTAGTAATTATTTATATATTTTTTTGAATTTTTCATGTGTAAAAACTGTATTATTTAATAACTATTCAATATTTAAATTTATAAATGTTTCTATAATTTTATAAGTAATATTAATATTTAATAGTTTACCTTCTATGTTTTTTTAGTTCAAGAATCATAGAATCATTATTTTTTATTTAACTTACAAATGTGTGCCCTTTTTTTACTTACATATTTTATATTTAATTTTGTTTTTAATTATTTAATTAGCTAATAATATGGAGGTCTAAAAAAATTCTACACAATTTCCTGTTTTAGTGATGAATATAGATATAGAGAAAGATGAACATATACTGAGGTATTTTATTTTTTTCATAATATTAAATATCCATTAATATAGTTTTTTAATGAAAAAACACTTTTAATTTACAAAAAATAATTGAAGGAGTACTGATGAGACTTTAGCGGTAGAGTCCTCTTGTTTTACTATTACAAAATTGATTTCTTAAGTTTGTAAATGTGGCATTACACATTTACCAAAACTATCACTTCTCATGGAGATGAGAAATTAAATATTAATTTGGATGATAATAATAATGCTACTCGACCTAATGCTACACAGTTTATAAGCTATATCTCCATGTACTTCCATCTTAGGATTATCATTTTATATCCTTATTGGAAGGCCATTGATAATATAGTGAAAGATCATATTTGGTAGGTAGTAATGGTATAATATCTCAATTTATTTTTTTTAAGAAATTTTTTAAAATATGATATATTTTAAATGAATAATTTTTATTTTACTAAATTATAGATGAAATTAAATTTTGAAGAAACAAAAGCAATTAAGAAAAGATGTCGTACTCTGGCATTACTTTGATGGAGATATTTTAAAACAAAGTTGAAAAAAAATTATTTTTTGGAAGGAGACAAAATGATATTCCATGCCTCAAGTTTGAGTTTTTAGATGCAGATACATGGAATAAATTTGTTTCCAACTGACATGATGAAGCCTTTCTAGTATGATAATTATATAATATTGTAAAATTTAATATATATATATATATATCAACCTATTTACTTATTAGTTTAATTTTTATATAATGGCCCTCCCAGAAATCTCATCTAGACAACTAGTGGTAGAATGTATACCCTCATACTTTATCACAAGGATGATATCATTTATTGGAGAAAAAAAATGAGTGAGGAAATTTCTGAAGCACTAAGATCTCACTCCACTAGTGGTTCTGATGGGGTACAATTCAGTCCTCCATTTCCCCCCACTCGCTATAAAAATGGAAAATACCAAGAGGAAGAAAAAAATGAAAAGTATCTTACAGAGAAATAGAATGAAGTAGCTGAATAAAATGTAAGTAAATGTTATTTATTTTTTATGAATTTTTCTATTTTATAAATTAAAAAAAAACTTATATAACATTTTCATTTTTCATTTCAGGATGAACTTCAGGATTAAGACATATAAGGATATTTTATCCCTAAGGGTAGGATGGACATCCTAGCCACTGCTTTACGAAAGCTAAAACACCCCGACTGCATAAAAGGATGTTAGGCTCATGTTAGTATTAAAAATGTTTTTGATCGTAAGAGTAATCAATAAAGATACCCATAAATTGAATCCTTAAAAGATGTGATGGAAGATATGAAATAGTCCATGGGAGATCAAATTCAACAAGATATAAGGATATATTAGAACAATTGTCGAGATAGTCAGAATCTGCAGAGCCTTCCCACCCTGTCTAGCCTGCCCTACCCAGCCTTCCTACTCAGATCCTACGCCTCCTCGTTTAGACCCAACCTTATATTTTGAATTGTAAATTTCAGATCCTCATACACATATTATAGCGTTAGAAATCGTGCATTTTTAGAGGATTTTTTACATCACCAACCTATGAATACAAGTCAAGTTAGAGTATCTGTACTTGATATTATTGATAATACTACTCTAAAACCATTTATTGTTGAGGAGTTTACCAGATTTGGGGATTTTTTGAGTCATTTTTTACTTTTTATATATGGACTTATTCATTATTCAATTAAGAGCACCGGTTCAAAATATATAAAATTCACCCCGCTTGTTTACTGAACGCACATTAAATAAATGTTCAGAAATTCATTTCAGGCACACCATAACTTAGAATCACATAATGTAAATTTTTACAGACTCGTAATAATCCCAAATAATTTAGAAAAAATTACATGAAATTTTTGGGTCTTTATATTCTCCCCACCTTGGGGCTTTACGTCCCTGAAATCCAAATAAGGCTAATGAAACCAAGAAGGGTACTTGGAATGCATGTGAGCCACACACTCCCATGTGATCTCCTGGAGATTATCTTGCTTCCATAGAACGTACACCATAAGTATCGAGTTCCCATGAAGGATCCGCTCATGTCGATCCTCTATATCCATTGGGTACTCTGTAAAAGTCAACCCGTAGTTAATCTCCAGCTTTCCATAGTCAACGATGTGAGATTGGTCATGCACGTATCTCCTCAGCTAGGACATGTGGAAGACATTGCACACCCTCTCCAACTGTGGTGGCAGTTCCAAGTAGTACGCCACCTTGTCAATCCTCTGAAGTATCAGGAATGGTCTGATAAACCTCAGTGAGGGTTTTCCACCATAGCCAAATATCTGTAGTTCCTGTTGATGGGAGACTTTAAATAAAATGTGGTCCTCCTCCTGAAACTCCAATGGTATCCATCACCTATCATTATAGGACTTCTATCACCTCTATGTAGTCTTCATATGCTCTCAGATGACCTAAACCTTCTCAATGGTATCCTGTACCATCTCTGGGCCCATGAGTGCTAGCTCTCCTGGATCTCTCTAGCACAAGGTCAATCTACATGGTATTATGTACAACACCTCAAAAGGGGAAATACCAATGGTTGAGTGATAGCTGTTGTAGTACGCGAACTCCACCAAGGGTAGGTATTCCTCCCAACTACGACCAAAATCTAGGACACATGCACTAAGCAAGTCCTCCATGGTCTGGATGGTCCACTCAGTATGACCATCTATTTGTGAGTGAAAAGTTGTGCTCAATTGATGCTGAGTCCCAAAACCCTCCTACAATCCTTTCCAAAAATGGGATATGAAGTATGTGTCAAGTTCTGAGACTATCATTAAAGGAAATCCATAAAGTCTCACAATCTCTTAACTATAGAGACGTACCAACATCTCTAATAAACCCTTCTCTCAAAAAGAAAGGAAGTGGGATGACTTGGTGATTCAGTCAATGATCACAGAAATGGTGTCATGCCCTTTGGAAGTATGTGGTAACCCCATCATGAAGCCCATCGATATCCCTTCCCACTTACACTCTGGTATCTCGAGGGGTTGGGTCAAACCTACTGGTACCTGGTGCACATACTACAGTTGCTGGAAAGTGAGGCATCTAGAAACAAACTATGCCACAACTTTCATCATCCCAGGACACCATTATTGATGCTGAAGGTTCTGATACATCTTTATCATGCCCATATGTACTACCAAGGGGGATGTATAGAACTCCATTATCAACTACTCTAATAGCTCTACTAGTAAAACTACATATCCTCTAAAAAGGATAGTATGATCCCCAACTTTAAAATATCTCTCAAGTGCATGGCCTAAGGATATCTGAGCACATGAAGTCTCGCAGCTGCTGTCTCTGAGTTACACCTCCCTGACTCGCTGAAAGAGTGGAGGGGAAACTACCATATACTAGAGGTAGACAGTCTCATCTCTATCCACGTTGGATATCTAATGTGAGGATAACTACTCTAAATCCTTGTTCAATAGATATGATCTTGATCTCCGGTTAAGTACATATACCACTATGTTCCCCTTCCCAGAAGTATAAACTATCTCATATTCATAGCCCTGTAGGAACTTTATCCAAAGTCACTATCTCATATTTATATATTTCTATGTGAAGCTATATCTGAGACTCTTGTGGTGATATTAAATAATGAACCACTATCCCATCAATTAGTGTCTCCCCATCTTCAGTGTGAAGACTACTACTACCAACTCCAAGTCATGATTTGATTTATTCTTCTCATGATTCCTCAACTATCCTGAGCCATAAGTAAGCACTGCATCACCCTATATCAGGACACAGTTGATTCTGGTCCCTGATGCATCGTAGTAAACCACGTAGTCCATTACCTCCTCCAATAACCTTAGGATGGGATCGCTGGTCAAGCTCTGCCTCAACTGTTGAAAGCTCTACTGGCATGTCTCTAACCACAAGAAGGGTTTAACCGTCTTCGTCAAGGTATTCATAGGTGCCTCTACTCTGGAGAAATCAGGTACGAACTTCCAATAGTACCCTGCTAATACAAGGAATCTCCGCACCTCAGTAACACTCCTGGGTGGCTCCCAAGAAAGTACTGCCTTTATCTTCACTAGACCCACTACTACTACAGCCTCTGATATGCTGGTTTAGATATCGGTGTTGTTACAAGGTACAATTCAATGCACAAGTCTACCTATATATGAGGAGGAAGTCTCGAGACATCATCAAAAGAGACATCCTCATACTTTTCCACAACCGTTGGGAACTGTGGACTCGCCTCATACACCGTGTCGAAGGACATCTATGCCAACTAATATATAATCAGCTGCACCCTCCTAAGAGCAAGCCCATCTTGTGCTAATATGTTTTCCTTCTCACCAAAAAAGGAAAACTTTACTCCATCTATGTGCGTACTTCATACTATACGTCTCAAGTAATCAATCTATGATTGAACTACTGATAGCTATTCTATGCATAGAATGATGTCATAGGGCTTCAAAACTGCTACTAGAAGATCCCATATGAATCTCTCTCCTCCGAGAGTAAGATCACACTATCGACACTAGTGTGTGACTTCTGAATATCATCCTATATGAGTATCCAAACAAAAAGGTCAAGATAAAAGCTCATTTCAAATCTCAAAGTCCCAAACTATGTCCAAGGAGAGGAAAGAATGGCTCACACCTATGTCGATAAGACCTGCTACTAAAGTAGAGAAGATATAGATCATACCTCATATCATCTCAGGGACATTAGAATAGTGAGCCTCTACTGCCTATAGTTGGGTCTGTCACCATCCACACCCTCCCTGAGCTCATGGTGGACCACCTGGGGGTGGTGGTGTCAGGTGACCCCTACCACCTCCTACTACACATCTTACTCCCCTTCCTCATTTTCCGCTTTGTTGACGGTCATGCTCCTACCGCTGCGGTTGCCTAAGTGGCCCCACCACCACCTTCTGATCATCTGTGCATGGAGTCAGATAGTCATGAGCTCTATGACCCTTTCCCCTTCAATAAAAATAGATCATGCCTCTTTGGTGGCTCCCTTGGCCTCTTGAGCCTCGCACCTCTGACCCTGCATCCCCGGTTTTCCCTCCGGAAGGTCTAACCCGCTTGGGATTTTGCATTGTCTATCTTCTGCCAGTAATAGATGACTATGAAACCTATCGTCTGGTAGAGGCCTTCACTGTTGGTGCCTTCTTGGTAAGGAAGATCTCCGTCAGTAAAACTCGCTTTAGCATGCAAGCCTGCGTCGGGATTGTAAGAGAAAATATCGTAGCTATGATCTCTCATCAGAGCCCCTGCTCAATGGTTTGGGTTTTAAAGTAAGTTTATCATACCATGTCAGTGGTGTATCTAGATAGGTCAGTAAATCTCTCTGAGTACTGAGCCACAATCTGACTGCCCTACTGCAGATGCAGCCGCTCCTGAATACGCACAAAGCATAGTGTTGCTGGCATGAACTCCTTCCTGACAAGGCTCTCAAAGTCTAGCCAGGTGGGGGTTATCTCCTCATTCACATTGACCTTCGAGCACCACCATCGTCCTATTGAGCCATATATAAGGATAGTGACCATGATCTTTATATGCTCAATCGGTGTCTCTACTAAGAGAAAGTCCCACAACACCGTCTCAAGCCAGTCCTCTACTTCCTGGGGGTCCGTCTCGCCTCAAAACCTCATAGGCCACTATCTCTGGAACTCATGCAACGTGCTCTGCTAGTGTGTAAGACCCACTGGTTGCATCTGTTTCTCAATGGGTGGGGGTGCTGCTAGTACCCCACCCAAATGTTCCATCACTATGAGTGGTCCCTGTAATGAAGCCTCATTGCTCGATGGTCTACTATCATAATCTCTAAATAGAATCATCACTGGATGTCTTCATGGAGGCATCCTATAAGAAACATATGTACCATGGTCAGTAAGTTATACCTGATGAGTTAACTTAGGAAATATCCATAAAACATTAAAAAAACACTAGAATGTTTTTTTTCATGTATCGAGTTAGAAAACAGAATTCAGGGTCCTGGTGTATGGATACGTCAGCCTCCGCACAAATACTAGACTCCTTGTACTGAAAAATGAACTCAAGACACTTTAAACCATTGCCTCATTATATTTAAACTCTTATTTCTTCTGGTGGAACCAACCTCTCTCTAATACCACTTTGTCACAACCCGTCCCACAAGGCCCAGACGTGACTACCCCAATCATGCCTTCCATAGGCCAAAGGTTGGTAACTAGAACCTCAAGGATTTTCCCGAATAGGTAAAGAATTTTCTTTACCGATATGTACATAATAAAAAAGGGAAAATGATATAAACAACCAATAAAAGTAAGGTATAACCACAAGAGTAAAGTACAACAAGAAGTATAACTATAAACTGAAAACCATGGGATGGAATACAAGCCCTAGAAACTGAAAAAGAAGTAAATAGATGTCGCATCTTCCCTAGAACTCTACTTGGAGGGTAGTAGCTATAAGTATGAAGTAGAAGAAGAGGATGTAGACTTCTCCCATCACACCAAGTTCCACCAAGTCTAGAACCTCTATTTTCTGCCTCAGAGTGCTAGTAGTCTGCACCAGACACACATGTGCGGGCAGATCCCGTGCATGGGTGAGTATAACAACTCAGTAGGGGACCACGAGACCCCCATAGGTCTCTTAGTAATCCACAAGGGAAAAAATCACCAGAAATACAACAATGGTAATATAACTAGCATGATTTAAATCATGAAGCATAATGAAAAAGAGATAGCTCACTCTAAGGGTATAACTTCAAGGTTACTGTGATAGGGATGACCAGTAGTAAATCCAGATCATCCTATCCGTAGTAACTCCACTACTGACCCGTATAGGTCACTGTATGTTAACCCATATTGGTTTATAGATGATGACCCATATTGGTCACTGGTGATGACCTGTATTGGTCACTAGTGCTGACCCGTATTGGTCGCTGGTGCTGACCCATATTGGTCGCTCTTGTTGACCTATATTGGTCGCTGGTGCTGAACCGTATTGGTCGCTGGTATAGAGGTTGGGATGATTAGTCATACATCTAGATCATCCCACTCTAGGGTTTCTGATTCTGACCTTTATTGGTCACTCTTGTTCTTTATGTCACAGTTTTCCACTGGATTCCCACATGAAGCACGCATGATCTCTAGACGACTCTGATCCTCAAGCCATTAGTAAAATTTAAACCGGTACGAAGCCTTGCAAAAATCATACCCAAGGGACTGCCCCGTCATAAGGGTCCCAACGTGACAGATGGTGCGTGGATCGGATGCCCATTCTGTGAGATATGGGAACTTTTGTAAAAAGGCCCCTATTGGATTCAAGTATGATCCAACCCAGGTCACACGTCAAAATCCATCAAAACACACTTAGAGTATCTCCAAAGGACCTCCTTGTTACAAGAGTCTTTATTCAACAAACGATGTGTCTATCAGACGCTCGATCTGTTAGTTACATCCCTTTCTGTGAAATGGGGGTGATCGCAACTTGGTCCAGCCTGACTTGGTCAGGCCCACCAAAAAATTACAAAGGGACCGCTTACCAAAAGGGTTACCATCTCCACTGATGGTGTGTAAAACGGACACCTGGTTCATTAGTTATGGGGGTTTCTTTATTCGGGGGCCGGTTGGGTCTGGGCCTGGTCCGACTAGGTCAGGCCATCTCGACGCAATGGGTCCCGGGGTCTACCTGACCCCAACCAAGTCCGGCCTGTTAAGGGTCATCCCAGTTCACTGGGTCCAACCCATCATGGTCCGCCAAACTAGTTTGCAAGCCCGGGCTACGGTTGGCCTGACCCTCCACGTGGGGCTCATCCTAACTGTGTTGGCCCGCTGGGTCGCGGGTTCGGCCCGTTCAGTTAGCCAGCGTCCATCTTGGTCCTCTTGAAGGTGAATCGTCTTCAGCTGGCTCCAGGGATGTGGGGCTATTTCATCCGGACGGTGGGGCACTTCCCCACTACGTACAATGGTTAGCGAGGTGTACGACCAGTCTTCAGTATATGTGGCACGGTGCGGGGCCACGTCGTCCCTCCAACTACGGCCTGTTAGCCACGGAAGCTACCGCCAGCGGTGCTTGTGGGCGCTGACCTTCTCCCGTGTGTCCGACTTTGGCCGGACTCCTCTAGACACCACATCATGCAATGATGCACTGCCTTTCCACTACCCATAGCTGGTTGTTGCGGGCCTCCTTCGGCCACCGCTGGTCGCCGCCAGCATGGCGCGCCAATGGTTCATTCCTTGGGCCACTAGACATGCTTCAGTGGTCCATTATTGGTGTCGTCTATGCCTACGAGTCTATCGTACTACCGCCATCACAACATGACCCTCTATCTCACATTTCCATCAAAATTGTGGAATGCCGTACATGAAGAATGCAACATGAATAAAGCGGCAGAGGGTTCAGGCCTTGTTCGTTCGGCCCGTGCTGTCCGCATTAACATCATAAAAAGTGGGAGAATATTTGTCAAATATTAAAGATTAAATAAACTGAATTCAATACGGTTAAAAAAAAACCCCTACCTCAAGATCCGTTGGAGGTGTCACAGTTGCGGCGATAGGAACATCCATGTTGGATGGAGTCATCAACATTCATCGATCCTGAATTTTTGTCACCCAAGCTTTCTTCCTCTGTTGGTGGATGTTTTTGTTGAACTCTGCTAGAGTTTCCTCACTTGAAAAAGCTGTGTTAAAACCCCACCTGAGCCCCATTTAAATACGAGGGGGAAAGGTGACTAACATGCTGAAAAATTAATGAGGTTCAATAAATGAATTAATGAACCTCTATTAATTGACAATAGTGGAGTTATGTAGTTGATGAGTCAAGCCATAAAATGGCTTGAAAAGTCACTGGTCCTACCATCACCGATCATCCATTGGGGAAAAAGAGAAATAAAATAACAATTACATGTTATTTTATTATTTTTTAAATAGTCCTAAAACTAACTTTTTCCCCAGACCAACTCCGGTCGATGTAAAGATTCTATTAAGAGAAAAAACTCTAGTAGAGTTATATAGGAAAATCCACTAACAAAGGATGAAAGCTCAAGATGCAATGAACTGGGATTGACGAAAAACAACAACTCTATCCAACGTGGACACTCCTCCCACCTCAACCGCGACACCGCCAACAGATCTCAAGGTATGGAGTTTATGTTTGGTTTTGGTTTAATAGTATCAAAATGAATTTATTTAATCTTTAATTTTAGATAAATACTCTTACACTTATTGTCATGTTAACAAGGAGGGCACGGGATGAACGAACAAGGCTCAGACCCTCCGTCGCTTCGTTCATGTCACATTCTTTGGGGGTGAATTTCCACAATTTTGATGGAAATGCGAGACAGAGGGTCACGCTATGGCGGAAGTAGTCTAGGAGACCTGTAGGCACAGATGGCCTCAATAATGCACTATAAAATCACTTCTGGTGCCCTGCAAAAAGAACCACTGGGGCTCCATGCAGGCGGCGACCGATGGTGGTCAGAGGAAGCCCACAGAAACCGGCTGCGGGCGGTGGGAAGGCGTCACACTGTTGCGTGCCATGGTTGCAAGACGTGGATGGAATGAGGAAGCTAGCCTGATCTCACCGTGTGGGTGAAGGGAGGAAACCAAATTTTCCATCGATAGTAACAGACGTGGATAGTAGGCCGTTGTAGGGGGGGGGGGTGCAGCCCTACGCTGCGCCGCGGTGGCTAAAGACCGATCGACCACCTGGACAACTGTTGCACACGGTGGGGCATCACCCCACTGACCAGAAGAAATGGACCCGCCTCCGTGGGGATGACTGGAGATGGTACGCCTTTAGGAGAACGTAGGCCTGTGCCGGTGGGTTGAGCCCCACCTCACTGGTTGGGACAACCGCAGCCGGGGCTCGTGAACCAGTCGGGACGACCCCAACGGTTTGGAACTAGTGAATCAGGATGACCCTTAATGGGTCAGACCTGAGTAAGGTTAGGTATACCCCAGGACCCATTGCGTTGGGCCGGTCTGACTGAGTCGGATTGGAACCAGACCCAACTGGCACCCGAATAAAGAAACGCATGTAACTGAAAAACTGAATTTCCATTTGACATTCAGTTAGGGGAGTTGGGTCCTCTTTTGGGAAGCATTCCTTTTAGAATTTTTTGGCGGGCCTGTCTGAGCCAGGCCAGACTGAGGTGTGATCACCCATGATTCCCAAAAAGGGGTGTAATTAACAGACCGGGCATCCGATCGACACGTGGTCTGTGAAATAAGGACCCTTGTGAAAAAGTGGTCCTTTGAAGATACTCTAAGTGTGTTTTTATGGATTTTGATGTGTGACCTAGGTTGGATCAGACTTGAATCCAACTATCCATTTTTTACAAATGTGCCCATATATCACAGACCGGGAGACCGATCGATGCACCGCCTATCACATTTTGACCCCTATGACAGGGCAGTCCCTTGGGTATGTTTTTTTGCAAGAATTCGTACTAGTTGAAATATGTCCGATTGATTGAGGAGAAGAGTCTTCCAGATATCCAGCATGCTTCATGAGGTAATCTAGTGGCTGGCTATGAGATAAAGAAGAAGAGAGAACAATACAGGTCAGAATTAGAAACTCCAAAGTGGGATGGTCCTGTTATATGACTAATCATCCCTACCTCTATACCAATGAAAAATACGGGTCAGCACCAGGGACCAATATGGGTCAGCACCAGGAACCAATACAGGTCAGTACCAGTGACCAATATGGGTTAGCACAAGTGTCCAATATGGGTCTGTATCTAGCGACCAATAACGGTTAGCGTACAGTGTCCTCTATTAGTTAACAGTAGAGTTACTATGGAAAATATGATATGGATTTATGACTTTTCCTCCATATCCTAGTATCCTTGAAGTTATACCGTTAGAGTGGGTTGTCTCTTTTGTTTTGTGCACCATGATTTAGATCATGCTGGTGATATATGTGGAAGAGATGATCCATTGAGAATATTTAGAAAAGATATCATTAAAATAATTGACTTTTAAGATCTCATCATGAATGTGTTGAATTTTTTTCTATGCAAGTAAATTGATGTTTAAATTTTTATTTCTTAAATAAAGATGATTTAAATAGACTAAATATATTGATTTTTAAATTAGGTATCTCCACATTCTTCTTATACGAAATGAATGCATTGGATTTTGTGGTTTTATAGATCCAAAATTCATTTCGATGGATGTGAAATGTGTGAAAAATCCTAATAGAATTGCATATATATGTGAGAGATTATTACCGATGGATATTGGTTGTTACTTCTTTCCATTTCTTGATGGGTAAGAAAACAAACATAATTATGAACTGATATTCATTATAATGTCATTAATTGTGAACTTTTTGAATTGTAGGAGGCATTAGATGTTAGGAGTATTCTACCCAAGTGAATTCACCTTATATTGGTTTTCTCTTTACTATGTGGTGTTCGTAAAAAATTTACCACCTTGTTTGACAAGTAAGTTTTATTCTTTTTTATAAATTCATTATATTTAATTATTATAGTATATACTCGTATTATTAGTTGATATATATGAAAATATAGGTCCTGGAAAAAATTTAAACAATATCACATGTTGATAAAGAATCCAAATGCAATTCAATATTTGTAAGTAGCATTAATTATTTTTTATAATAGATATTATTTTGATTATAAATATATATTGTTTTTTATTATCAAGTTAATGTTTTATAACCGTAATGTCATCATCAACAAGGTAATGTTGAATGTTTCTATAATTCATGTATGAGATACCCATAACTGAGGTAACTACTAAATTTAATAAGGTTATTTATATTAATTATTTTATATTTTCTATCATAGTATTCTATTTTTAAATCCCATATGATTGAATGTTATTATAGACATTCAATGATGTTGATTCTTATACACAAAATGAACTTACCCATCTTTAATATCTGTTTGTGAAATATTTTTTAGAATTATTACGATTTAAAGTATGTATATTATAATGTGTATGATTAATATTACATTTTTATAAAAACATGTGTTCAAAAAACTAATTATTTTTTTAATAATAGGTGTTTGAACAAAATGATATCTAAAACATTTTTCACCAAGAACCAACAATGATCATGTTGTAAATTTCAGGTATGTGTTTTTTTAATTCAATTTTATTAAAAAAATGCATAGATAATTTTATGATTATATATATAAAAGTAATTATGTTTTTATATATTTTTAGTAAATGATACATTTTGTTTGAATGATGTATACTGAATTCTATTACATGGATTGTGATTATTTTGGGGGTTTAATATTCAATTTTTTTTTAACTTTTAGCATCTGTTTTTAAAAATCAGACACTGAAAAACTTTTTTTATGTCACCTTTAGATAAGTTGGTTCAAAACCAACAAAAAATTAGAAAACAAACTGATGTTAAATCAGGTTTTTTCACTAGTTTTTGCAAGTGAAAAGGAATGACATTTTTACAAACAACCATAACTTTTTTAATAATGGGAAGCCACTCTCTAAGAAATTTGATAAAAAATTAGAAATATTTATTAGGGAAAATATAATTTCATGAAACTCCTCATCCAGTCAATTATAATCATATTTTTATCATGTCTTAAACCCTTTAACCATTGAATTATCACTTTTACCATTTCAGTTTTTACCACAATAACTAGTTTTTAATTAAGGTAACATATCATTATGCCTAAAATAGAATGGGTCATATTATATAATTTTATATCTAATGCTTGAAAATTATAAATCTATTTTATTTTATTTAATTTCTAAATTTGGTAATAATTAATTTTAAAAATAATAATTTTATAATGTATTAAAATAATTTTTATGGAAAACACAACTTGATTTTTTAATGTTAAAATATAGTTTAGTACAATAAAAATAATATTTAAAAAAATATAATGTCACTTATAAAACATATGTTAGTTCATAAAAATGTTTTGAAACTTATAAACTAAACATATGTACTAATAATGTCATAAAATCACTGTATTTGTAAGAAAGATATTTTACCCTATTCACATAAAAGTAAATATTTCCAAAAAATCCCAAAAAAACATCTTAAGAAAATATTGTAATGATAATTAAAAAAATAAAGCTAATATTTTATAATTGAAATTATAGAATTTGATAAATTTACATTTAAATAATATCACATAATATATAGAAAAACTATTTTCTATATGATAATAGATTTATAGAATATTAATTATTCCCATTCATTTTTACTATTATTTGTTAATGAAATTGGTGTTAAAAAATATTCATATCATTATATTTCTTCATTAATGAATCATAATATTTTTCATTTATTGAAATTAAAATTTATATTATATAAAAGGGTTTATTTTTAGAAAAAAACAATTCTAATTTTAATGTGATCTCATTAGTCATTTAGGTATACTATTTTAATTGGTGTAAAAAGTGACCCTTAAATTTATTTTATAATTTAATTACCCTATTAATTCATCTTAATTTAATGTCTATGTTTTGATGGACATGTCTAATATATCATGGTTTCTTTTGAGTTCGGTGTTGAGTGTGGAATATGCTTTCAAACACATCAAATTATTTAATGGATGTACTATATTAAAATATTAGGGTATTAAAAAAATAAATGAAGGTAAATGCTGAGGATGATTCATGGGATATTATATTTATATCATCACTATCAACATCATAGGATTTGATGGTAAAAGTAGTTAAAAATTCCTACGGTTTTTTAGTTTTTGAGGATGTCAAGAACTTAATCCAAAATAAATATCTCAAATAGAGGAAGATTGAGGAAAATTTTAAAGCCATGCTAAATATAGAAGTAAGGGGGATCCCACCTCAACTGAGAATTCATAGATTACTATATGATATGTCATGAGAGAAAAAAAATTAAATTGGAAGGTTCAGGTCCCAAATACTGGCAGTGTAATAAAAGTGGACATCTCTATAGGTACTGCAGGAGTCATAGGAAACATCCTAAATATAAACTTTTGGAAAATAGAATTTAGTTAATATAGTTGAGGGAGGAATATATTGTTTCTCTGTGTTAATATTATCGTGGATTCATGGGTGATTCAATCAAGATCATTATTTCACTCATTGACATAGTAGGGTTTCATGGTGAAATATATATTTGTAAATTTAGAAAATTAAATTTGGTTGATGAATATGATTTGGATATTATAGGTAATGGATATGTTAATTTTTAATGTTTTAATGAATCTTCTTGTTTTCAAAAGAAGTCAGACACATCTAGAGACTATAAAAGAATCCAATTTCAATATTCCAGTTTAATGAGTCATTATATGGAACTAAAATCACAAATAACATTTTTAAGTTGACTCAAGGATACATGGTAGTGACCTCAGGTGTCAAGGATGAAAATCTGAATTTGAATGAAATAACATGTGGAGAGGTAATTACTGGAATAAAAACTTACATGATTATATAGTTATATATTTACCATGATAACCAACTAATTGAGAAGAATAATAAAGTTCTAATAGAAAAGTAATGCTATAGATTGATCACATTGACAACAGATGTAGTGAGAATCCTTTTTCTTTAGAATAAAAATATAGTGTCTCTAAATCTAAATAGACAAAACCTTTGAACTCATTATTTAGAACTCATTCACTAGGATATTTGGGGGCCTACCCCAGTCTAGTCTGAAAAAGGATCATTATACTTCATGAATTTCATTTATGATGTGAGAATTAACTTATTAGTTATGTTTTAAAGGAAAATAATGATTTTTATAGCATTAATTCAATGGAATTTCCTTTTAGATAGGAAAGTGGTCAAACATTAAAATTCCTGGGATTTTATAATTGTGTAAAATAGAAGGAAATTTTGTAAATTCTATTGGGAGAAGTAAATTTGGATATGGAATACTATTCCTAGTACACTACAGTATAATTGTGTGGTATTACACATGAACCAAATGTTAATAGAAAATACATTAAGTATGAAGGTACACTTAGTAATGCCCAAGGAAATTTTGTTGGGTGTAGTGAATATGAAAATATTCCTGTTTAAAAAAACCCTATACTCTTTATTAGGTTATAAAATTATATTGAAACTATGTTCTAGTGAACCAATGGTTATCCATATCATAATTTATAGTTTACTTACCTAACTCCATGTAAAATCTATAGATATAGATAAAAAAGAAGTAAATTCCATGAAATATTTCCTTATAGGATACAAAGAAAAAATGGATTTTTGACTTTGTATTGATGAAATGAGAGAAGTATTAAAAATTTATGATGTTATCTTTAATAATAAGGTTATTTGGAAGGAAAAAAACTTGTTTCAAGTGCAATTTGAAAGAAATAACTAAACTAACCATGTCCTACATGATCTGAATGAAGAAACTATAATGAAACAAGTGTAGAAGAGTTGAGATGGAACTGCTAAAAGTCCATAAGTGAGACCAGTTCATAATGAAATATTTAAATTATTAGTCAGTTTATTGTCATACTAGGGAAATATATGCCATAATTTTCAAGAACTAATGATGATTAAGGGAATTATCAATATGTTTGAACATTAGAAAATCCTTCTCAGGAAAATAATCTAGAAAATATATAACCAAAAATACAAGAATCTCAAGTTTAGTTTTAGTGGTTATAAAGATTCAGACATATAATCTTGAGTTTTGGGGATACAATTGAATTTATGCTTTTAATGGATGAGAGAGAACCTAAAATCCAAAAAAATTATTCCTCTCTAATTGACTCTAAAATATGGGAGTCGGTGATGGAAGAATTAATGTATTTTTTGGGTAAAAATTAAATAGGGGACATGACTGAGATACCATAGTGTAAAATATAACCTAATAATAAGTGGATATTTTGTTTGAAGGAGGAATATGATTTAATGAATAGGTACAAGTAATGGATGTTGGTGAAAGGATTTCATCAGAAGAAAATGATTAAATTCTTAGATATTTTCTCACTAGTAGTTAAGAAGAATAACATCTGGGAAAATCTGGGTCTGGTAGCTTACAATAATTTTCAATTGGAGTAAATGGATGTAAATAAAAAAAATCCAGAAAAACATAGAAGAAAAATATTTATATGAAGTAACCAATGGTTTTCTAGGATGATCAAACCAAATTGTTAGTGTATAATATAGATATAATACTCCACATATTGAATAAAGAACAAAAAAAGTGAAACCATTAGTTATAAACATTCATGGCTGAAGAAGGTTTCACTCAATGTAACAGAGATCACTATTGTAACAGGAACTAATGTGATAATATATGTTCTATCAAATTTAGTTTTTTTGTTTATGACTTGTTTTCAGCTAGGTTAGAAGATAAGATGATTTAGAAGTTAAATCATGATTTTTTCAGAAGATTCGTGATGAAAGATCTCAGTTAGGACATAAATATTTTGGTAATAAGTATTAATAGAGATATAGAAGTTAATAATTTTGTGATATATTTAATGGAATACATCTTTAAAGTAATAAAATGGTTTGGTATGACTATATTCAATCCATTATCAACTCTAATTGTCTTGACACTTCCAACAATCCAATGAAAAGGTTCCTAAAATAGAAGATCGGGCTACATACATGAAAAAAGTGTTGTTTACTTCAACGGTAAGTAGCCCAATATATTCCATGATATGAACTTCATTATGAATTTAATTTTTAGTGGGAGTGGTGAGATGTTTCATTTAGAATCAAAGAATGTGAAATCTAGGGGGTATAGAAATGGATCATTCTGTACATGAAAAAATTATAACATAAAATTGTGTGCTTTGAGGAAGATGGTCCATTGGGAGGGTACATCAATAAAAAATTTATTTGAGATATAAACACCCTGAAGAGAATTATAGGGTTTTTTCTTTCCAATAATAGAATTTACATCAATTGTATTTCATAACTAAAAATGATGGTATTGTTTCCTCAACAAAAGTTGAGTATATGGTTGTAATATAATAACCTGAGGAATTTCTATAGTTTATTTACATACTATAAGAACTCATATAATGATAGTATGATGGATTGATATTCAATGATAGTCATAGTAAAATCAAATTTTCTTATAAGTACATTTTTTATTCAAGGATGAAACACATTGACCTAAAATATCAACTGATTGGTAAATTTCTGGATGAAAAGGTGTTAGAATTATCATAGATATCAAGGAAGAATAGTATAGTGAACCTGGACACCAATAATTTAGTCTACAAAAGTTTTAGGAATCGTTGAGCTTCATTGGGACTTGGGTGTAATAAAGGAGTATAAAGGACAAACTATATATTGTAAAAAAGAGGATAATTTTTTTCCAAAGTGTTTTAGTGTTGCAATGGGTTCCTTGAAGTAGAATTCAAATGTGAGATTGTTAATTTGTAAATATTGTTCAATCTTGATATCATTTCTACTAGATTGAGAATCTTCAAAATAAGGTGGGTCCATAAGTGTAAAGACATGTATTTTTTGGGGTTTTAAATTTTGTATAAGTTTGTGATTTTATTTTTGATGGGGGATTATTTAAAAAATGAGATTCATATTGGAATTCACAGAGTTGGAGCATCCCTAGTCATTGTTTTTTTATATGTATTGAGCCTTGAGAGGTTCCTCAGGTTCTTAGTCGATTTTCAAGAGGTTTGGGTGGAATTTTGAAAGTTTAGAAAGGGATTTATCCCTACACATTGTCTCCCCATGGTTAATATAATTCATGTGTGGTATCCATGTGTTTTGGTTTTGTATAGGGGTGTGGCACACTATTTTAGAGAAATTATAAAAAACCTAAAATTAAGTTGTATAATATATTTTCATAGTTAGTGCATGGTTTGGGAAAATGTGTCGAAAAATCATGTAGGGTGTGCGGTATTAGACAATGAATGATTCTTTATTGGTGCATAATTCGAAAAACTTTGTGCCCTACCAAATTTCATTAAATATGGTAAAAATAATTTCTACCTCCTTGTGATTTAAACACAAACCCCCTTCTCTCTCTCCCTCATGAATGCGGACTAGGAGTAACACTCCCTTGATTTATATTTGTTTCCATAATTAATTTGGTTGGTATTGATTGTGACTCATTATGTGTTTATAGTGATTTAGACTCCTATCACCCTAATATATTCTTATTATTTTTTCCTCCAAAATTTTGGGTGAACCAATGAGGTATTTGAGTTATTATTCAACTCGACTACAGAGTAAAAATCCCAATTGGATGTATATTTAATATGGAATATCTAGATGATATCCTAAGATGATTTATACATGTTTTTTGACTATTTTGGTGGAGGTACACTACTCGCAGAATTTTATAGCATTTTTTATTAAATTTAATCATATATGGAATTGATATCATGAGATTGGTTTTTTTATCAGTTACATTTGAGGGTTTATTAGGAGTATACTGCACCTTGTTGGTTATAGTTTTGGAATTCTATGATGAATTAGTTATATTTTCATAATTATACCTAAATTAATTAATTTTTAAATTAGTTATAAATTGTTAAAAATTGATTAAATAATTAATTATAAATTTTTATAATTTCGTATCTTATATCTTAGTTTTAAATAGTCTCTAAGGAGTTTATTTGATTCTTGGGATATCCTAGGTAGTGATGGTCGGACAATGAATTAAATGAAAATGGCTCCGATTATGGTAGGTGACCTTGAATTTACTAATTCTCTCAATGAGTTAGTTATTTTATATTTTGTTCCATCATTAATATTTTTTTATATATTTCAAGAATTTTATTATCTCTTTAGGGATAGAGAGGAGTTAATGTCAGCCTAATAGTCAACATGGAATGTATATCTTATTATACAGTTCGATGGTGGAACCTTGGCCAAATGAGTATCAGTGGACCACTCTATTGTTTTCTTGGTTGAGTGGGTGGATTTGAAAGAGACCAGGGATTTGTTTTAAAATTTTACTTAAAAGAAAATTGACTCAAATAGAATTTCAATTAAAATTATGGTTTATGAAGTAGGATTTGAAATGGTATTTCAAAACAAGGAAATATTTTTTAAATAATGTTGGGATAGGATTTGGTCAAGGAAATATTTTTAATAATACATCATGTCATTATATTTCTATATGATTTTAAAAAATGAATTTTGAATTGGATTCAAATGAAAATCAAGAAGATCTTAGTTGAGTTTTTGTTCTTTTTGTCCTCATGTGAGAGATGCCTTATTTTGAAAAGGATGATTTATTTTTTATATGACCCATTATTATGATTACCATGTGCACTTCTTGTTGCATAATGATGCATGTTTTGTTTGTTGGCATATGATGGTTTATTTTGGTATGAATGTGGAGGGTCGATCTAGATGGATGTGGAAAACACCTTTGAGGGTAGTTATAGGTCTAAAAGAATCTAATGGACATTAAGGGATGTTGTGATAAGAATAATGTGATGGGTTTGAGATATTGGAATGTGATCGAGTAATCCAAGTAGGTTTTTCATGTTATTATGTGATTTATGGGACCGTAGTGGGTTCCCTAGTATCTGGTCAACCATAGAGTGGCTTGGTATAGGGTATATCCAATAACAATATTGGGTGGCACCTAAGTACCCAAATAGTTTTTGTGATACCAATTTGGTTGTAGTGGTAATATTATGTCATTTTCTTTAGAGTCCATGTAATATCCTGAGACTATTTTAAAAAAAGAAAGGAAAGTTCTGAAAGCGTACAAGATATGCAACACCGAGCATAATCAAAACACAAAATATTATTATATAAATATAACTATTATAACATAGACAATTAATTGGTGGGTATTAATAGGGTTAACCTAATTTTAAAATATATATGTAAAGACCCTAATCAATATAAATTTATTGATTAATTCTTCATGAATGATTAGTCAATTTTTAGTAAATTATTTATTATTCATCAAAAATATGATTTCTTCAAAAATGATTTTTATTGATTTTTGTGTGTAAATATTATAATTAATTTCAATAAATTTTAGAAATTTATTTTTAAATTCTTTTGAAATCATTATATCAAAATTATCTAATGATGATTTTTTTAGAATTTTCTGAAATTGTTTTTCATTGAATAGTGAAAATATTGATTTTTATTAAAAAAAAATTATTTTAAATTATTTACATAGTAAAAATATATTATAGAATAAATTTAAAATTTAATTTGATTTTTATATAAAATAACCCATTTGTGGTTGTTAAAATGAATTTAATAGTTTAATTTATTATAAAAACATTTTATACTTAAAAAGGATTTTTTCTGAAAAACTGTTTATTTTTTATTTCATTTTTTTGGTTTAATTATGTTAAATTAACTCACTTATATGTTTTTAATTATTGAAATGTTTATTACATATTTGGAATTAGTGGGCCCAAATTTGGTTAATAGACCACTTTTATTTTTTGGATATTATGAATAGTTACCTTTGTAATTCTTGTGACCACGATAATAGTTAAATTAGATAATTAAGGTTAAAAATAAAATCATAAGGACTAAAAAATGACCGTAAAACTTGAATTAATTTTTTTATGAGTAAATTTCATCCATAATTATCCATTATATTGTTATATTACATTTTTTTTTATTTTTATGTGATGATGCCCTTTAACATATTTTATGTAAATAAAAGTAAAAAAATGTAAAACTCATATTTTTAATAACTAAATTATATTTAACATTAGGATAACCAAAAGATATTTTAGAATATAAATTGTATTTTTAAAAATAAAAGGTTTATATTCATCAAAGTAAATTATTTTTAATTTTTAGTTAAGAAATAATTACCTTAAATGCTTATGAAATACTAATATAGTAATGATTATATTGATGGAAAAAGTAAAAAATGATATTAAAAATATTATAAGAAATATAATTTAAAATATTTAATGTGATAAAAAAATTTTATAGATAAATATAACATTTTAGGTATGTATTTACCGATTTTATTCTAATATAATATGTTTTATTTATTTAATTAACGTCAATGTAAATGAATAGTTATAAAATCGACATTATTGATATTTTATAACAATAATGTTTTATTAAATTATTTGAAAATATTAAAAATATTATAATCAACCATGTTCAAGGTTAATAGTTTCTAATACCAACCAAATTCCATTTATGAGCCAGTTGTTTCCATTTAAAGTATCTATACTGACCCCCAAAGAGTAACAAAACCAAATTGTCATGGTAAGTGTGAAGGTATTTAAAGAAGGGTTAAAACAAAAAGATAAGGGTACAAATATGATCCAAAATTTTCAATTTTTTTAGATAAAATTATTTCGATTTATCCTTATATTATCTTATAATACTATCAATTTTGATCCATTTTTAAAAAAAAAATTTATATTAATTTAATATTTTAAAAAATTCAAAAAGTGACCCTCCGCTCTATTATAGAAGGAAATATATTATTCACATTTATTCATACCTCCAGGAATATTTATTTTAGACAATATCTACCCAAATACATTCCTAAAACCCCTTACAATTTTTTGGAGGCCTTATTTTTCGAATAATGCCACCTTTAGAGGTCATAATTTGAAATTAAAGGAGGTTCTTCAAAGAAGAGGTACAGTTCTTAACCAAGAAGTTTCATTTTATTTATTCCTCCACCTCCTTAAAATAACATCCAACAATGATAATATAATAACACCAATATATTACATAAAATATGATGTTATTTTGTTATTGGAATAACCTATATCCTTCTCTAACCTCCATCAAATGGAAACATAATCCATCATTCAAGTGTATGGCGGACTACCACCTCACGAAATGATGTAATTCTGTTTCCACCACTAACTCTCATGACTGGTTATAATGATAAATTTAATATATATATATATATATATATTTAATATTAATTTTTTGTCAAAAAATTCTGATTGAATTCGTAGATGGTCATCTTTGAGGAAACTGAAGACACCCTTTAACTCACCAGGACATCTTAAGAATGCAATGGAAGTCGTGCACAATATCCAAAGGATGCATGAAAGATTAAAACCCCATGTAAAACCCTAATGTTCCTAATGACATGTTAAAGTCATCATTTCAATCCATCAATATGAAAACATCCAAGGCAGATGCATGAAAGTGGAGTCAATGGCAAGCAAAAGACTAACCCACTCGAAAGGATGTTGCATTCCCAGTACAACATCAAACATCCACTTCCACACTGAAAATCCTCTACACCACCAAAAAGGTTTTTTCCTTATATATATGTGGGAACCCCTTTCCTCGGGGTTACCATCTAGAAGTCTATCCTTTGCTCTCATGCACCCAAGACATCCCCTTCCGTGAAAGTGTGTAAGCCATGGATTACTCAAGGTAAATGATCTTGTGAAATAGGTCCCCTATGTGTTCTGATTGGGATGGGAGAACAAGGGATTGACCCTATCCCATTTCCATTTTTACTCAGTCAAGCGTATACAAAACACCATTGTAGCATGCAAGGATTTCCCTTGCACATTATCTTTTTTCTCACCCCATTTATTTTGTGCGCAATTCTATAATATTGAGCAAAACCCTTCCTTTAGTCTCAATTTATTTACTTTAATCTAAAGAACTATATTTTATCCCCTATTTCACACAAATCTCTTATCTTAGACACACCTCCTCCATGTGACCCTCTAGTCTTGTAGGTAGTGATTTCATGGTCCCACACATGGTTTCCTTGTTGCATTGCCCTACCTATTGATTTTTTACATAGGTATAATAATGGAAATTGATTTTTCACATAGTTGTGATAGCATGGACCCCATTATCGACCAATCTAATGATTTTCTCCTGAATTTCATTTCTGGTGCCTCACATTCCCCATGTTTTTGTTGGTATAGGTTATGTAAGTCTAAGGGGTGGGAAATGAGTCCTTCCCATCCATACTTTAGGACATTAAGCCTCCAAGTGATGTAATCCTAAACACCTGACATTAAACTATAGGGTCACTCCATCTAATGCACATGGGGTTCCCTACAACAATAATTTTACACACCCACACATCTCCACGGTAGTGAGATCTTCCTCACATGGAATGAGACCTGACATCTACCCATGGGGAAGGGAAACAATCCTTATGTTGGAGTTGGTGGCCTAGAACCAACTAATTTGTACTTTATTCCTTAAATAAATACCTTATCACATCATTATTGTTGTTTTTCGTGAAAATTCATGTGATAATGTCCTAAGTACAACTATTTCATTAAAGGGTCATATCAGATCCCTTCTATGATGAGAACCCGGAAGTGCAATAACATTGTTCTTGAATATCTATTCTATGGACGAATGATGTTATTTTAGGGACATAAATAATATAGGACATTAGGAATGAGGACTCATAAAACTTTGAGGCCCCTTCTCATGGTGTGCACCCTTGTTAATATCTTGGAGGATATTATAAAAACGAGACCCACCAGTAGAAAATCCACATTTCATAGTGTCATTGGATGTTCCTATCTACGGATGTGTGTATTGGTCCTTGAACTTTAAGAATATTATTAATGAGTATTACAACTCGGGCACTTATATGTATTGACGAAAACTGTGACAACACCCTGTTCGCAACGAGGTAGGATACATTCCATGCGTCACAAGTAATAAAGCATTAATAGATAACGCAAGAAAGGATTTTTCCCTGCTATTCCATAATGGAAGTAGATATCTCAAGCCCTTTGATGAAATTGATATAGCATAAATAAATCCTTGGCCATGGTAAGGAATGGGCTAGTTCAATTATAAAAAGTCAAAGAAAGAATAATTGAGCACATGGTTTTATAGTACTAGCATGAAACCCACTTGATTTGAGATATCATGACAAAGGGATTATATTACATGATAAATGTTCGTCTGAGGTGACATGTCATTGCGGCATTAACTTCTTTCTCTATGGGTGCCTTGGAATGTTGCTAGAGAATAACCTTGGACTTTAGGCATGCTCCCCCTAATGCCACTGAGAAATAGGCCTAGAGGGCCACACACTAAGTGTGTCCATGTATCTCAGTTAAATATTAATTTAACAAGTTAAATAATGATTATTCCCGACTGTGGTTTAATAATTATTTAAGGATGCTTGATCACATTTATTTCGATACTAGTTATTCGAGAGAATATATTATAGGAAAAATAATATATATTTATTAGTGAGTAATGTAGTTACATTTATTTAAGAAATAAGTAGACATTACTCAAGGTCTAATAAATGTGGTGGAGAAAATAAAGAAAAATAAAAACAATATAAACACGCCATGTACATTGAACGTACACACCATGTAGTTTTCATGGAAAACGAGTACACACTGTGTATTAATGATTACACACCATGTAGTTTTTCTAGTTGGGATTTTCTGGAAATAATATCGTTTTATTAAATGATATTTATTATTATTTTCATGGGAGAATGTCAAGGAATTAATCATTCGATATGGGGGTTTTAAATAAGATTTAATGAAATAAATAAAATGCATAACACATTTATTTATTTTCATGATTCTATAACCTCAAACTCGATTATAAATATCATCACAACCCCAATACATTTCCACCGAGAATCTTTGTGCACAACAATTCTGGAGAATTATCTCTAGGCCGAAAGACCTCCTTCCTCTAAGAATTCACTCAATACTTAGAGAGATCCCCCTCTATCGGATCTAGGGGATCTAAGGTGGACAATGGAAGCAAAGGATTCTCCACGCTAGCACCCAGAGATTCCTTTGGCGACGTCTAGAGATACGTGGTGCATGTGTGGATCACCGCTAGAGGAAGTCTAATGTTGGATTCTCCTATGCAATGACGAATCACATCGGATTGTGATCAGAGATATCAATGAAGAAAAAATTTCCATCAAGGTAATTCTTGTCAATTAATTAAATTAATTATAACCAACATATGATGATCCTATCTTTATGGTTCTAGGACTCCCTCTTTCTTTTTCCGTTCTTCGTTCTATTCTGAAGATCCAGTGTTTTATTATCGTGACAGATCTTAGATTAATTTTTGTTAATAATAAAATTTAAGTTGGGAAAAACTACCAACGTTCTTCCGATGCACCCAAAACCTACACCTAGTATAATTCCCTAGCATTTCTTGAAGGAGGCAGAATCCTTACTTCTCATTTACTCTTCCAGACACAAATACTAGAGTGGGGATGGTCATCAGGGACTCTCAACACCCCATCCCTCTCCCTTTGAGCTTTTTCGATATGGGATGATCCTATGCATAAGCCCCACCACATCCCTCACTGACGTATGTTATGTGACACCACTGTCTGGTCTATTAATTCCTCTCGTTTCCTACACCAAGAATGAATCACATGGTCTTAGAGGTTTGTAATAACCCTGAAATCCTTCTTCTAGGCATCCATCTTATAGTAAGCCCCAACTTACACCTTCTTAGGCCGCTAACCATGCGCATGCCCTGAATTTTTTATGTACAAGGGTTTTGATCCCTATATTCTAAATAGGGTATGTAGGAATCCTCCATGGGGTTTAATCCCAACCATGGTAAAACTTGATTTTTTCCTCCTAGGGGTATAGTTCCCTGATCTTGATATCCACTATCATTCATTCCCATCCTAGTGTTTCCCTCAAGATACTATATATCAAGAGGGTCATTACCCACCCAGAGGTCACATCTCATTCAGGTCCACCTTGGAAACTTCAATGAATAAGCTCCATACTATATGATTGGGCCTTCTCTTCATGTGTAATCCCCAATGAATCTATCAGAACTATGGGGAATTTGTTTCTCAACTAACTGGGATATGCTGGAAACATTCCTAAGGGTCAATCCCAACACTGTCATCTTCACATCGGTTCACTCTCATCCTTACCATATGAAATTAAACTCCATGGTATACACAAACTATGTGGACATTGATTCTCAACTAACTCAGATATATAAGAAACCTATTCTAGGTTCAATTCCCATATTATCAATAACCCTTACATTCTATATATTTCTCCAACTTCATTCATATCTATCCTAATTCATACCCAAGGTACCACATCTCAGTGGGATAATACCATTCATCTAGAAGGATCCTATGTGTATTCCATAATAATCTACTTCATCACCTCTCTCTTATCATGGTTGGTTCACATAACCCATATGGGTTATCTTAGTGTGTAATCCCCATTCACCCCACCTCTTCTCTTAGAAGCATTTTGGAAGTCTTAGTGTGTAATCCCACACAATCCAACCCAGAGAAATACTCTTGAGCCCGGTTGTCTCAGTGTATAAGAACCACACTATCCTCCCAAACTATGTTTGTTTTAATCCATTTCTTCTAAATGGGGAACATAGGAAGCCTTCAGAAGGTTTAATCCTATCCAATAGTAACCCTTGGGGTCCCCCACATTGAGGTATACCTTCCCTAATCTACCCTCAATAGTGTTTATATCTCCCTTCATGGTGTGAAGCCTTTCCTTTATAGGACACACCACTCTCGGGTCTGCCCTCATAGAGAGTTCTGATCCATTCATCTAGTAAATCTTCTAGGTTCTCCATCCTAGTGTTGTAATTATCTGATCCACCTTTACAACTGTTTTGATCAGTATATTCCATCTCAGTAAGATGTTAGATTCATGACCCTCTATCCCCACGGAACATTAAACTCACGAAAGACCCCATGTTAAGCATGATATTCCTAGGGAAAACCTCAAAATATATTCCTATGAAATAAAATACCCCACAATCAATTTGGGATTCTGTGGGTTTCTATTCCAATGAGAATCCATCTCATGAGGAAGAATATAGGTGTAATAATGTACCAACCTCTATACATGCAACTAATTCCAAACACGACTACTCCCTAGAACAATGGTTGCTACCCTAACTTCACCCTTTGTAATGACTAGATTAAAGAAGTTTAATTAACCAACATACACAAAGATATGTAATCATGAATGAGTTTCATTAATAGTGTATTAATCTATTAGAGAGACCTATACTAGGTGATGAATTATGATGAGGAATCCATGGAAGGAGATACCGACATCCAATCTTCCCATTTCGATCAAGGATCAAACATCTCTAAATAAGTGATGAAATTTGGCTGCCTTTGGAATTTTGACATGAGTGGCAATGAATGTAACTCCAGCATGCAGTGACATGCGAGGTGGACACACCCTGATGAAATATTGAGAAACAAAAATGGTGAACGTACCATGAAATATTCTCCTCAATATGGGATTAGTATCATTTGAAAAATCGGTATAAAATCATGTCATTGGATTCAGTTATTTAGTACTAGGTCCCACTGAGAAAATATATGTCCTTGCATGTAACCCATTAGAATTTGGTCATGTTAATCTGTGGACATTTAGGTCGGTGGCATCATCATTGTGGATCTCTATATTCAACTGTTAAAGACTGATCAACACTGGATAATTGATAATTTCATTCCTATTATATGTACTATTGGATAAATATTCCTGATTTTTAGGACCCAAGATAGAGGAAATCAATCATCCTCTACCTGAAGACATAGGGGCTGGAGGAACAGGACTGTGACAATCCTGCACGATTCCACCTCTATTGTGACTTCATCCACTACCAAGACCACTGGGTGCCCACACCCCATATCACCTTCTAAGATCATGAAAATACGGGTGAGCAATGATCTAGTATGAAAATACGAGCATGAGGGGGTCATTAAAATTAGGTACATGGCCCTCTAGGACATGGAGGCTTATGCACCTCCCCATCACTACCACCCCCAAGGGTCATACAGGTAGCCACTACTCTGCACTATAACTTCTAACCAATTCAGGTGCCTCTTCTTGGAATGTTACTATGATTCACTCCCATATGATGATGATGCAAGGGATATCCAAGTCATCCTAGCTTAGAAAACCTCCCAGGACCTTCCAAGGAGAGATCCAACCAGGCCATGTCAATGCCACTAACTACCAGTCCCTTAGGCCAAAGAGCAAGTGGTCTACACCCTTAATCCACTGGCCTTGGTCCAAATAACCCAATGCAAACATTGTGTGCAATCTCAGGAAGACACCCATAGGTGGGAATCCTCTTCCATAGATTCAGTGGCCTATGACACCCCAACTCATTCATCCAAGTCCCTGCTACTACAAAACAGGGATCTAATTATGCATGATCAGAATCTAGAACTCAGATGCCCCATCAGCGGGCCCAGTTGACTCTTTCTGTCACTGACATGACCATAATCCATCATAGGATGACCCATGACAATGAAATCTTGTATAGATTCCCTCCCTTTACCATCAACATATAGAGTAGAGGTCATACCTGATCTCACACCAGCACAGAGGTCCTCCGCATATTACCAGCACCAATCCAAGCAGAGGTCCTCGCCATCTTGTTGAAATCCAGTATAGTGGTCCCCCATTCTTATGAATTAAAATATAAAGGCCCTCCCCATAACCCATCCAACTCAAGTGGAGGACCTCCCCACGGTAGCATCTTCGAGATTGAAGGCCCTCCTTTCTTCGTCACTTGTCGACATGGAGGTCCTTCCCATGTTCTCACCAGCTTTAGTGGAGGTCCTCCCCTCTCCATCAACAATCAAAGAGGATGTCCTCCATGCTTTGTCGACAATAAAATTGGAGTTCCTCCCCATTTCTAGTGAGATAAATATGAAATACCTCTTTATTATACCACTTCCAACCAGCACATACGTCCTCCCCATGCCATAGGCAGTCAACATAGAGGTACTCTCCATGTTCTCACTAGATTAAACAGTGGTTCTCCCTACTCCAACACTCCCAACTACAGAGCTCCTCACCATGCAGCCAAAAACCAGTACAATGGTCCTCCCTTTACTCAATCTCACCATCATAGTGTTCCTCCCCGTGCATCGATTAGAATATTTCTAGGTTCTCCACATACCTCATCTCCCCAAAGTGGAGGTCCTCCCGACTCCAAATATAATAGATTCATAGGCCCTCCACGTATCTTAGCTGGATCAAGTGGAGTCCCTCCCCACTCTAGGACCAATCCGCATAGAGGACCTCCTCGTACCATATACTTACCTTAACCTGAAGATATATCCAAGATATGAAAGGAGAACTGTCGTCGTTGAAGGAATAATTATGTGAAGTGCCAGATTATTATAAATCCAGTCTGTTTCTTTGATTTTGAATCTGAATGTGGCTAAATGATAGAGCCTTAACCCTGATCCTCTACATTAGAGTAAAGGGAAGGATCCTTACATGTGAGTTTTGTCATCCTAGAAGGTGAGATACACTAAATTCCCATGTCCCTTCATAGGTACATGCAAGTAAAGGACGATTTGACTCCCTTCCAGATACATTCCATGTTAACCTCTCTATCGTCATCTGTTTCATTCTCTACCTCAACATGAGACAACAATGATTTATTCTATGGAATGGTAGATGATGATAACTTATAAGACTCGTCACTGAAAAAAAAATTACTCATAGATGAAGCTATAAAAAATACACCTTCCTAGTGGGAAATGGCGATGCAACTATAATCATCTTTGTGAGATGACCCAGTGATTGGCAGCCAGTCATATCATGCAACATTTTATCCACCAACCAGTCTGTCTATGCACTAATGTATATATCAGTGTCATTTCCAATTCCTCATCCATCACCTATCAAATATTGGGGGAACTAAGATTCAAATACCTTTTCTTAATGGAGAATCCTATGGGACACCCTTGTCATGGATCAGTTTCTGGAGATGTTATGGATGATCTCTACTATAGACTTCGACATCCTAGAGTCCCTCACCTTAAATGAGATCTTGTTCTTCCACCAAATCATCTTAGGGATGCATTTCTGCCTCTGTGGTCATTATTTAGCTTATCCAAAAATCCATAAGAATTATGATGACATCGGCCAACAATGTCACATGGTTGAGTTGGATGTGCTTCCTGTGGATCAGCACTATGCATCACCCAACCATCATCATACCTTTCAACAAAGATGCATTCAAAGAATAACCATAATATAAAAAATTATTGAATAGGTGGACCCACATGTTTGGATCATTGGTTGAGGGAAGTATGTTTGTCTGCATTTCAGTACCATCTAGTGTCATCCAGACCTACCCTATGATATTGCAGATATGCCTTTGGGAACCACCACGATAAGCATGGTTTCCCCTAAGATACACCCAGAAGGGGTATTTTTGCCAGATCTGAAGAAAATGACCCACCCCGTGGGGAAACACGACATCTGATGGACCCCACATGTGATCAAACTATATAAAAAGGTAGTTTCTTGGCCTTGGAAAGACCTCTGCATCATTTTCCATCAGTCGGTACACCAACAAGGGTAAAGGTAACATTATTACTTCCAAGCCATCTGACCTGATCGATGCAGCATAGGAGACAAAGGATGATCTTTACATGACTGCCTTTCTCCAACCAATCACATATCAAAGGAGGTTCACTAATGAGATCCTCACTTCTCCCTTGTAGAGAATCATTTGGACTATGGTGATCCTTAATATAATATTGTCCCTCCTCTACTAGGCCAGTAGGGGTAGCCATATGAACTAATCCATGAATAGCCTCCTATTGATCTTGACAATCCTATGCATCCCGACATGGTGGATGTTGGAGTCCATAGAAAACAACCACAGTATGTATCACCAAATCCACCGGATCTATGTGATAATCTTCCTCGAGATCCATCTTAGGAAGTTCCTCCTACGGATCCATAGGTCATTCCACCACCCACTGCACTAGCCGCTCCATGAGCCGCTGAGCCTATCTATCATGTTTAAGGGCCTTCCAATGAACATGTGGGTAGGAATCCTCGCTAAGATAGGGATCCCTACCCAGATGATGTGATAGTTTCTCTACCTACTCACTTAGAGGCCCTTTAGATGTGGCCTATGGAAATATTAACTTAAGGAAATATGTATCTGTCATGGGTGGAAGACATGAAAGAACCCCTGAATTTCGGGAATCCTATCTTCTCCCCCTTAAAAAGATTGGGAAACCTGCTACAGCATCTTGATTACCTTATTTGAAGTTGTGGACCCATGTAAGGAAACTGATCACAGTAAGAGGCCACTAAGATCTAGTGTTCTGTAAAAAAACTGGAAGGGACTTCATTTTTCTTGTCGATATAGTTACCTATTAGGTCCACTGCTGATTTGGAAGATCATCATAGAAATGTTTTTGTGAGTTAAGCTCCACCATGTGTAAGATGAGTATTTAAAACCTCTTCAAGTGAAAACAACAACTAGATGAGTGATTCCAAAACTTTTTTTACAGGTGGAAGGGACACATGTATACAATGAACATGCCACTGACTCAAGAAAAAATATCGATGATATGAATGGGGAATAAAAAAATGAATTGGTCTCCTCCCACATCACATAGAATTTATTAGGTGGATTATAGTATTTCTTTGAAAAGGATCACTTCCTAGAGGAAGCCTTGTAGTAGGGTAATAAGTCATGTCTTATGCATCCCCCAACTCCTATAATAAGGGAAACTAAGGTAGAGACTATTGTTTTTGCATAGATAGAGGCCCTTAGGATGATAGAATTGTTACCGACAGAGCCTCATACACATCCTTGTAGAAGGAACTAGCATCAAGTTAAGTCTCTTTATGAACATCATCCCCCAAAAAATCAATAGGCACCACAACTTCGAGTACTGCCTCCTAGGAATTACAATCAGTCTCTAACCCCCCATCAGGCTCTAGCCCCTCATTAAGGATTGGATCCTAGAGTTCCTTTACTAAACAGGGGGAACCAGACCTACTCATTCTTTGATTCTTAGGTTCCCAGTTATTTCTGAAGTGATTTGGGTCAAGGGATTTGGAAGATTCCAGACTGCAGGAGACCCCAGGTGGCTGATCTTGCGGATCACCCTGAATACTGCCCTGATCAAAAAATTATTGGACATACCATCAATAAATTATTTGTGTTCAAGGATAGGATCTTGGAATAAGTTGATAAAAAATTATTCAGATTGAGACCCACCCCAACACAGGTGGCATATATCTCTGTAGTTCCAGATAGTGATAGTGAAGGAGAATAACAGCTGGTCTCCAACTATGGGTCTGAGAAATATGATGATTGGTTAGCCCGCAGAGTAGTCACTCACTCCCATGGTATCATTTGTTCCCTTTTGAATCATCCCAAGCCTTCTGATGTTTCCACATCTCCTACAGACTCTTTTCTATATCCGTATGTCATCCTTCTACTTGTTAGAGGAGTAGGCACACACGAAAAAGGGAATGAAAATCCCCCCACCGAGGACAAATCTGTCTCATACTTTCAGCATCTTCATGCCCCTAGATAAAGGAATCAACCCTAGAATTCACCTAGTATTGAAGGATTCCTCAAAATATGATCAATAGTATTCCTTAGTGAATACCATCTAGCTGGTGGATCCATACATAGTTTCTAGTGGCGATGAGTGTCAAGAAGGTCCTCCTAATGTTCACAGTCGATGCCACCATTGATGGCTCCACAGATATGTGAATATTTTAAATGATCATGCTAGTGATTATATCCAATTAATTCATGATATTGAGACAAGAACACATGTTCAGTGTAGGACTCAACATATGTTGTTCTCTCATCCTGTCTCGTCTGATTTACTGCCACCACCATTGGTGCTACTTGACTAGGAAGATCCTCCTCAACTGCATCATGATAGACTGCACACAACTGTAGCTATACCTTAGTACTCCAATAATCATCCAGTATTAATTTTTCATTATTCAGATAGTGAGCAATGGGATATCCCCAACACCGGCTAGAATCCACTGTGTTGACCAACAATACCCGTCATACCTCCTGCCACCAGAAATGGGCACCAAGCATGGAAGTATGATATTCTTAAGAATATTTCTAGAATTCCGAAAAATATATTGATTCTCAAGGCCCTAATCATGTCATATTAGATGAATTAATCCCTCACATAATCCTTAAATAGTCCCCTCCAGTTCAAAATAGAGGTAGAAGCTGTAGATGCCTTCCAGGATAAGGATGTCAAGCTAGAAGAATACTATGACATTATCTCACTCTCAAGAGAAGATGAAAGCTCCCCTGTATAGAGACATATTCATACATTTTAAATCACTTGATAGTTCATTGTAATGGAAGTACACCATTGTCTTTTCGAAAAAGGTTCTAGGATTAATCTCATTCCGAACAAGATGCTCCACAAGTTAGGAATGACCCTAGCATATCTGAGTCCCTCTGACCTGAAGATAGAAGGTTATAATAGGAGTGAGAAAAATGTCATGCAGCAAGATTCACCTGAAGTCCCATTTCAATGTCTTATTTAAGATCACTAAAGTCATGTTAGTCTCATTGGATACCATCTATATAGCATTGACGGGTAGACCTTTGCTCCATATGCATGTAGTTGTTCCCTCCTTATATCACCAATGGCTCAAGTACTCCCTCAATGGTTGGGAGGGTGTGCTCCAAGGTGATGGATATCCCATTTCCTATTTTAAATCTCAATATATAGACTCTAAATATTATAATAATAAGGGAAAATAGGTTTATATCAATGAGGTTGATCATGCTACTATTGTGGCCGACCCATGGACAAACTTAGATGATGCCTTTATCCTCCTCATTCATCAATTTGAGGCCATGACACTAGATTTGGGACACTACATTTTAATTTACAAAACGAGGGGAATACATGTTCCTAAGTATAAGGACTTTTGGATGATTAACACATACTCTTACATAGGTCAGGATCAAGTGATACCAAAACCCCTACCCTTGTCAGGTTTCAAGATGTTCGCCCTATGGCTACAGCTGTTCGCTAGGCATGTTTGTTCTGTTGAGATCTATTGGACCAATGAAAACCAACCTTCCACTACTAATTTGACATCCTCATGTTTGGGCCCATCATCTGAAGGCCTGATGGAATCTGGTCGACATCCTTTGTTTCTATGCTCTCAATAGTAAAGGATTCTCCCAGTAAAGATTCCACATCTATCCAAGCAGGCACCGGTGTTCCCCCTGGATCTGTTGGCCTGGATAAACCACCTCCTCCCATTGATTCCTCTATCTCAGATAGTGAATAAGACTTGGAGGATTCTCCTCCCACATTCTAAGAGGGTGTCTCTACCACCATCGATGAGTTTGTATTGGTGAATCTTGGTACCATGGCATACACAAGGCTAGCACTAATCAACACAACTATTCTTGTAGAGGAACAAAAAATATGTGGATTTTCTAAAGTAGAAACATGATGTATTTTCATAAATTTATTTTTATAATATAGGAATAGACCCTCAATTCACCATCCATGACCTTGGTCTCTTGGTGGGTCATCATATGTTCAAAGAGCCTCTCAGGAAGATTGACCCATCTCATGGTTCCATGGTTGAGTCTCAAGTTGATAAGATCATCAAAACAGACGTTGTCAAGGAATTATAAACCCCCATATGGTTATCCAGCATCGTTCTCGTCAAGAATAAGATTGGGAATATCAGAGTATGTATCGACTTAAAGGATCTCAACTATAACTATCTGAAGGATGATTTTCCCCTTCCCATGATAGAGCGATTGATTGATGCCACCACTAGGTTTCAGGATCTCTCCTCTATGGATGGGTATTCCAGGTATAATGAGATCTACATGACCCCCAATTATTAAGATTCCACTTCCTTTAGGGCGCCACAAGGGATCATTTTCTATCAGGTAATTCCCTTAGGCTTGAAGAATGAAGTAGCCACCTATTAGTGTGCCATGCACCACATATTCAAGACGATCCTCAGAATGCCAGTTGAATTCTATGTAGATGATTAGATGGTAAAATTCTTCCTTCATCAGGACCATCTCATAGATCTTGAGAAATTTTTCAACTTTCTCTACTCCCTCCATGTGAAGATAAACCCCTTGAGTTGCACGTTCATGGTTGCCTATGGGAAGTTTATAAGTTTCATTTCCATATATAGAGGCATTGAGATTGACCAAGATATGATCTTGACCATTAGTCAGATTCTTCCTTGAAGAAACCTCCAGGAGTTTCAAGGATTTTAAGGAAACTTGGCCTATATACATTGATTTATTACAAACTGGGCTGGAATGTGTAACCACTTTTCAATAATCACGATGAAAGGTTCTTTATACTAATGGAAAAAAGAGTGTCAGATCATGTTTGAGTAAATCAAGTAGTATCTACTATTTCCTCTAGTTTTAATGTCACCCATCTATGAGAAACCATTGGTCCTCTTTGTGACCTCCCTAGAAAAGTCCCTCAACTGCCTTATCACTCAAAAGAACAATGAATGGATTGAGAATAGTTTACACTACCTCAATCATATGTTCCTCTATAAAGAGACAAGAAACTCTCTTATCAAGAAGATATGCCTTACACTGATTCTTGTAGTGTAGTATTTATAGCACTATTTACATTATAATGAGATAAATCCAGTGTCCAATGTAGGTCCTCTAAAATATATTACTAACTGAAATATGTTGAAAGGTCATCTAACTTGTAGGGAAGTGATTATTCAGTAGCCCGACATCAAATTAGTTCTGCAGACTGCCTTCTTGGGTCATGATTTTGTATAATTTATGGCTTCCCATCTAGTCCTCATAGAAATATCCATAAATCTAGACTTCCTAGATAATGCCATCCTCCCAGTGGATCAGGCCATGCCATGTTAGCAGATGCACTTTGATGGTTCCTTTCGGTGTCCAACCAGTTGAAGGATCAATGATACCAGCCTCAAGAGAGTTGGCATGCGAATCATCTTCTTCACATCTACATAGTATGTCTTGCTTCATTAATTATTTCTTTCAAAAGGTTGTACCTACAACAAGGTGGAGTATCAGAAACTCATCACTATCCTTGAGCTGGATCTCAATATTGAAATTACCCTCTTACAAGTGAAGGGAGACTTTGAGTTAGTCATCAAGCAGATCAATGGTGACCACATCATTAGGAATTCAGAACATGTGACACTATTAGAATGCACTCTCCATTGGGTGGCCCAATTACCTTCTCAGCTAAAAGTAACTCATGTACACCAAACACAAAATGGTTGATTTGATAAATTAGATAATCTAGTCACATTCCTTTTAGAGACTGACCAAGATAATATGTTTATCTATGTGGATCATTGAAGATTTATCTCTCCCATCACTCCGGACAATGATGAAAACCAGAAAATATGCTATCTTACCACCAGTTCCTCCACATAAAAACATATATACCCCCCTTTAATGGCTACAAAAATATCCAATTGGAAAATTACTTCTATCGATTACCTAAAACATAATAACATCCCATTATATAGAGTTGAATGTGAATGAATACTTCGAAACACAATGCAGTTTACCCTTTAGAGCAGTACCAACCTTGAGAAGGTTGTCAACAAATGTGGGTTCAATGTTATTCCCTTCCACTTCATTTAAAGAGATGATATTCCCTAGGTTATGCAGGAAGTTTATGCTAGTTCCTATAGAGCTAATCAGGTAGGATTAAATCTCTTCCCCTAGATTCTAAGGTTGGGAAAATTTTTGACCACAATGGTCAATGAATTTATTGGGTTCACTAAAATCTTACATGTATAACACCCCAAGCATCTATAGTACGCTTCTCTTTGATTAATGAAATAGCATGTGTTGTACGCAACATCGAGTTCTAACACACCACAACCAATCAAACTAGCCATTATGAAGAGTAATACCCACTTTTTGAAATTTATAAATTTTATTTTTAAAAATGGACTTCATTTTTGGATTCGGAATATCGAAATTATCCAAGGGTAAATTTTTGGTATTTTTCGGAAACACATCATTTTTTGATGAATAGTGAAACCACTAAGTGGTAGTTAAAAAACTGAATTTTTCATAAAACTTAATTTTACCACTTCTTTGAGTGGAATTTCAAAATTCTGAGAGACACGGTTAATATCATTGAGATGAAAATAATTTTTGGTGAATAGTAACTTTTTACATTTATTTACCACGGTTAAAAGTAAATTGGGTAATTAAGGGTAAAAATGATATTAATATTACCCTAACACATGTCCTAATTCTATTGGACAAGCATATCTCGACCAAAAACACCCTTAGGAATAAAATATTATCATTTAGGTCCACTAGGATTATATTAGGTCATTTATTATTATTTAATTCAATGAAGAGTTAAAAGAGTTAAAATCAAAGTTTATTTACTAAAACATTTTTAAAATAGGGTTATACATAAGATAAATTATATTGTAAATATTCATTAGAAACATAGAATTATTTCCTACATAATTATATTTTATTTATAATTTTTAGAATTTAAATAATTTAATTTATTTATGACACAATGATGATGCAGTAATTACCATAATAGTAAAAAAATTAACATAATTGATATTATAATTACCCAAATAAATATAATTTGAGACTATTTATGAATTAAAATAATTTTATAGGTTAATATGACATGTTAGAAATGATTTAATTAACTGTTTTTGAAGTAATAATTCTGTTATAATTTTCACAAAAATCAATTTTCCAAATAGTGTCAAAATTGACATAAAAGAGTTTTTAAAACAAATATTATATTATTCATTGATATTAAAATCCTAAAAAATATACGGTTAATCCAAGAGACTTATATCATGATAGGTGTATCATTAATGGACCAATTTTGGGTCTCTTGGAGGTATATAGTATGTTTATTAACTATATAATATAAAAATACAAAGTGACATGGTAAGTGTCAAACTAATTAACTAAGAGTTAAAACTAAAAGATAAGATTAATATAATGAACCAAACCTGTATAAATTATATTTGTTGAGTGGTTTTGGATCCATAACCACCTTAACCTTTAAATAATACACTTTGGAGCCATTAGAAACCTAATATGAATTTATTATAAAATAATATTTCTAGCTTTTCCAAAGGTTCCCCTCACCCCTCTTATAAAAGGGAACTCCCCATTCTCACTAATTCACACATTAAAAGCCTTTTGGATCGGCCAAACTCTACCCAAATACTCTCTCAACATCCTTAAATTCAACCTAGAGTCCTTATTTTGATCATAAATCCAACCTAAAGTGCCCTTTTAATCAAATCAAAAGGAATAACCCGAAGAAGAGGTAATGTTTTCACCACCCATTTTCCTGTTCATTTCTTCTTCAACTTCTTCTTTCTTTGTTATTCCTATTATAAAATAATAAATCCAGTATCTACTATATACTGTTATATTATTATAAATATGGTACAACCATATTCAGTATTCTATTCATCCTTTGATTGACATGTCACCATACGTGCGTACGTACGGCTTACCATCTCCACGTCGTGGTGTAATTGTTATTCAATATATTATTATTTGGATGGGTATAATAATTTGTAATTCATGTAAATAATAAATATAACATCATAATGATTCTTTATATATAATATACCATCCAATTATATATTATTTTAATATAAAAATAATGATATTGTCGCTCGTGCATACGTACGGACTACCGTTTCCACGAACACGATGAGATTCATTCCCCACTGTATCCATTCAAGTATAATTCTCATTTGATGATTAATAATAGTATATATGGACTTGATATCATTCTGGATATGAATAAGATACAACCTATCCATAAAAAAACACGTCTTTTGTAAGAAAACATATAAAAGAAAACGAGTAAATTAAAACCCAAAACGACGATAATTCTAAGATATTATTAACAAAGCAATGTTAAAAGATCATATATGATATCATATTAATGTATATGATTCTTGTATAATTTAAAAACAATTATTTCACCATTATATAGGAGGTTAACCTACAATCAACTAAGGAAATGTACAAGGTAAGGGTTTATTTCGCAATCTCTTCATTACCCGAGGTTGTTTATATGTAATAATCTACTGGGATTTATTCATCATCCACATCCATGTTTCTTAAAAATATATTCCAATTTTTCTTACTATTTACAAGAATATGGGTTAAAGTAATTTATACCCTTGTTTTAATTTTTATAAGAGTTTTATAAAGGAATATTTCTGTCGTTTTCCAAACAAGGTGCTTTTTAACCTTTTCGACAGAATTAAGGTAAGAATGTTTTTTTAACTTATACAGTGGGTACGGCTATTTTCTGCCGTTATAAAATCGTTGAAGCTTACCTTACCATATTATAAGAATATTTTCAAAGAAAATGTTTTATTTTATAAATATATGACTCTTAAATGATTTCAAAATAGAAAGAGATTTTTCTCTAAAAAGAGTTTTGATTTCATCTATGTCAACATCCTTTGATGGATTTTAAGTTTATTTGGAGTTGATTTATTATGATAAAAAAACATCCATATTGTATTGATGGTTTTGTGATATGTTTGACCGTGGATGTGTTATTTTTATACCATTCATGGTTTATGAAGATAGTATTGAAATTTCGTATGCTAGTTTTAATACGAATGTTATGTTATGTTTAATCCTGTTCATATGAGGAATTCATTGGACTTAATAAGTGACAGGTGTAGCCCACTATAGCTCCTAGATGCATCGGTAGGTCTCATGGGACAAACTAGTGTCTTGGAAAAATTCCTTAACAAAATCTTATTTGTAGTCTTCGCACAAGGCCTTGGCTATGTGGTTATGATAGTCTGGCATTATGCATTCCATCATTATGAAAGTGGTTACTGATATTGCATGTGTTTATTCTATTAGTAGAATATCTATGTGAATAAGTAAATGGAATTATTTCATTTAATTTTTTCCATACTATGTTGAAGTTCAATTTTAAAAGGATTTTTTAGTTATACATTGCCTTAAATTTTTATTCTTATTTATGAAATTTTGCGCTATATTGTTATCCTTACTGGGAATTTGAGCTCACCCCTTTTCTATGTTTTGTTTTTCCCAGGATGTGAAGAAGTAATTTATGAATGACCTGTAGGGATAGTATGAGGGGATAAGAGTGTGGACTATGGAGACTATATTGTTGTAGTTTTCATTTTATGATGTAATGTAAACATTATTAATGTATCTATTTATTCCAAGGCTACTAAACTAATCAGTCTTTCGAGACTTGATCTTTCTTGTGATCATGCCAATGTTATGTAATAATGCACTGACTCTGGGTATCTAGGGTCGGGGCATTACAGTTAGTATCAGAGGAAGTTTAGTACAAACCTTGGAATCTATATTTAGATAAACTTTGATTAGAGCACATAGAGCGAAGATGGAAATTGAGGATTAGTATAGAAGAACTTCCTAGAATTTTGATATTGTAGAGATTTTGTGAGTTTTCTGAGAAATACATCCCTGTCTGGATACGAGCAGGTAGAGGCATCTCTGGCATAGATGTACCTAGGGGTAAAACAAAAAAAAAACTGCTTTGAGCTAGACTCGAACGGGAACTGGTGCACAACAACGGGCCTTGCTGCACTCTTGGTTACGACACTCTTGGGGGATATGCTTAGGATGACTCAAATTTTCTTTACAAATAATTGCGAAGGGTTTATGAGTATATATTTCCTCAAAGAAAACATTTTTATGATTATGGATTATATCCATAAACAGTTCAATTTATGTTAAGTGTTTTATAATTATGGAATTAAGTATTTTGATTCATAAACTGATCTAGTTTATGCCATTGTTTTGAAATGTCGCCTAGTGGAAGAAATGGAAACCGTATCAATAAACACACTCCATGTAGGGATTTTCCTCCTGCTCAAGATAATTATAGTGGAGCTGGTGATGCAATTGGTGCTGATCAACTAATCACCATATTGGGACAACTCACTTAGGTTATGAATAATAACCTTACCCGTATAAGCACCCTGATCCACATCATGGGGGAACAATGATAGATCTCTTCATGAGGAAACAACCACCATCATTAAATGGGATTACAAATCCATTGGTAGCTGAGAAATGGATAATTTCCCTAGAGAAAATCTTTCAGGCTTTGTGGAGTAGTGAAAGGGAAAAAGTTATCATGACAGTTTATCGCCTCACTGGAGATGCTGATCAATGGTGGTCATTGATTAAAAACATGAAGGAAGATGATGAAGTATCAAATATGGAATGGGGGGAGTTCAAAGATCTGTTTTTAGAAAAAAACTTTCTTCGTGACCATCGAGCAGATATGGAAAGGCAATTTCCGAGTCTGAGACAAAAGGAGGATGAGAATGTCACAAAGTATGAGGCTAACTTTACAAGGTTAGCAAGGAATGATGGAGATTATATATGTAACCCAATAAGTAATATTGATCGTTTCTTTGATGGGTTAAAACAATTTCTCCTCCGAGCATTAGTCTCACAATCCTTCTCATCATATGAAGACATTGTGTCATGTGCTATCAAGACAGAAAAGGAATTCTCTAAGTCTTATGACTTTAAAGCAAAGCAAGATAAGAAGAGATCTACTGATCAATATGGGAATGGAAATAAGGGGAATAAGGGAAAAGTTGAATATCAAACACGTGGTAAATGTTGGAAGAAACACCCTAGTACTTGCTTAAAAGGAATGGGAGTCTGTTACAAGTGTGGTGAAAAAGGCCACCAAGCTCGTGATTGCAAGGGGAATAAGGAAGCTACTGATGTCCAATGATACAATTGCTGGGAGATGAGACATTATGCAAATTAATGTCTAAGCGTCAGGGGAACTTACCTCAGAAAAGGCCAAGGGATCAAGGCCAAGCTTATGCTATCACTACTGCTGAGGTAGAAGCTAGGTAATTTAATGGCTTCCTCATGTTTAGAAAATGATTTATTTGATTTTGGATCATTGCATTGTTTCATATCTTCCCAGTTTTCTAAGAAAATTATATATTTCCAATTTTATTTAACAAGGGAGTTGTCAGTTAAAACTCATAAGGGAAGAATCATTGCAACAAAGTTTTGTGAATCAGTCCCCATTAGAGCACATGAATGTTATTTATCTACTGATCTCATCATCATACCTATTATTGAGTTTTATATAATCCTCGGTATGGATTGGATTTCAGACCATGATGCGAATATTTCTTGTAAGAAGAAGGAGGTTACGATTTTTGATGATGATGACAAGGAACACCTCATCTTTAGAGCAGAATCGTCACCACCTAATTCTTATCTAGATCCAACCCCAGTAGATCTACTAAATGCAATTATTGGGGAGGAAGAGAATGAAATGACTGTGTGTGAGGAAAGGAATGTTCAAATAGAGAATATATCTATTGTGAAAGAATATGTAGATGTGTTTATGGAAGATTTACTTGGACATCCTCCAGAACGGTAAGTCGAGTTTTCCATTGATTTAATTCCTAGATGAAGGCCTGTATCAAAGACCCCTTATAGAATGGCCACTGTAGAATTAGTTGAACTAAAGAAAAAATAGAGGAATTGAGTAATAAAGGATTTATTCTCCCTAGTGTTTCTCCATGGGGATCCCCTTTTCATTTTGTTAAAAAGAAAGATGGATCTATGAGGTTATGTATCGGCTAAAGGGAGATCAATGATATAACAATAAAGAACAAGTATCCCCTACCTCGCATTGATGATTTATTTGACCAACTGCATAGAGCTCAACACTTTTCAAAGATTGACCTTCGACTTGGATACCATCAGTTGTGTGTGATGAAGGACGACATTCCGAAGACAGCATTTCGAACCAGGTACGGGCATTACGAGTTTACAGTAATGCCTTTTGGATTGACTAATGCACCCTCTGTATTCATGGATCTGATGAATAGAGTTTTCAAGGAATATCTCGATGAATTTTTGGTGGTATTTATTTATGATATCTTGGTATACTCCAAAAGCTACGAAGATCATGAAAATCACTTGCACATTAACATGAAGGCTCTGAGAAGACATGAATTATATCGGAAGTTTAACAAGTGTGAATTTTGGCTTCAAGAGATTTTTTTCTTGGCCATATTGTCTCTAAAGATGGAATCTCTGTTGATCCTTCTAAGACCAAGGAAATCCAAGAATGGCCAGAACCTACGAGTATAACTGAGGTACACAGTTTTATTGGTTTAACAGGTTATTATTGACATTTCGTCCAGAATTTTTCCAGATTGGAAAACCCATTAACGAAGCTCACACGTAAAGGGGTTAAATTTTTTTGGACAAAAGAGTTTGAAGAATGTTTTGAAGAACTGAATAGAAGATTCCTCAATGCTCCTATATTGACTATACCATCGAGGAATGATGGGTTCGTTATTTATAGTGATGCATTGAAGAAAGGACTGGTTGTGTCCTTATGCAGAATGATAGGGTTATTGCCTATGAATCACGACTGTTGAAAATTCATGAGCAAAAATATCCTACTCATGATCTCAAGTTAGAAGTTGTGATATTTTCTTTGAATATATGGAGGCACTACCTCTATGGTGAAAATGTTAGATTTATACTGATCACAAGAGTTTGAAGTATATTTTCTCACAAAAAGAACTCAACATGAGGAAAATTAGACGGCTTGAATTACTCAAGGATTATGATTTTTTGATACACTACACCCAGGGAAAGCAAACAAGGTGGAAGATGCTTTGCGTAGAAAAGATCATGGATTTTTGAACAATATGAGAATTGAAAGGGATCCAATTTTCAAGGATCTAGTGAAGATGGACATGGGAATAATCAAGGAAGGAGAAACATCAATTCTTTTTCAAATGGTTTCCAAACCATCTTTACTAGAAAGGATTAAGAGTTCTCAGACCGATGATGTAGAATTTCAAAAGAAGATTAAAGCTGTGAATAATGGGAGATTGAGAGACTTTGTGTATGAAGAAGGAATTTTGAAATTCGGGAAGAGAATTTGTGTTCCTGATATACCTGATCTAAAAAGGGAATTTCTGGATGATGAACATAGTTCCAATTTCTCTATACACCCTGGGAGCACCAAAATGTATAGAGATTTGAAGGAACATTTTTGGTGGGACAACATGAAGAGGGAGATTTCTGATTTTTGTGTCAAGATGTATGGTTTGTCAACAAGTGAAAGATGGAAGGCAACAACCTGGAGGAGTCATGCAACCTCTTCCCATACCGGAGTGGAAATGGGACAATATTAAGACGGACTTTGTCATGGGACTACCAAATACTCCTAGAAGGAACGATGCAATATGGGTTATTGTTGATCTTCTTACCAAGTTAACACATTTTCTTGCTATAATAGAAGATCTACCACTAGAACGTCTAGGAAGACTATATATTGATGATGTTTTGAGACTTCATGGAGTACCCCTATCGATTGCTTCTGATCGTGATCCCCGTTTTACTTCAAGATTCTGGAAGAGTATTCAGAAGGCCTTGGATACTGAACTTCATTTGAGAACTGCCTACGACCCTAAAATATATGGACAATCAGAATAGACTATTAAAACCTTAGAAGACATTTTGAGATCCTTCTCACTTGACTTTCAGGGTATGTGGGATCAATATTTACCTCTGGTAGAATTTTCCTATAACAATAGCTTCCATTCGAGTATTCAGATGGCACCATATGAAGTGTTATATGGAAAGAGATGTCTCACACCAACCTGTTGGGATGATGTTGGTGAATGAAAACTTGTAGGCCCAGAACTGGGGGAGGAAATGATGGAAAATGTGAAGGTAATCCAAAACCATATCAAAGCAGCTGAAAGTAGGCAGAAGAGCTACACCGATAATCGAAAGAAGGATTTGGAATTTCGATTCAGTGATCATGTTTTCCTGAAAGTATCTCCATGGAAGGGAGTCATACGTTTTGTTAAGAAAGGTAAATTGAGTCCCAGGTACATCGGACCTTTCAAAATTCTAGAACGTATTGGGACTGTAGCTTACCAATTGGCAATACCACCAAGTCTCTCCAAAGTTCACGATGTGTTCCACGTATCTCTGTTGAGGAAATACATGCCTAACCCAATGCATGTAATCACCTATGAGGAATCACAAATAGAACCCGATCTTTCTTATAACGAAGATCCCATCAAGATTCTTGATATGAGAGAACAAGTACTGAGAAACCGGACGACTCGTTTGGTAAAAGTCTTTTATAGAAACCATAAGATGGAAGAGGCAACGTGGGAACCTGAGGAACTTATGATGAAGAATCCCCCAAGCCTTTTCATGCGGTAGTATTCTAGAAATTTTGAGGAAGAAATTATTTTAAGGAGGGGAGAATGTAACACCCCAAGATTCTATGGTACACTTCTCTTTGAATAATGAAATAGCGTGTGTTGTACGCAACATCGAGTTCTAACACACCACAACCAATCAAACTAGCCGTTATGAATAGTAATACCCACTTTTTGAAATTTATAAATTTTATTTTTCAAAATGTACTTCATTTTTGGATTCGGAATATCAAAATTAGCCTAGGGTTAATTTTTGGTATTTTTCTGAAAAAAATCATTTTTTGATGAATAGTGAAACCACTAAGTGGTAGTTAAAAAACTGAATTTTTCATAAAACTTAATTTTACCGCTTCTGTGAGTGGAAATTAAAAAATCTGAGAGACACGGTTAATATCAAGGAGTAAAATGAGGTTCAATGAGATGAAAATAATTTTTGGTGAATAGTAACTTTTTTACTTTTATTTACCACGGTTAAAAGTAAATAGGGTAATTAAGGGTAAAAATGATATTAATATTACCCTAACAAATGTACTAATTCTATTGGACAAGTGTATCTCGACAAAAAACAACCTTAGGAATAAAATATTATCATTTAGGTCCACTTGTATTAGATTAGGACATTTATTATTATTTAATTCAAAGAAGAGTTAAAAGAGTTAAAATCAAAGTTTATTTAATAAAACACTTTAAAAATAGGGTTATTCATAAGATAAATTCTATTTTAAATATTCAGTATAAATATAGAAAGATTTTCTACATAATGATATTTTATTTATAATTTTTAGACATTAAATAATTTAATTTATTTATGACACAATCATGATGGAGTAATTACCATAATAGTGAATAATTAAAATAATTGATATTATAAATACCCAAATAAATATAATTTGAGACTTTTTATGAATTACACTAATTTTATAGGTTAATATTACATGTTAGACATGATTTAATTAACTTTTTTAGAAGTAATCATTTTTTTAGGATTTTCACATAAATCAATTTTCCAAATAGTGTCAAAATTGGCATAAAAGAGTTTTTAAAACAAATATTATATTATTAATTGATATTTAATTCCTAAAAACCTAAGGTTCGGAAAAGAGACTTATATAATGATAGGTGTATCATTAATGGACCACTTGGGGGTCTCTTGAAGGTATATAGTATGTTTATTAACTATATAATATAAAAATACAAAGTGACATGGTAAGTGTCAAACTAATTAACTAAGAGTTAAAACTAAAAGATAAGGTTAATATAATGAACCAAACCTGTATAAATTCTATTGGTTGTGTGGTTTTCTACCCATACCCACCTTAAACTTTAAATAATACACTTTTTATCCATTAGAAACCGAATATGAATTTATTATAAAATAATATTTCTAGCTTTTCCAAAGGTGCCCCTAACCCCTCTTATAAAGGGGCACTCTCCCTTCTCACTAATTCACAGATTAGAATCCTTTTGGATCGGACAAACCCTACCCAAATAATCTCCCAACTTCCCTAACTTCAAACTAGAGGCCTTAGTTTTATCAGAAAGCCAACTTAAGAAGCCATTTTGATCAAATCAAAAGGAAGAACCCAAAGAAGAGGTAATGTTTTCACCACCCTATTTCAAGTTCATTTGTTCTTCGACTTCTTCTTTCTTTGTTATTATCATTATAAAATAATAAATACAGTATATCCTATATAATGTGATATTATTATAAATATGGTTCAACCATATTCAGTGTTCTATCCATCCTTTTAATGACATGTCACCATAATTGCGTACGTACGGCTTACCGTCTCCACATCGTGGTGTAATTGTTATTCAATATATTATTATTTGGTTGTGTATAATAATGTGTAATTCATTTAAATAATAAATATAACATGATAATTATTATTTATATATGATATAACATCCAATTATATATTATTTTAATATCAAAAGAATGATATTGTCGCTCGTGCGTACGTACGGACTACCGTCTCCATGAACGTGATGCGATTCATTACTCTTCGTATCCATTCAAGTATAATTCTCATTTGATGATTAATTATAGTATCCTAGGACTTGATATCATTATGGATATGAATAAGATACAAACTATCCATAACAAACATGACTTATGTAACAAATCATATAAATGAAAACGAGTAAGTTAACACCCAAAACAACGATAATTCTAAGATATTATTAACAAAGCAATGTTAAAAGATTATATATAATATCATATTAATGTATATGATTCTTGTATAATTTAAAAACAATTATATCACCATTATACAGGAGGTTAACCTACCATCAACTAAGGAAAAGTACCAGGTAAGGGTTTATTTCGCAATCTCTTCATTACCCGAGGTTGTTTATACATAATAATCTACCGGGATTTCTTTATCATCCACATCCATGTTTCTTAAAAATGTATTCCAAAACATTTTTACTATTTACAAGAATATGGGTTAAAGTCATTTATACCCTTGTTTGACTTTTTATAAGAGGTTTATAAAGGAATATTTCTGTCGTTTTCCAAACAAGGTGCTTTTTAACCTTTTCAACATAATTAAGGTAAGAATGTTTTTTTAACTTATACAACGAGTGCGGATATTTTCCACCATTATAAAATCATCGAAGCTTCCCTTACAAGATTATATGGATATTTTCAAAGAAAATGTTTTATTTTATAAATATATGACTCTTAAATGATTTCAAAATAGAAAGAGATATTTCTCTAAAAAGAGTTTTGATTTCATCTATGTCAACATCCTTTGATGGATTTTATGTTTATTTGGAGTTGATTTATTATGATAAAAAAACTTCCATATTGTATTGATGGTATTGTGATATTTTTGACTGTGGATGTTTTATTTTTATACCCTTCATGGTTTATGAAGATAGTATTGACATTCCGTTTGATAGTTTTAATACGAATGTTATGTTATGTTTAAACCTATTCATATGAGGAATGCATTGGAATTAATAAGTGACGGGTGGAGCCCTCTATATCTCCTTAATGCATCGGTAGGTCTCATGAGACAAAGTAGTGTCTTGGCACAAGGCCTTGAAAAAATTTTATTTGTAGTCTTGGCATGAGGCCTTGGCTATGTTTTTATGATAGTCTGGCATTATGCATTCCATCATTATGAAAGTGGTTATTGATATTTCATGTGATTATTAGATTAGTAGAATATCCATGTGAATAAGTAAATGAAATTATTTCATTTTATTTTTGATATACTATGTTGAAGTTCAAGTTTAAAAGGCTTTTGTTTTAGTTATACATTGCCTTAAAAGTTTATTATTATTTATGAAAGTTTTCGCTATATTGTTATCCTTACTGGTAATTTGAACTCACCCCTTTTCTATGTTTTATTTTTCCGAGGATGTGAAGAAGTAATTTATGAATGACCTGTAGGGATAGTATGAGGGGATAAGAGTGTAGACTATGGAGACTATATTGTTGTAGTTTTCATTTTATGATGTAATGTAAACCTTATTAATGTATCTAGTTATTCCAAGGCTACTAAACTAATCAGTCTTTCGAGACTTGATATTTCTTGTGACCATGACAATGTTATGTAAAAATGCACTGACTCTGGGTATCTAGGGTTGGGGAATTACAACATGCATGCTAGATCCACGCAAAATTTCTATATCAACCACCAAATAACCTCTATAATACCAAGTATTCTTGTCCCTTTGTGGTATAAGGACTATATATCATGAGACCACATCCACTAGTGACATCTTTCCAGTGCAGGTTAATTCTAACTGTGATATATTTCTTTTCCAAGTCAGAATAGGTGATTCCTCCCAATTAAGTCAAGTAAAATTCTATTATTGATTTTCTGAACTCCAATATGATCCATTGATTTAGAGTCCCTCACTATATTCTCACTGATAATGACACCAATTTCTGAGCGGCTGAGCTAAATAAATTGTATGCCAAGTATAGTATCTGGTACATCCATACTCCTCGCTACCATGCACAAGTGAATGGAAAAATCGAGGTGTTCAATAAGACCCGCTCTAAAATCCTACAAAAAATGGTGATCCAGAACAAGAAAAGTTAAACAGAATATATCCCAACACTCTCTGAGCTTATTAAATGATAACTCATAATTCCACCTAGGTGACCCCATATTCCCTAGAGTATATAATATAGGTTGACCTACCCATAGGGATTTAGTTACCATCACTTTGAACAACCTTATATGACCAAAATATATCAAAAATGGTATTAGAAGTCCATCTGGATGTACTAGAATCCCTCGATGAGAAAATGCTCTAGGCGTTGAAAAATCTAAAGATGCATCGGAACAAGATAGCTCAAGCTTTCAAAAAAAAGTTTTTCTTTGAATCTTCATTAAAGGAACATAGTGTTGTATCTAAGGTTATAAATGATACCTAGAATGAGTCCACCAAATATGGGTCCAAAATGGGAAGAACCTTACATCATTGAAAAGGTTTACTTAGATGGTCAGTTGTCTTTGATCACCATAGATGGGGATCACATTACTCCTCTGACCAATGCTATGTTCCTCAAGAAATACTTTGTATAAATTCCATACATACTCACTGTGTGACGTTAAACTGCATGGGATCTCATCCTGAATAATGTAAAACTGCTTCTCCATCTGATCTGTAGGACATAAAACTGCCCAACACCATTGTTCTATTTGCACTATGATAAACTGCACAACATTGATGGTCCTTCCAGCATTACCTTAAAAGGAAAATTACCTCCATCCTCACCAAATGACGTTAAAATACATAGGATCTCATATCACATGATGTTAACCTGTATGAAACTTTGGTCCAAAATATATAACCTTAAAATAAGAGATTATGGTAGAAAACATGACCTTAAACTATCTGCATACGTCCTTGCAACATGACATTAAACTGGGATAATGGTCTAAATTCTATGACCCCAAAATAAGGATTTTTATCCTAGTTTCACCATAATAAACTACATGAATTTGATGGTCCTACCTACATGACCTTAAAATGAAAGAACCCCTTCATCCTTACTGCATGATGACAAACTTCATGAAATTAAAGAACTACATATAGTTTTATCTCTAACTTTATGAGATATGTTGCAATGCCTTGGTATCCCATCCTTTATCCCAACCATAAATTCAACTTTTCATACCGTTGGATCCATTCATCCCTTGTGAGTATATGGTGTGGTGAAGGAGTCCTTGGTACACATCCACATTGGGTTATATAGGCCAGTTCAAACATATCCCTTGGAAGGTACTCCCCGTTCTACAACCTAATTGTGTGATAATAAACCACGATACACTTATGTACTTACCATATGAAGTTAAACTTAACAAAATTCAAGAACTATATACATATTGATTCCCATTCTTATGGGATATGTAGTGATTCCCAAACATTTTTCCTTTGGGTCCAGCCCTAGGTTCCTCAACCTTTTTAGACCATTGGCATCTTCTATGGTCTGTACTCTACGACCTAAAATTGAGAGTTCATGTCCAAGAATCATGACTCTAAAATGTGTGAACATCCCCTTACGAATATGTGGTATGGAAACAGGCCTATGTGTTCCCTATTAATGTTGGGTTCTTTACCACTTCATTATACATATATCCATTGTATTAGCACCCAATAGTCCAATGATTATGACATTAAAAACAATGTGAAAATACATTTTGGGAATGTGTGATGCGGTGTGGGCTGTCTTGGTCCCCATTCACAATGGGTATCTTCACGTGACCGCACCGCATATTTTCACTTTGAAAGTCTCATCCCTATGATCTAAACTCTAATAACTTAAAATAATATCCTTTTGTCCAAGTAATATGACCTTAAACTATTTTTAACTTCATTGTCGTTTACCTTGAGTTGAGCCGCATCCTCCAACTTGCATGATCTGATGTGCAAGGGCGTGATACCTAAAGTGTTGGGTTCCTAATGGACATTCCCTCTTTCAATTCCCATGCTTCATGTATCTCCTTACATGGAACCCTACTATCTTCCATGTCTAAAGGGACCCCCTAACGAGATGATTTATAGCCACATGGATCACCTTCCATACTGGGCCAACACCCCAGAAGACTTTTGAAAATATTTTGATACAGGTCCCGTATTTTAAACATTGTTAGTAATCTACCCTCATTCGTATATCTTAATTCTAGGTAACATGATATGAAATCTATATTTAAAACAAGGTCAATTGTTATCCTCCATCGTTTCCACCCTTATTGTGTTCCAGATATCAGATGCCATATTTCACATATTCCACTTATATATGTTCTAGTTTAATTCTAACACCATAAGTGTTTCCCCTCTATGAATCTGTGCACATCAAGTAGGAAGGTCAGTATCATTGGTAATTTTAGGTTTGATGTTTTTTTTACCCTTCATGTGTGCTTCCAGGTGACGGGAAAAGCCAAAAATTATTCCTTGTTTCCCACACCAATCATGAATCATGTGGGATTGGGAGTTTTTGGTAGGATTTTGTACCCACATAGGAAATCTTCAAAACTCCACTAGTCTAAATTATATGATCCTAAACTGAGAACCATATATTCTTAGTTACCCAAATCTAAACTATATAGCACAAATGTGATGTTGTCTCCTGAGAGGACATCACACTTTGAACTGATCATATACCATTCCATTGTTCTATAACTATGACTGGATTGATACGTATATTTATCAGATACATAGTTACATCGAGAGATTTCATCTTTGGGCCCTACCAAAAATTTACATTCCCTTCCTTCACTCATAATAACCATCTATGGAACATGGTCCTCCTTCACCTTCTCACATCAGATGTTTCTTAAGTACATGACATAATAAAAATTGGGTGTGATGTTGGGAATCTTTGGCCTCATTCACATTGGGTTTTTAGGACATCACACTATCCTTTTTACACATAACCATTGGATACACCCTCCCCTATGGTCTGATCTCTATGAACTTAAACCAAGATCCAATATCCAAAACATATGATGTTAAATTTTAATTGTATCTCAGAACTACATTCAGTATGATTCCCATACTTATGGGATATATAATGATGCTTGAATTTCGTTTTTTTCCAGGTCCATCCAGAGGTTAATCATAAATTTTATCCATTATCATCATTCATTTCATTTGACATTGGTCCACTACCATGTCAAATCCACAGGTTACCTCAAGACCCCTCTCTCCTTGAGAATGGGGTTGAATCCCTCCACCTGATGTGCCCCATTAACATTTTTGGATGTGTTGTGGTGTAGAAAATAGAGTGTTGGATTCTACATGGACATTATCTCATTCAATCAATCTCCTTGAATCCTATATCCCTTTGTTTAGGTCCTCATAAACTTCCATGTTCGAAGGGACCCTGTAACAACATGGTTCCTAGCTACATGGCTCACCTACCATCTAAGGAAAAATGCCCTAGAAGTCTTTCAATGATATTTTGAGATTGGTCCCTCATTTAAAACATGGTCAATGGCCAACCATCATTTGTTTTTTCCCATTCTATGTAACATGAGATGGATGTTCTATTGCCGAATATGACCAAATACTATCCTCCATCGGCATGTCACCTTCATCATATCCCATATATTGGAATTCACGATTCTCATCTTCCACTTCCATATGCTCTAGTGGAATCTAACACTCTCAATGATACCCCTCTATGCATCTATTCACATTGAGTAAGTAGGTGATCATTGTTGGGACATACTTAACCCAAATTTTCCATTCACCTACTATATGATTTCGCGTGTCATGAAAATCCTCTCCATTCATTGTTTTTGACACTAAGCATTGATCACATGGGATGAAGAGTTTCGATAGGGTTTTTACACATATGGAAGGGTTGCACAATTCAATGGATCCAAACATTACAACCTTAAACTGAGATCTTATCCATGGTACCCTTAGGAATATATTGTGTGGTGTGGTACAAGAATCCTTAGACCTCATTTACGTTGAGTTTTCCACACCACCATGCCACACAATTCCACCTGAAGCCCATTTTTCTTCTTTTTGGAACTCTATGACCTTAAACTAAGAGCCTATGGTTCAGAAAACATGACCTTAAACTATCTTCCACCAATCCAACCATTATAACCTTAAAATATTTTCATCCCCTATTGGTCCAAGAAACGTGAATTTAAACTATATGTGATCTTCCTTAGTAATTGACATGTGGTGTGTGCGAGATTCCTTAGTCCTCATTCAATTAGTTTATTATGCCACAACATTATACATATTCTTCTTAGATCACCCTCTACTATCCAAAATCTATGAAATTAAATTTAGACCTTCCCCAGGGTATGTGGAATTGTGTTGGCCCCCCCTTAGTCCTTATTTATGTTGGGATTTTCCCCTTACATGTCCCAAATTCCTTATAATACGTTTCCTTCTATTTTTGTGTTATTAAAGTCCCTTTTGGATTATTAATGTTGGGTTTATTCCCTTATTACTTTACAAATACTTTAGATCATTTTACTATCCTTGTAACAAGACTTTAAACAGCTGAACTGGGTCTAGGCGGTATTACCATAAACAGTGTACAACATCCTAATCACATGATATTAAACCGTGAGATGTCAGGACCACATAACATTAAAATGTACAATGTATTGTCCTTACATTCTTGGCGTAAAATTGAAAAGGATCTAAGGCCCTCGTCTGAGAGGTCCTCTACCATAGTGTTGGTCATATATCAAATTGTTCGTATCTTCATCTATAACATGGAATCCAAGGTGAAATATACCTATAAGGTAATTTTGATATTTTTTCAAACCAATGTGCTTACACAAATGTGATTGAAGACACAATGGCGTAATTAGAAGAGTGCCAGAATCTGTTCAAACATTCCATCACTCTACTCTACTCATTTTCTCCTTATTTGGATCATCATCCTCTTTAATATTTGAAGGGACACCCTAATGAAATATTTTATAGCCACATGGACCACCTACCATCTTGGGAACATGTCCTGGAAGACATTATATGGAATTTCAAGACAAGTCCCATGTTTTGGAACATGGTCAGGAGTTGACCCTCATTTTTTACCTCATTTCGGGCCAATAAATATGGATACTGTGTTGTAAAACATGGTTAATAGTCATCCCATATCATGAATCCACCCCTATGGTTTTCCAATTATTGGGTTCCAGGATTCAAATTTATCATCCCCCTTTGTTCGGATATATTGCAATGCCCCTAGAGTTATGTCATTCATGCATTAGAACACATCAGGGAAAAGAAAATTGGTTTCTCTAAGAACCCTATTCTCCAACCACATCCCCTCTCAACCGAAACACTCTTGGTGGTCATAAAACATAGTAGACCCAGAGTATTCAATGATTATCTAACACTCTAAGATAATATATGATTTATATATGGTAAATGAGTCCATCCACATAGTTCCAAGAGAGAAAGAAGTCAAATACATTTTAGAAGTTTAGTAAAACATATCCCGTATGGATCATCCCCTTTAATGGAATTCTTTAGATGCACCATCCTTTGACGTGTGGCCTCTAGAGTTTACTGCCCCCACATAAGATCCCTCTATTCATAAAATGTTTGAGATAAAAGATTTTTATCCATGACCCATATCCGATCATGTCCATATTAGAGGTCATATACTTCATGGTTCTCCTGCTCCAGCTATTCTTAGGCCTCTGATAGTTGGGCCTTTCGTCATGTGATAAGTTCCGATTGATCCACAATAAAGGAGCAGTGATCAATCACCTATTATTCTAGGTACTAGATCTTCTGTTTGACCTCCTGGAACTTCTAGATGTTGTCATATTTCTCCCGATACTTGTTAGTGTCCAAGTGAAGACTTCATTCTCACATCTTCCCCAAAAGGTAGTCATAGGTCATCACATGAATGTTTTTAGCATCCACCCCTTCGACATAGAGAAATTAATTTCAGGCGTGGAGTGACCCCATCCGACCCATCCATTGTGCCTCTCGAACCTCATATAAATGGTTGATGCACTTCCATGCCCTAATACTCATCATTAGGCTCTCCTTAGATATATTAGGATCATAATAATTTAGTTCCTTCGGATATATGTGTTTGTATTTAAGGAAAATGGATATAATTTCAGTGCAAGTGTCTTCCTATGGTATCCTTTATATGGTTATGGTTTTTATAACATGGGGGGAGCCATATTAACTCATTATTTATGCATTATCCTCCCTTATATCAGCTTCAGTTGCCCTGTTAGAAGCATCATATGTGGATGCAACCTTATTCCTATCAATATCTACGGGCAAATTTGCTCATCATGTATAGTTGTAGTCACAATAAGGGATCTCTTATATGTCCTAGAATCTTCAATTTTCTGAGCCTGTAGATTTATGATCACTGTATGAAATGATGCACCTCAGTCAGTCAGATCCAATGATGATATGTATGGGTATGTGAAGTAGAAAATTACAAGAGCTAAGTGTAGCTAGATCAAGCTCCCGGGTCATTACATGAACTTCCCTAAAAGGATACCCCTTAGTTATAGTTAATTAAATGATCGGTACTATCTCCTCTTGGAAAATGGGAGCATATTTGGATTCAGATTTTTTATATTCCCCCCCTTGGCTAGCCCAACACTAGTCAACTCATCCATAACTAACACATTTCATGACTCATCACTGAGTGTGGGTCCAAGGGTATTTCTCTCTATATCGATCTACATTTCTTCACCTTCCACATTTTAGGTTCCTTAATCAACTTGAATATGCTCCTACATAAGATAAGGTTTCATTAGTAGATCCATGTTTTGAAATGATAATGGATCACGGAGATGTAAGTTATGGATTAATTTGAGATCCTTGAAGAGTCCCTCATCATATCCTTCAATATTTCCACACTCATAGGGACTCCCAAGACAATCCATTTTCGGTTGGGATTATGTACAACTATAATCTTCATTCTCAACCTCTTCTTCTTCTTCCTTTTCCTCAGACTCTATTTATTCCTCAACCCCTAATTATTTTTCTTCATAGTCTCTATCATCTTTCGGTGACACATCTTATGGATCATGAACCTTACCAATAATAACCTTCACAAGGATATGTAAATCTTGATATTTCCCCCATTGGAATGAAAAGGAATCCATGGTCGTCGGGTACACATGCTGCCAGAGAAATTCAACTATATCTTCTACCTGGATTTGCCTGAATTCTAACAATACAAGACCAGGGCCAATTAGTTTTCCCCATAGGTCTCTTATTGACAAATATTGTCAAAATGTTCTCCAAAAAAACACAGGTTTGGAAAAATGGTGTTGGTAGTTTGAGTAATAAATACCTTTTTTGTTTCCCAGGGGCTTCTCTGGATGGTCCTCAAAGTCGCCTTCGGGACCACCCCTCCATAGAAGGTGGAGGTGTAGCCACACCCATTGACATTCCCGCCAATGAGGGTACAACACATGGTATCCCTTATTCATAGTTTTCCTCCTGTCTTTCCCCTTGAATGGTATCCCACCATTTCTCCCACCACCCTGGCTGCACTGCTTTGATCTATTTAATGCGTCTTCACTGAATTGCCTCTGGGTATGTTGCCACCCAGTGCAAAGCATATTCAATCGATAGTATGACTTTGACATATGTAGGGGGAAGCATGATCATTCCTCAAGATCCAATATTCATGAACATACCCCATAATTGATAAAGGATGTAGGGGTTCTTCTTTTTACAAACTTCTTTATACACCTTCTTCAATAGTTACTGAAGGCATCCAAACATTCTGGAAAAGTGGGATGCCACATATAATACACAAGAGACTTTTCCATCAATCCAAGATACTATCACACTGCCCCTAATGCTATGATGATATTTCATATTATCCAATAAACCTCATAGGTCATCCACCATGTGGACAACCAATGTCTTAAAAGGCATTAATCTGTAATTTTCTTGATTAGAAATCCAAATCTTAACCCCTTCATTATTGAACATGAGTGGACTGACTGCAAAAATATTCAAATTATATGTTTTTAGGACATTTCTTGGAGGACTAATGGAGTTTTGGAAAATTGTATCCTATAAATGACCTAAAATCTAGGCAGACAAGATCTAGTATTTTAAAAAATATCTCATGGGAATACCTCCCATATAGATGCGCCCCAAAATACTATAAAAACTCACCAATAAATGAACTCTTAGGTTAACATTTTAGTGAGATTCTACGATCCCTTCCATTACTAAGGTCCTTGTCTAGACCCCCATCTTTTCACCCCTCATTGGAAATAGCCACCCACTCCGGATGGTGGTAAGAAAGGCAGCATAGTGCAATCATGGGTTCCAATACTAGTCTATGTTGTACCCAAATGATTGATATTCTCATGCCCCCAGGACAACCTGGAATGATCCTCCCTTTCCCCTATGGAATTCATTTTGGTATTTCATCTCTTAGCATATCCTATTCACCCCCTCATCCTTCTTGAAGAATATGCTGAAACATGAATGGTAGGGGATATATTTTAGAATTTACTTGATTCCAAATTTCTCATTCCATATATCCATGAGATTCTATATTAGATTGGTGGTTCGTGATCTGTATTTCGGATGTTCTCTATTGGTAGGAATTCGTCATATTGGAGTCCCTCCAAAGGAATTCTTCCAATACAGTGAATGTCAGAAAGACTTATTCCAACCTCCTCACAATGGAGGTAAAATGTGTTTGTGTTAGGAGACCACCGACTGACCAGATCCATCACCAGTTCTTATTGGCAGTTGATATGAAATTTTTATTCCCATAAAGCTTCAAACAACCTGATATGGAATAGCTCTACTCTGAATTCCACACAAGTGTGGTGAACCCCGTAAGCCCATTCCCATTCTCCGGTAAAGTTACCCTAGAACTCAGGTCCCAATCCTTATTCCAAACTATAGTTTCATTCATTATACTACTTTAAAATATGCTCACATAGTGGGAGAGGGATTCCTCAAGAAATGGTTTGCCTCCCATGACCATCATGGTTCTCAAATTCAAGACATAAACATCGATGTCTGGATGCTCCCTGGAAGCATGCACATTTATAGTAATGTTGCACAAATGGAGGTTATCTTTGTGCATGACCCATGACCGTTGTGAGTCAATATCGATGTATGTAATATACACTTCATCCAGAATCACAAAGTTCCATAGTGGAAGACTACTGCTCAAGAAGTAATCCTTTTGGGGATGTGTCAACGTTCACAAGATAATATTTTTATCTAATATCACCCTTATGGAAAGAAGTATTCATGGATTCCCAATCATCTCAAACCTCTATGAAACAAAGAATCCTTCCTAGTAGATGCAATCTATTTTTCGGCTATGCTAATCTATGAAAAAATGAAAGAAAATGGTGAGAAAGACTGAGTACCATCACGTAAAAAACTTGAAAACTTGTAATATTAGACATTAGTTATAGAAAATATTTTCAAGTTTGAAGCATGAATGATTTTGCAGTTACACAAAAATCACTAGATGGATCTGTGTTTATGAACATTTCCTTATATACATGTCTCCGAATTTTTCAAGCACCTCTCCAAATTCATTTTTCTCTTTGGAATTTCCCTCAGAATACGACCTTCTAGTCTCCTTTAATCTTAGATTCCAGGGGGGGGGGGGGGGGGCGTATTTGTTGGTTCTTAATTAAACTTGAGGGTGAAAATGATCATCTTTAAGGAAACTCAAGACACCCTTTAACTCACTAGGACATACCGATAATGCCAACGAAGCCGGTCACAATATACAAGGGTTGTAGAAAAAAAAACAACACTTAAAACACTTACGTTCCCAATGAGATGTCAACAACATTATTTCACTATAAACCCCCAAAAACAGCCAAGGAGGATGCAACAAAGTGGAGAGGATGATTCACAAAAGATCAACCCATGGGAAAGGATCTTGTATTACCAATGCAATGTGAAACACCCAATTCTATTCCACCACAAAGGATTTTTTCTATATGTTTGAGGGAACCACCTTTCCTTAGGTTAACCATCTAGAATTCAAATCGTCTCTCCCACATGTGTAAGACTACCCCTTACCTGAAAGTATGCAATCCATGGATTACTTGAGGTACATGATCTTTCATGATAGGTCCCCTAAGGGTTCCCCTTCAGGTGGTCCCATAAGGGATTGACCATAGACCATTTCCTTTTTACCTAAGGCAAGTGAACACTTAAGACCCTTCTTTCATGAAATACTTTCCCATGAACATTATCTCTTTCAATAACCCCTTTCTTTTTCATGCATGCCTAAAATATTCATTTACCCCTTTTTTAGTCTCCATATATATCCTTTACTCTAAAGCACCATATTTGAGCCCCTCTTATGCACAACATCCACAAATTTCACACCACCTCTATGCAACCCACTAGGCTTGCACATAGTGATTTCCTGGTCCCTCGTGTGGTGTCCCATGTTGCATTACCCTACCTAGTTATTTTTTACATTAGTATACTAATGGATAATGATTTTTTGTATAGATACCCTAACATGGACCCCACTATAAACCAATCCTCTACCCCACTCGTGATGGGAATTTTTGGTGCCTTCCATTTCCCAAGTATGGGTGGGTATCAGTTATGTAAGTCCAAGGGGTGAGAAGTGAGTCCTCCCCATCCATGCTGTAGGATGTTAAACTGACAAGCAACATAATCTTCTGCACATGATGTTAAATTATATCCTCACCCCATGAAATTCACATGGGGTGCCCCACCTCATGATTTTTTCATACCCACTCATCTCCACCAGAGTGAGATCTTCCTCACATGGAATGAGATCATCCTTTCATGGAATGAAATATTCCCACAGGGAAGGGAATATATCCTGGTATAATAACCTAGACATTATTGCATGAGGTATCACCCGTTCTCCTCCTTTCATCATTCAAACAGAAATACCTGAGTGGGGAGGGTCATCAGGGACTCTCAACACCTCATCCCTCTCCTTTTGATCTTTTTCACCATGGGCCACTCCTATGCATAAGCCTCGCCAATACCTACCTGATGCATCTTTCACGACGTGACCTTATGGTCTATTTCTTCCTCTTATTTCCCACACTAAGCATGAATCATGAGGGATTATATGTTAGTAGTGATCATGAAATCCTTTTTCCATGAATAGAACTGGGAGTAATCCCCAACTTCCACATTACTAGGATGTTAACCTTACTTAAGCCCCAAATTTCTGAAATACGTGGGTTTTGATCCTTATATTCTAAACGTGGTATGAAGGAGGCCTCCACAAGTTTCAATCCCAACCATGGTTAACCTTGGAGTCCTCTTCCTAGGGGTTCACCTCCCAGAACTCGGTATAAACCATCATCTATTCTCATCTTGGTCTTTCCCTCATGCCACTATATTTTGAGAGGGTCATGCCCCACTCGGAGGTCACATCTCCTTCGGGTATACCTAGGCAACTTCAATGCATAAGCCCCACACTACATTCTTGGTCCTCCTTTTTAGGTTTAATACTCAATGTGCCTATTATAACCTACATGGAATTTGATTCGCATCTAACTAGGATACATAAGAAACCTCTCTGAGGTTCAAGCCTGACACCATTATCTTCAAGTCAGTTCATTCTTGTACTCACTATATGATGTTAAACTACATGGTATACCCAAACTATATGTACTTTGATTCCCAACTAACTAGGTTATGTAGGAAACCTCTCTGATGTTCAAGACCAACATCCTCAAAAATCCTTCCATTCTATCCATTTCTACCACTTCATTCACATCCATCTTGATTTGTACCCAAGCTGCCACATCCTAGTGGGATCACACCATTTATCCCAGAATCTCTTATGTGTAAGTCCAAGTCATCTATTTCATCACCTCACCCTTATCCCAATGGGATAAAATAACCTATGTGGGTCGTCTCAATGCGTAAGACCCATTCACCCCATCATTGTTCCAAGCAGTTTTATGGGTATTCTGAGTGCGTAAGTCTTACACAATGCATCCAAGATCAATCCTTTTGCACCAGAAGTTTCAATGTGTAATACCCACACCATTATTCTAAACTCTATTGGGGTTTGATCTCTACCATCAAAACGGGGTACGTAGGATGACTCCATAGTGTTCAATATTAACCAATTGAAAACCTTGGTGTCCCCCTCATTGGGATCTACCTTCCAAAATTCACTCTCAATGGTGACCAAATAACCCTTCACGATGTGAATTATTCCCATTATGGGGCACAAAAATCTTAGGTTCTCCCTCATAAGGTGTTTTGATACATCCATATGGTAAACCTTCCAGGTTCTCCCTCCTAGGGGCGTACCTATCTGATCCACCTTCACAAGTGTTCCGATCAGTCCATTCCATCTCTGTAAGACTTTAACCTCACATAACTACTTCCCATAATTATGATAAACTTGCAACATACCACATGTTAAACATGTGATACCTGAGGAAAACCTTGAAAGACATTCATTTGGCATAAAATACCTTACAATCGATGTGGGATGCCTCATGTTTCTACACCCTTGAGAAGCCCTCTCACAAGAAAAAATACAGGTGTATCAATTTTCCAACATCCTGAAATTACACTAATTCCCAACATGACTACATAAATGACTAATGGTTTCTTCTCTGAATTGACCCTTTGGAGTATCCAGATAGAAGTAACAGATTTAACTAGTGTCTATATAGAGATGGTACCAGGAATGAGTTTCATAAACAACCTATTAATCTATGAGGGGTCCCAAACTAGGTGACATATTTTGAGGAGGAATCCATTGAAGGAGAGAGTCACATCCCATCATCTTATTTTGATAAGGGATAAGACAACTCTGAATAAGTGATGAAAGTTGCCGGCTTTTGGAAAGTGGTAATGCGAGACAAAAAATGCAATGGTAGTGTGTGGTGATGTCTGAGGTGGATGGGCACTGACAAAAGAATCATAAACATCATGACATATTTATAATTATGTAAAGATATTATAATTCCTATTTTCTTACCTTCCTATTCACTAAAAAATTATAACATTGTTCATGTGTACATGCGGACTACCACCTCCACGAATGTGATTCATCATTCATCTCCACATCACATGGATTAAATATATAAGTATATTTAAAAAAATAACATTGTATTTATGATATTATTATAATTCTATAAAGACAAAATAATACTTACCTTCTTTCTATAATGATCGTTGAAAATGGAAATGTGACTCATGAATACGTAAGGACTACTGTCTCTATTATTATAACGTAGTTCATTTTTCATAAAAAAATTTCATGATAGTTTTTAAATGAATAATTGATTTATAAAAAAATATATTTATTTCAAGATTATTATTCTATATATGATGTAATAATGACCTTTTTTTTACCATAATCAACCAACAAAATTCATTTTGGAATTATGAACCAAATATCATTAAAACATATAATCTGGACTTAATTAATTATATAATTTAAAATAACATGAATAATGAACTTGAAAAATGTTCTTAAGAAAGTGGATAATTAACATAAGTTTTTTATTCAGGAAGTTAAACAGTTTATATGATGAGTATGACTTGAGCCAAAGAACTCTCTTTTAAAAAACATCTTATTAAAGTCTCCAATTCCAAACCCTTTTCTTATATGTCCATATTTTAAAAATTGTTTCACTAATGTGTTAATATGGAAATAAATGAATTATAAAGGATATTTATATTGATTTCATTCAATGTTTTTCAAAAAATAATTTTTTATAGAATGTCTGTATTTCATTACAAAATACAAAAGAAATTTCCTATTTTAATCTATATAGTAATAACGAATTTCTCCCCCACCGTAACCATGATTTAATGTTTTTTACATTATAAGATTTCATGTTTTATTTAAAGAAAAATAATTTTTAAATTTTTATGTATTATGTTATTAAAAATGGCGTTTTAATATAATCTGGTATTTTGATATCCAAAAGTGTTTTTTACACTGGTTTAAAAGAGTTTTAAAGGGGTTTTTTCATGATATTGTCCTTAAAAATTGTTTACGAAGGGTTGAGCCCCATTTATGTTCACAAGGGATCTATATTTAGCTTATAAAAAGGGTTGAGACTCATTATAGATCATTGGTAAGTGTGATATTGCTTATATGATGGGTGTTCTTTGATAACGCTCTAATTCATTAGGAAATGGTAATATTCTCTAGAGAATTATTTTGATATTCTTCCATATGGTATTCCAATTTTAAGGGTTATTATTATTTTTCTATGAGGTTTCTATGGAAATGATGTGCCAACGAAACCTACATAACTTTTCTATAATTTAAAATGAGTTTTTTGGGAATTGTTGACTTAAAAGGTAAGACAAAGATCCTTTAAAGGAAATGGTTATGATCATTTTTGGTAAAAAATGTATTTCTTTAACAAATTTTTAATTGGATTTCAGTTTTTCTAAGATAATATATTGATTGTTTTTTCATTATTATTTTTTATAAAGAATTTGATGAGAATCTTCATGCATTAAATCTGATTTAATGAGTAATTAAATGATTATTTGTTCCCAAGGTTTATTTATTTTAATGGAAGACTTTTTTTATAACCTCATGGTTTTAAAATTTACTAACTTATTTTCTTTATTATTATTTTGTCACTTATTATGATTTTTGTTCTCATATCCCATTTTACTTTTTTTCACAGGGTATTAAGGATGAATAAGGATTATGATAAGGTAAAGATGAAAATTATCAAGATATGTTTTGAAATGAAAACATGTTCCTTTTTTAAAGTTTTATTTTATAGAAAAAATGGATACTGAATAAAAGTGTAAAATTTTAAATATATGAAATTTTTATGTAAAAGTTATGAGATAATACTACAAAAAATATATCAAAAATTTATTTAGGAATTACAGGAATTGAATTATAGTCTTATGACACCAGATTATGTGATGTATTAGGTTGATTCCTTACAGTTGGTATTAAATCTAGGTCTAGATAGCTTTAGAGGTTATGATGTTATTTGAGCATAAGTTAAAATTACTCTATAACCACAAAGTATAGTATGTTAGGGATAATTATTGTTATTTTGGATAAATAGAAAGAGTTGAAGATAACATAGTTAAGGATATATTAGTGTTTATACTCATCATAAGATGCTTTATTGAGATATTATTGATAAGATCACACTAACCATTTTGGTTTTAGTAAATGTATGGAAATGATAAGAACCAAAGTAAAAAATAGATGTGATAGAAAATACAATGGTTTTCTAAGTGAGAAACCAAATGAAATGAGAGCCATAGTGAAAAATTTTATGGTTATTATAAACTAGATCTCACAAGTTATGATTAACAACTTGAACCTGGTTGAGTTTTCTAACTCATAAAATAAGAGATAAATGAATCTATATGAATTTTTCGGCGATAATGACTAGAAAGGTAAAAATATTCAATGACCTTTGTGTCAATAATATGGAGATAATAACCATGGAAAATATTTTAAATGAATGGAATGATGTTTTATATGTAGTAATTGAGGGTATAAACAAATAATCTACTAAGGAAAAAGGAATAGTTCTATGAAACACCTAAAGAGGAATACAATTCTTCTCAAGGAATCAATTGAATTTTTTAAATGTGATGTGTTTGAGAATTTTGAAAATAATTTTCCTAGGGAGAAATATTATAAAAATGAATGTTTAGAAATGCCTAATTTAGTTATTCTGGAATACGAGGAAACTATAAATGGCATACCAAAGGTATGGATTATATCATGATTTATTTTTTGATATTGTTGAATCATAAGACATGATTCATATTTTTTTATAGAAAGGAAGTATTAAAGAATAAAATTGAAATTTCTAGTTAATGGAATTGAATCATAAGACATGATTCATATTTTTTATAGAAAGGAAGTATTAAAGAATAAAATTGAAATTTCTAGTTAATGGAATATAAAATACATTGAATGATTAAGGTTTATACATATAAGGATTCATGAATTATTATATAGTGGTATATCAAAGGTTAATCAAATTCTCAATGGCTTATACACCCCTTTTGAGGCCTTATGTGGTGTGAATAATTTTGGTGGAATTTATTAACTTTTGGTAAATGTTTGATGTACATGTAACCCTTAATTATTTTTAACATTTGAAAAAAATATTTGAAGAAGAATGATATTTTTTGTGGGAAAAGGATTAAATATATTGATAAACTTTAGAGTTTATATGATATTTAAGGATTGAGGTTTTATTTTTAGTAATTTTATAAGAATTATATAGTTTAAAAAAAGGACAACCCACAGGCTTGGTGGAAACTTGTTGCATAGGACAAGGTTATAGGTATTGAACCCATAACCAAAGGGTGAAAAGAGTGAAATAGATAAGATTGGACTATTTGATGTCTCAGATAGCATGCCATTGTTTTTTTATTAACTTGATTTTGGGAATATTTTTTTACCGTAGTGATAACGATGGGTTTGAAAATTGATTTTTTAATTTGGTGATTAATGTTATTTCGGAAGATATTCACTATTTTGAGAAAATTAAATGATTATGGTAAACAAAACATTAGGAGGTTTTTTGAGGATTAAATGTTGAATGATCTTTTGGAAGAATATATGAATTTAATGTTTCTTTATTTTGATTTAGGTCATTTATGGAAATGATTATCATATCTTAGAGATTACATAACTATTTAAAATTCATTTCTTGTATTAGACATTAAGAGTGATTAATGTCATTTAGAGACAAATATTAAATTTATATTTTAATAATATGTGGTCAAAACATTTCAATTTTTGAGTTTTAATATTATTAGAGAATATATTGAATAATTTTAAGGATATTTATTTACAGAATTATTAAGTCTAAACATTTGGTATTACTTTTGATTTTTGGAGATTAATGTATTATTTTTGTGTACAAAGTTTTATACATTTTGGGAATTATCTTACCATATTCTAAATTTTTTTATTTTAGTTAATTTTCTAAGATAGTAAAAATAGATTGTTATCCTTCTGTGGAATTATATTATTTGATGGAAGTTGATATTAGTGATTTCAGAATAAAAAAATTATTTTGAAAACTCATTATTTAGAGATTAATATGAGATTGTGGCTAAAATTGATTAAATGATGAAATATTATATACCCAATAAGTATATTTCATTATTATTCTATTCAATAAAGTAAATTAATTCACCACATTTAGGAAAGGAATCTTGAAACAAAAATGTTACCCTATTATGATCATTTTCAATGAATCGATGGGTTCTTCACCCATCTATGATTTATTATTTTGTGGTTGTTAACTTTAACTAGACCATTTTATCTATCATACTTTATCAGTACTTGGGTATTAGTTTTCTCTTTCATTTACTATTTTTTACTCCTCATCAATGTTTTCCTACTTGGAAACCTAGTTATGTGTTGTTCTAGATAACCTTAATACTTCCATTTATCTCTTGAATAAAGGATGTTTCATAAACTATTTTTATAATGTTGGATTTCATGAAATGAATTAACATATGGGAAATCATTGATTACTGAGATCATGTTAAAATTTTAATGTCACATTTTTTAGGGGGAATTTAATATCTTGATATTTTTAAAAAAAAGAAAGAATATGTCTGATAGCATAAAATATACAGAACACAAAACTTAAAAAAAATATTATTATTAAAATTTGACCATTACAACTTGGCTATTGAATTCACTACTACAAAATATACCTTTAACATCACTAGATTTTATTAGCCCTAAAAAAAGTAATGATAAAAGGTACCATTTATCTGTGCTTTTTTAGAGATGATATAAGTCCTAGATAAAATAGAATAATTAAACAAATAAAAAGCAAAAATGTTTAAAATTTTAAAAATATTAAAATTTTTATTAATTGGATAATTATTGATAAAAATGAAGAGATTTAGTTTAAAAATATATAAATTATAAATATTAATAAACTATATATATTAAATTTATTGATATATAAAAGAAATAAAATTAATTAATTAAACAAATAATTATAAAAAATGTGTAAATTAAGAAATGTATAATTTATTTCTATTAAATAATTATTTATATAAATGAATAAATTTTAATAATTAAAAAAGAAAAATTAAGAATGAATAAATTAAAACTTTATTATAAAATTTATTAATGAAACATTTATTAATAAAAATACATAAGTGCAATATATACATATATTAATTATAAATAGTAATAAATAATATATATTTAATATAATTATAGAAAATGAATAAAATGTAATAATTAAAATCATATTAATATCTTATTCATCTTTAATGGATTTTGTACAAAGTTATTCATTAATAAATTTAATATAATTATATATTCATATATATATATATATATAAATGTATATATTATTTCCAAAAATAAAATTTATATGATATGTAAAATATTTATGATTACATTAAAAAAGTCATATATTTAGCGAAAAAAGGTATATAATTTGAAATTAATTTGAATTATAAATACTCACTCAATGCATCTAGTAATATAGATAATTGAATGTTTTTTTATTTTTAAATTTAACATATGTAAAATCTTTAGTACATTGATTTAACATACATATGCATAATTAATGCATTTTTATATAAAATGTACACACAAAATATTTACGCAATTAATGAAACCTTATATAGAAACACAAACACCTAACACTTATGTAATCTATTCAAAGTTTCTTATTAATTTTAAAATTTCATTATAACATAATAAATTTAATATATTATAATTTTAATCAGAAAATCTTATTTATTTACTTTTAATATTATAAAAGTAAGGTGTTACTTAATCATTTTTAATATTTTTTATTTAATATTTTTTTGAACTTATTCATTATATTATATATATATATATATATATATTTGTTTTTTGTGTTTTAGTATTTTCATTATGTATTCATATTTACTTAAATATACATCTATATTTCATTAATAATTATTTTTTAATTAATAAAACATATCCATTTTTTCATATTTTTAATGTGTACTCATTTTTAATATTTCAATTTCACTCATTTTTAAGATCTACATTTAAGATTGTATAATTATTAATTATGTTTATAATATATTTTTAAATAAATATTTATCCATAAATATATTTATAAATGTATATTTAGTATATTTATAAATTTATACATTAATAATTATAAATAAATAAATATTATTTTTTTTAAATGAATTTATATAATTATAAAGAAACAATTTTATATATTTAAATAATTTTAAAATTATAATAAATGTATTCAGATAATGAATATATTATATATATTTATATTTATATCTATATTTACATTTATTTATTATATATATATATAAATATATGTAATGATATAAATATATAAATAATATTTTTTATAACTATTTATATATTTATTAATAAAAAATTTATTATTTAAATAGTTATAAAATTATAATAAATATATTTAAATAATGAACATATTTTCTATAATAATAATTATAATAATAAATCCTTTATTAGGTATTCTTTTCCACTAATAAAGATGGAGTCTTATTAGGGCTTAGAAAGTAATGATAAAGGGTTCTTTATTTGTGCTCAATATTTAGTGCTGATAAAGATGACTTTTATCTGTGCTTTTTTAGTGCTGATAAAGGTGTATCTTTATGAGTTCTAAAAAAGCAATGATAAAGATATATTTTATCAGTGCTTATTAATTTAGCATTGATAAAAGGTATCTTGATCAGTAATTTTCTTGGAAGCGCTAATAAAGGTATCCTCAATCTATTAAAAAGAATCTTAACCATGACTAATTCATCTTTGATTATCAAGCCCTCATGAGGTCCATTCCTACCAGTTCTCCTCCTCTATGATCTCTCAAATTAATCAAGGTTAGAATCAGAGGTATATTATTTTCTACTCTTCCCTCGAATTGATTTCTTATTTGGGTTCTGTGGTTTGTGTTATTATGGTGTTCTCATCCATGATGATCCTGACTTCTCTTATCCCATAACTCTAATCACAATTGTTCTCCCTCATTCTTCCTCATTGTTTCCTCTCTTATCACCACCTTCACTCCTGGATCATTCCATTGTTAGGGCTATCACTATCATCATCACCACTGTCTACATTGCTCCACAAACATTCCCTCTAATCATTACACTTATTCTACATGGTCACTGTATATTATAGATATAATATTTTAAAATTATGGGTCATTTAGTGATGGAAAATTGAAATTGGTTTTGTGATTCACATATAGTTTTGGGGACCCGTTCTTTCCATCATTACAATCTTTGTGTCTTCCCATGGAGTGAGACCTAATGTTATAGAGTAAGTTAAGGATGTTTAGTTCATAATATTATTATCCATCGATAAGGGCTTCATCCCATCAATTACAGTAATTGACTCTTATTTTTTATAAACATGTTCATATCACAAACTACATCCAATTGTCCAATTACCTACTTAATATGTAGATAAACGGTATTTATTATAATCATTTGAGTTTCCCCAAAAATATTATATAACAAAATATAGATTCAAACATGATATCTGTAGTTGGAAGGACCAAGATTTCCATGTATATTCCCCATGTATTTAGGTGTCTTCGTGATGCCGGTTAGTGATACCAGAGCCATAATTCCCTCAAACTACACAGTTATAGGCCACAAAAATTTTCATTTCACATGTTAATTAATCTTTTAAAAATGATTCTACATTGATAGGTATATTTATTTATATACATAAATTAATATTATATGCATTTCAATTTAATGTAATGTTATTAATTAAAATGTGGTTCAAATAATATTTATTTTCACCTTTTATTTTTTGATTTTATGGTATTTTATAAAATATTATTTTTATTTTTATTAAAGTGATTAAAAATGAACACTCATGTTTAGATAATTATATTTTTGAAGTTCAATGTGTTAGAATCCTTAATTAAAATTGTATTTAGGCTATTTTTGAATATGAGTGGGTTTAGTGCATACCTCGGGAAACTATATTTTTCTAAAATAATAAGTTCTAGATTTTATTTTGTTTTTGAAACAAATGTTTTTTATTTTTTGTTCTAATTAGATTCAACAAAAAGTGTCTCATTAAATATATAAATTAATTCATGATTTATTTTAAAGATAAGTTTATCTATGTTAATTTTATAATATTTAAATCATGTAGGATATTTAAGAGTTTATAATGTATGTATTTTAGAGTATTTTTTAAAAATATAGAATTTATTATTTATTGACCATTTAAATAACTCATTCATGTTTAAAATAACTCTATAGTATTTAAATAACTCCATTGATAAAGGTATTAGATTAATTTTGAACATAATCAATGATAGTGAATGGACTTAATTATGTTATAATTGAGAAAACATGGGTTATATAGAATCATGATCAATTATTATATATTACACATGCTATAAAATAAATAAGTAGGTGATTATCATGTTTTATTATTTGATTTAGGAATATGATGTTTAGGATAACCGATTAGTTATAATTTCTATATATGTATTTAATATTTTAGTTTATAGATGAAATGGTTCATAATATATATATATATATATATGTTGATATGATAAATATTTTCTTTAAATTTTTTGACTATAATCATTAAAAAATATGGTTTTAATAATATTCATATTTTAAAATGAACCAATAAATGTTTATAAATAATTTTTTGAATGGGGTATGTATATGAATTATTTTAAAATATAAATTGATTTTTTTCTAGACATTATAATATTAGGAAATGTAAAAATTCTATGAATTTTATTTTTTAAGGTTTTTTTATCTTTTTATACCTTTTTACTCATTGTTTAACTAATTTTTTTGTTTACTTTTTAAAAAAAAATTTCTCTAGATAAATGTTTTTGAAAATTACTATATTAAACCTAACGTGTAACTATTTTTTTTGGTACTGTTTTTATAAATCTCTCCTTATAATATTTTTTTGATTAATCACTTGATATTATTTGAAATAGTTTTTAATATACCTATCAATTTAAGGTTAAAATATTTTTCTATAATCAATAAATATGTAGATGAGATAAAAATAATTTTTATAATATATTAGAATATGATGGGTATTATTATAGGGTTACATATGGTATGTTAGAATGTGACTCGAATGTTTTTTTAGTGTTTCTACTTTTAACATATATTTAAATATATGAATATTTGTATAGTTTAGGGTACCTATTAGTATGTAATTTTTTATTTTTATACTCACACCCTACACATGAACCTTAGTGTACATATTGCTCTTATATTTAAGATACAAGTGATGGAAAAATACTAGTAACATAGATTATTATCGGTGCAGCTCAATGGGGATGAGTTGATGTTCTCAATCTAATGTCAGGGACCATTTAGAATTTTGAGATGAGATCTGATATTTTAAATTAATATGTAGTAATTTAAAATGGTTTAAAAAACTATCATCCTCACCAACTTCATCTCTTAAATAGTTAATACTTCATTTTATTTCCTGAGACTCATTCCCCATACATTATATATTACTTGAACTACTTTGAGCAGTAGTCCACCAAAATGAACACAGGTACCCAGTATGGGATGACTAATGCTTAGAGTAGTTAAAAAAATTGGTTCATATCTAAAAGAGATAGATTATTAGTTTCAAGAAACAAAATGAAATAATAACTGTTTGGCAGATGAGTCTGATGGGAATGAAAATTATCTTTAAATTTCACCATTAGATGAATTAAAAGGATAACAGCTTCCATAGTGGATTTATTATTTTATTAAATTCGATTATCTATTTTCTTCAAAATGGATTCACCCTAATAATTTGACAAAAGAGTATAAATATGGAGTTAAAGATTTTGTCATGATTGTAATAGAGCATGTATACAACCCTTCTCAAATCCTTTTTCCAAGTTTACAAAGTTGTTAATCAAGAAAAATTAAATGTTTGACTACTCATGTATACAATGTATTCCGCACATGATGATGTTACAAATCTAAAGGAAGAAAAAATATTGACTTTGAAACTATAGAGTTATTTGGGTACCAACAACATGTTGATGAAAAAAACAATAATGGTCAAACATGAAATTGTTGAATACAATTATCAAGGTAGGAAGTAATGTTATAGAATTTTTGAAGTTGGGGGAATCAATCTGGCTAACCAATTGAACCTAAAAAGTGTATGTTCATTAGTTAGGATGGGGTCTCAATTAGGTTGAATTTTCTGATTGATATTGATTCATAGCACTATATCTTTCCTTTAATGAAGAAAACCCTTTGGAAAGATATAATGGAAATGTTACAATATAATTTCTCTATTTTACCAAAAAATTATATAATGAAATGTTGAATTAATCTTCATTATTTCATGGAGAGTTATTTTATTTTAGTATATTTTCCTATGAAATTCGTTTTAATTGCCACTGAAAAATCCAACAGAGGCTTCCAAAATCTTCTTAACAAGTTACATTGTAGGGGTTTTGGGGGGAAAGAAAACTCCCACCCACCAATTTGTTGTGCAATAATTATAAATCAGAAAAATGGAATGCATTAATCATTCATCATGATGGGAAATCATATCAGGTGAATTGAAATAAATAATTTATTATTTGAAATTATTTATTTTATCAAATTTTTCTTGAAAATTTTAATTTATGAACTAGAAAAAGAGTGATGAAAATAATAAACATGCAACAAATCCAATGTACCCCTATCACAAAGTAAGGATGATGTACAATTTAATAGAGATTAAATTGGTATGTATTATAAATAAATAATAATGGTTTTATGTGATATAAAACAACAAATGTTCCTATTTGTATAAGAAGATTGATGAATCAAAATTCAAAGCCACTTTCATCCCATGTCATGTGTTATGGAAGGAGGCTCATGTAAATAAGGAGGGTAAAGTAGTTGAGGAAAACCCGAAAGTAGTATGGGAAACATGTATAATTATGGTGTAATGTTAATTCATTATGATTTATTATATTATTTCACAAAAATATCTATTTATGTTCATATTTTTTATAGAATTTAAACACATGAATCGGCAGCAACTATACAGGAAGAAAACTAATTTCAATAACTTTGAAGTGGCCAGAACAATATGACCACATTAGATTATTATGTTTTAGAGTGTATCCATGAACATATTTCAAGAAGCTAAAACCCCATGAAGATACATATAACATGGTAAAAGGATTCTAGAAACAAATTGATTATTTATAAGATTCTATTCTCTGGTCTATTTTGGAAGAATAATGTAAAAGAAAGGATCAAAGAAAACTGGCGGTGGAACAAAGATCCTTACATGAACCAGATGAGCCCACTAGATTTGAGGCTAGTCATTATCCTCAACTATATAACTTACCCTAGGTAATCAATTTTTAATTAATCTTTATCATAATTTTGAATAAAAAAACTTCTGATAACATTATATTAATAAAATTATGAAGGGTATATATTTATGTGATTTGTATCTGTTAACACCCACACACATCCTTTTTGTGACGGGTACAATGTATAATATCCCTAGAAACAAACTACACCAGAAATAACTTGAAAAAGATCACACGAGAGTGGGGATTGGGGTAGATCATGAGATGACTACTGTTTTTCTGTTCCACTTGATGATCTATATATTAGAATGATAAATGTTGATATTGGAACATTCATATCATGGCTATATAATTTATTACATATAAATGAGGTATGTCTTTTGTAATAATATTCATATGAGAAACCTGTAATAGTTAATGAAAACAGTTCTGAAGTGAGGCATGATATAACAAATTGATAAAGTGACAGGTAAATGGAAGGCCAAATCCAGAAAATCTAGTGAATCAACTAAGAAATCAGAATGACATTACAAGAGTACCTTATCCCAACTTGTTCTAGAGAAAAATTTATTATCATTACAAATTTATGTAGAGACAAAATTAAAATATAAAAATATGTCTTACTGTTATGAACTAACCCTGGTCAACCCTAAACTGATCACCTGATCCAATCTGTGGAAAGGCCTAAGATGCATTCCTGATCCTCCCGGGCGGACGATATTCAACAAGGAAATCATTTGAGTGACAGAGGGAATGATTTATCTTAATATCAAATAAAAAAGTTATAAGAATACCAAAAATAGAAAACAAAACCAAATATTGTTTTCAAATGATTACATTAGTTCCATTACAACAAAGTATGAAAAAAATATTCCAAAAGAAAAAAAACCAGACCTGACACCTATGATATCTCCATGGTACCCCTAGGGTCAATCTCTAATCCACAACCCACAATCTCTTAAGGTGATCAAACTAAATCCAAAAACTGCATAAAAAAATTAAGACAAGAAAACACTATAGGAATGAGTATTAAAACTTTATGGGCAGACCCGACTAATTCTATTCCGAAAAACATTATTTAAATAAATAAACAATGATTTTTAGGTCTAAAATACAACCTATAAAAATAGAATTTTCTACAATTTTCATTTTTATGTAAACAACAACAATCATAATCTTTTTCCCTGAGTTTTTAAATAAGGCTCAAGAGGTGGATGAAAAAGGTAACCCAAAGAATCCTTCATTTTTCACAATAGTTCCAAAGGAAATAGTTCTTGGTCACTCAAAATGTTCTTCTCGAAAAACTCTTTAGAGAACCAAACATTTACCATTTTTCAAGAAAAAACAAAAAATAAGTACCAGGGGAATCACTCCAAATGATGAGGGAAACAACACTAACAGAACTAGTAATTGGAGAAACACTGCAAAAACCTAAGAAATCATAGGAGAACCATAACATATGAATACATGAGATTTAATCCTTGGTACCATTCTAGACATGATGAAACCAAAATTCCCAAATTCCCATCCACCCTAAGTCAAGACAAACCGAGGGGCCCAATCCCATAGAAATAAACTCAAATATATTCACCTACTATGGGTCATTGGTTAGTACATCAACTACCAGTGCAACAATCATTCTCAGTAATCTTCATAGCTATGCTAGGTTCTGATTCTATGTTTGTAAAGGGGTGTGGTAAACAAGATCAAGCAACAAGCCATATATACACTATCAAACATTAAAAACAAATCCACACCACCCTAGCCACCTCAAGTAGTAGTCTTTGCCTTTAAACAAAAATCATACAAAGGAGGTCCCATATCGAGGAAAATCCTGTCCCATGGTCAACCAACAAGGAAAGACTCATTCCTCAATGATTTTTCTAAATAAAAAATTACAAATATTCCAAATTGGCCTCACAACAATTAAATATTTCGAACCCTTTTTTTGAATAACCACACATAATCCATTTTCAGTACCAATAAAATTTTGAAATCCCTTTTTATAAAACTCATCTTAAACTCAAAACCAATTCCAAAACACACCTTTCATCCATTAAAATTTTACAATTCATATTAAAAAAGTGCAGATAAATTTCTACACATCAAGTATTTCATTTTCATTTAAAACCCAATTTTAAAGCCATATGCATCTTAAGAGCCTTTAAAATAAATATTATCACTTTACAAACAATTCATAAAAACATTTTTTAAAACATTTCACCAATACACTCACACAAAATATATCCTATTTCAAGACAAATTAATTTTTAAAATCAATTAATAAATTCAAAATTCCCATCATTGGACATTACAATGATTTATACATATATAACATAAACATGCATATAAAAATTAAAAATCACTTGAAAAATCTAATCAGGATGATTCTCAAGTATAGGGTGTGCACCATTAAACAATTTAAGAAGGCATATTCAAAACAATTGAACCAAAACACCTCATTTCCAAAAGAATTATTATGATAAAAATACTAAATTACTAATTAATAACCAAAGATGGTGTGAAAGAAAGAAAGAAAAAAATTAATGAAATATTAAATTTAAAGGTAATGTACAAAGAGATCCTACCGCAAATGATGAAGAACTTATGGAAACCGGTTACAAATATTAATCACACCTCAAATTCACCTGTGTGAAATTGAAAATAACCTAAATCAATAAGATTGAATGAAAATTTTTAGGATTCGACCCTAAAAATTGAAATCCAAGCTGCGGAAGAACCTCAAACAAGAAGAGCAAGAAAAGAAATATCATAAGGGGGAGGAGGGATGCCATCATCGGAGAGGGAGACTCATCAAATGGGGTGTGGTGACAAGGAGGTGCGATGCCATAGGGTACACACCGGAGGAGAACTAGCCAAAGGTGCCACATGTGATGGAAGAGGGTTCACTGGTAAGAGGAGGCAGTGCTGGAAGGGGCTTCTCTGGTAGGAGGGGGTCATGCTGGACAGAGGGGCACCAATAGAGGGGAGGCGCATTGGATGGAGGGGAATCGATAGATGGAGGGACAAAATGGAGAGGAGCCTTCATAGGAGGCCACACAAAATGAGGGATTCACACAGGGGTTGAGTCACATGGGTATAGGGAAGGGGGGGGGGATGGATAATTGAAACCCTAAAAATGTAAATCTAGCTTAATAATTCTAATAATAATAATAATATGATAATAATGATAAAAAATAACAATCATCATCAAAAAATTCTTAAAAATAATTATAATAACATAATATTGAAATTAATAATAAAATGCATTTAATTTTTAATTATAATAATGACAATAATGACAATAAAAAAACAATATTTAATAATATTTTTATTACGATTAAATTTTTTTCATAATTTTATTTTTATTTCTTTGTATCATTTTATTTTATTTTATTTTATTTTTATTTAGGTACTGGGTAACCTACCGTCCCGTGCATGGCCCAAGCCACCATGTGTGGACCATACGGTTGCTTCTACCCATTCTAGAAATGGCCAGACGGTTACTTGGGATGACTGCATGGTTTCTGATAACTGTGTGGTGCCTACACACTGGCCTCAAACCCACGAATGACTCCCCTCCCCATAATAATAATTATAATATTCATAATAATGATGATAATAATAATAACAACAACAACAGTAACAATAATAATAAAATTATTTATCATAGTAATAATTAATATTCATTTCAATTATAATATTTGTAATAATAGTTATTATTGTAAATTTTTTATTATTAATAATAATTATTATTATAAAAATTTTCTAATAATAATAATAATTATTATAATAAAAATAAAATTCTTAATCATGTTAATAATTAATTTTCATTTCAATTTTAATATTTGTAATAACAATAATAATAATTTAAACAGTTTTAATAATAATAATTAATATTATAATTATAATAATTTTTTTAATAATAATAGTAATAATTATAATCATAATTATTATTATAACAATTTTTTTAATAATAATAATATCATCTATAATAATAAAAATATTATTAATATTACTACAAAAATACTTTTAATTCTATTTTACTTTTTCTTATTTTATTTTTAACTTTCATATTATTATTTGTTTAAAAATTATTTTATTTTTCGAAGATGGACAAGCCACACTGTTACCTTGGTGAAGCCGCCCAGTTTCTAAACTAGGCTATGCTCATGCTTCAGATGCCACTAAACCAAAAACACACATATTTTTTTAATAAAATACACAAATTTTAAATATACACTCACTGAAACCTTGACTTGAGCTAGAACAAATGAAAAATAAAAGCTGAGTGTGATCATTCTCCCCACCATGCCACTTTACACCCCCGAAAATCAAACCAAAGGCTTACTATGAATGAAAAAACGGTACTCCTTTAGAAATCTAAGAGATTCCAAAGAACGATAAGTGAAGAGATAAAAAAACACCACCAATGAGAGAATGGATAACTTGGTGAACTCAGCAAACCAAGACAGACTCACCACTAAGTTCCATCTTCCCCCAAAAGCTTAAACAAATATAGTTGATCAAGAAAAGAAAAGAAAGTTTCACACTTTAATACCACCATGTAAGCAAAAATGCCTTAGACATTATTGAAATAAACCCTGAACGTTTTCCAGAAATGGGCATACCAAATCCAACCACACCAACAGATGAAACCAAAATACCAACACAAGGAGGCCCAAATAGAATCCTAACCATAAGAAACAAACTAACACTGAATTCAACAATAACAACAATGGTTCTACCCACCATAAGAATTAACGAGGTTAAATAAACTCAAAAACACTCCTAGTATTGGCCAAAAATACCCATCATAAGCAGTGGGGAGGGGAGGGACCAATTGATGGAGCATAAAACCACAACTGACCCCCAACAACTTAACAACCCCTAGAAGGAAACAAACCATGCCACACTGAGGAAAAAACTAGAACAAATACTTTTCATGCCACTAGGGTTCTCTTGACTACATGCCAATATCAATCTGGGACAAATGGATAGAGGTCTGATGGTTGAAGAATATCTTACCTCATAGTTAGGCTTTAGAAAACTCGAAACGAAACTTCTCCTTCCCGTGCCACAAGAATCCACACCAAAATATAGGATGAGCCAATAGACCCCAACACACCCCAAGACTCAATCTGCCTCAAAATGGCACTTTACCTAGACAAGGACTTTGAAAATGCACATTTATCATCATTTTCACATCAAACAGGGAACACTGACAAAAAGGATACAAGGAGAAACAATTTCATCCAGAACAAAGATGCTTGAAATTCCTAAAGGAAATATATGATTTTCTTCAAAATAGAAGTCCACAAAGGCTAAAAAATATCCAACTTTTCATTTAAAATAGAATGAAACATTTTTAGATGCCATCATATATGACCACTATAACTGAGGGAAACATTACATAGCGAGGGATCTCAACCCAGATCACAACTGGAACAAAATTCTTGAAAGTGTCTATAACAACCTCTTATTACCAAAATCACCACCTCGGTGGCCTAGAACGACCTTATCTTGGAGGAATAAATGAAAGATCCAAATACCATTTCCAAGACAATTTCTAGCACTAATATCTTCCAACAATGTGTCCCCACTCCTTAACCAAAACCTTCCTTTCACTACTTCCAAATTAATCTGTAAGACACAAAATCATCAAATTACACATTCAATAACTCTGGCCAATTGAGAAATTAAATCTTCCTTCCACCTCTGTCACATATTCCCTCCCACTATGAGAAGAACCACTAAACTGAAAAATGAAATAGGTATATTCAAGTTCCAAACACCAATATGGAACTCATTTCATTTATCAACTAGAGGGTTCACCATTGGGGAGGTCACTCATGACCACATTCTGAACATACATTGATTCTTCATGGGAAACTCTCTAGCTAATGCGGAGAAACCAAGGACCCAACCAAATTGGTATATTGTCCAAAAAATCACACAAAAAAACCAAAACACAAAGGAAACAACAACTACGGTTTATCAAAACACATTTCAGAAAAACCACCAACAAGAATATAAACTAGAAACACTAACAAACCTGAAAGAATCCTCTAGCTCAATTTCTTCCCAAATAAAATTCTAAAAAACACAAGAAGACAAACCACACCACTCTTGTGAAATAAATTACCTTTTGAAATAAAGAATTCTACCCACATCTTCATTTATAAAATCACCGAGCCTTTTTCAAAAACCATTAATCAAAAAATTAGAAACTCACTTCAAAACATGAAAAACCATTATAGAAAAATAATTCCAACCTTTTAATTTAAAAACCATTTCAAAACCTCACGCATACCATTAAAACATATTTATTTTACATAATATTTCATTTCGCAAAAATTCAATTTTACATACCTTCAAAAAAATTCTATGGAAACCCACTTCCCACTTGCCAAAACAACTTCATCACCACTTTAAATTTAGCTTTTCACCACTCCAAAATAGATCCTTTCAAAAATACATTCAAAATTAAGGAAAAACCTAATGATCCAAAAGGGGGAAACTAGTGTCTGTGGATGAATCAGGAAAATGGTTGACGACAATATACTAATCACACCACTTCCATAAGGAGCATTCTTGGGTAATGCCCCCAACTCCACAAGGATTGACAGGCCCTGCAAGCTCACGAAGGCCACATTCCGAGCTCTTATCTCATTTCCCACTACCAAAAAATCCATAAGAACCAAAAGACACAAAAAACCTGACATAAAATTGTAACCCAAGGTTTGGAACAAGCGAGGGATCATGACATCCTTCCCATTTATAAAACTCAAGCCTCAAAATCCTACTCATAATACCTTGACACCCCAAATACCGATGGGAAATCTAAAAATAAAAATATAGTAATGATTAAAACTTCTTTGAAACCATTTTTTCATGAAATAACCTAGGTCAACCCTGAACCGGTCACTCGAGCCAATCCATGGTAAGGCCCGAGAGGCATTCCTGATCCTCCTAGTCTGAAAAAAAGTGCAAAGGGAATCATTAATGTGAAAAAGGGAATATTTTTTACCAATATAAAATAAACAAGGAAAAAATACATGAAAGAGAAAACCAAAACAAATATGATTTCCAAATATTACATCAGTTACACTACAAAAAAGTATGAAAAACCATTCTAAATGAAAAATAAACTTAACGTGACACCCAAAACTTCTCCTTGTGACCCCGAGGGTCACTCTCCAATCCAAACCCCACTATTACCCAAGGTGACTGAACTAAATCTAAAACTTGTAGTAGAATCTAAAAATAAGAAAACAATTTATAAATGTGTATTGAAACTCAGTAGGTATTCCCAACTAATTTTATTCCCAATGCACAAGCTTTAAATAAAGAAACATTGATTTTCATGTTCAAAATACAAACTATAAATATATAATTTTAAAAACTATTCATTTTTATGTAAACAATTGCAATCATAATCCATTTCCTCAGGTTTAAAATAAGGCTCAAGATTAGAATGGGAAAGGGGAGCAATAGTAATAGTTCCTTTCTCATACATGTTCCAAAGGGAAGAGTGATTGTTCGTTCAAATAGTTCTTCTTGAAAACCAATTTAGAAAACCATACATTGATAATTTTTCAAGAAAACACCAAAACCATGTACAAGAGGAATTACTCCACATAATTAGGGAAAAACTAATGGTACTAGTAACCAGAGAAACATGAGAAAAAACTTGGAACTCAGAGGAGAACCAAAACATACTAATACATGAGACTTCATCCCTAGTAGAATTCCACACATGATGAAACCAAAAATCACAAACGCCCATCCACCTCATCTTAGTATAGACTGAGGGGCCCAATCCCATAACAATAAACCCAAATATATCCACCTACTATGGGAAACTGGTGAGTATGTCAACTACAAATGTAACAATCATTCTCAGTAATTCTCTTAGCTATGCTAGGTTCTAATACTATGTTTGTAAAGGGGTGTTCCATACAAGATCACAGAACATGCCATATGTACACAATCACATATAACATAAAATCAATACCACCCCGACCTCCTTGAAGAGTAGTCCTTATCTTTAAATAATAATCATACATGGGAGGTTCTATACCGAGTAAAGTCCCATCCCATGGTCAACAAAAAATTCAAGATTCACTCCTTGAAGGGTTTTCCAAATAAACCATTACAATGATTTCAAATGTACCACACAAAATTTCCACATTTCAAACCTTTTTTATGAATAACCACACATAATCTATTTTAATTTCCAAAACAATTTTGATTTTTTTTTATTTAACAAAACATAAACCAAAAACCAATTCCAAAACATGCCTTTCATCTATTAAAATTATACAATTCATATTAAAAAAGAACACATCAAGTTAAACATATCAATTATTTCACTATCCTTTATAAACCCATTGAAAATCCATTCGCATATTAAGTTCCTTTAAAATCAAGGTTCACACTTTCAAACAATTCCTAAAAACATTTAAAAAACCATTGCACCAAAACACTCCCAAAAAAACATATCCAATGTCATGCAAAATTAAATTTTTTTAAATCCATTTTGAAATTCAAAATCACCAAATTTGGACATTATAATGATATATATATATATATATATATAACCAAAAAATTCTATTAAGAATTTTAAATCACTTGAAAAATCCAACCGAGAAAATTCTCAAATAAATGGAATACACAATTCGACAATTTCACACCGCATATTCAAAACAATTGAACCCAAACACCTCATTTCCAAAAGAATGACTATGATAAAAATAATAAACAACTAATTAATAACTAAGGATGGTGGAAAGAATGAAATCAAATAAATCTTAAATTTAAAGGTAGTGTGCAAAGGGATCCTACCTAAAATGATGAATAATATATGAAACCTCATGTAAAATCTCAATAGAACCTCAATCGGACCTGAGAAATATTGAAAATAACCTAACAAAACAATAATGAATGCACAATTTTAGGATTCAAACCAAAAAAATTAAATCCATGTTGCATAATAATATCAATTTGAGAGTAGAAAGAAATGAAATACTCTTGGGGGGAGGCCTTCACCGGAGATAGAGCCACACTGGAAGGGGTGTGAGGATAGGGAGGGGCAGTTCCAGAGAGGACACACTAAAGTATAACTTTTCAGAGGTGTGGGATGTGTCGTAAAAGGGTTTGATGGTAAGGGGAGGCGACACCGGAAGGTGATTTTCCAGGAGGAGGGGGTCACACTAGCTGGAGGGGAATTGACAGAGGGAAGGGGCAATGGCCGGAGGGGCTCTCATTGAGGGAGGGTAGGTAGGGAGAGAAGCCACCAGAGGAGGCCACACACAAGGAAGGATTCATAGTGGGGATAAGTCACGTGGGTAGAGGGAAGATGGAAAAGGGTAAATTAAAACCCTAAAAAGTAAATATAGCTTAATAATTCTAATAATAATATGATAGTAATGATAAAAATTAATAATAAGAATAATAAAATTATTAATAATTAGTATAATAAAATAACCTTAATATTAATAATAAAATTCATTTCATTTTAAAAAATAATATTTTAAATAATGATAATAATTTTTTTAATAATAATATTGTTAATATCTGCCACAATAATATTATTATAATTATGGTTAAACCATTTGCTTTGTGTTTTTCTAATTTAATTTCATTTAAAATTATTTTATTTGGGTACTCGGTAACCACACGGCCCGTGCATGGCTCAAGAGACCCCGTGGTAGCCTCTGGCCAGTCCAAAAAGGCCGCACAAGTACTTAGGATGACCACACAGTTTCCGCTAACCTTGCGGCATCCACACACCAACCGAAAACCCACTAAAGACTCCCAATAATAATAATAATAATAATAATAATGATAATAATAAAATTCTCAATCATAGTAACAATTAATATTCATTTCAATTATAATATTTGTAATAATAATAAAAAAAATTATAACAATTTTAATAATAAAAATTATTATATCTATTTTTTAATAATAATAAGAAAAATAATAATAAAATTCTTAATCATAATAATAATTAATATTCATTTAAATTTTAATTTTTGTAATTATAAAAGTAATAATAATAATAATAATAATTTTTATAATAATAATAATAATTTTTATTATTATAATCATTTTAATAATATTAATAATAACAATAATAATAATAATAATAATAATAATAATATTATCATCCAAAAGAATAAAAATAATATAATTATTAAGAAAATAATACTTTTAATTCCATTTTACTTTTTCTTAATTTATTTTTATCTTTTATTTTACTATTCATTTAGTTCTTATTTTATTTTTAGAAGACGGGCATGCCACATGGTTACTTGGGTGAAGCCGCATGGTCTATATACTGGGATCTATCTATGCACCAGATGCCACCAAACCCAACACACACATTGTTTTCAATAGAAGCTCAAAAATTTAAACAGGGTCTCACCTAAACCCTAGCCCGAGTTGGACCCAAGGAAAAAATAAAACCCAGGTGCGACACTTACAATCCATATAAGGAATAAATATGTAGAACTTTCATGATATATGTAGTTGGTCTCAAGAGTATAAATGAGATTCCCAAGTAGGAATTTCTGGGTGAATCAGTTGGAAATATATACATAAAGTACATTTAAAAAATATGTCAATCCAAATAGTGAGATAATATGTTTATTAATGTAAATAAATATTCATAGTTTCTACAAGAAATTATATTACTATTATATAAACGCAAAACTATGTAAATCATGATTTGGTTTCATTAATCTCTATATTATTTCTATGGAAAACATACTTTGGATAGTAAAGAAATTGAGAATAAAAGAGATAAGATACTTGAAGAGTTTGGGAAAAAAATATTAGATGAAAGACTCTTTTGGATTCTAACAATGCATAAGTAAAACACTAAAATATAATCACATAAAAAAAAATATATATGTTTCATCACATATTTTTAACGCATCACTGGATTCTGATAACAGATAATCTGGAGGCCCCAAATATTTAGTTTTTGGATCTAATGCATGGATATCCAAAAAACCAACCACACATGATGTGTATTATGAAATTTCAATACACTTTAATCAACATTTTATAGATGAAATTTGAATTATATGTTTCAGTCTTTGTTATAACAATAATTTTTTTGATAGGGTGGTCACAAAATTTATGCTAAGTCATGGCATGAAGTCAGTGTCTGAAGACTTAAACCCTATATATTACTACAAATGAAAATAAATTGAGGTATATAAAGAAATATTTAGCTATCAAAACATATTTCAAAACAATTTACTTAGTTTGGTCAATGTTTCCATAGTGTATGAATCAAGATAATGGAAATGATTTTGGATATTATTTATGAAAATTTATGAGATAGATCATAAACCATAAAAATTCTATCATCCCATAATTGTTAATTTTTTAAGGTAATTAAAACATCATTAAAATTTTTCTTAAATTTTTTTATATATTTTATTAGTACTAGCATGATTATTGACAACGATCATACACAAAAGAAGAAGTAAATTTTTTTAGAGATGATTGGGAAGTACACATGTTGTTAGAATGATTTCCAATAATAAATTACTGTGATTACATGCTATATTTCTAATCTATTATGGCCTATGAATATAGAAATATATTTGGGGTGTGATTTATTAGTGTCATAATGCTTATATATTATTTTTGATCCATTTATCACGGAAAATTATAATGAAGGAAATAAGTTTGTGTAGATGCATTGACCTGAAAACAATAAACTTTTTGGGAAATGGAGGAGTTGGAGGCAGAGGTAGAGGTAGAGTTGGAGTTAGAGACTGAGGTGGAGGAGGAGGTGGAGGTAGAGACTGGGGTGGAGTAGGATATGAAACACTATTATACAAATAATAAAATTGGTGGAAAATGGAGTAATATAGGGATCACACAAAGGAATCGTTTGAGGATTAATTTTAAAACAATTTCACAAAACATTTAAATTTATATAAGATCCATTGTGTAGGTGTTTGATGTTTATTATTGATTATTTTTCAACACTTTTTTAAGTTATTTTATATAATAATTTATGTGGAATAATTTTTTCTGAAATAAAAAAAACACCACTTATTTTTTCAAACAGAATATCATAGGCTAAAAGTACTATTAACACATTCGATGTACTATCAAATTGTACTAAAGTTTGAAATAAACCTCTAACTAAGAACAAATTGAACAAAAAAAGATGCAGTTTCTTTCTCATGGATTACCTACACGCAAATAAAGGGTCTTTGTAGTGAATCCAATAGTCACTTGAGAGTCATACCACACTAATATAATCATAAAACATGTAAATAATCCAGCTCAAATGTTTGAAGAAATATGTGTGTAATCAACTACCGAATCCTATAGGTATCTGAGAAAAATATTGGAGGAAAACCTACATTGAGATATAGTGGTCATCGAGGAGGGATGGTGTAAATGGTAAGATGGAATCAAATGAAAGGAATCATATTTTTGAATAAACCACTAAAAATGAGAAGCCTTAATTAAATGAAATTATTTGGGATACTCATTATTTAATTAGATGAATGATATATTTTCACTAATTCTTTTAATTCCCATAAAAGTAACTCAAATTATGCATTATAATGTTTATTATATAAAATTATCCATTTTCACAGGCTCATTAATAAAAATCTCATAACCATTCTCAATAAAAAATACATGCGAACATGGATATTCCATTTTTGATGAAAAAATAAATTTGATGTTATGTAAGAGTTTATCATTACCAAAAATATTGAAAAGGACATACTAATTTATAGCAAAATTTTGGATGACTTAATGTATTCAATATATATTTAGTGTCATTTAGATTCTAAAAAGGGATTTAATGATGTTTAATACTATAAAAATGGGTAACAAATTCATAATGGAGTTTAGTGTCTTCTAAAAATACATAATGGGTCAGAATGATGTTTTTTACCTTTAATAATTTTAAATGGGTTTTTATGGGGTTTTTACTCTCTATGATGGTGAATGAGAAAGATATATCTTATTATGTTTTATAAAAAAATATATGTAAATATATTTTTTAGTTCAATCAATGAATGAAAAAAGGTTTACACTAATGTTTAATGTGTTATAAGAGTAAATGATTTCATCAATAAGTATGATTCAATCTTGTACTGTGATCATACGCTCAATAAGGTTGATTCACTTATGATGATGTAATTTTATTTTTATTCTCTAACACATTATACATTATGGGTTATCAAACTACAATATTGTCATATGACCCAAATTATTGAATGCAATGTTGGATAAAAAGACATGGTTGAATCAACTATACCTCAAACCAATACACAGTTACCTGGTATGCCTCAAATGGTGTGGTTTCATTTTAAAATTGAAATTTTATAAATGTATTGTTTCATTTTGATGTTAAATTTATTTATTTATTGTATTAATAACATAATAATTTTTTATAACACATCACATACTCAATCATCCACACCTCAATCTTACACAAAGTGTGATCGATATGACTCGGATTTTATGTTCAATTTTTAATTTACTTTTTTGTTTAAAACATATATCATGTACTAAAAAAATAATAAATCTCATTCATATTATTTTTTTAATTAAGTAAAACTATCCATAAGTCATTTTTTAAGTATAGGAATTAGCCTCACCTAAATCCAATACACAATGTTCCCTCTATGACTCAAAATGTTCATTATTATATTAAAATAAATATTTATGTTCAGTAAGTGTTATTCACCAAGAACAAAGAAAGCACACTTGTATTATATTAATAAGTTGTTAAAACACTTAAAAATTCATTTTTTACATGTAGTAATCAATCTCATATCAAACTGACACACGATTCGACTTGTATGACTCAAAGTGTTTGTTTCCTTCTTAAAATGACATTTTTGTTAAACATGCAAGTGATGAACTTCGAATAGAGAAAAAAATTCATATTGTTTTTCTAATTTAGGAAAATGATCTATATGTAATTTGGTACATGTAGTAATCATCATCATCTCAATCCAACACACAGTCCGACTGATATGACTCCACCTTCATAATTTTATTTGAATTTTAAATTAATTTTATTAAAAAAAACAATTGACGTACTCAAAAAAAAGAGAAAAAAACTGAATTGTTTTAATACATTAGTAAAACTATTAACATATTATTTTTTATGTTTATAAATCATCCACACCTCAATCCTATACACAATGTTCCGGAAATTGGTTAAAATTTATGTTATCAGTTTAAATTTTACATTTATGTTTAATAAGTTTCACTCAATTAAAACAATGAAAAACACTTGGATTGAATTTATATTTTATAAAAATTATTCATAATTTATTTATAATGTGTAGGAATCAATCTCATATAAAACAAGGACATGATGTGACCTGTATGACTCAAAGTGCATGTTTATATCTTAAAATGACATTTTTTGTAAAAAATAGAATTCAAATACTCAAAACCATGAAAACCAATTTGGTTTGTTTTGATACATTAGGAAAAAAATCCATAAGTCATCTGAGTTGTGTAATAATTATCCACACTTCAATCTAATGCACAATGTGAATAGTATGACTCCATGTACATCTTTTTATTTAAAATTGACATTAATTTTAGTATAAAAGGGAACTAACATATTGAAAACTAATCAAGCAGATTTGGATTGTTTTAATACTTTTGGGGGAAAACCGTATGTAAATATTTAGGTGTAGAAATTATACTCACCTCAATAAGATGCATGATATGGCTAGTATGACTCAAAGTGTCTGTTATCAGTTTATAATTGATATTTCAGTCAAAAAAGTATAACTGACTAAAAAGAGTAAAAACACTCAAATTGTATTAATAATTTAGGAGAACAAATCATAAGCCATTTGTGATATGTTGGAATTAACCTCACATCAAACCAACACACGATGTGACTGGTATGACTCAAATTTCATATTTCCAAATTAAAATGACATTTTAGTAAAAACCCTAAGTGACATACTCAAAACTATTTTTTTTTTGTTTTGATACTTTGGGAAAATGATCTAAAAGTCATTTGGGACATGTATGAACCATCCTTACCAAATCCTGATGTACGATGTGACCGATATGACTGAAAGTGCATCTTTTTATTTAAAATTAAAATTAATTTAAGTAAAAAAGACAATTGACACACCGAAAACTAAGAAAATGAATTTAGATTGTTTTTATATTTTAGGAAAATGATCCAGAAGTCATTTTTGGTGTGTATTAATCAGCCACATCTCAATATGATACAAGATGTTCCCGAAATGGATCAAAATGTCCGTTATCCATCTAAAATTGACATTTAAGTTCAAAAATTGAATCTCACTAAAAATTGAAAAATGTTTTCAGATTGTGTTGATAATTTATGAAAATAATTAATAAGTCATTTTTTAATGTGTGGGAATCATTCTCATGTGAAACAGACACACAATGTGACCGATATGACTCAAAGTGTGTGTTACCAGTTTAAAAATAAATTATAGTAAAAAAAGTGACATACACAAAACTAAGTAAAATCATTCATATTATTTTAATACTTTAGTAAAAGAATAAATAAGTCATTTGAAATGTGCAGGAATTAGCTAAAACTCAATCTAACAAATGGTGTGACCAGTATGACCCAAAGTGTGTGTTTTTATCGAAAATTGACATTAATTTTAGAAAAAAAAATTAACTCATAAACAAAAATAATAATAAAATGAATTCAGATTCTATTAATATTTAAGGAAAATGATTCATAAGTAATTTTTTGATGTGTAGGAATCATGCTACCCTCAATACAATACATGATGTGACCAAAATGACTCCAAGTATCCATTATCTATTTAAAATTGGAATTTATGTTCAAAATATTTCACTCACTAAAAGCAAAGAAAACATGCTCATATTGAATTAATAACTTAGGCTAATGATAAACATGTCATTTTGAGGTGTAGAAATTATTCTCATGATAGACTTGCACAAAATGTGACTGGTATGACTCAATGTGCATGTTCCTAGTTAAAAATGAAAATGTAGTAAAAAAGTGTCATACTCAAAACCAAAAAAACACATTCTTAGTTTTTTTTGATATTTTAGGAAAATGATCCATAAGTCATTTAGGACATCTAGAAATCCGTCATACCTCAATCTGATTCACAATATGACTAGTATGACTCCAAGTGTGTCTTTTCAATATATAAGTGCAATTTAGTTTAAAACACACGTCACATCACCAAAAAAAATGAGAATAAATTATTTACTCATCATTATATATACTATTACTTAATTAATTTTCATATCATTTTTATCTTATACTTATTTAGTTAATTTTCGCACAGATAATTCTTTAAGACAAACAAGAAATAGTGTGACATGTAAGAATCAAATGTTACTCAATCTGATATACAATGTTTCTGGTATGTCTTGAGGTTTATTTCAAAATTAAACTTTCTATTTAATTTATTTATTTATATTATTTCAAACATTAGAGTTTTTTTCTTATATACATGAATTATTTTGCTCAATCATGGGTGGTTTTTTCTTTTATACTTGTATGTTATTTTTATCTATAATAATGTTTTTTACTTATATTTGTGTTTTAAAATTTAAATCAATTAAACTTTATATTTATATTTTTTTCTTCTAATTTTTTATTCTATTTATGGTTATGTATTGTGATATTATATCACACTTAAGTATGCCATATTTCTAGTACTATAGTGTGTTGTTACAACACACTATAATATGCCCCTTTATTATCACTAAATAAAATCATTTACAAATGTTTTACTTTATTAGTGCTCATAAAATCACTAATAAATTGTTCCTTTATTAATGTTTTTTAGCATTGATTAAAGAATAGGTATTTTAATCACGTTCTGTTAGTCAACACTTTTTAGTGTTGATAAAGGCCATTTCTAGCATTTTAAAGGGTTTTTTTCAATAGATATTGTTGGGAATGAAAAATATTAAATGAATATTTAAATTCATATATAAATGTCTTATTTAATTAAAATTAATTAATTAGTTTTTAGTGAATAATCACTCAATTTTTAGTAAAGTCATTTTTTTCATCAAAAATATGATTTCTTCAGAAAATGTTTTCACTACTTTTTGTAAGAAAATATTATAATTAATTGCATGAAATTTTATAAATTTTATTTGATGACATATTTTAAATCACCATTTTAAAATTAATTTATAGTCACATTTTGAAAAATTTCATAAAAGTTCAATTTTTCAATGAATAGTGAATAATACTAATATTTATTAAAAACAATTTTTTCTCTAAAAGTATTTAAAAATTAAAATTATATTTTGGATTTTTTTAAAAAATTTAATTAGTTTAATTTGATTGTAAATTATTTAATTATGGGGTTTAAATAAATTCTATACTCCAATTTAGTTTAAAAGCATTTTATACTTAAAAAATCATTTTCTCTGAAAAACAATTATTTGTATCATTTTTTTAGTTTAATTTTAAATTAAAATTTTCCACAAATGTGATTTGAAACATGAAAAATGATTCCATATTTTTAATCATTGGGTACAGATTTGGTAAATTTCCATCTTTTATTTTTTGTCATTTTGAATAGTAACCTTAGTAATTTTTGTTATCATGATAAAGGGTAAATCAGATAATTAAGGTTAAAAATAAAATGATAAGGACTAAAAAATGACCCTAAAAATTGTTTTAATTTTATTAGATGTGTAACATTCATCCATAATAATATAGTATTATTTATATGAATTTTTTTCTCATTTGGAGGTGAATATAAACTTTTTTATATTTTATTCAAAGGAAAGTTAAAAATGTCACACTCTTATTTTTAACAACTATTATATTTTTAACACTAGGAAAACTAGAGTATATATTTTATTATAAATTATATTTTTAATCTTAATAAATTTATATTCATCAAGATAAATTAGTTTTAAATTTTTAAAAATAAATAATTACCTTAAATGCTTAAGCAACATTGTTACATAAATTATTTAATTAATGAAAAATTTAAAAAAATGACATTAAAAATATTAAAATTAATGTAATTTGAAATAATAATTGTGATAAATGGATTTTAAAGATAATAATAACATTTTAAATATTAATTAATTTTTTTTAAAATTTGATTTGATTTCTTGTTGATGTTAAAGTTAATGTAAATGAATAAATCTAAAATTGGTATTATTGATATTTTTAAAAAGTATTATTTTATTAATTGATTTAAAAATTATAAAAATATTATAATCATTGAATTTAAATGTATATATTTTTTAATCTATACTATTTTCCTTTTATGGTCTTTTTATCTATTTATAGCAACTATCTTGACTCTCAAGGTGCAAAATACCTTGTTGTCGTTGTATGTGTGAAAAGGGTTAATGAATGGTTAAAAAAATAACAAGGGTAAAAATGTTATCAAAACTTGTACATATTATATTTTATAAGATTATACAAGATCATACTCATATTATATTCTATTATTACCAATTTGGATCCATTTTGGCATAAAAATTAATTTATATTAATTTAATGTTTTAAGAAATTCAAAATGTGCTCCTCCCCTCTCTTATAAAAGGATACCTATTATTCTCATTTAGTAACACATTAATAACAATTTATTTCTATTAATACCTATATAAATATCTTCTTAACATCCCTAACCACATTCCAAAGTCCTTATTGTATGTATATTACCACTTTTAAAGGTTAAAGGTGAAAAGAAAAGTTGATTTTCCGAAGAAGAGGTATAGTTAAAAACCGAGGGTTATTTATTTATTTATTCTCCCAAACCCTTGAAATATTATCCATATATGATGAAATAAAAAACAAGTACTTAAAATATACTGTTAATTGACTATGTTAGTTTCATAACCTAAATCCATCTCAAACCTTTATCAAATGGGACTGAATCCATCATTCATGTGTATGGATGACTATAACCTGACGAACCAATTTAATTTGTTTTTCATCAACAATTTTCATGAATTTTTATAATTATGGATTTAATGTATATATATTATATTAATTAAACATTTATCATTCTTTAGAAATAATATAATACCTATGTTATTACCTTTCCATTTACTGGAAAATGATAATGTCATTTGTTCCAACATGTGTACTACCTCCTCCATGGAGCGAGGTTATTTGTTTTTCATGACCACATCACATAGATTTTATATATAAGTATATTTTAAAATTTAATATTTTATTTATGATATCATGATCATTGTGAAAAGATAAAATATTACATATTTTATTTCCATAATGACTTTGGATGTAAATATTACTCATGCCTACATACTGACTACCATCTTTATGATTGTAACATATTTCATTTTTCAAAATAATATTTAGTTATTGGTCTTAAAAGTATATTTTATTTATAAAAATTATAATTATGTCTGGATAATTATTCATTAAATAATGTAATAATGACCATTTTGACCGCAATCAACCTACCGAAGTCATTTTTTATTTATGAACTGAATTTCATCAAAATATCTGATGTGAAATTAATTGATTATTTAATTTAATATAACATGAATAAGGAACTTAAAAAAGGGTTTTATGTAAGCATATAATTAACATATTTTTTTCATTCAAGAATCAAAAAATTGAACATGATGATTAAATCTTGAGTTAAGGGGCTTTCTTTTGAAAATCATCTTTTAATGTCTTCATGTCCAACTATTTTCCTTCAATGTCTATATTTTTTAAATTATTTTTTGGATGTATTAATATGGAAATAAATGAATTATAAAGGAAATTTTATTATTATTTCTTTCAAATTTTTTTAAAAAGGAATATTTTTAGGGAATGTATTAATTTATTTATAAAATACAATCTGAATGTTCTATTTTAATGTAAATGATGACTAAAACTTTTCCTCTCACCATAAACATTATTTTAATTTTAGATTCCTTTAAAAGAATTAATGTTTTTCTTAAAGAAAAAACCCAAAATTCCTTTAGTTCTGGTATTTTGGTATTGAAAATATTTTTTTAAGAAAAATTGGAATTAGGATTCCCAAAACTATTTTGTACACAGATTTAATAGAGTTTTTCAAGGGTTTTATTTAGGATTCGGTCATTTGAAATTGTTTTGGAAAGGCTGAACACTATTATAGATCACAATGAGCCCTATATAGCTTATACGAAGGGATGAACCCTATTATAGCTCACATATGATCCCAATATAGCTTATGTGATGGGTTCTCTCATATAGAACTCTACTGTAGTGGGTAATGATTATGTTCTCTCGGTAATTATACTAGAAGTTTGACGATTGATTAAATAAATTATAAGTGTTCTTGAAAGTGTTCTATTATAATGATGTCCCAAGTCACCTACATGAATTTTCTATACCTTTTAATGATATTTTAGGGATTTTTTTTATTTTAAATGGTAAGATAATGATTTTTTAAAATTATGGTTATACCTATTTTGGGTAAAAATGTATCTTTTTAAGAATATGTTTTCTCATGGCATATCCTGTTTTCTTAGAAACTTCCATGATTATTTTTCCTTTATTAATTTTTTATTACAAATTGTTTTATGAAAATATTTGGGTATTAAATATTATTTCATAAGTAAATGATTATTTTAGCTCAAAGTTTATTTATTTTAATGGAAAAATCTTGATATTACCTCATGGTTTTAAAATAGACTAACATGTTTTATTTCTTCTTTTTATTTCAATTAATAATATTTTTGTTCTCATACCACATTTTAAAATGTTTTTATATGGTTTTAAGGATTATTTGTGTCAAGGATGAGGTCAATATGAAAAGTTTAAATATATTTCATGTAATGAAAACGTTTTCCTTTTTAAATGTTCTTTTATTTGAAAAATTGATACTAAATAGTAGTATATACTTTTTAATATATGGGATTGTTATATAAATTTTTGTGATGTAATTATTCAAAATTATAATCCTAAGAGATCATTGAGAATGGAAAAATGAGAATTATAGTCAAAGACCCATGATTATGTGATGTATAAGGGTGGGTCCTTACATGAAGATCATAATTTTGTGATATGGGTTTTGGAAGATTCCCAACCCATGGTGTATGTGTGAATCATGTCTAATATTTTGGGTTGTAATATCCTAGGTGCATACTTTATAAGGTTCCATAAAGAGAGGTAAACTCAACTGTATTTATTGATTTGTACATATATGTGATGTTATCGAGGTTCCATGGGGTAACACCTTTAGTTCATGTGGTACTAAGATCCTAGGGATCTATTTCCCCCATATATATGTATTTTATTTCTATAGATATGTGATGTGAATATATATATATATATATATATATATATATATACATATTTGGAATTGTAAATATGGGGTCAATATACAAGGGAGGGATATGGTATTCCAGTAATGGAGGCTTGTTAGTTTTAGGTGGAGGGTATGACCTCCAACATGTATGATTATATTTTATAAGGATGGGTATAATTACCCTAGGTTTATCCATTATGTTTCATGGATGGAAATACTTCCATTAGGCGTCATCTTATGTCCTAGGAATGAGTATATTTACCACTTGTGGTTACTTATACTCCAAAAAAGATGGTAGGTATGATGCTCATTTACCAGTTCTGGGATTGGGCTTAATCTTTCTTGGTGGTTTTGATGACATATTTAAAGAATATTTTACTTTGGCTGCAATAGGAATATTGATGGTTCAAAGTGGTCTCGTTGACACCCAACAACCAAAAATATGTGATTTATGTGTTTTTTAGGTTACCTTTATTTGTAGCTGTGATGCACTAACATGACAAACCCTAATATATATATATATATATATATATATATATATTACAAGCATATCCACTTGTTTTAAACAACACTAAGTATCATTGTGGAATTAGGGATTTCCTACTGGGTTATTAGACTCACCCCTAACCACATACACGATATGGGTTTTGATGTATGTGGGTATAAATTCATGTTTTTTTTAATTATAGGTATCTATTAGATCTAAATACATGGTAAAATTCTAGAAGGTTTTTCATTCTGAGGATTAGATAGAATGATTTTTTTAATTAGGTCGGAGGCTAGTTTACTTCCAGTTATTGTTCAACATGTGTGTTATCTAGTGTGTTGTTTATCTCTATGATGATTTTATGCTTATTTTATTTTACTCTATTATGTTTTAATCCATCATATATATAGATATATTTATTTCTATTCTAGAGTATAGGGGTCTATGGAGCCCATTATTTTATGTCTATAGTTTTTTAGAATGTCAAGTTATGTAGATGGGCTTAATCAAAATTTCAATTGATTCTTTCACGATTCTTATGATTTTTTAGAGTGAATATTCTTTACAAAAATTGATTAAGCCTTTGATACTATTTGGAAACCTCTAACATTTGGGGATGAATTCTTAAGTTCATGTATCAACCCTACACTGGTGTGGTTCATGTGTTCATGTCCACTGGTTTAAAAAGTGGTATTACGTAATGTCTTAGGACGAAATGTTGTGGGTTAGTAATGGAGTTATGTTTTCATAACTCTAGTGATAGATCGAGTGAATGAATGTCCAACATGAAATCTGTCTAACCCCAAGTTTCTAAGGGATTTAAAACATTGAGACTAGTCACTCTAGGATTATTGAGGTGTTGGGTTAGACTAGGAATCCCAATGTGGGATGGATGAGTCTCAGAATGAGTCATAGGGATCAGATGTGAGCCACTTAGTTGTTAATGAATCATGATAGTGGAATTCTTATTAAATGATACACATGCCCATGAGTGGAATTGTTGGACATTTCTCCTCATTTTAATCTATAAATAAATGAATAAAATTATATTATAATTGATTTCTCTCGAATATGTTATAAAAAGACAATATTAACATGGATTTGACAGGTCCATTTTCTTGATTGTGATTGTGCTGGTTTGGCCTATGTAGAGAAATGATTTTTGGATACTTTTTTTTGATAATATCCTAGTTTTTAATAGAATAATAATTAGGTATCATGGGGTTCTATTAAAATGTTTTATGAAATTGGTTTGACGTGAAATGGATTATCGAGTTGGTGATTTTGGAATTTTTTGGAATTTTTAGGGTTTTTAGAAAAGTTAGGAAAATGGGTAATGAAATTGGATTTCAAAACAATTTTTGAAATGGTATTTCAGAATAGATTTTCGAAATTCATATTAGTTTTTCAAAAAAGAGAGTTACTATGATATGGATTTTGAATTTATTAATTTTGGTAAGGACCCTTCATTGATAAGAGATTTTTTAAAAAACTCGAGTGAGTTCTGGAAGGTTTAAAATGATTGGAACAGGGTTTCAAAATACGAAACTAGTACAATGTATATAATTATATTTGTTTTTTTGTGTTTTTTTACTTGAGTGACCCGAATATTTGAATTATATTCTTGGTGACAATTCCATGTTTCCGTGGAATCCACCATGTGAGGGTTATGTGTTTGCTTGGATTGGTTAATTTAGAGTGTTGAGAGATTCTAATACTGATATAGAGCGGTTTTCTAGATTTTTGGTGGGTGAATAGAAGTGACCTGGGTGGTAGATTTATGTGTTTGGTGGGTATGTCATGGTTTTTTTGAGAGATCCTCATGTGATAGTCTATTGGGGTAGCTATTTACCATTGGTATAAAGTTTTCAGGTTAGTGTTATGATATTTTCAAGGGTTTTACTACCTGATGTGTGTTTTCTATTGTAAATTCATATATTGGGGAGAACCATTGGAATTAGCCTTATTTAGAGTAATATTATAAGGGTAATAACCATAATCCTTAGGACAGATCAGTTATTAATGCCCAAAGGTTTTGGGTATTGAAGGGTGTGGTTGATCACTATGCTGATGTTTGGTGATTGGGGTTTCATGTTGGTGCTCTAGAATGGGTGATGTGGTCATGTACAGTAATTAAATTTAGTGGATGAGAAAATATGGGTGGTTTATATTTTATTTTTTGGCCTTGTGAATCAATGATAAAGAAACTTTAGTGGTTAGGAGCATCAAATTGGTCATTAGTATATGATCCTCATGAAAGAGGGTTCATTGGAAAAGTCTAATGGGTTGGAAGATAATGGAGATAGTAATGTGATTTGGGTGAGAAGGCAGACCTAACTTGGAGATTCTAGTGAAAATTTAGATACATTTTGTATCTTCATAACTAGATCATGGTTGTGATAGTGGAATCTATGTTCGATTCGAATTGATGGTGTGTTGGTGATGATGGGTAAAAAGTGACAATTGGGTGGGTTGACTCAGGATCCACTGATTAAATTACATTATATATTGGATTTGGAATCTGTTGTGAGGGGTTTGTATGGTTTAGTAATTCCTTGGGGTATTAAGTCATTATGGCCCAGTGGAGTAGTGATGAATAAAAGTTTTAATGGGAGAAGCAAAATGATTTTGGGATAAGTCATCCAATAAAAGACTATATGGTTCTATTACATGAAAGTGAATGTGATAATGTGGAAAATATATCAAGAGAGTAAATTGGAGATGGTTATAGGGATTTTAGAATTTCCCTAGGATCCTAGAGAAAAGATAATGTATCCATGCATTATAGTTTGGGTTTCATTGACAAATTTCATTTGGCGTTCTAAGATGGAACATGACTGAATAATAATGAATTGAATACTAAGGTTGGTGAAGTACGATGGAAGAAATAATATAATGGATTCAAGGGGTTTATAAGTTCTATGGTGATGGTTTTTTAAAACCTATGTTTTATGGGTTGTGAAATTTAGTATATTTTTTTGGTGATGGATTGTTTTCAAAAACTATGTTTTAGATCAAATTTTTGAGAGTTGGAGTGCCCTATGAATTTTTGTTGATATAGATCAAGACTCAATATGTGTCATAGTTTCTTCATAGTCTCTTGGGATCTTAAAGTTCAATTTCATAATTTTTTGAATGGTTTTGTACATACACAATGTAACAATATAGATATAGGTATCAATGTAAGGTAATCATATAGTTTGATTTTATATATGGGAATAGTTCATGGTTTCCACATAGTTATAGAAAAAACATGAAAAGACTATAATTAAGTTTCACAATGTATTTTCATGGTCTTCGCCTAGTTTGGAAAATTGTGAGAAAAAACTATCCAAGTTGTGTGGCCTTGGATAGTGAAGGAAGCATAGTTGGCCCATTATTCAGAAAATTATATGACCAAACTATGAGGTCTTATGAATTTCATTAAATAAAGGAAAAATTTCCTTTCTACCCCCCTTCACATTAATTCCCAGTTCCTTTTCTCTCCACCCTCTCTTGCGTAGAGTAGAAGGGTTTCCCTCTTTTTTCCTCTTTGTTTCCCCAGATGATTTGCTGGGTTTTAGGTGTGATTCATTCAATATTTAGAGAGAGTTATCCTCTATTATAAATCCTTTGTTCTTATTATTTTTTCCTATCAGATTTTGGGTAGACTCTTTAAGGATTCAAGTTACTATTCCACCATATCACGTTGGAATCATCCCATTATGATTAGTATTTCATATGGCATAGCTAGAGGACGTCCAAAGATGAGGTCTATATGTTTTACATGTTTTTTGGGTGGATGTACATTGACCAATGTTTTTTAAAAGTTTTTTCTTCTTAAATTAAATTAAATATAATATTTATTTTACATCATATGATATATTTTTCTCAATGGTTTTGGTTTTTGAATGTGTTGTGAGTAGACCAAACCCCATTGGTTGTAGTTTTGTCATGTCGGGGTGGCTCTATGAGATTTTGCGCATTATGTATAATTGAATTATGATTCAAATTAATTATAAATTTTTTAAATTGATTTAAATAACTAATTGTAGATATTATAATTAAATTTTAGATATCAAAACATGAGATAGGTGCTTGGGAGATGATGACATTTTTAGACGATCTTATGCTGTGATGGATGACCTATGAATTAAATAAAAATGGAATTGATTAAGATAAGTGGACTTTACTTTACTAAGAATGTTTCTCAATTGATTATTTTATATTTTTTGGTGATTATTATTATATTTTCCAACATGTTTCATGAAATTTATTATCACTCTATGGATTGGGATGGGATGACATTAGCCTAACCTTCAATATAGACTGTATAACTTTCCAAATAGTTTGATGGTGGTTTCTTGGTCAGACAAGTGTTAGTTTACCCCTATATAGTTTTCTTAGTTTCTTTATTATATTTTAAATAGAAATTGGTTTACATTTAATATTTTTTTAAAATGGGTTTGAATCAAATGGATATTTAATGAATAATGGGGGATTTGAGAAATGGGTTTTGGAATGGTATTTCAAAACATGAAAGGGGATTTCTAAATAATGTTTTGATATACTTCTTCCAAGTTCCTAGTGTGAGTAATATGGAATTTAATTTTATTTATAAATTATTTTAAAAAGGGAATTTTGATTTAGTTTCCACATGAAATATAGAAGTGCATAATTGAGTTATTTTGGTCTTTTGGACCTCATGTAGGCGATTCCATATTTTCTAAAGCCTGAGTTCTATTGTACTTTACACTATTTCTGATTACCATGTGATCAACTTATTTCATATTCATTATTGTTATGTGTGTTTTTTAATGATTTATTCATTTGGTCTTAGATTGGTGGGTAGATCAATAAGTATGTTTAATACCACTTAGAGGGTAGAGAAGGGCCTAAAAGACCCTAGAATAAATTGATATATTTTATAACCAGAATGATGATTTATGGATGATGGATTGAAACATGATTTATGAACTCATTTAGGGTATTAATTCTTTTATTATTCCATGTAGAATGAAGTAGGTTCCGAAATATCATGTCTACCCTAGAGAGATTTGGAGTAGGGTATAGGTATGAATAATTTTTGGGGTCACAATAGAGCCTGAATCATTTGTACAAGCCTGATGTGGTAGTAGTGTCAAGTATATTTCATATACATAAGAGGCCAAGCTCAAATATGAAAGATTGGGTTGGGAATATAGACAAACCATGGGGTATGTGTGGATGTTTTTTATCATAAAAGGTGGAATACCATGGGTTCATGGATTATAAGGTTATAGGAAGAGGGGTTCACCCATTATGTTTATTATCTGTTAAATCCTTATTTGTCATCTTCTGAATAATCCACTTTTTGGGGTAGTGAGAATCTCACAATATAATTCAGATAGAACAAAACTAGTGAAAAAACAGAATTCAAAATTAACACAGATGACAATAAAGGGGAACAAGAAGCTTGAAGTCACTACAAGACCATTACAAAATCTAAATGAAAAACATAAAACCCCATCAGGCCACAAAAAAACAAATAGTCAAATTTCTAGTCACAACATTCAAATAGATCATTGTCACACCACATTAATTAGAAAATCATCTAAAACCAGGTGAGTAGGGGATCCTTGATCCTCAAACCTCCAACCATTATACTCCTAATGTCACTGCCTCAACACAGTTACTAGCACAAACATCATCTGACATCAAAAACTCTAGAACAGAATCACTAGCACCTTGATGGACCTTACTGTCAGAACAAGAACCCACAAACATGAAAGAACACATCACACCACCATTATTGTCACCACGGAAATATGAAAATCACATTTCCTCATAAGAAATCAAAATGGAGAACCAATACTGAGTGACCCCAAAAAAGTTGGAAGGCCATCACATTTAACAACTCCTAGAACACCCTGATGGTTGCACATTCACATCCCAAAACCTCTCCAGAAGGCATCTCACCCAACCAACGTGGAAAAGATAAATGTAACTAGAATCCAGAGTAGGCTTTGAGAGGATATTACCTCCACAACTATCCACAATAAATATAGAACCATAAATCCCCTAGAATAAATCATAATTGAACCATCATTAGAAACCAACCATTAACAAATCATCATCCAGAATCCATGAACCCACACTATTAATCCTGGGGGAGAAATTGAAGTACCAAGACAACACCTAACAAAGGGGGGGTGTACCAACACTACTCATGGCTAGAAATAATGACTCTGAGACCAAGAGGGATCCCCAAGGAAGGTAAATGAGATGATCAATACAAAGATCACCGCTATGGTCTTGTACTTGAACCAAATAAAAAAAAAGAACCAAAGATGATCGGTTCCCAAGATCTCACATAGTAAGAAGAAGTTGGGGAAATATATGCAACCAAGGGATGATCCAAATATGAAAGTGGAACCAGAGGAAACAAAATCCATCAAAAGAAAGCTGTGAAAGGGTGAAAATGATCACAAAACAACACTGCATCAATGGGAGGAAAACAACTGGGAAGAAATGAAGGGAATGGGAGGGGTAGTCCTCGCCATAGGATGAGATATCCCCATAGAGATGCCCCTCGGTGTGTTTATTGATATATATATGATGTAACTAAAGTTCCAGGGTGGGACACCTAGGGTGCATGTGGGACCTAGCACTATGAAAAATATGGCCACAAGGTATATGTGTTTTATTTATATGTACATGTGATGTGTTTATATATATATATATATATATGAATGTATGAATGTATGAATGTTGGGTTAGTTGCTGAGGGTGGGATATGATCCATGTGTAATAGATTCCCAACACCTAGTTCTAGGTAAGGGATGTGACCTCCCAAGTGTATTATTATACGCATAGAGGGTTGATATATTTACCTTGGGTGGATTAATTATGTTTTTGGGATGGCTGTATTCCACCTAGGTAGATTATAATGTTCTGGGGATTGGTATTTTTATTATGGGTGGATAATTGTACAAGGAGACATTTATCACTAATCAAAGAATGTATAATGTTTAATTACTAGTTCTTGGACCAGACTTACTCCCCTCGGGTGGTCTGTGTGACATGTTTGGAGACACACAGTCATTGGTCAAATAATTTATGGTCACGGATTAAGGTGGGTCAGTAAATACCTGTTGACATGAAATGTATGTTTGATGTGTTTTTCATGTTATGTTTTTGATTGGATGTGTTTTAAAGAAATAATAGCATGATATATGTGTATTTCATGAACATACACTTAATCATAGAAGCACTTAGTATTATTGAGGCATTCTGGGTTTCTTATCGAGTCATTAGAATCACCTATACCCATATGCATAACATGGGCTACAATGTATGTGGGTAGACCTTCATTTAAAATATACTTTTATATAAAAATTAATATATATTTTTTAAAATCACTCTCATTTCATGTCTTGAGATCCAAAAAAATCCTTTATAAATTAAATCTTTAAAAAATAAATAATGGTATACTAAAAAATTTAGCACATGCTTTAAAATATAATAGGTTATAAAATCAAGAATAATACTTTACATTATGAAGTCATTCATCATTAAATCATCAATAAATTATAATAATCAATGTCAATAATAAAATATTTAATTTTAAGTGAATGAAATCCATATAAAAAATATAATTATTTATTTGGGTTAATTAAATCATCACTATTAAATAATTGATAAAATATTGATTATTTTTTAGTAACATTGATTGAATTTTTTAAATACATCCTAATACTAAACTTTTAATTTTACTTATCATGTATGAATGTAAAAACATATAAAATGATTCCCTTCATTCCAATATATGATACATGACAGTAAACAAATCATAATATAAATGATTAATATTTATTTAAAAATAAAAAACCAAAAATCATGTTTAAAAATTCATAAAAATCAAACATTTCTAGACATTCCAAGGAAACTTCTGCTTATCCTATTAATTTTTTAGTTAAATACATTTATTGGTTAATTCATAAGATATATAACATCCATATATCAACCTCAATAATTAGTCATTTACCCGAACATTGCAATGTTGCTTTAATGGGGTGAGAATGAGGAACATTGAGAGGGGGTAATTAGTTACCAATAATATTTTTCCCATAAACACTTATATTTTATTTTTAGATGGTATATAGGATCAATGTGAATACTTTTCAATTATATAGAGTTATCTAAATGTGAAAGAACAAAAAATAAAAAAAAGGATTTAAAAATATTCACATACTCTTTAAAATTGGATTATCCTTTATGATCATAGGATGATATCCCATACCGCATTTAATTTTTCATATTAGCAACAACAAATTTATAGATCAATGATATACTTATAAACTATTTTCAAGACACACCGTAAAAATCCAAATGTTCCTCCCACAAGTTTAAAGATACGAAAGCAATAAAACAAGAATAATTATTGTTAAAGAGTGTAAGAAATCAAGTATGATATTCTTTATTCCATTCAAATATCCATTGACATAAATTATATTTTTCTTCTTATTATTCTCTAAAAAATCTATATGATTTATCCAATGAAAGATATCAAAATATTTGAAAAAATATATCTCAATTTTTCAAAATGATGATCCATTTATTAATATTTAATAATAAATGGTAAGTGGTCCTAAAATTTAACATTTATGTTAATTATGGAAAAAATATTTTTTTATATTTATTAGCATTTGTAAGTTGGATTATTATAAATAGATTAAGAAACTTTTAAAATAAAAAATGATATAGTTTTGCTAAAATCTTTTCTTATTAGGTTTTATTTAAAAGTTTAATTTTCTAATTATAGAAATTTAATTTTAAAAAATGGATTTAGTTATTAGATTAAAAAATTCAAAATTATCTTAGAATTATTTTTTTTATCTTTTAAAAAAAAAATGTTTTTTCTATGAATTCTGAAAAATACAGATTTTTACTGAAAATAATATTATCTTTATAATTATTTAAAATTACAAATTTTATTTTAGATCTGTTTCAAAATTTAATTAGTTCCTTTTGATTTAAAATAATATTTATTGTTTTTAAAATGATCTTTATGCTTGAATTCAGAAAATAAACATTTTATACCTAAAATATCTATTTTATGGAAAAATGTTTTTCATCTCATTTTGCCGATTTAATTTTAAATTAAATCCTTCCACTTATATATTTCTAATTTTGAAAAATTAATTACACATTTATAATTTTTGGATGAAAATTTGATAAATTGTTCCATTTTTTTGAGATTATGAATAGTGACCTTAGTAATTTTTATTACCATGGTAAAGGGAAAATAAGGTTATTAAAGTTAAAAAAAATGGTAAGGACTCTAAAATGACACTAAAACCGTTATTAATTTTCATGGATGATTCCATTTCATCCATACTCTTCCAAGATTATATTATATGTTATTTTTTCATTTAGGATGTTATTATAACCTTTATAACGTCTTTCGTAAAGAAAAGTTAAAAATGTCACACACTTGTTTTTAATAACTATAATATTTTTAACATGGAGATGAACATAGGATATGTTCATTTAGAAATATTAATTTTAAATATCAATTATTTATCTTTTTCATGGTAATTTATTTTATTTTTTTGGTATAAATAATTACCTTAAATGAGTATACAACGTTGATGGAGTAATTATTTAATTAAAAGAAAAATAAAAAAATAAAATTAATGTTTTTTAATTTGTAATAATTAATGTTAACCAAAAAATTTATAGATAAAAATAACATGTTAAGTATGTATGTAAATAATTTATTGTAATTTATTTTTTTTATTGATGTTACAAAAATCGAAGTAAATGAATAGTTCTAAAATTAATATTATCGATAATATATGAAAGAAATATTTTATTAAATGATAATTTATTTTAAATATTATATAATCTGAAAGGTTATTATTATATTTTTTAAAATATCAAATAAGTACTATTTAGGTGTTTTTATCCATTTTTAGTAACTATTATGGCCCCCAAAGAGTAAAAAACCATATTATCGTAGTAAGTGTGAAAAGGGTTAACAGAGGGTTAAAATAAAATGAGAAGGGTAATTATGTGATAAAAAATTGTTTAAATTTCATTATATGATATTAGTTGTTCTCTTAATCATCATATATTGTAATATTATCAATTATTATACATTTTTAAATCCAAATTAATTTATATTAATAAAATATTTTATGAAATTCCAAGAGTTCCCCTACCATCTCTTATAAAAGGGAACTTCTTATTATAATATCTCACACATAAAAACTATTTGGTTTTAATAAAATATTTCAAAATACATTACTTATATTTCACCTCACATCCTATAGGTATTGGTTTAGGCATAATACCAACCTTATTGAGCTTTAGGTGTTCAGAAAATGGTAATCTCCGAAGGAGAGGTATTGTTTTTAAAAGCATATTTTTATATTGTTTCTTATTATAAATTAATTCAAATAAAATTAATTTAATAACCCATATAATAATGGTATAATGTTTTTCATATTTATTATTTATCTTTGAATAAATAATTAAACAGATTATAAAAATGTTAAGTAATTCATAAATTCAAAAAGGAAATAGTTTTATTACACTAATTCCTTATATGGATAAATTTAAAATTTTTATTTTAAAAATAAATAATTTTAATTTGAAAAAAATAAAATCATTTTTTAATTTATCATATAAAAGTTATCTTAGGTTTATTTTTTGATAATTTTTTGAAAATATTAATTTTTCAATTAATAGTGAAAAATATTGGGTTTCATTGAAAACAATATTTTATTTACAAAGTATCATGATTATTTGGTTTATTTTTAAATTTAAATTAGTTAATTTTAATTTATATTATTTTAGTTATGGTTTTTGGAATGGGTGTAACAATATAATTAATTATAGAAACATTTATTAATTTAAAAGAGGTATTTCTCTAAAAAATAATTTTTCGGTGAATTTTTCAGTATAATTTTAAATTAAATTATTCCAAATATGTGTTTTTAATTTGGGAAAAATTAATTTCATATTTTGAATCAAAAGCTCAAAATTTATTAAATACGACCCTTTTATTTTTGGATTACATAAATAGTAAACTTAGTAATTTTTATTACCAAGGTTAATGGTAAATTGAGTAATTATGGATAATCTAATATTATAACAATAATGAAATTACCCTAAAATATGTCACAGTTTTATTGGATAAATATTTTATGGTCCAAATAATCCAAGGGTCTATTTTGTTACCTCTTTGTTCCATTTGGTTTCCATATAGCCCCTTATAGTATTTTATTTAAAAAAAATTGAGACTATTCATACAATGGTTTTTAATTTGTATAAAATTTTTAATACATAGTTTCCCAAAATATATGGTTAACTATAAACATTATTTAGATATATATAATATTTATCTTAATCATAGATATTTTTTTTAATTTTTATAAAAGAAATAAAAACCTTAAATTCTTACATGATAAGGATTTAGTGATTTTTAATCAATGTAAAAATCAAATAAATTATATAAAAAATTTAAAAATAAATATAATTTAAGATAATGTAGTCGGTATAAGAATTATCAAGGGGAATATAAAATTTATAGAATAAAATAAAATAGTTGTCTGTTAAATTTTACTCAATGTTTTTATGTTTTTAAATCCATAGCAATAAATAGTATTAAATTTGAAAATAATGATATTTCATGAATATAATATTTTATTATGTTATTAAAAAATCATAAAAATAGTAAATAAGGTGATATGGGATAATATATGGTAAACAATGTCACCCATTGTGTATTTAATCTATTTTTGATATTATTTTTCTCTAGAATAGTGTTAATATTTTTTTATATTTTGTGAAATTCCTAATGTGCCTCTGACATCAATTATGAACGGTTCTTAGTTTATAAACCAAATATGTGTGGGTACTTGATTTCCCTCCAATTCCTTGGGTATTTTTTCAGTTAAACGTGATGGTTATTCCAATTGTAAGTGTGATAGTTACATTCAAGTATAACCCTGAGGTTTATTTTATGGTAGCTGTGAGGGTTACAATCAAATGACATCTATGAGGGTTACATAATAAGTAATTATGATAGAAACAATATGCCTGATTTTACCTACATGGTTTATTTGATCTTTTTATGTTTTATAAAATCCTCATGATTTCATAAATTATGTTGTTGAGGAAATTATTTTTTATTTTAAATGGATAGAAGTATATCTTTGTGAAAATGAATTCCTCTATTTATAAGTATTCATGGACTAATGATTTTTTTCCTTCTTTTTACATGCCTTACTCAGGTTTTTATGCTGAAAGCGTGTTTTAATATTTTTTCTACAGTGTTTCAGGATGGGTAAGAGAAATTTTGAAGCCATGATGAATATTGTAAAGATTTTTCATGAAAATAAATTTGGTTTTATTTTAAAACTTTTGTTTTATAGAAAAATTGGATACTGTTTAAGAGTTACAACTTGTAATGTATGGATTTACTATATAATTGTTTTTCTTAATTTTATAAAACACTAAAACCTAAAAGATAAAAAAATGTATGGGAATGATATCTTGAAAAAACTCAAGATTATATAAATTTTATGAATGAGACCTTATATTTGGTGTCAAAGAAGAATTTAGATAATTTTAGTGGTTATGATAATGTTAATAGAATAATATAAATGATTTCAAACTTATGGTTAATTTTAAATTCTATAGTATTTTAATATTACCCTCTTTCATTATCTAAATCATGTTTGTTTATAATGGTTTTTATAGAAGAAACTAGGATGATAAAGTAATAAGACACCAAGAAGATTATATCGTTTTTAATCCACAAATTTGAATGGTTGGAATTGGAAATGAGTAGTTTTTGATAGTAATGGATCAGTTAAATTAGACTATAAAAGGCAGTGGCATCCATTCTAGATAAAAACCAGAGATACCATGAATGAAAATGAATATAGTGGAACATTTTATGAGGCAACACCCTTTTGATTCTAGTGGATCCTATAACACAATGGTAGCTTAAGGTTCGATAAAAGACATTGAAAATATATTCTATGTTATGGGGTGTTTAGATAATCAAAATGTTAGTCTTCCTATTTATCATTTTGAAGGTGAAGCTGACCAGTGGTGGTCAATGGTCCAAAATATCAGGCAAAAAAAGAGATTTATTCCTTAGAATGGGATGAATTTAATAAATCCTTTCCATGACAAATATTTTCCTAGGATGGTTGAAATTAGGGTGGAAAATAAATTCATGGAATTGAAACCAAAGGAGGAATATTTTTTTTCCATGTACAAATAAAACTAAAATCAATTGGTAAGGTATTCTCAAAATTTTATTTAGGATCTTGATAGTAACATCAATCATTTTTACAAAGGATTGAATCCAAGATATCAAAGAAAATTGTGTTCTTATGAATTAAAAAGTTATGATAAACTTGTTAAATATATTGAGATGGTATAAATGGATATTTCAATTGATCATGTGTAATTTGAAAAAAATTAGATGAAATGGTCTAGATGGTAGACAATGGGTAAGAATCATTCAATGAAATCTAAAGGTAAAAAAATTATGTTCCCATTTTATGGAAAATAATGAAAAATAACCATGAATAATACCTTATCAAATATGAGGAGTGTTTTTGATGTGTTAAGTCTAGAAATTTGGGTCGTTATTAAAATTGAAAAAGATATTGGTAGTGATAATTTTAATTTTGATAAGCGGAAAATAAAATGTATTAGATTTGGTGAGATAATGAATTATGTGCATAATTTCCCAAAGAGAACCCAAATGATGGGAAGTATCCAGAATATAGGCATAAAGGTGTTGTGAAATCCTTTGGAACTACTTCAATCGATGTAGGTCCATCCAATGAAGTGATATCAAGTACATTGTTTATGTACATAGATTATACTAATATCTTGTTAGATATGAGGTCTACACATTCCTTCATTTTTGTGAAATTTTCTGGTAAATTAGAAATTTCACCTCAAGAAGTAGAATTGTAACTTATGGTAAAAAAACTAGGGGAAATATTAAGGAAAAAAGAAATTATAAGAATCTTCATATTTTTTGAAATACATTGCCTATAAACCTTTTTGTTTTCCCCATAGTTGAGTTTGATGTTATTATAGGTATGGATTGGATTCTTATTTACTATACTAAGATAAATTTTAGAGAAAAAGAGGTTTTTTATAAAGAGTTTCATTTTTTATAAAAGAATAAACCCATACCAATGATAACATACAAGAATGGTGAGAAAATTTTAAAAATTGAAATGAAATTTATTGGGAACATATTGTTAAAAACAAGGGAATTATTCAGATTAATGATATGCTAGGTGTAAATGAATATGTTTATGTTTTTTCTTGATGAGTTTCTTAGTGTTATACATAATAAGGAATTTGAATTTACAGTTTAATTAGTTCCAGATGCTAATAAATTTTCAAAAACCCCTTATTGAGTGGATTAAGTGAAACTTCTAAAATTGATAAATTAGTTATAGAAGTTTCTTGATAAATGTTTAATTCATCATATTACATTACCATAGGATGATTGTATTTTGTTTGTTACAAAGGAATATGGTTCAATGATTATTTTTATGGATTATAGAGCTATTAATAACATTACATTCTAGAATAAACATCCATTGCCTCATATTGATGGCTTGTTTGATTAACTTGAGGGAGCTCAGAATCATTCCAATATTGATATGACATCTGAGTACCCTGATATTATGGTGAAGGAGGATATAATTATAAAAATATAATTCCATACTAAATATGGGAATTATCACATTTTAGTCATTCCCATTGGTTTAAAAAATGTCTCTATTATATTTATAGATCTTACGAATAGTGTATTCTATAAATATTTGGATAAATTTGTCGTTGTTTTTATGAATGATATTTCTCTTCTTTAGAAAATTTACAAGGATCCTAAAGAGAATATAACGATTGTTTTTAAAACCCTTAAAGAATAGAATTTGTATGGAAAATTTATCCAATGTGAATTTTTGTAACTATAGATTTATTTCCTTGGGAACATTATCAATAAATATGGAATAATAGTTGATCCCACAAAAATAACTTATTTATGAATGGAATATACATACAAATATAACTGAGATTTTATGTTTTTATGGATTAACTGGATATTATCAGTGGTTTGTTGAAAAATTTAAATACTAAATAAGTTTATTAAAAAAGGAGGTAAATTTATCTGGGTAATGAATTGTGATGATTGATTTTGGGAATTAAAAATAATATTGGTGAATACTTCAATTTTAGAATTTACTTCAATAAATAGAGGTTTTTGTATCTATAATGTTACTTTATTGAAAGAACTTGGATGCATTTAGATATAGAATGATCAGATAATTAATTATGATTCAAGGAGATAAAAACATCATGAGTAAAATTATCTTACCCATAACTTGGAATTTGATGCAGTGACTTTTTCTTTGAATATTTGGAGGAATTATTTTTATGGACACAAGTGTGTAATATATAATTATCATAAAACTTTAATGTATATATATACTCATAAAGAGTTAAACATTAGGTATAGAAGATGGATGGAATTGATTAAGTATTATAATTCTATGATTCAGTGCCATTTTGGAAAAGAAAATAAAGAAGTTGTTTCTTTGAATCTGAAATATATTTATAAATTAAACATGTTATTTTCAGAAGATAAACCTTTGGTTAATGATTTAATGAATTTTGTACTAGAATATTAGGTGTAGGAAATTACTCTGTTCTGTTTTATGTGTCAATTTAACTGTCTCAATCAGAAAAAATTATGCAATCTCATAAGGAAGATTATGAGTGAAAAGAAAAGGATTAATTGATGAAGAAGGGAAAGTTATCTAAATTTAATGTTAATAAATTATATATTTTGATATTTGGAAAGATATTATGTGTGCCTTGTGATTCCCATTTTATGATATATTTGTTAAGTGAAACTCATAGTTCTTTATTTTTAATTCATTCTTGAATCACTATGATGTATAGAGTCCATCAAGATTATTACTAGTGGGACGGAATGAAAAGACAAATTTACGATTTAACATGAAATGTTTTAACTTTGAACATGTAAATTAGGAAAACAATTAACAAATGGGATTCTTCATCCATTGCCTATGAAATAGTGGAAATTAAAAAATATATCCCTGGATTTCGTGGTTGGACCACCAAATACTTTCTGATGTAGTAATTCATTTTGTGTTATTATTGATCGACTGATTATATCTACACATTTTCATCCCATTCATGATAAAAAGTCTTTAGATCAACTTTATTGACACAATATTAAGGATATAATCAGGTTAAATTGAGTTCCTATCTCTATTATATATGACCATGATTCTAGGTTCCCTTTTAACATTTGTAAATGCATTCAGAAATCATTGTGAACTAAATTAAATTTCATCACAACCTTTAATCATTAATTTGATAGATAGTGAGAATAAAAAATAAATAACTTGGAATAAATTCTATGTGATGTTTCAATGGATTACTAGGGAATTTAGGATCAACATATTTCTTTAGCTGATTTTTCCTAAAAGAACCATTTTTATTCTAATATACAAATGTCACTTTTTGATTAATTATATAGAAAGAGGTTTTAAACTCCAATATTAGGGGATTAAGTAGGTGAAAAGAAGTTAATTGGACAATAATTGGTATATGATGTGTTTGAGAAGTTGAAAATGGTTCAGTAATATATGAGGACAACTCATAGAAGGTAGAAAAGTTATGTGGAAAACAAGAGGAATGACCTTTCACGTGAGGTATGTGATTATGTTTTTCTTATAATATCTCTATGTAATTGTGTTATTTATTTTGGTAATAAGAGAATGTTAAGTCCATGGATCATTAGACCATATAAAATCCTAGATAAAGTTGGACCAGTTGCCTACCGAGTGTCCTTGCCTCTGAGTTTATCTCAGGTACACAATATTTTTCAAGTTTCGATGATAAGAAACTGTATTCAAGATTCATCTAATATTTTGATCCCTAAAGTAGTTCAGTTGAAAGATAACCTTTTTATATGGAAAAAACCGTTAGTATTCTTTAATTTATAGAGAAAGTACTGTGGAATTATGTAATTCACTTGGTTATGTTTTTTTTGGGAAACAATATTATTGAAGAAGAAACATTGGAATATGAGAATGCTATGTGGGAAATGTATCTCCATTTTTTTAATGAGTAGAAAAAATTTCAAGGATGAAATTTATAGAAGAGGGAGAATGAAACAACCCAGGAATTTATAGAACATGTTTAATTCATATATATTAATATTATTGCACATGAGCCTTAGCCCGATTGGTAAGGACTCCATAAGTGCATCCAAGTGACCAGGGATCAAATCCAGGCGGAGACAAATTTCCATGTTACTATAGAAGTACTATAGCAGTACTGTAGCAGGTACTGTAGCGGGAACTGTATCAGGCACTGTTTGGAACTGTAGCAGCCAGGAATATGCCCCCGTTTGGGCCTTCGAGCCACCGATTTGGTCCCTGAGTCCTTTAAGGCCTTCCGGCCACCGAGGCCTTCAGGTCAGTAAGGCCTTTATGCCACCAAAAGGCCTTCGGGCCCCCTTAAGTGCAGATGCAAACCAGACAACCTACGAGGAACAAGTTCTCCAAGGAGGATGAGCAAGGATCTTTAACCACCATAAAAGCTAAACAGATTGCAAGAATGAGAGGGTATGGAACCTGCCATCAGTACAAGCCTGTGAATGCATGGGAAAGCCTAGTCGAACAGCCATGCAAAGGTAGAGAGATGATTTCACGATGAAGATGCTGGGGAGAAGCAGTTCCAAGTAGTTAGTCTGGGTTGTATGTAATGTTTGAAAGCCTACGAGCAATGATTCCTCTAAGGCCTACGGGCCATGTAATACTTTCGCCTACGGGCCTTGTAGGGTTACACCTCACCCCTTGAAAGGTGGATTATCAAAATCAATAAAAAATGAAGCCCTTCGGGCCATTGGAGGGTATATATTAATATTATTCAATTAAATCACTAAATTCATTGTAAATATGTTATGTAATTCTTAAAATCAAGAAAAAAATACAGTTTTTAGTAAAATAATTTATTATACATTTTGGTTTAAAATATTAATTTTAAAATTATATAATTTTAATTTTATAAAAATTATTTCAATTCTGAATTTATCCTTTCATAATTATCTTACTATGAATTTTTTAGAATTTTCATTAAATATTCATTTTTCAATAAATAGTTAAAATTATGGTTTTTATTAAAAACTGCATTTTATTTACAAGGTGAAACTATTCTTTAGATTAGTTTTAAATATTAATTAGTTAATTTTGATTTATATTATTCTTATTATTTTTTTAATGTGTTTTATACTTGAATTTATAATAGAAACATTTTATATTTAGAAAAGGCTTTTTTATAAAAAACTGTTTTCAGTGTATTTTTACAGTTTAATTTAAAATTAAATTCCTCTACTAATGTGTTTTTAATTTTAATTTTTTTCTTCTATATTTCAAATTATAAGGTTAAAATTTAGTAAATAATTCTTTTTTTGGGACAATATAATTAGAAATCATTGTAAATATTTTTACCATGGTTAATGTAACGACCCTAATAGTAATAAATAAAAATTTCCTCACATATTGATTAAATTATTTATTATGTAATATCTTTATAAAGAAAAATATCACTTATTTTTTTTATTATATCCCATAATATTTAAATGGATGTTAAGAAACTTTAACATTTATAAAATAGCAATTTAATAGGGATCACTTGATTAGTATAAATATTGGTTATTAACAAATCGAATCGACACAGACGAAAGAAGCGATAGCCTCAACCAGTAGGATCATACCATATGAAGCCAATTTATCAAAGTTTATGTGGGATATAAAATCTCTAGAATTTTTCCCTGACTAAGACCAAGTGTAGATCCAAAAATGTAAGCATGAAAAAAAACAGTTTATGGGAGAAGTTCAAGATCATCGAGATCACTACCCAATCCATGTTTGTTAAACCACCCCATGAAAATCTCATAGTCACACACCTTACTATTAGGGAGTTTACTATATTATAGATATATGTATCAATAACCTAGAAATATGATTATGTACATTATTTTTTTAGAATAATGAATATTTTTTAATCATACTATTGTTACTTTATAAATGATGTTTTATTTTGATACAATAAAAGAAAAAAATTATTTTAATGCGAAATGTTAAAATTAAATTAAAGAATTTATTTTTATTAATTAATGGATTTTGAAATTAAATAATATTTTAATAAAATATTTTTATTAAATAACTTTTATTAAATATAAATGATCATATATTTTTTCTGATGTCAAATGTAATTTTTATAATGGTTCAAAAACTATTATTTTCAAAAAACCCAACATTTATTAATAAATGTTGATTTTATTTTAAAAGTTCAATTTTAAATATTTAGATATTTTTTAGATAAAATTAATATTATTCTATGAATAAGAACATCAAAATTATCCAATGATAAATTTTTCATAACTTTCCAAGGGTGTAGAATTTTCAGAAAAAAATTAAATACTTTATAAATATAATTCATGTATTTTGATGGCATAATGACCTAAAAATAATATAATAAATACAATAAGAGGTATCCTCGACAAAATATATGTTTTATCTTTAAAATATTGAGATTTTAATTTTATTTGATTAATTTTATAAAACCTTCATGACTCTTCTGAAACCATTAATATATTTTATGGTTTTAAAATAATTTCTTTAGGATTATGACTCACATATAATAAAGGTTATTATTTTACTAATTTTTTCCCTTTAACTTATAAAATAATGAAAACCACTCCCTTATGGAAGAAACCATGGGAAAAAATCATTGTAAGGTTTGTGGTTTTGGTTATTTTATTATGTAGAGTCCAAAACTAAAGTTTGTAAAAAAATAAATAAATTCCCATTCATTACCTATATAAAATTACCAAATATCTGATTTATATTCACTAAAACTCCTTGGATAACGTCTTTACACCTCTCCCTCAACCCTAGAGGCCTCCCAAGATGCCTCTAATTTCTCAATAAGCTCATCCCAAGAAATTTGAGTAACACACTCAGGTAAGGTATCCTCACCTTATCTTCTTTATTCAACTTTCATTATTATTATATGTATGATATTTAAAATTAAAACTATTGGGATATTTCTTTACATGTACCTAATACATACAATATGATTTAAAAATGATTAGAGATCCCTTTCGATCTCATCAACAAATTTTGTTAATTTTTATGTGACGCAGTTATGCTACTGAAATTTCACCGTGATTTTCCCTTCCAAACAATTATGTAGTGAATAATATACCCATTTCTTATCAAGGGTGTTCACTATTATTCACTTATAATTATTTTAATTGTGACTTAAAATTATATATTCTTCACTCCTTGATCATGTAATTAACTAAGATGATGAATGAATCTATGTTGTATTATTTATGTGGCACACTTAAGCATGAGAATGAAATAAAAGTGACAGGTGTGACCAGAATTATGTAGTGCTCCAATGTTTTACGCAATGTTTAGCCTCATTCATGTTGGGACAAGGAGTGAAAATGATTCATTATTGATACTTTTTACATCATTATTTCTTAGTAGTAAATCTCGACCTATGTTTATGATGCAGTGTTTTAAGTTGATTCAAAATTTCCCATATTATAATTATCATGTTATACCATGACTTGATATTCATTTTAATTTCCCCCCATTGATATTAAGATTAAATAACATATATTACCATATTAAATTTTTATTCTCATATTGGGATTTATGTCTCACCCCCTTCTTATGTATGGCCATAGGTTATACCATGCCATTTTATGTGTGATCATGTTATGGAAGTTTTCAATAAAGAAGATATTTTTACTATTTTAAATTGTTATATAATGTACCTAATTCCAAAATAGTCTATAATTTTTATCATCCTAGTTGTATCAAGTGTAAACTTACGTAATAAATCATGTATTAATATTTTAAAAGTAATAAGGTTGTTATATTTGGTATTAAAAGAAATGTTTAGTTATTTTTTGTATTAGGATTAGAAAACTCTTGCCAAAGCATTAGGGATAAGAATAATAATAATAAAACATCACTAACTTTTATAAAGTATAGATTATGTTTATTATCTATAGAATACATCTCTATCTGGATACTATAAGTGGATTTGGTTTTAGCATAGATGTACCTAGGTGTAACAACTCCAACAAGGTGTGTCAGGTCTGACTTAGTGTAATATAGTTCACAACAACATGCCTTACTACAGACCTAGTTTTAATATCCTGGGGTATATTCTTTGCTAAATCCATAATATCATTACGAACCATTATTAAGTGAATAACAAACAATTCCCATAATAATTTTTTTTGAAATAGTTCATGGATTTCATAGATTAAATTCTATAAATTTATACATTAAGGAAGTAAATGTAAGTTAAACGTTATACCATCAATTTCATTAAATTAACTTTTAGGATTTTAATTGTTTAAAAATATTCATCTCTAATTCTACCTTTATTCTATCCAATTCTATAAATAGGATGAATCATCTAAATAATAAATGTGATAGGAAATGTGACAACTAATCAAACGAGATGCGCAACCCGATGGGAGGAGAAATCAAAAAAAAAATATGATGATACTATCTTAGATGGATCAGGTACTAAATAGAAACATAGATTTGGAGGAGTTTCTAAATCAACCTAAGAAACAATGAGCTACAATTTAGAGATTTAAGTGAAAAATTCTTGGGACTTTCAACGGATCCTCTAATCCCTTAATCATGGAGCAATCGATCAAATCCACTAAAAATATATTATCCATCCTTTATTGTTCTAAAAAAGAGAGGGTTGTACTGTCTGTTTATCATATGGAGGTAGAAGTTGATCAGTGGTGGACAATGATCAAAAATAAAAATCTTGAGGAAGATACCGAATCGATAGGGTGGAAATAATTCTAGAAATTGTGGGTCGATAAATAATTTCCTCGCACTCTATGACTTGAAAATGGAAAGGGATTTCATTTCCCCCAAGATAAAATATGAAAAATCTATTTGGGAATATGAGGAAAATATCACAAGACAAGAATAATATGCCTTCAGCTTTGCAGTTTCCCATGAATTCAAGGCTGACCACTTCTTTGGTTTTCTAAAACCTATTCTATTAAAATCATTGGCGATCTATAACTTTTATATCTATGAGGATATTTCCCGATTTCTCTCGAAGTAGAATTGGAAATTAGAGAATTTCAAGTCTATCACGTTGATAAGATGCGGAAATTGGAGTTTAATTCTAGTGGTCCGATGTAAAAATCCCTTGGTGCTAAGAAATTTCAACATCCTACTTGTCAATGGTGCATAAATAAGCACCCTAGAAACTTCCTAAGGGGATAGAGGATATGATTTTAGTGTAGGAATGAAGGGAACCTAACTAGAGATTCTTGATTGGAGAAACCCACTAATGTGTTGGATGAGTAGAATTCCCCATTCCACCCTCAACGCATTGTTAATTTCTACAAATGAAAGGAAAAAAGGGAATTTCAAAACCAATATACTAATACAAGGGATTTAAAATAAAACCAATAAACTCTATGGTATTAAGAGAGAATGTTTTCTATCATAACCACCGAGGTGGATCTCGAAAATGAAGTGGTGATAGGTACTCTAGTTATTCATTCATGGATAGGAAACACACTTTTTTATTCTAGTTCTACGCTTTCTTTCATATAAAAAAATTTAAGTTGAACTATTAAAACACCACCAAAAAATAATTGAAGTGGAGCTATTGGTGAAAACAATAAATGGGTTAATTATTGCATCTCCATTATATAACTCCTCCCTTGTCATAATTTGTGGGATGAAAATTCCTGTGAACCTTGTTATGATTACTTATGTGATATTTTATGCAATTATAGGCATGTATTTGATTTCCCTATATAGATCCATTATAAATTTTCACAATAAGAATATCAATCTCTGTATCACAAATCAACCCTCGATTATGTACAAGTGCAAGGAGGAGGATGAATCTTATTTATCACCAACATCAAAATAATTGATACTATTGAACTATGAGAAAGAGTATCTAGATCAAATGGTTGATTCTAAGGAAATAATAATCCATGAAGACATGCCTATTGTGAGGGAATATGTTGATGCATTTCTAGAAGAATTTCTTGGTCTCCCTTCTAGCCAAGAGGTTGAATTTTTAATCAATCATAAACCTGAGTAATTTCTATTTTCCAAGAACCTAGAGGGAATATATATTGTGTAACTTGAATATTTTAATAAAGAACTAAAATAGAATTTGGATAAAGGTTTCAAATTCCCAAGGGATTTATCTTATGGTCCACCAGTCATATTTTTCAAGAATAAGGACTTGTCAATGTGCCTTTGTATTGATTATCATAATCTTAACATGATAATGATAAAGAAAAAATATCCTCTACCTCAAATTGATGAATTTTTCGATCTGCTTCATGGAGTAAAATAGTTATTTAAAGTGGATCTTCTGCTAGGATATTATCATGTTTGGGTGAGAAAGAAGGATATCCCAAAGACTACTTTTCATACAAGGTACAAGCACTATGAGTTTATAGTGATGCCTTTTAGACTCAATAATTTTCTACAAATCATCATTGACTTGATTAAAAGAGTCTTTAGAGATTACCTAGAAGAATTTGAGGCATTATTTATAGATGATATTCTATTATTATTCATAACAAAGGAGAAGTATAAGGATAATCTTTATTATGACAACCCTGCTTTTTATTACAACTTAAGAATGCTTTATTACATAAAACATCACTTGATACAACAAAGAAGATCGAGAGGTTTAGTGTCTTTAGGGCTTAGGATCATTACATAAAAACTTTAAACTTGAAATACAACATCTTTATTGAAAACTTCCTTTACATGACCACTACATTCCTTCATACTTAGCATTGCATGGGATAACCTGAGGACATGCATAAGAAAAGGGTGAGCTATAAAGCCCAGTAAGGGAGTAAACAATGAATAACATGAGGAGTGAAATACATGTTAGGCAATAGTCATATCAATAGAGAATAATAGTAACATGAACATAAAGGCATGATAAAGCATGATAATCATAACATGGAAATGTGGCAACAACACTTAACATTGAATTAGCATGATCCAAGGCTCATTGCACATGGAGCATGAGTAAACCCTCATTGCACTTGAAGCGCGAGTAAACCCTCTTTTCACTTGAATTAGCATGAGTCAGCACTCATTGCACATGACGTATCATGATACTATACTTTACCCAATGCATTGGAGCGCTATAAAGGGCGCACCCTTCTTAAACATTTCATTTCATGCATAAGTGTGCCACATGGATCATAAAACATGGATTCATAAAACATAATAATTTCTTCCACGATAAAGGAAAGTGGAATTCATACATGAAACTTTATAATCAATATGTAAATGTGCATAAAGGTGAATACCCTTGATGGAGAAATGAGCATGGTATTCACTACACAAAGACATTGGCTTAGAAAATCGGTGCGATTTCGGCAGCGTAACGGCATGACATAAGAATTCATAAAAAAGGTTGATGAGAGAGAAAGGGGTTCCTCATCATATTTACATGTAATGTACAGTAAGGAGATCATATATATACATGTCCCAACAATAGAAATGGAATTTAGATTCATGATACAAAAGTATTGCTTGAATGTAAAAGAAGAGAGAGAAGTTCCTTTCAGAATTTCGGCATAGTAACAGGTGTACATGGGAGGCATTTAATGAGATATAAAGGGTTCTCCCATCATTAAAACAATAAAAGGGCAGTATGGGTGAGGTGAGAAACCATACCCCAACATTCATAATTGAAATAAAAAGGGAAATACGACTTAAGGAAAATTGACAAAAAAATGAGAAAGGAAGAAAACCCCTTACTTGGAAGTGTGCTTCCAAAGGCTAGAGAGAGGCTTGTGAGAGGATTCTTGGGAGCTTGGGGCACCTTGATAGGATTATAGAGAGAGTAGGGCAGATGTTGGACGAACTTCAAGGGCTTTGAGTGAGGAGGAAGTGGGATATTGGGTGGGTTTATATAGGAAAGGTGAGAGAATTCTTTATTATTTAGGTTTGGGACCACTTATATTAAAATAATCCAAACCACAAACCATCCCATGGTATTTGCCCATGGTTTCTGGAAAAGGAAAGAGGAAAAAAATATTTTACAAGTCCAAGGTTCGAACTTATTAAAAAATTAGGGTTGCTTATGTGGAGGTGAGTCACACTCCCATGGAAATTAATATAAAAAGGCAAAGTGTTGAATAAGTTTTGAGGGCTCCATTAATGCTTTGAAAAGTGAGTCAAACAAACCCAAAACCTCATTATTTTAATGATAAAACATATATTGGCCGAACATAAGGATTATGGTATTTTATTACATCAACATTGGGTCATTATGATGTCATAAAACACATTATATATTTAAATGGTATTTAATTTTTACCCAAAAATTTGACTGTCTCAGAAAATTATGAAAAATTCACCGTTGGATAATTTCGACGTCCTGATTCCAAAAATAATATTTATTGTATCTAAATAATTTTCTAAATATGTGAATTTTCACTTTTAAAATAAAAACCGACATTTATAGAAAATTCACGGGTTTTGACAGAAATGGCTTTCAAACCTTAATAAAATTTTAATTGCATTCATAAAATTATAAGATCATTTATATTTAATAAAAATTAATTTAATATTAATAATAATATTTTATTAAAATATTATTTAATTCAAAAATCCTTTAATTTAATAAAATATAATTCTTAATTAAATAATAACTAAAAACACCATTTGTACTTTAAAAACTAATTACAATGTATCAAAAAATGACTAGAAATTATATTCATTATTATATACAAAAAAAATAATGTACATGAACATGGTTCTACTTATTTGTTACATACCCCCTTAAAATAGCCGCATAAGACCTAAGGGTAAGGTGTGCGATGGTGACAGACTCTTAGGGTTGCTCGGATAACATCGCTCGAGTGGTAATCTCTATCAACTTCCATTTTTCCCGTAGACGATCACGTTCGAGCTTGACTTGATGAAGCTCAGCTTGGGCTTGGTCAAGGGAAAAGCCCAAAGACGCCACCTCTTTTCCGAGCTCCGACAAATGGGCTTCGTAAGGGGAAATTCTACTGGATGAGGCCATCGCTTCCTTTGTCTGAGTAGAAAATTGGTTCGTTAAAGCCTTATATTTAAACTACCCAGATGATCACTGTTCAACGGCTATAAAAGTAACGGTCACAAATCTTAAAGTAAAACTAAAAAAGTTGATATCTTATAAAAACATTTTTCATAAAGAAACATTTAACTGGATCAAGAGGGATTTTCCATTAATGAAATTTTGGGTCGTTACAACATTCCCCCCTTAAGAAATTTCGCCCTCGAAATTTTCCTTTTCCCACACTAAAACAAATGTGGGTAACTTAGCTTCATCATATCCTCCGACTCCCAAGTTGCTTCTTCAAACTTGTGGTTTCTCCACAACACCTTGACGAGGGGAATTGTCTTATTTCGTAGAACTTTTTCTCTCCGATCTATGATCTTCACTGGTTGCTCCTCATAAGAAAGATCATCTTCTAATTGTACCACCTTGGAAGAGAGTACATGTGAAGGGTCTGGTATGTACTTCCTTAAGATGGATACATGGAAGACATCATGCACCTTGGCCATAGTATGTGGAAGTGCTAGTCGATAGGCCATAGCCCCAACACGATCAAGAATCTCGAAGGGGCCGATGTACCTTGGACTTAACTTCCCTTTCTTTCCAAACCTCATGACCTTCTTCCACGGAGATATGCATAAAAACACCATGTCTCCGACTTTAAACTCAAGGTCTCATCGACGATTATCTGCATAACTCTTCTGTCGACTCTGGGCTGCCTTGATATGCTGCTGAATGGTTTTCACCTTCTCCACCATTTCTTCGACCATTTCTGGTCCAAGCAGCTTACATTCACCGACCTCATCCCAACATGCCGGTGTTCTACACCTTTTCCCATATAGGGCTTCATATGGTGCCATTTGGATGCTCGAGTGGAAACTATTATTATAAGAGAACTCAACTAGAGGAAGATGTTGATCCCATCCTCCTTTAAAGTCCATTGAGCACGCTCTCAACATATCCTCAAGTGTTTGGATATTCCGCTCGGATTGGCCATCAGTTTGAGGATGATAGGCCGTACTGAAGTTCAGTTCAGTATTCAGAGCATGTTGAAGACTCTTCCAAAACTTAGAGGTAATTCTTGGATCTCGGTCAGACACAATAGATAGTGGTACTCCATGCAACCGTACTACTTCCCTGATATATATCCGTGCCAGTTGATCCAAAGAGAAATCCTCTCGAATAGCAATGAAGTGTGCAGTCTTTGTAAGACGATCCACAACAACCCAGATTGAATTGTTGCCTTTGGATGTCCTTGGAAGTCCAGTGACGAAGGCCATGGTGATGTTCTACCATTTCCATTCTGGTATGGGCAATGGTTGCATCATCCCCTTAGACTTCTGCCTCTCTGCCTTCACGTGCTGACACACCAGGCACTTTGATGTATATTCAGCGATCTCCTTCTTCATATTATCCCACCAAAAGTTTTCTCGGAGATCTCGATACATATTTGTGCTCCCTGGGTGAATAGAGAAATTTGAACTATGTGCATCATCCAAAAGTTCCTTCTTCAGCTCTGAACTTGATGGAACACATAGTCTTTTCCCAAACTGCACAATTCCTTTTTCATTAACATTAAACTCTGAGGATTTTCCCTTTTTGATAGCTTCCACTTTTTCTTGGATTCCTGCATCATCCTTGTGAGCATCCTTTAACCTTTCCAAAAGAGATGGTTGAGCAATCATTTGTGAAAGGATTGATGATGTTCCCTTCTTTATGATTCCCACGTCCATCTTCATCAAGTCTAAGAAGATTGGATCCTTCTCAATTCTCATCATTGATAGAATTGCTGGATCCTTTCTAATTAGGGCATCCGCCACCTTGTTCGCCTTCCCAGGGTGGTAATGTATTGAACAGTCATAATCCTTGATGAGCTCTATCCATCTTCTCTGGCGCATATTAAGCTCTTTCTTTGTGAATATATATTTAAGACTCTTGAGGTCAGTATATATCTCACATTTCTCTCCATAGAGATAATGCCGCCAGATTTTCAAGGCAAAGATCACCACCGCCAACTCCAGATCATGCGTTGGATAGTTTCGCTCATGGATTTTCAACTGCCTTGAGGCATAGGATATCACTTTATCATTCTGCAACAGCACACATCCTAATCCCTTCTTCGAAGCATCACTGAATACCACAAAAAGCTCCCCACTTGTGGGTAAAGTGAGCACGGGTGCAGTGATAAGCCTCCTTTTCAACTCCTTGAAGCTTTCTTCGCATTCATCACTCCAAGCAAACTTTACTCCCTTTCGAGTTAGCTTGGTAAGAGGGTTGGACAATCGTGAGAAATTTCTCACAAATCGTCGATAATATCCAGCTAACCCCAAGAAGCTACGGATATCAGTTACCGATGTTGGCCTCGCCCATCCCTCAATTGCATCTGTTTTGGAGGGGTCCATAGATATCCCATTGCTTGTGATGATATGACCCAAGAATGAGACTTCCTTCAACCAAAACTCACACTTGTTGTACTTTGCATAGAGCTTCTCCTTGCGCAAAGTCTCTAGTACAGTTTTTAAATGCTCCTCATTGTCCTCCTTGGTTTTGGAGTATATTAGAATATCATCTATAAAGACTACCACAAATTTGTCTAGGTAATCTCTAAAGACTCTATTCATCAAGTCCATGAATATTTCTGGAGCATTGGTGAGTCCGAAAGGCATTACTATGAATTCGTAGTGCCCGTACCTTGTACGAAAAGCAGTCTTGGGGATATCTTCTTTCTTCACCCTTACTTGATAATATCCCAACCGCAAGTCGACCTTGGAGAAGTATTGTGCTCCACGCAGCTGATCAAACAAGTCATCGATTCTTGGGAGAGGATACTTGTTCTTTATCGTGATTTTGTTAAGTTCACGATAATCGATGCAAAGCCGCATTGACACATCCTTCTTCTTGACGAAGAGGACTGGTGCACCCCATGGTGATGCACTTGGGCGTATAAACCCTTTATCCAGATTCTCCTGTAGTTGTTTCTTCAGTTCTTCAAGATCAACCACATCCATTCTATATGGAGTCTTGGATATTGGTAGCGCCCCAGGTATAAGTTCAATTGAGAACTCAACATCTCTTCTTGGAGGAAGACCAGGAAGTTCCTCGGGAAATACTTCAGCGAATTCCCTCACAATAGGCATTTCTTCAAGGGTGGTTTATTCCTTGGACTTAATCATCTGAGCCAGATATGCATGCTCATAAGGCAGTAATATCCATGCTTGAGATGATGGAGCTAAAGGAGATTCATCTTCCTCCTGACATTTGTAAAGAATTGGGGGTCGATTCTCCATATGGAGTGTGATTTCCCTCTCCCGAAAATTTATGTTGGCTCTATATAAGGAAATCCAATAGATGCCAAGAATTGCATCAAATTCCACCAAAGGGAGTATGACGAGGTTCACCGGGAAATTCAATCCACAGATTATAACAGGGGAGGACTTATACTCATGGGATGCAATGATTTTCCCATTTGACGTACTCACCGAAATCTTTACTTCCATGATTTGTGGTGGTGCAGGGATTATTCTACTAAACATTTGAGATATAATAGAATGCGTAAAACCTGAATCAAAAAGTACTTTCGCTATTCTTGAATGAATAACTAGCGTACCTGTCACCACTTCGTTGTCGGGGTTCACTTCGGCAGAAGTGATGGCAAAATCTCTTCCTTGCTGTCTTGGAGGTTGTTGATTGCCTCCGATAACCCTTGGATTTGGGCACTGATTCACAAAATGACCCGGTTCTTTACATTTGAAGCATTGAAAAATGCGTTGAGGTTCGAACGGAGCGTTCCTCTCCTCTGTCGCAGCCGCGGGTCCTTCTTGCTGACAGTTAACAGCTAGGTGCCCTTCTCTTCCACACTTGAAGCATTTTCTTGTCCCCCTAAGGCAATTTCCAGGGTGCTTCTTTCCACACTTTTGGCAAGTGGGGTGCTGTAATTTCTTAGCGCCATTGGATTTATCCCTCGGACCACCAGCATTGAGGTCCACCTTCCGCTTCTTGTCCCCATGATACCTCTGTGATTCTCCGATCTCCATTTCAACCTTGAGGGCACATCGGGCAATTTCCTCATAGCTGTCAAAGTCACGGATCGCTAATGCTTTCCGCAAGCTAGGCTTCAGCCCACCAAAGAAGCGGTCAACCTTGCATTCGGGGGTAACGAAAAAGACGGAAGCGTATCGTGCAAGCCTTGTGAAGTTTGCCTCGTATGCTCCCAAATACTCCTCATCTTTCTGCTTGAGGGAAAGGAAGTCCCTTTCCATCTTAAGACGGAGGGTGAGTGGAAAATATTTATCGAAAAACATCTTCCGGAATACCTTCCATTCCAAAGCCTTGATCTCCTCCTCAGGCTTCGTATTTTTGATCAACGTCCACCATTGATCAGCTTCACCCTCCATACGATAAGCCGCCAGGAGAACCTTCTCTTTTTCAGAGCATTGGAGGATGGAGAATATCTTCTCAATGGAGTTGATCCATTGTTCAACGATCGTGGGATCAGATGATCCACTAAAAGTAGGAGGCCTTTGTCTCATGAAGCTTTCAATAGAGACTTGTTCTTTCTTAGGGGATGTTGAACGTTCCTCTTGACCAGTGTTTCTATTCAAAACTTGAGTTAGCTGAGAGAGAAGCGTGACAAAGTTCGCGATTCCCGCTCCCATTGGATTGGGCATCTCATAAGTACAATCATCACACTGATCTTCACAACGGTTGTTAGCCCGAGTTCTCCTATTACCGGCCATTGGATGGAATAAAAGAAAGTTAGGGGTAACACATAAAGGTTAATCCAAAGACAAAAGTTGATGACTTATAAATAAACTTTAATCTCTTTAACTCATGAGTCTATAGGATTCAATCCAGGTTTTTCATGATCTTCCTTCTAAAATATATTCTTAGGGGCATTTTTCCTTTAATAAGGGTTCATACTAAGATTGTGAATTCATCAAAACATATCCCCCGGGAGTGTCATAACCAAGAGTGCAGCAAGGCCCGTTGTCGTGCACCAGTTCCTGTTCGAGTCTAGCTCAAAGCGGTGTTTTCGGGTTTTACCCCTAGGATACATCTGTGCCAGAGCCGCCTCTACCTGCTCGTATCCAGACAGGAATGTATTTGTTTGATAAACCACTTACTTAGTATTTACCAAAACATAGTGATGTTTTTATTATGCTTAGTCTTGTATCTAAGGCTTTACTAGGGTTTCCTAATCCCAAAAATAACTAAACCTATCCTCTGATACCAACTATGACAACCCTGCTTTTTATTACAACTTAATCTTGCTTTATTACATAAAACTTCACTTGATACAACAAAGAAGATCGGGAGGTTTAGTGTCTTTGGGGCTTAGGATCATTAAATAAAAACTTTAAACTTGAAATACAACATCTTTACTGAAAACTTCCTTTACATGACCACTACATTCCTTCGTACTTAGCATTGCATGGGATAACCGGAGGACATGCATAAGAAAAGGGTGAGCTATAAAGCCCAGTAAGGGTGTAAACAATGAATAACATGAGGAGTGAAATACATGTTAGGCAATAGGAATATCAATAGAGAATAATAGAAACATGAACATAAAGGCATGATAAAGCATGATAATCATAACATGGAAATGTGGCAACAACACTTAACATTGAATTAGCATGAGCCAAGGCTCATTGCACATGGAGCATGAGTAAACCCTCATTGCACTTGAAGCACGAGTAAACCCTCGTTGCACTTGAATTAGTATGAGTCAACACTCATTGCACATGACGTATCATGATACTATACTTTACCCAATGCATTGGAGCACTATAAAGGGCGCACCCTTCTTAAACATTTCATTTCATGCATAAGTGTGCCACATGGATTATAAAACATGGATTCATAAAACATAATCATTTCTTCCACGATAAAGGAAAGTGGAATTAATACATGAAACTTTATAATCAATATGTAAATGTGCATAAAGGTGAATACCCTTGATGGAGAAATGGGCATGGTATTCACTACACAAAGACATTGGCTTAGAAAATCGGTGCGATTTCGGCAGCGTAACGGCGTGACATAAGAATTCATAAAAAAGGTTGATGAGAGAGAAAGGGGTTCCTCATAATATTTACATGTAATTTACAGTAAGTGGATAATATATATACATGTCCCAACAGTAGAAATGGAATTTAGATTCATGATACAAAAGTATTGCTTGAAGGTAAAAGAAGAGAGAGAAGTTCCTTTCGGAATTTCGGCATAGTAACGGGTGTACATGGGAGGCATTTAATGAGAGAGAAAGGGTTATCCCCTCATTAAAACAATAAGAGGGAAGTATGGGGGAGGTGAGAAACCATACCCCAACATTCATAAATGAAATAAAAAGGGAAATACAACTTAAAGAAAATTGACAAAAAAATGAGAAAGGAAGAAAACCCCTTACTTGGAAGTGTGCTTCCAAAGGCTAGAGAGAGGCTTGTAAGAGGCTTCTTGGGAGCTTGGGGCACCTTGAGAGGATTATAGAGAGAGTAGGGCAGAGGTTGGTTGAACTTCAAGGGCTTTGAGTGAGGAGGAAGTGGGAGCTTGGGTGGGTTTATATAGGAAAGGTGAGAGAATTCTTTATTATTTAGGTTTGGGACCCCTTATATTAAAATAATCCAAACCACAAAACATCCCATGGTATTTGACCATGGTTTCTGGAAAATGAAAGAGGAAAACAATATTTTACAAGTCCAAGGTCCGAACGTATTAAAAAATTAGGGTTTCTTTTGTGGAGGTGAGTCACACTCCCATGGAAATTAATTTAAAAAGGCAAAGTGTTGAATAAGTCTTGAGGGCTCCATTAATGCTTTGAAAAGTGAGTCAAACAAACCCAAAACCTCATTATTTTAATGATAAAACATATATTGGACGAAAATAAGGATTATGGTATTTTATTACATCACCATTGGGTCATTATGATGTCATAAAACACATTATATATTTAAATGGTATTTAATTTTTACCCAAAAATTTGACTGTCTCAGAAAATTATGTAAAATTCACCGTTGGATAATTTCGACGTCCTGATTCCAAAAATAATATTTATTTCATCTAAATAATTTTCTAAATATGTGAATTTTCACTTTTAAAATAAAACCTGACATTTATAAAAAATTCACGGGTTTTGACAGAAATGGCTTTCAAACCTTAATAAAAATTTTAATTGCATTCATAAAATTATAAGATCATTTATATTTAATAAAAATTAATTTAATATTAATAATAATATTTTATTAAAATATTATTTAATTCAAAAATCCTTTAATTTAATAAAATATAATTTTTAATTAAATAATAACTAAAAACACCATTTGTATTTTAAAAACTAATTACAATGTATCAAAAATGACTAGAAATTATATTCATTATTATATACAAAAAAAAAATAATGTACATGAACATGGTGCTACTTATTTGTTACATAACCCCTTAAAATAGCCGCATAAGACCTAAGGGTAAGGTGTGCGATGGTGACAGACTCTTGGGGTTGCTCGGATAACATCGCTCGAGTGGTAATCTCTATAAACTTCCATTTTCCCCGTAGACGATCACGTTCGATCTTGACTTGATGAAGCTCAGCTTGGGCTTGGTCAAGGGCAAAGCCCAAAGACGCCACTTCTTTTCCGAGCTCCGACAAATGGGATTCGTAAGGGGCAATTCTACTGGATGAGGCCATCGCTTCCTTTGTCTGAGTAGAAAATTGGTTCGTTAAAGCCTTATATTTAAACTACCCAGATGATCACTGTTCAACGACTATAAAAGTAACGGTCACAAATCTTAAAGTAAAACTAAAAAAGTTGATATCTTATAAAAACATTTTTCATAAAGAAACATTTAACTGGATCAAGAGGGATTTTCCATTAATGAAATTTTGGGTCGTTACATTTATACTATGATAAATACATTACAAAAGGAGAATATTTATGCCACGTATAGAAAATGTGAGTTCTGGTTAAAGGAAGCATCATTATTGGAGAATATCATCATAAGAAATGGGCTATGTGTGGACCCTTCAAAGACATAAGTAATTTAAGGATGACTGAGACCAAAATATGTTACAGATATCCATAATTTCCTAGGATAATATGGGTATTATCGTTGATTTGTGATAAATTTATCATCATTGTCAAACTTTATATTCAAGATAAATTTAAGTGAATCGAGTTCTATTAGATTTATGAGTGTGAAGAGAGTTTCAAGGATCTAAAAAGGAGGCCTATGACTACCCATGTGATCACACTACCCATAAGTGGATAAAACTTCATGGTATTTAGCAATGCTTTGAATAAGGTGTTAGGTTGTGTGTTAATGTAGAATGATAAAGTCAGAGCCTATGCTTCCAGGAAGTTAAATGTTCATGAATAGAACTACCCAAAACATGATATATAGTTATCTTCATTAATCTTATCTTTAAAAAAATGGCAGCATTTTCTATTTGGGGATATGCGTAAAATATATTAGGATCACAAAAGACTCAAGTATATTTTCACCCAAAAATACCTGAATATGGGATAATGAAGATGGTTTGAGCCAATCAAGGACAATCAAATCTCATTTCACTACAATAATGGTAAAGCAAATAAAGTGTTCGACATGCTAAGTTGAAAGGATAAATTAATTCTATCATTGATGAGAATTTAAGGGGATCCAATCTTCTTAGATTTAAAAAGGATGAACATAGAAATCATATAGGAAATAAAGTCATCAATCATTTCACAAATTATTTGTCAACTGTGTATTCTATAAAGTAGAATGGATGATCAGATAAATGATATGGAAATTCATAAGGAATTGGAAAATATATGAAAATTTAAATCCTTTGAGTTTAATTTTAATGAACAAGGTTTTGTGAGATTTTGGTCAAGAATACATGTACCACCAAATACTATGTTAGAGAAGGATATATTGGATGATGTAGATAGATCAACATTTTACATCCTCCTAGGAAGAAAAATGATGTATCTAGATCACTGATAACACTATTAGTGGGACAATATGAAGAAGGAGATCACAAAGTATGAACCAAGATGCCTTATATGTCAACAAGTGAAAGAGGAAAGGTGAAAATACAAGGGGATGATGCAATAATTACCCATACCTACATGGAAATTAGAAAAAGTAACCATGGAATTTTTCAGTATTCTTGAAATGAAATCAACAGGGAATAATTCTATATGGGTTGTGTTGAATCGTATTATAAAGACTAAATAATTTATTACAATTAGAGAGGATTTATCACTAGATAAACTTGCATGAATATACACTAGAGATGTGTTGAGGATGAAAGTATTTCCACTATTGATTGTATATGGTCAAGATCCAAGATTTACCTCTAGGTTTTAGAAAAGTCTCCAAAATTCACTAATCAAAGAGTTGAACTTTATTACATCCTATCATCCTCAAAATAATGGCCAGTCTGAGAGGACTATTAATACACTAGAATTCATGTTGAGGGAATGTTCTATGGACTTCAAATGAAGATGATACCAATAGATACCTCTATTTCTTTTCTTATACAAAAATAATTTAGACTCAAGAATCCAAATGGACCCTTATAAATACCTTTATGAGAAGATTTGCAGAACACCAGCATATTGGGATGAAGTTGGGGAACAAAAATAGATAGGTCTTGAAATGGTTGGGGAAATGGTGTAAAAGGTATAGACCATTTGTCAGAACATCAAGGATGCTAATATTTAAAAAATAGCTATTATTATAATCATCAATGAGACCTAGAGTTTGATGCAAGAGACCTGTTATTTCTCTGTATATCTCTATGTAAAAAATTCATGTGATTTGGGAATAAATGAAAACATAGTCAAAGATACATCAACCACTTTGAGATCAATGATTGAATTTTAGTGATGGACTACTAAATAACACTCCCACCAAACCTATCTCAAGTATGTGATGCATTCCATATATCCCTTTTAAGAAAGTACATTATAGACCCATCACATGTAATCAACCCAGATGTGGTATCATTGGAGAATTATCCATTCCTATGAATAACAGTAGGTTAAGATATAATATAATATAGACAATATCTATATAATAATATTCATAACCTTGTCAAAGTGTTGTGTAGAAAGCAAAATTTTGAAGGAGCGATGTGGGAACTAGAGGAGGTGATGAAACAAAGTTAACCTCATCTCTTTTAGTGTGGGAAATGAAAATTTCGAGGGAGAAATTACTTAAGGGGGAAATATTTTAATGAACTAAGCTATTATAAATAATTTTTTTTATGTTTTGATTAAATGTATTATTATGTAATATAGTAATAGAAACAACATGAAATGATTTGGTTTTATTATATCCTATTAGATTTAAATGATCATTAATCATCTTTACCATTTATAAAAAAAAATGAACAATGATCACCTGATTAGTATTAATATAGGGTTTTATCAAATATAATTGGCATAAATGAAGTAAGTGGTGGCCTCAAAAAGTATAATTTTACCCTATAATTCCCATTTATCAAAGATTATGAGGAAGATAGCATCTCGGAAATTTTACCTTGGCCAAGCCAAAGATGAGACAAAAAAACATAACCATGAACCCGACTGTTTATGGGAGAAAATTATGCTTATTGAGATGACAACCCAAACCAGGTTTTCTGAACCACCATATGACAATATCAGAGTCACACACCTTACCCTTATGGTGTTTTTTAGTTTATTAAATGGATATTTATCAAGAAACTATAAATATTATTAGTTATATTATTTTTTTATAGAATAATGAATATATTTTTATCCTATTATTATTACATTATAAATGATTTTTTATTTTGATATAATAAAAGAGAAAAAATATTTTTGGGTAATATTAAAAATTAAATTAAGGAATTTATTTTTATGAATTAATGGATTTTTGAAATAAATAACATTTTAATAAAATATTTTTATCCAATAAATTTTATTAAATATAAATAATCATATAATTTTTATGAAGTCAAATGTAATTTTTATAAGGTCTCAAAAATTATTATGGTAAAAAAACTGACATTTCTTAATAGATGTTGATTTTATTTTAAAAGTTAAAATTAAAATACATAGAAAATTATCTATATAAAAACAATATTATTTTTTGAATCATAATTTCAAAATTATCAAATTGTGAATTTCTTAGAATTTTCGGAGGGAGTCCAATTTTCATGTTAAAATTAAATTTGGTTAAAATAAAATTTCTGCATTATGACATCTTGATGACCAAAAAGTGATATAATAAATACTATAAGAGTAATACTAGATTAAATCTACGTTTTATACTGAAAATAATGATATTTTAAGTTTATTTGATTAATTTGAGAAAGACTTTATTAATCTTCCAAAACCATTAATATATTTTATGGTTTAAAAATAATTTATTTATGAGTATGACTCACTTCCACATAAAAAGGGTATTATTTTATTAATTTCATCATTTTACTTATAAAATAATGAAAAACGGTCCCATTTTTCAAAAAACATGGGCAAAACCCAGGGTAAGGATTATGATTTTGGTTAGTTTATTATATAGAATACAAAACCTATGTTTGTGAAATAATAAATAAATATCAACTAAATTCCAATATTAACCCATGAAAAATCCCATTTATATTCACTAAAACTTATTTTATAATTTATTTAATCTTAAATACCTTCTCTAGAGTCTTACAAAGGTTCTTGATGCTCTTAAGAAGCTCTCCCAAGCATTTGGAGTCACACACTTAAGTAAGGGATCCTTACCTTCTCTTTTTTATTTAAGTTTCTTTATTATCTTATGACTTATATATCCAATTCATATTAGTTCATAATTTTTAAAAATAATAAAATTGTTTTTTATAAATGGAAAATATACTATAGTTTTCTATAAAATCATTTTATACTTAAAATAGGTACTTTTCAGAAAAATTATTTTTCGTCATATTTTTTCAATTAAATTTTAAATTAAATCATGCCACTTCTATGTTTTAAATTTTGAAAAATGTATTCTATATTTGGAATTTGTGGTTTCAAAATTTCAAAATAAGTCCCTTATGTTTTTTTTGAAATTATTAAGAGTAACCTTAGTAATTTTTATTACCATAGTAAATGTTAAATTGGGTAATTAAAGTTAAAAATAAATTAATAAGTACTAGATAATTACCCTAACACTTGACTGAATTTTATTAGACAATTCCATTTCATCCATAATCATAAATTTTTTTTATGTTACATTTTTTCCATTTTTATGTGATTATCACCTTTATATTATTTTATATATGGAAAAGTAAATAATAAGACAATCTTGTTTTTAATAATTATAATATTCTTATCATAGACATGAACTGGAGATATGATCAGTTATAAATATTATTTTTTAATCTAAATAATTTATCATTATCATGGTTATTTTATTAAATATTTAATAAATAAATAATTCCCTTAAATGATTACACAACATTGTCGCAATAATTATTCAATTAATGGGAAAATAATACAAATAATATTGAAAATATTAAAGATGTATAATTTGGAATAATTAATGTTAACAAAAATTTTAAAGAATAAAATATCATTTTAGGGATGTATTAAAATATTTTATTTTATTTTTTATTTTTTTGATGTTATAAAATCAAAGTAAATAAATAGTTTTAAAATTAATAGGGTTGATAATTTATGAAAATAATATTTTATTAAATGATATATAATACCTAAAAATACTATATTTGGAAACATTTTTAGTATATGGTTAAAAATATAAACCATGTTCCATTTATTGGATACTTTTCCATTTAGTAACTTTTATGACCCTCAAAGTCTAACAAACCTTACAATCACATTAAGTTTGGAAAGGGTTAATAATGGATTAAAACCAAACAATAAGTGTAAAAATATAACCCAAAATTCTTGAAATAATATTGTATAAGATGTTATAGACTCATAAAACTATTATGTTTTAATATTATCAATTTTTGGACTTCAAAAATAATTTATATTAATTTAATATTTTAGGAAATTCTAATAGTGCCCCTCCCCTCTATTTTAAAAGGGAAACCTCTTGTTCTTATTTATTCACAGTTCAAAAACCATTTGGTTCATAAAATATCTTCCCAATTACTTATTTAAATCACTACACACATACTAGATGTCTTCTGTTTGTAATAATACCAACCTTATAGGGATTAAAGTGTTATGTAAAAGAGATTTTCCAAAGGAGATGTATGGTTTTTAACCACATGTTTTAGTTTTATTTCATCTTCCAGCTCCTTAAAATATTGTTGAACCTTACTTATATAATAAAATTAGTCTCTACCATATACTAAGATGTTATTATTTTAATTTAATAACCTATACACTCCTCCAAAATCCATAAAATGTGAAACGGATCCATCATTCATGTGTACAACGAACTACCGCCTCACGAACTGATGTAATTTTCTTTTCATCACCAACTATAAAGGCTGATTATAATAATATAATTTATGTTAATATATTATATTTATGAAATATTTATCATTTTTAATTGATAACTTATCACTTAATTTCTTATATTTATATTCACTAAAAAATGATAACGTTGTTCGTGCGTATGTGTGGATTACCACCTCTAGAAAGCAATGTGATTTATTTTTAAAACCATAATACATAGATGATATATATATATATATATTTAAATAAATAATATGGTATTAATGATATTATTATAATATATAAAGATAAAATGAAACTTATATATTCATAATGATCATTTAAAAAATGGAAACATCACTCATGCATACATACAACTTACCATCTCCATGATGATATCATAGTACATTTTTCATAACAATCTTTCATGATTGGTTTTAAAAGTATTATATATATATATAAATTATTATTATTTCATGAGAATTATTTTATATAAGATTTATTAATGACCACATTGACCAAATTCAATATACCAATGTCATTTTGGAATCATGAACCGAACATCCTCAATACCAGAAAGCTTAGTCAAAGTCAAAGTCTTTGACCATTTATAAAAATAAAGGAAAAGTATTGCAAGAAAGAAACATTATACATAAAAAACAACTACATATACCCATAACCATCTCCATAACTCTTTGCTTCATCCGTAGTGGCCGACTCCTATTCTGAGCTGTCATACTACTTCAAAATCTTAACATAATTCCTTCTAAGATTTAATTTTTCCAAATATAAAAACTCCTCAGAGGGCTGCGCACCATTCCCTTTGCTGACAGAGGACCTGGTGGGCATCGAATTCAGCATATTAGAATAGTCATTCCTTCCCCTTATTTTTTTGTGGAGCGGTTATAGCTTCTTTATTCCCTAACACAAACTTCTTTCTGCCTTAAACAATGTTAATATAATAGGTCTGCACCTGGCCTCCAACATTCTCCTTTTCACTATCAGAGATATCCCCCCCAATTTCTAGGAATATGCACCTCCTAGTAACCATCACACACCCCTTGTTCTTTCTCAGAGTTACTGTTAGCATAAACTATTACTAAACAGTGTGAATGCTCTATATGCTCCTTATCACCATGCCTCCCATGCTTTAATTCTCGAAAACAGTTGTCAGCAGCCTGCTCTTGCAACTTGCCATTCCTACTATCACTTTGAATACACTTCTTTCCCAAAATCGGAAGCCTACTATAATTGTATTACAGTATTATATAAAAAAGGACTAATGAGCTTGGAAAAGGTTATTAATATATTAAATAATTAATACAATCTTATTATTTATGAATATAATTAATGCACATGATAATTCGAGTACAAGGTTAGAGGCTTTTTTTTAAAATCCATCTTTTAATATTTTCCATAAAACTATTTTTTCTTCCAATTACATATTTTTATTAAAATTATTTTATGGACGTATTTATATTTTATTAGAATAATTAATAATTTATATTTTATGACTTTATTCTATAGGTTTTTAAAAATTAACATTTCAATAGAATGTTTGACTTTCTTTACAAAAGATAAAACAAATGTTTAATTTTAACATATCTGGTGACAATAACATTTACCACTACCATAACCATTATTTGAATATTGGATTAATATAAAATATTTTATGGTTTATTAAATTAAAATCCCTATTTCCCTTTTCATGGGTATTTTGGGATTGAAAATATATATTTTTAAAATAAAAGTTTATTTTGATATCCAAAGTGTTTTACACATGATTTTGAAAGAGTTTTTTCATGGGTTTTATTCATGATATGGTCCTTAAACATCATTTATGAGGAGTTAAGACACATTATATCTCATGGGTAAGCCCAATATATGTTATAAAATAAATTCAACCAGATATTTCTCTAATGCATTAGGTAATTATTATGTCCTCTGGAGAATTATATATTGAAGTCAATTGTTTGGTTACTTCAATTATAATGGTACTTGTAAGTTTTATATAAGGGGTTTTTGATGATGATTATCCAGGTCAGAGGCATGAATTTTCTATGTTTTCTTATTAGAGTTCATTGAAACATTTTTATTTCAAAAGCTAAGCTACTGATTATTTTTAATGATATACTATGACTTTTAGGGTAAATATATTTGTTTTTTAAGAAAATATTTTCATAGGTTTTCATGATTTTCACTTGACTAAAATATTTCTTATTTTTTATGTCCCTTATTGAATTTTATATAATAATTCCATGTTTTGAAATGTTTCTCAAAGGGTTTAAATATGATTAGGGAAAAGGATGAGATTAAGATCAAAATTGTGAAGATGTGTCATGAAAATAAAATAATTATCTTTTTAAAAGTTTTGTTTTTGAAAAATATGGATACCAAATATAAGTTAAAACTTTATAAAACAAGGTTTTGTTATATAATAGTAATGATATAAATCTCAAAAACTATAAACCTCAAAGATCTCTGGTTATTAAATAATGTGAACTCTAGTTTTAACTCACAAGAATAGGTAATTTTTAAGTGTTTTGTCCTTATATAAACTATAGTTTGGTTTCCCCTGGTCATCCAACGATCCTTTTACCACTAGAGAAATATTGATCCTATAAAAAATAAATAATCAATTACCTTTATAGACTTTATATCATTGAAAATAACCATTAATTATTCTTCTATGAGCCATAAAAAGGTTTATTCTCTAAAAACTAAGATCTTTATCAATAATAATTATCACATAAACAAGATCATTTTCACTAAAATAAAAAATTTAGTCAATATAAATGATATGTGTTTTCTATATATAGTGTGAAAAAATATTGTCTCACACTCCATCAAACATGAAAACCCTCTACAATAATTTTTCTACAACCCATGATTATTTTATCTCTATAAAATGATGTAATTAATAAAATACTGATTTTTTTATTCTATAATATCTATAGGTGGAGAAAATATTTTATTAGACTAAATTCAACAACCTGGAATAATTTTGATAAAATTATAACTATGTTTTAAACAATTTCCACATTGGTTTCCTCCTTTGAGAAGGCATTGAGTCTAGTTCATAATATTATATATAAACCAAGGCTTGAATATAAATTCCTTTTTATATTTCTCACACGAGTGAGGATCATTCATTTTTCTTCTAGATATATTTTTAAATGTTTTTCCAAATATGATATCATTGAAAGTTTTACCCCCCCAATTTGAAAGAGTTTTCACCTTTTTTAAATTTCTTATTTCCATTGAAACCTATTCAACTCTAATAATTTTCAATAAAATATTTTTTTATGTGGATAATTAATACAATTATAAAACAAGTATAGGGATCATAAATCAATAAGTCAAGAAAATAATTAATTATGCACCCCCAATTGGTGATAACTGATAACATAATAACAAATTATAGACTAATGATTTGGATAACAATACATAACTTGGTATTATTAACGATACTACATTAGTGAAATTTATTTAGCTAAATTTATTTATTCTAAACTTGTTCAATGTACTTATTATGGACTCTTTAATATCCCACATAATTACTTTATTCTAATGAGGTGTCCATAATCAACACCATTATATTTGTTACAAATATTTATTAAACTGATAAATAATTACAATATATCTTCATATTATTCCATTAAAAATATCACCACACAAACCATTTCTCCCATATTTCTTTCTTCAATAAATTATGATATGAAATCATCCTCATTTTAATATAATAATCTTCCAAATACACCACCTTTTAAACCAACATAATTGAATAAAAGAGGTAAAATATGAAACTTATACTCATTTGGGTTATGTGATATAATTCTCTCATAGAACCAAACATAAGTGTTGAAATGTATCCTTATTCAATGGATTCATCAATATGTTAACAATAAATTCCTTTTTTAAAATATAAATTAATTTTATTTTACCACATTACACTTTCTCTCTGAAAAAATGTAATTTGATGTTAACATTTATAAACACTTAATGTCAGGTTTGATTATTTGATAGGTTTATTAAACACTATTTTTCATAAAGGATATTTAATTGATATATTAATTCTACCCTAAATATCATCAATATTTAATTCAATAAAATTAATTTTAATTATAACATTTTAGACCACATCAAAATCATTTTTTTATTTATTGCATGAAGAAATTTTACTTTATAAAATGTAAAGACCCAAACTTATCATAAATAAGTATTACATTTTAATTGATGAATATTAATTACATAACATAACAATCCATGATAGAATTATTTAGTTCTAGTGGCTTTGAAAACAAGGACACATAAACAACTATCCCAAATGTGATCTATGTTATCTCACAATATGTTCTTTATAACTATCTCACTTTTTGATATATTATACCTAATATATATACTCATAACTTAGGGAAAAGAAACATAATAAAGGGTGATATCATATTCTCAGTAAGGTAAAATAAGGGAGATATCAAAATAACATAATAATAAGGGTATGAGAACATGATAATAACATTTAAAAAACAATACCTTGTGTATCATAGATCATAAATTTTTTAAGGAATAAATATTGGCACTTCATAAGACATGAATACATAAATAATAAAATAGAATGATACATGATATCATAACATTCTAATAAGATATATATTTATGTAAAACATATAAGAATATAAAATCATATGTCAAGTATATCCACTATGATACTCATAACAAGTTAGGCACAAGCTAACCACCCATGCACCTAATTTGAGAATGGGATAACCTCCCATACACCCTATTTGAGTCTGGGGATAACCTCCTATGTACTCTATTTCAGGCTTGTTATAAACTCTTATGTACCCTTTAAGATCATATAACATTAATTATTATCCAATGAATTGAGGTAGATATATGTACCACCAGTCACATAATCCATACATTTTTGTGACACAAGATCAATAAAACATTCATCATATCATAACCTGTAAAAATAAATGGGCTTCATAAAAATATATTAATCATAGATATAAACCATATAGAAAAATAATAAATATGGTATCATTGGGTCATATCCTCGGTAAATACTAAGTAACTTCTAAGGATATATTCTTAAATAGAAAATGGTTTTTAAAGATCACTTGGAACATTTCCTGAGAAAAATTATATTTTCACTTACAAAATAACCTATTTAAAACTAAAAGTTCACCAAACATTATAAAAATACATTTTTGTAAATAACCATTGAATGTGTTCAAGGAATATTTAAAACATTAATTGGTTATGACTATGTGAAATTCAATTCATGTCGTGCACGTTAAAATAACGATTCCTTTTCCCATTTTTGGTAAAATCCCAACATGCCTTGATTGGAGAATGATATAAAAATTACATTTATTTCTAAAAAAATAAAAAAGGGTAAAAATAAATTTAAAAAATAAGAGTGGAACATTAAATCATTCATGAAAATAATGTTAGAGATCATGAATATGGAAGAAAAATGGTTTTCAATCAAAAAGGGAAATGTAGTTTGTTTTAAATAATTTTTTTTGAATCTTGAGTTCATAAAGAGAAGAAAATGAAGGGAAAACATTTATTCTTAACAAATAACCATAGGAGACATAAATTCATGAATTTATTGAGAAATATATTATAATATTTTATCATTGATAGCATAATCCAAAACAATCCTGACAAATAATGAGATTTTAACATAAAACTGTTACCACTTTCATATGTTTTGAATCATATTCCCCATGAAAGAATAACATTAAATGAAAATTTCAATATCGTGAGAATTAATAAATTCATGATATCAAATTTCCAAGGGGTTTTATATACATATCATAAAAAAAGATAGATTCATAATATAACATATGTCCCAAAGAAGAATATTAGGGATGAAATTTCCCAAATTTATATCTTTAATTCCCTTATAAATGGTTCAACCCCATGTATAATAAATATATGATTATTACACATCTATTATAGAACCATACTAATATGTATCATGTAATATCACATACATTAGAGAGGAATATCCTTATATAAATTTGAGATTAATTATCCTATTTTTGATTAATTAAATGTTTTCCAAGAGTATGAGGGGCCTCAGGGGTGTTTTAGGTGTTCGAGAAATGAAAAGAAGGAAAACTAGGATAACATGTGCAAGGCGTATGGTTGGTGAATGGTTATGTGAACTATGAAATGTTGAAGGCTAAACTATGTATCCTTAGAGAGTGGTATATCAAAAATTTGGCGCTTGGTTTTTCAAATCATGTAGCCTCCCCAGGTAACCGTGTGACTTATCCCATCTTGGAAAGAGTAAGGAACACAGTTGGTGCATGGTTTAGAAATAGAGTGGTCAAACCATGAACCCTTTAAAAAGTGTGAATTTTATGATTACCCCATTGGTATTTTTATATCTTCACTCGATTATTCTTCAATTCTTCCCCTCCTCTCAACCCTAGTGATGAACCTAAGCTCCCAAGTATCCCTAAAAGTGTTTCTACTTTTATTCAAGGTTGTTTGGAGTGTATTTGGTTGTAGATCGAAGCTATGGGTAAGTCTAATCCTTTTCTTTCTTATCTTTTCTAGATTTGGGTTTGTGTTTCCTCTCATCTTCTCCAACTCCCTAAAAACCATTTTTCTATTAAAATCTAGGTTGTGGCTTCAAATTTTGTTGGGATCTAGATCAAAGTCTATGACTATGAGTGTGTTCATCAAAGGATTCAAGGTTGGTGGTCAATAAGTTATATCCCATAATCATTGGGTTGGTTCATTCATGCTTGGTAATATTCTGGGTTATATTTTCTTGTTATTTTGTTTCTTTTAGATAAATTTGTCAAAATGGGTGTCTAAATTATGAATTTAACCATTCATGATCCTTTTGGGATGCATCGAGGTTGAATAGAATTTTTATGGGCCACTCATGCGGTGCGCCGACATTTCAAAAGCCTTGGATTTGGTAAGGTTATGTATGGAATTATCATATGTTAACATATATCAATTGTTGAATGTGTTAATATTGTTAGTTTAGTTGGTAATAGAATATTTTTATTTTTTCCTAGTTTTGATAATGGGTTACTGGGTTTTTTTGGAATGGCATGGTAATGGGTCAATGGAGTTAATTTTGATTATGTCAAATTTCTTATGAGTTATGTTGAAATCCATAAGAGGGTTAGTGCATATGATATTATGAACATGATAAATTGGTTACGGTTTATTAATTTAAGAATTTGTATAAGGGACTTCATAAGGTAATTTATGAATATTTTGAATGAGTTAATACATGGGAATTATGGGAAATATCTAATTGGTTGGGGCTTTAAAATTAGAATCGGAAAAAATAGACTATGCAATTTAAATGGTATATGTTTTAATGGGTTGTGGCATAATATTAATTTCCATGTTAGTTGTATGGATTGGGGTTGTTTTGTGTTTTGTTTTTGTATGGTTGTGGTATGATATGAGTGGTGATAGGATATATATAAATATTAATGTGCACATGGCTTGGTAGTGTGGGGTATTGACTAAGGTTCTACTCCATGGTTCTAGTTTGACTGAGGCTCTAAAATCCACCAAAAAATACATGGGTTAGAGAAGGGGATGGAGCTATATTCCCTTAACGGTTGCATTCCACCTGAATTGTGGTTTTGAGGTGAGACTGATTTTTTGTGGTGTGTTTATCCCTAGTGAGATAGGGATTGGGATTATTGCCTTAGTCATAGTGATGAATGCCTTAAAATCTTGTGTGAAATTTTTAAATTTCTTACCCATGGAACACATATTGATAATTAATTAAGTAATAAAGATGATAAAAATGATGAAAATGGTACTATGGTTACAAATGGTTAAAGAAAATATTGTTAACTAATGGAACTCAAGTTATCTTTTTCTTAAATTTTATTTTTTTAGAATTTTCATGAAATATCTATTTAGAATGAATATTCTGTAGACATCGTTGATGGTGGAATACTGAGTTGTACTCACACCCTACTCAAGCGCCATTGGATACCCGAGTAGATTTTATTCTTACAGGCTAGGATAAGATAAACATCCATGTTCTTGGAAGTTGAGTTGGGCTTAGAATGTGTACGGAATTGGTTTTGGACTTAGAGTCATGTCCTTTTTGGGTATTCCACTATTTGTCTTTATTTTGGGGTTTGTTCCCTTGAAAAACATTATCCCAAAATAACATATTTTTACTTTTGTCTATGTTTGGTTCCCTATTTGGGGAGTTGTTGGTTATGCATTATTCTGGTTATTACTAATTTTTTTCGCAATTTCATTTTCTATCTACTATGGATTACTTTGGTAATGAGTGTATAGTATCCCCACTTTATCTATTAGACCTTAACTGCTATTTGATAACCTTTTTAATATGGGGATGCATGCTTGAGGTCATTTGACGACTCGGCCCGGGGCACCATTTTAGTGGTTCGCAGGTCAGGGATGTTACAAAGTGGTATTAGAGTAGTTATTTTCCATGGTCTTACTATTTTGAATGGTGTAATTGAGAATAGGATGTGTTGGTCATTGGAAATAAACTCACACTTGAGAGTATCTAACCGATGTATGAGGTAAAACTCATGTTCATAGGGTGTGAATTGTTATTCTTAAGGTGTGATGTTACATTTTATGATATTTCACTATTGGGTGATGCACTTGTTGTGTAATGTGACTATTTTGTGATATTTTTAATATGGCCATGATGGAACATGGTTATGCATTCATGAGTCATTATAGGATGTAATTTATATAACTAGCATGAGTCCTAATAGGCACACAAGGGGTGGGTATGTTTGGTATAAAAGGTAGGGTGAATTTCAATTTTTTGGAATCTTCAGAGAATAATGTTTAATAAAAGGTTAAAAAGGGGGAAAAGTTGAGAAAATTTTACATAATGTTTAAATAACTGTAATTAATTAAGAAATCCTAAGTGAGTTTAAAATATTCTCCATGATAATTTTTGAAATAGTAAATGTTCCTTGGAGAAATGGTTTGCATTATATGTATGGAAATATATTTTTTTGGGGTCTAATGTAATAATTGTAACTGTGTATGTTAGTTTACCCCATGTTAGCCATGAACCATGGTAGGAATGGTTGAGGTTAGTGTGTGGGATGTGATGATGAACTTGGGATATTTTAAGCAAATGGGTTATTTATGGCCTATTGAGAGACTTATTTTATATGAATTATGAAAGCTTGGTGTTAAGTATTTTAAATCTCTTGTTTGGAATTGTAGAGAAATGACACCATTTCTCCTTTTTCCTATAAGGAAATAAGAGAATGTTTCCAATAATTCCTCCTAGTAGTGGATCAAGAGGACCTAGTGATTTAAGTTAATAAATAAGATAATTTTTGCAAGAACGTCACTCACTTTATGCAGTTGATAGATTGGGACCCATGGCGAGTTGTACTGGGTACGTTTGAGCGGAAAAAAGAGTTTCAACTGAAGCACCCTCTGAACATTACTTGAGATGGTGGGTCCGAAGTAGCCAAGTTATGGGTAGATTCTAGACAGAAAATTCATGACCACTTAGAGAATCCCTCTGAGAAAAGTGTCATGTTGGAGACCTATATGTTGAGAGGTTTGGAAAAGTGTTGGTTGGGAATCACGGTCCAGACTGATTAGGTCAAAGGAATGATATGGAAGGATTTCCAAGAAGAATTTATAGAAAACTTATATCTAGATACATTGAGGTAGGAGAAGGCTATAGGGTATATGAGTCTGACACAAGGGGTTGTGTTAGTGATAGACTATGTTAGCCATTTCACTTACTTACACCGCTTCATTCATGCATTGATAGGAGACATGACAAATAGGGATAAACATTTCTATGATGGGATCAAACATGAGATCAGGTCCTAGGTGAATATCTTCAATTTGAAGTTGTTTCAAAAGGTGGTGGATGAGGTCCTTATCTCAAAAGGGAATATGATGGGGTATTTTCATAGTGGACTAGTGCTGCCAACTAGGTGGACTAGTGGTGCAGATTCTAAGTGTAGGAATAACAGTTTTGGGGGTTTCCATCATAGTGAAAGTGCATAGAGTATACAAAATATAGGGCCAACCTATCAATGTGGTTATCGAGTGTTCTATTAATAGTGTGTAATGATGGGCCACATGAAAAACTGGTGTACCTGACAACAAGGTTAGTGTCAGTCATGTGGAAGGTTGGGACACAGACATAGGTTTTATAGGAAACCATTAAAGATGAGCATGGATGGATGTCTAAGGGAGATACCAAGTGCGGGAAGGGGGTTAGTTACCCCACATCAAGAAGGAAAATGGAGCTCCATGGTCCATAATAGTTAGGTTTGTGGATGTTGTAGTCTGGGGAGAGAGAGTCCATAGCAGGAGAGTAGTGCAGAAAAAGTGACTCAGGCTGGAGCCAAGGTAAGAGGGGATGTTTAGCATCATGCAGTTTAGTCTACACCTGGGGGCAGGGAGGCTGGACCATTGAATTTTTTAGGTATTATCCTTATAGCTTATTTTCTTTTTTAGTGCTTTATTTGACATAATATTCACTAATTATTTTATCTCTTCTCAGTTTGTAGTTGTATTGGTCATATCCGTGGAACATGTGTGTGGGATTATGTTGATTGATACTCTATTTGGGGTGCAATATGAGGATATTAGGTAGTGTAAGGGTGGGGTTTTGGAGGTTGGTAGGTACTATTTTCCATGGGACTTGTTCTTCCTCTAGATTTTAGATTTGGCCTTATTTCTGGGCATGGATTGGATGGTGTTGTACTACGTCCATAACAATTTTTACTTTCATTGAGTGAAATAAGAATATAATTGGGGAGACACTTAGGTCCATCATGGTGAGTGGGATGTTCAATTAGGCCACGTAGGGTCATTTTTTTAGTATTTGTGTAAACTCACATCCCATGTAGCTTTTATTTTGATCGATAATGTAAGAGTAGAGAATCATGTCTTTTATCTTATGGTAGATCGGTTTCATTATATGTTTCCTGAGGACTTCTTGGGAATGTCAGCCAAGAGATATGTTGAGTTCAAAATAGAGTTGATTTTGAGAGTATAATCTATTTCCATTACTCCCTAAAGAATGGAATCATAAAAACCTCAGGAACATAAAACTCAATTGGAGGAATTGGGGAATGAAGGGTTTATTCATCCTAGTATGTTACCTTGGGAATCTCTAGTATTATTTTCCAATAAGGTCGATGGGTTATTATGATTATGCATTGAATATAAAAATTTTAATCTGATGAAGGTAAAGAAATGATACCCACTTCCATAAATTGATGACCTTTTTTACAAGATGAGGGGTGTTTAAGTGTTCTCTTAGATTGATTTGAGATTAGAATATCACCAACTGAGGGTGATGCCACTTGATGCATTATGGGCTACCTTTAGTATAAGGTATGAGTTGAATGAGTTTTTGGTGATGTCATTCAATTTTACCAATGCTCCAACAATGTTCATGGATTTGATTAATCGAATATTTCACCAATATCTGAACCAGTTCATAGTTGTTTTTATTGATGAAATATTACTGCACTCAAAGACTCAGGATGATCATGAAAAGCATCTTGACATCGTATTGAGTACACTAAGAGAGAATAGGGTATATGCAATGCTATTAAAGTTTCAGTTATGGATTGACTAGATTTATTCAATGGGCCACATCATTTATGAAGGAGTGTCAGTGGACCCAGAGAAAGTACATGCAGGTGTGTTTTAGGATCATCCCAAGATTGTTTCTGATGTTTGATGTTTTCTGGGTTTTGTGAGATATTATTGAAAGTTCATTAAAGAATTTTCCCATTTGGTATAACCTCTTTAGGTCTTGAAAAATAAAGGAATAAAGTTTAAATTGATAGAATCATGTGAGAATGATTTCAAAGAGTTAAATAAGTGGTTCAATACCATGCCTATTATGATCTTTCCCGAGCCTGGTAAAGAGTATACCTTGTTTTCTACTGCACCAGGTGTTCAGTTGGGTGTAGTGTTGATGTATGATGATCAGGTTGAAGCATATGGTACATGATATTTGAGGCCTCATGAACAAAATTACCCCAGTCATGATCTCATGTTGGACATGGTGTTATAAGCTTTGATGTTTTAGAGGAACTAATTATTACAAGAATGATTCACGGTGAATATCTATCATAAAAGTCATAAGGAAATTTTCTCTTAGTGTGATTTGAATATTTGGTGGCGGACATGGGTTGAGTAAATGTAGTATTTTTATTTTGAGCTGGCATTCACACTATGAAAGGTAAATAGTGTTTCAGATGCCTTGAGTTAAAAGAACTCAAAATCAGGCGGTTCTAGAGTCCAACTCTGAATAGAAGATGATGGAATTGTTTGTTGATATGAATCTAGAGGTACAGGGTGGGAAGAGGTAGATGAACCATACATCCATAGCATTTGAGTCCACATTTTTGATATGGGTCCACAATAGTTAGATTAGAGATCTAGAGTATTTGGATACGAGGTATAGTGTTAAAGGTTTGGAGTCACCTTGTAGTTGGTCTGTTGGGGATGATAAGATCGTTCATGTTCATGTCTCTGTTCTGGTTCCAATGAGTATGTGAGAAGAGCTGATATGTGAGTCTCATGAATCAAGGTGGGATGTGCACCCTGGTTAGACAATGATGTATTGCGTTCTTCATAGGTAATATTGGTGATTGGTAATTAATAAAATGATTGCACGTTTTATAGCGTGATTCATTACCTGTTAGTAGGTGAAGGCCAAGAATCATTGCACAGGTGGTTTGTTACCAAAATTTCACATTATAGAATAAAAGTGGGATGATGTAATAATTTAATTCATATTGGTTATTCCATGTGTGCCTTGAATAAATGATGAAATGAGTGTGGTTGTGCATCAATTGACTAAGGTGGATCATTTATTGTTTATAAGAGATACATCCAATGTTGATTAGTTAGGTGAGTTATATGTTCAAGAGATAGTGTAGTTTTATGGAGTACCATATACTTTTGTATTGGATTTTGATAAGTGTTTAACATCGTGCTTCTACAAGGGATTAATGAAGGTGCTTGGTACTCAGGTTTTTTAGTAAAACTTTTCACTAACAGACGGAAGGGAAATAAGAGAACACCATTCACGTTCTATAGGACATGTTGATGGATTATGTCCTAGATTTTAGAGGTTTAAAGGAAAACACATGTCACTTGTTGTGTTTTCCTATAAAAATTGTTTTCAGGATATAATTCAAATCAAACCATTTGAGGTGCTCTATGAGATTCTATATATATCACTATTTTATTAGATAAATGCTATGGAATCATAGTTGTTGGGATTGATTCTCATATAAGAGACACCGGATAAGGATAAATTGTTTCAGAAACGTATGAAAATAACTAAAAGAAGACATAAGTCATATGTAGATCATTACTGGTTTTATGGTGGGTGACAGTTTGTTTCATTAGGTATCACCAAGGTTCGGTCACCATTGAATTCGAAAATATGGGTAGTTAGTGCCTAGGTACGTGGGTCAGGTTGAGATTGTGGAGAGGATCGAACCAAAGGAATATTGACTGTCTCTTCCACAGAGGTATAGTGGTATGCATAATGTTTTTTATTTTTTTCATCTTCAGCTATATCACCGCAACTAATCTCATGCAATTAATGTTGAGGATGTTGAGCTTGAGGATGATGTTTCCTTCGAGGAGCATCTGGTTCGTGTTGTAGACCATAATAAGAACGTATTGTGGGGAATGGTTGTGACTCTGATTATAATTTTTTGGAATCATGGTAATGTGATGGAATAATATTTAGAGATTAAATCAGATATATGTGCCCAGTGGCGTGATCTATTTTCATTAGAAGCTCAGTGATGCATGGGAATGGGGATCCAAGATGAGTCAATATAAGGTGGAGGGGTTGTAAGATCCTAGACTTCATGGAGGTATGTATGTATTTAATTTTTGTTTCAATATCGTCTTTTTGGTTAATTCAATGTTGGTACAGATTATGAGTGGACTTAGGGGTGTTTTGAGGGTTTAGGGCACAAAAGGATGGAAAACTGGGCCAACCGTTGCAAGGCACATGGTTGGCACCCTGCAAGGTTGGAGGCCAAACTGTGTGGACGTGGATAGAGGCATATAACACAGTTGGTCAAATCATGTGGATTCCTCAGGTAATTATGAGTCTAAGCCCCTATTTGATAGAGGAAGCTGAATGGTTAGCACATGGGATGGAAAATTGTGAATCGAAACCATGTTCCCGATAAAAAATTGTGAATTTCCACTTCCACCGATCGGGATTTTTAGAGCTTCACCCAATTTTTCCTCTCGTTCTTCCCCTCTCAATCCCAGGGACGAACCTATGTCTTCATGTTTTCCAAGGGTGGTTCTTCTTCTATTCAAAGACATTTGGAGTAGCGTTATTTTTATATTAAAGCTTAGGTAAGTCTAATACTCCCCATTATTATCCTTTTTAGATTATGTTTTATGTTTCCTATCATCTTCTTCTGAATCCCTAAAACCCCTTTTTTATGATGGAATGTAGTTTTAGGATTCAAAGGGTGGTTGAATGTGTATCTATGTTTATTATTAATAGTTAATTAATCAATGTATTTGAGGTAGTTGGTCTAAAATTATATCCCATAGTCGCTTGGTTGATTTGTTCATGTTTGGTTGTGTTATTGTTTAATTCTTATTGTGATTTTGATTAATTTAGATATATTTGGTAAAATGGGTGCATAAATGATGAATTGAACCCCCCACAATCCCCTTAGGATTAATTGAGATTTAATAAAATGTTATAGGGACACCAATGGGGTGCGTTAGTATTTCCGACACCTAGGAATTGGTAGAGTCAATTGTGGAATTTATGTGTTGTAATGTATATCTCTTGATGAACATGTTAATATTCTTAGTGTAATTTAAAATGATTTTTTTTTATTTTTTCCGAGTTTTGTTAATGTCTTAATGGGATACATTGAATGGAACTGTAATGGGTCAATGGGGTTAATTGATATTGTGTAAAATGAATTATGAGATATGTTGAAATACCTTATAGGGTTCGATTATATGAAATGATGAACATGTTAAATTTGAAAATGTTTGTGAATTGAAGAATATGTATGGGGCCTTCATAAGGGAATTGATGAATATGTTGAATGAGGTAATACATGATAATTAGAGGATATACCTAATGGGTTGGGGAATGAAAATTAAAATTGGGAAAATGGACTATGTAATGTAAATAGTAAATAGTAAATGTGTTAATGGGTTATGGTATAATATAAATACCCATGCAGGTTTTATGGATTGTGATTTTTATGTGTGTTATTTGTGCATGGTTTTGGTGTGGTATGTGTGGTGTTTGGATATATATAAGCATGTGAACATGGCTTGCTAGTGTGGATGTATTGACTATGGTTCTATACCCACATGTTGAGTTAAACTGAGGCTCTAAAATCCACCCCATAATACACAATATAGGGAAGGTAACACAACTCTATTCCCCTAATGGTTTCATTCCATCCATACTGAGGCTTCAAGGTGAGGATAATGTGTTTTTTTGTGATGTGTTTCTCCCTAGATAGGTAAGGACTTGGATTATTCCTTTATTAACAATGATCAATGACTTAAACTCTTGTGTTAATGATGTAAATTCTTAACCTAAGGAAAACATGTTGATAATCAATTAAGTAATGAAGATTATGAAAATAATCGAAATGTAAGTACGATTAGAAATGGTTAAAGAATATATTGCTAACTGACAGCACCAGAGTTGTCTTTTGTGTACTTTTCTTTTGTTTAGTATTTTCATGCACTATATATTTAGACTCAATATCTTTTTGACAATGTTAGTGGTGGCCTACTGAGTTGTAATCACACTATACTAGGGCACTATTGGGTTCTTGAGAAGATTTCATTCTTGTAGGTTAGGATAAGGGACAATTCCCTATGGTCGGGAGTTGATTCCAGCTTAGTATGTTCAAGGAGGAGGTTCTAAACATGGGTTAAGAACTAATATTTGGATTCTTCCATTTGTATTTATATTGGGTTTTGTTCACTCGACACTGTTTAGCATGACATGGAATATTTTTAATTCTTTCTATGGTTGGTACCATATTTGGTAAGTGGTTGGTTATACATGATTTTGGTTATTCATTATTGTTTTTTCTATTTCATTTGTTATATTTTGTGCCTTACTCTGGTAATGATGGTACTATCTCCCCACATGATTTATTAGACCCTCACTGCTAGTTGGAAACCTCTAGCATATGGGGGGAGATGCTTGAGGTCATGTGGATACCCTACTCAGGGCACCCGTTTTATGGATCTAGGATTAGGGAAATTATATATCATACCAAATTTTATTTACTTATGAACTTTTTTATCCATTTATTAATAATTCGTTGTAAAAATATCATTTCGGGTAATAATTACTTCATTTTTCATGTTTTTTTTGGATTAGTATATTCAATACATTCAATTTTATCATGAATCTATAACCTAATTTTTTTTAAATATGATATAAATATCATATATATTTATTATATAAGTATTTAGAGTAATTAATTAAAGTTATAGATAGAAAATTAATAAAATCATTCTTGCTGACTATAGGTCTAGTATATGTATAAATGATGTTTCCATTTTCTCGAAGGATGAAAAAAAGGAATATAAATAATATAATAAATTTATATAGTTATTTTTATGTCATATATGTTACATATATTAATTAAAATTACCCTTATTACATTAATTATAAAGCGTAATTGAAAAACATATCAAATAACTTCACGAGGTCATAGTTCATTTTACACAAAAGATACATTATCCTATTCCCACAGAATAGAAAATAAGAAGGTATATCTGATATTATAATTCCGGAAGTATATTAATATCATATATATCATATATAAGATCTAATTTCATCAATATATCATCTTGTTATAGGTGGTGAGTGGATGAGGGGTTCTTTCTTTTTTTATTTGTTTTCCTTTTATTCTTTTCTATACTATTAATAAAAATTACATGATGATGATGGAAAATGATTAACATCATTTAACAAGGCGGTAGTCTGCCATACCCACGATCGATAGTTTAATTTCCCATTTGATAGAAGAGAAGACATATTTAGGTCATGAATTTTATATAATAAAATATTAGTATATAAAACAGAATAGTGATATTATATTATCAATTATTATGAATATTTTAAAAAGGTGGAAGAATATGTAAAACAAAAACACATGTTTAATAATTTTACCTATTCTTCAGAGAACCTCTTTAGGTTTATACCTAAATCATTATTAATAGTGATTACCAAAACAATTATCCCTATAGGTTGTTGGTATATAATTAAGTAATGAATTTTGTTTTGGATTGGAAAAATTAAAGGGATTTGTAAGTGTGTAGAGAGCATAGGGGAACACTTTTATAAGTGGGAGAGAGGACACAACTGGAATTTTGGAAACGAATAAAATGTACCCACAATTTTCACAAGACATAAGGTTAAAAAATGAGTCATTAAAGAAACCTAGATTCAATAATGTTGAATTGTGGCTATAAAATGGGCTTTGTAAATGTTTCTAGGTAATTTGACCCCTTATATTTTTAGTTATCCTCCGATAAATGTATTTTACATGAAAAGTGGTTACAAATTTTTAATATTTATACTATTAATTTTTACCAAATATTAAGTTGACATTATTTTATATTTAAGATTATTCTTATTCCAAAAATGGGATCCATTTTTCTAAATATATCATAGAAGTGTCAAAATTTAATTTTAAATGAATTAGACAAATTTGATGAAAAAGTGCTTTCCTAAGGTGTAGATTTTCAAAAGATTAAAATGTTTTTATATAAAAATTAAATATAAAATTTATTCCAATGACATATATTGTATTAATTATAATACAATGGATATTATTTTACTTTTGAAACCATTTTATAAAAAATGTAATCATATAAATCCTTTAAATGAAAAATTAATTTCCAATAAAAACCAGTTTTTTCCAGTATACATCAAAGAATTATTCTTTTAATAAAAATTATAAAAATTAATGATAATATAATTTTGACAATGTAAGATAGTATGGTACTTTTGACACAAGGAATTTACCCCTTGTTTACTTTCCCAAGGTGGTAATGTATTGAGTGGTAATAATCTTTAATCAGATCTAACAATCTTCTCTAGGACATATTCAACTACTTATATGTGAAATTATAATTATAACTTTTGATATTTGTATATATATATATATATATCAAATATTTACCCATAATGATAATTCCTCCATATATTTAATTAAGAAATTACCATTGTTAACTTTAAATCACGAGTTGGGTAATTTTCATCATGAACTATAAATTTTTATGAGGAATAAGAAATAACCATGTCATTATGCATGATGAAACATCATAATACCTTATTGTATGTATTAATACAGATTAAAAACCCTTTCCCACTATAGGGTAATGTATGAATAGGTGCGCTAAAAAAATCTCCCCTTTAGTTCCTTGAAATTTTCCTCAAATTCATTTTTCTAGAGCAACATTTCTCCCTTCCGAGTTAACTAGGAGAGTGGATTATATATTCATGATAAATCATCCACTAAACATCAATAATATAAATTGAAACCATGAAAAAATAATATATGGGTCACCGTGGTTGGTATATGATAATGTCAAATAGTATCCATCTTTGATGGATCCACCGATCTATCCTCTATTTTGATTATATGACAAAACAATGAAACATTTTGTATCCAAAATTCAAACTTTATAAAATTTTCATATAATTTATCCTTCATTAAGGTGTTCATTAAAATTATCAAGTGATCTTAATTATCTTTTTTAACTTTTAATAAATGATTACATCATCTATAAATACTACCACAAATTGATCAAGGTAATCTCTAAATATGTTATTCATTAAATACTTGAACATAGAGGGGGAATTAGAAAGACAAAATTTATTAACTATATAATCATCATGTAAATAACTTGTATAGAACATTTTATTTGGTATATCCTCCTTATTGAACAAAAATTGATGAAATACAAAATGAAGGTGAATCTTGATAAAGTAATAAGCTTCAAATAGTTTGTCAAATGAGTTTTCCTTACAAGGTAGAGGATATTTGATCAAGATTTTGATTATGTTCATCTCCTAATAATCAATGCAGAGTCACATCTATCCATCTATCATTTCAATAAAAAGAATATTTCCACCCAAAGGTGACTCACTTAGATGAATAAATCCCATGAAAAGTTTAATGGAATATTTCTTGGAAAGTTTAATGAATCCCTTGGAAAGTTTAATGGATGATTTGAAAAAAATTTAAAACATTTCTTGAATCATAAAATATTTTTTAAAACCACTTTAAAAAATTAATGTCTAGAATATTAGAAAAATAATTTATCATAAAAATAAATATTTTAGAAAATCAAATGAATATTTAAAGGAAGGAAAGTTATGATGAAGGATTAATTAATACATGCAGAATATTCCTTTTGCGCCTTAAATGTTTAGAAAAGAGTCTTGATCCGAAAATGACAATATGATTAATTTTTAAAAATAGTTGCCTAAAAAGGTAAAATATGGGTAAAATGGTCCTTAAAAAATTATAGGATAATAGTAAAAAAATTGAAAACATTTTTAGAATACCTAGTTTTGTAAAAACATATATTTCCGATTGAAATATGAAATAAAGTCTCATTTTCATATTTTTTTAATTATCTTATGTAAAAAAGGGGGAACAACTACACCATTTCTTGAATATAACTCTATTAACCAGGGTAAGAGAAACTTCATGGGTTTTCATGAGATATGGATCAACATATTTCATCAATGGAAGTATAATTGTAAATAATCTAGATAAATGATGAGACTTTAGCAATAAACTATTATAACTTTGGTAACTTTGACTCATAATCTACAAGAGATATTAACATGAAATGAAGCATATAATATCATGAAATAAGGAGACACATGATATAATATTTAAAAGTGAAGTATATACAACCCATATAAAAATGTAGGTTTATAACATGGAATGTATCTCAAAGAACGTAACTTGAGACAAACAAACCACTTTACCGATTTGGTATCTTTTGAACAAAAAACCCCCTGAAATAAATATCATAAAATAGATATGTAAATAAACATAAATTTATGTATAATAATAATATAATATATTCATGGGAGGTATATACACCATAAAATAAATAAACAAGTAGTAAATAAAGAAAGTATATCACATATATAAAAAGTGAGATGAAATTTCATTATGTTATGTATTGACACTATTCATACTCATAAAAAACTAATTTATAATAAATATATGTCTATTATAAATCTTTTATAGAACCATATTTCTATATATAATACCATATATTATTTTATTATGAGTTTATGTCACCTACTTTATAAAAATTACATGTTAAGGTTTCCCTTTGGGTAATATATCCTTTGTTAGTTGTATATGTTTTGACTTATTATTATTGATCTCCTTTATTGGATTATGGTATAATTTTTTAAAAAATGTAAAACATGGTATAAATAACAAATATATTCATTATATATTTATTTATAATAATATATAAAATATATAATGTTGAAATGGAATAAACTATCATATAATTTCAATAAACTCATTCTTAATATATTCCATTTAAATGGTGAATGAATCACATCGATTTTAGGAGGCAGTAGTCCACACATCCATAAGCGAATTCATCATATTTACACAAAACTGAAAGAATAATGTAATGATTTTCTATAATAATTATACAATCAAAACAAAATAATTAATATTATATATATCATATAAAATTAGGGTGTCCATCATAATTACAAACTTTTATAGTTGGTAAAGGGAAAAAACAAAATTGTATCTTGATGTGGTGGTTCGTTGTACACGAGAATGATAAGTTCATTACCCATTACATGGAAGTGTGTTTAAGTGCAGTTAAAAAACTTATAATGAAAATATAGAATTATATTTAGGATACTTATTTTATCATATAATAATGGAATAATAATAATTTAGTTGGTGGAGAATGAAAATAAAACAAAATAGATTGAGGAAGGATGTTACCACTTTATTGATAACTCTATTTTGATTGTACCAAAGGGCTTCCTTGGATGAATTTATGATCAAGGTAGGATTATAGGATTAATGGAGGGGTTTTGGGAGCTTATTTTAGCATAATTTGGGTGATATAATGTCTTGATATGTGTGAATAAATTGTATGGATGATTTCCTTTTTATAGTAGAGGAGAAGTGGCATTATTGTCAATTGTTGAAAAAAGAATTTCACCCACGTTTTTCCTAAAACTTGTGACTTCAATATTGATCAAAATTATATTAAATTTATTATAGGGTATAAATATGATAATAAATTTGATTTTTGAAAAGTTTTTAATTCATTTTATCCCTTAAGTTTAAGTTTTAGACCTTTGTTAAACTATTTTTTCTCTTAATCTCTGTAATTAATTTTAATCACTTCCACAGATATTTTTTTATCAGAAACTAGATTGAACTTATTAAAAATTATAAATTATTAGTATTAAAAATATGGAATATATTTTTAAAAAATATAATCACATATGTGGAATATGTTAATTTAAAATTAATCTAGCAGACAGGTAGTGACATCAGGTTTTTTATGAAAAAATGTTAAAACGTTTATGATGTCTTTATATCCAATTTTACTATGAAATTTTTTCTAATAACATACATGGGCTTAATTTATTTAAAATTATTCTATTAAATATATAAAACCAAATTAAAATATAATTCAATTGTACAAATAAATTAGATGAAAAAGAAGATTTCAATTAAAATTCAGTATTTTCACTATTCATCAAAAAATGAAACTTCTCATAAAAACACCAAAAATTCACCATAAACTAGTTTTTATGTTCCTATTTCTATAATTGAGTATATTTTATCAAATAAATAATATATGTGTCCAAATATATATTTATAATGGGTTTTCCATTAAAATTTGGTAAAATTACATTTTAGAAGAATATATCTTTTTATTCATAAAATTGAATTTATTTTTATTATATACCTATTAAATAAATTGTATGAGTGTCAAAAATTTTTATTCAATATAAAATATATAAATTTTATTGGAAATAATACTCAAAAGTGGTTTGTTTTTTTATTGGGATAAAATTATGTTTGTAAATAAAAGAATAGTTTTCTTAGAAAAATAATTTCTTCATTCTCAAAAAAATTTTACATTCATTTCAATCTAATTGAAAACTGAAGGATTCATTTTATATACTTGTGTAGATCATATTTCTAAAAATTATTTAATCATATTCATAACTTCAATCCCAATAGCAAGGTGGTACCTATAATAATATTTTCGTAATCTTATTAATAGTATATTATTGTTTAGTAAAAACTCGGCCTTGCGTGTACTATAATCTATCGAAGGGATTCAGTGTGGTGTTTAATACAAGAAAAACATATAGTTGAGTGTACCAGAAGATAATATACATACTATGTTTAGTGAATGATTAAATTGGTGTTTTGTATAATGAAATCCAAACATATTTCATTAATAAAAAAATATATTCAGTATTGCATAAATGAAAAATATCCAAAAGATTAAATTAACTGGAAAAAAATATTTAAAAAATCATGGGTTGTTACATTCTACCAACCCTTAAAATAAATTTCTCCCTCGAAATTTATTTGGGTTATCAAAGGATTATAAGTTCCTTTCATAGAAACCAACTTCATAAAAATGAATAATAAAAATTCCTTTAAAAAGGAAAATTTTGAAAAATAAGAGTTACCCAAAGTAACATATAACTAGGTTTCAAAATAGGATAACACATGTGGGAAGTGAAAACATGGACATAGAAGATAAAATAACCAACAAGTATTGATGGAGTGTGATAGAGAACATGGTCAGGATAAAGTTAACAATAAAAAAACTATAAATCTTCATTGACCTAAGAGACCATTTGATTCATCATAAAATAAGGTTCTTGGATATTTGTTTTGGTTCTAAGAACATTTACCTAGATTTGAAGGTTTTTTATAATAAGATATACATAATTTATTCTGAATAATCAGACCCTTTTTTCCCTTGATCAATTTAACCTTCATCTTTTATTCCAATAAATGAAGCTGAATTTTTCATTCACGAAACATTAACATATCATGAGGTTTATAAATAGAATGATAAATAATTTTTTATGTCTTTCTCATCATGCCAAAATGTTTATTACAACTTATACAACATGCATTAATAATTATATAGTGAGATAATAATTTAATCTATAAAACCTCATCTGATGTGTATCTTAAACCATTTTATAAATGGTTATCCTTATAACCCTTCCAAAAGATGAAAATCCAAAACATTATAAAGATGTTCACTAAATCAGCTTATCATTTATCCTCCACATATCATAAATTATATCTTCGCTTTCATATTCCAAACATAGGAATACCTTCATCATATATTCTTTTTAAACATGGTAATGACCATAATTATAATAAATCCTCTTGAAAAATATGAATTCTTCCTTATTCTAAAGATTATTGTATTCATTCCCAAAATCCAATAATTATAAACTTCATCCATGATAACATAAACCAATAGTTTAGAAAACCCTTAATCATTTTTAAGGTTGTCGACACTATCTAATTTATTTTTTCCAAATGAATCATATATCTATCCAATCTAAACACAACTTCTTCTACATCATGAACGCATTAAGGGTTACCTTATCATAATCAAAATATAACCCTTCTAATAAATCAGATTTTTATGTCTCCATCACCATTCAATATATCCTTTTCAATCCTTACTGAAAAACTTATACTTAAAATACTTATAAATTTTATGATTCATATAACATAATATTTGAATTCCAGAACATATACAGTTCAATCATCTGACTTTATTCTTAAACAATTACTCAGGCTTCATCATATCATTCCTTAATACCCTTTGTCCTAGAATATGAATTATGAATCATTTTGTAAGGTTCCTAAAACTCAATATAATCATGATTATTATGTTTAATGTAAACAATACTGTTAGAACATCCTGTACCATTCACATATCCTTTGAGATCTCTTTATCTTAAACTATATAATCAATGCTCGCACCACCTTCCTAATTCTCATAATTTTATTTCCACTTATGAAATTGATTTTCATAATTCCCATACTTTCCACATATAAAACATTCAATGTTAAAAAATATTATTCTAGTCATTTCTATTGACTAAAACTATAAATCATAGTGGGAGAATAATTTAACATAATGGAAACCACATAATCATGAAAAATCATTTATAGGATGTCAGAATCACGACACATACTTCTTTAATATATGACAACCTCGGTTTATCATAGTTAATTCATAGAAAACTTATATGTAAATACTTCATAATGGTTTGTAAAAGTTTATGAATTCTCAATGCATATCCCATGGGAGTGTCAAACTAGGTTTGCAGCAAGGCCCTTCATCTTGTAACAGGTAACATTCGATTCAGAACCGACAAACATTTTCAGAGTTTTTATCCCTGGGTACATCTTTTTAAGATCCACATCCACTTTTAGTATCCAGATAGGGATGTATTTCAAGGAAACAAATCACTCTATCCTTTACCAAAATTCAATAACATTTTTATATACTTTTCCTCATCCTTTGATGTATCTTTTTATAGATCCCTTGAAAAATCCTTAGAAAAATCCTTAGGAATCTCAATAAAGTTTTAGAATCCTAGTTTTCAAGGGCCGAATAAACTTTCAATCTCATACCAACTATAAAACCCAATATTAACATAAAAAGTCATTACATATTTTTTTCAAAATAATCAATACATGATTCAAACATACGCCTTAATATCATATTGGTTTAGTGCCTTTGGAAAGATGTAAACATAACACTGGTACATAAGTGAGATTAATTCTCTCCCACTAGGTTATAAATGACTAGAACCATATTTAGACACAACAGAACTAATAAAAATCTTTATAAATCGATGAATAGAAACATAAAAAATGGTGATATCAGATGGATAAGAAGGGTAAAAAAGGGAGATACATATAAGTAATCATGAACATGAGTGTATGAGAACATTAGAATAACATTAGAAGATCTTACCCCACATATCAAAGATCATATAAATGAGTCATGGAAGAAATATTTTATGTTCATAAGACATTAGTCATCCTTGAATCAAGAACATAATCCATGAAATCACAACATAAGAATAAGTCATGGAATTGGGTCATACATATAAACATGTAACATTATACTGTATATGTCAAGGTACATTTGCGAAACATAACAAGTCCCTTGTAGAACCCTCCAATTTGAGGTATGTAACCATTTATTTTTTTTATAAATACAAAGATGTTGGGTAATTTTTATGAGAGTTTGGAATGTTTTTAGGAAACTTTTAGAGATTTTTAAGGGCGTACAGATGGAGAATGATTATTGGAGACTGTGAAAATTCCCTAAGAAACCTTGCATGCTGAGGGAGTGGGACTTGGGTTGGTTCAATGTTAAGGTGAACCATTGTACAAACTGTGTGGCCACCCTAGGTAAACTGTAAAACATGGGACAATGAGATTTTTCATGGTTGACACATGGTTTGTCTAAATATGTGAAGGAACCACATAAGGTATCCCTGTGAGGAAAGAACATGTATATGATTAGAAAAAGCCTTTCCAAAACGTGTAACTAATCATGTATAGTTTAAAAAGTGGGTTTTTAAAAAATGGGGTTAGGTTGGTATTAACCCCAAACACCCCATTTTTGCTTCAATGTGGACCTAACTTGGTATTTCCTTTTTTAAAAGTTTATAAAACCTCTCCCACTCTTTTTGGAAGTGCTTCGAAGGGTTTTAATGGTGTGGTAAATCCAAATATTCCTTGGTAAGTCTTTTTTGGGGTTTTTTTATTGGTTTTTCATAGATCAAATATTCTCCCTCTCTATCTCTCTCAATTTTATACATGTTGTTCTATTGTGGATAGATATAGGGTTTTTGTTTCCAATCCTGGTGATATTTGGATTTTTTATTGCTTGGGGAAATGATTAAAGGCAGATTTGTGGTGTTTTAACCCGGTTTGGTGATTATTTTGTGTTGTTCATCAATTTCACCAAAACCCCTAAGGTAGGTGGACTCACTCTCAACTCTTGTTGTAAGAACAGGAGGTCTTGTTTTCAAATTAATTGTTTTACTAGAAATTTGTTGTTAAATTGATGTGAGAAGCTTGGTTGAAACCCCTTTGTGGATGATTTTTGGATTTTGGGGAAATCTTGATATCTTTGTGTTAAATGTATTTTTGTATCATTTTATAGTGATGATTTGAAAATCAGTTGCATGGGTTGATTTATGTAAATGTTTTGTGAAATGTTCTAAAAAATAGGATTTTTTCTTTAAATGATTTTGGAATGTTTGGTTGATATATTATTTTTCATGGTAGTTGGTTTAAAGGTGTTTTCAATAAAAGTATTGTTTTATTTAAATTTGTTTGGCATGTTGTGTTGAAATGATAGTGGGCATAAATTGTTGGTTTGGTTTTGACACTTGTTGGGTAACATGGATTAGGAAAATGTGGGTTTGGGATTGTTTGGAACAAAAGGTTAAGAGTAAGTTATAATGGGGATTGTTAGTGGTCATGAAGTACCACACTCAACGAATTGGAATGCAGTCGTGAAGTACCACAATGAAAAGTGTATAAGAAATGGATGGGAAGATCCAATGTCAATGGTAACACCAATTTTTTGGGTCATGTTAAATGAAATGGGTTATGCCTATATGAAATGGGAAAATGGAAAATGACTTGTTAGACTACATTACTTGAAAGTGTGTTCATTTAGGTAAACTGTTTTCGCAAGGATGTGTTTCGATTATGGGAAATTGATTTACTATTTATGTGTATTTATATCAATTATTCTATATAATTATGATAACGTGTTCTATCCTAGTTGTGTGAGTTGGGAAGTCATTTGAGGAAATCCTACTTAGTTTCATTACTCACCCAAACCATGGAACTTTTTGTACTTTTTTAGATGTTGTATTTTGGGATTGTGGTAAAGGAAAAGAATCTAATTTCATTAGGTGATCATTACAATTATCCAGAAGTTTTATGGTGTTGGAGCTTATAACTTGGTGCAGATCTATAGAGCTTTATCTTAGAGTACTAGAGTTTTTTCACTTTAGTCTTCCACTTTGGTAGTTTGATTCAGATTTTATTATTGTTTGGTTATGATGGTTCTTTGGTATTGTTTAATTTCAATAAATTATTTTCATGCATCATAGTGATGTTGGTTATGGTATGTTTGGTTGTGTGGTTGTATTTTTAGAAAGGTTAAATCATCCCCCAACTGTTATAATTCCCTCAAAATTTATTTCTATCCTTTTGGAATCTTGGGTATGTTTCTTAAGGCTCATTAGCACCTTTACCTCAACTCAAGAAAATGAAGAGTGGTAGGATGCTAGAACTGGTATCATTTTGTTCTGTACTTTAGCATCAGTTGTTCTTCTTAGAGTAGGCATTAATTCTTGGTATTTCTTGATTTGGGATGGTAGTAAAAAGTAGAATCATTACAACTAGAAATGTATAACATAAAAATATGTATCTAATATTTTTATACTAAACGTCAAATTACCAAGTAGTTAGGTATATAGGTTTTTGGAGACACTTATTGGAGCGTAATATCATTGTCATGGTTTTATCCATTGAGAAGAGCATGTCATTTATTTTAGAACTGACATCCCACTGGAATTTCATATTTCATTTGAAATAATGATTTATGTTGTGGTAAGAATGTGTTTATTTTTAAAAAATATAGTTTTTTTTTAAAAAAAATTATTTTTAAAAGATAATGGTTGTGGCTTTTTGAAAAGGGGTTGACTTTAAAAAATTGGTGATTTTTTTTCAGAAATGACTGAATATGGGAAATGATGAATTTTTTAAAGCATTGTTGTGATAGTGAAATGTAGTAGAATATGAAATTGGAAGCCATAATTTTCTAGAGAGTGAGACTTATGGTTGTTGTTGTGGTGATATAAATGGAACCAAGTAAGCATCATAGAAACCAACTAGAGGAAGCTACTGAAAATGTGGGTGCACCTAAGACTCAAGTGAACCAACAGCTGGTTCAGAGCATAATACAAGGTTCTAAAACTATGTCTAGAGGGAAACCAAAATATGAACTAATTCATAGGGATCATTCAGTTTAGTTTTAGAAGATACATCCACCCCTCTTTTAGGGTGACTTAGAACCAAAAAAAGTGGAGGTGTGGCTAAATAGGATTAATCAAATATTCTATTTTCTAGGCATACTGATGGAGCATAATGTCAAGTTAAAGACATATATGTTGGAAGATATTATACTTCAGTAGTGAGAGTTAGTGGTTTAGGATAATGTAGACCGAGGTATTTATTTTAGGATTTTGATGAATTATTCAACAAATAATTCTATCCTAACATATTCATAATTTAGAAAACAAGATAATTTTTCAACATGATGTATGAAAACCATTCTATGATAGAATATGTGTCTAAATTCATTAATTTATCCCAATTTTTACCCAAAGTTGCTGATAGTGACTTTTTTAAGGTGAATAATATTATATCTAGGTTGAGGAAGAAAATTCATTTGAATATTATGGTTCTCTATATGTCGAATTATATGGAATTGGTAATTAGGGAAAAATGGAAGAAATGGACATCATTAGGGTTATGATCAGAGGAAACATGGTGATACCCATATGAAATGGTAAGAACTCTAACCCAGGGAGAAAGAAGAAGAGGGGAGTATATTTCCAAGGTGGGAGTATGGATCAGATTTAGTCAGCTGGATATGTGGATCTTCCTCCAAAACCAAAGTGAAAACCAAGATATTTCTAATGTGGCTCTCTAAGCCACATGAAGAAAGTGTGAATGATAAAAACTAGAGAATACCATAACTATAACCAGATGGAGAATATTTATTGTTATTATCACAATACTATAAGGTTGGGTGTTTGGGACCCTCCTCAAGGTTTACATGTGTCTTATGTCTTTATAGGATGAGGGAAACAACATACCACTCATCAGTTGAATATAGTTATTCATGTTGATTTTAAGAATACCATGAATCTTCAACAAGGGAAATTTTAGCAGGGTAATAAAGACCATAGTGTTGTGAGTAATCAAGTCTATGGAGCTGAGAAAGTTGTGGAAGACGATCAGTCTACACCATCCAAAATGAGAGGTATGATTATTTTGAGTTTACCCTTATACATGCATTATCTGATAGGAGTGGGTCTTATTCCTTCCTTTCTTATCATTCTTTTGATTTTTGGTGTTTAAATATGGAAATAGTGCCTTCTATTTTTAAACATCAAACTCTTTTGGGTCAAAGATAATGCATATCCTTTTCCTTTAGATAATGCGGTATAACAGTTGATAGATTCGTGTTGATTTGGGACTTCTCAGTGCTTAAGATGGATGTTTATGATATAATCTTGGGTATGGATTGGATATTGACGTTCAACTCTCACATAATGTGTTATATGATAATGGTTAGTTTCATGAGCAAGGATTGTGTTGAGAATATCTTTATATGATAAAGTAATGTCATAGTAGGTGCAACTTTTTTTTTGGAACTAGCAGAAGGATCGATATGATACTAGTTGGAACCTTTTCCTTTGTCATCAATGAAAGAGATCAAGAAGGGAACTTTTCCAGTGGAAGAATTGAGGGAATTGAGATTGCAGTTGGAAGAGCTAGAAAACAAAGGGTGAATTCATCCAAATATGTCTTTGTAGGCATTATCAATCATTTTTGTTAAAAAGGAAGATAAAACTATTTATTTTTTTGTTAATTATCATAGTCTTAATGAATTTATGATACATAATTGATATCCATGATCTTTTTGATCAATTGAGGGGAGCTCAGTGGTTCTCCAAAATTAACTTGTGATTGGGACATCACCAACTATGTGTATGAAAGGAGGATATTCCAAAAATAGATTTCAGGATTATATATGTCCATTACAAGTATGTGTGGATTTCGTTCATTCTTATGAATTCACCATAGATCCTTATGAAAATGAAGAATCAAATATTTCAAAGATATCAAGATTCCTTTATTGTGGTGTTTTTCAGTTATATATTGGAATATTCAAGGACAATGGGGGAGCATGGAAAACACTTGGAAATAGAGTTTGGAACATTTAGAGATCATCAGTTGTATGCCAAATTATCAAAGTGTTATTTATGGATAAAAGAGGTACATTTCCTTGGACATGTTATTGTTGAGAATGGTGTTTCATTCAATCTTGAGTAGATAGAGGCTAATGTCTCTCGCAAACTACCAAATAATGGATTTGAGATATGATGTTTCCTTACACTATTTGGTTATTACCAATTCTCTATTCATGAATTCTAATGACATACTTCACCAATGAAAGACTTGACAAGGAATAATGTTCTATTTCAATGGAACAATGAATTTAATAACCCTTTTGAAAATCTTATGGATAAACTTACATCATAAAAAATATTGGGTTTTCTTGAACCAAAAAATTGATATTTGGTGTATTATGATGCATCGGGATTAGGATTGGGGTGTGTTCTCATGAAAGGGGATCATGTTGTTGTGTATAGATCATGGAAGTTAAGGTTTAATGAGAATAACTACCCAACACATGATTTGGGACTGGCTACTATAGTGCATGATTTGAAATCTTAGTGTTAGTATCTATTTATTGAGAAATTCATGGTTTTTACCAATCATAAGAGTCTGAAGCATATTTTATCACATATAGATTGGAATTTTATACAATGTATATGGATGGAGTATCTGAATATGTTTTACTTTTACTCAATGTATACACCTGGAAATGGAAATTTGCTGGCGGATTCATTTAGTAGAAAGTGACAGGCTGAGGTGAAAAAATATGCTTCGAATAAGTGGAAATTAATTTTGGTCATAGCCAACATGCATTTGGAATGTGAAGACTATGGTGATATATCTATTTTCTTTCTAGATTCATTCATTCCTTTTTTATTAAAATTATTTAAGAGGCATAGGCCTATGATTCAAAGTGTGTGGATATGAGGTCTTAAATAATTGGTCAGGAGACCATTTATGGATGGAAACTATATGGAAATTCAGTTTTTTGGTTTCATAATAGAATGGTTATTTTAGTGTCTTATTGATGAAAAATTCTTAGTGCATACCATCATTCGAGATGGGTGGTTCATCCAAGAATTCTGAAGATGTATAAGGCGTTGAAATCCCAGTTCTGGTGGGTGGGTACGAAAAGGAAGGTGGGTTGGTTTGCTTCATAATGCTCGACTTATCAGCAAGTAAAGGTAGAGTATTAATGAACAAAAATATTGTCATAGTATTTTTCTATTTCTATGTGGAAATAAAAGAATGTAGATGTGGATTTTGTTATATGCCTCCCAAAAAAGGATAGGAAACATGATGGAATGTGGATGATTGTGGATTAACTCAAAAACTCATCCCATTTCATCCCTATTTATTAATCTCATACATAGGAGGATCTATCCCAAATCTATATCCATGAGGTGGTAAAGATGCATGAAGTTTTAGTTTCAATTGTATTAGATAGAGATATGAGGTTCACATATTGTTTATAAAAATCTTTACAACAATCCCTTGGAACTCAGTTGAAGTTGAGTGTGGCATATCTTCCTTAGACATATGGGAAATCTTAAGGGATGATACACACATTTTAAGATATGTTATGGGCTGATGTGATGGATTTTTGTGGATCATGGGAGCATCACATACCCTTGTTGGAGTTCTCCTATAATAATTTTTATCAGGCCTCAATACATATGGCTATCTTTTAACCATTTTATGGGCATCAGTTTCATTATCCACATTGATGGGTGGAATCTTGTGATACTTGGATGGTTGGGTCGAGACATGGACAAGAGACTATGAAGAAAATTAAGTTGACTAATAGTTGAATTTAAATTGCACAGATTCCATTAAAAATAATATACGGATTATCGTTGAAAGCCACTTTCATTTGTGGTGAGTGACTATGTGTTCTTTAGAATACATAATAATATTGTACATTGTCATTTTGGAAAGTTGGGAATTATATCTTTGAGAAACATAGGCCCATTTTGAGATACTTTAGGAGGTTTGAGAGTTTTCATATTAGTTTTCTTTTCCTATATGGTTCAGTTCGTTGAAAAATGGGTTTAATGTATCTAAGTTTAAGAAGTATCAGTGTAATCTAGACCATGTGATTTGGTTGGATCATACTAAGCTATAGCCAGATTCTTTATTGGAGCATGTTCCAGTGTGGATTGTGGATATGAATGAGAAAGTAATGCATTGAAATAGCATTGGTCTAGTGTGGGTTTAGTGGAAACATGGTCATATTCAAGAGGATAGATTAGAATGGGGTAAATAAATAGCCAAGAAATGACCATAACTCTTTTGGGAAAGTGAAGGTTTTCTAATTTTTTAGGATGGAATGGACAATGATGGCGAGAATATAGAACCCCAGGTTTTAGGTATTCTACCCTTTATTTATTCATTTTTATGCATACAAAACTGTTGGGTAATATTTGGGAGTGTTTAGAAGGTATTTGGTAAGGTTTCAGAGCTTTTCTAATATAGTATGATTTGAGAATGGTAATTGCAAACCATGTAATGGCTCCAAGAAACCGTGGGTGTTGAGGGGGTGGAATTTGGGTTGTTGCATAGTTAAGGTGCATGGTTGGCCAAACAGTGTGGCCACACCAGGTAAACTGGGAAATATGGGACAATGTACTTTTTTTGGTTGGCACACAATTTTCAAACCGTGGGAGCCCACCATGTGAGGTACCATTGTGAGTTAGTAGTAGGTTCATGGTTAGTGCACAGTTTTCCTAACAATGGGATAACCATGCATGGTTTAATAACTGGTTTTAAAAAATTGGATTAAGGTGGGATTTACCCAAATTACCCCATTTTTATCTTATGTGAACCTAAGTAGTGATTTATTCTTCTTAATGTTTATGGATCCTCTCCCAATAATTTTGGAAGCATTTTGAAGTGTATTCTTGGTGTGGTAAAGTCATAGCTTCATTGGTTAGTATCCTTTAGGGTGGTTTTATTGGTTCTTCTTAGATCTATTCTTCTCTATCTCCTGGTTTCATGGATCTAGTTTTGTTGGATATTGATCTAGGGTTCTCATTTTCCAATCATGGTGATATTTGTCTTTATTTATGTTAGGGGAAGAGATATAAGGATGATTTGTGGAGTTTTGACCAAATTTGGTGAGTGTTTTTTTCATTCATTTGTTTTTCCAAATTCCTCCAGGAAGGTGGAATCAATCTCAAATCCCCTTTCTAGAACTAGGAGGTTTGATTTCAAATTAATTGTTTTAATTGAAATTGATGTGAGAATCATAGTTGAAATCCCTTTAGTTTTGATTTTGTGATTTTGGGGAAATTATGATATTGTTGTGAAAAATTCATTATTGTTGGATTTTAAAATGACGATTTTAAAAGTAGTTTCTTATGTTGATTTTTGGAAATGTTTCATGAAATTTTCTAAATAAAAAGATTGTTTAATTGAAATGATTTTGGAATGTTTGGTTGAGATAGTGTTTGGAATGATATTTTCTTCAAAGAAGTTTTTAATAAAAGGATTGTTTTATTTAAATAGTTTTTTCATGTTTGGTTGAAATATTGTTGGGAACTAATGGTTTTTTAGCTTTGAATCATTTTGGGTATCATGGATTGGGAAAATTTTTGTTTTACATTGTGTGTATTAAATAGTTAAGTGTGATTTCTAATGGTTGTGGTTAGTGGTAGTAATGTACCACAATAAAAAATTGGAATGTTTTTGTGAAGTAATGTCATGAACCAAGACTAGTATCCATCTAACCTGATGCCTGACCAGATTTGTAGAAATTCATGATGGGCATTGTCGATCCCCATGGGCTAGCACCAGTGCCTGAGTACCCATAAAAGCAAGTGGGAACGATTTCACCCAAGGATACAAAAAAACACAACCAACAATATAAAAATAAAAAAGTTGAAAACATAACCAGACATTCCCTTACATGGTTTCAAATTTAAGTTCACAAGTTTGATACAAAATCCAAAAAGAGGGCTACTACAAAAACGATCCAAAACCCATGAGCCAAAAAACACCACAAGAAAGTGTAGCATCTCCCTCAAGCCATCACTAAAACACCTCCCAAGAAGCTCACTGGCATCCAGATCCACTTTCACCAAAATCATTACCGGTACCTATATCAAACATAACCAAATATTCTTACACACAATGGTGCAAGTAGGGTGTGTGTGATTTCCCAATAGGATGCTACCCAAAAGAGATTCCATGCTCTAAACATTATAATGAAAAATACATGTGCAAGATTTGATAAAAGAATATAAATCACTAGAATAATTTAACAAAAAATAGTTTAAAATGAAAAACTATAAAGGAAATGTGTTTTAAAAAACAACAACTTTTTACATTAATGTATCTCTAGAGTCTGACTATATGCCAATAGTGAGTGCACGATGGTAAAATATAACCAAACATCAGAGATTCCCTATAGTTAATAGGTAGCTATAGGGAACCTAGATCCTCATGTCTCAGTGTAAGTTCGTATAGGAACCACAACTGTCTACGTTATTTTGCATGAGCCACTAGAGAGGAGAATCATCCAATATTGTAGTGGTCTTCATTCACCAATATGTTTAGTTAATGTTGTCATCATAAATCCCGCAAAGTGAAACAAAGTTTCTTCCACTTCCTAATAACTAGAACTATAGTCCTAGTCTACCCTCTTAGCTACCTGGGCTTCCCGTTTAGTGCTGAAACAAGTTTCTCAAAAAACAAATGATTTCAATTTTAAATATCACATGCCAAAACAAGGCCAGACACAGACCGAAGTCACCATTTCACAAAAAATCTTCTTCCATAATTCGACTCACACTAAATACTTTCAAAAATATAGTTCCCACCTCATACATAATTTGGTATAACATTTACTCAATTTATAAATCATTTCAAATGCACACAAAAAAGTCACACTTCAAGAGTTTACCAATTTATCATAGAAAACCCATTTAAAAATCAATTACACAAACAAACTCTATTAAAAATAAATTCTCCCCACAATTATAACTTATAAAACATTATAATAAACTCTATAAAACCAAATAAATTCATTAATAAATGTTTAAAAATGGAACAACCTACCATTTGTGGATAAACCCCAATATCTAGTGTGAAACCCCCACCGCATCTTAGCCACACCAAGAAAAATAAATATCGAACCCCAACTCAAGAGATTGACCCATAAATGTCAAGGAAGAACCCTAAAATCACACCCTTAGGGATAGAGAAGAAGAAATCCCCAAATAGAAGAGAAGAAACCCAAGATTAATGGAGGAAATGAGAATAGAAGACACTTATCAGAAGATTAATGGAACAAGTGCATCAAATCTGTAACAAATATTGAGTCCCAAGGGAGGTGAAAGTAGGGATAGGAATTCCTAGGGTGAGGGAGTCTGATTGGGGTGCCAAAATGGGGATAAAGGGGGGTTAAACCTGATAGGAGAAAGATATAAAAACAAAATTTTAATGTTCCAGAAGCTCCATATAGTTAATGAAATTGTGCCAACCATTATATCTGAGTAGAGAAACCTACACCATAACCTAGGAAATGGATCATGACTATGCGGAAGACATGAGATAGGAAACTTATCCTATTTCATGGTTTCCTAGGATTTTCCATGGTTACTACTAACAATGACCATGGGTCTGCCTTCCCAAATTTATTTTTTTTCTTCCAAAATTTTAAATGGAAAATAAAGAAAAATATAGAACAAAATAAAATAAAAAAATAACCAAAAAAAGATATCATGGATGTGACAGTTCTCCCTACCATGGAATCTTTCTACCCTTGGAAAGTTTACTCAAAACATTATCAGCTGACAAAAGTGGGTACTCTTGGTTGACCCATGACTTTTTCTCCCACGTCTCATGAATATAATTTAATTGATTCCATTAGACACAAACCAATGTGGTAGATTTCCCAAAAATCACCTTCTCTTAGGAGTCCTCTATCCACCCTGGTCATTCAAACTCTGACAAGTCTGGCTCAAACTTTTACTCTTCCCAATTCAGCACAGGAGACGGGTCTCGGATATACTTCTTTAGTTGGGAGATAAGAAACATTTCATCAATCGATGTCCACTAAGAGGGAAAATACAACCTATATGCCAGAATCCCAATCCACTCAGAGATTTCAAAATTTCTAACATACCTCAGCACCAACTAACACTACTTCCCCAAGCAATGATTACCCAAATGGGGTGCCACCTTCAAGAAAACTTGGTCTCCCATAGAAAAATCTAGATCCAAATGCCTCTGATAGAAAAAAGAGTTGTGGTGAGTTTGATATATAAAAAACCCTTTCCTGATCATCTTGACCTTCTCATATGTCACCTGCACAAGGATCTATCCCAGAAGTGAGGTCTCACCTACCTCAACCCAACATAGTAGAGACCAAAAAGTCCAAACATAGAGTTCCTCATAGGGATCCATTCGAATAGAATATTGATAACCGTTGTTAGAAGAAAATTCAGCCAATCCCAAACAGCTATCCTACGAACCTTAGATGTCCAGAAAACAAGCACATATAATTTATTTAAGGATCTTATTCACCCAGGCCATTTGTCCTTTAGATTGAGGATGGTATGCCATGATAATTTTAATATGAGACCCCAAATCCCTCTGAAGGAATTCCCAAAACAGAGAGGTGAAGTGGGGGTCTCTTTTAGAAACAATTCCAGATGACCCACCATTATGCCTGACCACTTCCAAAACATATTACCATCCCAGCTTATCCACCTTTTCCCAATCTATAATTGAAATGAAATGATATGATTTAGTCAAGTGGTTGATCCCTACCCAAATAGCATTCCTTCCTTGAGGTGTATGAGGTAGGACGATAATTAAGTCCATGACAACCTCATCCCACATACTGGTTGGAATGGGTATTGGATAGTGAAATCCAAAGGGCCTTCGATGCCTTATTTTCACCTGCTGATAATTATAACATCTTGATACAAAGTCAGTTATGTCCCATGTCATTCCTAATCACTAAAACTGCCAACACACGTCATACAAAATCTTGGTATTACCAGTGTGAACAGACCACTAAGACTAGTGGCTATCCTATATCACCACCTTCATCAAAGCTAACAACACCATGAATTGGACCTTGATACTTAGAACTCCCTCAAGAGACAATGACCTATAAAAGGATGTATCCCCACCATGAAAGAACTACATATATCACTGGAAGAACTCATAACTAGGCTACTCCTGTTGTAATATCTCCAGATGATATAGAACCTACTACACGCTTTCTATAAAAGTACCCCCACTACTCTCCCTGGACTTTAAGTGCATCTAGTCCAGGAGCCCCATCAATGTACACTCATTGCTGTATTTCCTCAAAGATTTCATTGGTATATTCCTACTTATGGAATCAACTACCATGTTACCCTTTCCTAGGTTATAGAAAATATCAAAGTCAAAACCCTATAGATATTCAATCTAGAAACATTTCCTCAAATAAAGATCCTTCTTAGAGAAGATCTGGGCCATTCTGTTTTGATCAGAATAGACCACGAAATTCTTCACAAAGACGTAGTGACACCAAGTCCTCAAGGCATGCATCACCGCTGATAGATCCATGTCATGATTCAAGTAATTCATTTCATGTGGTCAGAGTTGGAGAGAGCCATATTCTACCACATGATAATCTAGTATAGAAACACATTTGATACCCATGCCTAAAGTATCACAGTAAACCACATACCCTTTTCCTAACTCTAGTAAGATTAGAACAGGTGTGGTAGTCAATCACCACTTTAGCTCCTCAAAAGACACCTGACACTCCAAGACCCAATCAAACTTATCCCCTTTTTAGGTGAGTCTAGTCATAGGAGAGGATAGATGTGAGAAATCCTAAATGAACTACCTGTAATACCCTACCAGGACGAGAAAAGTCTAAATCTCCAACACGTTATTCGGTTGTTCCCGTGACATAAATACACTATTCTTCTTGGGATCTATCGAGTCCCATTTCTCTAAGATGACATGGAACATAAAATTAATGTATTTGATCCATAAAGTTCACTATGAGATCTTTTCATAAAGACGGTGTTACCGTAGGGTTCCCACGACTATCCGCTGATGATGATCATGTTCCTCCTCAGATCTGGAATAGACAAGGATTTCATTCATAAATACCACAATGAAGGAGACAAGATACTAGTGGAACACCATGTTCATAATCAACATAAATACCATTGGAGTAATCTTCAATCTGAAATACATGAACAAATATTTGAAATGGTCATACCTACTTTGAAAAGCCATTTTCTAGATATCCCCCTCCTTTAACCTGACTTGGTGATAACCCGAATGCAAGTTGGTGTTTGAGAACCAGTTTTCCCCATTTAGCTGGTCAAAAAAATTATCAATCTAGGTAAAATATTATTTGTTTTTTATGGTTACCTTATTATATTTTTGGTATTCAACACACAATTGGAGAGATCTATCGGCCTTCTTTGTTATAAAAATAGGGGCGACCCAAAGAGATAAGCTTTGGTGAATAAATAATTTTGATTCTAAATAATTCATTTTTATTTTTAATTCCATCAATTCAATAAGGGCCATGCGATATGAGAAAATATTTATTGGTTGTGTTCCCTATGACAACTCGATTGTTACCTCCCCATCCCACTTTGAAGGTAGCCTCAAAAAATCATCCGAAAATGCCTTCAGGAACTCCTCCACCAAATGTGGTAACCCAACTCGAGGAGAACTGCCATCATCCTCTATCACGAGCGATGATAAATGAAAAGAAATAACTCCCCACTCTAGGATTGGAGGTCCTACTTGACCCGACCGAGGATCCCATTATCTGAGGAAAACCTAAACACTTCCAAAGGTGCTAGAAACTAATCTGTCGTCGATAAAAATAAACCTATACTTGGAAACACACAATGTAGTCCCTGACAAGGATCACTTAAAAAAATTCTAGATCTAGGACCATGAAATTGCACACTATTTACACCCCTAACATAGAAAGCGCACATGATGGACACCTGAGGTATTGCTCCTTCATCTTGCCCAATGACTTCTCTAACTCCAATGAAAACGATAAAAGCTCAGTTGGTAGATTAAGAGGGTTCATAAGAAGAGAAGATATAAAAGAGATAGACACACCTAAATAAAAAATAATGGAATCTATAGATAATTCAATAATAATGGTACCTCAAAGAGTTGTGGGGCCTGTATCCTATCCCACTAGTGCCTACTGCATTTCTTGAAGGTGATTGGTATGAGTATGTACTTGGCCATGGAAAATGGATTGTGACCCTTCTCTCAGTTGACTCTAACTTGAAGAAGATCTAGCTTTTCCTCTCGACCTCCAAACCGATATACCACCATCTAGGACGGTTCTGAATGATCATTCATACCCCTATAAGTCACCGATCATGCACCACCCTGATAATAATGTGTAGTCCTATATAAATGATGAAATTTCCCCAATGCTCTACATAGATGAAAGTATTTGGGAGGATCTTCACAAGTTGGTCAAGTGTTTCCCACTATCCCACACTTGTGGTACACTAGGACCCTACATTAGAATCAATAGAGGGAGTCTTCCTTAATGGTTTTCTTGAGATTCTTCTACCCTTATTCCCTTTCTCCTCATGATTTACCTTATTTTCTAATGAAATAGAATTTCTCATTTCTAACATGGCCCCATCAGCACTTGACATTCCCTTACAGACAATATCTACCATACAAGATCCATCAACCACTTCACCCTAAGTTTTCTGTTCAAAAAATAGGAAAAAAGACTAGATCTATGGACGCTCGCCCTTATAAAAAGTTTGAGATTTCATTTGTTCATTGGAGACTATCATAGTAGCATACCAATCTAGCTTAGTGAAATGTTTTTCATTCTATATCACCATCAGGTCCCCCTAAACAGGGTCCATGAATTCCAAGGACCTTCAATATTCCAAGACATTAGGTAAGTATTGATCATTGAATACCTCCTTGAAGTACATCTAGGTTATCTGCTTCTGATTCCTAGCTTGAACTACTGAGTCCCACTACCTATGACTAGGAACCTCTAGCAGAAAGGAAGCACACTTCACCCTGACCTCTTTAGGTGTTTTGAAGAACTCCAACATGATCTTGATCTTCTCTAGCCATTTCTCTTATTCTTGAGAATCTGAGATACCTTAAAAAGTAGGAGGATTATTTTTTTAGAATTCAAGGGCCATATCTATTCATGAGTTAGGCTCACCTTCCCTGACTAGAGAAGGAGCATGACCTACTCCTTTTCCTAGAGCCTGAATAGCTTGAACTACTGCATCTTCCAGCCTATGATGTAGTCTCAATGGAGAACTCTCTCCGACTCCTTCCCTTAGTTTCAAGGGAACTTTTTGGGGAGTCATATTGCTACAAAATGAATATTCACATAAAAAATTATCAATGTATCATGACTGAGAAAATTAAAACAAAATCATAGAGAAAATAAATCAAACATGGGAAGAAAATGTAAATAATAAACCAATTAACCCCCATCCAGTGTCCATGAACAGTTTGCAGCCTCCACATCCCACCTAAAAGAGAATCCAAACAAGCATCCCAACATCCCATGGGGACTCGCGGTCTATCACGAGGTGTTCTGGCTAGACACCCTAATCTGGATAGAACTCTGATCCCCAATACTCCTAGCCCCTGCTTATCCAGACTCATCCCAAATAATATGACCCAAAGAGCTAAAACCATCCTCTAATACCATTTTTTCATGAACCAAGTTGGGTATCCATCCGACCTGGTGCCCGACCCAGTCTATGGGAAGGCCTAAGGGGTGTTCTAGATCCCCATAGTCTGGAACAAGTGGCAGGATATCTATATAAGAATGTGTGAACAATTTCACCTGATGATACAAACACACCACAAAAAACTATATAAAAATAAACAAATCTGGAAAACATAACCAAACAAGCCCTTACATGGTTTCAAATTTTAGATTACAAGATTGATAAAAAACAAAAACATAGGGATACTATGAAAAGGAACTAAAACTAAAGATACAAAAAACCACTTCTAGCAAGCGGAGAATATCCCTCAAGATGTCCCCACAACACTTCTTAATAATATCACTAGCATCCCAATCCACTTTCACCAAATACATTACCAATACATGTACTGAACATAACCAACTCTGTTTACACCCAAATGTGTAAGAAGGGTGTGAGATATTTCCCAGCAGGATTCCACCCAAAAGATATTCCATTCTCTAAACATTATAATGAAAAATACAACTTCAGTATTAGATAAAATAAAATAAATAACTTGACCAATTTAAATGAAAATAGTTTTAAAGGAACAAATTTTAAAGAAATGAGATTTAAAAAACAACACATTTTAACTTTTAAGTATCTCAAGAGCCCCCCATATAATGATGGGGAATTCACGATGGTAAAAGAGCACCAAACACAATAGAGGCCCTATGAGTGATAACAATCTATAGGGATCCAAGAACCTCACGTCTCGGTGTAATGTGGTATAAGAACCACAATAATTCACGTTCTCGTCTATGAGCCATTGGAGAAGAGAAACATCCAATATTCTAGTGATATCCATTCATCAATATGTTTAATTAGTTTTGTCATCATCAATCCCACTAAGTGAAACTGGGTCATAACCACTTCTGAATCACTTGCATAGTAGACCTTGTCTGCCATCCAAGAAACTTAGGCTCCCCGTTTAGTGGCCATAGATGTTTCACACAAAACACATGCTACCCAATTTATATCTCACAAGATAAAACAGGTCCCAACACAAACCAAAGTCACCTTTTCACACAAAATTCCTCTTTCAAAATTTGATTCACACCAAATGCTTTAAAAAATACAGTTAGTGTCTTATACACAATTTGTTTTAGAATTTACTAAATTTTTAAATCATTTCAATTGCACACAACAATGACACACTTCAAGATTTTAACAATTTATCATAGAAAACCAATTTAAAAATAAATTTCATAACCAAAATATTTAAAAAAATACATTCTTAACACAATTATAACTTATAAAACATGCTATGAAACTCAATCAAGCTGATGAATTCATCAAGAAACGTTTAAGAATGGAACCACCTACCGTCTCTGGTGAAACCCCAAAATATAGTGCTAAACCACTTCCATCCCTTAGTCTCACCAATAAATAGAAAGATCAAACCCTATCTCAAGAGATTGACCCATAAATGTCAAGGAAGAACCATAAAATCACAAACTTAGGGCTGTAAAAGAATAAAACCCCAAATATAAGGGAATAAACCCTAGATTAATGGAGGAAATGAGGAGATAAGACACTTAAACAAAGATTTTTGGATGAAACACATCAAATCAGGCCGAAACATTAGGTCCCAATTGAGGTGGAAGGAGGGAGAGGCGCACCTAGGTTGATGGAGCCTGATTGGGGTGCCAAAATGGGGAGAAAGGGGAGGGGGGGTTAAAACTCAGAGGAGGGATAAAGAAAAACAAAATTTTAATGCACTGTAAGATCTGAATGGTATTGAAAACCGTGCATAAATCATCACAATGGTTCTTTCTGAGAAGAGAAACCTACAAGATTACATGGGAAATTGGTCATGGCTATGAGGAATCATTGTGGTGGGTATTTTTTGTGGAAATGTGTTCATTTGGGTAAACTATTTTGGTAAGGATGTTCTTTTCTTATGATAAATTATTGTACTATTTAAATGGTTTTATATAATATATTTTATATAATTGTGAAAACTTGTTCTATCCTTGTAGAGTGAGTTTGTAATTAATTTAGGGAAAGACTATTTAGTTTCATTACTCACCCCATAATTGAAACTATTCTTCTTTTGCAGATGTTGTATTTTGGAACATATTTAAAGGTAATTCATCTCACTTATTTAGTGAATCATCAAGATTCCTTGGCAGTCTTATGGTTCTATAGCTTGAGGTTTGGTGCCGAGATATGGAGATTTATCTTAGTTTCCCTGAGTTTTTTCATTTTAATTATCCTCTTGGGTACTGTGATTAATTTTTTTTTACTAATTGGTTATGGTGATCCTTTGGTATTGTTGAATGGTATTACATTCTGATTATATCTTCTTGTGGGGCATGATATATTGTATGTTTTGTTATCTTGTGGCACATGTATCTATTATTTCATGATGGGAGGGTGGGACCTATATCTCCCTCCAATTCCTTAGGTAAATATTCATATCTCATGAGATAATGATGGGAATCAAGTCGGTGGGCTTGATCAACTATATGAATATTTGGAAACATGATCCACTATGGGAAGATAGGGTATCCTTTCATTTTAACACCTCATGAACTATGGAAAAGAGATAGGTTTCATAATCATTTCATCAAATCATAACCCATGAAAAGAAATGGGTTTCAAAATCATATAACCCATGGAAGAGTAATGAGTTTCATAAAAATTATTCAATCAAAGCATAAACCATTCAAGAAATAATATAAACGGTTTTCTTGGATGATATACCCAATAAAGCATAAAATATAATAAATTATGTCATCTTAGATGGAGAATTATTTTGAAAGAACACACAGAACATTTCTTCAGTAAAATATTTTTTGGTGAAATATAATTTTGATAAAACCATTTCAAAAATACCTTTCTTATAAATTAAATATTTACCTTCTTATATAAAACATTTATTAAGGAAAATATCATTTATTTTTTGAAAAATTATTTTTAAAACATAAAACATCTTCAAATCTATTTCATTTGAAAATAAACATGAAAAATTATAGTAGAAGATATAAAACATTTTCTAAAATAGTTTCATGTAAAAATTATTTGAATTTTTTTTTCACTGAAAATAGTTTTGAAAACATTTAAAGGAAGCCTTGAAAAACATTTAAAACACATCATGAATCATGAATCATTTTTTAAAACACTTTTCATTGAAAAAAAATAAAAAAAATGATTGTATAAAATATTATTGAAATTATTATTCATAAAAATAAATATTGTAAACTTTCAAAGGAAGCTTCAAATTAAGGATGATCATGTTGGTGGATAAATCCGTACATTCTGAACATTCAATTTTCACTGTAAATGATTAGAAACTATCCCAGATCAGAAAACAACAATAATATTCATTTTTAAAACTATTTTCTAAAAAGATAAAACATGTGTAAAAATTTCTGTTTTAAAAATATAGTATAATAGTAAAAAATTGAGAAAAATCTATAGGACACAGTTTTGAAAGAACACAAATTTCTGAGCGAAAGGATAAATAATGTGATATTCTCATAAAAAATTCTTATTTATATTATGTACCAAAGACTGTAATAATTTTACATTTAATTGGATATAACCTCAATAAAAAGGCTAAGAAAAAATTAATGGGTGTTCTGGAGATATAGATCAAAATATTTCCTGAATGGAAGAATAATCTTAAATAATCCCAATAAATGATGAGATTGTAGCAATAAACAATGACAACATTGGTATCATTGAATCATACTCTACATTATAGATTGAAATTACGTGATGATTAATATATAATTAAATAATGAGATTCATGATATAATAAGTGAAAGGTAATTATATACTCTCAATTGAAAAAATAGGTGCATAACATTAAATGTATCTTAAATAAGGCAATTGGAGACAAAAAAATTCAATATTCGATTTTATAGGTTTTGAACCATAAAACCTATGAATAAATATCATAAAATGGTTCTATAAATACCCATAAATTTATGTATGAGAATAATATAATACATTCATGGGTATTATATAAACCTCATAAAAGGAATGAGTGGTGAATTAGTTATGTATCTAACAAATATAAAATTGAGGTGAAACTTCTTGACCTTATATATTGGCTCTCATCATACTCATAAAAAACTAAATTATAATAAACATAAGGTTATTATACATATTTTATGTAACCACATTATTTTATCTAATACCATATATTATTTTATTATTACTTTATATTACCTGCTTATTAACAATTCCATGATAAGTTTTCACTTCGGGTAATATCCGCTTTGTTCTTCATAGATGTTTTGACTTATTATTATTGATTGTTTTAATTAGAATATGATTTCACTATTTAAATAATTTAAAAAATGGTATAAATATCATATATATTCATTATATATGTATATATAATAATCTATAAACTATAGAAATAGGAAATGGAATACATCGTTCACAGATATGTTATGATGTACAAACACATGAACGTTGTTTCCATTTTATTTTCGTATTGAAAGAAAGAAAGTAAATGATATATATATGTATAATAATAATTATAGTAGAATTATTATTTAATATATATCATATATTATTAATTAACTCATCATTTATACATTCCATGTAATGTGTGAACAAATCACATCTCACTGAGGAAGTGGTAGTCCACAAAATCACAAACGAAATTATCGCATTTAAAAAAAATTAAAATCATTAAAGTATATTTTATATAATAATTATATAAGAATAAAAATATAATAAATATCATATATATAACATAAATAAAGTATTGAAATCATAATTATCAACCCTCAGAGGTGGATATGTAAAAACGAACAACATCATTTTGTGAGGCAGTAGTTCACCGTTAAAAAAATGTTAAGTTAATTACCCATTAGATGGATGTGTGTGTAAGTGTAGGATTAAACATATAATTAAAAAATATAAGTATATTTAGGATACTGTTTTTATTATATAATCATAAAAATAATTTCTGTGGTGGAGAATTAAAATAATTCAAAGGAGATTGAGGAAGGATGTTACCTCTTCTTTGGGTGACTCCTTTTGGTTTGCAGAAGAGAGATTACTTGGATGTATTTATTACCAAGAGAGGATTCTAGGATTAAATTTTGGATTTTGGGAGTGTATTAGAGCATATATTGGGTGAACCAATGGTCTTGAGAGGTGTGAATAAATGTGTGGGATGAGTGCCTATTTATAGTGGAGGAGGAGTCACATTCTTGTAAATTTTTGAAATAGAAATTCGACCCATGTTTTTCCTCTGAATGGTGAATCCAATAATAAAAAAACTCAATAATAGGGATTATAGGATATAAATATGACTAGAAAATAGATTTATGACAAGTGTTTTGGTCATTTGTTCCCTTAGGTTTAAGTTTTCGTCCTTTGTTAAGCTATTTCATTTCTTAATTGTTATAATTAATTTTAATCACTTTCTATAATCTATTTTGCCAAAAAAATTGACCATATTATAAATTATAGATTAATTTGATTTCAAATGTTGAATATATTTTTCCAAATTCGAATCATATATGTGGTGAAGATTAGTTTACATTTAATCATATAGATGGGACACGACAATGGGGTTTTTAGGAAAGAAATGTTTAAAATTTTGGGATGTTTTTATGTCCAATTTCTAATTGAATTTCATTCCAATGACCTAAATTATATTAATTTATGTAAAATAAATCAAATTAAAAATTATTAAATAATTAAAATATAATTTTACTATATAAATTAATTTGAAGAAAATGATGTTTTAAATAAACATTCAATATTTTTTAGTGTTCATTAAAAAAATGAAACATCTTCGTAAAATACCAAACATCCACCCTAATATAATTTTTAGGTTCCACTTTAAAAAATGAATTCTATTTTGTAAAAAAATTTATTATTGTGTCCAAAATAATATTTAATATGGGTTCGCCAATAAAAGGTGGTAAAATTACCTTTTAGAAGAATACATCATTTTGAATCACAAAATTGTATTTATTATTATCTTATAGATATAAAATCTATTGTTTGAGTATCATAAATAATGATTGAATTTATAATATATAGATTTTATTGAAAACATTCATAAAAAGTTGTTTTTTTTATTTTTTTGTAAAAAAATGGTGTTTATAAGTAGAAAAATAGTTTTCTTAGAAAATGAATTTTTTCATTCACAAATAGTTCTTACTTTCATTTAAAACTAATTAAAAACCAAAATGTTCATTTTATATAAAATTTTAAATCAATTTTCACAATTTTTTCACTATTATTCCTAACTTCCTTTCTAATTATTGTTTGATAGCAATAATAATATTTAATAATAATATTAATATTATGTTATAGTTCTGTAAAAAATCAGCCTTCCATGTAACATAAGACCTTGAAGGGACTCAGTATTATGTGTAATACAAAAAAAATAGTGTTTTATATATCACAAGATAATCTATTTGTTTTGTTTAGTGAACATAGAGATTTAATAAAAAAACTATATTCAGTGTTCCATGAAATGAAAAATATCTAAATGATTAAATTAATTTTGAAAAAATATTTCACATAATCTTGGGGTGTTACAACCACACTCCCCACCTTTCTTTTATTATTATTTTATAAAAATCATCACTTCTTTTTTCACATATATAACTATATTTTTATATATAACCATTGTATTATTTTCTATAAAATCATCCTCTTAAATATGTGTGTGTGTGTATGTATATATATATATCAATTATAAGTATATATATCCATATTTTTTTTCATATACATATATATTTATATATATATTAAACAAAATTTATATTTATTTATATATAACCATAACCTTAAATTTTATTATCAATTAAACATATGTATATATATACAAACATATATATATATATATACATGGTTATTATTTTCATTTACCACGTATATAAACTAATTTTTTTTTAAATATATATACTTATAAATTCAAATATATTCACAAGAACATAAAAAATACTCACCATATATTAATATTTTTTTTATTAAAAGGATATATATATTGATAATATATACTCTAATAATTTTTTTACGTATTAGTAAAATATAAAATTATTTAAGAATTAAAATGAAAAATTCGTTTTTTTTAATATTCATTCCATTGTTAATTTTAATATAAAATTAACATTTTACCAACCTTTAAGGAAATATATTGCTATAGAATAATATTAAATAATTATATATCAAAAAATCATTATTAAAAAATGATTATGCTTAGAATTTTCTAGGATGTTACACCATATGTCCAAGGATGATATAGGATGTTGAAGTTCATATATATATCAAGAGATTGCTGAAAGCTTTCCTAGAACATTTAGGCAAACCTCAAATCCCATCCAGATACTATGAAATGGGCCCATGAAACCTAAACACTTCCTCAATATACATCTTGTAAAGACGATTAAGATAAAAAATAATATGTGATAGCGATGAAGTTTTCTAAATTCATAAGGCGGTCTACTATAATCTATATAGATTTACTCCCATTAGATGTTTTGGGAATTCATATGATAAAATGCATGGTGAGGTTTTTCCAGTTCCATTACGGTATGTGTAATGGTTGTAACAAACCCTAATAATTCTTCCTCAAAACCTCAACTTGCTGACATACCAAGCACTGAGATGAAAATTATAAAATATCCCTCTTCATTCCATATATTAGAAATACTATTTTATATAACTATATATATTTTTACTTCTAGTATGAATAAATAATGAAGAACCACAAGCTTCCTATAACAACTCTTTCATTAAATTTGGTATGGAAAGAACATATACATGTTTCTGAAGTTTATCATTCCATCATGATCAATTTTAAACTCATGAACATTTCTCACCCTATTTTGAAGCTCTATATCATACTTACATGCCTCTTTTATCATCAAATCAATATATGGTTTAGCACTTGATTAAGAAAGATAATATTTCTCCTCTTCCTATAATATTTCAAGATTTATCCTTTCAAAATCAATAAATATTAGATCTTCTGTGATTTTAATCATAGAAAAGATAGTATGATACATTCAAATCAAAGCATTTACCACCTTGTTCTCTTTCTTATGGTGGTAATGTTTTGAGAAATCATAATCTTTAATCAGCTCCAACCATTTTCTCTAAAACATATTCAACTCATTCTATGCAAATATATTCTTTAAACTTATGTGATCAGTATATACATCACAACTTTCTCTATAAAAATATTTCCTCTATATTTCAATGAGAAAATTATCACAGCTAACTCCAAAAAATGAGATGAGTAATATTCTCATTAAACATAAAATATCATGAGGAAAAGGCTTAACCATGTCATTATGCTTGAAAACACATCCTAATACCTTATTGGATACATCATTATAGATTAAAAACATTCTACACTATAATATAATGTATGAATTAGTGTGTTAAATAATATTATCTAGAGTTCCTTAAAATTACCCTCACATTCTTCACTCTAGAGTAACTTGGATCCCTTACAAGTTAACATGGTTATTCGATTAGATATTAATGATAAATGATTCATAAAACCTTGATAACATCCATCTAAACCAATAAAGAATCAGATCCCAGTTATCATGGTTGGTCTAGGATAATGTTCAATTCCCTATGGATTTTACGGACCAACCACTTTACACTCTCTTGAGATTTTATCACCAAGAAATGAATCCTTTTGAAACCAAAATCCACACTTTTTAAAATTTTCATATATATTACCATTACATAGGTTCTTTATTATAAATCCCAAGTGATCTTATTGCTCCTATTTCTCTTTAAATGAATGAGTATATCATCTATAAAAACTACCAAAAACTAATCATGGTAATTTCTAAGGACTCTATTCATTTTGTCCATGAATATATTGGTGGAATTATTAGGAAACAATAGAATCACTATATCCTCATAGTTTCCATAACTTGTACATAATACAATATTTGGTGTATCGTTATTCTTAATACTCAATTAATGATATCCAAAATGATAGTAAATCATATAAATGTTTTGATCTCTTCACAGTTGATCAAATAAGTCATCAATACTGGTTAGAGGATACTTGTTCTTGATTTTGATATTTTTCAACTCCATATAATCAATGTTGAGTCACATCGATCCACATTACATTTATAAAAAAAGAATAGTTGTACCCCATGGTGACACACTTGGCCGAATGGATCCCTTGTCGAGTTTCTCTAAGATTTGATTATTTAATTACAACAAATCATTTGGTATATTCTACAAGGAGTCTCTAAAATTGGTGTAGCACCAGGTATGAATTATAATGATAACTCAAATTCATGATTTGGTATTAGACTAAGAAACTCTTATAAAAAGACCTAAAAACACCCATATAATAGGCATGTCATTTATATTGATTTTCTCTCAAACCATCTGAGAAAAACACAAATTTTAATTGGAATCAAGACCCATATAATGGGTGATATCTTCGTCCATAGTTCATATATATCGTCGCACTGATAGTCAATAATTGGTTGGTTTGGAATATCAAATGTGACTTACCTTCCTTTTAATTTTATAGTGAGCTAGGGTTAACATGCATGGATATTACATCATGTTAGACGAATATTCAACACATTACAAAAATACATGCTCGAGGACCATAATAGTTTAGTGTCTTTGGAAACATGGAACATAATATCAGTACGGGAAAAATGGGTATTTGCGATGGGTTATTTGTGACGGGGATAAATCCTGTCGCAAATAGCCCCGTTAAAAACATATTTGCGACGGGATTGCTTTCCCCGTCGCAAAAGAACTGGCGCGCTTTGCGCGCCAAATCGCGGGAAACATATTTGCGACGGGTGGTTATTGCCCGTCGCAAATAACCGGCGGCGGTAAAAGGTATTTGCGACGAGAATATTCCCCCGTCGCAAATAGTATGTCGGTAGGTGGTTATTTGCGACGGGACCCGTCGCAAATAATCTAACCTAAAAATACCCCCATCCGTTTTTTTCAATTCATTCTCAAACTTCATTTTCTCCTTCTCTCAAAATTCTATTTCTAGAGTTCAGCGTTTCTGAAGTTTAATTTTTTTCTTCGGAGTTGATATTGAAGTTTTCAAGAACGATCAGAGATCAACCTCAGATCAATTTTCAAGGTATTTATGTTCATTTTAATTTAATATTTATTTTAAATTTTTTATTAGTTTCAATTATTCTTAATTAGTTGTAATTTAATTATTTTTACATTGTTTTGTTACTTAATAAATTTAAATTATTAGTATTGTTCATAGTTAATGGTAATTAGGAATAATTAGTAATAATTTTCAATAATTAAGAATAAATATTAATAATTAGTAATAAATACCAATAATTAGGAATAATAACATTATTACATTATTAGTATATTTTATTATTAATATTAAAATAATATAATTTTTTATATTATATACAATTCTCCTTTCATCTATGTGTTTTCTGTCTCCACATGTATTATTTGTATGTGGAGACAGAAAACACAGAGATGAAAGCAGAATTGTATATAATATAGAAAATTATATTATTTTAATATTAATAATAAAATATACTAATAATGTTATTATTCCTAATTATGGGTAATTATTCCAAATTATTGGTAATTATTCATATAATTACAAATAATTATGAATAATTACCAATAATTAGCAATAATTAGGAATAATTAGTAATAATTAGTAATAATTACCAATAATTAGTAATAATTACCAATAATTAGTAATAATTACCAATAATTAGTAATACTTACCAATAATTAGTAATAATTATCAATAATTAGTAATAATTACCAATAATTAGTAATAATTAGTAATAATTATCAATAATTATCAATAATTAGTAATAATTAGTAATAATTACTAATAATTACCACTAATTAGTAATAATTAGGAATAATTACCAATAATTAGTAATAATTAGTAATAATTAATAATAATTAGTAATAATTAGTAATAATTAGTAATAATTACCAATAATTAGTAATAATTACCAATAATTTTCAATAATTACCGATAATTACCAATAATTAGGAATAATTATCAATAATTAGGAATAATTACCAATAATTAGGAATAATTACCAATAAATAGGAATAATTACCAATAATTAGTAATAATTACCAATAATTTGGAATAATTACCAATAATTACCAATAATTAGTAATAATTACCTAGAATTAGTAATAATTACCAATAATTAGTAATAATTACCAATAATTAGTAATAATTAACAATAATTAGTAATAATTACCAATAATTAGGAATAATTACCAATAATTACCAATAATTACCGATAGTTAGTAATAATTAGTAATAACTAGGAATAATTACCGATAATTAGTAATAATTAGTAATAATTACCAATAATTAGTAATAATTAGTAATAATTATTAATAATTACCAATAATAAGTAATAATTACCAATAATTAGTAATAATTACCAATAATTAGTAATAATTACCAATAATTACCGATAATTAGTAAAAATTACCGATAATTAGGAATAATTACCGATAATTAACAATAATTAGTAACAATTAACAATAATTAGTAATAATTACCAATAATTACCCATAATTACCAATAATTGCCCATAATTACCGATAATTACCTATAATTAGGAATAATTATCAATAATTAGTAATAATTACCAATAATTAGTAATAATTACCAATAATTAGTAATAATTACCAATAATTACCAATAATTCGGAATAATTACCAATAATTACCAATAATTACCGATAATTACCGATAATTAGTAATAATTAGTAATAAATAGGAATAATTTGTAATAATTACCAATAATTACCCATAATTACCGATAATTACCAATAATTAGAAATAATTACCAATAATTAGGAATAATTACCAATAATTAAGAATAATTACCAATAATTATGAATAATTACCAATAATTACAAATAATTAGTAATAATTACCAATAATTAGTAATAATTAGGAATAATTAGTAATAATTACCAATAACTAGTAGTAATTAGTAATAATTACCAATAATTAGTAATAATTAGTAATAATTAGTATTAATTAGTAATAATTACCAATAATTAGGAATAATTACCAATAATTACCTATAATTACCGGTAAATAGTAATAATTATTAATAATTAGTAATAATTAGTAATAATTAGGAATAATTACCAATAATTAGGAATAGTTACCAATAATTAGTAATAATTAGTAATAATTAGCAATAATTAGTAATAATTAGTAATAATTATTAATAATTCGTAATAATTACCAATAATTAGTAATAATTACCAATAATTAGTAATAATTAGTAATAATTACTAATAATTACCAATAATTAGTATTAATTACCAATAATTAGTAATAATTACCAATAATTACCAATAATTAGTAATAATTAGTAATAATTAGTAATAATTACCAATAATTAGTAATAATTAGTAATAATTAGTAATAATTAGTAATAATTACCAATAATTAGTAATAATTAACAATAATTTGTAATAATTACCAATAATTAGTAATAATTACCAATAATTAGTAATAATTAATAATAATTAACAATAATTAGCAATAATTACCGATAATTACCAATAATTAGTAATAATTACCAATAATTAGTAATAATTAGTAATAATTACCAGTAATTAGTAATAATTAGTAATAATTACCAATAATTAGTAATAATTAGTAATAATTACCAATAATTAGTAATAATTTCCAATAATTAGTAATAATTAGTAATAATAAGTAATAATTAGTAATAATTAACAATAATTAGTAATAATTACCAATAATTAGGAATAATTACCAATAATTACCAAAAATTACCGGTAAATAGTAATAATTAGTAATATTTAGTAATATTTAGTAATAATTAGTAATAATTAGTAATAATTACCAATAATTAGTAATAATTACCAATAATTAGTAATAATTACCAATAATTAGTAATAATTACTAATAATTAGTTATAATTAGTAATAATTAGTAATAATTACCAATAATTAGTAATAATTAGTAATAATTAGTAATAATTAGTAATAATTACCAATAATTAGTAATAATTACCAATAATTAGTAATAATTAGTAATAATTAATAATAATTGCCAATAATTAGTATTAATTACCAATAATTAGTAATAATTACCAATAATTACCAATAATTAGTAATAATTAGTAATAATTAGTAATAATTACCAATAATTAGTAATAATTTTTAATAATTAGTAATAATTAGTAATAATTACCAATAATTAGTAATAATTAACAATAATTAGTAATAATTAACAATCATTAGTAATAATTACCAATAATTAGTAATAATTACCAATAATTACCCATAATTACCGATAATTACTAATAATTAGAAATAATTACCAATAATTAGGAATAATTACCAATAATTTGTAATAATTAGTAATAATTACCAATAATTAGTAATAATTAGTAATAATTACCAATAATTCGTAATAATTAGTAATAATTATCAATAATTACCAATAATTAGTAACAATTAGTAATAATTATTAATAATTATCAATAATTAGTAAAAATTAGTAATAATTAGTAATAATTAGTAATAATTACCAATAATTAGTAATAATTAACAATAATTAGTAATAATTACCAATAATTAGGAATAATTACCAATAATTACCAATAATTATCGGTAAATAGTAATAATTAGTAATAATTAGTAATAATTAGTAATAATTAGGAATAATTACCAATAATTAGGAATAATTAGCAATAATTAGTAATAATTAGTAATAATTACCAATAATTAGTAATAATTAGTAATAATTAGTAATAATTACCAATAATTAGTAATAATTATCAATAATTATTAATAATTACCAATAATTAGTAATAATTACCAATAATATTAGTACTATGAAAATAATAAAAAAATTATATAATATTAAAATTATCAATATTTGTAACGGGTTTTTCTTTATTCTCAACATATTTAATTCTTAAAGGGTCAATATTTAGGTCTATCTCAATAAAAAGTTTGCGTCAGTCGTGTATGATGTAAACTCTATAATTATCCTAGCTTGAGTGTTTTTTCTAACAAAATTATTCAAAACCAGTAATGATTTTATATTTTATAGAAAAATATAGAACAACGAGGTCGTCAACAATCATTATTAGGTGACCACATATGGATAAATCAATGTAGAAATCCAAACGGTTCTGGTTTAAATCTAGTATATGTAGAGGGTGTGGAGACTTTTTTATCATTTGTAGCATCAAATCCAGAATTTGTTTCAGAAGGCAAAATAAAATGCCCTTGTAGAAAATGTGCATTGAGAACGTTTGACACGTTTGACAAAGTGGGGGAACATCTCTTGCGTTTTGGTTTTCAACCAGATTATGTTTTTTGGTATGAACACGGTGAACGCAGTTCCAGAGCAGGTGATACAAACTTGATTCCGGATCCATCCTGGTTTCAAGATTTAGTACATGATGTTGCAGGTTCATCTGTTCAACATACAGAAACTCTGGATGATATAGCTTCAAATCCTGAGTTGGCACTGTCTAAATTTTATGAGTTGTTGAGGTCTGCTGAGGATGCATTATATCCTGGCTGCAAGATGAGCAAATTAGAAGTAGTTGCAAAATTTATGGCTATCAATTCAGATAACGGAATGTCAAACACCTGTTTTGACCAGATATTTTCTTTGCTTAAAACACTGTTACCCAAAGGAAATGTTTTGCGTGCAAATTACTATGAGAGTAAGAGGCTGGTTCGAAATTTGGGACTTACATGTTAGAAGATTCATGCATGTTCAAATGACTGCATTTTATATTCTGGGGAAAATGAGTCGTTGGATAGTTGTCCCACATGTGGGAAATTGAGATATAAAGAAGGACAACACGGGAAGTCTGGTTTGATTCCTGTAAAATAGTTGAGATATTTTCCGCTTACATCCAGACTTCAGCGTTTATTCATGTCTAAGAATATAGTGACAATGATGTCATGGCATAAAGAGAATATTTCAACCGATAAAAGCTTGAATCATCCAGCCGATGGTGATTCATGGAAACATGTTGATAAAGTGCATCCATCCTTTGCTTTAGAAGCTAGAAATGTTCGATTGGGCCTTTCCACTGATGGTTTCTGTCCGTTTGGATCTTATGGTAGTCAATATTCATGTTGGCCTGTTTTTTTAACTCCGTACAATTTACCTCCATGGATGTTGATGAAGGAGCCATATATCTTTTTGACTTTACTAATTCCAGGACATCTGAAGAAAAATATTGATGTTTATTTGAAACCATTGATTGATGAATTAAATTTATTGTGGAGTACTGGTGTCAGTACATATGATGTTGCAACGAAACAAAATTTCATACTAAGAGCAGCATTGATGTGGACAATTAGTGACTTCCCGGATTATGGGATGTTATCTGGCTGGAGTACACATGGTCAGAAATCATGTCCTTACTGTATGGGAGAGAACAAAGCATTTATGCTCACTCATGGAAACAAACCTTGTTATTTTGACTGTCATCGCAGATTTCTTCCAGCTGATCAACCTTTTCGCAGAAATAGATCTCATTTCAGAAAAGGAACAGTTGAAAGGGATAGACCTCCAAAATTGCTATCAGGTTCGGAGTTAAAATCAGTTGTATTTTCATTACCACCCATCACTTTTGGTCCCACAATAAACCAACATGAAATTTCTTATTTTGGGAAAGAATACAATTGGATTAAACGTGGCATATTTTGGGATTTTCCATATTGGTCTGATTTGTTGGTCCGACACATGTTAGATGTCATGCATATTGAGAGGAACTGTTTTGATAATTTGTTTCATATAGTTTTGGATACGCCAGGAAAGAGCAAAGACAATGTAAATGCACGTTTAGATCTTGCCCAAATTTGCAGGCGTCCAGAATTGGAACTATTTGAGAATGTTAGAACAGAAAGGTTATTGAAACCAAAAGTATCTTATACACTGTCTAAAGAAAACCGTTTTTTATTTTGTCAGTGGATTGCAGATTTGAGACTTCTAGATGGCTGTGCTTCCAATTTGGGTAGATGTGTAAAGAATGGTCATATTACTGGATTAAAAAGTCATGATTTTCATGTTATAATGGAAAGACTTATACCCATTGGATTAAGAGGTCTGTTGAATTCTGTGATTTGGGATTCCATAACAGATTTGTCTCATTTTTTTCAGGAAATTTGTGCGGCTACAACAGATTATGATGCTCTAGGAAAACATGAAAAAGATGTTGTTGTAATTATATGTAAACTGGAAAAAATATTTCCGCCGTCTTTCTTCGACTCAATGGAACATTTGATGTTACATTTTCCATATGAATCAAAATGTGGAGGTCCAGTACAGTTTCGATGGATTTACCCATTTGAAAGATGCATGCAAAAATTGAAAAGAAAAGTACGTAACAAAGAATCTGTTGAAGGATCTATTGCAGAAGCTTATTTGCGAGAGGAAATATCTTTTTTCTGCTCTTATTATTTTGAATCTGAGTATCCTTCAAAACACAACCAAATGGGATGGAACGAGAGGAATATTGATGAAATTGACAATCAATTATCTATTTTCAACCAGCCAGAGCTTGGTTTTGGTGGAGTTTATGAACGTTGGCTTTCAGATGATGAACATCATATAGCTCATACGTATGTTCTGCTCAACTGTGAAGAGATGACATCAGTTGTACTGTAAGTGTTTATATCACTTATTCTATCATTTATGTTACAGTAAATAACTTTGGTTTATATAGGGTTTATGAAAATCATATCTAGAAACAAATTCCACAAATTACAGCAGCTGCTCTCGAAGAACGTCGACTGAAAAATTTCTCTCAGTGGTTTCAAAAACTGGTAACATAAATTCTTTATCTTTTAGCAACTCATTCAATGTATAGTTTACTATATTGATAATTATTTCACAAATTTTTAGGTGTCTCGACATGCTGATAAAATTGACAATCGACTGTGTGTATTGAGTTACCCACCTTCCAAACTTGTTAAAACTTATAATTCATATGTGGTGAATGGATTTCGATTTCACACACATGCATATGGGGAATCGAAAAAAACAATGAACAGTGGAGTTAGCTTGAGAGGATCTCATCATTGAGAAAATGAAGTTGACTTTTATGGCATACTTGATGAAATCATTGAACTCTGTTATCTTGGACAACATTACATAACCATGTTCAAATGTCGGTGGTTGGATACATAGAGAGGCGTGCGTGTTCATCCGACTCATGGAATCATCGATATTAAATGTAAAAGTGTTCTCGCCGTAAATGAACCATTCTTATTGGCTCAACAGGCACATCATGTTTATTACGAAAAGTACTGTGCTACATCAAGAGACTTGACTGATTGGTGGAGTGTAATAAAAATCAAAATTCGAGACAATCAGTTTAGTCAAAGTGAATGTTCTTTCACTGATGTGCAATGAATTGAAGTATTTCAAGAGAGTACTCAAAATCAATCTTTTTTACAAAGAGACATGAGTATCGATGACGACACCCCACATTTAAGAGTCGGTGATGACGATGATGTGAATGATGTCACATATGAATTTGAATGGTAAGAGATGAAGCAACTGTAACTCGAATGGATATCGATGATGTTGAGGAGGAATATGAAGATGACATTGACATATATGAAGATGATGATGAAGATGAACACTGATAGAATTCCATGGTATTTATATACAATAATAATATGTATATATGTATATATAATAGTAATTATCAATTATTTGCTAACAACATTAACATTATCTATTTCAGATGGACGATGCCACATTTCGTGAGTTGGTGGATGCTGACCAACCTTTCGATGCAGATGAGTTGCTGGCAGATGACCCTCATCCTGCAGGTGCTCCACGAAGTATGCGGAGGGGGCGCGGTCTTGCACGATTGATGATTCCTGACCCCGTCCTCGAGCGACGTCCACGTCTTGGGTTTGATCCACGCACACGGAGGTGTGATAACCTGTGTGATAACCTGTGGATTTGACTAAGATTTCATTAATCTATTCACATAATAAATGTTTATTATTTTTACAGTTTTCCGCATATAGCAGTCGGAGAGGGAAGCGCTATTTTGCGCAACTATTTCTCTCAGCCGTGAACCACATGGGAGCAGATTCCCATTGATGTGCAGCAGGCCATGTTCGGCCATTGGTTGGTACGTACGTAAATAAATAATTTTTATTTTGAAAATTATTTCATTTCTAACTTGATATTTTGATTTATTTGTAGGGTTTATGGTATCCGATCGAGGATACCATGCGTGACGCCATCCACGAGGCATGGGAGGTGGCCATCTGTGATCGCCTTCATCAGTTTTTTCACAATTTAAGAAAAGATGCCATGAAGAAAGCAGGAGTGTCAGATTTGGACGAGTCATGTAGAGCACACCGACCAGAGTACATTTCATCCCATGTATGGGATGGATTATGTGCGCACTGGTTGAGTGGTGCCTTTCAGAGGAGATCATCGGTGGGGAGGCAGAATTGGGGGAAACAGGAGGTGACTCATCGAGCTGGGAGTCGTTCTTTCAGTACTCATAGACAGCATCTGGTACATACATTATTTATAAATATTTTATATAACTATAAATATTAACAGTTTATTTTTTATTCTTATAGGCTGCCGAGCAACCTGATATTACAGAGTACGACGTATATCAGAGGATGTATAGTGATCCTACTACTGGGGAGCTTAGAGGTGATCGTCAGCATCACATCGTGGTCAGTATTATTTGTTTTCAAGTTTTAAAATTAACTGCATATAATATATTCACAATTTTAATTTTAAATTGAAACTACATGAGTCATATGTGGCTGCAGCGTCATAGGCCCGACCTGAGAGTCAAGACAAGTCATCAGATCAGACCACTGGCCGTCAGTTTGATGAGGTGTCATGGATGCATGCCACCCAGTATGCCTTCGAGAAGGGCCGGGTAGTTGGTATCAGCTCTCGACTGACTCCCGGAGATTATTATGGCAGTGCTGCGATGTCGGTGTCCAGCTCGAGAGGAGCTCGTGCATATTCATCTGCTACACAATATGAGGATCAGTTGCCATCTCATATTGCACTGATAGAGATTCTCCGACAAAAGCAGGAGAAGATGCGTCAGCAGCATGAGGAGCGTCGATGCCTGCAGCAGCTGTATGAGGAGCAGACGAGTCAGTGGCAGCAGCAGCATCAGGAGCAGATGGAGTACATGTGCCGACTCACTCATGCTTTAGGGATAGAGTTTCCTCTACCACCATCTGCAGATCCCCCCTCCCCCCTCCTTCAGATTAGAGTTTGTTTTTATGTTATAAAATTTGTGAAATAAAAATATGATTTTTTTTCTATTCGTAGTTTCTGCCTCATTTTAAAATATTAATAATATTATATTTTGAAATAACAATATTAATATGAATAATAATATTATTTATATTTTATAATATTAAATTATATATATATATTAAAATTTTATAATATTATAATTTAATTATATATTTTTGTAATACTTGAATTGTTTTAATATTTGAATGTAAAATAATTCTATTATTTTTATATTAATTAAAATAACTTATTAATATTTTTTTTATTTATGAATTATAATTCTAATATTGTTATATTAATTAAATCATTTATTAATATTCTATTATTTTTTATTTTTGAATTATAATTCTATTATTATTATATTAATTAAAATAATTTATTAATAATTTATTATTTTTATTTTTGAATTATAATTCTATTATTATATTAATTAAAATAATTTATTAATAATTTATTATTTTTTATTTTTGAATTATAATTGGATTATTATTATATTAATTAAAATAATTTATTAATAATTGATTTATTTTTTATTTTTTTATAGTATTTGCGACGGGATACTATGCCCGTCGCAAATAGTATTATTATTATATGCATTAAAATAATTTATTAATAGTTTTTTATATTTTTTTAAAATAGTTTTTGCGACGGGGCCCATCGCCATTACTATTTGAAAAGTTTTTTACAAATATACGGAGTACTATTTGCGAAGGGGAGAATCCCCGTCGCAAAAAAAGGCTTTAGCGATGGGCCTGTCGCAAATAATTGTTGTTGCAACACCGTTTTCAGCAACGGGCCATTTGCGACGGGCCCCCGTCGCAAAAATCCATTTGCGACGGGATCCCATCGCAAATGACCCGTCACAAATACCTATTTTTCTAGTAGTGTATATGTTAACTTGGTGAAATATATACAAATTATCCAATAAAGTACTTACCCTTTATTACTCCCACTGAAATCATTTCATCATAACTTGGAGAAGGGAAACCTAAAAAAGGCTGATCTCATATTACTCATAAGGGTAAAGAAAGGATACATGTAACCATAATCATAAGCACAAGGGTATGAGAGCATGATCATAACATTATAAGATCATAACCTAAATATCAAATATCATAATCATGATTCATGACATAAATATTGGCATTTCATAAGTCATTAATCATAAGATAACATATAAAATGAACCATGTGATCATATCATAGGCATAAGACATAGAATTGTGGATTACACATCAATTTATAACATTATGAACAAGTATACGTAGAAATATGTTCACTCATTATGTTATGGACAATAAATTAGTCCCTCGTATATATTTATGGACATGAAACTAGGTACATTCATAATATTGTGGACATATAATCAAGTTTACACATAAGATCATAGCAGTCAAGGTTCACTCCCAAGATTATAAACATAAGGGGTTAGGGAACACCTATTTTCCATTTTGGATCAAGAAACCTATTTCCTATTATGTACGAGGACACAACTGTTTCATATTTTTTATTAGGACACACTCATTTCCCATTTTGGATCAATCTCATCAACTTCTTCCCCATCATTATCTCCAGAGATATAAATATTTACCCATTGAATTGGAGGGAGATATAGCTCCCAACCATCACATAATGAAATATTACATATTTGTTCCAAAAGATAATAAAAAATTCATCCAAGGAAATGGGTTTCATAAACTTTATATCATAACCCATGAAATAAAATGTGTATCATAAACATTTCTTCATATCATAACCTAGGGAAAAGAGTAAGGTTTCATAATAATTTCATCATAGAAAAAGGAAAGTAAATTAAATATATGTATATATTTATATATATTATACTTACAGTATCACTCTTATGTAATATATATCATATAAATTTACTAAAATTTTATTTATCATAGTCCACATAATTTGTGACTAAATCACCACACTTTGAGGATGTGGTAGTCCGTACATCCACAAACGAAGTTATCATATTACCATAAAACGAAAAGTATGAAGAGATGTGTCATATACTAATTCCATAAGAATAAATAAATAATTATTTCATATGCATATCATATAAAAACAATATTTTTATAATTATTTCTAACATTTAAAGGTGTTAATGGAAGAATGAATGACATTGGTTTGTAAGACGACAATCCTCCATACACACAAACGATGATTGCATATCCCATTTGATAGAAGTTTGTGTAAGTGTAGGTCAAAAAAATAATATAACAAAATATCAATATATTGAGGATAATAAGGTTATCATATAATAGTGGAATAATAATAATTCATTGGGTTTAGAAATAAAAAAAAATAAAAGTTATTAGAGGATGTTACTACTTCTTTGGGTAATTTATTTAGGCTTGCACCAAAATTCTAACTTGGTGTTCCTTAAGCCCAAAATGATTATTATATGATTAGAGTAGGGAATTTTTGAGATTATTTGGTCTGGTTTTTTTTGAGAAAAAGTTCTTTATATGTGGTAAGAATTGAGGGTGTGTGCTCCATTTTATTATAGAGTAGTAGTGTCAATCAAGTAAATATAAAAAGGTAAACACTATTGATAAGTCTCTTTTATATCATGTTCCTCCAATAATGGTCCATGTTTGATAAAATAAGGGATATGGTAGATATATTTCCATACAATAGATTTTTTACATGTATATAGGTTCTTTCCCCGCTTAATTTAAAGATTAACAGTTAAGTAAACTTGGTTTTACATTAATTGATGTAATTAATGTTAATTACTTTCACTATTATTTTTGGATACAAGCCTAGTTGAACTTAAAACACAATATAAATTATTATGATTACAAAAATTTAATCCAAATTTCCAAATTATAAACACATAATTGGAATAAATTAATTTAAAATTATCCCCACAGACGAGATGAGACAATGGGGTTTTAAAGTGAAAATGTTCAAAATATTTAAATATTTTTATATCTAATTTCAATGTGAATTTGATTACAATGAAATATATTGTATTAATATATGTATAATTGATCTTAATATACATTAAGAATAATTTAAAATATATGTTAAATATATATATAAATTTGATGAAAATGTAGTTTTGAATTAAAATCCAGTATTTTTCACTATTTATAAAAAAATAAAACTTCTCAGAAAAATACCAAAAATTATCCCTTATATAATTATAAAATTACTATTTTAAAAATTAGTTCTATAGTTTGAAATATAATTTACAAAATTTTAAAAATGTAGATTTAAAATAGGTGTTCCAATTAAATCTAGTAAAAATACATTTTAGAGAAATATATACCTTTATGTATAAAATTTGTTTTATTCTTATTTATTTTTTAAAAAACACACAATATGATAGTTAATTATTTTAATGAATAATATATATATATATATATATATATATATCATTAAAATCATTTATCAAAATTTTTTTAATTAATTTATTGACGAAAAATGTGTTTTATTTCATAAATATAGTTTTCCAGCAAAAGATTTTCTTTATTTAAAAAAGGGTATTATTTTTATTTATAGTTAACTGTGTGCCAAATAATTCATCTTGTATACATGAACAAAACATATTTTCTAAATTTAATTATTATTTTCCAAAACATCCATTCCAACAGCTTGGTGAAAACTATAATAATATTTTTCTTATAATATTATTAGTAGTTTATTATTTGGTAAAACTAGGTCTTGTGTGTAACACAAGATATCAAATGAACTCAACATTCTGTGTAACCAAATAAAAACATAGTGTTGTGTGTAAAAAATCTAATCTACGTGTTGTGTGGAACACAATCTTGCAATGGTATTACATAAAAACTAAAAATAACTTGCTTTTGTCATATAACACAAGAAATATTTAGTGTTAGGTGAAATAAAAAATACTATGTAGTTTAAATTAATTTAAAAAAATCAAAAAATCTTGGGGTATTACATTATACCCCCTTTAAAATGAATTTATCCCATGAAATTGATTTTGGTTATCAAAGGTTTAATACTTGGATGTTCCTTTCATAGAAACCCAGATTGTAAAAATAAATAATAAAAATTACTTTTAAAAAAGAATTTTGGAACCATAATCATTACCAAAATTAACTCATAACTAGGTTCCCATGTAGGGGAACATAGGTGTGAAGTTGATATTATACATATAAGAAAATCGTAAATAATTATAGAGATTAATAAAGATCACTAATCACAAGAAATTGACTGATCAATGGAATGTTAATGGTCTCAAAACCATAAACATGTGATGATTTATTAGATAGTTAGTTTAATTAGAAAAAATTTATTAGGATAAATAATATTCAATATCATTTTCCTAGAGTTGATGAATTTTTCACTCTATGAAATACTTACTTGGTCTCATTCCATTTTTTACAAACAATGTCACCCTTTGGTTATGGCTTGATCAATTCTGTCATCATATCTTTGTTTAGAGAATGAAAGTGAATTTGTTATTCCTAAAGAACTAACAGATCACCAGATCTATAAATAGAATGATAATAAATTCCATTTGTGCTTATTTAAAATCACAAAAAAAATGGTTAGCATAGGTTATCCAGTATGAATAAATCCACATATTGAGAGATAATACATTATTATATAAAAAATCATCTGAAGTATAACATAAACCATTCCATACCTAGATAACCTTGTAACTTTTATATTTATGAAAATATAAAACATTAGAAAGAAGATAACTAAATTTCTCCAAATCATCTTAGCATTGATCCTCATATATCAGAAAGTAGATCTTGTTTTTCACATTCCAAACATGTCAATTCCTTTTTCATATATTCTATTGAAGATGGTAATAACCTAAATAACCATAAAAAATTATTAAAAAAATTAATTCTTTATTATTCAAAATACTATTGGATATATTTCTTAAATCTAAAAAATGTTGTAAACGTCATCCATGATAACATATATCACTTTGTTAACAAATCAATAATCTGTACGAGTGAAATAATTAAAATCCAATGACATTATCCATATCATTCATCTATTTATCGAAAATAAACACAATTTTCTCAACATGAGGGATGCATTAAGTGTTACCTTCCCTTAATAAAAATTCAACCTTTACATTAAATACCTTTGCTAGTTCAACAAAACCACTCAATATATGTTTTTTCAATTCTTAAATGGAAAACATATTATTCATATAATATAATTATTTAATTCCTATATAAACACACATCAATCATTCAACATTTTTGTTTCAATCCTCTTGTCTTAATCATGTTTTAATGATCAGAAATCATGAAAATCATGTAAATATCATTAATTCTATCTAATCTGTCACAAATCATGTTTGATTATTGTAAAATATATTTTAATTTGTGTTATAATGGATTTCCTTGATAAATGATTAAGTCTAATCCATTCTATGAATATCACTGCATAAGATTGTATAAAAATACTTGGCTAAGTCTCAGAAACCATGAGTGGGCCACCAGTTCGGTTTTTCAAGTAAAGGACCTAGACACCATGACCAGACACCGTGACCCGACACCGTGAACCAGACACAATGACCTCGACAACGTGACCCAAACATCGTGACCCAGACATCATGACCTAGACATAGTGGCCTGACATTTTTGATGTCTACGACACCAGTTCTGACACTATTGAAGTCTGTGAAACTGGTTCCTTACTAAGACACTGTTTGATGTCTAAAAAAGGACCAGACATCATGACTCTAAAACCGCAAATGTGCTACCAGTTCCTGATCTATATAAAACTATTCCATCATAACTGTCGCACTTCTCAATGGAAAAGAAGGAGACATAATTTAATTGAGACACCATTTCCAGGAGAAACTATTTCATGGAGACACCATTTCAGGGATACACCATTTCGTGGTGACACCACTTTCAAGTGACACTGTTTCCAGACAGATTGTGACACAATTATTTAATCTATTTTTTTGTTTTCAATTTAATTTCTAACAATCATATTTGAGTTTTTCAATGCACTAACATAATTTATATTTCTTTACTGAAATTTCACCTGACAGTAAGAGGTACAAGGTGCAGAATAGATGCATCATGTAGGATTAAACACATGCAATCCATGAATAAAAAAAATCATGGCCTCAAAACAAGCGAGTGTGATAGCGAAGAAGCACAACAATTCTTGAGAAAATAACCGACACATGCAACAAGAAACATCTGAAGAACACATGAATCATTTTTGAATCCAAAAGATGGAATACTATAGATCATAGTCAAGAACATCTTCGCAATACAAACTCTAGGAAGAACACACACCAGATCTATCTGAAAACCATAGCACCAGACTTGTGATACTCTATTTTTCACAAGGGGACTCAATTCAAACACCTGCTTCATCCTAGAAGTCTATAACAACATAGAATAACAATCATAGTACTTATAACATTATCTTATCATCTTTTCTCTATTGTGTATTGTTTTTAGCTTTAGATTAGTGTGTGTGTGTGTCTATACTAAAATCACACATTTCTTACAGCACTAAACTGAAGAATAAAAGATATCCTTCCTCTCATACCTTTTTACACTTATTCACTCCAACAGATATGTGTAGAAGATGTCCCTATGTTACCTAGTTGTTTTTACCCAAGAAGAACTGTAGAAGAGGTCATATGGCTTATACTGTCTTGTGCACTGTTGCTAACCCCGATTTAGGGTGTGGATCTAGTTTATTAATATAAGCTGCTTGGTGGCAGGTGATAACCAAGTGGAGTGGATTAGGTCTCTGCGTGAGACTTATCCACTTGCTTTATATCAATGTGTTATTGAATTTAGTTTTCTCTTTATTACTGGATAATTTATAAATCACATGATTTACATTGATATTTAATCTTGGAGAGAAGTTATAATTGTTTTTTTATTATAATAGCTTCAAAAGTAATATTAATAACTGATATTAAGATTACTAAAAATTAATCAATCTTCTGAGAGGTTATTCATACAGTCAAAAATTCATAACCATATTACATTGATTAACTGAGATATTTTTATTTTTATTGGGGATCCTTATAAGAAAACCTTTCAAACAGAAATTTTTATAGATACTCAATTCACCCCCCTCTAGAGTACTTTACTCCGATCAACACTTGGTATCAGAGGTAGGTTTCTAAGACTCTATTTTTAACCTATTCAACTATGACTTTTATTTCACTTTAAAGATCTATAAATTTATATTAATAATAAATTTCTAGCTCTTTCAATGTATTTAATTATTATGTATAATAGACTAGAAGGTTCTGCAACAAATAGACCACCATTCTTTAATGGAACCAATTATGACCAATGGAAATTCAAAATGTAAATGCATTTAGAAAGTTTGGGTTTTGAAATTTGGTATTCAATTATAGATGAGTATAAGATTCCTGCTACTGATAGAATCACATGAGATGACTCAACCAAGACTTCCTATAACAATTATTGAAAATACATGAATTCTTTATATTTATCTTTAAGAGATGAGGAATTTTAAATAATTTTTGCATGTAAAACTACCTATAAAATTTGTGATTCATTGTCTATTTCACATGAAGGAATTTATAGTGTTAAAGAAATGATACTTAATACTTATAGTATTAAATATGATAACATTAAAAAGAAACCTGATGAGCTTATTTATGACATGTATCTCAGGTTCAATGAAATTTTCAACACAATGATTTCTTATGGAAGAGAAGTAACTTCCATAGCACAAATCATGAGAGTTCTTAGATGCATACCTGATAGATGGAGAGGAACCTTTGTCTCTATTAGAGAGTCATATTAGATAAGAAATTTACCTATAAAATAACTCATTGGGAAACTAATGATGTATGAATAGGTACTGAAAGTCAAAAATGAAGAGGAGGATGAACCCAAAAGAAAATATATTGCATTTAATACCACCACCTCCAAACACAAAGAAAAAGGGAAATTGGAAGTCTCTGTAGAAAGTTATAGTAGTGACCAATCATCACATTATAATGATGGGGAGAGGACTTAATTAGCCAAAACGATTAAAATATTTTACAAGAAGAAGAAAATTTTCAGAATTCCTAACTTCAAAGGAAGAAATGATCCATAAGGAAGCTAGATGAATGATTGGAAAATAAGTGACAAGTCTGATGAGATAGTATGATATGAATATAAGAGAAAGGGACATGTAAAGGCTTATTGTCCCAAGCTCAAGTAAAAAGATAAATTTGAGGAAAAGATAGAAAGTATAAAAAGGCAATGAAAGAAACTTGGAGTGATTCTGAGGGAATTTCAAGTGAGTCGAAATATTCACAATATGAACAATCTAACAAATCCAATATACATTTCAGGAAAAACACAACTGAGGTAACACATGAATATTTTTTTTTCATAATTCCTATTATTATGAAGATGAAATTGATTCTGAGAATAAGTCTAATGAATAAATGTTTGATTACAGTAATATGCTTGAAGTGACAGGTAATGAACTAAAAGATAAATAAATTTTTTTAAAGAAACAACATACTCTTACTTCAACAATTAAAACTAAACTTATTGTAGAAAGGGAGAAAAATGTTCAATTACTCAAAGAGAGAAATGTACTAAATCTATATAACGAGATATTGAAAAAGGACCTTGAATTTTTTACTAATGGTAAAGATTATTTGGTAAAAATTCTAAGTAAATAGATTACTCCAAAATATACTACTGGTATTGGCTATCAACCTGGTAAAAGAATTTTTGGAAGAACTAATTTCATTTATAAATCTAGGACACAAAACATTTCTCATAATTTTGGAAAACATTTAGCTAGTTCCAGTTATGATACACTCTCTACTATTTCAAGATTTTCTGGAATAAAAAGTGTTTGTTTTTCAATCACTTTACATAATACATATAGGAAACCTATAAGGTAGATATGGGTTTTTAAAGCACTAGTCACTATTATTACCGACCTAAATAAATATGGGTACCGAAATATGTTTTTATTTTAAAATTTTGTCGGAAAGTTTCTTAAAGATCTCTAGTATAAGCTTATGGTACTTAGATAGTGGGTGTTCAAGAAACATAGAAAGGGACTTTTCATGCTTCAAGAACTTAATAAAAATTAATGGTGGACATGTCACCTTTGATGAAAACGCCAAAAAGAAAAATCTTTTTCTTTAGCGAAATCCGTAACTCTAACACATTTTTAATTTCCAAAGTACTTTTTGTTGATGTATTAAAATATAATCTTATTAGTATTTCACAACTATGTGATGATGTATTTCATGTTAAATTTGAAAATGGTGTTTTTAATGCTTTTAATTCTAAAAAAATGAATTATTGTTTACTGGATTAAGAAACGAAAATGTATACTCTATTAACTTAGAGTATTTAGTTTCTTAAAACACTTCATGTTTAAGTGTGTTTCAAAAAGATTCATGGCTTTGGCATTATAGACTAGGACACTGTAATATTCACTTAGAAAGATAACTAGAAATATCTTAGTCAAAGATCAACCCATACAAGAGTTTCCAAATACTAAAGTGTGTAATCCCCATCAATAGGGAAAAACAAAATTTCCTTCAAACCAAAGAAAGAATTGTCAACTTCTCAACCTCTTGATCTGGTTCACGTGGATTTTTTGGACCATCTAGAGTTTCTAGTTTAAATGGTAAGAACTATATTTATGTTTTTTAGATGAATTTTTAAGATATAATAGGACATTATTTTTGGCTCACAAAAGTGAATTCTACTATCACTTTACAAAGTATTCTAAAATAGTTGAAAATCTTAGTGGACATAGAATTAAATCCTTACGAAGTGATCATGGTTGTGAGTTTAAAAATCAAGAGTTTGAATCCTTTTGTTCATAAAATGGCTATAGTCATAATTTCTCTTCCCCTAGAACACCTCAACAAAATGGAGTTTTATGAAGAATAAATAGAACATTGCAAGAGATTTCTAGAACCGTGCTTAGTGAATATGACTTACCTATTTATTTTTGGGATGAAGCTGTAAATACAACATGCTATATTATTAATAGAGTGTTGATTAGACATATTATTAAAAGAACTCCATATGAGTTATGGAACAATAGAAAACCCAAGTAAGGTAATTAAAAGTTTTTGTTTGAAAAGTCTATATCCATAATAATAAGGGAAATCCTGATAAATTTTCATCAAAAAGGGATGAAGGAATATTTCTAGGATATTCAACTTCTAGTAAATCCTATAGAGTGTTTAATAATAAAAATAAATGTTTTGAAGATTCTATCCATGTAAACTTTGATGAAACATATCCACATGAGCCTTTGACTACTCTAGAGAACCGAGAGGATGATGTGTCAAAATGGTATATTAATTCAAAATCCACTAACCATCCTATAAATGAATAAATGAAAAATTGATTTCTGAAAATTATTTAGATTTATGTCATAATAAACCTAAACCTGTTGAAGAACCTGAAATCACTAGTCCTTTTTTTATAGTTGTTAGAACCCTTAAGAATCATCCTTTAGATATTTTTGTAGGAGATTTAGATAAAGGAACTCAAACTAGAGATTCTCTTTTAAATAAGGATGAACATAAAGTCTTCTTGTCCCAACATAAACCTAAAAACATTAATGATGCAATGAATAATGAATTTTGGGTGATGGATATGCAAGAATAACTTAACTAGTTTAGAAGGAAAAAAATTTGGAAACTTGTTGATAGACCCAAAGACACATTCACCATAGGCACTGATTGGGTTTTTTGAAATAAATTAGATGAAGCTGGTAACATAGTTAGAAATAATGCTAGATTGGTTGCACAAGGTTATAGTCAAGAAGAAGGAATTGACTATGAGGAAACCTTTGCACCAGTATCTTGACATGAATCCATCAGAATTATTCTTGCTTATGCTGCACATATGAATTTTAAACTATATCAAATATATGTTAAAAGTACATTCCCCAATGGGTATATTGATGAGTATATCTTTGTTTAGAAACCCTCAGGTTTTGCAAATCCTCACTTTCCAAATCATGTTTTTAATTATCAAAAGATTTATATAATTTAAAACAAGATCCAAGAGCTTGGTATGAGGACTAAGTACTTTTATTATTTCCAAAGGTTTTACAAAAGGAATATCTAATCCTACCATTTTTATAAAATGAATTTCCAATGATGTTTTAGTAGAACAAATTTATGTAGATGATATCATCTTTGGATTTTCAAGATATTCATTTTGTATTGAATTTTATAAAATGAGGCAAAACAAATTTTAAATGACGTTAATGGGTGAACTAAAATTCATTCTTAGATTTCAAATCATTAAAAATAATTATTGTATTATCTTAAATCAAATAAATTATACTTGAGATCTTCTAAAACTATATGGCTTGGATGGAACTAAAAGTAGTGACTCTACAATGGGTACTACCTCTAAGTTGGATCTTGATGAAGATGGAAAATCGGTTGATCAAACAACTTATAGAGGAATGATTGGAAACTTAATCTACTTAACTGCTAGCTGACCTGATATTATGTTTAGTGTATGTATGTGTGCTCATTTTTAATAAAACCCTAAGGAATATCATTTAAATGTTGTTAAGAGAATTTTCAAATACCTCAAGCATACACACAATCTAGGAATATTCTATCCCAGAGGACAGTCATTTGAGTTAGTTAGTTATTCTGATGCTGACTTTGGTTGTTTTATTTTAGATAGAAAAAGAACATCTGGAACATGTCACTTTTTAGTCAAGTCACTAGTATCATGGTGTAGTAAGAATAAAAAACATTGTTGCATTATCTTCTATTGAAGTTGAGTACATAGTTGTTGATAGTTTTTGTGCACAACTTTGGTGGATAAAACACACATTAATAGATTTTGTATATCAATTAAAGCATTTACCTATAAATTGTGACAATAAAAGTGCTACTAACATCAGAAAAATCCTATTTCACACTCTAGGAGAAAACATATTTATTTAATACCTCAATTTGTGAGATACCATTATCAAAAAGGTGATATCACTTTAGAATTCATTGGAACTGAATATCATAATGCTGATATATTAACCATACTATTAAATTATAAAAGAATAGATTACATCATGCATGAATTGGAAATGATAAATCGTATGTAGTAAGTGTATGGTTTCAGAACTTACTGTTTCACAGTTTATGGTTTCACATGTCACTATCATAATATTACTATCTAACCTTTTATAGTCCTATAGTTTACTTTCTTAAATGTTTTTGTTTCATATTTATGGTCTCACTGTGGAAACCCTTTATGGTCTCATCATGAAAACCTATTTCAGTCTCACCGTGAAAGCCTATTTCAGCCTCACTTTAAAGACACTTTGTCATTTTATTTACATATTATAACCCGTATCATAGTAATTAATTATTTTATTCTTTTAATTTATTTTTATTTTCATTTTACAACACTTGGTATCCCTAAATGATAAAAACAAAAGATGTTTCACTCCATTCTTCACCCGAGCTTTCTTCTCTCAAATTGTAACCCCTTCTTCTACCTTTAACTCTCTCTCTCGAACCCTTGTTGAATTCCCCTAATTAAATTCCCATCATCATAAACTATTGAGAAGGAAAGATCAAATAAGAAGATGAAAATATCCCCAAAGATAGCACATAAAGGTCCTTTGAATCCGAACCTGGTAAAAAAATAGTGGTACCAGGGAAATGATTTTTCCCTAAGTTGCTGCTATCAAGTAAGTATTTAGTATTAAAATTAATAAATGAGTAAGGATGGATGGATTGGTTAAAAAAAGATGAAAGACCAATTTACCCAAATCTAGTTGCTTAGTTTTTTCAATTCATTCAATTCTCTTTTGATTGAGAAGATGGTTTTGTTGTGAGAAGATGGATCAATGGACAGAGATGTACTTTTTCTTTGTGGTTATGGGATGCCTTCCTAAGGGTACCTCATGAGGGAATTTTTGAGGACTACCAGAGAGTTCCTCCTCCTCCAAGAGATATCTTTGTTTTAGAATAAGCCTTGGGAAGTTTGAATGGAAGTGAAATAAAGAGAAGAGCTATTTCTGCTGAGCTAAATGGTGAAACCAGAATTTTTTTATGTTTGTTTATAATATGATTAGTCCATGAAAAGGATAATTTTCTACAATCAAGTATCCAGATGTATTTTTAATACATCTTATGAAGAATGGACACAATATCAACCTATAAAAATATGTTATACGCCATATGTGTGAGTTAATAAATACAACCTCAAAGTGAACCTCCTTGTTCTACTCAAGGTTAGTCTCTACTATGCTTCATGACGAAGGGTTAGTTGAACCAGATAAAGAATTCATTAAGGAATATGATTTTTTCATTTCAAAGGTTATAGTTAAAAGAATAAAAATCAGTTAGAATCCTTAGAGAAAATAATGTGTATAGGATAATGAGAGAGTCTACGAAACGTTCAACCCAGTTAAGAATTATTCAAGACCTTATGACATTTATGATTCTAGTTGGGAGCTATATGAGATTGCTGACTATCCTAAAGATGTAAAAGAAGAAGAGGTTTTTGAAACTACTGGGAAAACTATCCTGGATGAGGAAGATATTGAACCTATTCCTCAGGTCTTAATAGAGAGGGAAGTACATGTTCATAAAGAAATTGTTGATCTGGAAGAATAACTAGCTTCTTAAGAATAATATGTTATCATTGAAAGAGAAAATGATTTTCTGGAAGAACATCTAAAAGGAGATATTTCTCTTGAGAAAGAATATTCTTTTGAGGAGCATTATAGGCACAAGTTATTCCTGATATTATCCCATATTCTGAAAAAATAATGGAGAAAGCCTTTCAATTGGATAGAAAAGAAATGGGTGAGGATATTAGGGATTAAATCTTGGAAATATATCAAGGATCTAAATATCTTAGTCCTGTAAGAGATGCACCTATTGAGGGGGATCATCACCCAAATCTGGAAAGTGTTGATGTGCCTAATATAATTGATCCAAGCACTATGGATACCTGGTATAAATTCCCAAGCTATTTTGATGTAAATGATTCCCATGAATCCTTAGTTAAAGGTTTATATCTATCTACTATGTTTCAATTGAATCTAATATCTACTCTTGATGTTTAATCTGTAAAGGAGCTTGAGCCTGCCTCATCATCTATTTCTGAACCTTCACAATAAATTTCTACATTAGTGAGTAAGGATGATTGTCAAGCCTTTAGAGCTACCTTATTTGATGGAGTTGAAAGGCTCATGAACCCTCAACCTTTTCCTATGACAAACTTGAGTGAAAGAGATGCATCCCTATTGTCAGAAAAGGTTATTTGGTAGATTCAGCCAAAAAATGCTTCATGAAATTCAAGAAGTCAGAGTTTAGAACAAACAGTAAAGTGATAAAGTATAGTCTCTTAGAGGAATGGTTAAAGATATGCATAGAGCGGTGAAATCAAGACCAGAACCTATTTCTCATCCTATGGATGATGTTAGTGGTCAGATTCGACTAGATTTTTCCTCCCTAATCCAACCTAATCTAACATCCTTAGATGGCATGGTTTATGAAAGAAACAAGAAAATATTTCAATAATTGCATGAGCTTATTATTATCCTTAATAAGTTAACTAATTAGTATAAGGGCTATCTCTAGAAATTTCTGAATCAACTAAATTCTATTACTTTAGTTATTATAGCTTCTAGTACCTTTGTACAATCATCATAACCCTCCTTGGATAGTGATATACTCAGAACTGTTGTTAAGGTTGAACATCAATCAGTACACGGTGTCTTTGACAGAGAGTCTCTATCTATGGGTGTAAAGAATTGTGACCGAGTTCTTGATCTGGTAAGAATTCATTCCATGATTGAAAATGATGCTCAAGTAGAAATTATTATGAAGGTGGATTTATACGTCAATTGAATATTCTCTATGAATGATATGACATACCTTTTCAAGTACCTTGTAGAGAATATAAAAATCCATCTAGTCACTCAATCTTTTAAAACTCTTGTTCAAAAGAAAAATGATTTCAATCCTTTGTCGGAAACGTTGATGGAGAACAATGATGAATTTGAGAAAGAGATGCATTATGGTTGAGAAATTATTACTAACTTCATCATGTTATTGAAGCCTTATCTTCAGGTGCAGAGAACTGCTATTGTGGCTCCTGCAACTACACCCTTGGGACTTGGTTTTCCTTCGGCCTCATTCACTTCATTTTCCTATACTTATATGAATATATCTCAAGATATAAGTCATATCATACCATTTACCATTGATCAACAATTACCTCATTATTCCACCACACCTACCTTGGTCCCTTCTGTTTTTTAAGGAATCCCTCTCCATTCTTTGTTAGTTGGTTCACTTCCTTCTTCAACTGCTACATTTTCTTCTGTGGCTTCTCTTGATGCTGATTCCAAGGGAAAATAGAAGACATCCAATGCTGATGAAAAGTTAACACTATCTTTTGATAGGGATATTTTTGTATTTTTGTTGTTTACTTTTCGTAATGTTACCTCTTTCTCAAACTAATGCACCGTGAACTTTTATTGTCGCCTATATTATTTACTTTTGAACTCTTTTTTATAATACCAAAAGGAGGAGTGAAATGAAGACATTAACTCTAAATACAAACTAAGGGAAAGACACATCCACTAATAAAAAATATCTCACTCACATGATTTGTGATCATAAAAAATGAGGAGATTATTGGACTCCTCCTATCTTAATCATGTTTTAATGATCAAAAATACTAAACATACGATAAATCTTGTTAATTATATCTAATTTGTATCAAATCATATTTGATTATTGTAAAATATATTTTAATTTATGTTATAATGGATTTTATTGATAGCTGATTAAGTAAAATTCATTCTGTGAATATCACTACTTAAGTCTGTATATAGATATTTGGATCTGTCTGAAAAACCATGAGTCTCCCACCAGTTCTATTTTTATGGAAAATGACCCATACATTGTGACCAGACACCATGACTGAGATAGCGTGACCCAAACAAAATGACCAAACAATGTGACCCAGACATCGTGACCAGACACTGTGACCTAGACACTGTGACCTTGACACCTTGATCCAGACACAGTGACCCATACACCATGACCAAACATCGTTGAAGTCTATGACATAGGTTCTAAAAGCATTGAAGTCTGTGACACAAGTTCCCTGTTAATACATCATTTGATATTTGGAAAAGGACAAGAAACCAAGATCCAAACACCTTATCAGTGCTACTGGTTCCTGATCTCTATAAAACTATGCCATCATAACTGTCTCACCGCTCAAAGGAAAATAAGGAGACACTGTTTCATGGAGACACCATTTCATGGAGACACCATTTCATGGAGATAACATTTCATGAAGACACCATTTCGTTGTGACACCACTTCAAAGTGACACCATTTCCAAATAGAATATGGTGCCATTATTTAATCTATTTTGTCGTTTTCAATTTATTTTCTAACGGTCATATTTGAGTACTTTAAATGTACAGACATAATTAATATTTCTTTGTAGACATGTCACCTGACGGTATGTGGTATGAGTTGCACAATACATTTATCGTCTCAGATTCAACACGTGTGCTCTAAGAATAAAAACAAAATCGTGGCCTAGAAAAAAGAGGGCACAATAGCGAAGAAACACGAGCATTCTTGAGAAAAGAACCGACACATGAAACAAGATACATAAGAAAAAAACACGAAGATTTCATGAATTAAAAATATATAATACACTAGATCATAGTCATGAACTTCTTCTAAATACCAAATTTACAAAGAATACGTGCCAGATCTAACTGGAAACTAGAGCACCACACTTGAGATACTCTTTTCATTCACAAGAGGACTTGATTCTTACATATGATTAATCCTAGAAGTCCAGATCTACAAAAAATAACACTCAATGAACATCTATACTTATCTCATCATTTTTTCTCTGCTCTGTATTGTTTTTTGATTTCGAGCAGTGTGTGCGTGTCTGTATGAAAAACATGCACTATCTCCCGCACTAAACACAAGGATACAAGATATCCTTCCTCTCATACTTTTTTACACTTATTTACTCCTATAGATAAGTGTATAAGGGATCCTTATTTGACCTGGTAGTTTTTACCCATGAAGAACTGTGGAAGAGGTCATATGACCTGGACAGTTCTATGCACTGTTGTTTACCCCGATCTAGGGTGTGGATCAAGTTTATTAAAATAAAATGCTTGGTGGAAGATGATCACCAAGTGGAGTGGATTAGGTCTTGACTTGAGACTGAACCACATGTTTTATATCCTCTTTGTTATTTAATTTATTTTTCTCTGTTTTACTAGGTAATTCAAAAATCCTGAGATTTACATAGATATTTAATCTTGGAAAAATGTTTTAATTGTTTTTCCTTATTAGAATAGCTTCAAAAGTAATATTAATAACCAATTTTAAAATTAATGAGAACTAATAAATCATCTAATATATTATTCAAACAGTCAAAAATTCATAACCATTTTAATTTCATTAACTAGACTGTATTTATTTTTATTGGGGAACCTTTTAATAAAACTGTTCATATATAAATTTTAATTGATACTCAATTCACCCCACTCTTGAGTACTCTAATATGACAAAAAATTATTATTAAACCACATATTAGGGTTCATAATATAATTCCATAATACTAATTTCATAGAATACGAAATTTGAATAACTAATTAAGGTTTATCAAACTCAATTTAATCATGCTTCTTACATTTAATTTATGTAATACACATAAAACACCCCCATTCCTTTCACAGGTCATTTGAGGTCTCTTTATATTTATTTGTATAACCAGTAATCATAGAAACTTCTAGATTAACATTATGATATTTCCACTTAGGAAATTGATTTTTATAATTCTTATACTTTCCATAAATGAAAAATTCAATTTTAACCTAGTTCCTTCTAGTTCCTGCTATTGACTATGACCAAAAATCATACAGTGATCAAAATGTATCATAACATAAAACCACATAATCATGAAAAAATACTTATCGGAAACCTAAATCGTGATGCCTACTTTTAAATCTATAACACCTTAGGTTTATACTTAGATACATCCCTAGACTTATCCATATAAATATACCTAGGGATCTCAGTAAAGAATTCACTTTCTAGTTTACAATGTTTAACTAAACATTTTCTTTGATACCAACTATAGCGACCCAGTTTTAAAATATATTGATATTACATCCTTTTATATGAATATTATTTATATTAAAAAAATACATTTTGAGTAATGTAATAGTTTAGTGTCTTTGAAAAAATAGAACATAATATCATCTATAATGGTGAAAGATCTTCAATGTCTCCCATAAAGATCTTCCCCTATAGTACTCCTACATAAAACATTTCAACATAAACTATTGAAATCAAACATAAAAAATATTGAATTAAGATGCTCTATAAGGGTAAACAAAAGAGATATGTAATAATAATAATGAGCATTAGGTTTTAAAACATGATCATCACATTTAAGGATCATACTCGGTATATCAAAGATCATAATCAAGAGTCCTGACATAAATATTTGCAGTTAAAAAGACATGAATCATAAGATAATCATGACCATGAAATATGTCAGAATATCATAGGAATAATAAATATATTTTTTGCATACACTTTATCATATAACATTGTAACATTCTATAAGTAGAAACAAGTTCACTCATTAAATTAAGGACAATAAATCAAGGCCTATAATACAATTACGAACACGAAACCAGGTCTATGCATAACATTTTGAACAAGTAATCAGGTTCATGATAACATCAAAGTATTAAAGTCTCACTCTTAAGAATATAAATATTGTGGATTAGGACAAATTTATTTCCAATTCTGTTTCAATACACACCTTTTTCCCATTGTGGATCACGACACACCTATTTCCCATTTTGGATCTGGACCCACATATTTCCCATTGTTGATAAATCCCATTTGACTTATTCCATATCTTGATATATAAATCTTTACCCAATGAATTGGAGGGAGATATAGGTCCCACCCAACATATAATGAAATTATACACAAGTGTTCTATAAGATAATAAAGCATTCATCGTATCATAACCCATAAAAAGAAATGGGTTTCATAAATATCATATCATAACCTGTGAAATTAAAATCATATCATAATAATTTCATAATTTGATAAACTATTGAAAATAGATTTTTTTCATAATCATTTCATCATAGAATAACCCATTAACCGAAGTAGGTTTCATAAGTATTTTATCATGGTATAACCCATGGAAGAGAAATGGATTTCAAAAAAAAATATTTTCATCTAAAACACAAAACATTAAAAAAAATAATAAGAATGGTTTCATTGGATCATATATCCATTAAAACACTAAATATATCAAATGGTGTCATATTAGATTAAAAAGGATTTTGAAAGATCATTTTGATCATTTCATAAGGAAAATAACCATTCTTTAAAGATTATTTTTTTTGTACATAAAAGTTTTTCAAAATAATATTCTTTGAAAAACAATTTTAATACTTAAAAATTAATAATTACAAACCATTTAAAACATTTATTTAGGAAAATAACCTTTACACTATGAAAAATACTTTTCAAAACATAAAATATTTTGAAAAACATTTAATTTGAAAACAACCATGATAACTTATATAAGAATCCTTGAAAAAACTGCTCAACACATTAAAAAAAATTTAAAATAAATTTCCTTAAGAATGTGGCTAAAAATTCATTTATATACATTTTTTGTAACATTTTTAGAATACATGGTTTTTGAAAAAACAGATTTTCGATTGAAGAGAGATATAAAGTTGTGTTTTTAATTAAAAAAATACTTTATCATATTAAGTGAAAAAGAGCGGAAACAATGGTACATATAAATGAAGATATCATGAATAAATAGAGTAAAATAAAAATATGAGAGTATTTTAGAGTTGAATTATAATATTTCACCAATTAAATCTTAATCATAAATAATAATGATAAATGAAGAGATTAAAAAAATGAACTCTTACCACTTAGGTAAATTTAAATCTTAATCCCCATGAAATAATAACATTAAGTGAAGATTAAAATATCATGAAAAGAGTAATATATGAAATATAACATTTCCAATGGTTTTATACACACATCATAGAAGAATATTGGTTCATAACATGTCATGTGTCTTACAGAAGGATAATTGAGATAAAATTACATTAGTGTTTTGGTAAATTTTGAAACATAAACCCCATGAAAGAGATATCATCATATTGATATGTAAATAAACCTAAAATTAATGATACTAATAATATAACACATTCATTATATGTATATACACCACATAAAAGAAACAAGTGGTGAATTTGGCATAAGTATTACAAAAATAAAAATGAGACTAAAAATTCCCTTACAACAAGAGTAACTTTTGAATCATGATCCCCATGAAATAATTAATTAAATTAATTATTATAATACCATGAAATAAAGAAAAATCAAGATATAACATTTAATAGGGTATTTTATAGACCACACAATAATAAAAAGTGGTTAATATAGCCTCTATTCTAAAGAAATTAATGTTAGATGAGAAAACCCTTCACTTAAGTACTGACATTCATTATAGACATTCAAAAATAATGTATAATAAATATAATTTTTTATACATATAATAGTTAAAAATATTATTATATATAACACCATATATAATTTTAATACAACTTTATATTATAGGTTTATTAATAATTCCATGTTAATGTTATGTTTTGTGTAATAACCACATTGTTTTTCATATGTATTTTGATTTGTAATATTTTTGGTCTTATTACTCATATAACGATTTCAAAACCTATCGAATGATAAAATTTATATATATATATATATACTTATATATATTTATTATATATGTACCTTTAATAATATATAAAATATATAAATAGGAATTGAAATAAATCGTTCATGGAGATGGTATGTTGTATGTACGTATGAACAATGTTTCCATTTTCATGTCATATTGAAAGAGATAAATTAAATGAATTATATATACATATATATTGTCATCATAGTATAATTATTATGTTGCATATATCATTTATGTTTACTAAATCCACCCTTAATCCAATCCATATAATTTTTGAACAAATAACATCGCTCTGAGGAGGCTATAGTCCACACAATCCCAAACAAACTTATCATATTCCTAAAAAATTGAAAGCATGAATTTAGGAGTTATATAATAATTTCATAAGAATAAATACATCAAAACAATCACATATATCATATAAAAAAATAATTTACACCATTATATTCAACCTTTAAAGGTGGAAATAGAATAGAAAATGACATTGGTTTACGAGGCAGTAGTCTTCCGAACACATGAACGATGATTGCATATCCCATTTGATGAGTGTTTATAGGTTTTGATATAATAATTAACATAAAAATAAATAATTATATTTATGAAACTTATGTTATTATATAATCACGTAATAAAATTAATTGAGTTTGTTGAGAATGAAGTAAAATAAAAGTGCTTTTTGATGGATGTTACCTCTTCTTTGGGTAATTCATTTTGGTTTGCACCAAATGACTAACTTGGTTTGATTTATTCTCCTAGTGATTATTATAGGATGAGATTACATAATTAGAGATCTTATTTTGGGATATTTTTTATGAGAAAATTTTCTTGAGATGTGTGAATAAGTGAGGTGGGTTAGTTTCCCTTTATAGTGTAGGAGGAGTGCAATTCTTTTAAATATAAAAATTTAAACACTATTGATATGTATTTCATAAATCATGTTCCTCCAATAATATTTCATGTTTAATAAAATATTATATAAGATCAATATATTTCCATAAAATTTATTTTGTACATTTTTCTAGTTTATTTTCCCCCTTAAGTTAAAGTTTAACCACTTAGAAAATTCGTTTTTACCTTAATCGTTGTAATTAATTTAAATCACTTTCACAAATTTTTTTAGACAAAAAATAATTTGATCTAATTATAAATTATAAATTATACTGAATCCAAATATAAAATCCATTTTTATAAATTATAAATACATAAATAGAATAAATTAATTTAAAATTAATCACATAGACATGACGAGACAATGAGTTTTTAAAGTGAAAATGTCAAAAAGGATGAAATTTTTAATATCAAATTTTATTGTCAAATTGATTCCAATGGTATAAATTGTATTAATATATTTATAATTGATAAAAATATACTTTAATACCAATTTAAAATATAACTTAATGATATAAATAAAATAAAAGAAAATACAGTTTTTAATTACAATTTACAAATTTTCACTAGTGGATGTGTTGTGTGGATGGGCCGATTCGACGGTTGGGATGATGGGTTGGATGTGGACATCGATGGGGAAGGAAATGTGTATACTAGTTTGGAATATATTTCAATGGGGGGGGGGGTCGATCAGTGAAGTTTGAGGGATCAACAACAGATGACAGGCGAAGGCGGACCGACAGCTCCTACATCAGGTAGGGGTGGACTCGATGAAAGTAAATTCCTAGGGGAAGGAGACTGGAAAGGGCTCGGTGGAGGAAAGAAGATTTGTAGAGGGATTCATAGATACAGTGGGATTCATCAGACAGATAATAGTTGGGTTATGAGGGAATTGAGATGCTGCGACGGAGTGGTTGGTTCAGTCAGAAGTGTGAAAATCATCACAACGATATAGTGGGATGATGATAGGATTGTCTTAAAAACAATATTTTGGATTAGATCCAAGGTGTTGTCCCATATGAGGCTAGAGTATGGAGAAATCATCAGAAACACTATCAAATTTATATTATTGAGAGTTTATGGATTTTTCATCAGTATGAGGACCTTTTAGTCATTAATTGGGACTGCCAGATGAGTAGCATTGTAGGTTGTTTTATGTGGTTCAAAATAATTAGTATTGGCTAGGGTGGGGATTGGGTTTGGGAATTTGGTATTTGGGCCTAAATTGGCCATGTATTATGGTTTAGTGACTTTGGATCTATGGACTATGTAAAGGTTACCCATGAACCTATAAAAAGGGGATTATCAAAATAATAAAAAATATATACAACCTTCAGGAAATCATGCAGTATTATTCAATATTTATCCAAAAATTAAACTTTTAAGAAAAATATCAGAAATTGAACCTAATATAATTATGAAATTCTATTTTATAGAATATTGTTTATTTTATCAAATAGAATTTATAAAAGTGTTAATATTTATATTTAAAATTGGCTCTCTATTAAAAGATGTTATAATTTTCTTTTAGAAAAAAATTTACTTGCATTCATAAATTTGGTTTTATTATTATCGATTTTCCAGAAAAAACATAAGATGCATATTAATTATTTGACTGAGTAATATATAAATATATATATTTACATATTAATAAAATCATTTACTAATTTTTTTAATTAATTTATAGCGGTAAAAATTTTTTTATTTCATAAATATCGTTTTCTGGAAAATGATTTGCAATATTTTTAAAAGGGGTTTATTTTCTTTTCTTGTTAACTAGATACGGAATAATTTTTCTTATATACATGTGTAAACCCTTATTTATATAATTTATTACTCTTATTCATAACCATAATTTTAATAGCTAGGTGAAAATTATAATAATATTTTACTAATACTATTAATAGTACATTATAGTCTGGTAAAACTAGGACTTTCATGTAATGAAAGATATCGAAGGAACTCGAAATTATGTGTAACAAAATGAAATAATAGTGTTGGGTGTACCACAAGCTAATCTATTTTTTTCTGGAAAAGAACCTCGATATTTTTTTGTGTATAATGCAAGAATAACTTGCTGCATTCATATAACTCAATCTATATTCAGCATTGCATGAAATTAAAATTATGGAAGAGTTCAAATTAATATGGAAGAAAATATTTCAAAAAATCCCAGGTTGATACACAATTTATGTAGAGAAATATAGTCCATTAATATGATAATATAAAATTAAACCGTATGGAGAATAAAAAGGTTCGTAGGAATCACATTCGCAAAAACTTCAATTGGAGAAGAAACATTGATTTGAGAAGTGATCAACATATCATTAGTGGTTTCCAATACTAATCCAATATTTTATCATTTAATATAACAATGAAAATACCTAGATAATAATATAAATTAACTCATATTACTGATATCAAATATTTCACCTCAATATTTGAGCATACATTTAATAACCTCAAATTTATCATTATATATTTAGTCCCATACTATAACCAAAATGGTTAGCATGACCATAATTCATTTTTTATCATAGTGATAAATTATTTATCGTATTTATTAATAATGACACCTTATTTTCAAGGATCGACACCTTTGGTTTATCCTAGGTTATTAATGATATTTATGTATTTAAATCCTTTATGATGGTTTATAAAAATTATGAATTAACCAATCCATATCCCTAGGATTGTCAAACCAAAGTATAAAGTAAGAAACTTTTTCGTGTACCATGTAACACATGAGTTAAACCCGAAACACCTTTTGCGAAGATACTACCCCTAGGAACATCTATTCCAAAACTACATCCACCTGTAGTATCCAAATAATGTTTTTTTCTAGAAAAACTACACTATTTGATTTAACATAACTTAGGACATCATCCAATACATATGATTATCCTAATGATTCTCACTAATTTTTGTCATCTTAGTTTCCAAAGGTAAACTAAACCTTTCTATGATACCAACTAAAAATACCTAAACTTCTCAAAAATAAATATTTTATCTTAATATTCAAATACACATTACAGATAAAAAATGATCAACAACAAATGTTTTTAGGTCAAGAGCCTCAAGAAACTTTTACACATAAACAAATTTTCCATAAGCAATCTACCATATCTCCCACAAAGTTCTTAACAACTATATACCATCATAAAAACATCATACCTAATACATTTATTCATAACTTTAGGAAAGGAAACATAATAAAGGGTGAGATCATATGATCAGTAAGGTTAAATAAGGGATATATCAACATAACATGAGAATAGGCATATGAAAACATGATAATAACATTTGAAAAACCATAACCTACATATCATAGATCAGAATCTTGAGTCATGGCATAAATATTGGTACTTTGTAAGACATGAATCATAAAGTAATAAAATACCATTAGCCGTGATATCTTAAAATTATCTTTAGATGTAGATTTTTTCAATATACATAAGCATGGAAAATCTTACTTCTAGGATGTCTAATAAGATATTCATAATATTTTAGGCTTTGACTAACCATTAAAGAACCTACTTCATGCATGGAATAACCGATAGTGTACCCTCATTCAAGCTTTGGATAACTTGTTATATACTATATTTTGGGATTGATATAAACTCCCATGTGTTATTTGTGCTCTTATAACATTAATCATTAACCAATTCATTATAGGACGATATAGGGTCCAATCATCACATAAACCTTATGTTCATCCATGAGTTCATAAAACATTCACTGTATCAAAACACATGAAATGAAATGGGTTTCATAAACATATAGTGATCATTTAAATAATTCATCCAGAGATAGTATAAATTTGGAATCATTGGATGATATCCACTATAACGATTAAGTAACATCAAAGAATACCATCTTAGATGGAAAATTATTTTAAAATATCACTTGGATCATTTCTTGTGGAAAATAAACATTTCACTTTGAAATTCATGTTTTCAATATTAAAAAGTTCACCAAAAAAATTTAAAAAAATTATTTGAAAATTAAACCTTAAAATTATATCGTATGTTTTAAAAAATATAGTGGTTATAATGGTTTATAATTCTATTAATATTATACTTATGAAAGAAAATTCTCTTTTCACATTTTCAGTAAAATCCAATCATGACATGTTTAAAAAATGGCGTGAAGATTCATTTTAAAACATTTTATAAAAAATTAAAATGGATACAAAGGAATTTTAATAGTAATATAGCAATATTCTAACATTATTGAAAACATTTTTATAAAACATGGATATATAATAATAAGGGTTTTTGATCGAAGAAATAAATAAATCTAGTTCTCATTAAAAAATTATTTTAGAGTCTTGAGTACATAAAGAGTGACACATGAAGGGAAATAATGTAGTCTCAAAAAACAACCTTAGGAAAATAAAACATATTATTTTATTGAGAAATATATATTAATTTCTCATCATTAAAATCATAATCATAAACAATACTAATAAACAATGATAATGTAACATAAAACCTTTTCTACATTGGTGTATTTTTAATTGTAAGAACCATGAAAGAATAAATTTTAGTGAAATGTTAAATATAATTAGAATTAATAAATTAATGATATAAAATATAAAATAGTCTATATATACACCTCCTAAAATAATATTGGTGTATTACATTACATATGTCTCAAAGAAGTCAATTTTTGACAAAATTCCCTTACCTTGAGTCTCAACTTCTTTCATAAACATTCAAACCTCATGTATAAAAAACATAAAATTATTATAAATAATTTAAATAACCACACTAATACTTTTCATACAATATATGATTTAATTATGACCTTTTATTACTCAATAATTAACAATTTCTTATTAAAATTACATTTTAGGTAATAACTACTTTATTTTTCATGTATGTTTTGGTTTGGTATCTTTGGTACTTTATTTTGTATAATTGTTAAATCATATCAAAAAATTTAACCAAGATAATAATATCATATATATTCATTATATAATTATTCATATTAATTCTTTAATTTATATATAGAGAATAAATTGCACAATTCCTGGAGAGTGTATGTCCTATGTAGAGATGAACATTATTTCCATTTTTTTACGGATGAAAAAAGGTCTGTGAATAATAAATTTCCTTTCTAGAATATTTTTTATATCACATATAACACATATATTCATTAAATTTACCCTTATTACCTTCCATGTAAATCTTATGTGAAAAACGAATGACATCGCTTCGCAGGACGATAGTCCACCTTACACATGAGAAACATTATCATATCCCAAATAATTTAAAGTCAGAAGGTTTATATGATATCATAAATCAAGAAGTATAATATTATCATAAGTATCATATATAAATAGTAAATCTGTCATTATATCTGGTTGTGAGAGGTGGTGATGGGAAATGAATAACATCAGTTCATGAGGTGATAGTCCTCTGAAGACACAATCCATACTTTCATTTCCGATTTGTTGAAATATGATGTAAATGTAGGGCATGAAATTGACACTGAATAAAATATCATACTTAATATACTAGCATTATTATATTATAATAATTTATGAATGTTTTAAATAGGTTGAAAAAGAAATAAAAAAAATTCATGTTTATAAATTTTACATATTATTATGAGAAACACTTTATGTTTATACTAAAATCCATATTTGGAAGGTTTTATAATAAAAATAACTTCTCTAGGTTATGGGGATGGATGATAAGAATTGATTTGAGTAGGCCATGGACAAAGCAATGGTTTTGGGAATGTGAAGAGGTGCAGATAGTCAGTGGGATTTTATAAGTGGGGGAGAGGATAAACATTAATTTGTTGAAAATAATAACGTGTAACCAAATTTTTCACATTACCCAAGGCTCCATAATTCATACATACCAAACCATATAGGTTATAATGTTGAAACATGTGCAACCAATGACTATCAGACATGTAAAATCCATTTACTTTCATAAAGTAACTTCTTGACACTTTCCTTGGTTGTACTTTTGTTAATGTTCATTAAGGGTTGTTTTGTGTGTGATTTTAAAAAAAATTTGAGGCCTAAGGGGAACTAAATGGTAGAAACATGGTTATAGAAAACGAATAATATTTTTTAGAAAAATGTATAACCTTTGATGGTGCACTAGAGGGAGTCGCATAGTTTTTCCAAACTGTGCGACTAGACCTTCCAAACAATGAGACCTATGGATAGCAGTATTTACATGGTTGGTTCATGTTTAACCAACCCATGTTCCCACCCAAGAGAAAAAATTCACCAAAATTTGTAGGTGTTCATGGTTAGGGCTTACAATTATTTTAACAATGTGGCCCCATCCAGCAAACCATCAAAACCAAATTTTAATCCCATGATTTTTTATAAAAAATACATGCCCATGATTTAACCCTTAATTGAACCCCACTAAACCATAATATATTTCTTTACTCATTAAGGATATCAAAAAGTAATTTTGGAACCTCAACCCCCTTCTTTTTCCGATCGAAGCATGGTTGATATATGTTGATGTCCTTTGGGAATGTAGATCTTCTATTGTTTTTATTATACTAATATTCTATTCTCTATTTTTTATTTAGATAGATTATGATGTTATTGACGGATCTGAATATTTTTTGATGGATCTTGATTTTGTGATGTGTTTCTTAATCTTCTTCTACTCATTATTCATTGGGCATCCCATTGGGGGTGTTATATTTGACCATGTGATTAATGTTTGTCGGTTCTATAAGACTTTTTCATTCAATTAAAGCCCTATATTTCTTGATTGAATTTATATGAGTATTTAAATTATTTAAAATCTAGAAATTGAAATGACCGATGTTTCATTTTTAGATATTGGCAGGTAATTTGTAAAAAAATCATAATTTTAAATGAAATGAAATTGTTGGGAATATTTGAGAATATTATTGGATTGATTTCAAAATTGATTAGATGAAATTGAATAGAATTTTATCATTGAGAAAATATATTAAATTTGAAGTTGTTTTTGAAAGGGAATGAAATTTATGAAAACCATGATTAAGTTTTGAAATAGAAAAGGGCATGTTGAAAACTAATTTTTGGGTAATTGAATATTGAAAGATGAATTGTTTTGAAAAATATGGTTTCCCAAAATGGGTACCCTAGGGGTTTTGACACTATATTCACATGAATTATTGATAGATTGATGGAGCACAAATAATACTACCTATTTATCAGGTAAATGTGAAAAGAAAACTAGGACTCATACTCCCTAGAAATAGATTTACGATGAAAAAACTAACTAAATCAAGTTCGACTAGATTGCCTATAGTAGAACCCCTAATGAGGTGTAAACTTGTTTCTCATAGTGGTTCCTCTAATGGGGTTTCCTTTGATTGCGCACACATTTCTATATCCATGTACATAAATGAGAAGAGTGGGGATAATATTAATAGAAACTAACATACGACATGGATTGTTATAATAGTGCTCTGCTTTACTTGATTTCATTTCACATACCATTGTTTATAGAACTATTTTATTAATTCCAAATGATTTATATAATTATTTATAAAAAAATTTCATTTTTAATAATGGTTTCATATAATTTTCATCATTTTATTTGAAAGAACATTTTTTTGAAAATATTTAAATGATTTTCTATTCTTTAATTTAATAAAATTTATATAATAATTTATTTATTAAAATGTTATTGTTTATGTAATAATAGGCGAGGACCTATGGGTATTTTTATCTCACACCCTACCTCTTCCTTTGGTAATTTTAGATTATATTATGTCACATCCAACCAAAGGGAAAGTGCCACTTGGGGGGAGTGGAAGTTCCCAATCTCTGGAAACTAGAGTCAGGGAGGTGACTAGTGGAGATGTTATCGACTCATTGCATGATATTTTGGAGATTTTATATTGATTGATGTGGAGTAATTTAATGATGTACTATTTTGGGTTTGGTTTACATATTTGAATCTATTAATTTCTCATTTTTCAAGTATTGAGAAACTCAGAATGTGTCATTATCTATCATTATTATGTGGAATAAATCATTCCCACATTGATCTAGTATGATTCCATGTGCTAGTTTCCAACCTGTGGGGATTTGGAATAACCTTCAGGATATATCAGAGTTGGTTCAGGTATCATGATACTAGCGCATCATGTATTTTTCAGGATAATAAATGTTCTAGGTCATTTAACCCCCTTTTCATTTTAGTTTAACCCCTTACAAACCCTTTTAAACCATTACCATAGTAATTATTTGTTTACTATTTTTACTATTCATATTAACAAAAAATAAATTTAAATTATTATATAATTTTAATTATTAAGATTTAAAATATATATAAACTTTTTAAAAATTCTATTCATAGAATTGAAGAAATATATTTTTAAAATTTACCTACAAATGTGATAAAAATGTGGTCTTCAAAAGTGAATATTTTCAATAGTTTTAAAAGTTTTTATATTTTTAGTAATAATAATTTTATCATTATACATTTACTTAATAATTTAATTAATATTTTTTATTTAATATATATATATATATATTATACACAATTCCTTTATTGAATATCAAGAATTTCAAAAAAAATTATAACTTAAAATAACATTCTTAGGGATCTTTTGTAAACAATTAATTACCATAACTATCCCAAATAATACCTTCATTTATTTGATATAAACACAATAATTATGTTATACATCCATGAATTTTGAATTAAATGGATATTTGGCTAATATTTTAATTATAATAAGAAAATATTTCATGAAATATTCTTATTTCATTCTTTCCTTCAACTAGATAAATTGTATAGTAAAAATCAATACCCAAAATTTTTAATATCCTCTACATACAATACCATTATTGTTTCATGCTACATTTTCTTTTTTATTATTTTTATTCAAGAAAATTAATGTTTTATTTATGAAATTTTTCTCTTTTAGACATGAAACCAACATCAATGTGATATTATTATGTATTTTACATAACACTTCTTCTATATTATAAATCCAAAAAATATGTTTTAAATCTTCATAACCATTCATTATTTAATATTGATAAAACAATCTTGAATGATTATAGTTACATAAGGATATTCTAGTTTGAACTCAATCACTATTATGTACATTTATATATTTAGACTTAATAGGTGTTCATATCCATGAGATTGTAGATTCTCTTTTTTCTAGGCCTTTCTCATCATATTAAAGCTCAGAATCATCTTGTATTTCATACATACAATTTTTCAAACTAAATCTATACCCTAAAAATAATTTTTTTCTTAAAATTCATCTTAATATTATATAAAATTATAATAAAGTAAATGAAACACTATATACCTCACAAAAATTATATCAAAAAACCCAAAAGTCTCTCTAGAGTCTTAATAAAATACTAATAGCTTCTTCAACTTGATTCATAACCAATAAATATACCATAATTGAATTATTCATAAAATTCCCTGAGATAAATTTCATTACATTTCATAAATCATGAGTAGCCATATATATTCAAACTCATGAAAAAAGATTAATTTTTTTCCAAAATAGCTAATGGCGTGTAATCTAAAATTTCTCTTTAAAAATTAAAATTTTGAACCAAATCTCCAAGATAACATTATTGTTTCATGTTACAAAATGAAAATTCTCCCTATGTATTCCAAATAGTTATTTTTTTACTCCTTTACTACATTATTTAGGTGTGTGTGTAGATATATATTTAGGATTTATAATATGATTTTTGTGATATTATTAAAAATAATGAATTTTGTTTTTAAATTAATTGTTAGTAAAAATAATTTTACAACATGTCAGGTTTGTTTTGAAAAATGACACATGCTATATTAAAACCACTCATAATCATTTTATTTATAAAAAATTAATGAAACATAATTCATAATATCACAACAATAAACTAATTTGTTGATATAATTATCTCTTTTGGTTGATTTTTGACACATGATCTATATACATCTAAATTTATATGTTTAAGAAAAATCATTATTGTGATCCCCACTGTTTTGTGAATTTTTTTAAATATATCCCCTTTATTAAACATTTCACAGTAATTTCTTATATTATTTCACAAGTCTTAGAATATCTTCAATATCCACATAGTATATGAGTCTTCTTATGTTATTTTCCCCAAGTTTCCAAATTCCGAATGCTAATGTTTTTTTCTAATTTTTATACTTATTTAAAATAATATTATCGTGTAACTATATTAATAAGTAATTCAACTTTTCAATTTTTTTCTCTAGATTATTATTCTACCATTTATTATTGAAATTACATGTCTACTTTTTAATAAAATCACCTCACCCCCATGCTCAAATAATTGATACAAACACAATAAATTAAGTGTACAATCCATTAATGATGAGAATATCATTTAATATGAATTTCTACACCCTAATAATTGTTTTTTAAATGCATTTAATTTTGAGGGTTCTATCATTTTAAAATTTTATAACAACTTAATCTTATTTTGATGTTAATTTCAATGTATTTTTATTGTTGGTCTTTTGTGATCAAAACCCATTATCCCGAATGAAGGTTTTATTACCATAAAAAATGAAATATACAATGAACAATATATATTGAATGATGATATGAGAAGTGATATATCAATGAAACACACAAAGAAGAGTTTCTATGATGCACGATACCTTGGGAATGGTGTTGAAAATCATTGAGAAGTTTTCAGATTTTCCCAAGGTATCTTGTAATATTTAAAATTTTCTTTTAGAAACCATTCAGTAATTTATTAGCATGAGTGGAGATACAAACCATGAACAACATCTCTTGAATAGAGGTTACACAAAGTCTTGTTTGACATTAAAATGAAAAGGAATATAAGTTTCATTTAAATAATCAAAGGAGGGTTTATATTATATAATATACATAGGAAATGAAACTGAATATGTTTGAATTGGTTTAATAAATTACCACGGTATCATGTAGCTTATGGACTCTTCTTTGCGTGTTTTAATGAAACATATGTATCTTTTCAATTCAACTTCAAATAAAACAACTTTTAACCTTCATTTAGGATATATTATTAACTATATATGGTACTCTTCATGGTAAGAAATACTTGAATGGTATTTCAATGTTATAGCTAGATTTATCTAATTTAAGACTCAAATCCTAAGAAATTTAGTAACCAGTTCAGTATTCAACACTTCTAAATCCATATTTTTTTTGTATAAAGTACTTATTATAAGCATCAACACTTTTACTTCACATGAATATCATGATACCAATCATCAGATCTTAATTTTTTTATCCCCAAACTATAACATAACTTTTCTTTACCCATTAATGTATGTATGGAAAGCATCTTCATCTTCTTCATTGGTCTCTTTTTCTATCACCCAATAGTCCAATACATGTATATTGACATGCATATGGAATAAATAATACCAAAACAGAACTTTGGCTACATTAATCCCCCTATGTATTTTTTGTTAATATATTGAACCACCTCACATATATTCATCTCAATAAGTTTTCAGTTGTTAATAGTTTTCCTCCCACTTATGGTAAATAAATAAAAATTTGTAGTTTAAGGGAATAGTCATTATCATCCCTTAAATAATTTTTACTAAAAAAATAATCTTCTCCCCTTTGGTATCCCCCTTCACTGGGCCTCCCATTTCATTATGATGGTTATATATTTTATTAATACTAATGTCAATATATATTTATTTTATTATTTAATGATGTTGGAAGAGCCCAAGGATAAATATGAAAAGGATTCTCATATATACCTTAATAGGTAAATAAGAGTGAAGTTTCTTCTTTGTGAGAGGCATATTAAGTGACCTGATTTGTGTGAATCACTGAGAGGGGGGGGGGTGATTCAGTGATCACTTTAAATCATTTTACTAATATATTTTTTTCAATTAAACCTATATGGATGGTTAAAGCCTTGATACACTCTTCTTATGTCTCTCATCATTACCTTTAATGATGTTGTAAATGTAAAGGCACTGAACACAAGTATTTGCAAGGTTCGGTTTAAAGACATACTCCTTGCTTTGTTGGTTATTCTCCACATCACACATTATCCACAATAGTTTGGTGAGTAACTACAATGGTAGATATAGAGGCCCACTGTATAATTCTTGAGTTCCATACAAGGTTCTTTATACGGCTTCCCATGGTGTTACCAGAGTCCCACAGAATTCTTATTCTCCTCCCTATCTCACAGGGGTCTTTTAGCTATCGATTCACATGAGTAACTTCCTTGTTTGCTCTCTTTATATTCACTATAGTTGATATTTTTCTCTATCCACACAGGATTTCTGAATCACACTTGCTTGTGTTTCTCTTCAAGAGTCTTCAACATCCTAGGGTATGGTCTGTTGGACTTGCTTAATATTTCTGATCAATTTCGTGATCATCGCTCAGTTCAATAATGCTCAGGAAATTATTTATTGTTTTAATGAAGACATAGACTCACTTATGTGTGTTAAAATGGTGCCCAAAACCTATTCAATAATGCTAGAATAATTCAGAACAATATCAGCTCTGTCTTCCTTTTTAGATTCTCTAATAAAATTCATTTAGATATAAGATCTTCTTCAATTCAGTCTGGTTTTAGTATCAGTTCTCATTCACTTCATGCATGGATTGCATGGAATCCAAACTTCTTGTTTTTGGATATCTTAGTTCTCTTAACATGTGCATGTGTTTAGGAATGATTTAATGCACGTGTCTCAAGGTTTTTCCCATGCACTGTCTTCTTGGATTCTTCTTTCTCAATATGAACACTCACAATCACTTCCTTTAACTATCTTCACATGTGTATGTGCATGCATGCATGCAAAATTATTTTCTTCTTTCTTGTCCAAAAACCCCAATGGGTGTACTCTTTTGAGAACACACACTTCCTCTTTCGTTTCCCTTTTTATTCCTCCCTTTTCGTTCTTAGTTAACACACAATTCATCTTTTACTTTGGCTACAATGTGTGTCATTTATGTGCAAGTACTTAGGAATTTTTGTAGCCCAAATATACTTTCTTTTTTTATTTTTTCACCCACTTTTTAGTTAGATTTTCTTATACCTAATTCCAGGAATGGATCACATAGTCAATCCTCTTATTCCTCTTCGCATACAAACCAAATGGGTAGTGATTGTGTTTTCTTATTTAGTGATCCAATGTTTGGTTAAACCTTCACATGCACATTGTAATTATTTTTTTCTCCTTTTCATGTGCACACACTTGAGATTTTTCTTCTTCATGAAAACCATAGGGAACATGATGTCTTATTCTTCACAAAAGGAGTGTGTGTGGTCCATCTTTAAAGAACCAGATATGATTCTTGGTTCGGTATTCATAATAGTGAAACAATGGTTTCAAGCACTGGTTGTTTACCCGTGGGATTAATACCATGAAGACATAATGAGGGCTCAAAATAACTGGTCACGTGATCACATGTTTCGTTGTACGGTGGGTGCAAATGCTCTTCTTATTCGCAAAGAAGGTTCAAGAGTGTGTATCACTTGTTGAAATCTGTTGAGTCAGTAAGGTTATCTTATGAATTCTCTATTCCTTGTGGTCTTATGTTTTGAAAATTACAAACACTTTTTCTTAAGTTTGAAATTTTTTCTTAACAACTATTTTTTCATAAGATCTGAACATTTCATTCTGTTATAATTACAAAATTTTCATTTCATTATACTTATAGAATTTTCATTACATTATACATACAAAATTTTCATTCAGTTATACTTAAATAATTTTGATTCAATTATACTTATATAATTAACATTCTATTACATGTACAGATTAGTAATTCTATTTTATGATTCCGAATCTAGTGCAGAAGTCATCATGTTTTATGATTCTTAATCCAATAAAAAAGTCATTCGGTTTTATGATTCTGAATCTAGTGAAAAATTCATTCTGTTTTATGATACCGAATCTGGTGCAAAAGTAATTCTGTTTTATGATTCCAAATCTCATGAAAAAGTCATTCTATTTTATGATTTTGAATATGGTGGAAAATTCATTCTGTTTTATGATTCCGAATCCGGTGCAAATGTCATTCCGATTTTATGTTTCCGATTCTGGTGAAAAATTCATTCCGATTTTATGATTCCTATTCTGGTACAAATGTGATACTGGTTTCACAATCCGATTTTTTTTCTTACGAATCCATTTTCTTGATAATGTTTTTCTTAAGAATATATTTTTCGTAATAATGTTAGATTTTTTTAATTTATCATTCCAATATTATATGATTCCATGTTTACTTATACATAACGCTTATCTTTAACATAACATCATTTATTACACTTGAAACAATGTCATACAATCTATTACAAACTAACCGTTATATGTTTGACCCATGTCCAGGTCCCTCCAAAATTTAAGGAAAATATGACCATTGGTGTGGAGCTGACCATTGGGAAGTTTCTTTATAAATACATGTCCATTTGAATGAGAAAAAAAACAACAAATGCATAAAGTTGATGAATAGGATATATGTGAAAAATTTGTGAAGTGATTTCTATGGAGAGAGGCTCTTACAACTCTCATTTCTTCATGCGGATGTCATGAACAACTTGTTCAGACTTTCTTTCTACTAACACCGATCATGAAGATCGTGGGCTTCTGGGTTTGGAAGATATATGTTCTGATTTCCTTCTAAATCAAGGGCTTTTGTGGATAGCAAGACAGATACCGATCTTCAGATTTAGGTCTTACCTGGGTTTGGGTAAGACATACATTCTTGAAAGTATAAATCAAGGAACCGTTATCCAAGGTTATTGGATACACTTCTCTTTGGGTTAAAAGAATCTTATTGTTACTTGTTTACTATTTTAAGTTGATTTAATTCAGTTGTATTATTAACTTTGTTAAAGTTAGAATGTATAACATTCTTATACTTTCTAATACTATTACTATGATTACATTATATATTCCATACTCTTTAAGGTAGAATCTTTTCTTTAAGAGGTTTTATGAATGTTTGTTCACCTTTTTTAAACAAATTTTTCTTAAAGTTAAAAGCTAACCTTAAGTAGTAGTTTTTCTTAAGGTTGAGAAAATTTCTTTAAGAAAGTATTACATCATCTTTAATGGTTCCAAAGCAATTTTTAAAGAATACAATTCACCCTTCCTCTTGTATTTGTGCATATCTTTACATATTCGATCATAAAATTGGTTTAAGAGGTGGTATCTGAATACTTATATCCATATATAAGTTTTCTTGCTCATGTATCCTTATTATTTTGTTTCTATCAAGTTTTTGTGGAATAAATATTATTTTAGTATAGAAGTCATTCATGTTAGATCTATAGATAATCTCAATCCTACTAGACCACCAATCTTTGATAGAAATTACTATGAGTACCAAAGAGACAGAATGAAGACCTTTGTGATAAACACAGGTGTAGAAAACTACATTATGTTAACTGGATATTATAAGATTCTTGATAAGGATCTTGGAACCTTTACAAATACAGAAAATGTAGAATACAAGCTAAACATTAAGGTACTTAATACTTTGATTTGTTCCATGATTAGAAATATATATATATATATCTAGATTTCATATTGTGAAGATGCTAATAATAATTGGAGGAATCTTGAAGTAACTCACTTTGGAACTACCAAATTCATTGAATCGAGAAGAGCTATGCTCAGAGTAGAGTATCATAGTTTCTGATTTCATTTTGGAGAACCCATGTGTAATGTATAACAAAGATTTATGAATATTGTCAACAATTTTAAATTTAAGGGTGAGAAAGGTATAGATGATGAGATACTTATAGAAAATATTATAGACATCATGCCTAACTAATGAGAATCCAAGAGGACTGTTATAGATTAGAATAGGAAAGTCACATAGATTTATCTTGATGAATTGATTGGAACTCTTATTCAACATGAAACCAGAATGAAGAGAGTTGCTAATAATATTAATAACAAGAATGGAAATTGCAGTGTTTCTTTCATATCAGCTTCAGATCATTTGAAAACCAAGAATCTTGGGAGAATTACAAGATTGGAATCTAATAAGTTTGTTATTCAATCTGAGTCTAGTGAAAGTGATGATTCAGAAAATGAGTTAGCCAATCGTTCTAGTAGGATGAACTATATTGTTGGTCCAAAGAAATTTCAATATAGATACAAAAAGAAAAATGAAAAGGATAAGAAAGATGAAGAAGTGAAATGATATGAATGTATAAGAATTGGTCATATCAGACAGGATTGTCCCCTACTTAAGAAAAGAGACAATAAGTATAGGAATTCTGAAAGAATCAAGAAGAAGTTCTATAGATCAAAACATAAGAAAGTCTTGAAGGCCAATGAAACCTAGAGTGCCAGTAGTAAAGATTCTTTTTATGACTATTAAAAATATGAGTCTTCTGAGAAAAAGAATACTCGTCGAATAGCTCATGCTCCATTTCAAAAATCATTGTCTTATGTCTATGGTACGAATTTCTGAATCCTTAACCAATATGTCTTTGAGTGAAAATTTTCTTGATAATTTTTTTTTCTTGAGATGAAGAATCTACTTCATTAGATAGCAATAATAATTATCCTTCCTATGAGGAAGTTTCTAGATTTTCTAAGTTGATTGAAGAAAGAAACTGTAAAGCTTCTATGAAACTTGAAAAAGAAAATTCTATAGAATTTATTTTAACAAAAGAAATCTCAGATCTTACCAAAGATCTTGATAAGAAAAATGGTGTTTTATAAAATCTTTCTAAGAAAATTGAGGATGTTAATTATGAGAAGGATAAACTTTATAAGGATCTTAAAAATATGTTTTTAGAAAAAGATGTTTTGGAGGATAAACTTAACTCTAAATCTATTATTCCTGAGGATAAGAATTTATTCCTGAAACTAAAGTCTGAAATATATTCCTTGAAGAAAATTCTTGCAAATTTTTCTTTTGGTAATGAATATTTTGACAAGATGTATTCTAAAATCTGACCTCAAGTTAATAGTCAGGGTTTAGGATATTCTCATGAAAAAACTATTTTCAGAAACAATTATTTTGTTACTATAAGAGATCCTTTCTGCACTAAATGTCAAAGTGGTAGAAATTGGAAGAATAACTATTCTTTAAATAATGTTCAATACCTTGGGTTTCATAAAGCCTACTTTTCTAAATAAATGTGGATACCCAATATTTTATTGTATAACAATTCTAGATCCAAAGAAGTTTGGATTTTGAAAACCTAAAATTCTCTTTTTTAGGATAATGAAGGAAGTACCAACAATATACAGTACATGGATAGGGGATGTTCCTAGCACATGACTGGTAACAAATACTATTTAAAAAATATTTTAAAGACAAAAAGTGGAAAAGTATCCTTTAGGATAACTCTCAAGGAGAAATTATCAGTATAGGTAACATTATTCTTCTTGGAAATATATTTAGTTTCAAATGGTTTAATTGTTAAAGGTCATAAGCACACTTTCATCAGCATAAGTCAATTATGTGATGAAGGAAACCTTGTGAATTTTAGAAATGAAAAGTTCTTAGTACAAAATTCCACGGATTATTTTATTCTCTCAGCCCATAGGTAAGAGAATGTATACACACTAAACCTAGAAAACCATAGAAATCAAAATCATACTTGCCTAAATGAAATTGAAAATCAATCTGGATTTGGCATAGAAGACTATAACACTATAACTTATGAAATATTAGTTAACTTTCTATGAAATAAATTGTTCCGGATCTACCGAAACTTAATATAATTTCTCCAAGAGTATGTGATCCTTGTCAATATGGAAAGCAACATAAATATTGCTTTAAATCTATAAGTAAAATTACAACTTCTAATGACTTAGAGTTAGCGTAGATTGACTTATTTTATCTAACACAAACTGGATGTATTGGAGGAAAATACTATGTGTTTTTGTTAGTGGAAGATTACACTAGATATACATGGGTCTATTTTCTCACAAAGAAATCTGAAACCTTTTCTTATTTTAAAATTTTTAGAGCCCAAGTTAAAAACAAGAAAAACCTTCCTTTGATAACTGTTCATAGCGATCATGGAGGAGAATTTCAAAATTCTGTTTTTGAAACCTTTTGTAGTAGAAAAGGTATTACTCATAACTTCTCATACCCAAGGACTCCTCAACAAAATGATGTTGTTGAATGAAGAAATCGTATTCTTCAAGAGATGACTAGAACCAAGTTGAGTGAATATTCTTATAGCTAGAAACTTTTGGGTTAAAGCTATAAGTACTACCAGTTATACTATAAATCAAGTTTTTATTAGAACCTTTATTAATAAAACACCTTATGAGTTATGGAATGGCTGAAAAAATAGTTTCTTACTTTAATGTGTTCGGTTGCAAAGTATTTATCTTGAATACCAAAGATAACATACATAAATTTTCACCCAAATCCGATGAAGGAATCTTCTTAGGATACTCCACTAACTCTAAGGATTATAGATTTTTCAATAAAAACACTTGCACTAAGGAAGAAATAGAAAATGATAATTTTTATGAAAATGATCTTTTTTTTTTCAAACAACCTAAATCTTTTCCTGATATATTTTCTAAAACTCTTCACCAACTTTTGGTAGAAGATATTTTAGTCAAGGATGATGTAAAAGAAAATATTTTTCAAACATTTACACCAGAATATTTTCTTCCCTATGTTTATGAACAAGTTTTTCAAAATCCACATCATTTGATACTTAGGAATCATCCCAATGATAATATCTTTGGAAATGTTAATCAACCAGTAAGAACTAGAAGTTATTTAAGGAATGAAGTTGAACATGTTTCATTTGTCTGCCAATATTAACTAAAGACTCTTGAAGAAGCCTTGGGATATGATGATTGGATTAAAGATATGAAAGATGAACTCAACAAATTCGTATGGAATCTGGTTTGGACCATGTTTGAAAAACCTAAGAAAACTTCTGTTATTTGAGTAAAATGGGTTTTTAGAAATTTTTTTGATAAAAATGAAGTTATTGTTAGAAATAAAATACGATTAGTTGCCAAAGGATATAAACAACAGGAAGACATAGACTATGAAGAAACCTATGCTCTTGTAGCAAGGCTTGAATCTATCTGTATTCTTTTATCCTTTACAACTTTCTTTAATTTAAAACATTGTCAAATGGATTTAAAGTGTGATTTCCTTAACATTTATGTATAGGAAGAGGTCTATGTATATCAACCCCTTGAATTGAATATAAAAAATATCTTAATCATGTTTATAAACTTACCAAATATTTATATGGACTTAAACAAGCCCCCAAAACATGGTATGATAGACTTTCCAAATTTTTTCATCAAAATAATAATGTTAAGGTAACTACATATCCAACCATTTTTATTAATAATGTTTCTAAATATGTTTTGAGTGATCAAATTTATGTTGATGACATCATCTTCAGATCAAATCAACAATCCTTAACCAATTCCTTTATGAATCTTATGAAATTTGAGTTTGAGATGAGCATGATGGGTGAGTTAACGTTTTTCCTAGGTTTTCAAAATTCTCAAAAACTAAAAGGTACATACATATCTCAGAATAAGTATATTAAATATCTTTTTAAAAAGTATGGATATAACATCACTAAGTGTATAAGTACTCAAATTAGTACCTCAAATACTCTTGATCTTGATGAAGTTGGGAAACCAGTGGATCAAAATTCATTTAGAGTAATGATAGGAAGTTTTCAATACATGAAAACAAGTTGTCCAGACCTAATGTTTTCAGTATAACTGTGTGAATGATATCAATCCAATCCCATGGAATATCATTTAAAGGCATTGAAAATAATTTTTCCCTACATAAAGGGATCTTTAGATTTGGGCCTATTTTATTCTTATGGAAGTATTATTGAACATTAAAGTTTTTCAGATGCTGACTTTGGAAGTTGTAAAATGGATAGGAAGAGTAAAACTGGAACTTGTCATTTCTTAGGAGAGTCCTCAGTTTTTGGTCTTGCTAGAAACAACATTCTATAGCACTTTCCACTGCTGAATCAGAATATGTAGCAGCTAGAAGTTGTTGTACTCAAGTGTTTTGGACGCAACACACACTCACAGACTATGGTATGAGTTTCTCCAAAACTCAAATAATTTGTGATAACACAAGCATGATTTCTCTATGTAAAAACCCTTCACATCACTTCTGTGCCAAGCACATAGATATTAGACATCTCTTTTTTAGGGATCACACACTTAAATGAGATATTTTTCTCCAATTCATCAGAAAACAATAACAACATTATGATATTTTTACAAAACCATTGTCTTCCGATATATTTGAATACATTAAACAGAATCTAGGAATGATCTTTATAAGGTAATCATTCATATCTACTTCTTGTTTAAATCATCTCATAACATTACACTACTCTTTATTTCAGTGGGAGTACATATTTTTTATCTTTCCTTATGTTTTTTTCATTCTTAAAATTTTATTTTTCTCGATGAAGATTTTGGTTTTGGAAATTTCGGTATTAGAAATTTCGGTATTAAAAATTTTGGTATTGGAAGTTTTGGTATTGGAAATTTCGGTATTGGAAATTTCGGTATTAGAAATTTCGTTATTGAAATCCCAGAATCTAAAACATCCAAGAGAATTCTTATAATACCAATAAACTCCTTAGAGTATCCCAAAAGGTAAATTTTATTACACTTTATTTTCTTATCTTATGTTTTAGTTGTTGGTATTTTAGAAATTTTGAATCCTGGTTTACCTTACTACAAAAGATCAGAATTCATATTTCCTATATTTATCCTGAAACATTCGATCAGATCTGGTTTTTTTTCAATCGTTTGATTATATTATGGATGTTAAAAGGTCATAAGTCTTGTCTATATAAGGAGTTATTTATCTATGAGAGCCGCACCGTCCTTTCTGATCTCTGTGCCAAAGTCCTGTTTCCATCAAAGTTCTTGTTCAGATTCCTTTGTCTCTTTTATCCCAAATTACTCCTGCATCCTCTAAAAATCAGATGTCGACTACCAAAGAAATTAAGGATTGGTCAATCTTTAATGAAATATTGGTATAGCCTAACTTATATGAAAAATATGACTCCCTTGTCTCTAAGGTGATAAGAACTAATGGATGAGAATGTATTTGTGTGGCTAAAGAGAAATGTTAGGATCCGGTTTTCCTGATCTGGTTATTCAGTTCAATCAATTCATTACTTTCTTTCAAAAGGATGAAAATTATTTTTTTAAGTTAAAATGTTATGAAAATACCTATAAAATTTCCTATAAGAAGGCATAAAATGTTCTTAACATACTGTATGAAGGGGAAGCTATTATAAGCTGTCAAAATCATTTTGAGAAGGAAGGTTCTTTTGAAAAAGTTAAGGCTTTGAATTATCCTGGTCTGAAGTATGTTAAGAATCAGATGATTACGAATCTTACAACCAATCAAAAAATGGTAGCTCTATGGATGCAAGGTTTTCTAATTCCAAGAAAAAGGGATAAGGACTCTCTAAAGATATATGATATATTTATTTTAGACTTTCTTTTCAAATTAAGAAATATCAACTTGGTTAAGTACATCTTTATCACCATCCAGTAAATAAATAGTAGAACCATCACATCTCAAATTCTTATTTATCCAGAAAATATCTCCAGGATTGGTCACCAACATTCCGTTTCTTGCAAATATTGATTCCTAGAGTCATATGATTCAAGAAACCCTAATTCAAAAGAAGGAATCGACCAATATGCTTATGGACATGGTGGTCAAGCAAGAAGCATACATCCGTAATCTTTTAATTGATTAGAAAGCTCAGAAGGTGACTTATAAGAAAGTCTTTAACAGAAACAAAACCATTAATGAAGAGCAAAAATAGTTCAGTGAATTTATGGATTCAACAGAAAGAGAATTCAATACTTGTGAAACCGAGTTCAACAGGGACAAGACATCAATCTCTGAGAAGGCTAGTCAACTCAATTTCATTGCCCGATTTGTAAGAATTTAGAAGGAAGTCAGAACTGAATTAGATAGAAAGGTTCCTACTCAAAAAGAAATGATATTTTCATTAGAAATGAAGAATCAAGATCAATAGATATTTTTAAAGAAGATTGAATAATATCATAAGGAAGTGAAGAAACTCAAAGCCTTGATAAAGAAAATATTGTTTGAGTAGAATAAGGATGGATGATTTTCTTTACATTCTGATGTTTTGTTTTAATCTGAACCTTATTTCCAAAATTTCCTAGAGAATATTCTTGAATATCTTTCATTTGTTTTCAAATATATGCTTGCTTAACCATATAGGTACATCTTATACTTCTCGATTTTTTTTACCTCGTTTTGGAAATCAAAACGGGGGAGAATTTATTTAAATGAAAAATTTAATGAATATCTGAAAGGAGGAGAATATATTAAGGAAGAGTATGGTAAGAAATGATAATGTCCATGTGTTGGAGAGTTTTTTTAAGAAGATATGTTTATCTAAGGGGGAGTTTTAAGAAGATATGTCTATATAAGGGGGAGATATTTTCTTAACAAAGAAAAAAAGAAACTAAAGATCAAGAATACGATCCTAGGGAAACATAACCAGGGGGTTAGTCATATTTATCAGAAATCTAATTCAAAGCGGGAGATAAGTTTTTCATACTTGTTTATCTAAGAAATTATATTCTTCCTTAGCAAAGTTTTTTGTACTTTCCAAAAAGGGGGAGATCGTTGATTCAATAATGTTATCCTAAGGCTTCTTTATTCCTTATGGTCTTATGTTTTGAAAATCACAAACACTTTTTCATAAGTTCTGAATTTTTTCTTAAGTACTATTTTCTTCTTGAGATCTAAACTTATCATTCCGTTATACTTACATAATTTTCATTCCATTATAATTACAGAATTCTCATTCTTTTATACTTATAGAATTTTCATTCTATTATAGTTACAAACTTTTCATTCTGTTATACTTACAGAATTGGCATTCCATTATACTAGTGATTAGTTATTCTGTTTTATGATTCCGAATCTGGTGCAAACATAATTTTGTTTTATTATTTCAAATCTCGTTCAAAAGTCATTCTATTTTATTATTTCGAATACGGTGAAATATTCATTCTGTTTTATGATTCTGAATCTGGTACAAAATTCATTCTGTATTATGAATCCAAATCCAGTGAAAAAGCCATTCTATTTTATTATTTCAATTCCAGTGCAAAAGTAATTATGATATATGATTCTAAATCTGGTGAAAAAGTCATTCTGATTTTATTATTCCGATTCTAGTGCAAAATTCATTCCAATTTTATGACTCTGATTCCGGTACAAATGTGATACCAGTTTCACAATCCGATTTATTTTTTTTCTTATGAATCAATTTTCTTGATAATTTTTTTTAATAATATATTTTTCTTAATAATGTTAGAGTTGTTTAATGTATCATTTTAGTATAATTAGATTCAATGTTTTCTCATACATAATGACTATATTTAACTTAACATCATTTCTTAAACTTTAAATTATGTCGTACAATCTGTTACAAACTAACCATTGTATGATTGACACGTGTCCAAGTCCCTCTGAAATTTAGGAAAAATATGATCGTTGGAGTGGAGCCAACCATTCGGAAGTTTTTACTATAAATACAAGTCCATGTGAAAGAGAGAAAAAAACAATGAATGCAGGGAGTGGATGAACTTGATGCATGTGAAAGAGCTATTAAGTGATTTCTAGAGAGAGAGAGGATCTTACAACTCTCAGTGCTTCATGTGGATGTCATGAATAACTTGTTCAGGTGTGAACAACTTGTTTGGACTTTCCTTGTGAAAACTCTGATCATGCTGGTTGTGGAATTCCAGGTTTGGAAGACATAGGTTCTGATTTCCTTCTAAATCGAGGTCTTGCAGGGATAACAAGACAGATACTGATCTTCAGATGCAAGGCTTACCTGGGTTTGGGTAAGAGAGACTTTCTTTAACGTATAAATCAAGTAAACTTTATCCTAGGTTGCTGGATACCCTTCTCTTTGGGTTAAAAGATTCTTATTATTACTTGTTTACTATTTTAAGTTGTTTTAATTCCACAGTATTTTTAAATTTGTTAAAGTTAGAAAGTATAACTTTCTTATACCTTTTAATCCTATTATACTGATTATATTACAGATTCTATACCCTTTAAGGTATTATATTTTTTAAGAGGTTTTGTGAATGTTTTTTTTAACTTTTTTAAAATATGTTTTCTTAAAGTGAAAATATATCCTTAATAAACATTTTTTCTTAAGGTTAAGAAACATTGTTTAAGAAAGTTTTATAACACCATTAAACATTCTAGAGGAATTTTTAAAGAATACAATTCACCCCCTCTTGTATTTGAGCATCTCTTTACATATTCAATCCTTCAAACTCATGTGGGATCCCCCTCTCCTTCACATAGCAGAGTTGTGTGGAAACCAAGTTGTATGGTACTATCTTTTTTTGAAAAATATGTCTTCTATCAATATTTGAAACAACCATACCTCAGCTGAGGGATATTTATTTATAGGTAAGAATAATTGCTTATCAACTCGTTCAAATCCACATCGTTGAATGTTTTGAAATCCCATGATCTTTGGGTTGGAATTATTCAAACACAGGATCTATATATGATGCATATCTAGATTTTATCCATTCAACGAGGTACTTCTTATCTATAGTTTTATCCTCATGTTCATGTGTTTTCAAACGCATGAAAATCATCTTCACTATGAATGCTCGATTGAGGATATTTTTTATTATCCTTGGCAGCTTCGATTTACCTCACCCTCATTTGAAATCTTAATCTCGATGAATGTATACAACTTCTAATGAATTCACGAGTTCTATTATTCCAAACGATCACCATGCAATAAATTTGAGCTTCAACGGTGTCCATGTGCTCGATCTCGGTGGATCAGTAGTGGCGATGGTGAGCAGCAATTTTGAGTGGCTTTCCATGTGGTCAGAGGTTGTAGAAGACACCAAGACCATTGGATCATCTCAGATTAATCACAGATGGCAGTGATTAGATCATGGGATGCAAGATAGATCATGTGGTCGAGATATCATACAAGATCAGATGAACGCCCTGGATTACCTCCTTTTTATTTAAACCCATCCCACATTGAAACAGATACATGGAAGTTGCTCATTTATAAAACAATCCACCGCAACCACAACTCATAATTCTCCTCCTCCCTACACGGTACCGCCCCGTACCCTATTCACCATTTGGAGGCACTCTGTGCACAAACTCTACCTCCTTAGGGATCATTCCTTGTGCCCACTATAAGTGCTTTTCATATTTGTTGATCACCGTGTGTTCACCCCTATGGTCTTATACGTGGACCATGATCTACGTCTTGAAGGTCTGGACTTGAGGGATTTCCTCAGGCACTGTTGACCCTCGGGTCCCACATGTGCTTGAGGACGTGGCCCTCGACGCATCTTCATGGTTTGATTATTTTATACAAAAGTCCCACAAAAAATATACATTGATAAAAACAAATTATAACCAACATGATATTCATACTTTAAATACCAATCCCCTTATTCATTATCTCTTGAATTCCGAACCACCGACATTCTTCTCTTCTTATTCTATTCTTTTTGGACTGATAATTCAAAATATCATCTCCAAAACATCATTTTCTTAAGATCATGAATCCAAATGATCTTCAATACATTCATTTGATCTAATCATGGATGTTTCATGGACTATTTCTTCATTCATCATTCATTTAAAGCATAATTCATGGTAATGTTTGATTCACAACCTTCATCAAATTATATTTCATTGGATGGATCATCCAAACTTCATCCACCTAGTGACTCTGCATGGATCTTCTTCCTCATCATGAAATTTTGTATCTCCAATATATATATATATATATATATTAAGAGAATTACTTTTAATGAAAATGTGGGAAACCATAAAAGTACGCAAATGGAAAATGTGCCAGCATCATAAGTAATAGCCAAATCTTTAAATTGCAATTTAAGACTTTTAGAAAACTTACCTCTATGTAGACTCCGTTGTAGAGTGTTGGAATTTCCATCTGGATCATATTTGAGGATTCCTTCAAAATTTTAAGCGATCTTGTCATAAGTTTGGATGAAATCTTCCACCGTAATCTTATTTCTGTTGTATCCACGCACTAATATGCCAAAATGTTATTGGATCCAGAAAACCTCCTCCTTGTTAAATTTAACCTGAATATGTCATCCCACCATCCGATCAAACTCTTCTTGGGTGGAATTGACCTTTAATTACTTCACTAAGAATTCTTCATTGCAATTGAGGATGGGATCATAATCATCACAATCCATCATTTCCCTTCCTCTTGGAGGGATATCAGATTCAGCAGCTTCATTCTGCGCATTCACTAGATCAGTAATAGGTGATTACCCTACATGTGTTTCCAACACCTTAGTGATTTCTTTTCTAGAGCCATCATACTTGATCATGGAAATATTGTCTTAAATTTTGGAAGCTTTAAGAGGGAGTATACCTTTACTTGAGGATATAGTAATTGAAGGACTAGGTAAATTCGAATAATCTTTTCTCCTTAGTAGCCTCTAGCTATTCTTAATAAATCCATATGAATATATGATAGTATTCTTTCCCTTTATTGAAGATGATCTAAGATAGTCCTCCACAATGTCCTCTTCTTTTGACTCGGTAGGAGAGTCCGAGGAAGAATTTGAATTCTCTTAAGAAACTTCCACCCTCATATGGGGTTCCTCTTCATGGATAACCTCCACTTCATTTACTTCTTCAACATAATTCCCCTCTTCTCCTAGAACTACAAACCAATTTTGTGAATTACTACAAGTGGGAATTAATTTTTCAGCAGCCGGTAGTGGATCGACCTGTCTGACCACTCTAGAATTTTACGGGATCACACCGCCCAAACCAACCCTTTGATTCTCTATATCCTTCACTTGGGTAAGACTGGATACCAATTTCACAACCATTGTAAAGGAGGATAGAGCCTAGGTAAGAGTCACATGATCTTATACAATCTTCTCCTCACATTCTATATGGTTCCAACTCAGAACAACATTACTTAAACCCAGATATTTTTTTAGTCTTCCAAAGACATCCACCACTCTCGGCTCTGGCATCACTGATTTGAAAACTTTCTGTGAGACAGAATAAAATCTGGCCTCTCTAGTAGTCATTGGAACCAACTCAGAGGCCTTGCACACTACAATAGCAACATATTCCTTTGGAACATGAGGAGAATCTCTCCTAGGTAAAATAGAGGATCCCCGATGACATCTTCCAGCTTCATGACCCAGACGATTACAACTCAAACAGAAGTGCACCTAAGAATAGTAGTAGAACTTTTGGTGCCCAAAATGTTCCCCATCAATTTCGATGCTTATGGAATCCAAAGGCCTCTTCAAGACATCCACTTTAACGAAATGTCTAGGAGAAAACAGATGTAAAACCATGAGGGTATGGGAGTCTGAAAAAAGGTACTGACCAATCATATTTCCAATCAGCCGAAGAATTGATAGATTCTAGAATGGTAACGGGAGACCGGGGAGGTAGATCTAGATCTCTTTGTTTGGAGAGTCACGTAATTGATGAAAATTGAAAGATCATAAAAGAGGTAGAAGAGAAAACCATCTATAGCATGTGGGGCCGTAGCCCAAGAATAGAACATATCCTCCTCATTTGAAAAGCGTGACATAAAATGTCTAGAATCTAGAAGAAAAATAACCACCCAGTCCTACAAGTGCCAATACAGTAATACAAACCTACCAAAGATGTCAACAGAGGGTCGTTGCTTCCCAAAGAGAGCAACCAATGTGAGATTCAGTAGTTCCAAGGAATTCGTGTACTCTAGCAAAGATATCGGAAGCGAAGTCTCTCCATCCACACAGGGGTAGTGTGAGTAGATAAATAGCATCGTCCTCCCTCCCCGACCGAAGGGGACCGAGGAAGGGAGGCAGAGATGTGGCCATGGCCTATGCTATGGAGGTCAGGGGGAGTGTGAGCGGGTGAGAAGCCTTTATTTTCATGAAATTGAGTATCACATGGTCTTCATTATGATGTTGTAAACATGTATCACTTTGTTACAAGTCTTTGGAACTTTTGATCAGCTCAACAATCGTCTGAATTGTTATGGAGAATGTGCAAGCATCACATCCAATTTCATTTTATAATTATTCTCTAAGTGACTTAAGAATTAGATAAACTTATCATCCTCAATCATCATCATCACTTCATAAATATCTTTCCATACACATAATTACACCTGATTAACAATTGACTCCTTATTGATCTCTTATTGAAAACAAATGAAATATCAAGCTCTATAATCCCCCCCTTTGTATTGTTTTTTCAATTTCACTTAATAACACTTTGAATGGGTCAATATGTGTGCAAATATTTTCTCCCCTTATTAGAAACCAAATGAAATGGTGTAGTGGGGTCTGTTTGAAACATGTTCCCCTCCCTTTGAATAATATCTTCTTTAATATTTCTATGAAAGGGATGATCTCACATGGTCCCCTTAGCATAGAGACATTAGTTAATCAAATATATGTCTATTTGGGCTAACCCAGTTTAGAAAAAAAGAGAGATTTGACCAACATTTTCAATGATGTCCGTAAACAACCAGGCATGTGATTTAATGATCTGAATGGGTCAATTATTGGCCAAGGTGTGGGAGGAAATTATTAACCAAGGGATTGGAGGTACTCCTTTTTATTAATGAAATGCTAAATCATACACATAATTCACCAAATATATTAAATAGTTCAAGTGAAAAGATAAAGTTCCCCCTTTCACCACATCTTTTCATCAACCAAGTACTCCTCCTTAATTGATATGATAAATACAATTAAGATCACGGGATGAAAGGGTGATTGAAATACCACAGTTTCATCTTCTTGAGATGATAATAATTTCAAGATTTTTTATGACATAATCCTTGATATCATCTCCATCATATTTTCTCCCCCTCACGGGGTGAACTCCCTTGGATTTACCATGGTGGAGAATATCATCAAATAAGTTTGAAGATATGAATTTTGATAATATTCCACTATGGATCACATAATGTAATTATCAAATAATTAATGATGAGTTTACATTGTAGTTATCCACATTGATCATTCAATTATCATTTTGAGATTGGACTTCATCTTAAGTTCCCTGCAATGTAAGCACACATATACAACAAAAATATAAGGGAATAAGATGAAACACTTGTGAGACTCTTAATAGAAGAACTGGGGCTAAGAATATTCTCTCAACCCAAGAAATCATTTCCTTACAGCTCTAAAGTGTCTGGTAATCATCAAACTGATTTCTCCTCTCCATTTGGAATTTTTATTTTTCATTTTCAGCATGGATTCTTTACTTCCATTCACCTTCAACTTGTGTGGATTTTTTGTCTTCACTTCTATTAGTAGTGAAGTAGCTTTTACTGGTGGATTTTGTTCAATCATCTCCATTTTTCATGGTAAAATAGTTAAACCTTGATTTTCATGACGTCCAAACTTCTTGCACATTCCAAACTATACTTGTGAGACACTTGGGAGGTCATTTGTTGAAAAAATCTTATGAAATTATAATTATTCTTCAAGTGTAATTATTTTTTTACTTTTTCATTATCATTATTTAGTAATTCATTTTCAGATTTTTATTATTATCCAACAATTTTCAATTGATTAGGCCAGATTACAAGACACTCCTTCTTGAAATTTTTTGGCTTGGAGCTTCCACAAGGATTCATCAATGCTTTCAAGTTACCGTTCTTATGAAACTTATCAATATTATCTTTAAGAATGTCTTCAAAAAATCCCATATTCTTCTGGATTGATTCCCCTTTTAGTTTCATCTTACTTCCATTTATTTCAATGGCATGTTTATTGTGATCCATGGTATGAATTTTCTTTCCCAAATAGAAGCATTTAATGTTTATTTAGATGACATTCTTGGAATCCATCTTGAACTTATTCTTTGGAATAATGTTTTTCTCTATTTTCTTGACTTCATTGTATTGCATATTTCCAATTGAAGACTTTTGGACTCTTTTTTCTTTCTCTTGAATTTGTTGTAGGGTATAATTCTTATCAACATATGCATGGGGCATAGTAAGACTAAACTAGAACTCATCATTTATGTGACCACATCTGTTGAAATAATCATAGATTTCTTTAGGATACAGAAATCTGTTCTAAATAGACATATTCTTCTTTGTCTTTTATTTCTGCTTTTTCTTTGCAGGTGCATTATTTATTCATGTATACTTTCCCTAAATACAGGCCTTCTATTATTTTCATATGCTGGAAAGTTATGCCAGCAATCATTGGCATGATGCCCAAACTTCCAGCAACACCAACAGTATCCAATAAACCTCTTCATTTTTCTTATAGTATCCTTCTGGCTAGATCCATTTCTTTGTTGATTCTAGAATTGTATTTATTTCATTAGAGAATCCATTTGGGATTTTATCTTCTTAATCATCCCAACATTCATTTTTTAAATTGTGATGGATGTATCAACATTTTTATCAAAGCACATCTTCCCAGATTTTCACTATGAACCTGTACATGCAGATGAAACTGCATTAGTAGAATAGAAAATTACTAGTTTATGAGATACATTATTCATAAAGGATGTTTCCATTGAATTAGATGATGATCCAATACTTATTTTGGAATAATTTTCCTCAGTGCAATATTGAGAGGAAATATCTCTTCTTTTAGTTTATTGGGAAGTTTCAGCTTGGGTTGATTACTGATTTTCCAATCTCAACTCCAATTCTAAACATTTCATTTTGAAAGAGTTCTGATCATCCTCAACTAATATCAGCTTACTTTACAAATACTCCATCATATTTGTTATTTGTTTTTCATGCACATTTATGTATTTTTTAAAAGAGATATAAATCTTTTTTTCTTTTTGGATATTTCTTCTAATTGAGCATCTTTGACAACAATAGAAACTTTGTGCAACTTTTGAAATGCATGGAAAGCTTCAACAAACACCATCTAAAAAAATTAATTTTCACAAATACTCCCTTTTTATTATTCAGTAAATTTATCAAATCATTAATTGCAAAGAGAAATTGTTTCTTCCTTTTCTTTCTCATGTTTTTTGATAGTTTCGATATTTCAACCCTTTTAGCCAATGTGTCTTCTTTGGAATTAGCTTCTCTTTAAAACGGTATTTTTTCATATTGAAGAGTACTAATGCTTACAACATTGTGTCATGCCACTTCTATAGGGACTTTAATCAGATGATCTTTGAGTGAAGTCTGAAGATCACTAACAGATCTATAATCATCACATCTTGAGCATGATTCATCAATAGATTCATAATAAAAAGAGGAATTGTCACGTGCTATACCTTTCAGATTACATTTAGTAGAAGGTGTCTCCCTATTAGTAGTAAGCTTCTTCTTCAACTTCCTTCCATGTTTATTCTTTCTATTATTCTAAGTCTTGTAAGATATCTTCATTTGAGGTTTTTCACTCATCTCCTCAAATATGCACATCATAAATACTCTCATGGATCTTTTAGAGGGATCCTCACTCTTATAAAAATTAAAGTTCCTAGATCAGTGTGAATCACTAAGAGGGGGAGGGGGTGAATTAGTTATCCTTTTCAATATTTTTACTAATTTATTATTTTCAATTAAAACTCTATGGTTGGTTAATGCCTATAACTAATCTTCTTGCGTCTCTCAGCCTTACCTCAAATGATGTTGTAAATATAAAGGCACTGAACTCAAAGATTTACAAGGTTCAGTTCAAAAACCTACTCCTTGTTATGTTTTTTATTCTCCCCAACATCTATTCTCCACTATAATTCAATGAGTAAGTACAATGGTTGATACATAGTCCCACTATATCTCTCATGAGTCACATAGGAGGTTCTTTATATTTCTTCCCACAATGTTACCAGAGTCCCACTAGCCTGCTTCAGAGTCCCATTGAAGACTTCTTATCCTCCTTATTTTTCATAGGGGTCTTCTATCTCCCGAGTCACACAAGCATATTCCTTATTTTCCCTCTTTTTATTCACTATATTTGACCTTATTCTCTCTCCACATAGGCTTGCAGAATCACCCTTGCCTGTGTATCTCTTCAAGAATCTTCAATAGCCTAGGGTAAGGTCTGTTGGCCTTGCTAAATATTTCGGATCAATTTCTTGATTACTGATTATTTCAACAACTACCAGGGAATACGTTCTTTTTCCAATGTAGACCGGGCCTCACTTATATGTATGAAAATGGTACACAAAACCTCTTAATGAATGATAGAATAATTCTGAACATTATCAGCTCTTTCTGTCTTCTTGGATTCTCAAATATTGTTCACTCAGATATAATATCTTCTTTAATTCAGTATGGCTTCAGTCTCAGTTCTCATTCACATAATGCATGAATTTTATGGCATCCAAACTACTTTTTTTTTGATATATAAGTTTTTTTTCACACGTTCATGTGTCTCAAGATTTTCCACATGCATTTTCTTCTTGAATTCTTTTATCTCAATATGCACACACACAATCTCCTACTCTATGTATCTTCACGTGTGCATGATCATGCTTATATGAATGCACATTTATTTTCTTCTTTCTTGTGTGAAAACCCTTATGGGTGTAATCTTTTGAGCATACACGCTTCCTATTTCTTATTTTACCTTTTTCTTCTTCCCTTTTGGTTCATAGAAAACACAGACTTGTTCTTTTACTTTGGCTTCAATGTGTTTCATGTATGTGCCTGTACTCAAAATATTTTGTAGCCCTAATATCCTTATTTACCTTCTTTTTTCACCCACAGTTTAGTTAGATTTTCTTATGCATAAATCCAAGAATGGATCACATAGGTGAATCTTCTTTTTCATCTTTGCATATAACTTGAATGGGGAGTGAGTGTGTTTTCTACTCTAAATATTCAATGTTTGGTTAAAACTTCTTAGGAAAACTGTTCTTATTTCTTTTCTCCTCTGCATGCAAACAAACACTTGATCTTGTTCTTCTCTGTGCAAACTAGAGGTCTCATGGAGTCTTCTTCTTCATGCAATGAGTGTGTGTGGTCCATCTTCAGAAAACCAAATATGGCCCTTAGTTCTGTCTTCACAAGGGTGAAACAAGGGTGTCAAGCACTAGTTGTTTACCCATGTGATTACTTCTTCAAATAAACAATGAGGGTTCGAAATAACTGGTTGTGTGCTCATAGGTTTCTTCGTATAGAGGGCGTGTATTCTCTTCTTCTTCATAAGTATGATTCAAGAGTGTGTAATACTTGTTGAACTTTTGTGGGATCCCCTTATCATTTGTGTAGCAGCGATGCATGGAAAACCAGTTGCGTGGTGCTCTATTTTTTCAAATACCGGGGCATCTCTCAATTTTGCGACAATTGAGCCTCGGTCGAGGGAAATTTATTTATAAAAAATAATTTCCATATATCTACACATTGAAATTTGTGGGGTTGAATGATTTAAATGCCCTGTATGTTTTGGATGGAATTATTCAGACATAGGGTCGAGATATAGCACATATCTCAGCCATTTCCATTAAATGAGGGCCTTTTTATCTGCAGTTTTATCCCCAAATGCATGCATTTTTGAACGAATGTAAATAATCTTCTCATAAAAGCCCGATCAAGGAAAATTCATCCTACTCTCGGTATCTTTTCGTTGCCTTGGCCTCATTTGAACTCTTCATCTCAATGAATTAATATAACTTTTAATGAATTCATGAGTTTGATTTTTCCAGATGATCAACATGAACAAAAAAATTTCTTCAATAGGGTCCAAGAGCTTGATCTTGGTGGATCAGTAGTGGGGATGGCGAGTAGATACGTCATGTGTCTCTCTATACGGTCGGAGGTTGAACATGATTCCAAAACCATTAGATCAGAACAGATTAATTCCATATAGCAGCGATTAGATTGGGGGACAAGGTATGAAGCATGCAGTTGAGATATCACGCAAGATCAGATGAACGACTAGGATTACCTCTGTGTTTTTAAAACCCGTCCCACATTGAAATGGATACAATGACGCAACTCATATATAGTACAAGCTTCTACATCCGCAACTCAGAATTCTCCTCCTCCCTCCATGGTCCTGCCCCGTACCATTTTCACCCTACATGCTCTCTCTATGTGCCCACTATACCTTCTTAGACCACGCTCCTAGCCCCCATTATGTGTGCTTTCCGCAAGGATTGATCACCGTGCTCACACACCTGTGGGATTATATATTGCCCGCACTCTCCCTCATATAGGGTTTGCCTTGAGGGCCTCCCTCATGCATGGTTGACCCACAGGTCCCGCTTGTTCATGATGATGAGGCCCTTCGATGGCCTCCATGATTTGATTATTTTTTAGCAAAGGCCCACTACAAATATACATTATCAAAAACAAATTATAACTGACATGATATGCCATCTTTAAATACCAAGCTTGTTCTTTATTATCTCTAAAATTCCAAAACACCAACCTTCTTCTCTTCTTATTCTATTATTTTTGGACTCCGAATTCAAAACCCCTTCTCCAAAACATTATCACTCTTTTTTGAGGATCATGAATCCCAAATATATTGAATATGTTCCATTGATCCAATCATGGATGATGAATGAACCATTTATTATTTTCTCATTCATTTAAAGAATAATGCATTGTAATCATTGGTTCCCAACATTCATCCAATTAGAAGTCATTGGATGGATCTTAAACACTTCATCCACATAGTTACTATTGATGGATCTTCTATCTTCTAATGCAATTGAGTATCACATGGTCTTCATTATGATGGTGTAAAAATGTATCACTTTGATAAAAGTCTTTGGAACTTTGGATCTGCTCAACAATCATCAAAATTGTTATGCATAATTTGCAAGCATGACATCCAATGTCATTTTATAATTATTCTCTAAGTGACGTAGGCTTTGGAACAACATATCATCTTCAATCATCATCATCACTTCATCACTAAATTTCCATACACATATTGAAACCTGATTAAAAATTGACTCCTTGTTGATCTCTTATCGAAAAAAATGCTACATCATGCTCTCCAAAATATAATATTTTATGATTGGCGAGTTGTTCTTGATGTGAAAGATTAGTGATGAGGTTTGTGAGAAGTACTACCCATAATGGGGTTATAGAGTTGGATACTGCCTACAATGGGATCATAAATTCATAAATTTATTTTTTTGAAGTGGTTGGGATTACTTAGAATGATTTATAGGTGTTTTCTATTAATGTGAAGGTTTATTTAATTTTGATGTTTGATTTTAATTTTTGAAAAGTCTTAGTGAACTTTTATGTGTGATGTAATATGTTTATATTATTTAGAAATACTTTTAATAAATTTTTAAAACATGCAATTCATTTTATTATGTTTCATATTTGATGTTGTAAATGAAAAATTCATCATCAATTCACAAGAAACATAATGTTTTTATATGTACTATGATGATTTTTTTAAGAATTTTCCTCCAGAGTTAGAAAATTTTTAAGTCTTATTTCATAAGTCTAATTTCTTTGATTTTGTATGATTTTTATTTTTCATTAGAGTGTGGGATAATTTTTAAGACGTTGATTATTTCATAAGAATTCCTTTATATTTTTATGAATTATTAGTTTTGCTAAGAATTTTTCTAAAAAATTATAGACTTTGTTTAATCTATGTAATACTTATCTAGAATCATTAATTATTAATGGAATTATCATTAATGATTTTTTTTAGAAATGCATAAGACTTTTTGATTTTATAGGATTTTTTCTGAGGATTATAAAACATTTTCTGAAAGAAATAATATACTTTTTTAGAAATATATAATAATTTTCTGTGATTTAGGATTTAGAAAAGTTTGAGATCATAAGACTCATCAAAAATTTCATCAGACTTTCTAATGATTAAGAAACATCTATGTAGTTTGAAAAATGAAACATTGAAAAGGAATTATAGGGATTTCATAAGACTTCATATGTCATTTAAAACTATTTATTGATTTAAAATTTTTAAATGGGAAAGTGATACACTAATTAAGAGAAAATTATGAAGAAAATCATATGATTCACCTTGATCCCAATATTTAGTGAAATTTATGGAATTTATAAAAACTTATTTATATTTATAGAATAAATATTTGTGAAAAAAAATAATGAAATGATTAAATAGAACATTAGATGATTAAAAATAAAAAATTATCTTGTAATTCGAGTAAAATGGTTGAGATGATGATATTTATACTAAGAAGTAGAAGATAAACAATTGATTAAATTTTAAAACTAAACATTAATAATAAATATTGTGCTGGTATTTAAGATGCACTCATGATTCAAGGGAAACATCCACTGTTAATATAAAACTATTTTATTATTCTCATACAATTGAAAACATTATTTAACTCTTGATTTTGTGAGATATTTTGTGAATTATAATCCTAATCCATTTGATTAAAATAAATAGAGACTTATTTAGATGGAATAAAATTATAAATAAATGAGTAAATGGTACTATTAGAATACAATTAGAGAAAATATGTTTAGTGAAAGAATGATATTAAGATATCATGGGAGTACACCGACATGGTTTTATTGACGAAAAATTTAGAGAATATTAAAGATCATTGGAAAACACCCATGTGATGTAGTTGAGAAAATAATTGAATATCACATAACCGATATTTATTAAAGGATTTTATATATTATAAACATAGAAAATATTTTTGGTAATAAAAAACATGAAAATGTGATAATTAGATAAAGAAGTATGTGGGATCTCAAATAGAAGAGGGGATCCTGATAGAGCTCTAATGAAGAAGAACATTCTCAGCATAAAAAAAGAAGAATAAGGAAAAAAATTTTGTTGATCAAATATAGTGAATTATATAAATTAGAATAAGGATATATGAATAATATAAAGAAGGCTAAATGACCTATCATATATTATCTCTATTAATATTAGGATTTTGAGAAAAATTAGTTGTTTGAGAGAGTGAATAATATTTTAATTATTGTTCCTGGTCTACGTGATGATCCTTTTAGATTGGGGAGCCCTTGGAATTTATAATATCACAAGATCCATTGTATGAAAGAATCCTATGATAAAATTAAGAACAAGATTTGAAATTTGGATATCTTTAGATAATTATGTACATGAATTAAAGAATAAAACAAGGATTCAATTAAATAATCTATTAAGTAAGGATAGATAATCACATTGACATTGGGATATCCTAAAGCCTAATTAATATCTTGTTTATTAGAATATGAATGATGTTTTTTATTTTCATTCATGAGATTAATGACTTTGAGATGTAATATAAATCTTGTGGTATATAGGGAAGTATAGTATCATATCGTATTTTTGTGTGATTTACTATATGATCAAAAGTATACCATATTTAATTCCTCATGTTTATATTAGATTATCTTTGACACATGGTAAAAAAATCAATAAGTAGGTTTCTCATGATGGATTTAATCAATATAAAAATATAGTGTAACTCCCTTTACTTTAAATTATACATTTCATGTTTTTATTGTGTATTGGGTAAGAAATAAGAATATTTATTCATATAAAAATTGATAATAAGGTTTTATATATTGAGAGGGGTACTTTAAAATGGTAATAATTTAGATGGAAAATAATTTGGTAATAAAATATTCCAACCTAATCTACAACATATCAGGTGATTACACATGTTCCTTTTAGCCTCTCAATTGGTATCAAAGCATAAGGTTCCCTATGGTTGGATATAAATTTATATTACACATCTTTTTATTTTATTTATATGATGTTCATAATTTAAGAAATATCAAAATTACCAAAATAAAATTCAATTTCTATCCTAATCAAATAGGATATAGATGTCTCAATCAAGGGTTAGAAAAAAATTAATGAAAAATGAGGTAAAGAATTTAAATTAGATCTCAAATTTTAAGGAAGATTGACTAATATATTAAAGTAATCATTTAGGTATTATTTTAGATTAACCATTTTCTTCTGATACTTTTGGTGAAACAAGTCCTATCTATGTAGAGTATGAGTCCATTCCATCTATTAAATAATTTTACATAGAAATTATGGATTATCATCAAATGGTTATTATTGAGTTTTTGAATCATATATTTGAATTTATAAAGGGACTTCATGATGAAAAATATTAGTTGGAACATGAATTTTATAAAATGGAATATTCATAGGATAAAATGGATAGGAGATATTCCACTATCATAAATCTTGTTGAAGCTATGGAAAAATGTTTTTAAATTTACAATGAAAGAATTTATATGATTGGTAAATAATTTCAAATTAGAGTATTTGAGAAATTTTTGATTAAATAACTTTTCTATACACTGGAGAAAATATATAAAACCTCTATGGATTTTATAAATACACACATATAGGTTATATCCAAGAGAATAAAAGAGCCATATAATTCGCTACTAGAGAAAAGTTTGATTCATGATGATTGAAATCCAAATTTAAAAATTGAATGTGAATATAGAGCAATATTAATTGAAAAATAAAATAATTATCTATATCTAAAATTTCTTGGGTAAGAGTTGAAGTTGATAAATCTCGAAAGCACAACTGAAGAATCATTATATGTTATTTAAAGGATAATGGTTTCAAAAAATTATTTCTATAAGAGTGCTTCTTCTAAAAGGAATCTATTAGGTGGATAAAATATATTGAGGTCACTTAAGGATACATATACAATAAGATCTTGTAATAAGGTAATCCATTAACTTGATAAATCTATTTATTCTAATATAGTTGTGTTGATTAGTGCAAGTTCAAAATAAAAAATTGGGGAAATATGGTTGGATAAATATTCAAAAAAAAACATACTACCTCATCAAAGGTAGATATAGGAATGAAAAAAATATATTTAATTTAAATTATTCTCAAAATATGGGAGGTTTCTCCCCAAAAAATCTACGGATATAAATCTTTCCAAATTGTTACTACTACAAAAAATAGGACATTTTTTCCCTATTTTGGAGCTAATAGAAGTTTGTAAATAACTATATTTAGTGTTTTGATAATGTGAAAATATATGAAGATCATAAAAGGTCAATATTCTAGGGAATAATTTCCAAAGTAAAAAAATATGACACGTTGTATTGAATAAGATAGGGAAAAAAAGATAGAAAGTTGTCTCATAAGAAAATATTTGATTGTCTTGATGTTCTCTATTATACCTTTAAAAAAATAAGACATACAAAAGTATAGTGATGGAAAAAACCAAAACCTGCATAAATTATATGATTTTAAGAAAATAACCCCACAAATAAATTAAATGAAGGTAAAAAAAGAAGATAAATCTACCTTAATGGGTAAATAATAGAAAACAAATTATGAAAATATTTTAAATAAGATAATGAGGAAAAATGAATGTAATTTCTAATTAAAAAGAAAGAGATGATTCTACTACGGAAGGAAGGACCAAATCATAGGCCATTAAGGTTTGTCCATCAATATCATAGTTGATGGAAGTAAGTTAGAATCAAAAGGAAAATTAATCTAAGTTATATATATATGTAATTATTATTTTAGTGAAATACACCAAATATGAATAATATGAATTTAATGAGATATTTTCCAAGAAGGATAACCCAAATAAATCTAATATGTTTCTTGGAATGTGAAAATTGTATGAACAAACAACTAAAAAATTCATGAATGTTTTACTATATAAAATTACCAAGTTAAAGAAACAATGACTCCTAGCACTAAAATTTATTCTTTAAATAAATACTTGACACAAATTTAAATGGTTTTCATAATATAAAATTTATCATAGAAAATATATCCATCTCAGTTGATATTACCCATGAAAATAAACATACCATAAACAAAATAATTTGATTTTTTTGATGAATTAAAAGATAAATGATCCATATAAAAATAATAATTAAAATAATATGTTCATATTTTCTCTAAATTAAAAAGTATTGATAGTAAATATTGAATCATGAATGAAGAGTAATCACAATTTTAGTGTTATAAATATTGGGATTTCTGAGTTGATAAAAAATTCTCAACCCAACTTATCAAATTAAGGAACCTATGAAAATTAACATTATTATATTATATGTTAATTTTTACATCTAATATAAGGATTAAAAGGTGACACATCAGAAGGGGAGAGTTTTTTTAATTTTTGGAAGTATATTATGTATGAAGGATTCATCTATCCAAGAGAATCTCATTTGTGGTCATGATATCTTCCTACAATTTCTCAATTGGTATTAGAATATTAAAGGGGTTTATTTTAAATAAAATCTACCATGAGGAAGTGATGATGAAGTGTATACCTAGATAGGGAGTTACGAAATAAGCGAGGATATCTAAACTTTTTAGTTTCATGGTTAAATCTGTAATTCGAGATAGAATTTACAGGTTTGGTGATGACTTATCCCATCCCATTTTGGATCATCATAAATTTTATTATTATTGGGGAATAATTGTAGAGATAAAATGGTAGTAATATAAAAATAAATTTAATGTTTTTATGTGTTTTCTGATATTGAATTTAGGAAATTATGCCACTTGATAAATCTGTCTAAATAGTCCCTCCAAAGTCAGTCCTAATTGATATCAAATTGTGAATATTATATGTATAAATATATATTTCTAGATTAGTAACACTTATTTTCTATTATTACCATTAATCATTTAGACATAGATTTTATTTGTTTATGATTCTTTTCTAAGAGAAATGAGATTATACCCTTCTCTAAAAAATAGTTTATTTTTATCTTGAGTGGAATCTCTTAAGAAAGGGGAGAACAAAGAAAGGGTATAATTAATGGGAGTATAGGATTCTCCATGTTAGGGGACATAAAGATATGATCATATGTGTTCCATCACACTAAATATTTTTATTTATCATAAATAATGGGGAGAGTAATTTTTAACATTGAAGACATAAAAATAATGTGATTATATCTGGTAGTTCAATGTATTGAAAAAAAACTAATGGGTGAGATTAAATATCCTAATGGTATTTATTGATTTATTAGTTTTCAATAAGCATTTAAATATATATATCTTAGAATAATAGGTGATATAAGGAGATCAAAATGAAGAAGATAAATATTTTTATTATATATAAATTATTTGGTAAAAAAGAGTGAAGTTTGTTCTTTGTTATTAGTATTTAAAGTTTGAGGATTTTTAATTTTGTCTTCATGTGAAAGACAAGTGATTGTACTTGTCAAATGTATTTTATACAATAGTGTTATGGAGTTAGAAGAGAAAAATATAGAAATAGATACTATAAATAATGAGGCTTATGTTTTAAATAAGTTAAATCTAGTTATAACATTGGAAAACCATTAAAGACGTAACATGAAGTGGAAAATAAATAATTAAAAATATAACTTGAATGAATACGAGAGGATGTCAATTTTTAATTTGAAATGAAAAGGTAGTAAATTTTATAGAATCTTAAAAATAAGTTTTTATATTTTCTATCATACCTAGGATTTGTGGATGATGATTTTGAGTTGTTTTGATAAATTCTTAAGGGTATTTGAGTTATTTTGAAGTGTTTGAGATTCCATGGAGTGATTCAAATAATTTGTAAATTTATTTTATGATTTAGGGAATTTTGGAAGTTGAATATGGATTTTTATAAATTCTCTACAAAATTATATTATGTCAAATATAAATTTTAGATTATTTATAAATACTTTATATTAATTCATGGGACATATGATTCATTTCATAAGACTTCATATTTGAGGATAGAAATGAAAAAGGTATGACAATTTCATAAGACATTATGTTTTCATATGATTTTTGAGTACTATATAAGACATTGTATCCTAATTCATAAAATTTGATGAGTCTTTTTTCATACATCTTATTTTAGTGATTTTTAATACTAAGATTTTTAATATGATTCTTGGAAGGCTTTTAAAGACACTGAATATTTCGTAAATCATTCTTGAGATTTCATAAGACTTTTGAGCTCTACGTAATATTTTTCATAAGCAGTTTAAGACTTTTCATGGGTCAGGTAAGACCAACCCAAAATAAGAATTTTGAAAAGGAATCAGCATGTACGAATTTTCTAGAAATTTTGTACACTTATTGATTTTGTAAGACATTTTACAACACCCTGATATTTTATGATGTATTTTTATTTAAATAAATTTAATTTTTATGATCACTTGCGATACAAAATATCCCAAGTATAAATGAACCAAAATTTAGTATAACATTATAACTTATCTGTTAATTTGGTGAGTGAATATTAATACTAAAATTTTAAATAACAAATATGAATATAGGTTTTAGATAATGATATTATATATTTACTTAATTTATAAAAAAGTCGTTATATGTTTTAAAAATATGTTTCCCATAATAACGTTTTTTATTAATTTTTGTGAAGAAATAATATAATCATTTTCTTCTACATTTAACAAATTTATTTGACAAAAGAAACATTATTTTTGAAATCATCCTGTCAAAATTATATTATAGTGAGTATTTGAGAATTTATAGAAAACATTGTTTTAAATGAATAGTGATAATAATAATTTTTATTCAAAATTGTTTTTTCATTTCAAAATTTTATAAAGAAACAATTTTTTAAATGGTTTAAAATTTAAATTAATTATATTATGTAATTAATAATTCAAATATATTCATTAGAATCAATATTATGGATGAATTTGGTATACAAACATATTTAAACTTAAATAGATATTTTTATAAAAAAATATATTTCGTTGCGTTGTGTGTTCAAATTTAAAATTAATTTTTACCACATCAAGAAATTTAATTTTGAAAAAATGTTTTAAATTAATGAATTATGAGGTAATATTTTGGTACATAGGGCCCTTTTATTTTTTTATCAACATGAATAGTAGCCTTGGAATATTTTTATTACCACTGTTATGGTAAAATGAGTTCATTATGATTAAAACAGGTGGAAGAGCCTTAAAATTAATTCAGAAACAGTTATTTATTTCATAATGAATATATTTCAAAAAAAAATCATCCTAAATTATAAAATGTGATCTTTTTTCTCATTTTATTTGATTTTTATCTTTTTAATATTCAAGTAAAATATATAGTAAAAAATTTCACTTTCTTGATTTTAATATCCATAATTTTATCTAATAGAGATTAAAATACATATGATTGGTTCTAAATTGTTATCTTAAATATGAAATAATTTTATTTTTATATTAATTTATTATAAAATTTTAGTCATTAAATAATATAGTTGAATTCTTATGAAACACCATCACAGATTTTGTTCAAACATTAAAAAAATCAAGTAAATTATTTTAAGAAATCTAAAAGAAATATGATTTGTGTGAGTTAAAGCGTCTCAAGAAATTTAATTATAAATATAATATATTATATATTTTTGAAATAATTATATTAAAATTATATTATATTTATGTTTTTTTCAAAAAAAAAAATTTGAATAGTTTTTAAAATTACATTAATTATATTTTATGTTAAATATATTTTATTAAATAATTTAAAAATCATAAAAATATTTCAAGTAGAAAATTGTGATGAGAAATGGAAAAAAATATCATCTTTAATCCATTTATGTGAAAAATTTTACATTTTATGTAAATTTATAACCCTTTGATATTAAAAAAGTCATTACCATGGTTAAGATTAAAATTAGCTTACCAAGGTATTAAACAAAAGGATAAAATTTAAAATGACACCAAAAAAAATATAAATTTCATTAGATGATGGTATTTATACTATAAAATATTTTAATTTTATTTAATGGTTATTATGAATCACTATAATAGAGAAAGACGATAATTATATTTATATCTTTATGTAATTCCAAGAGTATCATTTCTACCTATTATAAAAAGACACACCTTATCTATTTTCTTTACAATACATTATGCCTTATAACTCACCAAATAAACACCTAATTATAATTAAAAAATTAACTATATATGGATTATATGTGATGTTCTTATTTAATGGCCATTCCAGGGATCCATAAGAAGGTATTTAATGGATGCCTAAAAAAGAAGAGCTATTCTACCTACCCTACCTATTTTAATTAATTTATTATTAGAAAAATTATAAATATATTTTATTAGTCATAAGATAATACCTTATTTATACTCAATATAATTCATTGTTATTATTTGTATGTAAAAACCAATATCCACCCTTAATTTTAGAAAATTGGATGTGAAAGCATCCCTCATGCGTACCTGTGGAATACCACCTACAAGTAGTGATACAATTTATTTTCCATCACCATAATTAATCGATGATTATAAAAATGGGTTTAATATTAATATATAATATTTATGATATAAATTTGATTCTATAATTATAATTTCATATCTATCGTCTTACATTCTAATCCTTAGAAAAATGATAATTTCACTTGCTCATACATGTGGACTACCATGTCCACAAAGAGATGTTCTTTATTTGTTCATTTCATATTTACATGTACGGTAATAAGGGTATTTTAAATGAAAAGATATGTTTTATATGATATAAAAATTATTATTTAAAGGTGAATCACGTTTTTATATTTCTTGTTTTCTATCCATCGTAAACTGAAAACAATGATCATGCAAATGTACAACCTAATATCTCCACGAAAGGTGTAATTCATTTCTCTTTATCTATAATTTATAGACAAAGATTAACAAATATATATATATATATATAATTAATATATATGATATTTATATCATTATTAATATTTTTTAAATTACTGAACAATGATCAACATATAAGGACAAGAACTATCGAACCATAATTCTCCCGAAATATGAAACAGTTAACACCCAGAAATAATGATTTTAATAAGTAATAATTGATATTTAGTTGTTAAATATTATAAGTGGATAATTTATGATATTATAATTATTTAAATTACTCTATTATAGAACTATTTTAAATTATAATTTTTATTAGAGGATGTTAAAACACATCCAATGTAAGTCAAACCAAAGGTAAGGAATTTTTGTCTCGCTTTTATTTCTATGAGATACATGCCATATTCAAAACAAGTTTCTTTTATGTGTTGTATATAATATTCATAAATTATTATTATTTTTTATTATCAGGAATATTATTTGTATTTATATATCTATATAGTTTTCTCTCTTTCATTATGTTTTGATTCAATAATTACCAAAGTGGTAAGGGATTTTTGTTTCAATCTCATTTTAATCAAGATTGTTTATGCTTTAATTTACATTGAATATAATTATATAATCTTTTCTTGATAAATTAATTTAATTTTATTCTCATATATTTATTTATTAAGAATATATATTTTCTATTCATTTTCATCACTTTAAAACTCAATACACCAAATGAATATTTTTAAGGAAAAATGACTTTACTTCTCTGTTTGGTTGAAAATCCACTTTCTTCCATATCCATTTTTTTATTTTTTTTCAGAAATGTGTTTATATTAATATTTTATTATTCAATCCCATTTTTCCCATTATTTACATTTTCATAATTTTTAAAGGAATATTCTTTTAATTTTTTGTTTGAGGCACTTTTAATTTTTTACCGAAAATGTGCAAGGAATGTTTGTGTTAAATTAGATGATATAAATGGTATTTCCCATCATCAAAAATTTTCAATGATTTGAAGATTAATTTAAAAGTTTCCATTATTATTTTTAGAGACATATTTTCTTTAATATTTGAAATTTTTATATATTTTAATATGTTATTGAAAAATAAAAAGGGTATTTTCCTCAAGGTATATTACGGTGATATTTTAAAGTATTTTTTATCTATGATAACATAATTTGATAGTAATTAGGCTTTAATGGGGATATTATCCAATAGTTATATCATTATTCTTTCATTAGATGGTTTATGGTTATGATGATGAATTATTTATTAAAACCATTTTCTTTTCCATGGTATATGTTATGAGGAATGTTTTTTTAATCGTTTGGAATATATATGAATGGTTTTATAATAATGTGGTGGGTGGTCCAAGAATTATATGTCCGTATAAATAATTGGGTAAACTTTAATGTCCTATAAGTTTAAAGGGTATACATGAGGTTATCCCATTTCTCAAAGTGGGTACATGGGAGGTTATCCCAAGACCGAAATTGGGTACACGAGAGGTTATCGTAAGCATAAAAGAGGGTACATTGGAGGTTATACCATGATAGAAGCATGTATACATGTATTTATCCCAAGATATGAATGATATAAATTTCTTGGTGTGTATCATTAACAAAATATTTCTTTGATTATGATTATTCCACATTGTATGACACACTTTTAGGATATGATCTTATACAAGTGTTATGTTCTCATCGATCATGTTATTTGATTCCTCTATGATTCTTATCTTACTAACTACCAAGTTTTATTAAATGAAACACAATTTTGATCTATTATATATAGGGTATTGTTCTTAAATGTTAATCTCATTTTCTCATAACGTTATTCTCTTGTTATGTTTAAGTGATAATTGATATCTCCCTTGTTTAACCTTACTATAAATATGAGTTCACCCTTTCTTATTTTCATTTCCCTATGTAATGATGAAATGTTTTAACTTGTGTATGTATAAGAAGGTTGTGAGATATGATAAACATGGATAGAGATGATATAGATACCATATGAATATGTTGTTTGTGTATCCAAGTTTCCAAATACATTAAACCCATCTGATTATTGAATGGATCATAATGTTACTTAAAGAATATTAATCTATTAATATTTAATATTTATGATTAAAAAGTATGAGTCGATATAGTTGAAATTAGAGTAAGGTTTAGTTACCTTTGGAAACTAGTATGAGGAAACCTTATTGAGAAACCTAAGGATAATCCTATGTAAAGGACAATGTCATAAATTATGGTAATGAAAAGAGTATATTTTTCCTTGAAAAAAATCCTTATCTCAATGATATAATAGTATGTGGTATTTGAATAGATGCATCTAGGGGTAACATACCAAAAAAGAGTCGGTTGATTATATCACAACCTTCTTTCTGGTTCACAATGAGTGTGCCCTTAATAATCACTCGTCAGACACTCCAAGAATATATTCTTTGGTCAATTCACATTTTTTATAAATAATTTTAAAGAATATGGATAGTTCATAACCAAGTATGAACTCTTTTAAACATAAGGATTCATAAGAAGTTTTAACCATTTATAAATTCTATAAATGGTTTTATATAATAGTTGGAACTAGTAGGATTCATGTTAATACGAAATGTGATGGATAATGGAATGATTGTCCTCTTGAGAAAGAAAATTAAATATGAAATGGAAGGAGAAAACTTGGGATTTTGCCTAATAATATATCTCATTATATAATTAAAAATCTCATATTGGGTGAGTTTCTTGACACACCTATTAAGAGAACTAAGAAGCCTCAATAAAATGCTTGAAGGTAGAAGATTTAGTTTCTTTCATATCAATTATGTGGAAGAGAACTCAAGGGAATCTATCAAAGGAATGAAAATATGTTTTCTATACAAAAATGAAGGTTATAGAAAAGTATTTTTCAAGAAAAAATATTGATTATTATAGAGTTAAATTATGTTCAACATAAGGTACTATTTATTGTTCAATGTCTTATATGTGGGGAATATGGGAATTATGTAAGACAATTACCTTATCCAATTATAAAATTATAAACCAAAGAAAAAACTATTATATAATAATAATAGAATTTAAAGGATTAATGTTTTTATTAATTGGGATCTATAATTATGTTTTTGGTTTTTTATCAATGATTTTATAGATATAAGAATAATGAAAAATTGTTTTTTTACATATTAGTATTTCGTTATAGATTTGAAAACATATATTGAATGGTACAATAGACTAAGAAAAGTGATTTAGTGCTAATGTGATAATGTTTAGTTTAGATAATAATATTATCAAAATTTACGAGTAAATGGGATATTATCGGTGACCATGAAATTGGATTGTGATTTGAGGACAAAGTGATTTAGGTCATCTTTAATGATGTTTATTGCATTTTTTGATTTATATAATACATTCAACAGAATATTATTTTATTTTAGTAATAAGTATTTTCTTTAATTTTGTAATAATATTTATTTCATGTGAGTTTCACTTTAAATTTATGGAGACGATCTTGTATTTATAAGTTTAAAGATGATCATACGTTCAAAGGCATAAATACACATTTTAAGGTTATAAGTGATGGTAATTTGAGGCGACTTGAAACTTTTAATGGGTTTTGGGAATAATAATATATTGTGTTCTAAATATGACTTTCGTTAGTATATGAATTTATGTTAAGTTAATTATGTTTTATCTTATAGTGGGATATAAATAATATTGATTATTGAACAGTGACTCATTAACAAGGTGGTATTTTCCAAAATAGTTTTTATTACGCTAAGGAGTACCTTTAAGGATAGTATTTGAATTTGATTCCTGATATTATGGTAAATTTAGATACATTATAAGATTATAAGGTAATTTATCATGGTGATAAATTATATTTTTAAGATGCTTAATTAGGTTGAGGTATATGTAACCTTTAGGTTTAACATGTTATTTAATATGATATAATATTTTGGAATAATGTAATTAATTTTTGGGGATATATGATAAAATTTATGAGATCACATTTTGGATTAACAAATTATTTAATGTGGATTTTATTAAGGTTATTTGGGATGTAGAGTCATCTATGAAATGATATAAGTGTAGCCCTATTTAATATTTTGTAAATTTTATAGTTAAATAGTAATATTTATACATTTTTGATATTATATTACATTTTTTAACTATTAAATTTTGTTTTATATTTAAATACAATGAGATAATATTGATATCCTTATGTCGATTATGAAGTTGATTTTTGTGCTTCATGAATGACAAAATCAACTTGAATACTCATCATTTGGATAAATAGATTCAATTGTAGTAGAAATTTATTAAAGGATGAAATTATACTTATCAAGTAAGTATATTTCCATATGTTCATATTATAAATTATAAAATAATTAATTAACTGTAGGAAAATTTTATTAAAACAAAAATGTTATCTAATTAAATTCATTTATGATGAATCAATGTTCTTTTTCACACCTCAATGATTTATGGTTTTGAGGTAATTAACTTTCTCATGATGATTCACTTTTTTATAATCAATGTTAACTATCAGTCTATATAATTATTTAGACATTATTTTCCTCCTTTTAAATATTTTAACTTTATACTAATTTCCACCTATTGGTAAGCCTAGTTATTTTTTATTCAAAATGAACTCCGTATTTCCTTTTCCTTCTTTTTAAGAAGGCATTTTATTAACCCTTTTTATGATATATTTTTTTAACGATGGAATTTTCAAATACAAATCCCCTGATTATTACTAGAAATTTCAGATTATATGGATAAAATTTATTAAATGAGGGGTCATGTAACACCGTGATATTTTATGAAATATTTCTCTTTAAAAAAATATAATTTTTTGATATTTTTCCACACATGCAACCTCAATTCTAAATGAACCACAATTTAGTATACCATTGTCGATTGAAATTAAATTGGTTTGGTGAATAGTAATAAAATCATTTTAAAAAATATGTATAAATATTTTACATAATTTAAATATATAATTACTCAATTTTTCGAAAAGTCATTACATTCATTAAAAATAATATTTTTCTTCTAAAATTTATTTATATTTATTTTTATGAATAAAATAATATAATTGATTTATGAAACTATTAGAAAATTTATTTGTATAATGGAACTTAATTTTTAAAATTATAATTTCAAAATTATATTATATTTATTTTTTAAGAATCTTTTGAAAAGTTTTTTTTTCAATGAATTGTGAAAATAATAATTATTATTGAAAAATGACTTTTTATTTAAAACATTTACAATGATAAATTTTGTTCTGATATGGGTTAATAATAAAATTAGTTTTACTATATTATTAGTAACCCAACTGTGTTTATTTTAAACAAATTTATTATGGAATTTTGTATAAAAATATTTTTATACCTAAAAATACATTTTTCTAAAATACTGTTTTTCATGGAATTTTTTGTTTTTATCAAAACATATTCTCAAACACATATTAAAATTGAATCCTGAAAAAATTGGGTTACATATTTTTAAAAAGTAGATACAAATTTTTTGTATAGGTACCTTTTATTTTTGGTCAATAGGAATATTGACCTTCATATTTTTTTTATTACCATGATAAAGGTAAAATGTGTTAATTTTGGTTAAAACTAATGTGACAAGGCTTCGAATTCAACAAAAAATCCTTTATTTCATCATATGAGTATATTTGTTTTTCTATTATAATCCATAATTATAAAATATTAACCACTTTTACATTTGGAATTGATTTTGGTCTTTATCATTTTTAAATAAAAGATAAAGTAAAAAATGACACTTTCTTGATTTTAATATATATAAAAGTTTGTGACATGGATAAAAAGTACAAATTTTTAGTTATAAATATTTATTTTTGAAATGTGAATTAATTTTTTAAGATGATAAATTATTTTTGACTCTATGTGACGAAATAATTACTTTAAATTCTTATGCAACACTGATAAAGTGATTGTTCAAGTAGTAAAAAAATCAAGTAAATTATTTTAAGAACTCTAAAAGTAATATATTTTGGGTGTGTTAAAGTTAAAAAATAATTTTTAGGATAAATAACATATAAAAGAGATTTTTTAAAGTTTTGAATTATAATTACATTCGTTTCATGTTGTTTTGAATGTCAAATTTTGTGAACAGTTCTAAAAATTAACTTAATAGTATTTTGTATTAAATATATATTGATAATTTTTTTAAAAAAATAATAAAAATGTTGATATTGTAAAATGGGGATGATAAATGGTATAAAATTTCAAACAAATTTCATTTATTATCCAATTTTACCTTTAAATTAATATTATAACACTTTAATATTAAAAAGGCATATACCATGATTATGATTAAAATTGGTCAATAAAGGTGTTAAACCAAAAAATAAGGTATAAAATGACACCAAAATTTATCTACATTTCATTATTTTATGCAATTTTGAGCATTTAATATTTTTATTTTAATTAATGGGAATATTTATGAATTATACATGAGAATGGTATTAATTATATTAAAATCCTTTTTTATTTGCAAGAGTGTCATTTCCCTCCCATATATAAGGACACCACTTATATATTTTATATAAACCTATTTGAGACATCTATCATGAAAATAATATACACAATTATCTTCTAAAATTATCTATACATGAATTAGATTTTCTTATATTATTAAAAGGACATACCAAGGGTCCTTAAGAAGTGATCAAAAGGAGGACTACTAAAGAAGAGTTTCCTAACAAACATTTTTTTAATTTATTTCATTTATAACTCCTATATATCAAAGGAATTCATCATAAAATAATAATACATTATCCTCTATACACTAATATTTTATTATTATTACTTAATAACTGATATCCTATCTCTAATTGATCAAATGGGAAGTGAAAATATCGCTCATGTGTATGAGTGGAATATCTCTTCCACGCAACGATACAATTCATTTTCCATCATCATATGTAATGGTTGTTTATTATTATGGGTTGAATATTTTTATATTATAGATATGATATAACTATTATTCTATAATTATAACAATATATATATGTTATTACCTTTACTTTCACTAGAAAAATATAACATATCTCATAAGTACGTGTGGGTTACCACCTTCACAAAGTGATGTGATTCATTATTTATTTATAAATTACATGGGTGGTAATAAAGATATATTAAATTAATATTTATGATATATATTATATAATAATGATTTTATATATGTAAATTATTTTTCATTTTTTTTTCAATCCATCCGGTGAATATTGAAAACTATATTCAGGTGTATGTATGACTTACCATATCAATGAAAAATGTTATACATTTCCCCATATATACTTCATCGAAAACTATAAATGTTTATATAATTAATATAAAAAATATTTATCTACTTATTAACATTAAATATATTATTCCACCATGATTAGTTTCTAAGTAATGGAACTATCAAACCAAAAGTCTCAGGGAAAAATGAAATAGTTAACACTCAAAAATAATGATTTTAATAAATAATTGTTAATAAATATGTGCTATGATATTACAATTAGATAATTTATGATATTATATGTTTCTAAATTACTCTTTTATATAATTACTATAAATATAAATTTATTATACAAGAGGTTAAATCACATTTGAAGTAAGTCAAACATGAGGTTATGGATTTTCAACTAACTTTTATTTTTGTGAGAAACATTACATATTCATCACTTTTTTCTTTTATGTGATGTATATATTTCCAATAAATGTATTTTGTAATGATTCTCATGCAATGTGTGTGGATTTAAATATCCATATAAGGGTATCTCTTTCTTGAGGGTTTATAATATAAAGTAACCAAAGTGGTAGAATATTTATGTTTCATCTCTTTTTAATCATGATTGTTCTCGCTTGAAATTCCATTGAAATAAAAAATATGATTATTTAAAAATAAATCCACTTAATTTTCATATCCTAGGTTAATTTCGTTAGAATATGTGTTTTACTTTCAATTTCCTCACTAATATAAATGAATATACCAATATAATTTTTTAAAGGGAAAACAACATTATTTTTCATTTCTGTTGAAACTCATTTTTCTTCCATATCAATGTTTTCTAAAAATGGTTTAAAACAAGTTCTCATATTAGTCTATCACTTTTTAAATCCATTTTTATCCATGATTAAATCATTTTTATATTTTTATAATATATCTTATTGTTGCTTTTAGATTGAGGTACGTTTGAATTTTTTCCAAAAATATGAAAGCAATACGTGTTTTAATGTAGATTATATGATTTAATTTCACAAAATATTGAAAAATAAATGATTTCAAAATTAATACACATGTTTCGAATGTTTTATCAAATAAAAATAATCCATATTATTTGGGAAAATTTTAGATTTTAATATGTGATTTAAAATTTAGAATGGTATTTTTCTAAAGAAATATTCTAGTGACCTTTTAAAGGAATTTTTCGTCTATGATAACACCATTTGATATTAATTAGTTTTTACTAGGGATATGATCCAATGATACCATATCTATTCTTTATGTTGATGGTATATGGTTATGATGATGAAATATTGAAGAAACCCATTTTTTTCTATGGGATAAGTAATGATGAATGTTTTTGTAATCTCATGGGAAGCATATAAATGGATTTATGATTATGAGATGAGTGGGTCATGAATTATATAGGTCTCCAATGAATTTGGTAAATATTAATATTCTATGAGATCAAAGGGTAAATAGGAGTATATCCAAATCCCAAAATAGGGTACACAATAAGTTATACCAAGCCCAAAATAGGATACCGAAGAGGTTATCCCATGCCTGAAAGAGGATACATGGGAGGTTTTCCCAATCCAGAAAGAGGGTATATGATGGGTCATCCCATGCCCAAAGTATTTAATTAGATTGTTAACCCATGGATAACATGTTATAAAAGTATTAGTAGGTATCCTTAACATAATTTTTCTGTATTTATGATTATTCCACACATTATGACTCTCTATTATGACATGATCTTATTCCATTGTTATGTTCTCATGGAGCATGTTCTTTAATTAATTTATTTTTCACATATTATAACCTTCCGAGATTCATTCCATAAATTAAGATTATTATCTATTATATAACGAGTATAATTTTCCAATGTTAATATCATATTCTAATACTTTTATGGTCATGTTATGTTTAATTGATCGTTGATATCTCCCTTTTTACCCTTTCTGAGCATATAATATCCCCTTTTCTTATATTTCATCTCCTTAGATTATGAATATTTATTTTATGTATGATATGTATAATAAGGGTTCATGATATGGAACACATAGTGTAATATGTTTTAGATCTCAGGTGAAAATGCTTCCGGGGTATCTATGTTTCAAAGAACCTTAAACCTATTTGATTCTTGTGTGGATTGTAATGTTATTTAGTGATTATTCAAATTTTAAGATGTATTTATGTATGAAAATTAATGGTCTCAATACATTGTCTACAAAGAGTGAGAATTTTTTTAAGGATAAAATAATACATATGTGGTAAAATATAAGAATTTTGTGTGTATCATAATTTGGAAAAGGCATGAGATCCTTGGAGAAAATATTCATAAGTAACCTTTTATACAAGATAAACCACCCATTTCTGGTATGTTCCCATGACCATGTTATAAATACCCCCACCCATGTCTCTCAGAGTGAGTGTTTACTTTATTATATTGTTTTTAGATACAATAAATCATATCCAAAAGGAATGTATAGTTTCATATTATTGAAAAACTAGATACATTCTCAAAATTCACATAACATTTCAAAATATAAAATAAATTTAAAAAAATTATTTGAAAACACCATTGTTACCTTTTTTATAACCATGTATTCAATCATAATACACAACCTAACATCTTGGATGAAGGAAACATAAGAAAGGGGTGAAATATAATGCTCCTTAAGGGTATGTGTATAATTAAAGATATCATTAATAAATAAGGAATAATAAATATGGTAAGTAAAATAACTAAAAAATATTCCATTTAATCAACAATTTGAACATGGAGTATAATATGGTAGGGATAACTGATGATCAAAATAATTAAAAATAAATAATCAAATAATCTTTAAAAATATTAATGAATACTATAAAAAATAAAATAATCACATGGATATAAATAACAAATCGTATAATGTGTAAATGAATAATTATAGACAATATAACCATATTTTTAGGGCCTTATGAAAATAAATATTATATAAATGGGAAACACCTCACCCAAAAACCCAAGCTAGTTAGTCTTGAGAGACATATTGATACATCAAATGGATATAGTCAGAAATTCTCACCAATTACTAAGTTCACTTCATTCCTCATATGAAATGGTAGAAACATATCTCAAAAAAACATTCATTTTTAAAAACTATCATAAAAAAATGTGATTAATTTTTCAAATCAATAAACATATGCATAATCCTTCTAGAGTGATATGGAGAATGATATAAAAATTGTACATCCTTTGTCAAGCTGATCATAACACATCCATATAAATAAGGTGTATGGTATCATTATAATATAAAACCAATGGATCATAATTAAAATAAGGGTTATTTTCCTTGATGAATTGAAATACCATAAAAATGTCACTAACAACATTCTTGAGGAAAATACCCTTTTCACTTTAAAAATAAATTTTAAAAATTAAAAATTCCTATATCATCTTAAAATATATATATAAAAAATTAGACTATTAAACTTGTAAATTAGGCTTTTAAATAATGAGTTCTCATTATAGAGGGTTATTATATACATGTCGTATAAGATAAAAACATTATTTTCATACTATTTTAAAAAGGTTAAAAGTACATCATTTGGAAGATGAAAAAAAGATTATTTTCTGAAAATTTTGTAAAAAATTAAAAAGGGTATAATTGTAATTAATAAATCATGTTTATAATGTTAAAAAATTGAAAATATTTTTAGAAAACATGGATATTGAAGAAAAACATTTTTTGATCAAAGAGATAAGTCATGTAGACCTTTCATAAAACAAATTCTCAATAATTTTAAGTAAAAAATAGTAAATGGTAATATTACATTAAAATATCATGAATAATTATAGGAGAGTAAAATATATTGGGTTTAGGATAGAAATATCAAAAAAAAAATTCCAAAGGAGGCTTATACATAAACAATTCTGAATAATGTTGAGATTATAAAATATGATCTGACCACTTTGGCAACTATGGAATCGTATGATCCATGAAACAAATAACTTAAAATGCAACATTAAATACCATGAATATATATATATATGACAAAATATATAAATGGTGTGGTATATACACCATACAAAATAAATAAGTGGTGAATATGGAATATGTTTCATAGTAGTAAAAGTGAAATGAGAAACCATTACCTCTAGTATTATTTACTTTATACGTTATCATACATAATATATAATAAATATATATTTATTATAAATATAATAAAAAAACATACTCATGTATATCATATCGTATATGATTTTATTATAATATTTTTATCACCTATTTATTAAAGATTCTCTAATTAAAACCCAATCTCAGATGATAGCTGCTTCATTTTTCCAGTATTTCGTGGTTTTGTAGCTTGGTACTTGTACATTGATTATATTTCCATCATATCTATAATTCTAAATAAGATGTAAAAATCTTATATGTTAATTATATTAGTATTAAGAAAATATCACAAAAGTTATATGTAAAAAATTATTTACACCTTTTATGGAGATGGTTGACTATATGTACGCATGAACGATGCTTCCATTTTTTTAATGGATGAAAAAAAGTTATTAAATATTTTACCTATAGGTAATAATTAATTTATAATTTTTATTATATATATTAATTAAATCTATTATTGTTTTTGGTCGGAGTAGGATACTCTAGTGGGGGGGGGGAGGGGTGAATTGAGTTCTTATAAAAATCTCTAGTAAAAAGTTTATTTAAAAATTTCCCTCAATTTAAAATAAAACTAGCTAGTTTAGAAAGGTAGTGAAATTATAATAGGTTGACTATTCAAATACTTTCTCAGAATATTTATTAATTCTCAGTTATAACAATGTGAGATATTGATACAACTTTTAAAACTAATATAATAAGTCCAAATTGTTATAACTACAATCCAAGACTAATTATCAAAGTAAAATTTAGTTTCCTAAAAAATAAATTAAAACAGGGAAATAATAAATTAAAAACATAGTAGATATAAAACAAGAGGTCCAGTCTCAAGTAGAGACTTAGTCCTCTCTACTTGATGATCTCCTTCCACCAAAAAATCTATATAAATAATGACTTTGAGCCACACCCTAGATCAAGGTTAACACAATAGTACACAGACTATCCAGGTCAAAAGACCTCTTCCACTATTATACATGGGAAAACTAACAGTCAGGTCACTTATGAACTCTTCCACAGTTTTTCGCAGGATGAATATGTGTAAACAAATATTGTTTTAGGATATCTAGTATCTATCGGTTTAGTGTAGAAGACAATGTATGTTTTAGTATAGTCACACACACTGCTGGAAAGTTTAGTGAAATGGTATATATCATAGTAGAGTATTTTAAGAAGGTATTATAGATTCTTTGAGTGTTATTCAACTCAACTCTGGACTCTTTGATTTATCAGAGTTGAGGCTCGAGTCCTCTTCTTGAATCATACACTAAAAATAGTGTGTCTTGGAGCAGTGTGTTTTGTCATCTAGGTAGGTGATAGGTTCCTCTCCTTTGGTTTTGTTGGATGATTTAGAGATGATTCTAATTTTATGATCAGCAATTCTATGGTTCACAATAACCACGAATGAATAATTCCTCATGCCATCTTCTTTTTTTGTATGGTGCTCGATATAAGTTTTCTTGTATTTTTTTTGTATATGTGTCTATGGGAGTCTGTCCACGTGTGTTTTTTCCACTCTTCTTTGTATATATATTCTTTCAGCCTGATAATGTGCATGTATGTGGTAGACATAGAACCTCATATTTCTGACATCCTTATTTTAGATTTCTGTAAAAATCATTAAATTAATATGCCACATTGAAACACTAAAAATAGGACTATTAGAAATAATTTTAAATATAACGAATTTTAAACAATTTAGAGGTGATTCCTTGGTTGATATCTCTTTGTGTCAGTGACTCATCCAATCATTAAATCATCATTTTGGTCAATATATATGTCGATGACTCATTTTAACTGTCGGTGAGTCCCTTCTTCGGTAACACCATCCATCGGTATGTCATTTGTACTGACGGTTGGACATTTTCATTGGTAAGTCATTTTCATCTATAGGTCGTCTATGTTGGTAGGTCATTTTGATAAATTGTTCTTTTAAACTATTAGTATCTCATATCTTTTATCGGTGTCCGTCTGTTATACTTGGAATAAATTTTTTTCATGACTGTCTTACAATATAAATGTATACAGCATGTACCAAATTTATGTGAGATCGTAGATATTCATAATTGAACATATTGAAATTTAAATAATTATGATTGAAATTTTGAGGCATGATTAATATGAGTTGACATGATTTGGGATTATTTAAACTGTTAATACTAAAGAAGGTGTCCATTATCTCCTATGGGATAACAATATCCCCAATTTTGATGATCACAAATAATGGAATTATTTAGTACAATCATATGATGTGGAAAGAAATCATTATACTCATCATCACCCATTATTGATGAATTTTGATAATATAGATAAGGTTTAGAGTTAAATTAACAATTGATGGTATCAAAAAGAAAACTAAAATATATAAAAGTGATATAAAAGGTAAAGGAAATAATGATAATGCCAAACTATCGCCCAAACATTTGGGATTATCAAAAATAAAACACGGACTAAAGATATAAAAATCATAAAAATAAAATAGGTACCAAAAAAATTATATTAATCAGTAAAGGACAATGTATTACAAGTCTCGAAACAAAAATAACAAAATTCAAGAAAACATCCCCATTAGAGAATGATCCACACTATAGTTGATGATTAATAGGATCCATATCTTTCTCAGAAGGATCAGTAGAGAGCCATGTAGGTGGGAATTGAGAAATTAGAGGGTAATAATACATTTTTAGAGGAGGTTGGATCAATCCTTTTGGAACATTATGTATAGGGATGGGTTCGTGTTGTGACAACATAAGAGTTTGAATCTATTCTTGGATAACTGGGTGAATTTGAGACAAAGCATGATCAACTGACATTAAAGGTGGAGGCACTGAGCTATGAGGTCTAATATGTGCAACATTATGTACTACCACTACTTTACTTTGTACATGATGGTATGGATTTAACAGTTTTATGAAATCCTCAATTATCTCACCACTATACTTAATTTGTTTCTGAAAGTCATCCTTATTCTCCATGAATTTGTCCAAAAGAAGAGTTAAGTCCTTAAATTGCTTGAATTGGTCTTTGAATTCTTTTGTAACTGGGGGTAAAGTCAAATCCTATGTAAAATACATAAAGTGACCTATCAATTGGTGCTTGCTGAAAATCATTGTGAAATACGAATTAATTCTCTTTATAAGCTGTTCTTGAGTGGAAGATTTTTCCTTGGTATAGAATATGACCATATCATGCACACGATCACTGTTCTTCTCAATATTTTCTAGGTTTCCCAAACTAGAGGCATCAGATATAGCTTGAATCTCTTCCTTTTCAACAGTTCTAACTACATCAATGTCAAAAGTCTATAAAGTCTGACCAGATGTAGAAGGGATATCAATATGAGCTGAGGTATGAGTCTTTTATGTTTTGAGAACAGTCTCTAAACAACCTTTATACTCTGAGGTCAAAGTATTTATTATAGAAGTTAGTCTAGTCATTTCATTCCATATCTTGGATGTTATTTCAAAAAAATTTGTATGTAGTTGTAATTGGGTTGGGTTGAATCTCCTCTATCACTTTATTTACAACATTAACTGCATCAGCCTCACTTATACCTACTGTTTTACATAGAATAAAAACTGCTTGCCCAGAATGCCTCAATTCTTCTATTGAATATATGAGAAAGTGTAATTTATCACTCGACTCAGTGTTTTCTGTTCTATCTATTTGAATATCATGCACCATATTTGATTGAACATATATACTTATAGCTGAACATACTTCTTCTTTAAACATTTCAAAATCTTTTTTAGTGATAGAGTCACTAAGAATGGTCTCATCAACTGAATGGCTTGCAACAGGTATAAAAACATCATCATTTGGATCTTCATAATCTAATCCTAGTGCTACATACATAGGATTACTTTCCCAGTCATCCATTACATCATCATCTAGAAGAGTTAGAGTATCGATACATACTCTTCCAAGTTGATTCTCTTCACAAGATTGATCTTCTCTTTCTTGAGGGTCACCCTTAATCTGATCTTTCCTCACTAGTTTCTCATCATCAGCATGTGGTATTATTATTTAAGAAACTAAATGAGGTATATAAATTTTGCGAGCTTCCACTTTAACAGAAAATTCATCTTTTTGTCTTACTTCAACAACCACTTTAGAAGGTTATTCCAATCGAGCCTGCTCCACAAATTTAATCATTTAAACATATTCAACTTGATCATCCTTATGAAGGTCATTATCAGTTTCACTACTTTCATCATCATCATGTCCAGGGACATGTTCTTCATTTTCATTTTTATCACCATCTACTTCACCTTCTTCCTCTTCACTACCTCTCCCACTTTTATCCTCTTCAATTTTTTCTTCTTCATCAGAGCCACTGAATCTACTTGCATATTATATCCTACATGATAATTATATATCCTCATCCATATTATCTTAAAGAGTGGTCTAATTAGAGGATAATTCATGTGGGGGACTATGTGGTCTAAAGGAATAACGTTTGTGAGGTTCTTTAGTGTCGGGATCACTTCTATCATCAATAGGTGACCCCTGATCTCTAACTAGCGAGGAAAGAACATATTCTTCTTCTGAAGAGTAAAAAAATCATCATTTAGTCCTAGAAAATGATCATACATATTATTAGGAATAATTTGATAGTCAACCAGATTAAACTTATCAAAAATCTTATCTTCATCTCTAACCCATTCTCTCTTCCATGGGTTCCAGCAGATTTTCATCCTTTTACAAATCACTTTACTAAGGTTGATCTGAGTGTAAGTAGAAAAATATTCTCCTCCTTCATTTACAAAGAATTTATTTTTTAGAATAGCTGAGATCATTCTGCGATAAAATAGAGAATTAGGTTTTCACGAAGATTTATCATTTCATTCATGTGCACCACAAGGTATCTATACAAATTTAACTTGATCCATTTTCATAATAGATAGACCAAGTAAACATCTTCATATTATATAGAGGCAAAGTAAACTTTAATAGGACAAATATGATGCAAAATAAACTTGAACAATATTCTACATTCTGTACTTATCTTTGTAGCTATGGGTATTATGTGCTCATTATTATTAGTAAGCTCCATCAAAGTTGTCTCAAAGCAGAACATATCACTCTCTAGTGAAGAGGTACCTTGATTTACATCATATAAACCTTCACGAGTAACTTTAATAGATTCATACCATTGTCTGGAAGTGAAATATATTAGCATACCTCTTACAATGGACTTGATCTGAGAATCATCACTTCCAATAAAAACTCCATATTCTTGTAAAATTCCTGAACCTGATTCGGTAAAAAGGTTCTTTCATTATATGAGAACCACTGAAGCCATCCATGGCCTAGTATTACCATGAGAAACATATACATTCTTTCACATATCCATTCTTCAAGAACTAATTTTTCTAGAGATACAACACAGTTTCATAGAGCATGATTTATAGGTGTTGAAGATTTGCTCAATTCACTTTTTTTTCTAAGAAGCACAAGACTCTCCAGCACCAAGAACTCACATCACACACTCCATTCTAATCGGTTCATTATTGTGTTCAGATGGTGAAACATTAGGGGTAGAGAAAGAGAGAGAAATGGATGAGAGAGAGTAAGGGTAAAGGATTAGAGTGGATTAATTCAAATTTATATCATTTAGGGATTTTGAAATCACAAAATAATCAAATTGTGAACCGAGTCCAATCAAATCAATGGAATAATGTCATTTTGATATAAAACATATAAAACAATTTATTTATCGGTGTTAACAAGATATATTTTTCATAACACTAATGGTGTCGGCTTGACAAGGTATCAATATAATAATGTATCAGTATCAGCATGATAACTATGTCGGCATGACTTAGCATCAGTGTCAGCATTACATTATTAAATTCACAATGACAATGTTGGTATGGAAACATCACTTATAAAAGGACAATATAATAGAAACACAAGGTCTTATTGATTTATCATTCATAAATCATGTGTGGTGAAGTTCATTCTTTCAGTGTTCAATGGATTAGTTAAATTGTCATCATGTTGATGTTACATTCCAATGAACTCTAAAGTTATATCTCCTTTTTTTATAATGATCTCTCAAAAGGTTATGCCTTAAATAAATGTGTTCTTCCTTGAATGTGAAACAAGATTCTTAGAAATATTAATAGCACTTGTGTTATAAAAATTTATAGGGAAATGTATGAATTGATATCCATAATCTATTAATGTTTGTTTCATCCATAAAATTTGTTCACAACAACTACCAGTAGCTATGTATTCTGCTTTGGCAATAGATAATGCAATAGAATCTTGTTTCTTACTACATGATGAAACGTGACTTTCTCAAAAAGTGACATGTTCTAGAGCTGTTTTTTCTATCTAACTTACAACCAACGAAATCATCATCCGAATAACTCACTAAATCAATAGGTTTTCCTCCAGGATAAAATATTCTTAGGTTGGGAGTATCTTTGAGGCATTTGAAAATCCTTTTAACAACAAGATGATGATATTATTTTAGTTTTTCTTGAAAATGTGCACACATACATACAATAAACATAACATCTAGCATACTAGAAGTTATGTAGTGTAAGCTTCCAATCATTCCTCTACAAATGGTTGGATCAACAGATTTACCAACTTCATCAAGGTCTAACTTACAAGTGGTACTAATTGTTGTTTCATTACTCTTAGTTATTTGAAATCCAAATATTTTGAAAATATATTTAGTGTATTTACTTGGATTTAAAACAATACCTTATTTATTTTGAAATATTTGAAATCAAATAAATAATTTGAGTTCACCTATTAAACTCATTTCAAATTCACTTTTTATCATCTTCGATAAATCAACACATAAATAATTTTTATAGGATCCAAAAATAATATAATCTATATATATTTATACTAATAAAACATATTCAGATGTTCTTTTATAAATAGAGTATGATCAATTATACCATTTGTAAAGCCTCTAGAAATAGGAAATGTGTTGAGACTATCATACAAATCTCTTGGATATTTCTTTAAATCATATAAGTCTTTTGTCAATTTAAGTCAATATTTAGAAAATGAGGGTTTGTAAAACCAGGGGTTGTTCAAAAAAACATCCTCAACAATATACCCATTTTGAAATGAACTTTGGACATCAATTTGATAAATTTTGAATTCTAGATGTGATATATATGCAATAAATATTTTAATGGCTTCATGTCTAGATACTGGTGCAGAGGTTTCCTCATAGTCAATTCCTTCTTATTAACTATAACTGTAACGACCCAAAGATTTTCATTGGAAATTACCTTCTTATAAAGATGTCATAAAATCACATTAAAACACAATATAATGAACTACTAAGTGTTAAGTGACCTTTAATCATAATTTTTCACTTCGGTATTGTGAATTTTGAAAATATGACATACACGGTTGTGTTCAAGATGATTTTTGGAGTCTAACAAAAAATATAATTTTTGGTGAATAGTAACCTACCCTTATGACTAGTAACATACCCTTATGAATAGTGATATACACTAATGGATAGTAACCTTACCTATGATAGTATAAAAATAATATTCAAGTGAAAGTATGATGTACCAATATTTTAGAATAACTAAAAGAATGTTTTAAAATTGGTTTTTTAATAATAAGTTATGATTTTAAATAAATATTAAATTAATCATATTTGGAAAATTATTTTTGATAAAAGGAATTCATTTTTAGATTCTTCACATCAAAAAATGTTAGGGGTAAATTTTTTGGATTTTTCTGAAATACTTCAATTTTTGATGAATAGTGAAATACCGTAATTTACAAAAATAAACTAATTATAGAGTCATGTGTGATTTTCTACTGATGTATGCCCACTTGGTTCGGGATCACATGATAAAATTACTATTATTGGTCATAGAAAACTCACTATTCCTTGTCCAATGGAGAAATAATAAACTAATTAATTTTATATTAAGAAAACCACTCTCCCCTCCAATATAAAAACCACCCTTCACACCCTAATTTTCTCACACATATCAAGCTCCAAGAATTCTCTAAACTCTACCCAAACATCTTCCTTAGCCCCTCTACCACGTTCAGGAGCTTTTGGTCTCATCAAAAGACCAATCCTAGCTTCTTTAAGGAGGATCTCAAGAGGAGGATTTAAGAGGTAATTTCTCTCCCTCTTCTCCTTTAATTTCCTTTCAATTTCATGTTAATTTATTGATCTCTCCCAAACTATGTTCATCCAAATACTATTTTAAATCCAGTATTATAAATTTAATGGAATTTTATGATGCTATTGTGATATTATATCATCCAACCCTATTTCCCTCTTCCTTTTATTTTATTAAAGAGAATGTTGTTCGTGAGGTGTTAATTTATCACTTTCAAGAACGACATGTTTTATTCTTCCATTTCAACCTTAATATCTGGTCATGAAACCATTTTTATGTTTGAACCATAATTTTTTATATGTATTATGTCCTATTTAAGTTTCTGGAAATAACTTATGGTCATATTACTAGTGATAAAATAAAACAAGTTCATTGTGATCGAAAAACCGTTCAAATTAACCCAAACAATATTCATTTAATTATTATGTAATGATTCATCCACATGAATATAATATGATTCATTATAAGATCATTATAAATCTTATTATATCATTAATAACATGTAATATCATTTATGTATGTTTACCCATGTTCTACCTAAACATCAATTTAAGACTACAAGTGAACCACTCAAGAAAACCATAAAAACAAACATTCTAGAACAATGTTTTAAAACTATATAACTCATCTACAGGAACATAAAATCACTTAATGAAACCATAATGAACCATATTAATGTACACAAGGATTTTTATTTCAAATTATTGAATATAATTTCCTTATACAAGACATTAAAGAGAAGAAAGCATTCAGAAACAAGGTTAGGGGAAATTCTTGAACCCAACTTTCATCCATCGGGTTCTCCCACTTTCACTCCATTTTTGACATGGTTACTTCTTAAAAATAATTTCTTTGTAATTTTATTTCCATTTTTTGGATATAAATGTCTGTCCCTGGTTTTTATTTCAATCAAAATATTTTCCAAAAGAACACTTCTTTTAAGAACACACCTTTTACTTCTCACTCAAAGTGGACGGTTCTTGTAACATGTATGTTATTACCTATTTCTTTTGTCAACCAAAAGTTTATGAATGTGTTATTATGAGATGAAACCCATTACTTTCCATGGGTTAGTATATTAATTTTTTTTATATGTGTTCTATGTGGCAAGAATGATAATGATAATTTTATGATGTTATGGGTGCGCTCGGAATTATATAGCGCAATATGAATGTTTCAAAGTGACGGGTGAGCCTGGAATTATATAGAGCTCCAATGAATTGGGTAAAGTGATGAATCTCATGAGTAAATGTGAAATGATGTGTGATCAGTATTATTGCTTGTTTCACAGGTTTCTGTGGTAATTAACAACTAAGACATGTCGTTTCATTTTTATGCACTGCCACATTTCATGTCTTATATTTATGCATCCTCTCATGTTCAGGATATTTTTCCCATGTTATGATTATGCTCACACCATGATATATTATTATTTTATATCCTATTACTAGGATTTTATCTCACCCATTTTGATGTATATCCTCATGTGGCTACATGTACTAAGGAGAGTAGAAGTTCCAATAAGAAGCTAGAGAAGAAGAAATTAAATAAATGTTTATGCTTGATGTTGTAATTGCTATGTAGGGTCCTAGTTTTCCCAAGACAATAATCCTTTGGATATTATATGTGTAATACTGTTATGTTGTTTATATTTAAAATTATTTAATAGTAATGTATGAAAAGGTTGGGTTTCTATAGTTGGTATCAGAGGAAAGGAATAGTTAATTTGGGAATTAGGATTAGTGAACCCTAAAGAAAACCTATAGCATGAGACTAAGTACAAATATTCACACAAGAATATTTACATAGGGATCCTATATGTTTTGTTTTTGGTATAAATTGTTTAAATTAAGAAGTTATTCAAAACTTGTTTACTTATGTTTTTTTCTAACCTTTTCTATTTTAGAAAACGGTGGGAACTAGGAGAAATTAGGGCAACAACCCATGCGAGGGCCAATGCAACGATTGCCCGAACGACATCCCCAATGATTTGGGAGGTGGAGTTCAAAACATCATGGAAATTCTTACCCAATTATCTTAGGTTATTAACAATAACCATAATAATGGGGAATGACCACCTTCACCAAAGAGGGATCAACTAGCTATCAAATGATTTATGTGGCAACGACCACCAACATTTAGTGGATCTTCTGATCCACTAGTTGGAGAATAGTGGGTCAAATACATGGAGAAGAGCTTTTCCGTGCTTCACTATTCTGAGACGGATAAGGTGACTCTAGAAATTTATCGTCTAGATGTAGAAGTCTATCAATGGTGGGATTTGATTAAAAACACCAAGCAAAGATGGGAAATTGAAGAGATGCAATGGGAAGACTTTAAGGTAATCTTTCTTAATAAGTATTTACCAAGAACTCTTCGTATGAAGATGGATAGAGAATTCAAAGAGTTCAAGAAAAAAGATGGAGAATCTTTCATAACCTATGAAGCGAATTAAACAAGGCTTTCAAGGTACACTTTGGGTTTTGTAATCAACAATGATATCAAAATTGATAGATTCTTTAGTGGATTAAAACCAAACCTTCAAAAGGCTCTTGAAATTTGAGACATTGAGAGTTATGAAGAAGTTGTTCGATGTGCTCTCAAAGTGGAGATGGAGTTTGGAGAATGGTCTCATGGATTTGGGGATAAGAAATGAAAGATGGAGTTTCAATCTGGATGATCTATTGACAAAAGTGGGAAGAAAACTCAATGACCCAAATCCAAAAATTTGGGAAGTTGCACCATGGGAACTGCCTAAAAAAGAGGGGGAAGTGCTTTAAGTGTGAGAAAGAAGGACACTATACTCAAGAGTGTCTAAAAGACAAGAAAATGAAGGATAATGTGGTATAATAAAGGAGAGAAACACTCATGGTTCAATTCTACAACTGTAGGGAGCTAGAGCACTATGCAAGTCAGTGCACTAAACCTTGAGTTCTCAAGGGTAATCAAAGTCAACAACCACCAAAGGCAAAGGAACAAGGAAAGGCTTATTCCATCACTACTGTAGAGGTGGATCATGATAATGAAGTTGTAAAAGGTAAACTTCTTATTCACTCAATAATGGAGAATGTCTTATTTGTTTCTAGTTCTACGCATTCCTTTATATCTTGCAAGCTTGCTAGAACTATAAAATCGAAGCCCCAAAACCTTGAGGTAGAGATATCTGTAAAAACAAAAAGTGGAGCAATTATTGCAACAAAAGTGTTTGACTCCTCTCATGTCGGTGTATATGGAAAGATTCTTTTGGTGAATCTCGTAATACTTCACTTGGTGGAATTCGATGCTATAATGGGAATGGATTGGCTATCATTATATAGAGCACATATCATCTGTCGGGAAAAGGAAATATAATTTCATATTCTGAACCATCCCATGCTCCTCTATAAATTCAAGGAAGATCATGAATCTCCTTTGATAAATCCATCAATGGTGTGGATGTTGATTCCCTATGAAGAAGCATACCTCACACAAATGGTTGAGTCAAAGGAAAGTTTCAACCTTGAGGAAATGCCCATCATGAGGGAATACGATGATTTATTTCCCGAAGAGTTACCTAAAATTCCCCCAGATCATGAGGTATAGTTCTCAATTGAACTCATTCCCAGAGCTACTATGATCTCGAAGTGTCCCTATAAGATGGATCCTATAGAATTGGATGAGTTAAATAAGCAGCTGCAAGAGAATCTAGAGAAAGGGTTCATATGCCCAAGTGCATCATCTTGGGGCGCATCAGTGATCTTTGTAAAGAAGAAGGATGGAATAATGCAACTATGTATCGATTATCGGGAACTCAAAAAGATCACCATAAAGAACAGGTATCCTCTTCCAAGGATTGATGACTTGTTCGATCATTTAAGAGGAGCTCAATACTTTTCAAATGTGGATATTCGTTCTGGATATCATCAAGTAAAGGTGAAGAAAGAATATATTCAGAAGTCTACCATCCGAACATGTTATGGGAACTATGAGTTTTTGGTGATGCCCTTCAGACTTACTAATGCGCCTACAATATTCATGGATTTGATGAATAGAGTATTTATAAATTACCTCAACAAATTTGTGGTAGTGTTTATTGATGATATTCTCATCTACTCAAAGAGAAAGGAGGAACATGAATAACATATAAGACTTTTGTTAGTGACATTAAGAAAGGAGAAGTTGTATGCCAAGTTCAGCAAGTGTAACGTTTGGATAAAGCAAGTCACGTTCTTGGGACACGTGATCAAAAGTTAGGGAATTTTTGTGGATCCTTCAACGACAAAGGTGATTGAGGAATGGCCCAAACCCTCTTGTGTACAAAAATCTGTTGTTTTCTGGGAATATCTAGGTAATACCGATGTTTTGTGAGAAACTTCTCACAATTTTCAAGACTACTAAGTTAATAGGGAAAGGGGTAAAGTATGTATGGATGGAAGAATGTGAGGGAAACTTCAAGGAGCTAAAGAGAAGGCTGATCACTACACCTGTACTCACACTATCGAAAAGTAAAGAATGTTTTGTGATATACAGTGATGCTTCCAAGAAAGGCTTGGGTTGTGTACTCATGAAAAATGATAATGTGGTAGCCTATGCCTCACGATAGTTGAAGATCCATGAGATTAATTACCCGACACATGATCTAGAGCTGGAAGCCGTGATTTGTTTCCTTGAAAATCTGGCGGTACTTCCTTTATGACAAGAAGTGTGACATATACACCGACCATAATAGCCTAAAGTATATATTTACATAATAGGAGCTCAACATGAATCAAAGTATATGGTTAGAGCTAATCAAGGATTACGATTTCTCTATTAACTATCATCCTGGAAAGGCGAACAAGGTAGCTAATGCTCTAAGTAGAAAAGAACATGCTACTCTATCTATGCTGTGGATTGAGAAAGACCCTATCTTCTTGGATATGCAAATAATGGATTTGGAAATCATAAGGGAAGGGGATGCATCCTACCTTGCCCAAATGATTGTGAAACCATCCATCTAGGAGAAGATTAAGGATGAAAAAAGGGATGATGTGGAGATACAAAAGAAGGTGAATGCAGTAAAGGAATAGAAGATGCAAGAGTTCCATATTGATGATGATGGTGTAATTTAGTTTGGAACATGGCTTTGTGTGCCTTCATCACTAGGGATAAAGAAGGAGCTATTAGAAAATGCACATAGCTCAACTTTCTGTATCCATCCTAGGAGTACCAAGATGTACCATGATCTCCAAGAACCCTTCTGGTGGGATAACATGAAGAAGGACATTTCAGAATATATATCAAGGTGCTTGGTATGTCAGAAAGTTAAAGATGAGTGACAAAAGTCCAAAGGTATGATGCATCCATTGCCTATACCCATGTGGAAAGGGGAAAATTTTACTATGGAATTTGTCATGGGTCTCCCAAAGACGTTGAAGGGAAATAATGTGATATGGGTTGTTATTGACCGACTCACCAAGACTTCCCATTTTATAGCTATTCGGGAAGATCTCTGGATTGAATAACTTGCAAAGATATATGTGAAGGAAGTGGTGGGGCTGCATGGTGTTCCAATCCTAATTGTCTCTGACTGTGATCCAAGGTTCACATCTAAATTATGGAGGAGCCTTAAATATGCTTTGAGTACTGAATTAAATTTCAGCACGACCTATCACCCCCAAACTGATGGCCAATTTGTAAGGACAGTTCAGATGCTTGAATATATTCTAAGAGCCTACTCTCTAGAATTGAAATGTGGATGGGATCAAAATCTCCCATTGGCTGAGTTCTCATACAAAAATAACATCCACTCGAGTACTCAGATGGTTCCATATGAAGCTCTGTATGGAAAGCGATGTAGACCTCCAACCTTCTAGAATGAAGTTGGAGAAAGAAAGATACTTGGACCCGATCTTGGTCAAGAGATGACAGAGAAGGATCAAGTCATCCAGAAACACATCAAAGATTCTCAGAGTCGGAAAAAGAGATATGCTGACAACCGTCTAAGGTACTTGGAGTTCGACGTTGAATATAAAGTCTTCCTGCAAATATCACCATGGAAGAGAGTCATGAGGTTTGGAAAGAAAGGGAATCTAAGCCCAAGGTACGTTGGCCCCTTTGAGATCCTTGACCGCATAAGAGCCATGGACTATCAGCTCGAAGATCCACCAAATATGGCTTAAGTTCATGATGTGTTTCACGTATCACTCCTAAGGAAGTAGATACCAGACCCCTCACTTGTACTAAACTCAGAGGTGGTACAACTGGAAGATGATCTTTCTTATGAGGAGAAGCCAGTAAGGATTTTGGATCGAAGAGATAAGGTTATACGCAAAAATACAACCCATATTTTCAATGTGTTGTGGAGAAACCATAAGTTTGAGGAAGCAACTTGGGAACCGAATGAGGCAATGAAGGAGAAGTACCCTCACCTATTTGTGTAAATTGAAATTTCGAGGGCAAAACTTCAGAAGGGTGGAAGAATGTAACAACCCAAAGTTTTTCAATTGAAATTCCCTTCTTATAAATATGTCATAAAATCATATGAAAACACTACATAATGAACTACAAAGTTCTAAGTGACCTTTAAAAATAATTTTTTCACTTCTGTATTGGGAATTTTGAAAATCTGACACACACGGTTGTGTTCAAGATGATTTTTGGAGTCTAATAAAACAAAAATAATTTATAGTGAATAGTAACCTACCCTTATGAACAGTAACATACCCTTATTAATAGTGGTATACCCTAATGAATAGTAACCTTACCTATAATTCTATAAAAATAGTATTCATGTGAAAGTATGATGTACCTATATTTTAGAATAACTAAATGAATGTTTTAAAACTGGTTTTTTAATAATAAGTTATGAATTTAAATATTACATTAATCATATTTAGAAAATTGTTTTTGAAAAATGGACTTCATTTTTCGATTCTACATGTCGAAAAATGGTTGGAGTAAATTTTTGGTCTTTTTTTGAAATACATGAATTTTTTATGAATAGTGAAATACCATAATTTACAAAAATAAGAAAAATAAGCTAATTATAGAGTCATGTGTGATTTTCTATTGATGTTAGCCAACTTATTTTGGGATCACATGATAAAATTACTATTATTGGTCATGGAATAATTACTATTACTTGACTTGTGGAGAAATAATAAACTAATGAATTTTATATTAAGAAAACCCATCTCCCCTCCACTATAAAAACCACCCTTCACATCCTCATTTCCTCACATCTCCCAAGATCTAAACCTTCTCTAAACGCTTCCCAAACATCTTCCCTAGCACCTCTCCCACGTCCAGGAGCTTCTGGTCTCATCAAAATACCAATCGTAGCTTCCTTAAGGAGGATCTCAAGAAGAGGATTTAAGAGGTAATTTCTCTCCCTCTTCTCCTTTAATTTCCATTCAATTTCAAGTTCATTTATTGATATCTCCCCAACTATCTTCATTCAAATAGTAATGTAACTTCAGTATTATACATTTAATGGAATTTTATGATGCTATTGGGATATTATATCATCCAACCCCTTTTCCCTCTTCCTTTTATTTTATTAAAGAGAACGTAGTTCGTGAGGTGTTAATTTATCACCTTCAAGAATGACATGTTTTATTCTTCCATTTCTACCTTTAGAACTGTTAATTAAACCATTTTATGGTTGAAAAATAATTCTTTATATGTATTATGTCCTATTTAAAGTTCTGGAAATAACTTATGGCCATATTACTAGTGATAAAATAAAACAAGTTCATTATGATCGAAAAACTGTTCAAATTAACCCAACAATCATCATTTAATTCTTATCTAATGATTCATCCACATGGATATAATATGATTCATTATAAGATCATTAAAACTCATGTAATATCATTAATAACATGTAATATCATTTCTGAATGTTTACTAATGTTCTACCCAAACTTCAATTTAAGAATACAAGTGAACCACTCAAGAAAACCATAAAAACAAACATTCTAGAACAATGTTTAAAATACTATAACTCATCAAAAGGGACATAGAATCGCTTAATTAAACCATAATGAACCATTTTAATGTACAAAAGGTTATTGATTTCTAATTAATGAATATAATTTCATTATATAGAACATTAAAGAGAAGGAAGCATTCAGATACAAGGTAAGGGGAAATTCTCCAACCCAACTTTCATCCTTCAAGTTCTCCCTCTTTCACTCCATTTTTGATATGGTTACTCCTTAAAAATAGTTTTTCATCATTTTTTGTTCTTTTATGGGATATACATTTTTTTCCATGGTTTTTATGTCGAACAAAATGTTTTCCAAAATAACTCTTCTATTAAGAACACACCTTTTACTTCACACTCAAAGGGGACACTTCTTGTAACATGTATGTTATTACTTCTTTCTTTTGGGAACCTAATGTTTATGAATTTGTTCTTATGAGATTAAACCCATTCTTTTCCATGGGTTATTGTGTTTATTTTTTGATATATGTTCTATGTGGCAAGCATGAGAATGACAATGTTTTGATGTGATGGGTGCGGTCGGAATTATATAGCACAATATGAAAGTTTCAAAGTGACGGGTGCGCCCGTAATTATACAGCACTCCAATGCATTGGGTAAAGTGATTAATCTCATGAGAAATGTGAAATCATGTGTGAAAAAGATTCTATCTTGGTTCACAATTCTGTGTGGTTGTTAAAGACTAAGACATGATGTTTTATTTTTATGCATTCCCATATTTCAAGTCTTATAGTTATGCTTCCTCTCATGTTCATGATCTTTTTCCCATGTTATTATTATTCTCACCCCATTCTATATAGTTATTTTATATCCTCTTACTGTGATTTTATCTCACCCCTTTTGATGTATATCCTCAGGTGGCTACATGTACTAAGGAGAGGACAAGTGCCAATAAGAATCTAGAGAAGAAGAAATTAAATAAATGTTTATGCTTGATGTTTTAATTGCTATGTGTGGTCCTAGTTTTCCCAAGACACTAAACCTTTGGATCCTCTATGTGTAATACTATTATGTTTTTTATCTTTAAAATTATTTAATAGTAATGTAAGAAAAGGTTTTTTCACTATAATAACCTTGGGAAATAAATCCAGATTTGTTTCTAACTATGATACCAACTTCATCTAATTTATTATTAAACACCCATTTTCTGCCTATAGTCATGTTGTCTTTGGTTCTATCTACAAGTTTTCAAACTTTGTTTCTTTTAATCTTATTTAACTCTTCATGCATATCAATCACCCAAAATTTGTAATTTATAGCGTCATTGATGATTTTAGTATCATGATGTGATCGAATGACTTGATGTTCAACCTGATTTATAAGAGAAGATATATTATGTGTTCCTTTATCTACTTCACATCAATATTGTTTTTTAAGTTTATTAAAAAAGGAAGGGAAACAAAGGAAGTACAAAGAAGCAGAAGCCAATAGGAGCTCTCCCCCAGAAGGGAGTCTATGGGGATCTGAATTAGTGTAATCCGAGGGTATCCCCTTTAATAAAATCAATCCCTTTTAGTTTAATGCTGCCAACCATGTGTAGAAACACATCCACCATGCCAGGGTACCCCACCGAGGCTAGGTAGTCTGCCACCATGTTCCCCTCCCTCCAGGTATGACGTATAAAAATGTTGTTGTTGAGGAACCTTTTTCATTTCCTGATAGTATAGCATATCGGCCAAGGTGAGACACCACACCCTTTCAAGGAATCATGGACAACCAAGGAGTCCATTTCAAATTCTGAAATGGACAGCCCCTGATGCCTACACAAAGAAAACCTAGTGAACATAGCCATAGCCTCTACTTGATAGAGGATCCCTGACCTAGCATGGACGAGAAATCTAAGTAAATAGATCCAAAACTGTCATGAAACACCCCTCCCCCGCTCATGTACCCCTATATACAAGAGCCCTCCATATTGAGTTTCAATCCACCCAAAGGGGTATTCCATCTAACCCAGTTTCTTGACCTGCTACTGGAAAACACATTCATCTCAGAGTGGGATTCAAATTGTTGACGCGAGGGAGCCTCTTTCCAAGACATCACTTCCTTATTCCTATCCAACAAGAGATTTTTGGCCCAGACAATTATAACTCGAGCAGTCACTGCCCCGCCCTCATGCTTCATCTTGTTCCATGCCTGCCATATACACCAACACCCGACATGTAGCTACACCGAGAGAACGACCTTCTCCACCCCGTCTCCCTCAGCATCATGGATCCTCCTCCAAGAAGTAATGGATATCACCTTATAGAGTACGGACCACCAAAAATTCTCCCAGGGTGTTCCAGACCTCAATCGCCTATTCACTACTGAAGAACAAAAGAGTAGCACTCTCCTCTCTATGCATCCTACAACACACACACACCAAGAGTCCAGTTGGATTCCACACCTGTGGATGCTATTGTCAGTCAGAAGGGCTATGTTATGAAGTCTCCGTATGAGAAAGTTGAATTTAGTAGGAATTATTTTCACCCAGATAATTTAATCCCATCCCCCTGGCTGTACCGACCCATAAATCACACCCTGTAATCCCTTAGATGATAAGAGACCTGTGGAGGAATCAATGAAGATACATCTCTCATCTTCTAAGTTCATCTCAATGAGGTGAAAACTCTCCCTATAGATATTGTCTAGAACTACAGAGATGAAAGAGGGAAAGAGGCTCGCTTCCCAGAAAGTAATATCTATGGTTGGGAACCCAAGAAAATCTAATACACCACCCCCCAGTTCTAGTACCAGAACGACAGGTCGCCTCTCCCAACCAACCAACGAACAAAGGGTCTAAGGATCTCAACAATTGGCCTAACAATCGACCAGAGGGTAGACCACCCCCCATCCACCGATCCTCGAAACCACAACAGGTGAGCATGAAAGGTAGATCCCTAGAGAGTACGACGTTCTTGAACACTCCATGAAAGTCTTACATTCATATAGATCATGGAATCACATAGGTTGCACACACTGATTCCCCCTTCGGCCACCGGTTTTGCCATTCTGATCTAGGACTACCACTATTACTTCCCTTCTGTATACGGTTCCCAGATGAAGTAGGTGAGGATCCTATCAATGGATTTGATCATTCCCTTAGGGACCTTGTTAGAGGAGAGGCCATGGATGGGGGAAGCCGTCAACATGTTGTTCACCAGGGTGATCCTCCCTCCAAAAGATAAGAATTTATTTTTCCAGTTCAGCACTATATCTGTAATCCTGGAGAGAAGAACGTCGAAGTCCCGAATCCAGAGTCTCCCAGACGAAAGAGGCATGCTGAGATAGGACGTAGGGAACTCCCCCCTCTATATGCCTAGGATCATGATGATAGACTCCACCCTCTCGACCGAGCACCTATTGGAGATGAAGAATTCACTCTTACCTTTATTGATGCTCTGCCCACTCTAATGACAATACGAATCCAACACCCTACATAAGATCCGCTGGTATCTACATTTACCATTCAGAAACATGATGGTATCGTTGGCGAACATCAGGTGGGAGATAACTGGAGCCTTCAACTGACAACGATATGGGAGAATTCCTCTGTTATTAATACTTCTATGGAGAAGATGGCTCAGCACGTTCTGAATGAGAATGAAAATAGTAGGTGATAACCTGTCCCCTTGCCTAAGGCTCTGGATTGACTTGAAGAAACCATATTATTTACCCATAAACGAGACTGGAAGCCATGCAGCGCTGAAGCAACAGAAGAGAATATCCACGTTCCATGAGTTAAAACCCATACCCTCCAAGAATCTGTTGATAAATATCTCTTCTACCCAATAGTCGGCCTTGTTCATATCCATCTTGATGACCATGTTTGATCCATGAGTTTTAAAGTTCACATCATTAAGCATATCCTGCACCAAGGTGACTACCTCCTGGATAGATTGACCCTTGATGAACCCGTTCTGTTCGGGAGAAATCCATTGAGGAAGATGGGGGTCCAGCATCAAGTTAATAAGACTCACCATTATCTTATACGAGACGTTACACAGACTAACAAAATGATAATTCGATATAGAGGACGAGTCCTTAGTCTTGGGTAGGAGCATAAGGGTGGTGGAGTAGGACACCCTAGGTAAACTACACCCACGAAAGAAATCCTGGATGGTCGTGATCAGAGATGCCTTCAATATCTCCCAGGAGCCCCTATAAAAGGAGGCAAGGAAACCATCTAGGCTAGTAGCACTATCATGAGACAGGTTCCATAGTGTCATCTTAATCTCCCCCTCGTCTGGTACGTTCCCCAGGTTGTCATTTGTCTTATCAGATGCCAAGTTAGGAATAAATTCGAAGATGTCCGTGAATTCCGAAGGATATCCAGTTGGTGATCTCGACTGAGGCATTGATAGAAGATCCTGAAATAAAGAATTATCCATTCCTCCCACAATATCTATGTTTTCTGTAAAGGAACCATCATCCAATCGTATGTTCGGCCTCCTCTGACATTTCCTCTCCATGATGCACACATGAAAGAAGCTCTTGTTCTTGTCTCCTTCCTTGAGCCATTTTATTTTGTCCCTCTCTCTGTCCAGGTGCTCTTACTGAAGAAGTAAGTCATCCATAGTGCACTTCTTCCCTAAAAGCGCCTCATAGACCCCATTGTCCCACTCTTGCTCCAGGATGCTTTCCAGATGATTGATATCCTACTTAACACCTCTTAACTCATCCTCAGGGGGATCAAGTTCTCTAGACCACAACTGTAGTAGGGGATGAAGCCTCTGTAATTTCCCATGAAGAATGTGGCACATATTTCCATGAGAGAGATCACCCCACGCTAATCTGACCAGGTCATGATATCCCAGGAGGTCCACCAAGTACTGAGAGAATAAGTACGCTACCTGCGACCTTTACGAGGCCAACAGAGAGACTAATAGTGGGGAATTATTTGACAAACCTCGAACTAGGTGAGTTACCTTTGTGCTGGAGAAGGTAGAAATTACATGGTTATTGTCCAGACATTGGTCCAATCTACCCCATGAGCGGCGCAGACCTTGCTGGTTGTTACACCATGTAAAATGATCACCCACAATGACTAGGTCCGAGAGACCCTTCGCTGCCATGAATCACACAAATGCAAGGCTAGCTTTCTAGGGAAAGGGTCCTCTGACATTCCTTTCCTCCATATCAGCTACCACATTAAAATCGCCTCCAACAATCCATGGTTCTTCTTTGGGATCAAAATTACTCAACTACCTCCACATAGACTCCCAGATGTTCATATTGCAGCTCCCACAAATGAAAGAATCATAGAAGGAAACAAGACCAATGCTTACCTTGACAGTAATAAACTGATATTCAGCTTGAACCAAGACCACTGAGCATCTTTTGTGCCAAAAAACCCAAATATACCTGTTAACTGACTCGGCCTGCACACAAACATGCATCCGTAGCATCCTGGTGAAGTCCCCTAGTCTAGAGGGGTGTTGTTTGTGATCAAGGAAAACTACCAAAACCATCTTATGCCTGGCAGATTCAGAGGCTAGAAAATCAGATTTCACTTGAGCACCAAGACCCCTGGAATTCCAAAATCAATATGGGAATCATTTAGAAAATGAGCGCCCTGGTGATGTCTCTAGAGACCATAGCCTTAAAAAAAAGGGGAGGTGACACCCCTTTATGAAACTTTCCCTTCTATCTTGTACGAACCCCAGTATCATTAGGCGATAGCCCTGCAGGGGAAGAGCAACTCCCTGGCATTCCATTCTCGGGCTGCTGACTGAGGTTCACCTTCACTGCCTTCCACGAAGCAGGTTGAAGACCCCTCAAGGTGAGCCTGGGAAAGCTGGGCCATTTTATTCGGGGTAGGGAGAATGAACCCCCTAGGAACCTCTCCAGAGACTTAAGGAAGCAATGCCACGACCCACTGATTCACCTCTGATCGTCCAACCAACGAAACCTCTCTAGTAGGTGCAAGGACCCAATCCCTAGGACCTTAACAGAAACCAGACCACCTTCCACCTTGGGATGGAGAGGAATATCAGGAAAAAACTGGGGGGAGCGGGGAAACCTGGATACTCCTCGGAATGTAAGTAATGATATCCATGGAATCTTCAGTCAAGAACCGATCTATAGACTCTGAGGGAACCGAAGAGGTAGACCCCAGGGACAAAGAGGTGGGAACAAGACCCATAGGTTCCGACAGGCTGTCCTCTGCATGAGGCAAAGTAAAGGACCAATCACCACCACTCTTTTCCACCTTCCCGATTAATCCACCTCGCCCCTTGGGGCCCATGTGACGGCAAGACTAGACAGAGTTCTCCTGAAGGGGACAGTGCGAGTAAAACCTAGGAAAGACCGAGTAAACCAGATCTTGAGCCCAAGAGAAAGAATCCTCAACCTGATGGTCCAGATTCTCCGGAGGGGTACATGAAATATCACGCTTGACATAGATGCACGCCTCTGAGGATGACAGGCCCCTCCTCGTGTTGTCATCAGAGCATAAAAATAACCCAATGGAGTCACTGATCAGCTTCAGAAGACCTTCATTTTAGAATGGCAACAGCAACCCTGGTAGACAAATCAAGACCACTGTCAGTGAATTTTCCTTGCCTCGATGAGACTCCAGGGACCACCGGGTTAGGCTGAAACTCCAGTGGCCCATGGTGTGTGGAACCTTGCACCAGACATGGAAGAAGTCCACTTCGGAGGCAAGGACAATACATAAGGAGTAACTGTGTAGGGACAAGACCTGTGCCAACATTTGAATCCCCCAAGAAGAAACCCACCATTGAAAGATAGAAAGTGACAGCTTGGATTCCTCGAAATGAGCCACTAGAGTCCATTTGAGATAGGATTTGTCTTCCTCGAACGTCAACCCCGGTACCTTCAGACAGACCCTGCTGCCTTCGTGAAAAGGTTGTACTGGCTCTACAAAAACCATTAGAATGAAAAGAGAGACCCCACTGAGCCATAGAGGGTGTCACGAAAGGATACCCCACCATCGACGGGGCGATAAGGGGCCCAGGAAGGCAGATACGGGGCACCGATCAATGGGGTGAGAGCCGTCTGGTGCCCTGTAGAAGAACGAGAGGATGAACCTGGGTCAAATAAAACCGAAGAGGGAGGCGGAGGCCAGGCAGGACTAACCGCAATGGTTGGGAAATTCAAAAATACAGGAGGAACGTAAAGAGAATTTCTAGAACTAGTTCAGGTTTGTTACAGCTCGAATCTGAAGAATTTCCAGAACTGGATGTTTTAACAGATTCATTAGAAGGATGGTCAGAATATTTATCATTAGAGTCCATATTTGACATATCATCCTCAATATTCTCTTGTGAGGTATTAGGTTCATTCAAATATATTTCATAAAATTATATATGTACAGATTCTTCCACACATTTGGTTATTTTGTTAAAGACTCAATAGGCTTTACTAGAGATTAAATAACCCAAATATATTCCTTCATCACTTTTGGATGAAAACTTGTCCAGATTATCCTTAGTGTAAGAAATATATACATTGAAACAAAATACATTGAAGTATTTAACCTTGGGTTTTCTATTGTTCCATAAATCATAGGGAGTTCATTTAAAGAATTGTTTTTTGAAAACTAACATTTTTTATAATCAAAACACTTTTGATGAAAAAGTGAGAAACTAGAAGATGAAACATTACAACTAAATAAAAACATTGAAGAGATTAAACTAGATTAAGACTATAGGATCTGTCTCTCCCCAATAACTACAACGTGTTAACAAGTTTTCACCATCGCATGACCACTCAACTTGCTATCCCATGCAGAGTTTCATGGGGTCAGTACTGATGACACAACCATACCCTCTCAATCCTCAAAATACGAATGGAATGCTCAGCTGAAAGATTTTTTCTCTGAACCTCATTTGAAACAGATCCAGGTAGTGTGGTGGTTGAAAACACAACAAAACATTATTGCGAGATCCTACATAAGATTCATCCAAAAACAGATCACAAACAATAAAAGCACACCCATACAAATAAGGTAGAATCAACCAAAACCAACATAAGATTCTTTCAAAACCAATACCAGATCCTCCAAAATAGGACACAAAATTACCCACACCATAATTCCTCACTTGATCCTCCACTGAATGGGGACCATCAAACTAGAAACGCACTCCAAAAATCCGAAACAGACTGATCACCAATCATCACCCTTCCATCAATCCCTGAATGCAAATGATTTTTCACACACTCGAAGAGAACAACCTGTGAGACCAGATCAGACCCCACACCACTGGATGAAGCTATAAGATATGAGACCAAAAAATTATACAAGTTGGATGTACAAATATAACCCAAACAAGACAAGACCTAAATCCATGACATCACACAAGACACCTGGAGCTGGAGAATAAGACGATGATAGGAGAAAACCACTTGAAGAGGTACACTTGAATAAGAACCCAAATAAGATGAAGGAGTCTCACCTGGAAAAAAAACTGAGCCGCTAGTCCCGATCTGGCCTGAAGAAGACAATAACTGACCCCATGCCGTCATACAAGATTCCCTGAATGAAGTTGATGAAAGAAGTACTTCACACGAAGCAGAACCGTCTACTCCCTAGCCATCACGGTTGAACACGACTGACGTCCAAAGCCCGTATCCCTAGAATTCCATCTTAGAAGAAGGAGAGCCACCCGAAGATGAATCGATTGATCTGAAGCCGTCACTGTTGAAGATGGCCACCAACCAAAGGATTCAAAATCATGGTTTTCAAAATCACGACCATGGTCAGTTATATGGGTTTTAATTATAATACCACTAATATTTTCTATATTCCTAGAATAATTGGTAAAAAGAGAACAAGCATCACTTTTTTTAACCAATAAAAATGTCGTAGTATATCTAGAATAGTCATCCACAAGAACATATATATAATGCATCCTATTTAAACTAGATACTCTTGATGGTCCAAACAAATCCATGCGAACCAACTCAAGAGGTTGTGTAGTTGAAACATCATTCATTAGTTTAAAAAAAAGTTTGTGATATTTTCACATTTTATAAGGATTATAGACTTTTTCATTTTGAAACTCAAGTTTGGGTTGGTCATTTACTAAACCTTTTCTAGTAATTTTTATAAGGGATTGTATACAACAATGTTCTAATGTCTTATTCCAAAGGAAAGATTAATTATGTAAATCACTCAAATATGAAATATTTTGAGAAATTAAAGAATCTATGTAAAAAACCTATACAATTTCTTTTCTAAAAGTAGAAAATACTAATTTTATTTATAGTTAGAAAAATTACATGAATCATTTGTAAAATTTAACAATAAAAACATCATCACATAACTGATAGATATTAAGTAGATTGTATTTTAGTCCATCAAAAAATATACTTTATAAATTAAAATTGAATTAGAGTTACCAATCTATGCATGGAAAATTGTTTTTATTTTTTTCATTGTCACCAAAGTTAACATGCTCACCATCCATCATTATCAAGTTCTTGAGGCATGAGTAATCTCCTATCACGTGTATCGGAAATACACTATCCAATTACCACAATCTCTTATAAGATATTTTCATGCATATTTCATTCAATATAATAAAAAAACAAATTTTGATACCAAGATTTGTTTTGGTGAAGTAACATTAGTAATAAGTGCTTTAGGAACCCACGTATACTTCATGGTTTCTCTATAAGTAGTATGTAATGTATTTGAAAAATAATCTTTAATTGATCAAGAAAAACATGAAACATTAGAATATGTTTCATAGTTTCTACTTATAGAACGTCTTTTAGAACTAATCATAAAACTGGATTGTCTAGATATTGATACAAAATTAGTTTTTTTTCATATTCCTATTTTTTGGTCGGTATACTATTCCAGTAGTATACTTAGGAGATACTTGTTCACCAAGAATTTGAACTAATATTTCTTTTCCAGTTGTAAATATATCTAGGTCCTTTTTCAATTTCTCATTAGATAACTATAGTTCATTGTTCTCCTTGAGTAATTGGATATTTTTCTCTTTCTTTATAATAATATCATATTTAACCAAAAAAGTACTATCATATTGTTTTACAAGGATTTATATTTGTATTTTAATTCATTAAAATTTTCCTAAAGCATATTAAAATATTCAAATAATTATTCACTATTCATATTTTCATAATCAATATCATCTTCAGAATATTGGAATTATCTTCAGGATAATTTTATGTTACCTCATATTTGTTTTCCATAAAACACGTATGTGATTTATTAGAATTTTCATGAATGAGTCACTTGATCTATCCTCAGAAGCACTCCAAATTTCCTTCATGTAAATTTTATATATTATATCTTTATCATCATACTTATTTTTTCACTTTAGCTTGGGATAATTATCCTTTACTTGTACCTTTCTCTTACATTCATAACATATTATTTCACTATATGTATCACCTTTCTTCAAATCCTTTTCCAATGGACCTTATGATCATACTTACCTTTGTAGTGGGGATTTCAAAAGAATTTATTCTTTATATAAAATTTCAGGAACCTTTTTGATATTTGAGTCATATTTTCATCACTGTTTGTTGATGATTGTTCATCACTTGAACTTTTAATTTCATCTTGATATTTTTTATTCTACAAAGAGGTAGTAGATTTGAAATCAACAAATTTTCCTTGGGGTTAATCATCTTCTTCTTTATTGACTTTTAGTTCTTAATTATATATCATCAACATTATATTATCTCCTTTTCTGGTAACTTGATGATTTCATAGGACTCTATGATTGATACATAAGGTCCTCTCCATATATCTGGTAAGCATCTGAGTATTCTCATGTTTTTCTCTTTGGATGTAACATCTATTCCCAGAGCTATCATAGTATTCAAAATTTCATTAATCTTGAGATACATGTTAGAAATAAGCACATCAGGTTTCATTTTAAAGTGTTTGTATTTATTATTATATGTTTCAAGTCTCATTTCTATAACATAATAGGTTCATTCAAAGGAAACAAAGAAAGTGTCCCAAATTTCATGGGTAGTTTTACATGCTGATATCTTGTTAGACTCTTCATATCCTAACAAACAATATAGGGAATTCATGGATTTATAATTACTAGTATAGGAATCCTTAGTTGGTTCCTCCCATGTATTCATATCAATACTAGGAATATTATATTCATCTATAATTGAAGGGAAAATCTGAAAACCCATACTTTCTAAATTCATTACAATTTTAATTATCCATTGAACATAATTTGATCCATTAAATAATAGTGGTCTGTTGGTAGATTCACCTTAAAATCTATTACCCATAAAAAAGAAATAAACTTTTAAAGAAATAAGAATTTTGAACTAACATAAATTTAATGATCTTTCAAAAACAACTAAAATTATAGTTGAAATGAAATTTAAAATAGATTTAAATTTTTTTAAAATAGATAATTTGAAAAATCGCCTGCTACCAAATGTTGGTTGGAGTAGGACACTGAAAAGGGGAGGGGTAGGTTGAATTTAGTTCCTATAAAAATTTATATTAAAAAGTTTATTTAAAAAGTTCCCTCAATTTATAATAAAACTAGCCAGTTAACCAAGGTAGTGAAATTATAATAAATTGACTCTTCAAATAGTCTCTCGAAAGATTGATTAATTCACAGTTATAATAATATGAGATATTGATACAACTTTTTAAACTACTATAATAATAAAAAATAGTTATACCTATTATCCCACACTAACTACCAAAGTAAATATTAGTTTTCTAAAAAATAAATTAAAATTGAGAAAGACTAAATTGAAAACATAGAAGATATAAAATATGAGGTTCCATATCATATAGAGACATATTCCTCTCCACTTGGTGATCACATTCCACCAATAAATCTCTATAAATAAAGATTTTGATTCACAAATTTAATCGTGGTGAACATAATAGTACACATAATTTCTAGGCCACAAGACCTCTTTCATTTTTATATGTGAAAAAACGAATATCCAGGTCACACAGGACCTCTTTCATAGTTCTTCATGGGATGAAAAGGTGTAAATGGAATTTGGTTTGAGGATATATAGTATCCTCTAGTTTAGTGCAAGTGATAGTGTCTTTTTTAGTATTGACACACACATAGCTAAAAAGTTAATTAAATGGTATACGACATAAGAGAATATATTAAAAGGGGTTATAGATGATCTGAGTGTGATTCAATTCACCTATGGACTCTAATGTATCAGAGTTGAAGATCGAGTCCTCTTCTCAATATAGACATGGAAATAGAGTGTCGTGGAGCACTATGTTTTGTCTTCTACAAATGTGAGAGGTTATTCTCCTTTGGTTTGGTTGGATATTGTTCAGATGATGAAACATTGATGATTGGTAGATCTCTGGTTTACAACAACTAGGAATGAAGAATTCCTTATGTGTTCTTCCTTTTTTATATAGTGGTCATAGTAGTTCGTCTTGTATTTTTCTTTTGTATATGTGTCTACGCAAGTTTGTCCGTGTGTGTTTCTTTTAATCACTCTTATTTATATATATATTCTTTCAGCCAAAAAATGTGCCTATTTATGGTAGACACAATACCACATATATATAAAATGCTCATTTAATATTTCATCAAAACAATTAAATTTTTCAGTCACATTCTAATACAAATAATATGACTGTTAGAAATAATTTTAAATAAAAGAAATTTCAAATAGTCTATTGGTGAGTAATCAGTTGGTATCTCATTTTTTCGGTGACTCATACCATTAGAATACTATTATATACGTCATTCCATACATCAATGACTCATTTTAACTATCAGTGTGTCTTTTTTCTGGTAGGACCATGCATCAATTGGTCATTTGTACTAATGGTAGATCATTTTCATCAGTTGGTCATTTGCATGGATATGTCATTTTCATCGGTATGTTGTCTCCATCGGTAGGCCATTTGCATCATTAGGTCATTTGAACTGTCAGTATATCATCTCTTCTGTGAGTTTTAGTTTGTTATACTTGGAATATATTTTTGTTCAGTCTATCTTATAATATAAATGTAAACAGAATGTACCAAATTTATATGAGATCATATATATGAATAATTGAAAATATTGAAAGTTAAATTATCATGATTTTCATATTTAGACATGATTAATATGAGTTGACATGATTTTTTATTATTAATACTATTAATAATAAATAGGGTGGACATGGTCTCTTATTGGACACCACGTATTACCACCCATGTCAAAATAAAAGGAAAATCATTTCACATTACTTTGTGTAGGATATAATCCTCATGTACAGATGAGCGACGTTATAATTTACCGGTGGATTTGAAGCTATGAATGTAGATGTTATATTATTATTTTAAAATTATAATTATTCTATATATATTATATATATACATTATATCTATCTGTGGTAAGTGGTGATGAAAAGATAATTTCATCGGTTTGTGAGGTTGTAGTCCAACGTACATACGATCAGCCATTTTGTTTCCCACATGACAAAAGAGGATATGGATATAGTTCATTGAATTAATATAATAACCTATAAGTATATGGGAGATTTTTTTTAAAATTTTTCATATTTTATGTATATTTTAATTTGTTAATGTAAAAAAATTAAAACAAATGGTTAAGAACTATACCTCTTCTACGAAGAACGTCTTTAGATTTATTTGAAAAACCTACCCATAATTCATTTCTATTCATAAAAGTTACATTATGTCAGTAAGAGGGATTCAAGTATGGTATTTTGATAGGTATTTTCTAAACCTATGGGATTTGGATGTGTGAATAGTAGTAGAGAGGGACACCATTTTATATGTGGGGGAGAGGGAACACCTGGAATTTTTTAAAATAATTAGTTATAACAATTATTTTTACTTCAAAAATGATAAAATATATATAATTTTCGAAATAAAAATTATATAAGGTCAAAATAATGACATAAAATAGTAATTGGATAATTTTTTAAGCCATTATAACCCTTATCTTTTGAGTTTAACCCTTCGGTAAATTATTTTTAAACTTAACCACGATAAATTGTTTTTATAGTTTATACAATTAATTATGAAAAAAAATTATGTTATACTTGATATAAAGTAGTAATTTTGATTATTATAAGTAATTACATCATTTTACAATTTTATATTCATAGAAGTGGAAGAATTTTATTTAAAGTAGAACATGTAGACATTATGGAAAAATAGATATCCAAAAGAAACATTTTCAAATGTATAAATAATATTTATATAAACAATTGACATAAAAATGATTAAAATGAAATTAATTGGACTAATAATGATATAATGGAACTATTTAAAATTATAAAACGATTTAAACCAAATTTAACTTTCAAAATTTTTTCAATGAAAATAAAATTTTCAAGAAAAAGAGTATTTTTTCACTCTTCATTGAAAAAAATAATCATTTTTGAAAATTATCAAAAGTTAAATATAAAAAATTCCTAACATTAGGATTTTAAAAAATTACTTTTATTTTTGAAATAATTTTTTTATAATTGTTATATTTTATTTTTCATAACAATTTTCAAGAATGACAAAATTATTTTTTATAAGCACGGATTTTTTAATCATAAAATTGGTTTTATTTTTATCCCATTGTTAGAATCAATATTAGATGAATGATAAAAGTTTTTATTGAAAAAATAATATATTAATTTATTTAAAATAATTCAATGATATTGACTTATTTAACTTATTAATTTACAAAAACATTAAGTGCATAAAAACTGTTATTTAGAAAATATATTTTTAACATTCAATTTTTTATTTCTCTTTAAAATAAATTGATATCTAAATAAGTATATTTATATGTATTTCAAACATGTAATTTATATTATTTAGTTATTCCTTTTCATAATTTTCATTTTAATATATATGTTAAAATGGATATATTGAAATAATTTATACCACTGGTCATTTAAGCCCGATGTTTCATGCCCTATAATCTATTTAACATAATGTTTTTATTTTAAAATGTTAGTGTTTCATATATCACAAGTTATAAATGAGATTAAATATATTTAAAAGATATATAACATAAATTCTATTGGTGTTACATTATTACCACATTAATTAAGTTGTTTCCTCATAATTTGAATATACTCTTAGAAAACAAGTAGTTGTCATTTGAAAATTCCATTTGTGGAAAAAAATATTGTAAAATGGTTAAAAAAGCTTCCCCATAATAAGTGGGAGATAGAAATATTAATTTCATATAGGATGAAACACAATTAGGTTTCTAAATGGAAAAAATCATGAGATATATATGAAAAGAATAATTAATTATGAAGAAAGACATAGATCATTGATCAAAATAAATTTAATGATCAAAAGAATGGTAAAAACCACAATAAAATAAATTAATGAGGTTTTAAAAAGTCCATTTTATTAATCAGAAATGAATTTAAATGTATAATTTTATTAATTTCAAGATTGTATTCTTAAAGTTGAGGGAATATTTTACTAGAAATATAGTGAACACTAGAAATTTACTTACTTGATATTTTTTTTGATAATCACAATATCAACATTTTATTTTCATTTGATCAACATCTACTTCATTAACAAATCTAAGAAATAAATATCCAAAATAAAATTTTTATTCATAAAATAATAAAAATAACATGTAATAGAACATAAGATCTGTAGAAGAGTGAAAAATATTTCCATATAGCTCTTAATATTTATTAAAATAAAAAATGGTATTTACTAGTTATCCAATAAAAAACTTTAACCTCAAAAAATCAAACATAACAACCAGAGCTAAAATTAATCCATTCCATAATTATTTATCCCCAAACCCTTCATCTTTAATCTCTAAATACGTAATCGCATTATTCTGAAATAGTCCTTTATATTAACATTAATGTTTATATATGTATCTCATACAAATAAAAAATTTCCCAAAATATCATTAATAACCAAAAAATCATAAAGATCATTTTTTTCAAAAACATAATATATAACCATCATACCATTATATTAAAAACAATGTCCTATTAACAAATATATCATGTAGGTTAGTGGTAAGTGTTTCACTCTTTCCACCCTTCAGTTGTGGCTTTAAGCTTTGCAACCTTTCGAGATGCGATAGGTTTTCACCTAAAATTTGGGTTTTTATTTTTATAAATATATATTAATATAATTTCAACAATTTTCCCAAAAAATGATGAATATCCACAAAAATATTTTAATAATTTGATCACTTTTTAAACAATATTTTTTTATATATAGATTATTTTATTCCAAAAAATACGATAATCCAAATTGACTATTATTTAATTTACATAAATAATATCATTAACCCAAAAGGCATTCAATAAATTTAAATTTATGTCCACAAAATATAAAGGAATTCTTCAACAAATAACTATTTCAATAAAACACATACTAATCCCAAGGTTTATATTACTATAAATGCCTCTAAAATACTCTTAATCATCTTCAACATCCATTACAAAAAAACATAAGAGTGGTTTCCAATCGTTGAAATTATTATCAATATTAAACTCATAAAACCATGATGGTATCTATAAATATTAATTTAATCATACATGAATACATATATTCATCAAATAATCAATACAAAACTTTTATGCTTTACGGATATTATAACTAAAATAAACTTGATAAAAAATACTTATACAAAATAATTTTTGGATCCCAATACATAAATCCTCCAACCATTTGACTTCAATAATTGTTATAACATAGGTCCTTCATTTGTATAGGTGTTAACCTTCGAAATATGGAATCTACTTAGTTAGTACCCAGTTTCCAGACATTTAAGATAAAAAATATATTTAAATATATATCTATGATGAAATTTATTTCTCTCCATAAAATCCACAATTTTCATCAACAATTAATTTATCAATTCCCCTTTTTACACACACAAAACATTTTATTGTTCATTTGAGACATTTACATGGGTGTCTCTTTCCACATTTTCATCATAATGGAAATTGATACTTCTTTCTCTATGGTCTCCACCACTTGCACACTCCATGAAATCCATTCTTCTTTTATTTGGTGAGTAAAATAATTTGTTAAGGTGTTGTTTTTTAATCATATATCATGATTACTTATTAAAAATATTCATGATATCTTTTAATATAGTAATCAACTTTTTTTCAATTAATAATTACCACATTTTCCATTATATTTAATGTTAATATGATTATATGGGTTTCAACCATTGACAAAAAACCAAAAAAATTAATGTGAGAAACAATAATCATTATGGAAAACCATATAATTAGTTAGAGGATATCTAAATCATGACACATTATTTTCAATATATGATATCTCATGATAAATCTAATTCATTCATTTTCATCAACTATTCAAATCATTCATGATGATTGATAAAGATAATGATAATTAACTAAATCATATCCCTTGGTAGTGTAAAAATAGGTGTACAAAAAGTCCTTTTGTCATGCACAAGGTTATAATTTTAGTCAAATCCCAAAGCACCCATTTCATAGTTAATACCCCATGGTACAACAATGATGGAGCGACATACACATTTAGTTTCTATAAAATTATGTATTTATAGTAAATACAGATAATCCCAACCTTACCAAAACCTTAAGATGTTTTCCTATACTTAAAAATATCATTAATGTTAGTCATAGGGTTATGTTCTCCAGTCAATGATGTCCTAAATCAAGTCCCTAAGGTTTCTAATAAACTTTATATGATACCAAATGTATTGAACCGAACCCTAGTAGACGAAAGTTTATCATTACATTATTACATTTGTGCTTGATAAAAGTGGTCACAACCCAACAGAACTCATATTTTAGTTGTTTTGAAAAAAATACATTCTTTAAATTAAAATTTAATTTTAAAACATAAAAAAGAACATATAAGTTTCTTTAAGAACACCATTATTTCATTTTTTATATCCATGCATATCAATCATAATACACTTCCTAGCGTCCCGGGGATGGGAATCATAAGAAAGTATGAGCAATAATGCCTAGTAATGGTCAGTATATAGCGGAAGTTATCATGAAAAAATAAGGCACAATCAATATGGAATGGTAAATAACTGAAACACAAACCCTTTAATTGAGAACTTGAATATAAATAATTTTATAATAGGAATAACTGAGGGAAAAAATGATACCATATAAATAATCACATAAACTTGAAACTTATCAATGAATATTCTAACTAATCTAATAATCACATGGACATCAATATATAATATCATAATGAGGGAATGTATAATTAATAACAATATAAGAACACCTTTAACTTCTTTTTTAGATAAGTCTTACATAAATAGTTAAGTACTCGGCCAAAAACCCGAGATAATTTTTTTATGATACATATTGATGCATCAGGGGGCTATAACGACCCCATCCCATCACTTAATAAATCTAATTATATACTTATATAAAAGGGTAAAATAATAATAAATGTTAAAAAAAATATTGATAAAATAGCATGTGAAAGGCTAATTATTTCCATTATCAATAAACATATTTATAAACCATCCAGAGTAACATGGTGAATGGTATCAAAATAGCACATCCCCATTAAAAATGATCATTAACCATATAGGGAAAAAATGTGGATATCATTACTAGAAGATATTCATAATGCATCATTTGTAAAATAAGGGTTATTGTCATTCATTAATAAAAATACCATTAAAATGAAAATAAAAATATTCTTGAAGAAAATACCCATGTCACATTGAAAATCATATTTAAAACTAAAAAATTACAGAATATTAGGAAAAAAAATTATAATTTAAAATTAAATTATTAAAATTATAAAGGAATATTAAAATTAATGATTTTATAGGATTTCACGTAATTCTTTTCATTCTAAATTATTTTAAACCCATTATTTTCATACCATTTTAAAAATATTAGAAAATACCCCATTTATAAAATGACAATAGGATTTCTTTAAAACCATTTTTTTTAAAAGTCAAAAATTACTAAAAAATTATTTTATAAATAATTTTTAGAATGTTAAAAACTTTTTTGAAAAACTTTTTAGAAAACATGGATATGGAAGAAAATGGATTGTCAATCGAATAGAGAAATAAAGTAAGATTTTCTTATATAAATGTTCCCAGTAATTTTAAGTAAAAAGGATAGAAAAATGGTATTACTAATTGAAAATATCATGAATAAATATAGGATAATAAAAATTATTGGTATTAATAATTAAATATAAAAAAATTCACCTAATAGAGTTTGAAACAAAATAAATTATGAATAAAAAAGAAATTGTGAAATAAAACCATACTACTATGGAAACTTTTGCATCATAATCCACATAAAATAAATAAATTTAAATGAAAAAACAAATACCATGAATATATATATTAATTAACATATCAAATGTATAGTATATACATCTCAAAAAATAAATAATTGGTGAATATGGTATAGGACTCACAGAAGTAAAAGTGAGACATGAAACCCTTTCCTTAGGTCTGATTTTCTTCATACGTATTTTTATATATTGTATAGTAAATATAGATTCATTATATATATATTAGATAACCATAATATATATATATATAATCCGATATATTATTTTCCTATAACATTTAATCATTCTTATATTGATTTATTTTAGTAAAACCCTATTTCATGTGATAACTGCTTCTTTTTTCATGTAGGTTTTGGTTTGGTTGTTATAATCATTTAACATTGTTCATTGTTCAATAAAATCCTGAAGTTTAAAAATGGTAAAAACAACACATATATTTATTATATAGTTATTCATAATTTTCCATAAAAGTTTTAGGTAAAAAATGAGTCACACCATTCATGGAGATGGTAGGCCGTATCTACACATGAGGGCTATTTCCATTTTTAACAGAAAAAAATAAGATGTTAAATAAAATTTCACCATTAAAGAATAATTATTATATCATATATATCATATATATTAATTAAATATTTAATTTTTACCATCTATGTAAAAATAAAATGAAAAAAATTCACACCCATTCGTGGAGGTGGTAGTCCATACGTATGCATGAACGACATTATTTTTTTGAAAGGATTGGAAGATAAGAAGGTAAATGTGATAGTGTAACTTTAGAAATAGATTTTTTTCATAAATATAATATATATACATTAAATACATCATTATATATGTCTTTTATAGCTGGTTCTAGAAAAGGTATTCTATCCATTTGTGAGATTTGGAGATGGAAAACAAATTAAATCGGTTCGTGAGGTGGTAGTCTACCATACACATAATCGACAGTTTAGTTTCCTACATGATGGGATAAGAGATTATAATAGGAAATTAAATTTACATAATAAAATTTAATTATATTGCATATATTGATTTTGTTATTTTATTATAGTTTATGAGCATTTTAAAAAGTAAAATGAAGAAATAAAATGAAAACGCATGGTTAAGAATTATACCTCTTTTTTGAAGAACCTCATTAGTTTTACTACTAAAACATTCCTAGGATGGTTTCATGACAAAAATAGGGAGTCTAGGTACTGTGCATGGGTTTATGGAAGATATTTATATTGTTATTTTTCAAAATATATGGCTTTGTAATTGTGAAGAGAAGAGGATATGGGGTGCCTTTTTTAAGTTGTGGAGAGGTCACACTTGGATTTTTTTTCTAAATTACATTTACCCACATTTTTCACATTTAAAAAATGTCAATAATTCCTCATTATTTAATTTCATATGATATAATATTGAAATATGTCTATAAAATAGTAATTGTAAATGTGCTTGAGTCATTTTAATGCTTATCTCCTTAGTTTATCCCTCAAAAATCTTATTTTAACCTTAATCATTATAATTAAAATTTACTATTTTTACTATTCATTATGAAGAATAATTATTTTGGAATTACAATATATTATTAATTATTATAAATCCAAATATTTAATCAATTTTATCAAATTCTATTCATATATTTGGCAGAATTTAATTTAAAATTATACCCACATATACACAAACAAATGTCTTCAAATAAAAAATATTTCAAAAGCATAAAGAAATTTATATAAAAAACAACATGAAATTGATTCCAATTACCTAAATTTTATTAATTAATATATAATTTTACTAATTTTACTTTTAATGTTTTTAAACGAAATCAAACATTGCAAATTCTTAAAATCGTAAGGCAGTTTTGAATAGAAAATCAACATTTTTTCACTATTCATCAAAAAAATAATTTTTCCAAAAAATTAACAGAAATTCACCTCAAGATATTTTTGAAATTATTATTAAAAAAATTATTTTTTTTTTTTCAAATTATATTTCTAAAATTGGAAATTTTTAATCGTCAAATAAGTGTGAACAATGTGAGGAAATGATTTTTTAGAAAAACATAGTTTTAAACATAAAACTACGCTTCTATTTCTATCATCCTTAGAAAAAAAATATATGAATTATAAGAATATTGATAGAATATTTATAATATAAATTTCATTAAAAAAGTTCAATAAAAATGACTAATTTAATTTTTTATGATAATGCCTTGGGGTGTTACAAATGTCTCATGTTTACTAGTCAACATCAGGATCAGTTCGATGAGGGTATCTTACACTAGTACAATCATGACCTTTAGCGGCCGCCAAAAGCTGTCACTAAAGGTCTATAGCGGCCGCCTAGCATCCGCCAGTTTGCGACCTCTTTTGGCCCGTCGCTATTGCTATTAGTGACCGCCATTTGGCGGACACTGTAGGCAAGCCAGAAAAGGCTTTAGCGGCCACTAATCGGTGGCCGCTATAGCCTAGACCAATAGCGGCCCCCATTCAGCGGCCGATTTAGGTGGTGATGGAAACACCTATAGCGGCCGACAAATGGCGGCCGCTATATGTTGTCCCTATAGCAGCCTCCATTTGGTGACTGCTTTAGATTTTTAGTTTTTAAAAAAAAATTCAATTACACAATAAAATATACCTAACAAAATTTCACCAGTTATCTTCCAAGCTCCACATACATCATCAAATATAACTTCATAACAAAATTTAATAAAAAAACTAGAACCGAATAAAACCTAGAAAACAAATAATTGAAAAACATTAACATATTTCAATTCAAACTTATTGTAACAGATCTAAAGTATTTTATTTTCAAAATATATTCGTCATTTTGAATACCATTTTAAAATTTTAAAATAATTAATTCTATGGTTGTAATTAGATTGTTGCCCTACGATTTCAGTTCAATCTGATATCGTCCGCTATGAATTTGACCATTAAAAGCCCGTTTTGGCCGTTTATGACACTAGAACTCTGTTCTCGGTCACCGTGGGCACACGACACATCCCATTGACATGTCTTCTGCTCCACCACATCAAAATTCACTCACCCATTGATGTCTTATGATTTCAGGCCATTCCGACTTCGTTCGGCCCGTTTGGACCCCCCTACGCGTGTTTATGAAGAGCGCCCAACACTAAAAAATGGATATTGATCTGTACTGCGCAAACCGCGTGTCTGATTGACATGTTGTGTGCATGTACATATAACAAATAATAATTAGATTGTTTCCCTATTATTTCAGGTCAATCTGATGTCGTCCGCTATGAATTTGACTGTTAAACGCCTGTTTTGGCCGTTTATGACACCAGAACTACGTTCTCGGTTACAGCAGGCACACAACACGTCCGATTGACGTGCACTTTGTGCGTAGAAGTTAAGAATAATAATTAGATTGTTTCCCTATGATTTTATTTCAATCAAATGTCGTCCGCTATGAATTTGACCGTTAAATGCCCGTTTTGGCCGTTTATGACACAAGAACTGCGTTCTCGGTCACCGCGGGCACACAGCACATCTGATTGATGTGTAGTATACTCAAACACATCACAATTAACTAACCCATTGTTTTCGTCTGATTTCAATCCATTCCGACTTCGTTCGGCCCATTTGGACCCCCCACGCGCGTTTATGAAGCGCGCCCAACACTTAAAAAACACCTATTGAGCCGTACCACACAAACAGTAAGTCCGATTGATGTGCCATCTATGCATACACGTCGGGAATACTAATTAAATTATTGACCTGTGATTTTAGGTCAATCTGATGTCATCCACTCTGAATTTGACCTTTAAATGTCCGTTTTGGCCGTTTATGACACCAGAACTGCATTCTTGGTCACCGCGGGCACACGACACGTCCGATTGACGTAACGTCTGCTGGGCCACATGAAAATTCACTAACAAGTTGCTGTAATCTAATTTCAGGCCATTCCGACTTCAGCCGGCCCGTTTGGACAACCCACGTGCGTTAATGAAGCGCACCCAACACTTAAAAAATTCATATTGAGCCGTACCACGCAAACGGCATGTCCGATTGATGTACCGTCTACGAATACATGTCAAGAATAAAAATTAGATTGTGTCCCTATGATTTCAGGTCAATCCGATGTCGTTTGCTATGAATTTGACTGTTAAATGCCCGTTTTGGCCATTTTTGACACCAGAACTACGTTCTCGGTCACCGTGGGCACACAACACGTCCGATTGAAGTGTTGTCTATTCGACCACATCAAAATTTACTAACCCATTGTTGTTGTCTGATTTCAGTCCATTCCAACTTCGTTCGTTCCGTCTGGACACCCCCACGCGCATTTATGAAGCACACCCAACACTTAAAAAATGAATATTTAGTTGTACCGTGCTAACCGCACGTCCGATTGACATTATGTCTTCGTGTACACGTCATGAATTATAATTATATTGTTTCCCTGTGATTTCAGGTCAATCCAATGTTGTAATCTATGAATTTGACAGTTAAACGCCCGTTTTGGCCGTTTAGGACACCAGAACTGTGTTCTTGGTCACCGCAGGCACACGGCGCGTCTGATTGATGTGTCATCTACTCAAACACATCAGAATTCACTAACCCATTGTTGTTATCTGATTTCTATCCATTCCGACTTCTTTTGGCCCGTTTGGACCCCCCCCCCCACGGGCATTTATGAAGCGCACCTAAATACATATTGAGCCGTACCGCACAAACCGCACATCGGATTGATGTTCCGTCTGCATGTACACTTCATGAACAATAATTATATTGTTTCCCTATGATTTCAGGTCAATCCGATGTCGTTCGCTATTAATTTGACAATTAAATGCTCGTTTTGGCTATTTAGGACACTAGAAATCCTTTCTCAGTCACCACGAGCACACGACACGTCCAATTGACATACTGTCTACTTGACAACATCACAATTCACTATCCCATTTTTGTTGTCTGATTTCAGGCCATTCCGACTTCGTTCGGCCGGTTTGGACCCCCCCCCCCCCACACACGCATTTATGAAGCACGCCCAACACTTAAAAAACGCATATTGAGCCGTACCACACAAATGGTATGTCCGATTTATGTTACGTTTAGACATGAATGTCACGAATAATAATTAGATTGTTTCCCTATGATATCAGGTCAATTTGATATCGTCCTCTATGAATTTGACCGTTAAACGCCTGTTTTGGCCGTTTTTGACACCAGAATTGCGTTCTCGGTCACCGCGGGCACACGACACGTCCGATTGACATGCCGTCTACTCGACCACATCACAATTCACAAACCCATTGTTTTTGTCTTATTTCAGGCAATTCTGACTTTGTTTGTCCTGTTTGGACCCCCATGCGCGTTTATGAAGCGCGCTCAACACTTAAAAATTCATATTGAGCCATACCGTGAAAACCGAATGTCCAATTGATGTCTCGTCTGTGAGTACACATCAATAATAATAATTAGATTGTTTGCCTGGGATTTCAAGTCAATATGATGCTGTCTGCAATGAATTTGACCGTTAAACGCCTGTTTTGGCCGTTTATGACACCAGAACTGCGTTCACGGTCGCCGCGAACACACAACACGTCCGATTGATGCTCCATCTGCTCAACCACATCAAAATTCACTAAACCATTGATGTTGTCTGATTTTAGTCCATTCCGAATTCATTCGGCCCGTTTGGACCCCCCCCCCCCCCCACGTGCGTTTATGAAGCACGCCCAACACTTGAAAAACGCATATTGAGCCGTACCACGCAAACGGTACATCCGATTGACATGCTGTCTACGCTTACACATCAAGAATAATAATTATATTGTTTCCCTATGATTTCAAGTCAATACAATGTCTCCCACTATGAATTTGACCGTTAAACACCCATTTTGGCTGTTTATGACACCAGAACTGCGTTCTCGGTCACCACGGGCACACAGAATGTCCGATTGACGTGCCGTCTACTCGAAGACATAAAAATTTACTAACCCATTGGTGTTGTCTGATTTCTGACCATTCCGACTTCCTTCGGCCCATTTGGACCCCCCCATGCGCGTTTATGAAGCGTGCCCAACACTTAAAAAATGCATATTGAGCCACACCACACAAACATCACACCCGATTGATGTTCCGTCTACGCGTACACGTCATGAATAATAATTAAATTGTTTCCTTATGATTTCAGGTCAATACGATGTCGTCCGCTATGAATTTGACCATTAAACGCCTGTTTTGGCCGTTTATGACAACAAACCTACGTTCTCGGTCACTGAGGGCACACGGCACGTCCGATTGACATTTCATCTACTCAACCACATCAAAATTCACTTGCCCGTTTCTGTCATATGATTTCAGGACATTCCGACTTCGTTCTGCATGTTTGGACCCCCACACGCATTTGTGAAGCGCACCCAACACTTAAAAAACACATATTGAGCCGTACCTGGAAAACCGCACGTCCGATTGACGTGTCGTCTCCACGTACACGTCACGAATAATAATTAGATTGTCAAAACAGACATGGAACTAAATGAGTTAAAACCATCTGCTGCCAAACCTAGTCGAATATTACTATCATCTTGGGAAAAGTCTGGGTGAATTTAATCAAACTCATTCCATGCCAAAGAATCTGCCGGGTGAGTTAATTAATCAACCTCTTTCTTTCTCTATAAATTCCAAGGCATCAATTTAGAAATTTTAGTGGACAATAAGAATCTATTCAGTCTCGGTTTCATTGGAAAATAACTCATCTATTTAGCGACAACTTGTTTCTCTTGATTCAAGACTCTCCTAAGAAGAATCTGACTACCTTGATTAATCTCTTCCGTCTTCCACCTGGATGTATAGAAAACAATAAAAGTATTCAATTGCGCATTCTCTTTTCTAAACAACATACAATTACTATGACACACATCAATTGTATCATATGTAAAACCAAGATCATCAGTCAACTAGCGAGCTTTATAGAATGACTCCGGAATCTTCACTCCAGCAGGGAGTACCTTCTTTAATAGTACCAATAACATGTCGAATGAGGTGTCTGACCACTGATTCAATGCCTTCAGGTGTAACAATTCAACGATGAATGATAGTTTACTAAATTTAGTGCATCCAGGATATAATTTATTATGCGCGTTGTCAAAAATATTAAATAATTTCAATGCTTCTGCATCTGCAGAAGACTGAGGATTACTCAATCCAACGTCGTCATATATGACATTACTGTCTTTAGGATGAAACTAAAACATCATATCATTGAGAATTATGTTCATCGAATCAACTGTTCTCGAATCAACATTCATATGAATACTTTCTAAGCGATGACATGAAACAAATTTATCTCCATGACGTGTCCATGTCTTATAGTTTCTCAAAAAACCATTCAAAAACAAATGTTCTCTCTGACTATCTCGTTTGAAGAGATATCTATTTTCACATTTTATACATTGACAACTAATCATATCGCTTGGAAATCTTTTGGTGAAATCCTAAAATTTCTTAATCCTCTCATAATATTCAGCTGAAAATCTATCTTGCATATCGATCCAGCTCATATCCATATCTATATTTAATAGAAATAAAAAGTGAAATATCTTATTTAAATTCTAAAAAAGACATATTATTAAAATATAAAAACCAAATTTGAACGATAAAAAACATTACCTGCAGAGGACTCGATCGCGGGTAACAGGGTGGAACTTGATTGCAGATCCATGACGGCGTAGTGACTTGACGACATGGGTTCGATGGCTAGACTCGAAAGGAGAAGAACAGTTGGACGAAGCATGGGAGGGTTCTACACGGTAGGCTACAATGGACCGAGAGGGTCCAAAGGAGGCAGAGGACTTTCCAGAGGGATGCAACGGGGCTAGGAGGGGATGATAGTGGCAGGAATGTCCAAAGGTGCAGTGTAGAGGTAGGGGGTGGGGTTTGCCGGGTGGTGGGGGTGTCGGGGTCACGGGGGGCGCAGCGCAGAGGCAAGGTGGTGTGGGTCACCTTGGTTAGGGGTGCCACATCACGAAGTCAAGGGGGTGGGGGTCGCCGGGGGTTGCCGGGGTCGCCGGGAGGTCGGGGGTCAGGGTCGCAGGGGGTCGGGGACATCGGGGTCGCCGGAGGTCGCCGGAGGTTGGGTGTTGGGGTCACCGGGGGTCGGGGTCACCTGGGGTCGGGGTCGTCGGGTCGAGGGTTCGGGGTCGCCGGGGGTTGCGGTCATGGGGTTGGGGAGGGGTGGGTCGCGAGGTCGGGGAGGGGATAATGGGGGAGAGATAATTAGGTTTTTTTCGATATTAAAGTGCAGCGGCCGCCATTGGGCAGCCACTATAATCTCCCCGCCTCGGATGCCAAAAATTATACTAGTGTCAAAAACTGGTCTCATGTACAAGCCAAACCACATGAACACAAGGTAGGTCCCATGGCTAATCATATAGAAAAAACATAGAAAAAACAAAAAAATTAGGGGAGAATATTGATAACCAACCTATCATATAATTTGAACCATTAGCTCATGGTACCATGCCCATGTCTCTTACCTCTACAATCTCACTCATATTTTTGTCTCATATCATATCACATAACTCATATTGTACCTCATTGCAATCCATTTCCCTATTTCATGGGGCATTGAGACAAACATTAGTTTCTGTATTTAAATAAAAAATGATGTAAACATCACATTATAAATCAAATTTAAAAATTCAACGACTATTTTGACATAACCACCCATTGACATGAATACCTCCCTGATAGCTGATTATATTCTATTAAAATACACCTATTGGTACCCACATTATCAATATTGATGCACCAGAAACCTTCATAAATTATTGATTAATCACCAAATCCCATATTCCAGGATACTAATTCTTTTTCGAATTAAGTGAGTCTAAATATCTCGATCTCTATCCAATTCTCTCAAGAGGTTATCCCCACCTCAATTCACAAAAACAATCATTTTTTTATAAAAATAATTATATTTTACACATATATATCCTTTAAGGGGTCAATTACATCAATTAAAATCCATCCTTAACCATTTATACAAAAATTATAATGTTATAGTTTTAACTTAGGCACAAGAATTCATTCCAGGCCACACACCCACATAAAAACATTGTGACACGGTAAGAACATCGTATTAAATCATTCACAACCATGAAGTTAGAAAAAAATTCTTTAAATCAATAATATAAGCATGTGTTATGGAGTGTATCCTGGAACAAATTTGTGTTTTAATAATTACAAAGATTTATTTGATTATTTCCATTAAATTTGTTAATAATTTTAGTTGTGTATTTATTAAAGAATGTTTATATTTGAATATTTAATAATATATATTTTCTAAAAATATTATTAAATTTCATGTTTTGAATGGTTATAACATTTTTTACAAGTTTTATAAAGTGTTAATAAGATAAACAAGTCATTTGGGACCTTAAAATATCATTTATACTGGTTTTATACTATTCCCACTCAATAAAATTATTTTTCATCGCATAGTGAACTGATTAACCACATATCTGATTTTTAATTCATGAATCCATTTTTTGATCTACATAGCTGATTTCCAAAAGTCTATTGATCTATGTATTTCGACCATATCTTGAGCTATGGAACATCTAATTGACTGATAATTTTTTTTGGAAATATTAGAAACTCATATCCATTAAATTAGAACAAATAAACTTCTAAATCGATCTCTATCATTTTTGAAATTAGGTTATAAAATATTGTATGTTTTTAGACTAAGTTTTTAATTTTTTCAGAACTTTTTTGAATCTATTTTTGAATCAATAATTGAGTTTTATAAATCCTATTAAGGAAAATATAGGTTATTTATAATGATAATGGAATTTTGTAAATATAAGTCACAAAGAATTTTTTTTTTGATTATACCATATTTAAGTTCATTTTTAGCACTAGAATTTGAGAATTCAATTTTTTACATACTTCCGAATTTCATATATGTGATAAATTTTTATATGTAAAAAAACACAGGCATAATGAATTATCTTATTTGGTTAACCTATATGATGAATTTAGCTATTTAGATTCACTTGCATGGATTTTTCTATATCAATTCACTTTTGTAACATATCCTATATCAAATAAACTGTGTGGAATTTGTTTATGTGAATTTTTTATTCTAGGCAGGTTATTCTAAAATCTAAAATTATTATTTGTTTTACATTTGGTTTTGTATTTCTGTTTTCTACATGTTTATTTCTAATATTTTAAATTTTTTAATGAGTTTATAAATTTATATTAATTATATATAACCTTTTTTATATGTTTTCTATCATTTTAAAAATGTTTTTGTGAATATCAAATAGTGTTTTAGTTTTATTCATGATAATTACAGTTTTCATATCAAAATATTGTTTTTATTATTTTATGTTTTTTATATGATTTTATTGTTTCTTACCTAATTTTAGATGATATTAAACTCTTTAAAACATGTTTTATTATATTTAATATACTGTTATTTTTTAATTTCTATTTATATTTATTTCTTCTTTAAAAAATAGTACTTTTTAGTTTAATATTTAAAATTATAACTTTTTATTTTCATGGGATCTTTCATTGACTTATTTTCATAGAGGCCATTTAAATTACATAATGGGTGTTTGAATTTTTTTCAATCAATATTTATTGTCTTAAATTCTGGTCATGTCTTGAATGATTATTATACAATGATAATATTTTTTTTATCTCTATCTATTTCAAATATTCAAATATTATTAACTTTTTAATTCTCTAACCTATTTGGGATGTGTTGATTTTATTTGTTTTAATAACGATTTTGATCATTGATGTTGAAATGTGTGGGAATTTGACATAATTTTGATATTATATTTTTTATGAGATCATTCATATTTTAAAATAATATGAAGTGAAGAGTGTGTTGATGTTCATACTGTGAAGTGCTATAAATTTTACATGTGCTGAACATTTATGAATACTAATGGACAATCTCTCAAGGGATGAATAAACACATATATGTATTATTCTACTATCATGAATAGACAATCAATCTGATCAAGACCAAAAGAACTTGTACTTGAATTTTATTCCTCTTTTATCTATTTTTTGTCTGGTTTCTTGAGTTCGTAACACTTCATAAAATATCTCATGTTCTATCACATTCTTTGTAATCTTTTTCATACAAAATAATTTTTTATCTTTGGTTTGTGACTCTATATAGCGACCTAGACTTTTTCTACATTGCTATTACATCATTATAAAGATAAAAAACAAAATATTATTACACCACAGTGATCCAGAGGTTCAAATTCTTATAAAATATTGGACCAAACATAATAGTTACAACATCAAACATAAACATTTATTTAAATCATTATTCTCTATCTTCTTATTTTCCATTGTAAACTCATTAGTACACATAATCACATGAGGATATACATGAAAAGGGGTGAGATAATTTCTTATGTAAGAGTATAGATATGAAAAATATAAAAATGGGTGAGAAAAATCCTATCATAGGTAAATGATCATGAATATGAGATTAAGCATTAATAAAAGGCTTGAAATTTTACAATGGATAAAAAAATAAAACAACATGTCTTAGTGGTTAAACCCCACACATGGTTGTGAAAATTGCCAGCATCATGTTCATGAATCATTTTTTTTAACACATGAGATTCATAACTTTACGCAATGCATTGGAGGACTGTATAATTTCAAGTTCACCTGTCAAATTAAAACATTCATATTGCACTATTTAATTCTGGGTGGACCTATAACATCATAACATTTTCATTATCATTCATGACACATAAAAAATATATCAAAAAATGAAAACAAATAACCTATGGAAATGAATGGGTTTCATCTAAAAATAAAACATTCATAATCTTGGTTCCCAAAATAAAGAGGTAATGACATACTTGATATAAGAACCACCAACCTTGTGTGCCAAGTAAAAAGTGTATTTTTTAAAGTAGATTTCTTTTGGAAAATATTTTTTATGACATAAAATCTAGTGGAAAACATGTATATCCCATAAAATATAATAAAATAATGAATAAATTATTTTTATGGAGAAACCAAAATAAAAATGGAGTGATAGAGGAAGAACCCAAAGAAAGTAAGTTGGGTTTGAGAATTTCCCCTTACATTGTATCTGAACGCTTTATTCACTTTAATTTCCTGTATAATAAAATTATATTCATTAATTAAAAAATTAAATTACCTTTATACTTGAATATGGTTCATTAGGGTTTCTTTATGTTCTTTTATGGGCCTTTGAATGAGTTGTAGAGTTTAAATTCATTATTCACGAGTGTTAATTTCCTTTGCTTTTATGAACATTTCACTTGTATTCATGAACAAATGTTCATTAGAAATGTGGTTGAACATCAATATTTGAAAATATATCATATTAGAGACATTCCTGAGATATAAATAATCTTTTAATAAATTTGGTTATATACCAGGAGTATGAATCATCCAATAAAATTTAATAATAACTATTTTAGGTTAATTTGGGTGGTTTTTCGATCACAACAAACTTGATTTATTTTATCACTTAGTGTCATGTTAATAATTTAGTTCCTGAACATAAAAGGGGATAAAACATAAACTTTAAAAACTATTTTGATCCATTTGATAGATTTATTTACATCCTTGAACACATTTATGGAGAATAGAAGTGTATCGCCTATCCCGAGCTACAATTTCATTTTTATTAAAAAAGAGAGGGTGGAAAGAGTATAATGAATAATATTTCATTAACATGATATAATACAAGTATATAAATTATAATAAAGTTATCATGTAATTTGGATAAGATATTTTGATGTTAAATGAATAAAATTTTAGAAATTTGAAATGAAATTGAAAGAAAAGAGAGAGAGGAATTACCTCTTGAATCCTACTCTTGAGATCCTTATTAAGGAACCTTGGATGGGTCTTTTGAAGAGACCAAAACATATTGGAGTTGTGGGAGGTACTAGGGATGATTTTTGGGTAGATTTGAAACAAGTCTTGATGCATTATCGGTGTGAAGTAAGGAGGGTGTGAGGGTTGGTATTTATAATGGAGGGGAAAGGGATTTTGTTAATATTTTAACCATTAGATTATTGATTTCCACCAAGATAAGACATAATGAGTGTTCCAAGACCAATAATAGTAAATTGGGAATGTGAGTTATGTATTTGTGTTATTACATAACTCATGATTTTAGGAATAGTGGATTTAAATTATTATGTGTTTATATAGTAAATTAATGTATTTTACTGCTCTCCAAAAATGCAAGTATTTCATAAAAATCTCAAAAAAAATACCCTAACAATTTTTTGGAATTTAGAATCTAAAAATGAAATCCATTTTTCAAAAATAATTTTCTATATATGATCAATTTAATTTTTAATAAAAATCTTAATTTACTTGAAAAATGCAGATTTTAAAATTAAAACTGATTTTATATTGCTTTAAAAAATTATATAAGGTCTTATAAAATTATCATAAATCCAAAAAATAGAATTGTTAATTTATGAACACATTTTAAAAGAATATTTTTTTATTTAGTTAATTAATTAATTATAATTATTTATTTATTACTTATAAATATACGAATACTTTTACTAGGGTCATATTATCACTTATATGATGCCTAAATTTTATTTAATCATTCATGGGTCAGGTTAGTATTATTTTGGATAATTTAGTATTCATAAGGATCATATTAATATTAATTATTTTATGTTACTACTCATAAGGGTAGGTTACTATCAACCAAAAATTATATTTTTTCTATCAGACTCCAGACATCTTACTGATCACAACTATCCATATCAGATTTTTCGAAATTCAAAACATAAAATTAGAAAAATTAGGTTTAATGGCCACATAGTATTTAGTATAATGATATGTCATTATTATTACTAATGTTATCATACTATTACGCATAATTATAAGATGATAATTCCACTGATAGAACATGGGGTTGTTACACTCCTATATTCTAAATTCTGAACTGTTCGGGTTATTACTCAAAGTATATAATGTTAAGGTTGTAATTGGGTTTTCAATCCATATAAAAAGTTAGGTGTCATTTGGTTATACTTACACTAAAAAGAAGTTTTTAATTTAGTCATGATTTCACTTAAATAATAAGTATATTGAAAAATGATGCTCTCACCAGGTATAAAAGAATAAGAGATGATAAGGTCTACTTTAGACAAAACTACCTTAAAAACAATCTTGTGTTCTTTCACTTAATCCACTACTTATTATATCTATTAATTAATATTTATAGTTAAATTAAATATTTAATATATATTAATTTAATATATTTTAAATTATTATATTAACCCCCCTTCAGATCATCTATCATATTTGTTTCAGACATAACACTTATTATTAGAGATAGTTCATTTTGAAATTTAAATAATCCTTATATAGAATTTGTTATTTATATTTTATTTTTATGACATTATTTTAGATCTCAAAGTCTATGTACATGATATATAGCGTGTTAGGAATGAATGTAAATTGTGGAAAAATTCCTCAGAATCCACTCACATTGATGTGAATGATTATGGTTACTAGCAATATTGAATGGAGGATTATCTTATAAAATTAAGCATAGAACATTGGTAAATCTTGGAAAATATTTACAAGCTACCAGAAGCTGACCTAAATACTCTTACAGAAAAAAATTCTCCTACATATTCTTTACATTATGATGTAATAAATATATTATATTGTGTTGTTAATAGAAGCCTTTTTCTTAATGTGTTTTCATTTAAGATTATTCATGATATCTTGAAGATTCAACATGTTACTGACCATGACTCATAAAATCCGATTAGAACCAAACATCGAGTAGTTTGAGTAGAGTTCCAATACTCCAGGATTGGCAAAGAGGAAAGTGTAAACCACATGTTCCATTGATTCTCAATAATTGGGAATAGAATGAATTCCCTTGAAGAATATTTGGATAAACTTGTACCTATTGAATGATTACTCATATTAGTACCCATTAAGCAGCATGCAAAGATAGTTTGGTCGACCAAAGTAAACAATTTCAAAGAATATACACTGGATGAACTCGTTAGATCACTTATTAAATATGAACTCGAGTTGAATGGCATTGTGGAAGAATAGAATTTAAAGAAGAAAGGGATTACATTCAAATCACACATAAATGTTATTTATTACTCTTCTAAATTAGAGGCATATGAATGTGACCAAGGAGGAATCATGAATATAAGAAAATATATTTATAATCTTATGAAGGGAAAGACAATGTTGAAGAATCAACCAAGTAAAGATCAAAAAAATGATCAAAAAGTAAATAAGTGAACTACATATGTACTAGTCGTAACAAATTACAAATGTAAAAAAAAAGAAATATATAAAACTAGTCTTTCCAAAGTTGAGGAAATATAGGAGAGATAAAAAATATAATATATACTTTAAACATTCTTATCACGTTGGATAGTGTTGAATTTAAGAATTTGATTCAAGAGACCAATCTGGATGTGGAAAAGTATTAGTTATCCTCAATTTGACTGAATCAACAATAAACTCGTGTTGTGAGGATTCTAATTCTATTTTTTTATTCTAATAATGATATTTATTACTTTGATGTTTCATATGAATAAAATGAAAATCATAAACAATATATTTTATGATTTAAATAATTTTATAATGAATTAAAAGATGAAAATAATAGGCTTATTAAGGATCAAAAGAAAGTCAATAAATATAATGATTCTATTAAACAAGAAAAAATAAATGCTGCTTCATGTTATAAAGGTAAGATTTATTATGATTTTGAGTCTATTGAAAAGGAAATGATAATCAAAGAAATGAAGTTTTAATGTTAAGATAGAAATTATATAATTTTTTTCAAGGAAAATAAAAATATGAAAATATAGTAACTATGATGAAACCAAATAAATATAAAACTGGTTTTGGGTAAAATATGAATATTACTAAGTCATGAAAGACAAATTGTGTAAAACCTTCTTCTGGAAAGGTTTATTATATTAAACACATTAAATGTTTTATACAAGCGAATTATACTAATAAATGTTCTCTCAGATTTTCTCAATCTCTTCATTATACCAGGAAATTTATTTCAAAATATTTATAAGCTATATAAAATTAAATTAAGTGTTTTAAATCTATTTGGGTACCTAGAAATTCTATTATTAACATAGACAGAACCAAAATAGGATGTTTACCAAAAAATGGTAAGTAATGGTTTTTTGTTTGAAAAATTAATTTAATGTATCAAGAACGACACAAAGTATATGTACAAGGGTTTTTCATGTAACATGACCAGTTAAAAATCAAATATCATCTTTTACACAAAATGTGATTGAGGATCCATCCTGTTTGGAGATAACTTTAATGGTAAGTTTAAATTATTTGGTGAAGTATGTATTTCTATTATTTTTTTTGATTTCTAATGTTTTATACATTGATGGTTTCAAACATAACTTAATTAGTATTTAGAAAATATTCTATGATGTTATATATGTTATATTTGGATATAATAACTGTTTACACTTTAAGAATGTTTTTTTTAATTTTCCTCTAATAGAAAAGGTAATACTTAATCTAACAATTTCTTTTATTTTTCTAATAAAAATGGAAAGTGACTCAATGCTATAGAAATAGATGATTATTTTAACCTATATGGATTGGAAAAGCTAATTTTTCAATAATACATATTTGCTCCACGTTTTAGATTTATTGTAGTTAATGGTAATTAGATATTTTCTCTATGATTCATTCTTAAATTGTAATTATCATAAGAAATATTTCAAATCTTTCAAGAATGATTCTACATACATAACTCTAGAATTATTTCATCTTTATTTGTTTGGACTAATGAAAACTTCTTTCTTTGGTACTATGAAATGTTTTTTTTCTATATTTAATGATTTAAATAGATTTATATTGGATTATTTAATTTCTCATAAGCATGAATCCCTAGAAATATTCATTTATTTTTGTAAACTATTCCAAAATACAAAATTTCTATTAATTATTTATATTATAAGTTATAATGAAGGGTAAATTTTCGATATTGATTTTGAAAAAATTTATAATGAAAATGCTTATTCCCATTATTTACTTAATCATAGGACACCACAAAAAATGGTGTTATAGAACAAAAAAACAGAACTATTCAAGAGATATCTCAATCCATTCTTAATGATTATAGTTTACCAAATTGTTTTTATGTTAAATCTGTTAATACTTCTCGGTATGTTTTGAATAGTATTTTTGTTAGACCGTGGTTAAAGAGAAACTATTATGTAATATATAATGGTATAATACCAAAGGATATTTATTTTAATGTTTTTGGTTGTAATGTTTTTATCGTTAATTTTAATGATAATTTAGATAAGAATAATGATAAAAGTGATGATGGTATATTTCTTGTTTATAATTATAATAGTAAAGATTAAAATGTTTATAATAAGCATATAATTATTGTTTTCAAATCTATGCTTATAAATTTTGAGGAATCTTGTGATGTTTATAAATCTATTTTTAAAATTATTAAATATAATTTTATAGATTTCAATTTTTGTGAAAAAAACATCAAAATAATGTATCTATTTTTAAAATAAAAATGATTTTAAATCTTATCTAATATCTTGGGGAATTCATAAAGATCATACCATTGAAAATGTGATTGGTATTATTGATTCCATTATGAAAACCATAATTTCTACATTAAACATGTTTTCTAACTGTATTTTTGAATCTAATCATATTCCTACTAATGTTTATAATGATTGAAATAACTGAAATTGGATTATTAATATGTAATTTGATCTTAGTAAATTTGTTCGAAATAATGTTTAGTGTTTATTATAATTTCATGAGTATAAATAGTTAATCATAACTAAATGGATCTTTAGAAAAAAAAAGATGGATGAATATGGTTAGGTTTTCAAAAATAAATCCATAATTGATTCCCAAGGATAATATGCAGAATATGGTATAGACTTTGGAGATTAATTTTCCCCTATTTATATGTTAAAATCTAGTATAATATTGTTATCATTTTATTTATTTTCTAGGTAATAAGTTACATTTCATGGATGCTAAATGTAAATTTATAAATTATTTTATCAATAAATAAGTTTATGTTAATTAATCTGTGGTTTTGAAAATGAATAACTTCATAATAAAGTTTTTAAATTATCAAAATTATATAATCACCCAATGCTTGGTATTATAGGAATTCTATGTTTGGATGATATTTTAGTTGTGCACATTTATGTTGATGATATTATTTTTTTTGTTCATCATGTAAATTTCATTGTAATGATTTTTCTACAATTATGTATTCTGAGTTTGACATGAGCTTAATGGTATAATTAATTTTTTTAATGGACATAAAATTTCTCAAAGTAAATAAGGGAACATTATTAATAAATCTATGTATACTAAAGTGTAGGTTAAAATATTTGGTCCTGATTCGTGTAAATCTATGAGAACTCTTATGAGAAATAGGGTTAGGTTAGATATTGATGGATCACATAAATCTCTCAATTTTAATATTTATAGAGGCATGATAAGTATATTTCTTTTTAACTACATCTTTAACTGGTACCATATTTATGCTTTTATTTTGTATAGGATTTCAAGATGATCTTAAAAAGATTCAAATTAAATATGTGTGAAGTCTAATTAGGCTAGTTAAGGGATCTGTTAACTAGGATTTATTTTATCCTAAGTTTAATTATTTTTACTTAATGTTGTATTTTGAATATAATTTTAGTGGATTTAAAATTTATTGAAAAGTAATCTATGGTATGTTTCATTTTCATTGAAATGTTTTAATTTCTTGCCCTTTTATGTAGAAATTATCTATTACTCTATCTACTACTGATGTTTAGAAAATTTTAGCTTCTCGTTGTTCTGATAAAATTTTATTGATTAAGAAAATTATATTTTATTTTGGTATTTTTCATGTTAAATTCACTATTTATTATGATAATACATATAAAAATTCTATTTCTGAAAATCTATTACCGTATTCTAGAAAACATTATATCGAAGATAGATTTCATTTTTTAGAGATCATGTGAATAAGGGAGATATATTTTTTGGATTTTATCTCTCCAAAACATAAACTCTTAGATATATTTACCAATCCTTTAAAATTTAATCAGTTTGAAAATATTATATTTATTATTAGAATGATGGATTCATAATATTTTTAGGTATTCATGTGTTTAGGGGGAGTTTGAAGGTATTTTTATGCTGATTTTTTTACATGAAATCTATATAAATTACATAAGAGTTGCATTTTTTTGTCAATGAGAAGTCTATATGTGAATGAATGGTATTGATGAATAATTTAGTGAAGCCTTGGAGAATTGTTGTTGATTCAAATCATTGAATGCTACACATGATCAATTCCTCAAAATGATATAATTCAGACGATTGTTGAACTGATCATAAGTTCCAAATCATTGGTCAAAGAGTGAAACATTTTTACAATGTTTGAAGAACCCCATGAAATACTCTATTACATGATGAATGTAGAAGATCCATCCAATAGATTCTAATTGAATGAAGGTTTTGAATCAAATCAGATGATTGATAGAGGTGATATTTACAGAAGAATATATGTGTTAAAAGAGAACAAATTTTTCATTAAAATGATACTAGGAACAATGTTAATGCATGAGGAATGAAGAAGAATACATATATTATCCATGGTTGGATAAAGGATGAATATTTATGATCTTGGATTTTTTATTCCAAGAAGAAAAGATGGATGATGTTTGAAGATGAAGAAGAATAATGGAAACACGCATGGACTTAGTATGTTTATTTGGAATCTAGTAAGTGCATTTCCCATACATGGACTTTATATAAAGAAAATGGCCATGCACTACTCTTTTACCAGACACTTGGTTTTTTTATCAATGTATATTTTGTGTTATGGCCTTACATTAACAAAATATAGGCGAACCATTTAAGCCAGCCGAAGTCCTCACCCAAGGCATATGCAGTACCCGAGAGTCTACCATGCCCAAAGGTAAGGCCACGAAGACACCATACAAGAGGCGCATGGGGCCATGTATATGCCAGGCGGGTTGCATGGTTGACACTTGAAGTGCACCAATGGAGAAAGGGTGGGTGAAAAAGAACACCCGTAGAACACCGTGGTAGGGAGGCACCGGGAGATGTGGGATCCTAAAATTCTCTAGAAGTGATATCACCCATCCAATGCATTGCAGACACATGGTCATCCATATATTCATCCTGCCGTCGATCTAGCACATCAGAACCGTCAATATGATCTTGTGCTTCGTGATTCAACCAGCACTACCCATTCCTCCACTTAGGATATATTTAACCTTCAAACACTCTAGGTTATCCCAAAAATGAGGGATCTATCCAGAACAACCAACTCACGACTCTGGGAATCATTTGAGCCACTAAGAAGTTCTTCTGGATCGTTCGATCATAACGAAGCACATGCATGCAATTTTATTGGCATGCATGCATTAAACCGAAGATCTCCACAGAGGCTGAGAGAATGAGAAGATGTCGAGGCCACCAATGTGATCCATGTTCAAGCATGTATGAATGGGGGTTTAATACTAACACATGAATGTGATTTTATCACCGCACATAAGAGAATGTTGTGTGCGAATTCAACAAGAGGATTATGCATTGAAGAACTCATGCAGGTTTGAATATTTTTAAAGCCAAGGACTTTGGTTATTAAACAAGATGATTTTCGTGTAAATGTAATCACATGAATGTGATTTCCCCCTGTAAATTAGGATCCCACATTGAAAAAATTCCAACTGAGATCTGGATATCCCTATCTTGCATTTGAATATTTAAAATCTAAGATACTCAGCTACTCAAAGGGGAGACTTCAAAGGGAATCTCCATTGGGATTTTGAGGCGGTGAAGGCATACATACTTACCTATAAATGTAGACCCACCTATCCAAGGAAAGGAGCTCACCATCACATAATCGAGTGTTTCTGTTTCAAAATAGAGCACTCCATGTTCATCCTACTATGCAAAGAGGAAGAACCACATGCGTTTAATAAGTTCTATGCACACTTGAACTGTCCCTGTGAGGAAGGAAGCAGGACTGAACCTATGTGCGGTGGAACCCATGAACATGAGATAGGATTTCTCAAAAACTGTCTGCATTCTTTGTCAACAATATCCCATGGTTACACAACTAGTGCAACGAACCCTTTTAGTTCCTTGTGATGATAGATCCACGAACCTCTCAGGTTCTATGAAGGTGGTCTGCAACCTTGGTGTATAGAAGACCCGTGTACTGCCGTCACAACAAGGAAGAGTCGTGACCACCTTGGTCTCTTGTAGAGTAGGTGAGAAAAATCTCTTGTTTACATGTTTACGTCCTACTATTTTCAAGGGTTTGAAGGAGAATATTTCACAAAGATGGCTAGTTCATACAGTACATGAACCCATGTGCATTTCTTGAAGAAGCCTGAGGATGTACAAGGTTTGTTTCTAAAGAATATAGAAGGGTCTTGAGGCCAAAACTAGGAGAATACCTTAAGAAAGTGTGTGTGTATGTGAAAAAAGTAGAATAAAGGAGAACCTATATAAAAATATACACCCATTTGGGTTTAAATAATAACACTCATAGAATCTACATTCACCCAATCAATGTGCATGAAAATAGATAGAAAGGAAATAAGATAAAAAATATATATATTGAGTTGCACCAAGAGGAGAATACATGAACATGATTAACATATATTGAACCCAAATAAAAGGAACAAGTGTGTGTGAAAAAGATCAAAATAAAAGGATTTTTGTGAATACTATGAATGAAAATTGTGCATTTGTAATTGAATGACCCATACATATTGAATAAAAAATATTGATACAAGATAAAAGTGTGTGCTCTGGTTTACAAGAAACACAAATTACATGCATGAATTCTTGCATAAACACATGAACATGTAAAAAGAATTGAGATATCCAAAAACAAGAATTTTTGATGCCATTCATGAAGTAAATTTTATTTGAGACAGAATCCTGACAGAGTTAAAAGAAGATTTTATATCTGAGTTGGCAATATTTGAGAATCCAAGAAGGCAGTTTAAGGACACGACCCTAGTTTCCCAGAGTCGGTGCCTTATTTGATTACGTTGGCATACATACATGTAATATAAATCTCTAAGGACCAAGTAGTTTAGTATTATTGGAAACAAGATACATACATAAGTTCAACTTTTGATATGGAAAAGAAAAAATGACACTAAATTATTCCACTAACAACATTATGTCTTCTAGATTATGCTTGCATGTCATTTATAATTTACTTCTTCAGGTCCTGAGAAAAATGAAACATAAAGAAGGGGTGAGATCCAACACTCAGTAAGAGTAATAAATACAATGGAAGATAACATAAACATAAGACATGGTGCATAACTAAAAACACATGCCTTTAATAATAAACTTGAACAAATTATGGCAGGAATATGAGCTTAGAATATAATGAAAAAATAAAACATAATCATGGGAATTCAACTAGTCCAATAACCACATGAACTGTCAATTACTAGCTTCATAATGAGGGAAGTGCATATGACAGACATTCTGAAATTTTTTTTCAAGGCCTCGGCCACGACGTCTAATGATTAAGGCCTCGACCAAAATCCATATATCACATTGGGAAAGGCCTCGGCCAATTCCACGTGTATTTGTCTCATGAGACCTACTGATGGATCGAGGGGATATAGAATGCCCCAACCATAAAATAATAATTCGAATTCATTCCTCATATGATCAGGTATAAACATAAACAGCATATACATTCATATTGAAACTATCATATGAAATGTAACTAACTTTCCCCAATTATTGACCATAAACACTAACCATTCAAAATAATATGGTGAATGGTTTTAGGATTGATCATACACAATAAAGTTATTCATAAAACATTAAATAAAATATGGTATATGAAATCATAAATTATTAACCCCAACATTACATGATAATCAAAAATAGAGTTTAATCAAATGGGAATAATCATCAAAAATCATTAAGCAATTCTTGTGATAAATACTCTTTTATTTTAAAAAGAAGAGTCATTTTGGAAAAATAGTTGTATAAAACCAGAAGTAAAGAAAGATATTATTTCATGATAAAATGAGTTTTTTTAGTAGGATAATGGTTTCCAAAAATATATTATATCTGTCCCTTGAAAATAGATATGAATTTGATAAATTCTCTTGTATCGGGCTCGTATTCTTGGAAACAGTTTTGAGAGATTCTTTTAAAACATGTAACTACCCAAAAAATAATGAAGTATTATGGTTGGTGTACATATATTGAATACTCACAAAGAATTTATGAGGTGTAAATAATAATAAATAAGAATTTCATTGATGAAATTAGACAATAAAAGTAACCCGAATGAAAATGGATGTTCGGGTGGAAAACAATTACCTTAACTCCAAACGTTTTCTGATCTTGAACTTAATCTCATGGAATATGAAATTATACTTATTAATAAAATATTTAAGAACATTTTAGACATGTATTTAGTTTATCATAATTCTGTTTAGTTCATTTATACCCTTAATTCTACGTTATTATATTGAATTTTGTTGTTCTGAGGTGTTCGTTTTCTTTATTTTCATAATCGGTTCACTTGTTTTAATTAATGGAGTTCATGTGAAATGGTTATAAATCTCATGGATTGAAATTATATATTTTTTATGAAAAAAAACAATTTATAATGGTAATTTCTATAATTTGGTTACATGGAATGAGGATGAATCATTAGATGACAACCACTTCGATTATTCGGCAGTATTTGGATTATTATGAACTAGTTTTGTCATATAACATAATTATATGTACATATTCTAGTTCCTGATTATTAATTAGGTTTTAATACATATATTATTGTATTATCCAACCATAAATATGGTCTCATGTCTAGTAATGAAGAAGAAATTGATTAACTAAACCTCATCATCCACGAAGGCTATAAATTGGAACCTCATGGACGTTGATTTCGTTTATAAAAATAAAAGGGAGGGAGTAAGAATATTTATGATGGTTCTTAAATTCATAAGATATAATTCTAGTATATAGATTATAATGGAGTAATCATGATCATTTGTATAGAGCAGGTGAGGTGAGGATAGAAAAAAAAAGATAAATTGAAATGAAACCAAATAAAAAAGAAGGGTGCTTTACCTCTTGAAATAACCTCCGTGAGAATCTCTTGAAGGGAAGGGGTTTTGGTCTTTTGAGAATACCAAAAGCTTCTTGGACGTGGGTAGAGACTATTTAAGGGTAATTGGGCAGAACAATGAAGAGATTCTAGGTTTAAAGGAGTGAAGAGAAGAGGGAGTGGTGAGGGGTTTTTATAGTGGAGGAGAGGAGTAAATTTTCAATATTTAATTCATTATTTTTTTATTTCCCTCAAGACATCCAATAGTGTTGTTTCATGTGACCCCTAATAGTAATTAGTGCATGTGAGTTCAAGAAGAGTGGCCTTGAATCACTTGTGATGTCATGAATAGTGTATTTAACTGATAATTTGTATATACGGTATTTTATCGTCTTTCACTATTCATAAAAAAATCAAGAATTTCTGAAAAATATAAAAAACTCACCCCTACCATTTTTTGACGTGTATAATTCTAAAGTGAACTCCATTTTTCCAAAATAATTTTTAAATATTATTAATTTAATTTTTAAATTGCCATAGTAAATTCAAAAAATAACAGTCTTAGAGGTATAATTAGTTTAATGTGACATTGAAAAGTTAATTTAGATCCCATTATCTTATTACCTTAAGAAAATAAAATAATATAATTATTAACTATTCATAAGGGTCATATTACTATTCATATTACTATTTATAAGGGTATGTTACTATTCACCAAAAATCATGTTTGTTCTAACAGGCCCCGAATGACTTACTAAACACAACTCTAGATGACCATTTTTCGAAAGTCAAAACATAGAACATGAAAATTTGTGTTTAATGGATAGATTATAAAATGGCATTCTATATTTATTTTCAAAACCTTAGGGTGTTACATTCTCCCCTCCTTACAAAAATTTCATCCTCAAAATTCACAAAATATTACCTAAAGAAAATTCGGGTATGTCTTTAACATAAACTCCTCAAGCTCCCATGTTGCTTCCTCTATATTATGGTTCCTCCATAGAACCTTTACCAGACGAATCATCCAATTTATCTATACTTGTTCTCTAGTATCAAAAATTTTGATAAGCTCTTCACAATAAAATAGATCAGGATCATGTTCTACTTCTTCATAAGTGAGTACATGTGTTGGGTCTGGCATTTACTTTCTTAACATTGAAATGTGGAACACATTGTCATCCTTGGAGAGACTTGAAGGAATTGCCAAACGGTAAGCTATGGTTCCTATTCAGTCCAGAATTTCAAAAGGTCTGATGTACCTGGGACTTAATGTTCCCTTCTTACCGAATCGTATAATACCCTTCCATGGAGATAACTTTAAGAAAATGTGATCACCTTCTTGAAACTCCAAATCCTTCCTTCGGTTATCATCATAGATCTTTTGCCAACTTTGAGCTGTATTGATATGGTTATGGATAATATTCACCTTCTCCATTGTTTCTTCAACAAGTTCTGGGCCCACGATCTTTCTTTCACCAACATCATCCCATAAAGTTGGTGTACGAAATGTCCTCCCATATAATGCTTCATAGGTTTCCATATGAAAAATTTAATGGAAGCTATTATTGTAGGAAAATTATAGAAGAGGTAAACACTGATCCCACATGCCTTGAAAGTCAAGTGAACAAGACCTAAATGTGTCTTTCAATGTTTGAATAGTCCGTTATGATTATCCATCAGTTTGTGGGTGGTAGGTAATGCTCAAATGAAGATCAGTATCTAGGGCCTCCTGAAGGCTCTTCTAGAATCATGACGTATAATGGGGATCACGATCAAAAAAAATTTACGAGGTACCACCATGAAGTCTTACAACTTCATTAATATATATTATTGCTTAAAATTAAAGTGGTAAATCTTCCCTTATAGAAAGAAAATGTGCAGATTTGGTAAGACGATCAACAATGATCCATATCGTATCATTCTTTCTTGGAGTCTTTGGTAGCAACATGACAATATACATCGTAATATCATCCCATTTCAACATTGGTATAGGAAGGGGTTGCATGACTCTGCCAGGATGTTGTCTTCCTACCTTCACCTATTGACAAACTAAATATCTCAACACGTAATCACCAATCTCCCTCTTCATATTTTTCCACAAAAAAGGTTACTTTAGATCTCAATATATCATAGTGCTACCTGGGTATACAGAGGAATTTGAGTTATGAGAATCATCTAATAGTTCCCTATTTAGCTCAGGTGTTGATGGAACACATAACCTCTTCCCAAACTTTAGAACTCCTTCTTCATACACGAAGTCAGCCAGTCTCCCATCCTTAACAGCATTAATTTTATTGTTCAGATTCTCACCATTAGATTGATAAATTTGTATCTTCTCTAGTAAAGATGGTTTAGAAATCATTTTAAAGAGGATTGATGTTTCCCTTTCCTTAAAAATTCCTATATCCAGCTTCAGTAGATCCATGAACATTGGATCTCTTTCAATCCTAATTTGAGTCAAAAGGCCATGATCTTTCCTTCTTAATGCATCTTCCACCTTATTCTCCTTTCCTGGGTGGTAGGGTATTTAACAATCGTAATCATTGAGTAACTTGAGCCATATTCTTTGCATCATGTTGAGTTCTTTTTGTGTGAAAATATATTTCAAACTCTTGTGGTCTGTATAAATATCACATCTGTATCCATAGAGATTATTCCTCCATATGTTGAGAGCGGAGATTACAGATACTAACTCAAGATCATGAGTTGGATAATTTTTCTCATGAGTCATCAACTGTCATGATGAATAAGCAATAACTTTATCGTTTTTCATAAGGACGCAACCCAGTCCATTCTTTGATGCATCGCAGTATAATACAAATCCATCACTTCTAGATGGAAGCGTCAAAATTGGAGAATTGACCAATCTTCTTTTAAATTCATCGAAGCATTCTGTACATTCTTTTTTCCACACAAACTTAACTACTTTATGTGTGAGTTTGGTTAGTGGGTTAGTCAGTTGGGAAAAATTCTGAACAAAACACAGATAATAACCTGCTAAGAAAATAAATCTGCGTACCTCGGTTATGTTTGTTGGTGTAGGATAATCTGGGATTGACTTTGTCTTCCTAGGATCAACTAGGATTCCATCCTTAGATACAATATGGCCCAAAAAAGAAAATGATTGAAGCCATAATTCGCACATGATAAACTTCCTATATAATTTATTTCTTCAAAGAGTTCTCAGAATAACCTGCAAGTGATTCTCATGGACTTCATATCTTTTTTAGTATACAAGGATATCATCGATGAATACCACAAAAAAGTTATCAAGATATTCCTTGAAAACTATATTCATTAAATCCATGAAAAGAGAAGGTACATTTTTCCATCCAAAAGGCATCACTGTAAACTTGTAATGCCCATAACTGGTTCGAAATGCTGTCTTATGAATATCTTCCTTCCTCGCATGCAACTGATGATTTCCAGATCGATGGAAAATAATTGAAAAGTATTTCTCTCCATTAATTTGGTCAAATAAATCATCAATCTTGGGAAGAGGATAATTATTCTTTTTTGTAATATCATTGATTTCCCTATAATCAATGCAAAGACTCATGGATCCATATTTCTTCTTGACAAAGAGGTCATGGGCTCCCCCTGGAGAAACACTAAGTTGAATAAATCTTTTTTCACTCAAATCCTCTAGTTGTTTCTTTAGATCTACTAATTCCACAGTGTCCATTTTACAGGGGGTATTCGATATAAGTCTTGCATCAAGAATTAAATCAATAGAGAAATCAACTTCCCGCTCTAGAGGATGTCTAGGAAAATACTCTGAAAATACGTCAATGTACTCATTCACTATTTGTACATCCTCAATTTTAAGATTTCTTTCCTTGCCCATAGATATCGGTTTATCTTCCTCTCCAAGTATTGTATTTAGTAGAGCTACTAGGGGTGGTTCTAGATAAGAATCAAGTGGCGAAGTTTCTGCCTTAAAGACAAGGGATTCTACACCATTTTCAAAAATTGTAACATCCTTCTTCTTACAATTAATCTTTTCATCATAATTTGATATCCAATATATACTGATAAATATATCAAATTCAGTAATTGGTATGATTATGAAGTTAGAAACTAGAGGACATTTTTGTGTCTGGAGGGGGACTAGTTGGCATGCCTTGGTTGCAATGATACATCCCCTAGGGAGTTTTAAATGACAAATCCTTTATTAAATCAAATTCGGCATATCTAATTTTCTTGGAAAACTGGGAGGATATAAATGAATGCTATGATCCAGAATCAAATAAAGTGTTGGATATTTTTGAGGAAATAATTAAAGTACTTGCCACCACATCATTAGGAACTTCAACCTCTGCAGTTGTTATTGCATAATCTTGTCCCGGATCCCTTTCCCTTTTCTGTTGCATATTTCCTTGATGCTTTGGAAAATCATTATCATAGTGTCCCATCTCCCTACAATTATAGCATTGAACATCATTAGCTTCCTTATTCACTTTGCAATCACCAACAAGATAGCCTTTCTGACCACATTTGTAGCATACTCATTTTCCTTTTAAGCATGCACCAGGGTGTTTCCTTCTACAATTGTCACATGGTGGAAATTCAACTCTTCCATTCTTCCCTGTTTCCATATATCCTTTCTAAGGGTTTTCAAAAACCCTCTTCTTTTCTTGATCTCCCTTAATGTCATAAGACTTAGAGAGTTATTTTTCTACCTTGATAGCACATGAAACTATATCCTCATATGATGAAAATCTTTGGGAGACCAGTGCCCATCGGAGGAAGGGATTTAAGCCATAAAAATATCGATCAATTTTAGTCCTTGGATTTCATATGTAGTCCAAAACATTTCTCGCTAATATTATGAAGTTAGCTTCGTATCTTTAAACATTATCATCTTTCTTCTGCCTCAGATTCAAGAATTGTCTTTCCATATCTTTTCACTGCTCACGAGGGAAATATTTTTCTAAGAAGATTTCATTAAAATCTCTCCATTCCATCTCTTCTATCTCTTCCTCCTCCTTTGTGTTTTGGATTAATGACAACCACTAATCCGTATATCTCGATAGAAGATATAATTCCATGACCATCTTCTCTATTTCATTACATCCCAAAGCAAGAAATATCTTCTCAAGGGAACCTATCCACTACTCTGCTACAAACGGGTTTGTATTCCCATGGAATGATGGAGGCTATTGTCACATAAAGAGATCTTGCATGGCTCCTCCACGAGGTAGATCTGGATGTTTCATATGGGTAAGGTTATTATTCATAACCTGAGTAAGTTGTCCCACTATAGTTATGATATGATCAGCACAAGTCACAACACCAAAGCCAACATCATTATCTTATGTAGGAGGAAAATCCCTACAGCGGACATATGCATTCATGCAGTTTCCATTCCATCCACTAGGCACCATATATTGATAATGGAATACACTATATTAGGTTATAAATCATAATGTATAATCTTATCTTAAAAATACTCAGAAAAAATTGAGATCCAACGCATGGTTAATCCCATATTCATAAAAATGGTCTCTTTAAGAAATATTTTACATTTTAATCCTTCATAATGTCTTTCTAAAGAAAATTGGAATTATCCTAAGTATATCCCATGGGAGTATCCTAACCAAGAGTGAAACGGGGCCCTTTGTAATGCACTAGTTCCAGTTTGAGTCTAGATCAATGCGGTGTTTTCGAGTTTTACCCCTAGGTACATCAGTGCCAGAGCTGCCTCTACCAGCTCATATCTAGATAGAGATGTATTTCTTGAAAGATCCACATAATCTATTCCTTACCAAAATACCAGGATGTTATTGTATGTATATCCTGAAAGACTAACTTAGGGAATCCTCCCTAATTCTATGTTTTCTAAATCTAGTTTCCAAGTATTCTACTAAACTTCCTCTGATACCAACTGTAAGGACCTGACCCCTATTGCCCGGAGTTGGTGCCTTATTTGATTATGTTGGCTTACATACAAGGAGTACGAATCCCAAAGGACCAGGTAGTTTAGTTTTATTGGATACAAGATAAATACATAAGTTCAAATTTACATATGTAAAGGATAAATGACACTAAATTATTCCAATAGCAACATCATGTCTATTAGATTATTCTTGCATGTCATTCATAATTTACTTCTTCATGTCCTGATAAAAATGAAACATAAGGAAGGGGTGAGCTCAAACGCTGAGTAAGATTAAGCAATACATCGGAAGATATCATAATCATAAGACATGGTGCATAATTGAAAACACATTCCTTTAACAATAAACTTGAACACATTATGGCAGGAATATGAGCTGAGAAAATAATTCCATAATAAAACAGAATTATGGGCATTTTACTAGTCGAATAACCACATTAAATTTCAATTACTAGCTTCATAATGAGGTAAGTGCATATTCCAGACATTCTGAATCATTTTTTCAAGGCCTCGGCCAAGACGTCTAATTATTAAGGCCTCGGCCAAAATCCATATATCACATTGGGAAAGGTCTTGGCCAATTCCATGTGTATTTGTCTCATGAGACCTATCGATGCATAGAGGGGCTATATAGGGCCCCACTAATCACAAAATAAGTCCAATGAATTCCTCATATGATCAGGGATAAACATAAAAAACATATACATTCATATTGAAACTATCATATGAAATGTAGCTAACTTTCCCCAATTATTGATCATATACACTAACCATTCAGAATAATACGGGGAATGGTATTAGGATACATCATCCACAATAAATTTAGTCATAAAACATTATATAAAATATGGTATATGACATCATAAATGATTAACCCCAACAATACATAAGAATCAACATGAGTGTTGAATCAAATGAGAATAATCTTCTAAAATCATTAAGCAATTCTTGTGATAAATACTCATTTATTTTGAAAAGAAGAGTTCTTTCGGAAATATCTTTGTATAAAACAGAAGTAAAGTAAGATAGTATTTACTGATTAAATGTGTGTTTTTATAAGGATAATGGTTTCCAAAAATTTATTATATATTTACCTTGAAAATAGATATGAATTTGATAAATTCCCTTGAATTGGGATCGTATTTTTTGAAATAGTTTTGAGAGCTTCTTTTAAAACATGTATCTATCCAGAAAATAGGGAAGTATTCTGGTTGGCGTACATATATAGTATACTCACACATAATTTATGAGGAGTACATAACAATACATAATAATTTCATTGAGGAAATTATACAATAAATGTAACCCGAATGAAAATGGATGTTCGGGTGGAAAACCTTTACCTTAACTCCAAACTTTTTCCACTCTTGAACTTAAGATTATGGAATATGAAATTATACTTATTAATAAATTATCTAAGAACCTATTATAAATTTATTTAGTTTATCATAATTCTTTTTAGTTCATTTCTACCCTTTTCCCTAAGTTATTATATTGAATTTCATTGTTCCAGGGTGTTCGTTTTCTTTTTTTTTCATAATCGGTTCACTTGTTTTTAAGTAATGGAGTTCATGTGGAGTTGTTATAAATCTCATGGATTGAAATTATATATTATTTATGAACATAAATAATTGATAATGGTCATTTCTATCATTTGGTTTCATATAATGAGGATGAATCATTAGATGACAACCACTTTGATTATTCTGCGGTATTTCGATTATTATGAAGTAGTTTTTTCATATAACTTAATTATTTGTACATATTCTGGTTCATGAATATTAATTAGGTTATAATAAATATATTATATTCTGGTTAAACAATAAATATGGTTTCATGACCAGTAATGAAGAAGAAATTGAAGAACGAAACATCGTCGTCCACGAAGGCTATAAATTGGAACCTCATGGACGTTGATTTCGTTTATAAAAATAAAAGGGAGGGATTAAGAATATTTATGATGGTTATTCCATTCACATGATATAATTCCAATATATAGATGATACGGGAGTTATCATGACCATTTTGAAAAAGTAGATGAGGTGAGGATAGAATAAAAAGATAAATTGAAATGAAACCAAATGAAAAAGAAGGGTGATTTACCTCTTGAAATAACCTCCTTGAGAATCTCATTAAGGGAAGGGTTTTGGTCTTTTGGAAAGACCAGAAGCTTCTTGGACGTGGGGAGAGAGTAGGTAAGGGTAATTGGGCAGAAAATTGAGGAGCTTCAAGGCTTATAAGAGTGAGGAGAGGAGGGAGTGGTGAGGGGTTTTTATAGTGGAGGAGAGGAGTAAATTTTGAATATTTAATTCATTATTTTATTATTTCCATCAAGACAACCAATAGTGTTGTTTCATGTGACCCCTAATAGTAATAAGTGAATGTGAGTTTGAACCATGTTGCCTTGCATCACTTGTGATGTCATGAATAGTGTATTCAACTGATAATTCGTATATAATGTATTTTATTATATTTCACTATTCATCAAAAAATCATGAATTTCAGAAAAATCCCAAAAAATCACCCCTACCATTTTTCGACATGTAGAATTAAAAAGTGAACTCCATTTTTCAAAAACAAAAATTCAAAATATTATTAATTTAATTTTTAACTAAATTCATAGTCAATTCAAAAAATAACAATCTTAGAGGTATAATTATTTTTATGTGACATTGAAAAATTAATTTTTATCCCATTATCTTATAACAGTAAGAAAATAAAATAATATCATTATTTACTATTCATAAAGATCATATTACTATTCATGTTACTATTCCTAGGGGTATGTTACTATTCACAAAAAAATCATGTTTGTTCTAACAGACTCCAAATGACTTACTGAACACAACTCTAGATGTCCATTTTTCGAAATTCAAAACATAGAAGAGGCAATGTTGTGTTTAACGGCTAGATTATAAAATTGAATTATATATTTATTTTCAAAACCTTGTGGTGTTATAGGAATATTGAGCTGATATTGTACAGAATTATTGTTGCATTCTTAAAGATGTTTGGTGAACCATTTTCACACACATTAGTGAGGTTGGGTCTTCATTAGAAAAATAAATAATTGCCTGAGCATTGTGACACCGAGGACTGATAAAAAAAGTGGTCAGATTTATTAATCAAGGCCAACAGACTTTACCAAAGGCTATCGAAGATTCTCAAAGAGATACACAGGAAAGTGTGATTCAGAAATATTATGTGGGAAGAGCATAAGATCAATCTATATTGAATCATAATAGAACAAATAAGGAATCATCCCGTGTGACTCAAGAGCTAGAAGAAACCTGTTTGATATATGTAGGAGAAGAATACTTTAGTGAAACTCTGAATCAGGCTTGTGGGACTCTGGTAACACTATGAGAAGTTGTATAAAGAACCTCCTGTGGGAATCTAAAGAGATACAATGGGACTCTGTATTGACCATTGTAATTGATAACATGATTATAGTGGAGAATCTGTGTTGGGGAGAATAACCAACATAGCAATGTGTTGGTATTTGAACCGAACCATGTAAATCCTTGTGTTTAGTGGCTTTACATTTACAACAACCTTCTAGGTTTTGCTGAGAGATATAAGAATATTTGATCAAGGATTTAACTAGACATAGAGGTTTGATTTAAATGAATCAGTTAGTAAAAATATTCTAAGGGGTCGCTGATTCACCCCTCCCCCTCTCAGTGATGCACACTGATCTAAGACCTTCAATTGGTATCAGAGTGAGGTTACCTCTAAAAGATCTAAGGGAGTCTTTATGAAGTGCAGATTTTAGGAAATGAGTGAGAAACATTAAAAAGAGACATCTTCCAAGTTTCAAAAAATATAAAGAAGAAACTATCAATGAAGATGAATAAGAATAGTACATCTTTTGGGGAGACACATTCTAATAAATGTAATTTGAATGGTAAAACATGTGATAATTATTTTTATTATTATGAATCTTCAGATAAAGCATGTTCAAGCTATTATGATGATAGATAAATTAGTGATCTTCAGTCTACACTAAAAGAATTTCTGAATAATATTTATATAGTAGTGGAAGTACATATTCCTACACTTATAAATGTTCTTCAAGATGAAAATTTATAGCTGGAAGAAGAAGATGAAGAAATGGAAGAAGCAATGACTAAAAGGGTTGGCATATACAACACTCTCACAAAACTTGTGGAAACATAGGAGGAAAAAATTTCTCTTTGAAATAAAAGATGTGCTCAATTTATTGAATAATTTTAGGGAATTATTTGTGTGAAATAATTCTTTGAGATTGTATTTGTGGAAGCTTTCCATGCACTTGAAAATTTGCACAATGTCTTTATGGTTGTCAAAGCTTCTCAACTAGAAGACAAATCCAACAAGGTAAAGGATATTGAAATAACTTTGTAAGAATTAATAAATGTGCATGAATAAAAAAAGAAGAGTCAAAATGAGAACTGGGAAAGTAAGCTGAGATTAGTTGAGGATGAGAAGAACTCCCTCAACATTAAGTGTTTAGAGATGGAGTTGATATTTAAGAACCAACAAACACTCCATGTAGGAACATCCCAAATAGTTGAAAGAAGATATGTTGTGATTTATCCTTTCATTTGAGGACTATATTCCGAAATGAGAAATAGATCATTTTTAATCAAATGAAAATTTCCTCCAAGATTCAGGTACCATCCATACCATCTTGAACCCATGATTATAAATGTTTTTTCACAAGGTGTACAAGTTGGAAGAAATATTCTAAACAAATATGGACGATTTAAGGTGATGAGAAACCTACCACCATGGCTAGGGTGGACAAGAAGAAAAAAATAAGAGATGGTTTTATAGATAGAGCACAACAATTGAGGAATAGAACCCATATACCTAATCGAGAAGAGATTAATAAGTCAAGGTTTCTAGGTCAATGTTGGTGTTGTAACAATTTTGGTCAATGTGAATTAGATTGTTGGTAAAATCCTCAAAATGAAAAATCATAAAGAAAGACCATCTCAAGGAGGATAAATCCATAGATGATGAGGCAACATCCATAGATAGAAAAGCATATTTATACTTTAAAAAAATACAGAATGCTTGATAATATTTATGATATATGCAATGGATGTGGTCACAAGGTTGGTACATGTCCATCTCAAAATTTATCAAAAGATGAAAAGAAAATAATATCACAGAAGCAAGCTATAAAAGAAGTAGCATCCTTGGGAAGTATGTACAAGAATGGTCTAAAAGTAAATGCTACCAAGATGATTTCAATGAGGAAAGGTGAAAAGACCTTATATTCTAAATTCACTAAGTTGGAGTGTGATGGATCCACAATCACTACTAAGAAAAGATGATTTTAATGTAGAAATAATGGTCATACCATGGATTTCTGCACATAATCCATTGAAATTAATGGAAGCAATCTGAACATAAAATGACAATCAATCTAGGAGAATACAGAATTGATTAAAAAGAAGCTTCTAAATAATGGTAAATTTATAACATTCTCAAAGAATTGTGGAAGATCCAAACTAGAATATTCTAAGAAAGAGTGTTTATTTATCTGGCCTAATCAATTGAAAATTGATCGATAACTACACTGTGATGAGGATGAAGTACTAACTAAAGAAAAGGAAAAGGGGAAACATGCCATTCCACAAGTAGGAAAATTAGAATTTTAGAAGAGGTTCTCAGCACATGACAACCCAAGTGTCTCACAACTATTGCGTGGAAGGTGCAAGAAGTATGGACATCAATAAAAAAATGTATAGATGTTTTACCAGGACAAAAAGAGATGTTGGAAATTGAAAAACATGCACAAGTAGAAACTACTTCACTGTTGAAAAAAGTAATGGCAAATAATCCACACATGTTAAAGGTGAATGAAAGAATAGGTTCCATGCTAATAATGAAAAATAAAAATTTCAAATGGAGAGGATACATTAGTAATAATAGTACCAGACACAGTATAGCTACAAGGAAATGTGTTCTTGGGTTGAGAAAAAATTCTCAACACTATATATCCCATTAAGAAACTAACATGTGTTCCATCTTATTCCCTTATATTTTTCTATATTGGTACTTACATTACTTGGAATTTAGGATGAAGGTCATTATTAATATAAAAGTTGAATGAGAAAAGTGGAGAACATCGAGTTGGAATCATTATTCATGATTTGATAATAAATTGAAGTGTTTCATAGTGTAATATTATCAACATGAATATCTTGAATAATATGTAATGATATTTTCCACTATGATAAATCGAAAGGATTTCACCCCTTGGGGGGGGGGAATATGAAGAAGATGATATCATGTATTATGTCAGGAAAAATATTGAAATTCATAACATCTCAAGAAGTTGAAAATTGGGTTATTCCAACCACACTTTTATCCCTTATTCTTAATTTTCATTATCATGTCAATTAATGGGGAGTTCTTGATTGATTAAAAGATGGGTTAAAAGGGGTAGATTTATCATTTCACATGAACTTTTCAATATGGTTGGTATTGTATGTGTAGGATTTATCAATTCATAGATATATATGATTATTATGAACCCCTTGTATAAGAGTTGGTACATTTTGAGCATGATTTCACATGTATTGTTTTTTATGGACAACATTAAAAACCTTTGTCATATCTCTCTAGTTTTCTACACCAAGTTCGTCCAAGAAGACTTAGAGTTGATTAACATAAGGCTCTTTGCTAATTGAACCATGTCAAATCATCCCTCACTCTCCAAAATATTCAAGATGATATTATTTAAATGGAGGATAATAAGTTTTTAAAAATACCCCATTAAACCATTGCATTTGGTTTCCAATATAGGGGAGAATCAATTGGAACACATATTGAAAATTGGTGAAGTGTGATTTATATGTTATTGAAAACAAAATTTTACGGAGGATATATAAGTGTATAAGAGTTGAATTTGTTTTAAACGAGAATTAAATATGTGAAGGAATGGTATTGATGAAGAAGTTATTATATCCTTGGATAATTGTTTTTGATTCAAAGCATCGAATTCTACACTTGATAAATTCTCCAAGAGGATACAATTCGCACAATTTTAGAACTAATCTTAAGCTCCAAATCATGTGTCAAAGAATGAAAAATTCTTACAACATTTTAAGAACCCCATGAAATACTCTATCGTATGATGAAAGTGCAAGATCCATATAATGGATTCTAATTAGATTAAGGATGTGAATCTAATCATACAATTGATAAACCTGATATTCAAATAAAAAAACATGTGTCAAAAGAGAATACATTGTTCATTACAATGATACCATGCATAGTTTCAATGCATGAGGAATTAAGTAGAATCAATACATTATCCATGGTTGGATAAAAGATAAATATTAAAGGTCTTGGAATTGTCATTCCAAAAAGAAAAGAAGTATGATTATTGAAGATTGTTGGTCGGAGTGGATACTCAAGAGGGGGGGGGGGTGAATTGAGTTCCAATTAAAATTTCTGTTAAAAATATTTCTTTTCAAATACATCAAATTTAAAAAAAGTTAAACTATAGTGAATCTATACAGAGTGTAAATGTTCAATCAGTTTCTCAAAGATTGATTAGGTCTCAGTCAACTTAATCTGAAGATTAAATTCACTTTTGAAACTAACATACTGGTTTATAATAAGTATAGACACCTACTAATTTAACCATCAAAGTAGCTTTAAAATAGTTTTTTATTTCAAAGTAATAGCAGCAGAATAAATATATAGTTTAATTATAGACTTAAATTAAAATACACAGTAGAGTTAACCAAGAGGTTCAGTCTCAAGCCGAGACTTAGTCCCCTCAACGATTTATATAAATTGATCCACACCTAGGATCAGGTTTAACAACAGTGAAAGACTGTCTAGGCCACACAGGGACCACTACCACAGTTCTTTGTGGGAAACAAAAACAATTACCAGGCCACACAAGGACATATTCCACAGTTTTCATGGGTAAACAAGAGTAAACAATTTTGGTTTGAGGATTTTGATATCCTCCAGTTTAGCATAGGAGTCAGTGTGTGTGTATTATGAAAAGAGTACACACACTACTACAATTAAAGTAAAATAATCAATAAGAGAGAATGTATCAGAGTTTAGAAAGCTCTAGTGATTGGTAGTGCAGCTCTGGACTCATTGGATTTAGCAGAGATGCTTCTGAGTCCTTCTGTGGTTTTTCTGTTAAAAATTGAGCATCCTGATTCAGCTTTATGTCCTTCACAAGCAAGTGTGTTCTCTGATTTCCAGTGTTCTTTGTATGTTCTTCAGTAGTGCTGGATTGCGTGCATAAGTTTTTTCATTAGATATTGCAAATTCCCCTTTTTCAACTTCATAGTGTGTTCTTCAGTCTCGCATGTATATTCATGGAAGGATTCTCTCTCTATGCCTTTTGACGCATACATATTTTTTACTTCAGCTCGATATTCCTTTTTATTCCATGAGCTCCGGCAATGGGAATGATTACCTTTCCATAGGGATGAGGTATGGTCTCCGGACATGACAACAACTAACATTAAATATCATTAATTACATTAAAAACATCAATTATGAACGTTAGAATTAAATACGAATTTATAGAAGTTCAAACATATTTCATGACTATCGGTGAGTCATGAGATCGGTGAGACATTTTGAATCTACATCAATTTCGGTTGCATTAGCATCGGTGTCTCAACATCATTGGTGTCTTAGAATTGATATATTAGCATCGGTATCTCATCATCGATATCTTAGCATCGGTATCTTAGCATCATTATCTTAGCATCAGTATCTCAACATCGGTGTCTTAGCATCGATGTCTTAGCATCAGTGTCTTAGCATTAGTATCTTAGCATCGGTAGCTTAGCAGCGGTGTCTTAGCATCGGTAGCTCTTTGGACCTTTGATAGTCATCGGTGCGACCATTCATCATTGGTGTGGCAGGTCATCATTGGTGCTATAGTTCCTATTTTTGGTGCGAACGTTCATCGTCGGTGAAACCGTTCATCGTCCGTGACTCCGGAAAATGACTAACGGTGAGTCAAGATAGGGAATTCTTACAAAGTGTCTGTTCAATCCAAAATACTTCCAGGTCAACCATAAACATACATTGATCATAGATAAACATTTTTATATATGATTTAAACACATTTAGAACAATTTGAACAAAATACTAAAATGAAATAAATAAAACTAAGATTTGTGATTATTAAAATAACCATTCCACAGAGAGTTCAACAACCTCCCCCTTTTTGATAATCACAAATCAATGGCATAAATGAAGATATAATATAGTATGTCATTCATTATGCTCCCCCTATAAAAAAGAATATATACTAAAAGATAAAACACAGTTAGAATATCAACCAGAACATGCATGAATGATTCCCCTGTTTTCTCTCCTTGATTTAACATGATTACCCTATTTTCTCTCCTTGATTTCCCTCCCCCTCTGGGATTATCAAAAATAAGAGATAAAGAAGATAAGAAAGAAGATTCAATACCAACAATTAGTACACATATTATAGAAAAATGGGAATAGTTCAGGAAATCAAACAACCTATCAAAAATTGACAGTAATAGCTATTCCTCAGGGTACAAGGGAGCTTTCCCTTCAGCAGTAAAAGGAATTGAAGGTCCAGAAGGTTGTTGGGTGGAAGGTGGAACTGGCCTTATAGAGAATGGTGGTAGGATGACCCGAGCTGGACGAACTGTGGGTTTCAAGGTCACCTGCTGCGAAGAAGGTCGTTCTGAAGGTTATTGTTGAAAGACTGGTCTAATACTGGAAAGAGCTTGAGAAACATACATCTGGCCGGGAGAAACATATGATGATTACAGAGTCTCAGCTGTAGGAAAAACAATGGATTTTCCTTGAACATGAAGGTGGGGTTTTAGAAAATTGATGAAGTCTTTAATGACTTCTCGACCGTACTTCATGGATTTTTCAAAATCATCCTTATTTTGCATGAAATTTTCTAAAGTGGGGGTAAAATCTTTTAACTACTGAACTTGAGATTTAAAAGCTTGAGTCACTGGAGGGAGTCTCGAATTATCAGCCAGTACATTAAAATGATGATTCAACTCATGCTTTTTGTAGAACTTAGAGAAATAATTATCTACTTTCTCCTTAATCTCCTTTTGAGCTTTTGTAGCATCAGGCGAATACAACTGTACCATTTTATGCACATGATCACTATGCTCTTTCATTTTCTTCAATGAATCTAAATATAAAATCTTCCCAAGAGCTTCCAGCTCTTCTCTAACAATATATCTTAAGGTATCTAATTCATGACCAGTGATCTTGGTCACCTTGGCATTTCCAGCTTGAGCAACAACCTGAGTAATCTCAGCTTTTAACTTGCTAAAATATGCTTTCTTCAAATTTTCTATCAGATTTCTTAAAACTTCCATCATACCAGAGATGGTTGTTCTGAACTCACATGACAGAGAAACATGATTGATGCCTAACTCCGTAAGTATTTGATTCAAAGAGGTAATATACCTTCTAATCGATTCACTATAATTGCACAAGTCTGGTTTGATAAGTCTTCCCAATCTTTGAGCAAAATCATCCATAGCAGCATCAGATAAAGTAAAAAGAGTAGGAGAAGGAATATGAGATAACTCACTTTTCACAGTCTCCCTAACAGCTTGAATCAATTCAACCTTGAAATTATCAAAATATGATTGAGCAACTGCCGGATCAGGTCTACCTTGAGATACTGAAGGATCAGGTCTGACATCTTTTCTTTGAAAATACTAAGTAACAAATTGAGCCTTAGCAGAATCACTTATGCCTGCAAGATCCACTTCTACACCTTCCTCTTCCTCTGGGTAGTCTAATCCTAGAACAGCAAGACCTGGATGCTCTTCCCATGCCTCTTTGCATGAAGGGTACATTGGTTTCACAAACTGAGCTCATCCAAAATTTGCAGGGAGTACTTCTCCATCCTCATCACTCTCCAACTGTTCTGTCCTCTTAGACTTAGAGACATTTTCTTGCTCAATAGGTTGGGGTTGAGGATCATCTAGAATCACATTCTGACCTTCAATAGTTCGAGCATCAACATCATCATCATTTGCATCATCACCATTACTTTTACTGTCACCACTACCAACATCACCATCAGCATCACCCTAATCACCATCACCACCTTCATCATCATCATCATTAACTGATCTCTCACTTGAGCTGTCCATACTTTCAGATTCATACTCCTCAGAAGTTGATTCATTAGTCTCGCCTTCTTCTTCATCATCTAAAAGTGGTTCAATTTCTGGTAAATTGAGAGGAGGACATGCCGAACCAAATTCCATCCTTCTTCTCTTTGGGTAACAGTATCAGGATCACTCCTTTCATCAGGAGATAATTCAGCCTCTTCTTCAGCATTTAGATTCTCATCAGCTTATTCTTCTTCTTCTGTTCCTTTCTTACTGGATTCACCAGTTTCTTTAGGAAAAACCACTTCATCTTCTTCATCTGAATAGATCACTTCCTTTCCAGGTTTAAAGATAGGATCTCTTACTTCCCTTGGTCTCCTTGGATGATCAGTAAGATTGAAGGACTCATATAACTTTTCTTCATCAGCAACCCAATATTTCTTCCATAAGTTCCAATTTATTTTCATCCTCTTACAAATAAATTTGTTGAAACAAAAGATAACCGATGAGATACACTCTTCTCCATCTTCCACACAGCCTAAGAATTTCAGCATGGCAGAAATCTATTTAGAATAAAACAGAGTAGTAGCTTTCTTTGAAGGATTTATCAACTCAACAAAATGATCGGAAAAATATCTACACAGATTGATATTTTCACCATTCAGAAAAATAAATAGCAGAAAAACATCTTGATACTTTACTGTAGCAAAATCACCTTTTCTCAGACATACTTGATGTAGAATAAATTTGAACAGGATTCGGTTCTCACCATCAAACTCAGCCGCAATTATCCTTCGTGATTCAGACTTCCCAGTCAAAAACTCCAGGGCTAGCTCATAAAAAAATAAATCAGTTTTTGGAGGAATATTACCAGAATAGTCCTCGTATCTTTCATTGTGAGGTACTCCTAGACATTTAGCCCATTGTTTTGATGAAAACGTAATATTTTTCCCTTTTATTACAGAAGACAATCTCGCAGCCTCTACTCCGTCCAAATCTATATCCAGGTTCAAATAGAACTCGTTCACCAACTTTGGGTAAAAGTCTCTATCATTATTACATAACATCTCCTTCAATCCTTGAGTTTCCAACACTTTCAGGAGAACGAACTTGCTAGATAAAACCCATTCCGAACAAATGTTCTTTTCATCTATAACTTCCCATTTTTCTAGCTCCAGGTACTCAGACCTCTGCATCGTAGTACTCGAATCACCTCAAGAACACATGACAGGTGAAGTTCCTTCAGATTCCTTACTCTGTCTCTTTTGGTTGGCCATTTTGAGGGTTTGAGACAATCGAGAGGCTTGGAAAGATTTAAAAGGCTCGGGTTACAGAGAAGAGAAAAGAGAGTTCGGTGGGAAATGGAAGGCCAACAGTATTTAGAGAATGGAATAGCTGCGTGTCATTATTTGTATCATTTGAGGTTATAAATAATAAAATATCGATTAAGTAAAATAGTGTCATTTTAAACTGACAAAAATAATTTTGAAAATAGTACGACCCAATCGGTAGCAACAATCAACTTGACAGATCATTTTGACAGATCGGTTTGATAGATCAGTTTGATAGATCGGTTTGACAGATCAGTTTGACAGGTCAGTTTGATAGACCAGTTTGATAGATCGATTTGACAGATTTGTTTCACAGATCGGTTTGACAGATCAGTGTCGCAGATCAGTTTGACAGATCGGTTTCACAGATCGGTTTGACTGATTGGTTTCATAGATCTATCATACCTAACTCTTGTTTAATCGATTTTAACCTTTCACAATTTAAGGGCTTGGTGAAAATATCAGCTAATTGATGTTTAGTACCTATAAACTCAAGAGTAATATCACCTTTTTGGTAGTGATCTCCCAAAAAGTGATGTCTGACATCAATGTGCTTGGTTCTAGAGTGAGACACAGGATTCTTTGAAATGTTAATTGAACTAGTGTTATCATAGTTAACTAAAATATGCTTAAAATCATATCGATAGATCAAAAGAGTGTGTTTCATCCACGGAATTTGTGCACAACTACTACCAGCAGAATTGTATTCTACTTCAGCAGTAGATAATGCAACAGAGTTCTGTTTCTTACTACACCAAGATACTAAGGATTTTCCCAATAAATGAGATGTTCCCGATGTGCTCTTCCTAATTAACTTGCAACCAGCAAAGTCAGTATATAAATAACTGATTAGCTCAAAAGATTGACTTTTTGGATAAAACAAGCCTAAGTTTACAGTGTGTTTAAGATACTTAAAATTTCTTTTAACAGCATGTAAATGAGATTCTTTCGGATTAGCTTGAAATCTAGCACACATGCACACACTAAACATAATATCTGGTCGACTAGCAGTAAGGTAAAGTAAGCATCCAATCATACCTCTGTAATTGGTTTGATCCACTAGTTTCTCAGTTTCATCTGCATCTAATTTACAGACTGTACTCATAGAAGTATCACTTTTTTTAATACAATACAAACCAAAACGTTTTAAAAGATCATTTGTGTATTTATGTGGATTCAAAATAATACCATTCTCATTTTGAAAAACTTGAAATCCATGAAAATAATTAATTTATCCCATTAAACTCATTTCAAATTCATTTTGCATACTCTTTAAAAATTCAGTACGTAAAGAAAGTTTAAAAGATCCAAAAATAATATCATCAACATAGATTTGTACTATTAAAACATCTTTAGAAATTCTTTTAATAAAAAGAGTTGGATCAACAATTCCTTTAGTAAAACATTTTGAAATAAGAAATTTACTAAGTCTATCATACCAAGATCATGGAGCTTGTTTTAAGCCATATATAGATTTAGAAAGTTTAAAAACACAATTTGGAAAATGATGATTAATAAATCCAGGTGGTTTTTCATCAAAAACATCTCCAACAATAAAACCATTTAGAAAAGCACTTCTGACATCCATTTGATATAACTTGAAATTCAGATGATCTACATATACAAGTAAGATCCCAATGGCTTCTAATCTGGAAACAGGTGCAATGGTTTCCTCATAGTATATACCTTATTCTTGACTATATCCTTGTGCAACTAGCCTAGATTTGTTTCTAACTATGTTTCCAGACTCATCAACCTTGTTTCTATAAACCCATTTTTTGCCTATTGTGAAAGTGTCCTTAGGTCTGTCAACTAATTCCCAGACTTTGTTTCTTTCAAATTGATTTAACTCTTCTTGCATATCCATTACCCAAAATTCATCATTGATAGCATCATTGACATTTTTAGGTTCTAGATGTGAATGAAAGGCTTGATGTTCAACCTGGTTTCATAGAGAAGCTCTAATCTGTGTTCCTCTATCAAGATTACCAACAACAGCATCCAAAGGATGATTCTTTAGAATCCTTATTGATCTAGTAAAGGTAGGAATAGAAATTTCAGGTTCATCTATAGGTTCGGGTTCAACAGAAGCAGATTCTTGAATATGTCCAGAACTGGATGTTTTTATAGCAGGTTCTTTAGATTTTTCATTAAGGTCCAGAACAGATAAATCTTCTTCAATATTTTCAAGAGGGGTTTTAACCTTATGTGGATCAGTTTCATCAAACATGATGTGTAAAGATTCTTCCACACATTTGGTTCTCTTATTAAAGACTCTATAAGCTTTTCTAGTTAAATAATTTCCAATAAATATTCCCTCATCACTTTTAGAAGAAAACTTGTCCAGATTATCCTTTGTATTAAGAGTAAAAACTTTGCAGCCAAAGACTCTAAAGTAACTAACTTTGGGTTTTCTATTATTCCACAACTCATATGGGTTATTCTTAAGAACTGGTCTAATTAAGACTCTATTAATGATATAAAAAGTTGTATTCACAGCTTCATCCCAAAAGTAAATAGGCAGGTCATACTCATTAAGCATGGTTGTAGCTATTTCTTGAAGGGTTCTATTTCTTCTTTCTACTACACCATTCAGCTGAGGTGTTCTAGGAGCAGAAAAGTTGTGACTATAGCCATTGTGTGAGAAATAAGATTCAAAGTATTGATTTTCAAACTCACAACCATGATTACTTCTTAGAGTTTTAATCTTAAGTCCACTATGGTTTTCTACAGATTTAGAATATTTAATAAAGTAAGAACAAGATTCTCTTTTGTGAGCTAAGAAGTATACCCAAGTATATCTAGAATATTCATCTACTAGAACATAGACATAGTTCTTCCCATTTAAACTAGAAACTCTTGATGGTCCAAATAATTCCATGTGAACCAACTCGAGAGGTTGAGAAGTAGAAACTTTTTTCTATGATTTAAAAGAAACTTTATGTTGATTTCCCTTTTTCTAGGGATTACAAACTTTGTCATTTGGGAATTCAAGTTTAGGTAGGTCTATAACCAAGTTCTTCCTAGTTAGTTTTCTAAGTGAATGGATGTTGTAGTGTCCTAATCTTCTGTGCCAAATCCAAGACTCTTTATGAAAAGCATTTAGGCAAGAATCATTTTTCTTAGATAAAGAATTTAAATCAACTACATAAACATTTTCATTTCTTAAAGAAGAAAAGACTAAAAAAATTTCAGAATTAAAAACATTACAGAAATCATTTTCAAATTTGACAATAAAACCATCATCACACAATTGATAAATACTTAACAGATTATATTTCAGTCCATCAACAGGCAAAACTTTGGAAATTAAAACTGAACCAGTGTTATCAATTTGGCCTAGGCTGATGATTTTTCCTTTAGAATTATCACCAAAGGTGACATGGACCCCATCAACCCTTATTAATATTTTAAAGCATGAATAATCTCCAGACATGTGTCTTGAACATCCACTGTCCAAGTACCATACCTTCTTGTGAGACCTCCTCAAACATGTTTCCTACAAAACATGTTTAGACAGGAAATGATTTTGGTACCCAGATCTTCTTGGGTCCAGATAGGTTATCAATCAAAGATTTAGGTACCCATATTTGTCTTATTAGGCTCATATAATTTACAGAATAAATATATTTTTAAAGGTAACCATTATTTGTTCTATAACTATGTGAATCACTAGTTGAAGCATATGAATGTCCAGAACTAGAACTACCAGTATTCTGTCTAGATTTAGGAATAAATCTATTCTTAGTAATCTATCTTTGTCCAGGTTTGTAGCCTATTCTAGTAGTGTATTTAGGTGCCACTTGCTTTCCTAGAATTTAAGTTAGTTTATCCTTTCCATTTGTGAATTTCTCTAAGTATTTTCTAAGTATCTCTTTAGACATTTTCAGTTCAGTGTTTTCCTTTAATAGTTGAGAATTTTTCTCTTTTTCAATAGTATGTTTGCTTTTAAAAGTAGTAGTTAGAGCATGCTGTTTCTTCAATGATTTGTATTTATCTTTAAGTTCATTTCATGACTCTTCCAGCATATTATAGTATTCAAATAATTCTTCACTAGTCATGTTTTAAGAATCAGAATCAGATTCTGTATCATCTCCAGAATAATAAGAATTTAAAACAGGAGTGTCTAAGGTTACCTTGGATGTGTTGGTCATGAAACACATGTTGACACAATTTTTTTCAGAATTAGACATTTCAGATTTACTTGTGCTGTCTTCAGATGCACTCTAGGTAGCCTTCATAGCTTTCTTGTACTTACTGTCCTTGTAATCATATTTCTTCTTGAATTTTAACTTTGGGAAGTCTGATTTAATGTGTACTTTTCTTTTTCACTCATAGAAAACCACTTCATCACTTCTATCTGGATTTTTTCTATTCCTCATTCCAATGTCCCTTATTTTCATAATTTCCTTTGTAATTTGATTTTATGAAAAATTTATTCTTCCTATAATATTTTTTAAACCTTTTGGCTGTTTTGATCCATTTCAACATCACTATCAGAGTCTGACCTTTCACTTGTTGAACTATCAGTTTGTATTTGATCTTTTTCTTTGTCCTTTCTCTTGGATGCAGCAGTCATGAAAGCCACTGATTTCCTTTTTGGTTCATCATATTCCTCTTTATTCACCTTGAGTTCTTCCTTATACATCATTAGTTTCCCAATAAGTTCTTTGATAGGCAGAGCTCTAATGTCACATGATTCTCTGATCGAAATAGATGTGCCTCTCCATTAGTCTGGTAGACATCTCAAGATCCTCATGATTTGTTCCTTTGCTGGAACAGCTTTACCAAGTGAATTCATTGTATTAACTATCTCATTGAACCTGAGATACATATCAGAAATATGTTCATCAGTTTTCATTTTTAAATTATCATATTTAATAGTATAAGTATTCAATCGCATTTCTTTAACATTAGTTTTTCTTTCAGGAGAAACACATAAAGTGTCCCAAATTTCATAAACAGTTTTCAAGAAGATATTCTCTTAAATTACTCATCTCCTAAATCATAGTACATGGCATTCATAGTTTTACAGTTATTATTATAAGCAGTCTTTGTAAGATCATCCCAAGTTGTTCTTTTAGTTTCTAGAATTTTATATTGAGACTATATAGCAGTCCATATATCGAAACCCATACTTTCTAAATGTATTTTCATTTTGAGTAGCCACTAATCATAGTTCGTACCATTATATAAAGGTGTCATGTTAGTAGCATCACCCTCTATTCTATTATCCATAACTAGATTTTAGAAACTAAATTTAAAGAGATAAAATTTAGAACTAACAGAAATTTAAGATCTTTAAAGATGAAACTAAAATCACAGTTGAAAAATAGAGTATTTCAAAAATCATTTAACAAAAACACTTCCTTTGATACCAAATGTTGGTCGGAGTGGATACTCAAGAGAGGGGTTAATTGAGTTCCAATTAAAATTTCTGTTAAATATATTTCTTTTAAAATCCCCCAAATTAAAAACAATGTTAAACTGTAGTGAATCTATACAGAGTGCAAATGTTCAATCAATTTCTCAAAGATTGATTAGGTCTCAGTTAACTTAATATGAAGATTAAATTAACTTTTAAAACTAACTTACTGGTTCAAAATAAGTATAGACATTTGCTAATTTAACCATCAAAGTAGCTTTAAAATTGTTTTGTATTTCAAAGTAACAGCTGCGGAATAAATATATAGTTTACATATAGACTTAAATTAAATTTCACAGCAGATTTAAACAAGAGGTTCAGTCTCAAGCCAAGACTTAGTCCTCTCAACAATTTATATAAATTGATCTACACCCTGGATCGGGGTTAACAATGGTGAAAGACTATCCAGGCCACACAGGGACCTCTACCACAGTTCTTTGTGGGAAACAAACACAATTACCAGGCCACACAAGGACCTCTTCCACAGTTTTCGTGGGTAGACAAGAGTAAAAAATTTTGGTTTGAGGATTTTGATATCCTCCAGTTCAGCATAGAAGTCAGTGTGTGTGTGTGTGTGTGTATGATGAACAGAGTACACACACTGCTCAAAAATGTAAGTAAAATAATCACTAAGAGAGAATGTATCAGAGTTTAGAAAGCTCTAGTGATTGGTAGTGCAGCTCTAGACTCGTTGGATTTAGCAGAGATGCTTTTGAGTCCTTCTGTGGTTTTGCTGTTAAAAACAGAGTATCATGATTCAGCTTGATGTCCTTCACGAGAATGTGTGTTCTCTGATTTCCAATGTTCTTCGTATGTTCTTCAGTAGTGCTGGATTACATGCATAAGAGTTTTCTTTAGATCTTGCAAATGCACCATTTTCAACTTTGTCGTGTGTTCTTCAGTCTTGCATGTATATTCACGGAAGAATTCTCTCTCTATGCCTTTTCACACATACATATTTTTACTGTAGCTCGATCTTCCTTTTTGTTCCACAAGCTCCGATAATTGGAATGATTACCTTTCCATAGGTATGAGGTACGGTCTCCTGACATTCCAACAACTAACATTAAATATCATTAATTGCATTAAAAATATCAATTATGACCGTTAGAATTAAATATGAATTTATAGAAGTTCAAACAGTTTTCATGACTATCGGTGAGTCATGAGATCAGTGAGACATTTTGAATCTGCATCAGTTTCGATTGCATCAGCATCGGTGTCTCAACATCATCGGTGTCTTAGCATCGGTATCTTAGATCAGTATCTCAACATCGGTATCTTAGAATCAGTTTCTCAACATCGGTATCTTAGCATCAGTATCTCAGCATCGGTGTCTTAGCATCAGTGTCTTAGCATCAGTGTCTTAGCATCCGTGTCTTAGCATCAGTAGCTTAGCATCAGTGTCCTAGCATCGGTAGCTCTTTAGACCTTTGATAGTCATCGGTGCGACCATTCATCATCGGTGCGACATGTCATCATCAGTGCTATAGTTCCTATTATTGGTGCGACCATTCATCTTCGGTGCAACCGTTCATCATCAGTGACTCAGGAAAGTGACTAACGGTGAGTCAAGATAGGGAATTATTAAAAAGTGTCTGTTCAATCCGGAATACTTCCAGGTCAACCATAAACATACATTGATCATAAATAAACATTTTTAGATATGATTTAAACACATTTAGAACAATTTGAACAAAAGACTAAAAGAAAATAAATAAAACTAAGATTTGTGATTATTAAAATAACCATTCCACAGAGAGTTCAACAAAGATGAATAAGAAAAAAGAAAACACGCATAGGATTAGAATGTTTATTTAGAATCTACAAAGTTCATTGCCCATACACAGGCTTTGAATTAATAAGTTGTACATGAAATTCTCTTGTATTAGAAACTTTGTTTTTTAACAAAGTATATTGTGTTTCATGGACTTACATTTAAAAAAGTAGGCCAACTATGCAGGCCAACTAAAGCCCTCACCAAAGGCATATGCGGGACCCAAGAGTCTATCACACCTAAAGGGAAGTCCTCGAAGCTAGTCTATAAGAAGAATATGGGGCTGTGTATAAGCCCCGAGGGATTCATGGTTGATGCTCAAAGCCTTCCCTAAGGATGAATGGTGGGAACAAAATCACACCCACAGAACATTGGTTCAAGGAGGCACTAGGAGAGGGGGGAGGAGAATTCTGAGGAGGGTCAAGAGCGCTCAAGGTGATAAAGGAGAGTGACCTCGCATCTCCAAATTGATGTGGAACAACCTAAAATTATTAGGATGCATTCTCAACCGTCTGATGTATCGAATAAATGTTGTCTTTAAATTGATCATTACACCGTCAATAAATGCATCAGAACCACCCATATGATATTTTTCTTCATGATTCAACCTGCGCCCTGCAATCCTACACTGATGTTATCTTTAACCTCCAGACACCAGATGTTCTCCCGTGAACCAGGAATCGAACCGAAACACCCAAATCAAAACATTGGAAAACGTGTCATCCATTGAGGATCTTGTATGGATTGTTTGAGTATAACGAATCACATGAATGCAATTCCATTTGCATGCATGCATAAAACTGAAGATCTCCATGGAGGCTGGGAGCACACAAAGATATTGAGGCCACCAATGCAATCCATGTTCGAGTCTGTATAAATGGTGTTTTAATACTAATAATATGAATGTGATTTTATCAATGCACAAAATAGAAGGTCATGTGCACAATCAACTCAAGACTTACAGCTTGAAGAACTCATGTGGAATTGATGATTTTTAAAACCGAGAACTCCCTCTTCATCCTACCATGAGAAGAGGAATAACTACAAGTGTTAAATCAGTGATATGCTCCATTTAACATTCCTTATGAATAAAGAAGGATAACCACACCTGTGTGTGAAAGAATCCCAGAACACACAATAGGTTTCCTAAAAAAATCTCACTGTTCTTCGTGGTGGTGATTCCATTGGTAAATAACCGATGCTACAAACCCTTGTTGTTCCTTGGGACGATAGACCCATGAATCTCTCATGTTCTATGAAGGAGGTATACACCCTTGGTGTGTACAAGACCCGTGCACTACCTTCACGATGAGGAAGAGTCATGGACACCCTAGTTCCATGTAGAGAAGGTGACAACAATCACCTATTAAAACATTTACATCCAACTATTTGTAGGGGTTTTAAGGATAACCCTTCACGAAGAAGGCCATCACATACAGTACATGAACCAATGTGCATTTCTTGATAAAGCTCGAGGCTAAAAATAGTTTTTTTGAAGAATATAGAGAGGGATTGAGGAATAATCCTTGAGAATACCTTGAGACAGTGTGTGTGAATGTGAAGAAATAAGAAGAAAGGAGAAACTATCTAAAATTACACACCCATTCAGGTTTAAATAAGAAGACACATAACTACTAAATTCACCTAAACCATGTGAATGCAATGAGATTGAAAGGGAAGAAGATAAATCAAAGATATACTGAGTTGCGAATAGAGAATAATACATGCACATGATTAACATATATTGAACCCAAATAAATGCATCAAGTGTGGGTGTTTCCTAAATATCAAAAGAGAAATATTTTTGTGCATACTGAGAAAGAAAAAAGTGCATGTGTAATTGAATGACCCACACACATTGAATATAAAATATTTATACAGAGAAAAGTGTGTGCTTGGGTTTAAAGGAATCACAGATTACATGAATTCATAAACACATGAACGTGTGAAAATAATTGAGATACCCAAAAAAAAAGTTTTGATGCCATGAAATCCATGAATGAAGTAAATGTGTTTTGATAATGAAGGCAGGTAGAATTAAAAGAACATCCAATATCTGAGTTGTGAGTATTTAAGAATCTAAGAAGGAAGACTAAGCGGATATTGTGCAGAATTATTCTTGAATTCTTGAAGTTGTTTTGTGAACCATTTATATACAAATATGTGAGTCCAGGTCTTCATTAGAAGAAGAAATAATTTCATGAACATTGTGACAATGAGGACTGATCAGAAAAGTGACAAGAGTTATTGAGCAAAGCCAACATACCTTACCAAGGGATGTTAATGATTCTTGAAGAGATACAAAAGAAAGTATGACTTAGAAATCCTATGTTGTAAGATCATAAGATCAATTTATAGTAAATCAAAAGGGAAAAATGAAGTAAGTTGCTCGTGTGACTTGATATCTTGATGAACCCTGTGAGATTCATGGAGGAGAAGAAGACTTCAGTGAGACACTGAAGCAGTCCAGTGGGACTCTCGTAACACTGTGGGAAGCAGTATAAAGAACCTCCTATGGGACTCAAGAGAGGTACATTGGGAAACCATATTGACCATTTTAATTTATAAAATTATTATAGGGAGAATCTATGTTGGGGAGAATCACCAACATTATAAGGAGTAGTTCTTTGAACCAAGACATGTAAATCCTTGTGTTAAGTGGCATTACATTTATAACATCATTCAATGTAAGGCTGAGAGACACAAGATGATTGGATTGAGGCTTTAACCAGACATATAGGTTTACATGAAGAGAATATGTTATTGAGAAGATTCATAATGATCACGAATTCACCCCTATCCCTCTCAGTGATTCACATTGATCTAAGAATCTCACTATAAAATTTGGAATTGGTTTTTTAGATTTCTACTATTTCATTTTTTATATATTTATTAACTATATAAATATTTTTAAACCTTTAATACATCCTAGAAGATGTTAACTTGATTTTATACTATAAGTTTTCATTGAATATTACTTTTTAAAAGATTTCTCATTATTTTTTCAAAATAAATTTTAAAAAAGTATATGCACTACATTTTATTCTATGTTTTAATAGATAAAATATTTACAGTAGCACACTAAAATTTGTTTTAAAATATGAATGTTTAAGAACACATTTTTACATATTTTCATTCTATTTAGGGATAGAATGATTCTATAACAACTTTTCTTTTGGATAAATTTAAAAAAGGGGTGATGTTTTTAAAATTATAATTAGTTTTTTGATTATCAAAAAGCGTAAGAATGTTGATCGAATCCTTGAACCAAATTATGTTTTGATAATAAAAAATATTTTATATATATTAAAATTATTAATACTTTGAATTGTGTATTGATTAATTAATGACTATCATTGAATATATCTTCTTATTTCATTGCAGAAAATATATTTATATTTCATGTTTTGAAAGTTCATAACATGTTTTATTATTTTTATTAAATATTCCCAGGATAAATAAGTCATTTTGAACATTAATGTATCATTTATACATGTAATCTACTACTCCCACACATCAAAGTTACTATTCATCATATAGATTATTTGTAATTCATGTTGCCATTTTTTGATCCACATAGTAGATTTTCCAAATTTGGTTATTCTCCGTATTTGGACCATAACATGAGATAAAGAAAAAAATGAGTGATTTTTTTCTAGTGTAATAAAATTATATACATTTAATTTGAATAAATTAACTTCTTACTCAATCTCAATCATGTCCTAAATTAATTAATAAGTTACTGGGTTTTTTTGGCCATATTTTTATAGTTTTAAAGAAAATATTTTACTCTTTTTTAATCATAATTCGAGTCTAATAAATGCAATTAATATGACTATTCAATATTTAGAAAGATAATGGATTTTTCTAGATATATGTCAAAATTTAAAAATGATTATTCTTCATTAATCAAGGTCAATCATATCTCTAAAATTTGGGAAGTCAGACTATTTATAGATTTCATAATATTGGATACATGAGATATTCAAATACTTGAGAAAATCACGTATATGATCAATCCCCTTACACAAATTGCATACATCACAAATTTGGCTACATCAATTTAGTTATGAGGAATAAAATACATCGAATCCATTATGGGAATTACCACACGTCAAATTACAAGTGTGAAATTTTATTATGTGGATTTGAGATTTTATACAGGTTAATCTAAAATATTAAAATATGATCTATTTTCTATTTTGTTATATATTTAGGTTTTATATATGTTTTATTATGATATTTAAATTTCTATAATGAATTTATAAATTTATATTAATTGTGTAGACCTTGTTTCAAGTGTTTTCTATAATTTTAAACCAATTTTTGGGAACATCAAAGAGTGTTCCAGTTTCAATCATGAAACTTACTTCTTAAAACTCACAAAATTATTATTATTATTTAATATTTTTTAGTCAGTTTTATTATTTATCAGTTAATGATTTATTCATTTTAAACACTTTCAAACTTGTTTTTAATATCTTTTATTCAATACTTTTAATTTTTTAATTTCTCAACATATTTATTCATTGTTTTAAATAGAATTATTTTGTATTTAAAAATTAAAATTTGGGATTCTTTTTTCTTGAGATATTTAATAGGTATATTATCATGTTGACCAATTAAATTATTTAATGGGTAAAATTATTGAATCAGTCTTCATTGTTATAAATTACAGTCAGGAGTTGAGTGATTATTATGAAACAATAATATCTTTTTAATTATCATTCCAATATTATATAATTCTTACCTTTTTAATTTTATAACCACTATCAACTGTGTTGGGTTTATTTGTTTTATAATAGAGTTTATTCCTTAATGCTGAAATGTGTGGGAATGTGACTAAATTTTGATTTGATACTTTTTATAAGAGATTTAAGATTTTCAAGTAATATAGTGTTAAGAGTTTGATGATGCCGATAATGTGACGTTTTGTACAATTGGAATATGATAAATGTTTCTCACTACCCCTGGATGGTCTATTAAGGGATGAAAAAAACATCTATGAATTTTTCTACATAATTAATTATATTATTAAGTTGATCAATTACTGAAGAATGAGTACTTGTGTTTTATTTATCATTTATCTATTTTGTTATAGTTTCAGGAGTCTGTAACAATTCCTACCATATCCCAAATGAATTCAATATATCTTTATTATTTTTCAATCATGAACATTCTCCATAATTAAGATGTGAATCCTGGATTATAAATTTTGGACTGTTTAGGTTGTGACTCCCAGTATCTAATGTCAGAGGTGTAATTGGATTGTGAATCCCCATAAAAAGTTAGATGAATTTTAGTTATAATCCCACTATAAAAAGTATGTTTTAATTGTGTTATAACTCATATTAAAAAATAATAAAGTGAACAATGTATCTCTCACTTATTAGAGAGGCATTAAAGTGATGTATGTACACTTTTGAATGAATTACAATAAAAGTCATACTTTTATTCTCTATTTTATTATTCTCCTAATTTACTCCCTTAATTAACTTTTTCAGTTAATTTAAATGTTTAATCGATTTATTTAAGAAAGTTAAAATAGGTCTCTTAACCCCCCTTCAAACCTTCTTTCATCTTCCTATCATACCTAACACCTAAAATAGCACCGAGGATTTTGAAAATAGGATATTTCCCATTTGAGTTGAAACAGAAATAAATAATCTTCAACCTAATACATTCAATGATTCCCATAGAAATTAATCCAAATTAATATTTATAAACTATTTATAAAAGGCACATCATATCATCTTTACTCATGCTAATCCATTATCGAAAATTCTAATGAATTTTTTATTTGGAAAACCCCAAACTATTTCAAGATTCCATTTTACAAAAATCACCTAAAATCATCTTTTCCTCCTTGAAATTCCATATGAAAATATTTACTTTATAAATATATATTAAATTAATAACTCATTCTTAATCTTAAATTTTAAATGGAGAAACCATTTACCTTGATAATCCAACTCACACTACAAAAAATACATAAAGAGGGCCACCAACGCTCATTTTACAAAGGAACCACTAAAAACCATTCAACAATGTATATAGCCCTAGTTGAATGCTAGGTCCACGTAATAACATCCTAATATGTGGGATGAGATCACATAAGTTTTAAAAATATACAAGAAATAACTATAATGATATCATATGAACATAAAATAAACAAATGAGTTAGAGAATGAGTAATTTAAAGGCCACTTACCTCATTTGGTGATCTATAAATCTACCATAAACTCATACCAACCTCTTCATTGTTCACAAGAAATTATCCCATCCATAACCACAATCAATTTAATAATCCAAAATTTTAAAACCAAAAATCATTTATAGATTAACTAACACAAAAATCAACGAGTGACATAGTGATGCTGAAACCATGAGAAATGTGATGTGGTATAGTTATAAAATGAACCAAGAAATATGAAACATTGAATTCCAATTTTTTAAACCCAAATAAAGAGATGATTATCCAATATTTCTCTAAAATCATTCAATAAATTTTAAGTCAAACATACCTCATGAAAAATAGTGAATGGTTTATTGAACATCTCTTTTTGAGACCTCATCTATGAACCACACATGAATTCCCCTTGAAGTGGTATGATTCCACCATGATCTAGAGGACTCATCTCTTCAAAACCGAATCTGAACAAACAAAAATTAGTGGAGGGAAAGTAGAAATAATAATAGATATAATGAGATAGATCATTCAATGATTATTTATGGTTAAACGCACACAAACAACCCAAATTGATTGGAGGAAAAGTGGGATAAAGGTAGATAAAAAGAGAAGATATCCCCATTATGACATTTGATTTAATCTAAGGGAATATAAGGTGGATCCCAAATAAGGTTCCCAATAAATTTCTAAATGAACTTTTTTTAAATAAAATTGCACATTGGTGAATTTTATCATGAACCAAGGTGTCATGAAACAATGAACCATATTTGGGACCACTCTAAAGAACGACACTAGGCATCTTGGGAAAATTACTCCTACATGTGGTCTCCATATGGAATGAATGATTCCCTACACAATAATTCACTATTATTTTAATGATAAAAAAACCTGGAACAACCCATTATAGTGTGATCATGGGTGTCATAGTGAAACAAAACTATTGTTGTGTGACCCCTTCCAAACTTCCATAACTAGTATTTCCTATAAGATAAGGGAAACATAACACAACAAACTCTGTGTATCATGAGTCTTCCATAACATCAAAATCATAATCTCAAAATAATGTTTTATATTTTTGTTTGATCTTTTTCTTATAGTATGATTTCATGCATTAACACTTGAGATCTCACTTCAGGCATTCTTCCACTAAACTGACTTCCATTAAACATAGAAAAATTAATTTAAAACATGATAAAATATTATGTTCCCCGATAAAAATCCCAAAAATTAAAATTTTCTCATCCATTGAATGATTGAGAAACTAACCCTTCATGTGCCGTTACGACCCTAGGTTCCACTGAAAGGTTCCTCTGATCTAGTTGGCCACATGGACTCAAGTGAATCACCCCAAACTCTAGAGGCTTCCGACTTGTAGCAAGGTCCTAGTGTGTGTCTATGGGGAGATTATGACCTCATTAACATAGTGGATTATAATGGATAAATATAATAAAAATTAAATAATGTATGAATAATATAAACAAACAGGAGAAAAGAAACAGAAACTATACAAACCGGACCAAAACCCACCATAAAAGAAGTATCCATGAATAACATATAACTGAAGAAAATAATAATGATACAAAAAAAGATGATGATAATGTATTTCATGCCTATAGAAAATTGAAAAAATAGGTATACAAGATAGTTTGTAATATATGCTATACAAGAAAAGAAAAAAGATTCAGAAAACTATCCACACACCCCAATCTCTTGCCCATCCATCTACTACAAAGCTCCATCATAAAGAAAGTAAGAAATATCAGGGGTCTAAGGGTGGATGCTTCCCTTTTTCAACACCTGTATACATGTAATCTCCCCATGTACCAATGCATTCCTATATAGGGTGTGAGATAAAGCTCAGTAGTCCACCACCAATGTCTTATATAACAGTAAATCTTTATAATATTAACTAAAATTGTTTGTTGGAATTAATCTATAAAATTAAAGCAACAAAATTATGAAAATACCCAGTACCTGCTTCAACCTCGACTAGTGTCTGAATAATTAAGCATTTCATTAATTAATTATGTTCCATTTTATATAGTAAATCACATGAGTTATAATAATCATTTACATCATGATAATAATAAATAAGGATGCATGATATAACAAGTAATCAAATAGTAATTATGATAATAGAGGATCCAGGAAAATAACCAAGGAATCCTTGACCCCAGGGGTCGAGTGAGCTTTATAATAACTGGAATCCTAGCGTTAAGGGTTAAGAGTGTAGTCCAAGGGACATCACCCATGGAATTACACAATAATCTAATTCTATATAATGCCACTGATCTCATCCTTGGTAAAATGGGTAAGTAATGACTCTTCCTGATGGGTGTAACCATGGTTCCAAATGTCTGTAGATTCCACACATGATCCAAAGAGTGTATCCAAGACATACTAAATTGAAAAAGGTGGGATCTTAAAACAAAATACCAGTCATCCATGGGTAGAAAATGTTCTAGTTCCAATGTGGGTATCTTCCTTGGAAATCAACATCATTATATCATAATGTTGTCCATTAGTTCTCATGGTATTTCCTTAGGAATCCAAGGTTGGATCATGTTTGAGAACTCATATAATCATGAATAATCACAAATTAAATAGACACCTTATAATTTATTCATTAATTTATTTTTCCATGTATTAATCATTCCATTTAATATGTCATTGGGTTAAATTTATTTCCTTCCATCAGTGTGGCATAGTATAACTTGGCATGCAACCATTTAGTAATTTAATCATTTAATAAATTAATTATGTTCACTCCACTTCCATCCATTAATAATGGAAAATGTTTCCAAAAACATGAAGCCAATACATTTAATTTTATTCATTTAGGCCATGTTATATGCCTCAAAATAATTACCATTTTTTTCAAATATCCATTTATTAATTGGAAACAATTAACATACAAGGGACGAGTGATACATATATGTGATAAAAATTTATAACTTATTCACATAATTTAAGAACTTGAATTTATTAATGCCAAGTCAAATCACACTCGAATGGTGGTGCAGATAGGAATAATAATATTCTAAAATAATTATTAAGGGTAACACCCTACATGGGATGGAAAACATCGTGGTTTTAACCTCCAACGAGAAGAATAAAAGTTATCAAGAAAGATCTATAACTTGAGGATGATGACAACAATAAAAAACGTGAATTTAATAGACCACACAGGATAAAATAGGAATTCACATACTAAAAAATTAATATAAAAATAAAACTCGAGGAGTGAGCCATATAATATCTACCATGAGCCTATAACAGTCTCCCTGTATAGTATTAATGTCTAGTTTAGTCTAGATCAGAATAAATATGAATAATGAATCAATAATTTGAAAATTTTTCATATGATACTGCATCTAAATATCATCATCTATAGAATGTTTAATGAAAAATGTCTCAAGATGAATTATGTAATTTCCAATCTGAATCTATGGAGAAGAATATTTCTTGGATAAGATGGCAGATTAAGAACTAGGAAAAATCCTATGAAAGAGTTTAAAAGAGAGCTCTAATGTGAGAAATGGGGCCACCTTTGCTAGAAAAGAGAGAAAGAAGGAGAGGGTACAGATATATTTTCATTATGTAAATTTTGGTCTTTATATCCAAGAAAAACAAGGTCACATTTTTTGTATGCATGGTTGGCCATACTGTGCACCAACCTTGTATAGATCACTACCTCAAGAGGTGACCCACATGGTTAGGCTACATGATCTAAGAAACCATTTTCCTACTATAAAATTATTCTTTGATAAAAATTATAGAGCTATGGTTGTCATTCCCCTGACACACATTTAGAAAAAATTGTGTTCCCTACATTACCCCACTGTTCGACCCCACACATTTAGGAGAGATCTTGTGGGATGGGTCTCCCGATTCCAAATAACCATGCAACCTAGTGTTTTTCTCCAACGTCTGATGTTATGATCTTTGAAATACACCCAAACACTACCGTAACCTTTATAACCTCAAAGGGAATCCATATTAGGTCTATAATATAAATATATACAGAATTTAAATGTATTCATACCAAGGATAAGAACTGGGTTCTTAATGTTTTCCCCATTAAAGGAACTCATCCCTGAGTTCACCTTCTAAGGTTAGAGAAACACTATCTGAGTGTAACTCTGCTCGTTTGGCATGAACTCCAGCCTCTTTCTCATAGGTCTTATCCTATTCATGATCATGTTTTGAAAAAACCCACACTAAAGGGATAGATCAACCACATCAATTTTTCATTCTCTGATCAACTATTCTTACAATATACTCCTAAAACTAATCATCAGCGTCTAACTACACATCCTCAGGATTTCAAATTTGATATGAGTTGGCATGGTATCTATGAAGATTTGAAAAAATATAATAAGTCATACACAACATCGTACCTCTATGGTAGTAACAACCAATAGGCTACCAACCCATCTCTATCCATGATCTCAAATAACCCAACTTATCGAGGTGATAGATTCCCTTGGCTCTGTATCTATATATTGCCGAGTCTGAGTGATAACTATAATAAAAAACAGTCTGAAAACTCCAAATCTTTAGGTAATCAATGGTAATTGATATAATATTTCATTCTAGACTAAGTAGTAGATACACACTTCATGATCAACTGAACTTGCTTGAAATCTCATGCACGTGATGAGGACCTAGCAATGATGCTCACTAGTAGTTAGGGCCTAGAGTGTGTTTGTGGGGATATTATGACCTCATTACCATGATGGATCACAATCGATAAATATAATCACTTCTAAATATTTAAAGAATAATATAAATAGACAAAACATTATAAAAATAGACTATAAACACTAGAATTGTAACTTACCATAGCAGAAGTAGAAAAAATAATATATAACTAGATAAACTAATAATTATACTCAAAATGATGATAATATATGTCATGTATCTATAAAACTAGATAAAATGGTATATAAGGTAGAACAATAAACATGTTATATAAGATAAATAAAGAGAAGCCACAAATTATCTAACCATGATAAGCTCTTTCGATATCACCTTCTACTAAGATCTATCCTAAAGCAAGATAGAAATATCAGGTGTCCATGGTTGGAAACATCCATTTTTCTATAGCTGAATACATGTAAATTTATTAAGTACCAATGGTGACCTAGATAGGGTGTGAGAAAAATATCAATAGGACACCACCAATAGCTTCTATAAAATCTATTCCAGGTAATATAAACTAAAATAATTTAAAGGCATTGGTATATAAATTTAATGAAGCTTAATAATGTAAATAACAAATTCCTTCTTCAGCCATAGATTTCATCTAAACTAGAAACCATTTCATTTAATAATTATGTGCTAGTTTATATAGTAAGTTGCCTGAGCTATAACCAATGTTGATATCATGATAAGGATAATGAAGAATCCATGATATAACAAGGAATCCCATGGTAATATTGATAAAAAAGGATCTAAGGTAATAACCAATCCATTCGTGGCTTTATGGGTCGATCCACCGTTTTAACAACCTACACCCAGATTATATGGGGTTAAAGTGTAATCTTTGGACCATCACCCTAGGTGATCCACAATTATGTAATTCATAACATGTCCAAGGATCTCATCCAAGGTAAAATAGGTAAGCAATGACATGACTAGATGTGTGTAACTAGGGATCCACATTTCCATGGACATCATTATGGATCCAAGGAGTGTATCCATGGCACACTATATTGATAAAGGAGGTATATTATGATGTCATTCTAGTCATACACTAATTAAAACATTTCATGTTTTAAGTTATGTATCATCCTTGGAAACTGACATCATTGAATCAGAATGTTGTCCATGAGTGCTCAAGTAATTCCATAAAAAATCCAAGGATGGCTCGAGTATAACCAATCCTAAAATAGTGAACATATCCAAATGTAATAGGAACCTTATAATAGATTCATTAATGAAATAATACATCTAATTCTCATGCCATTTAATAAGTCATTGGGTTTGACCCATTTCCTTTCATTAGCATGACAATGAATTACTAGACATGAAACCATTTGTACATTAATCACTTAATAAATTAAGTAGGTTCACTCCAATGACTTCCATTAATCATGGAAAGTAGTTTTATGGATATTCCACTAATCTATTTAATTATATTAACTTAGGCCAAGTGAAATATAGAAATATAATTTCCATTTATATTTTATTTTATTCATTGATTAATTGGAAACACTTAACAAAGAAGGGTCAAGTGATACATACATGTAATAACCATTTATTACTCATTAATTTAATTGAAACACTTACCTTTATCATGGGGAAGTCACAACAAACCCAAATAGTGGCGTAGATAGGCTTAACAAGATACTAAAAGCCTTATTAAGGGTAACAACCAACATGGGATGGATAACATTGATGTTTTAACCTCCAAAAATACGAATAACATTTATTAAAAATGATCTATAACATGATAATGTTGTTTATAAGAAATAAATATGAATTTAATTGTCTTTGCTCAATGAAATTGATTCTCACAAACTATAAAAATTTATAAAATGGTGAAACTTGATGGATGAGTCATAGAACACTTACCTCAAGCCTATAATACTCTCCTCATCCAGTATCAGCCATTAGTTGGTCGGGATCAGAAGAAATATAAAGAACAGATCAACTTCATAAAAATAGGTCATATGATCCCACATATAAATAGCATCATTGATAGAAACACGAATGAAAAAATGCTCATTATGAATCATGTACTTACCTGTATAGATCTAATGAGGAGAATGATGCTTCAATGGGTCTTCAGCTGAAGAACTAAGTTCAAATCCTATGGAAGATGGTGAAAGTGATATCCAACATGAGAAATGAGGGTCACCTTTGATGGAAATGGGAGGAAGATGGTGAAAGTATGGTTAAATATTAATTAAGGGAATTTAAGTATTTTTACCTATGAAAAACAGAGGTTCAAATTTGTAAAAAATGTGAACCAACTATGCATAGATCACTAGCATAAGAGGGGACCCACATGGTTAGGCCACCTAGTCTGAGAAAAAATGCACCAACAATGCCATTCTCCTCGGCTAAAAATTATAGAGCTTTTTCATGGATGTGTGGACATTAGAACATACTTAGCGAATATTTTCATCCCTTCTTCACCCCATTTTCTAGCCCCAAATAGTTATAAGATACTACATGGGTTAGGAACACAGTTTATCTTAACCTAGTGGTTGGGTTCATTTCTCTTCCAGCTGGGGGTTTGATCTTTGAAAAAGTCCCAGACACCCCCAGAACCTTTCTTATCCCAAAGGGAATTTATATTAGGTCCATAAAGAAGAATTAGACTGAATTTAAAATAATCCATTCCTAAGAGAAAATCCATGTTCTAACACTTCACCTAGATCAAGTACACTAATATTGAGAGATTATTATATAAAATGTTGAAAAATCCAAGGGAGGACTATTTCCATTAGGACATAGTATTAGTTTATCAAATAAAATTTATCTTGAACCATAGTAGGAGATAAATAGAAAATATTACTTTCCTTTTGTATTTACTACATGGTGCATCTCATATATCATGTTATATACTAGGTTTTATGTTTCGTATTATTTAAACATGGTAGGAAAATATCAAAAAAAATACAATGGATCTACATTGAGAAAGAATTAAAACTATCCTAATATAATTGAAATGTTATAAGGAAATGTTCCTATTATATGGAGGTGATCAGGTGATAATGGTGATTAGATACACCATGCTAGTTTTTATGTAGACCACGGTGATATTAAATCATGGTCAGGAAATATATTTTACCAGGCTTGTGGTACAGTGAGCTTGAGAAGCTAAAAATAAATCATGTTTACTAATTATATGTTATAATTTGAGCATATATTGATTTTTATGTTTCTATGAAAGCAATTTGGATATGTTTCCTTGTTAAAAATCTATCCATCATACCTAGTGGGAAAACCCTATTATAGTATACAGTTATAAAATTAGAGTAGTGGTACTTAATAAATATCTTAAGTAATAATAGTTGAAAAATATTATATTTAAGAAGCTTCATATCTTGAGGTATTTTACATCAGGTGGTGGTGTTTCAGTTAGAAAAATAGTTATAAAGGATAATGTGGTTGAAATTTGGACTAAAGTTATGTCTTAGCATTAGTAAGTTTCTCATATGAGAGTTAGTGGATTTAGATTTTATAATAGTTTGATCTAATTTAATTGGGAGTATAGTGAGAGTTGGATTCCATAACCCAAATTTAATGTGTACTTTTGATTTCCATTTATTGCATATATCCTTATATATACATGTCTTTCACATAAAATTATATTAATATTACTTCTTTGTATACCAATTATGAGATCACCCATCCATAATAAGAATACATTATACATTATTACAATTTATTATTCAATATTACTTATATTAAGTCACTCCCTATAAACTATTGGTTTAGAGTCTTTTGTGATTAGCTATATGAACGTTTATTTTACAATAATTCTTCATAATATCCCATAAAATTATTCACACATGGAATCCTCCAAGTCATATTATACATAATACTCATCCTCATTACCTGGAGAATGGAAACATAATAAAGGGGTGATCTTAGATGCTTAGTTAGGTGTAAAACACATAAGATATCAATCAAGGACATCAATGATCATAATATGAAATTGTGGGTACTAGAAAACAATCAAGGTATATGAATAAAACATAAAGAATTCATGCCAAATGAAAATATATAAAAACATGAATATAGAATTATGATTCTCACATAAAATTCAACTGAATCATAGGATTTTTGAAACAATAGATTATAACCATGATCCATGAAACATAACATTGGAATATAGAAAAACATAACCATATGAAATCATTTTTTATGTTATGGATCACTAGAAATACCATTATCAAAAGGTATAAAAATTCCAATAATATAATTGATTGGGTTTTATATACACTCCTCAAAATGTCATTAACCAGGTTCATTTAAAATTCACATACATGTCATCTAATAAGATATAATTCTTTTTTCAATGCATTCTAAGGCTATATAATTTTGATCTCACCCATAAAATAATGAAAACCCATATATTTTAGTTCCACATGAACCTAATAACATTCATAAATAATATTTAGCCAAAATAAACCATGAGAAAAAATGAAATTTATTAAAATTTCCATAAGTTATAAATAAATCATCCTGGTAAATAAAGTAGAAGAATTAATTAAAATATATCTGCCTTGAATCATGAAAAACATTAAAGGATATTTACATGGATAAAAAACACAATTAATTTAATATTTTATGATTTTTGGAAAATAATAGGATATATCATTCACAATTTTGATAAATTTTACTATAAAATTAAATAATTTATAAGTCAATGGTTTTAGAAAAATAGTGATAATGTAAATAAGAAATACATTGAATAACTATAGACACAAAAATGGTGTTTTTATTGAAATGTGAATAAATTGATGAAATAAAGTAATATTCTAGTAAATATTTAAGAATAGAGTTAAAAGATTCCTTTCTTGAATTTTTAAATAACAGTCAAAGTCAATATATTGGGAATTTAAGAAATTGATGTTTTAGGTAAAAAATTGACATGGAAGAAGAATATTCCAGAATAAAAATAAAATATAAGTCTGGTTCCACATACAAGAATAATTCTTGTTGAATTATAAACCAGTGGGAGAGGATGAAATGCCCTGATATTTTACTATATTACTCTCTTTCAAACCTATTGAGTTATGTTGAAATTTTGACAAGAAATACAAAACTAAAATAAAAAATTGATACCTAATAAAAATATTACAATTTTCACCATTATAATATATTTGATAAATAATCATGTATAAAAAGTAGTAACCATATTTCCTAATCTACAAAGAAAAAGGAAATAAATGAAATTGGGTAGTGGAAATATCCATTATAAATCTCATTTTACTAAACTATAAGAACCCTATTTTTGCTATGAAAGACTTTGGAAAATTCTTGATGATATTCCAGAGCAGCGCCCTCAGACGGCATGCAATTCTGATCCCCGGAGTGGCAGGAATTAAATTTTCAGTGTGTTCACACTGGAAACGCCAAATAAATGAGATAACTCCTAAACGGAGTTCCGGATCAGAGATCCGAGTGTCCGGATGGGTCTGGAATGGGGTGTTTACCCGAGGAACGACATGAAACTTGTCAGCGTGGGACGTTTGGACCCCTCGACCGCTTCTGGAATGTTAAATGGATAAATTAAATAATTAATTTATTCTTTTAATGTTGAAACGTAGGTATCACTTAAATGGTGGCTCAGATTGGAAAACTGAGGGCACCGTTGAGTTCGGAGCGTGCCGTTTACCCTAGGAGGGGTGTAAGTTTTGCGGGCGCGGCCCGTCTGTGAAAAATGGCCCCAGGGGCGTTTTCATAATTTGGCGGCCTCATGCGCTATGTTTTATAACTTTTCAACGGGGTCTCGGATTAAAATTCCAAGACCGCCGTTGCACTCGGAGCGTGGTTTTTAGCCTTGGGGAGTCTTAATCCCGACCCTGCCGAAATTTCGGGTTCGAGGCTATCGGGTGGCGTTTTAGTATTTTCTACTTAAATGCATCCCCTCCCCTCTTCTTTTCTTCTTCTTCCTCAAACCCTACCCACTCCTCCAGCTCCGGCGAGGTAGCTCCGGCGAGGAGAACTTTGGCGAGGCGCAGCGGTTCCGACGGTCCGCACACGAAGCGTCGGGCTACGCCCTTCGAGGTAGGCGGTGTTCGTTTGCGTTTTAAATTCTGAACCCCTCTTTGAATCCTAATTTTAGTGTCTAATTACTGAACGATCTTAGATCCAAGCCCATAGTCGCATAAAGTATGTTCTAAGGTTTCCGACGCTCTTCTCGGATCAAAAATCCGAGTCTCGGGGTGCCCGGGGCAGTCCCCGGAAGTTCCTGCCGAAATTCTAGTTTTCTGGAGGGTTACCTTTTTCCGACGAGATCCAGCGGCGGCGGCAGGGGCTTCGGTGGCGGTCGGCTGGCGGCGGCGCTCTACGGTGATGGTGGCGGCGCTCCTCAGCATGGAGGCGCGGAGGCCGAGCTCGCCGGGAAGGGGCGGCGATCCGGGGTCGCGGCGCGACCTTGGCAGACAGAGACCCGCGAACCGCAGGTCTCCGCGTGGGGGCAGTGAGCCCGGCCGTCCGGGCTGGTCGGGTGTCGGCAGGCCGCGGCCAGCAAGCCGCGGAGAAGTGAGCCGGGCCCGCGGCCGGGCAGCGGGCCGGCTGTGGGCGGACTGGCCGGTCCGGCCCCAGGGGGGGTCCCCCTTTCTAAATTCCGACGTCCGTAGCTTTTGCTACGGACGTCCGTTTTGCGCGCCGTCAGCAGCAGCGAAGACCTTGCATCGAGGGGATTGTTTTGAGTTCATTTTGAGAATTTTTAATTCCCGAAACAAGGGTCCAGAGAGGCACGATGTGTCTTTATGTGGATGAGCATTTTTCCCAAGATACTTGTTTTGGGCGGCGCGAACGTATCCAATGTCCGTTTTGAGCACCGTCAGCGGCGTTGTGACCCTGGCACTGAGGCGGAGGTTTCCAGGGAAGTTTCAAGCGTGAGACTGGATTTGAGGTGTGGGCCCCACGACCCGTCTTTCGTGCTACGTGCAGCATTTCACAACTTTTTAATCAGACGTCCGTTCGGGGCGTTCGAGCAGTCGATTCTGGATGTTTTTCCGAGGGGATTGCAACGGTGCAATCCGCCCGCTCTAATTCAGCATGATGGTGCGGGGCCCATGAGGGTCGTTTGGGTGTCAACGGTGATTTTCCATCTTTATCACTGGGTGACCGTTTGGACAAGTGAATATTCCATCTTGTGTACTTTTTCTAGAGGATCACAACGGTGTGGTCCGTTCGTTGTGTTCCGGGACCGGGTTGCGGGCCCCACGAAGCACCGCTCGTGTGCGGTGCGCCGGAGTGCACCTTTTTCTTCGGATACCTGTTCCATGAAAGTAAGCAGTCAATTTGAAGTGCTTTTTCGAGAGCTTTGTGATGGCGCAGTCCACCCAACCTTTTTCAGGGACGTGGTGTGGGACCCACCTGAGCTGGCTACGGTGAATAGTACCTTTTTCACCGGGTGTCCATTTTGGGCGATTGAGTACCCAATCTCGTGTGTTTTTCCGAGGGGATCGCAGTGGCGTGATCCGTTGGTTCAGTTTTGGGATCTTGGGGTGGGCCCCACACCGGTTTGGTCACGGTGAATAGTACATTTTTAACCGGTTGACTGTTTCAGGCGAGTAAGTAGTCTATCTCGTGTGTTTTTTCGTGAGGATTACAACGGTGCGATCCGTTTGGTTGTGTGGAGCCTCTTGCACGATCTTGTTAAAAGTGGAAACATTGAAGGTGCTCTAGTGGTGGTTCGCCCTACCAAGTTTGTAGCGGACCCTTGACGTGTGATTGCACACTCTTGGGAGAGCGATAAATGATTCACAAGATGTGGTTGGTCGTGTCTGGGCCTTTGAGTTGGAGATGTTTCGTCACGCCTTCGTGTTGACGTTGGGTGCCTTGTGCACGATGGCCCTTGGGCTGGGAATGAGGTATACTTTGGGAGTATACGAGAATGCTTGAAGGTACATCTGGTTGCTCGTACCTAAGAACGTTTGGGCGCTTGGTTGGGGTTGCGATGGGGCCACACATTGTGTGGGCCCCACGTGCGTTTCGGGTTCTTCATTGCGTACTTTGACCTCTGGCGACATAGAGGGTCCCTCTGTGCTCGTTTGTTTGACCAGCAGGGTTGAGTGGTCTCCCCCTGGTTTCGTTCTCGATGGATCGGCCGGTAGTGGTGTTAGTGACTCCTAGTGATGGAACAGGCGCTGAACCCCTTTGGGTGAGTTGTGCTGGAGTTGGATGGTTGCGCGATACCCACTCCGTGTTCGGTTGGCCAGTGTTGTACCCTCTAGTGGATTTGGCCAGTGCAGTTCTGAGTTTTACCCTCTAGCGAGGCTAGGCAGTGGGTTACTCATCGGCTTTTAGGGTTTACCCTCCAGCAGAGACTGGGCAGTGGGTCACCCGACGCACTTAGGGTCTACCCTCCAGCAGAGACTGGGCAGTGGGTCACCCGATGCACTTAGGGTCTACCCTCCAGCAGAGACTGGGCAGTGGGTCACCCGACGACCTATTAGGGTCTACCCTCTATTAGGGCTGGGAAGTGGGTCGCCTGTCATCTCGTTCCAGGTCTACCCTCCAGCACGGCTGGGCAGTGGGTCGCCTGTCGACGTATTCCTGGTCTACCCTCCAGCATGGCTGGGCAGTGGGTCGCCTGTCGATGTATTCCAGGTCTACCATCCAACGGGGCTGGGTAGTGGGTCGCCTGATGATGTATTAGGGTTTACCCTCCAGCAGGGCTGGGCAGTGGGTCACCCGATATTTGGTTATGAAATACCCTCCAGCAGGACTGGGCAGTATGACACCTGTTTGCATTTCAGACTCATTCCTTACTACTAGGCTAGTCTGTGGCTTTCCTCCGTGACCACCGGAGCGGGACCCTTGGTTGTACGGGTCGGTGATGGAACGACTTTGGCTTTGAGGAGACCTCTCGACTACAGGGCAGTGAAGAGGTGTGGTTTGACTTTCCCTAGAACTCTCAAGTACGAGGGGCACTTTCCCTACCGATACGTGTTCTTGTGACGCGATCTAAAACCGTGCGGGCGAGTCAATGCCGCCAAAAGCGGATAGTGTCGAGGCGCGGTGATTGAGCCCCTTGGCTTGCGGTTCAGGGAAGATGTACGAGATGCTGGGCATCGATGGTTACTTCTGGGACTTGGCTACTCTTTTCTTGGGCTGAGCTACAGGACGGAGATCCCCTTACGATCTTGTTTGGGATTCTTGGAAGAGCATATATATGTATATACATTGTTTTCGAGTACCCACTCTTGGGTTTTGGCTACTCCCCTTCCAGGAGAGGCGAAGACGCGCGAGGTATGCCATGTGCTTTTCGTGTCTCGCTTCTCGTGGTTGCATGAATCTACTATTCTGCTATAGGTAGCAAAGACTCGACGAGAAGTTCATCTTCTCACCGTTTCCAGCTCCTTGTGTCTAGACGAGTCTACTTCCTTTCTTTTGTTGGATTGAGCTAGAATATCTACTGGTATTCTACTGTACTCTCTATTGTACCCCTTTAATTTTCCTGTTTTCTCTACTTCTCACCCTTCGGTACCTCCTTTTGTTGCTCCCTCGAGCCTTCGGGGTATACTACTAAGTATTTTTATACTCACACCTTCTTGGGCTTTTCCCACACTTTGTGTGCCCTTGCAGACAACAGATAGGTGGAGCGTAACTTCAGTGGAGCGTAGGAGCTTGGGATCTTGGACCGCGTGCGGTGGTCATGGCCGGGTTCCAGGTGGGAGACCCGCCAGGTATATCTTTTTGTTTACCTATTTCTGGGTTTTGGCACTTTTTGGTTGGGCATATTTTTTCCCCTTTTCTTTTCAGTTTGTAATTTGTACTGTTTAGAGGTCGATGCACATCTATGGTTTATACATATAGCAGTTGTTCCTTTTACTCTTCTTGTTCTTTCTTTTACTCTGCACTTTTACATTGAATTTGATGCGTGTGTGTGTACAGGTACTTAGGAAAAGGCCTCCTCGAGTTATTGTGCCTTCTGCGCTGGTCTCCAGCCCCTAGCCTATGGAGGCGTGCCTGGGGTAGTTGCGGCTCGAGCCCGGGTAGTGTCGGGTCGTGACAAAGTGTTATCAGAGGTGGTTCATTCCTTGGGACGTTGGGTAGACGTCCCTAAAAGAGGAATTGGTTGGGATATAGGGCAAATGTGTTAACGTGTCTCAAGAGCGGCTCTCAGGTCAGGGAGTCCAGTGATGGTGCGGCGGCCGACGTATCCATTCACCAGGACCTTGATAACCCGCTTGTCGATTCAGCATGCTGAGACACTTGTTGTAGGGAAATTTTGTTGTGAATCACATAGGACTGAGCCTTGACTGTCCTTCTTCAGTCAGCTCCCCATAGTTGTTGTTATTGGTATATACATGTATGCTCATCTGACCGCGACACTACTTGATAATATTCAGGATGTCTCCATGAAGGCAGCCATCCTAGATACCAGCTTTGGTGCATGATGACAACCCTGTGAGCTACGAGGCCACAGTCCAGGACCCATCATGCGAGCCCCTCTCTCCAGGTGGGCTGGTAGCAGCACCCCCACCTGTTGACCAGCAGACAGTTTCAGCGGATCAGGTTGAGTTTGAGCGCAGGTTGAGCGTGCTCCGTGAGTTCCAAAGGTAGAGACCGCTGAGGTTCAGTGGTGAGACAGACCCTCAGGCAGTAGAGGCTTGGCTCGAGGCAGTGGTTTTCCTTTTCAGGCTTGTGAAGACGCCGACAGATTAGAGAGTGGTTTTGGCAGCCATCCTTTTCTGCAGAGCAGCTTGGCATTGGTGGAGTCTGGTGACTCAGTTTCTTGACGAGTCGTCGCTTTCGTGGGATAAATTTCAGTTGTTGTTTCATGAGGATTTTTCCCCTCCTTCTTGCGCTCTGTTCGGAATCAGGAGCTCCAGCAGTTTTAGTAGGGAGGGATGATAGTGGCCGAGTACGCTACTAGTTTTGCAGACCGTGCATGCTTTTACCCAGACTTGGTCTATGATGAAAACATCCAAGCGCGGAAGTTTGAGCAGGATCTCTGCCGAGAGATTTGTGTTGTCATAGTACCCTTGGGAATTTCCATATATGCTGGGGTTCTAGAGCAGGCGTTGGTGACAAATGGCTTCCTGTCATGTTCTAGAGTTGGTGGTGGCAGCAGGCACGTTGGAGCCGAGACGTCTGCCACAGCTAGCGGGCGTCGACAAGGAAGACCTCGACGCAGGTGGCTTTCTGAAAACCGGACTCCGGGGAGTGGTCGTACACCACAGTGGCTCTAGAGGGCACCGGTGCATCCCAGAGAGATTCAGTGCTATGCTTGTGACATACGAGGTCACTTGGCCTGAGACTGCCTGACCCGAGTTGCTGGGAGCTTCGGGCAGGTAGCAGGCGCACCACCACGGCAGAGGCAGCGCCGTGAACGGAGTAGTACCCAGGGAGGTGGTGCTAGCAGAGGAGAGGGAGGATCTGGTAGTGGGAGATGAATTTACGAGATCTCCCCATCACCACTAGGTGGTCCACATCAGGCTCTGGGAGCTGACGATTGGGACCACAGACAGCTGCGACCTTTGGATGTCTACGATCCTGCAGAGCATGGGATGGTGAGAGGTACCCCTTGCGACTCTTCTACTTTTTACAGTATAATTGTTAGGCTCTTCGTGTGAAATGCTTTTCTCCCTGCTCCTTGTTTGAGGTGTTACAAGGGTGACGCAGGGCGTCGGGTGTAACCCTGTTTTGGTAAGGAAAAACGCGTGAGACCTTTTCCTTTAGTCGATGGTGTAACTCCTTCACTTCCGAGCGTGTAAGAGAGTTTTGGTTGAGAGACATCGACTGTAAAATCTTGCGTGATCATATATCCTTGGGTGTTTCACCATATGGATATTCTGAAGGAGGGAATCACCAGGCCTTGTTCCAGGTGCAGGCGGTGATTCCAGTCGTGACGTGTGACGTAAGGGTTTGGTCGGGGAGGCGAGCTACCCCTGAGAGCCTTCGGGACGTTTGAGACTGTGTAAAGGGGTGGCAAGGTTCCCTACCACCTTGCCCTAACCCCAAAGTCTGGAGTGGGTGCACGAAATCGGTAAGGGCCAACCTCGCATGAACAAATCAATCCTTTGGTCTGTGTGCGGTGGCATAGAGCTATGCGTGGGTTCTTCTAGGTATGGGAAATCCATGTGTGGGATTAGTACCCTGTGTTGCTCAATAGTTTCGCTTTACGGGGACAAAAATCTTGAAGGAGGTAATGATTTAAGAACCACGTTTTTGCTGTGAATGTCTTTGGAATATTCTTTATGATATTCTAGAGCAGCTCCCTCAGACGGCGTGCGATTCCGAGCTTCGGAGTGGCAGGAATTTAATTTTCATTGCATTCACACTGGAAACACCAAATAAATGAGATAAATCCTAAACGGATTTCTGGATCAGAGATCCAAGTGTACGGATGGGTCCGGAATGGGGGTTTTACCCTAGGAATGACATAAAACATATCTTCACGAGATGTTTGGACCCCTCGCCCGCTTCTGGAATGTTAAACGGATAAATTAATTCATTAATTTATTCGTATAAGGTTGAAACGAAGGTATCTAATAAATGGGGGCTTCGATTGGAATACTGAGGGCACCGTTGAGTTCGGAGCGTTCCATTTACCCTAGGAGGGGTGTAAGTTTTGCGGGCGCGTTCCGTCTGTGAAAAATGGCCCCATGGGCGTTTTTGTAATTTGGCGGCCTCAGGCGCTAAGTTTTATAACTTTTGAACGGGGTCTCGGATTAATATTCCGAGACCTCCGTTGCGCTCAGGACGTGGTTTTTAGCCTAGGGGAGTCTTAATCCCGACCCGCCGAAATTTCGGGTTCGGGGCTATCGGGCGGCGTTTAAGTATTTTCTACTTAAACGCATTCCCTCCCCTCTTCTTCTCCTTTTTCTTCCTCAAACCCTACCCTCTTCTCCAGCTCCGGGTGGTAGCTCCAGCGAGGTGAACTCTGGCGAGGCGCAGCGGTTCCGACGGTCCGCACACGAAGCGTCGGGCTACGCCCTTCGACGGAGGCGGTGTTCGTTTGCGTTTTAAATTCTGAACCCCTCTTTGAATCCTAATTTTAGTGTCTAATTGCTTCCCTATCTTTGATCCAATCCCATAGTCGTGTAGAGTATTTTATACAGTTTCCAACTCTCTTCTTGGATCAAAAATCCGAGTCCCGAGGTGCCCGGGGTAGTCCCGGGAAGTTCCGTCCGAAATTCCGGTTTTCCGGTGGGTTTCCTTTTTCCGGCGAGATCCAGCGGCGGTGGTAGGAGATTCGGCGGCGGTCGGCTGGCGGCGGCGCTCTTCGGCGGCTGGTGGCGGCGCTCTTCGGCTAGCAGCAGCGGTCCTCAGCACGGTGGCATGGCGGTCGAGCTCGCCGGGATGGGGCGGCGACCCGGGGTCGCAGCGCGACCTCGGTGGACAGAGACCCGCGAACCGCGGGTCTCCGCGAGGGGGCAGCGAGACCAGCCATCCGGGCCGGTCGAGTGTCGGTATGCTACGGCGAGGTGAGCCGGGCGCTCGGGCCGGTCCGGCCCAAGGGCCCTCCCCCCTTTCTAACTTCCGACGTCCGTAGCTTTCACTACGGACGTCCGTTTTGCGAGCCATCAGTGGAAGCGTGGACCTTGCATCGAGAGGAATTATTTGAGCTAGTTTCAAGAATTTTTAATTCCTGAAACGAGGGGCCGCGGAGGAGCGATGTGTCTTTAAGTGGACGAGCGTTTTCCCGAGATACTTGTTTTGGGCGGCGCTGACGCATTCGACGTCTGTTTTGAGCGCCGTCAGCAGCTTTGCAACCCTGGCACTGAGGCGGTGGTTTCCAGGGCGGGTGCGGGCGTGAGACTGGATTTGAGGCGTGGGCCCCATGACACGTCTTTCGAGTTGCGTGCAACTTTTCACGACTATTTAATCGGATGTCCGTTTGGGGCGTGCGAGCAGTCTTTTCTGGATGTTTTTCTGAGGGGATTGCAACGGTGCAATCTGCCCGCTCTAATTCGGCATGATGGTGTGGGGACCACGAGGGTCGTTTGAGCTTCAATGGTGATTTTCCATCTTTATCACCGGGCGACCATTTTAGAAAAGTGAATAGTCCATCTTGTGTGATTTTTCGAGAGGATCGCAACGGTGCGGTCCGTTCATTGTGTTTCGGGACCAGGTTGCAGGCCCCACAAAGCACCGCTCGTGTGTGGTGCGCTGGAGTGCACCTTTTTCATCGGATACCCGTTCCACGCAAGTAAGCAGTCAATTTGACGTGCTTTTTCGAGAGCTTTGCGATTGCGTAGTCTGCCCGACCTTTTTCAGGGACATGGTACGGGTCCCACCCGACCTGGTTACAGTGAATAGTAACTTTTTCACCGGGTGTCCATTTTGGGCGATTGAGTACTCAATCCCATGTGTTTTTCTGAAGGGATCGTAGTGGTGTGATCCGTTGGTTCAGTTTCGGGATCTTGGGGTGGGCCCCACACGGGGTCACGGTGAATAGTACCTTTTTCACTGGTCAATCGTTTCAGGCGAGTAAGTAGTATTTCTGGCATGTTTTTCCACGAGGATTACAATGGTGCGATCCGTTTGGTTGTGCAGAGCCTCTTGTGTGATCTTGTTAAAAGTGGAAGCATGGAAGGTGCTCTAGTGGTGGTTCACCCTACATTGTTTGTAATGGACCCTTGGCGTGTGATCGCGCACTCTTGGGAGAGAGATAAATGATTCACAAGATGTGGTTGGCCGTGTCTGGGCCTTTGAGTTGGAGATGTTACGTCACACCTTCATGTTGATGTTGGGTGCCGTGTGCACGATGGCCCTTGGGCTGAGAATGAGGTATACTCTGAGAGTATACAAGAATGCTTGAAGGTACATGTGGTTGTTCGTACCTGAGAACGTTTGGGCTCTTGGTTGGGGTTGCGATGGGGCCACACATTGTGTGGGCCCGACGTGCATGTCGGGTTCTGCTTTGCGTACATTGACCTCTCGCGACATAGAGGGTCCCTCTGTGCTCATTTGTTTGACCAGCAGGGTTGAGTGGTCTCCCCTTGGTTTCTTTCTCGATGGATCGACCGGTAGCAGTGTTAGCGACACCTAGTGATGGAACAGGAACTGAACCCCTTTGGGTGAGTTGTGTTGTAGTTGGGTGGTTGCATGATACCCACTCCGTGTTTGGTTGGCCAGTGTTGTACCCTCCAGTGGAAATGGCCAGGGCAGTTCTATGTTTTACCCTCCAGCGGGGCTGGGCAGTGGGTAACTCATCGGCTTCTAGGGTTTACCCTCCAGCAGAGACTGGGAAGTGGGTAACCCGACACACTTAGGGTCTACCCTCCAGCAGAGACTGGGTAGTGGGTCACCCGACGCACTTAGGGTCTACCCTCCAGCAGAGACTGGGCAGTGGGTCACCTGACGACCTCTTAGGGTCTATCCTCCTGCAGGGCTGGGCAGTGGGTCGCCCGTTGCCTAATTCCAGGTCTACCCTCCAGCACGGCTAGGCAGTGGGTCGCCTGTCGACGTATTCCATGTCTACCCTCCAGCACGGCTGGGCAGTGGGTCGCCTGTCGACGTATTCCAGGTCTACCCTCCCGTGGGGTTGGGCAGTGGGTTGCCTGATGATATATTAGGGTTTACCCTCCAGTAGGGCTGGGTAGTGGGTCACCCAATATTTGGTTATGAATTACCCTCAAGCGGGGCTGGGCAGTGGGACACCTGTTGGAATTTCAGACTCAGTCCTTACTACTAGGCTAGTATGTGGCTTTCCTCCATGACCACTGGAGCGGGACCCTTGGTTGTACGGGTCGGTGATAGAACGACTCTGGCTTTGAAGAGACCTCTTAACTGTAGGGCAGTGACGAGGTGTGGTTTGACTTTCCCGAGAACTCTCAAGTACGAGGGGCACTGTCCCCACCGAGACGCGTTCTTGCGACGCGATCTAAAATCATGCGGGCGAGTCAGTGCCGCCCAAAGAGGATAGTGTCGAGGCGCAGTGATTGGGCCCCTTGGCTTGCAGTTGGATGCAAACGTACGAGATTCTGGGCATCGATGGTTTACTTCTGGGACTTGGCTACTCTTTTCTTGGGCTGAGCTATGGGACAGATATCCACTTACGATCTTGTTCGGGCTTCTTGGCAGATCATATATATGTATATACCTTGTTTTCGAGTGGCCACTCTTGGGTTTTGGATACTCTCCTTCCAGGAGAGGTGAAGACGCGCGAGGTATGCCACGTGCTTTATTTGTCTTGCTTCTCGTGGTTGGATTAGTCTACTCTCCTACTATAGGTAGCGAAGACTCAACGAGAAGTTCATATTCTCTCAGTTTCCAGCTCCTTGTGTCTGGACGAGTCTATTTCCTTTCTTTTGTTGGGTTGAGCTGGACTCTCTACTGGTATTCTGCTGTACTCTCTATTGTACCCCTTTACTTTTCCTGTTCTCTCTACTGCTCACCCTTCGGTACCTCCTTTTGTTGCTCCCTCAAGCCATCGGGGTATCCTAATGAGTATTTTTATACTCACCCCTTCTTGGGCTTTGCCCGCACTTGGTGTGCCCTTGCAGATGATGGACAGGTGGAGCGTGACTTCAGTGGAGCGTAGGAGCTTGGGAGCTTGGACTGCGTGCGGTGGTCATGGCCATGTTCCAGGTGGGCGTTGTCTTAGCTAGTGTGTTACCCATACCAATCCAATGATTAACTCTAAATTTTTTAATTTTAGTGGAATAATATGTGAGGGAAGTTCAAGCTCATAGAAATCTCCATAAGTTCTATGTTAACATAATCACCACTAAAAACTACCACAAGAGATTACATTATGATTTGATCTTATATTGAGATCTTAATGAGCTAAAGAACATGAAATTAAGGTTACATAAACATGTAATTATTAATTTTTTAAGTTATTTATCACATTTATTTTTTAAATTTCTCATTTTTACATTTAAACAAAAATAATGGTTAATTATTAATCCATGGAAGAAAGCAATGAGATCATTTTATGATTTATTTTTCAAAATTTTAATTTTTATGAACTTCATTTAAATAAACATAATATGTAATGGGTAAAATATATTTCTGATACTAGATTAACAATAATATAATTTTTAATTAATAAGAAGTAATAATAAGAATAAATAATATTTAAAAAATATAATTTCCTATAAAAAATTTCATCATATTTTATATTTACATTAAAATTTTAATTCATAAATTTTTTTATTTGAATTCAAAAAACCTTATTACATTTTTGGATCTAACATCATAATATTATCTTAAGATTAATTTTCAATATTTTCAAGAAATGTTTTATTTTTTGGTGAATATTGAGAAATAATGATTTTGGAAATACCATCACTTTATGACATTATTATAATACAAGGATGAATTATTATTTTATATGAATTATATATATTTATAAGTATAAATAATTGATAATAATATGTTATATTTATGGAACCCATTTTTATGGTTCTGGAAACATAAATAATTTTTTCTACTCCAAATATTATTTTATCCGCATATGTTTAAATTTATTTTTCATCACTCAGAGAACATAAATATAACAAAATGGGTTTCTTATTTTTTATAAACACGTTCATATTATTTTATATGTATAATGTAATTATTATGAATAAAATTATTATTACTATGATTAATGTTATTATTATTCATAATGGTGAATGAATTATTTTAAATAATAGTTTTACTAATATGATGTTATTTTTATCTAATAAATTAAATTTAAATTATTTATATAATGACTATAAGGTTATTTTTAATCTTATTTTCAAATATTTTACCACAATTTTAAATAATTAACAATGATATATTTGATTAAGAACACATAATGACAAAACATCAATTTTCTACAAAAAAACTATTTTCTATAAGTGATCGGTTATATTTTAATAGTTAGTTTCTTATATTTGAAATTTTTACTAGAATAAATAGAGTTTATATTTAGGTTATTAAAAACCATATTTAAAAATAGGTATTAACTTATATTTTTTTGAAACATAAATTAATTTTAAAAAAACTAGATACCAATGTAAAAAACCAAAATAAAAATGTGTATAAATCTAATGGTAATAGACTCAAAACATGTTTAAAACTTGTGTGGAAATTCTTAGATGAAACTTGATGATCCAAAATCCCTCTCAAATAAATTATATCCAAATTTTGATCCATTTACACTTTAATATTAACATGGAATCATTGATATTTAATGTGTATTGGAAAAAATTCCATTTTCACTCACTTATAAAATGGATCTTTCACCACCCCTTAAATACAACGATATGTTTTGGTTCCTTCTTGAAACTATACCTAATTTACCTTTCCTAAAAATATCTTATATATCCATAATCTAATAGACTCTATAAGTTTTCCAAATAACATAATTTAAATTAATACATTGAATAAAAATTTTAATCTCTCCATGATATTATGAACACATGTAAAAAAATCTGGACCCAAGGTAAGTGATTTGGGATCTCAATTTTTTATTTCATTGAAATATGATCATCTTCACCACTTGTTTATTTTTTGGATGTGTATGGAATGAAAATGAATTTATTTTTTCAATAATATCATGAAATATAAGTTATTTATAAAACCATATAATTTTTTACTTTTCATGAATGTTCATTTATAAATATTACATCCCAATGGGGTTTTTTTAGATAAAACCCCCTTTCATTGAGTTATAATGCTTCATCATGATCATATTGGTTACATTTAGGGTTTCTTCAACCCCGAAAATTTATATTTATTTTGGAAAATTACACTTTTACCATCATAAATTTATTCCCTATAAAAGTGTGACATTGTTAAGAATAATTCACAATATCATTATCATAGTTTTTACTTCCATGTACATATTTTACCATTCTTCCAATGGTAACCTTTACATTTTGAATCCTAGTTATGTGTTATACCATGTGACCTTTATATTTCCCTTATCCCATATTTAATATAAGTTTTTATTATCCCTTTTCATGAATTGGGATTTCAATAATGGTTTTCGTAAAACATAAAAAGGGTTATTCCAAAACCATCTCTTTACTTTTGATTTACACGCTCTCAATATTCTTCTATATCTTCCTCTATATTATTCTGATGTAATTGAATCATATTTTTTGTATGTATTTATTACTTATATACCCAGTTTATGTTGCCTTTATTTTTCATTTACAATACACATTTTATGTTCCCTTCATGATTTCTTTTTAAGTAAACTCGATTTAAGGGAACTGCACTCTTTATTATTTCATATCAAGTACCGCCCCCAAAAAATGTTTTCAAATCAGTAATAGATTTTTTAAATACTAATTATTTTATATAAAACCTTCTTCATTCAATTATAGTCTAAATAAAATTAATAATCTCCTTCCTCCTATAAAATATTCGATACTTATTTAATAAAAATAATATAAGTTATTCATTTGTATTCTCAGTCCTTTAATGTTTATCGTGGATTTTTCTATATTGGAAATCAATGTTAAAGACATATTTTTCTTATTCAAATATGATCATCCAAAATAATTTATTTCCTTCATCTTTTGGGAATAATTATGATATATCATTCAGTTATCCAATTAGATAAGATTATGAAACTGACATCCTTCTCATGGATTTTGTCATTCTTATGATTTATGGTTGGTTTCTATTCTTATTGTCTCATACATATTCATGAAGATGTTATGAATATAAATGGTGAGACCTGATAACAATCTAATGTAGTTAGTATTGTTGTTATCTCATGATACACCATGTATGATAAGAGGTGATTAATCTATCAAAACTATATTATGTTAACTTAGCTGTGATCCTTGACAAATGCTTAAGGTGCACATGAAACCAACCTAAGCATGAAATTTTATGTTGTTCTGGAAGTGAGAGTAAACTTATTCATATTATTTCATGTTATATTTTCTTTCTACATTTTCAGGATTATATTAACTTATGATACCATTCCCTTATACCATGTTTCTATGCATATCTTAGACACTTGTTCCACAGTACATGTTTTTTATTTCAAGATTACATGTAACGCTACCATAGAATATGGAAAAATCTTATTATTCAATGTTTTTATAATAAATTTAACTAAATTCTAGGTTTTATCATATAATTATGATCTAACCCTTGAGGTTATTTTGATATGTTTTTACTTATAACGATTTTTATCTAACCTTTTTTTATATTTTATTTACCTAGGTAATAAATACATAGATAACTTGAGGAAAGTATATAAGGTATAATATATGAGTAAAATTATGGAGAAATATTGACATGTTTTGTGTTGATAGTCCAAAAATGGACTTAAATTTTTTTTTTCTAGTTTTATGATATTATTTTGGGATGTGTTATTAATGTTACATTTAGGCAAGTTTATCAGAGAGAATATTACATGGTGTCAAAGTTACTTTTTAAATGTATGTTTTTAGCATCAAACCACTGAGTGAGGTTGTAGGTAAACTCAAAAAAAATTGTAAGACAAATTTTAAAATTTAAAAATAACTTGAGTAGAAAAAAATAGATAGGTTTTATTGATAAAGAATAAAGATTTAACAATAATGTAATTTTTTACTTAAACAGTATCGATTTCAATCTCAGAATGAAAAATAAACACATAGAACATTGGTAATGATTGAAACAATAGAAATTATAAAAAATTACATGTAAATAACTTTTAAATTCCATGAATAAAAATGATTTATATATAAAATAAGTGAATGGGAGACTAATTACACCATATAAATGTAAAAAGATTCATAATATAAAGATTATCTATTGGAATTAAAATTGAGATGAAAAACACTTATGACTTTGGTAATTATTGAATCAAAATATACTAAAGGCAAAGGCATGAAATGGAAATAAAAAACCCCATGAATAAAAAATTACTTATGAATAAATGAATTGAATAGGGTTGTAACACTATAGAAAAAAATTGGGCATAATATGAAATTTTTCCCAAGGAATGGAAATTAAGACAAAGAACCCTTTGCAAACTTTGGACTCCCACATAAGTTATTTAACAGACTATATAATAAAAAATTAATGAAATATTTTGTAAAATTATTTATTTTTATTTTGTTTTTATAAAATTGAATTTTATTCATTTATTATGTATATATATTATTTATTTACAATTTATTTTTACTACTGGTTGCTAGCAGTTTTGATTACCTCATAATCAATTTGGTTGTATGACTTTGATCCTAATTAATTGATAATTAGTTCATCATTCTCATATTATTAAATGTAGAGGAATAATTTTCATAAATTTATTTATTTTTCCCTATAATTATTGGATAGAATATATGTGTATGGTTCATAGGAAAGGAATTCATGTTGATAATGTTTCATGTGATTTATCGATGATAATTAGTTAATTTATAATAACCATTAACATGAATTTTAGAACTATAAAACCATATTTGTAGAATATATATTTTATTTAATACTATATATTAGCACTATTAATGAATTTTTACATAGGTATTTTATAAACGGTGAACATTGTTCTGTATCATTAATGTAGGTGGTGGAATCAACCCAAACATGAACATCATATACTAATGAATGAGTAATAGTATAGAATCATATTATAGTAAAATAATTTTAAAAAAATATTTATTTTAATAGAATATAATTATAGTGGTTAATGAGAATGATCAATAATTAAGAATATAATGATATTTAAAAAAATGGTGAAGAACAAGATACTTTTATTTACTAACTCCTTCCCAAAATAGATTCCGTCGAAATATAAGATCTGTCTCTCTATATTATAATAAAAAAGTACTAAATATGTAATAATAATTTTGGGGATGATATTTATGTATATATTGAATAAATAAGTAACATATTAAATGTGGGTTAAAGTATATTGATGAGGTATCCTTTTGTATGTGGGTTGTAGTGGTATTTTTTTTAATACCTCACAATTAATGTGTAAGGACTGTATTTTTAGATAGAAAGTTTATATAAAGGAGGAAGATATTATATATTGATTGGTAATACCATCATCAAAAAAATTTATAGATAAATATTGATATATTTTATTTCTCTTACCTTTAATTTAATTATTTTATATCACTTTAACTTTACAGTGTGGTGGCTCAATTTTTACCATTGTAGATTATTTTTTCCCAAAAATTTAATTGATATTATTACATAATTTAGAAATTCTTATTTTAAATATTAAATAGATACATTGGAATTTCCTTTTAAAATTAAAAAAACTAATACAATAATTCATAAAAATTAAATCAGAAAAAAATCATTTTTAGGAAGGAAAAAAATTTATTCTGATTCTTTTCCATTTAATAATATATATTTGAATATTAAATTAAATTATTGTATACTATCAATAATTTCATTAAAATAATTATTTAGTAATGAATAAATATTCATAAAATATGTTACATATTAAAAAAACTTTGAAAAATAAATCTTTTTATCATTAAAGGGTTTTATCTTGTTTATAACTAAATAATAAAATAATAAATTTTTATTAATTATTTAATAAATATATGAAAAAGTAATTAAAATCATTATTTAGATGTGAAATATTTAATAAAATTTTATAATACATATAAAAATAATATAATTAGAAAAAAATTGATCTTTTATAAGAGATTGTATTTCTACTTTTCTGATTGTTCCCCAAGTATTCAATGAATGACAATTAATATAAAATATAATTATTCTTGTATATAAAATATATTTATTAATTTTAAAAATATAATTAATAATTTTTTTTTAAAATGACTTAATTATGGAAACTACCATTGATGGTTCTTTTTTGAGTACTATATAAAATCACATTTGACATTTTAAATATATATATTGATAAATATATTTATATTAAAATAAAACCTTGATTTTTATAAAAACATTATATATTTTAATTGAAACTAATTTGAACTTTTATAGTTTACATCTTCAAACTATGAGTTAAAATATGTCTTTCCAATTAAATTATTATTCATACTGATAATATTCATCTTTTTCATTTATTAAACAGATAATTCATGTTAAAACAATTTCTTAATTCATAAAATATTCATCAGATTGATGATGATTAAAGAAATGATTATATAACATTTACATCTATTTATTTTTTTCATAAATTATGTATATAGAGTCTGACTGACAAGAATAAAATTGAAATATAAACTCTGAAAAATGTGATCTTACAATATAAATGTTGATGTCCTTAGATTTCATATTATATCAAAAGATAGTTGGGGTTCCTCGGTATAATAAGAATATCAAGATACTCTAATAGTAATCTAAAACATATATCCTTTGGTATTGATATTCCATACTGGTATAAGACATATTATGTTGGGCTATCATGTCTTCAGGGATCATAAGCATTGAGACTTCTTATCATGAAGTTTGTACATGGTGATCTCGAGTATGAGAAACCATAGGGAAAGCCAATGAATTGGAACAAAACATTTTTTGGGTGTAATTGTTTTCTAATATACACTGACATGTTTATTTATTTATTGACAAAAAATTATTGAAATTATATATCATTGATCAAATAATTTGATGCATTATAAAAACCATTTTCATTCATGCTTATGGTTTCATTGCGCACATCAGTCATGTCATTGATGGGATAATATAGATGGGATTATCATGATATGATTTTTAACTTTTTAGAATATTGTGTTGATATATCTAGCCTTATTGACCAAGATGGTAGTACCTTTATTTAATTCCTATACATTGTATAAGATGGTAAATTCAAATGGTATGGTTAATAGAACAATGAAATAAATGAGGGAAGGATGGTGAGATAAAGACATGCATCATACCATATGATATATCAAGAGATAAAGAGATTATATTACATAATGTATGTTTATATGAAAAGTTATAATTTATATGAATTAAAATTATTTAGTTATGTCTCTTTATGTGTTTCAAGACACAACTCCTAATATGCGGAAACACTCACAACTATAAGGATATAGTTGGGATAATTAAACTATAGATGTGTTTAATACTTTTGAAAATTATAATGATTTAGAGATTAAAACATATTGGGCCCCACAATGTGGGTCAGGTAATTCCCAAAAGTGATTGATAACATATTATTGAATAAATTCCCTATTATTAAAATGGGGAATAATTATAATTGAATTTATGAACTAAACATATTAAAAATTTATTATAGGAATGCCAGAAAAAATATTTTTCAAATAAATTAAAATTATTATAGGTTCACTGAAATATTATATGACAGAATTAAAGAATTTTAATGAATCATATTTCTTCAAATAACATGATTTTAATGTTATGAGTAAGTGAAAAAATATTTATGGAAATTTTTACATGTTAACTTGGTCATGATTATTAAAAAAATTATTTATTTTTTTAAACCACTTAATTATCATATGTACATTTATTATGAATTTTAACATAACTATTTAATAAAATAATATTACCAGACTCATAAATATTATTTATTGGATGAATTTGAGAACATCACCTTAATATATCTCATTTTATAGATTGATATAAGAGGGAATGGAGTGCACAAATATAAGATCTTACTCAAAGAAAAATATACTTGTTCCCAAAAAATCGTAAGTTACTTTAAATAGACATTGATTCTTTGTACTTCACCTAAATTTAAAATATTGATGTACTATAAATCTTTTAAATAATTTTTAGATGATGTATATGTTTTTATATTATGATCCTTCAACATATTATTATTAGTAATTAGCAGAACACATTAACAAATTCGAATCAAACATCGTATCATTACAATTTAGTTTTTCATTGTTAAAATTAATTACACTTGATCCTCACATTGAAAATATGGTATTTACATTCGTATCTATTACTACATTGTTGATCCAATGTTAGATATTTATTTTTACCCATGTTAAGCTTTCTATGTTCACCAATAACCAACATTTTTTGTAATGTGGTGAAAAAATTAATTCAGGATATGTTTCTAAATTTTTTTCCATAATTTTTTCTCATTTTCATGGTTTTTAATTTTATGTGTGTTTGGAGCTTAAAAATTCATTACAAAACTAAAATAAAATATTTTACCATTATAGGGACATGAGATATAATATTTATTCATATCATGTTCTTGTATATCATAAATGTGTTAAACATGGGAATGATTTTTTTGAGAAAATTAGATATCGTTCTTCCAATATTAATAATTTCATGCACATTTATATAATATAAAAATAGCAAATAAATATAATATAAATTTTAATCATTCAAAAAAATTCACATTGAAAATTATAGATTATCTTTTTATTACAGATAACAATTGAAATAAATATCATTAAGATAAAAAATTTCAATAAATCGATAATATTTTCATTTTTATATAATTTAATAGAATTTTTATTGATAGATTCATGTATATAGATTAGAAATAATAGATAAATACACAAATTCCCTATAAGTTTATCAAGGAAAATTTAATTAAATTTTTTGGTTATCATGTATTGTCATAGTTCAAAAAATTATTTTGTGACCATTTTACAAAATTTAATTGATAAATTGATCTTGTTTCCACTATTTTGATCATTTGGTGTATGTTTAAAACCAACATGTTTTTTTATCTTTATTTAAACATAGATATTATTTAGTATAATTATAATTAGATACCCAAATTTTTTTGAGATCTTTCTACAATAAAAAATGATTTTTTTTTTGAAAATAATTGTTGTATAATCTAATTATGAATTTTAAATAACTCGTGAAAGTATGATAAGATCACTTTTATTTAATATATTCTCAATGAATAACCATTTCAAATTATGATTTTAATTCATTATATTGTAATATGTAAGAGGTATGCTTTATTATCAAGATTCATCACTTGTAATTGTTTTAATGATATATTCATTTCCTTGGAATTCAAAATTAATAAAAATAAATGGATAATATGGTATGGTAAGATACAAAATATTTGATAAGTTCTAACCACTCATAAATACTTGGTGAAACTTTTAAAAATACTGGTATTCATGTTTTCATTTTATTATATTTTCATTCATAATTAATTAAGAGGGATTTGAGATTTTATTAAGCACATATCAATATTAAATTAAAAGTGTATTGTGATATAAAAAAGATAGAGAACTTTACCACTTCCTAGATCTCCAAAAATAAACTTGGGAAAAAAATATTGACATCATGTCCAATATTTACTCTAGTCAACATTTATTTTATTTTCTATCCCTTATATATGATTTAATTGTTTTTTCAGAATCTATGTAGAATTTATTAAAAAAAATGAAATTATATCAATTAATGTAAAATTATTTCATTTATGGAAGGAGTGTATGTCTCTTATTATAGTGCATATCTATATTTTAGTTATGACTAATATTACACTTTATGACTTTATAAGGCTCTAAGAAATTGTGGATTGTATATTTTTTTAAAACATTGAGTCTGATGGGAGAGGTAGAAATGAGATTCCAAAGTCACAAATGAATTAAAAATTGATGAATGTAATGGAAAAAACTATCAATTATATATTGGATAAATTCCATGGTGCTCAAAAATGTAAAACATTATTAAATAATCATGATTACAATAATTATATTATAAATTTATAGACATATATATGGAAAATTTGAATTTATATATGTTTATTTATACAAGTGACTCTGATTTTTAGGTAGAACACATCATATTGAAAAACACATAAATATTATTAAATTTTTAAGAATTTGAAGTTAATTATTTTTAATAAATTTAAATAAATGATTCTAAAACATATAGATTAAGATATCAGTGAAGTCAAGAGTATTAAATTGAATAAAATATTAATTTTATATAGGATATAGAAAGGAAATACAATAAAAAAATAATGTAATATCATTAAAAACATTTCACACAAAACAATTAAAGGATTAGGCATTAAAAAGTAAATGAAATATCATAATATAGATACTGAGAATTAATAGGATATTATGGAATGAAAATAATTTATGAAAATTATAGAGGATCAAATATTTCTTGGAACCCAACTTTTTGATATATAGGTATTAAATGTATTGTTTTAGATTTTAGGGTATTTTAGAGGATAAACAATGAGATTTGTCTATATAAGGGATAAAATAGTATTTTATAGATATTTTACTCAATTCTAGAAATATCTGAATCATTTTTGGCATGTAAGGTAATTCATTTTAATGGTTTGTGGGGATATGGCAAAAAATACAATATATAGAGGATGTATATACTATAGAGGTAGTCTATAATGCAGATGTTGGATTTTTGGTGATTTCCCTCCTTGCGTTTCTTAGAGAAATAAATATGGAAGGTAAAGAAATATTTCTTTTTAGGTTATTCTAAAACGACATAGTTTTTAGGAGGTATATGCATTATTATCACTTAGAGAGGAATTTTGAAATGGTAAGGATGACATTATCTATTCTGTGATTTTTGAGGGATGGATTTGTGTCTGAAGATAAAATTAATTCTTTCAAATTAGATCTTTCATGCTGGTGTTCATCTTAATTTAACAAATATGTGAAAACATATATGATATTTTGGCTAATGTTTCCATTGGAAGTGATAGAAAATACATATATCCTTTGTTTATCCCAATATGACATGACTAGAGCTTCACCATGTCATGGAGGTATCACCAAATACTTTCAATTGATACTAAACAACACACATTCCTTTTTTGATTCATATTGTCTCTCTAAGACCCTAGCTAACATTTATGTCTCTTATGTTTCTACTTAAATAACCCCTGACAGATCTAATCCCATTTCGTTGAACAGTGAATCTCATATGGATCCAAGGTTCTCATTATCTACTTATTTATTCTTTATATTCAATCTCTTATAAGAGGTTATAAAATAAGATATATCATTATTTTGGTGAAATATTTTGAAGGTATTTATAGGGTTTTGATGAGGGTAAGACTTTTAGTGGATCTTTGTGAGTTTGATGATGTTTGATAATGGTTTTATATTCATTATTTTGAAAAACAATTGATGATTCAATCAAGGCAAGGGATTTGAGATCTCCCTTTTATTTAATATCTATTAAATATGTAATTATCATAATTTTTTTTGGATTTTGTAAGTGCCCAAAATTGATCTAATGAAGATAATTTTTTTTGATAAAATGGAAAAGGAAAATTGAATCTCATGTTTTTTTTATAAATTCTCCAAGCTATTGATAATTTTTTTTCTTAGTTTTTTATGAATAAAATTCTCTTTTGAGTTTAATATTGGTTTTTAAATAAGGATTATGTTTAAATAAATTAAATTAATTAAAATAGTAATAAAATATGGAACATATTAATTAGGAATTGTTTTAAATGATTATTTCTAATTAAATGATGAAGTGTGATTAAAAGTGTTTTCTTTGTTGTTTTTTATTTGACTAAGGCTAGACGGAATACTAAGAGGGGTGATGAAATAGAGGTATTATTTTTTGAATTAGTTTCCTTATAAATTAAACCTCTTGAACTATATTAATTTATTTATCCAATCAATAATACTTATCCTTTCCTCACCTCATGTGTAGTAATAAATTGTATAAAATCAGTTAATAGTATCGATAAGATTAAAAATAAAATTCCACTCATTATTGAAACTAGTTATACCCCTTCTTATTGATTCACCACTATCAAACAACTGACTACAACCATAGACTATCCTAAATTGATAAACATAGAGTCCCCTTGGGTTTCCCTCACATCCCGAACTAACTAGAAGACATACCCCTCTTCTGACACCAACCAGAAGACATAATTCTATTATTTAATGAATATCCAACAAAACAAATCTTCTTCGTCGCCTTATTTTCATTAACACCACTTGGAAATATAATCATATTGAAGAATCATATAGATCAATAGATATACCCATTTACCTCTATACAAACTTCAATAGTATCTTGTAGCTCTACCGGTATTGAATCTCCTTCCAGATCATGTGTGATGAAGATTCTTATCATATTTATTAAATACTTGGTCTATCACCTTATAGACACCTAAAATTGGATATCATTTTACATTGATAATTTGGATTATCTAACTCTCTTAATTCTTAGATTCTCCCAACTATTGAACATTAATATTACAAACCATTAATTCAGTTACAACCTCCAATATATATATGTATATGATAATAATGGAGATAAATGTAGTGTTGGTCTATCCTTTACATGATCTCCATATTTACCTCCACAGTTTCTTCATCATAACTTCATATAAATATAGTTTACTTATTTCTTTTAATCCTATCTTGATAAAATAAAAATTAAAGTCTCAATCGTTATGGATATTATTTATTGTATAATATCCAAGATTTAATCTTCATTTAAACATTATGAAGTCTCAAGATTTAATCTTCCATACGATATATAAATATCTAAATCCTCAAATATTGCATTTGAGACTTTAATTTCTTCATGAAATTAGATATGTTAGAACTATCAACATTATAATAATGGGATAAATATAAATCGATTATGTAGTTCTCAATAAACTATGTGAAAATTAGCTACATAGAAATCAGTTACCTAATTCTCAATCAGATACATCATGTAAATGGATCAGTGAATCACCTATATGGATGAATCAACTAAGGATTTACCTAACACCTTAAAACAAGTTCCATACCTTTTCAATCAATCAAAATTATTCACCCAACATCCAATTCACCTCAATCACTCTAACTTCTTAAGACAACGTCCATTCATTCTCAATCAGTTCAGTACCTCTCATTAATGTCATAGAAAATTATCATTCATTCAACAACAGTTGTATTTTATTCCATTTGAGATAATCTTATCAAACATAAAACTTACAAGGAAAATTTTTCAAGCATTATATCTTATTCAATTAAATTAATTCATAAAATTTATCGAAGATTCACCATGTCATATTCACTTACTAACACATATAGAATCATTGAGAAAAATAAAAAACATGCCCATAATAATCTCCCCCATTGTATATTTTTTCCACATATCTTCATTTTTTTAATTCAATATGTGTGCTAAAACATTGTCACCATTTTTGAAAATCAAATGAAAAGGGTAATGCATGAGTCTTCTAATCACGTATCCCGCCTATTAAAGAATAAAGGATTATCTTCCAATTTTTCTAAGATAAGGGAAATACCACATGGTTACACTTCTAAATTACTATTATTTGGTCTCCTATTAGTATATGTGGGCTAACAAAGTGTAGTAAATAGTTGACATACTACCAAGGTTTTCTATTTTGTTTAAAAAAAATTATACATGTGATATCATGCTTAGCATTTATTACTTCTCAAATACCTTCTTAACCTTTATGTTTTAAATTTTATCCAAAATTTACAAAGTCACTTGAACTTTATATAATAATAGAATGTTATCAAATTTTATCCCTCTTAGGTCATGTACTCCTCTTCATAAATTTCATGGAAGTTAGTAGAATATATGATGGAACCAAAATTCAGGTTTTCTTATAGATACAACCTCAAAATTATCCTTTAATTACCACAATGTTAACTCAAAACACATATAATAATATGGAATAAGGATGGATATATGGGTTTATTAGAAATAACATTCATATTAGTTGTTTCCTCTCTATCTAGGCCATTCTATTCTTCCAATATCAACATGGAAAGATTTATTTAGATTCTTCTTTATGTTTGGAGTCTCATATATATGATTATCTTTATTAGTCCATTGAACTTGTTCTTTTTGTGGAATATATTTTTATACATCAATCATCAGGATATTAATATTTATAATTATAGATATCTTCTCTACAAATTTCACCTCACTTTATAATGATACTTTATTTCCTTTATCTTCAACATGTTTTTCATCTTCATATAATTTTTTATCCACTTTAATTTGGTTTGGCCAAAAAAATATGAACTCTTTACTCAAACTCTCTCTCTTCTTAGAATCTCCACATGACTTACCACTAGATTTAATTTTATTCTTATTCAATTTCATATTATAGGGATCCTCTTCTTATTACCTTATCTGGAATAACTCATCCTTATGACCTTCCAAACTACATATCATACAAATATCTTCCAAAATCAAAAGTTTTCTTGGAATATGAATATGATATATAGATGATTTCATAGTTTATTTTCTCTATTATATTTTCATCATATGATCATTAAAACAACTCCTTAATTCTTAAATCTTGTCTAGAAAAGGAATATTGAATAAACAAGAATAGTCTTTGTATCCATGATTACCACAACACTACCAAAAACAATGAAAATTAGATCTTCTAGAATTCTCCTAGATCAATCTATATTTTTGATTCTGCTTTCTAGTTGAAAACTGAACCTCACTTTGATTAAGGGATTGGTTCTACCATAGCATTATTTACCTTTCATAGATGTAGAATACTACAAATCAGTTTTCTCGGTCTGCATATCCTTAGTTTTGGTTTTAAAATCTACACTATTAAATAAAATAGTACTATTTTGAAATATATTTAGTTTATATTTATATTTTCCACATCAAATTTCTTTCCCATTGGTATTAAAAGATTCTCCAAATACCTCACCAGCCTAAGTGATGTTTTATCTGGCCATGTTCAACTCATGTTGTCCGGTGAGACATATTGTTTTGTCTCAACCAGTTCTTCTTCCTTTACAGCCAATCCCTTCATGAGATCTATAATAATATTTCCTTATTCATCTTCTCTATTTTTTTCTTCTTGAACTCATAATAATATATTTATTTAATCATTATTTTATCTTCCTTTTCATTATCCACCACTATATTTTCTTTCTCAAAGTTATTATTTTACTTATCGGGGTATCAAATATATCCCTTAAAAAGTTTTAATTTGAATTTAATCACCCACTCAAGTTTTTTTCCTTCTTCTCCATTATCCATTTTTATTAATGAATTTGATGCATTTTTTACATGGGAAAATAAAATAATTTCATCATATAAAGAAAAAATTGATTATTAATATTTCATTTTTTTCTCATTAAATTCATATTCTTGGTGATGAAGTACTTCTTCTTCTTCATCTTACTCCCTTTATGTTTGTAAGGTCTCTCATCATTAGATTCTGATTATTACTCTTAAATATTTATCCTTGTACACTGTTTTTCAAAATGACTTGATTCACCACATTTTAACTACTTAGTGGTTTTATAGTGTTTCCCTTCCACTTTACATTTATTATCTATTTTTATATAAGAGATATAATTTGATTAAAGACATCATCATAATCAATATCTATGTCTTCAGATTCTTCAGACATTTATTTTGTAACATTTTCATTTCTCGTTGATCATAAAGTCATTTCAACTCTTAATTATTTATGAAGGAATGTACTTTTTTCATATCATGTCCTATGTGTATATTTTGAAATTAATTAATTTACAAGTCTTCACTCCCTTATAGGGATGATTATTTTGAATCAAACCAATATGAGAAATTCCTATCCAATTTTTTAGAATGATATATTCCTCTTACTTTTTAAAAAATCCCTTAATATTTCCCATAATCCCATTTAATCTGGTAAAGTATTCATTGATAATATCATCATCAAAAATTTTAATATCATTAAATTTTCTCCTCTAAACTTGAAGTTTCACTTACTTGACATTGACATTACATTTATAAATGCTTCTCAGTTTTCCCAAAATATCTTTGATTGTATAGAGAACCATAAAATATGTGGAAGAATTCTATGATATATACATAAAGATGGAATTTTGAGCCTTTACATCTAACTCAATATTTCTCTTATCATCTTGTTACATGGAAACATCATCAAAAATTTGGGGAAAAACCAATATCGTAGCATCTATCACTTCTATTCTATGTTATAAGAGATATAGTAACATCATATTCCTCCAACTAAGATTATTATTCCCATTGAATGTAGAAACACCATTCTCTTAACTGAATTATGTTTATCAATATCTCAAAATTCTTATAGAATATTTAGATGATTAATGTAATGTACTGACCCAGATTCCACTAAAATGGTTTCACAAGCTGATCGGCTATGAGGCCTCAAGAACGCTTCCCCATACACTAGAGGTTTCTGACTAATAGAGGGGTCCTAGGGTGTGATAATAGAAATAATATTATCACTTATTATAGTAATAATACATTTTAAATAACTATGTATCATACACAATAGTAAATAAACAGAGAGAGTGATTTATAAATAAACTCATATAAATCATTTTTTAATTATAAATGAAAAATATATAAAATAATGAACAAGTGTGTCATACATACAACACTGGTCACCCCTAGGACAACTATATAGATAAAAGAGTACAAAAGAAACTAAAAAAATAATATATGGATTTACTAATAACTCCGAGACAGACCACATACCTGGTCTCCAGACACATTTTACCTATACAAATCCAACAAAAATAACCCACCTGAGTAGCTGCGCTCAATCATAAATTTTTTGCCATCAACCTTATCCACTATTTAATTGTTCTCAACCTAAAAACCCAACATTAGGTCAATACACACATTGGGATGTATGTGAATGGGTTTGAAATAATCTCAGTAGGCCACCCCAATAATCAACTTATAAAATATAACTCTATAAGTGTTTGTAAAAGAAACAGCTCAACCTTGCTGAGTCACAACTAAAAAGATAAGTAAAACAAATAAACGTGAACCCACATTCGAACTTTGCGTCCATAATATCATCCAACTGAGAATGTTATGTTATGGATGTCCATATCTATATTATTATACATGTATAGAACCATAACCACACACACACACACACAGATATATATATATATATGAATATTTTGAGTAAGGTGAATGAAATAATATAAAACAAATCATCAGTTGATCCTTGGGTATGTGACCTAGATCACTTGGAAATCCTATGAAAGGGAATTGAGATGGATGTTATGCTACTCAAGACATATATAATTAATTCTATCTCTGGGTTTGTAATCCCAATCAATATATACAAACTTTAGCCAATGTTGGAAATGTCTCTGACCATGATATGTCACCACAGGGGGGTACTGATCCTTACCTTTAGTTCACCCATACTAACCTCCTAGAACAATAAAAAAAGATTCTATGTAGGTATGTATAGACAACCTATAAATGGACAAGAGCTATGCACCATGCTTCTCATGCCATGGAAATCCTTTTCAATGTCTGAGCCTTAGGTACCAGTCCATAGGTGGTCATGACATTTTGATTTTTATGAAGCCTAAGTGTCTGACCCGTAGAAGATCTGTAAATAGAAATCACTAGTGATATGTCTTGTACACTCCTCAATATCCAAATGCCAATGAAAAGCAAAGTTGTGTGATGTTATGATCGACCACCCAGATAAGGAAATGTTCTAAAAGCCTGTAATGTCTAGAGATCATCATTATATGATAAATAGAGGAGTGAGTAGTAATCCTATATAATTAACATGTCATGGAGACCCTAATAATCATATATAGAACACATGTGGAGGAAGGAGTAATCATCCACAAACAACCCTAGGTTTAGTAGATCATACCATCCTCATTTAACCTATGAGTAGAGGAGAGTGTAATCAACCTCATCATATAACAACTTGGGGAGAGTGAAATCATCATCTTTACCCAAGAGAGTGGAATAAACCATGAGAATCATTAATATGGATTGTATACCAGTGTATCATATCAGTAGTCTCAATAGAAAGATTCCAGGAAGAACCAATGGAAATAAAAATAATAGAATAATCAAACAGACAGATCAATAGCAAAATCCTAGGATGTACATATAGGTATACTAATAAAAAAATAACATGACTAAAAATCTAGATAACATGAAATCCTTTTTTGGAATCCCATTAAATAAGATGGATCCTAGGAAGAATGTCTCGACATCCCAAAGATAACAAAAGATGTATAATGTTAAACTGAATAACCACAAACCAAGAATAAACACTAGCTATCATCACCTCATAAGTAATAAATAAGTGAATGCGTCAACAAAATAACAAGGTTGTCTGAATGAATAAAACCAAAACTACTTCTATTGGACAATGGGATTAAATGTTCATCATTACTTCTATAATGGGACCTGCTACCATCTTTACCCAAACTCGATGTACTAGTTCAAGGTAGATCAAACATCGAGGCACCTACTAGGTCCCTCATGTCAAATAAGTGAAGAGGTATCATATTTTGGATCCTCAAGGTCTAAAAACAATTGATGAAACCCTACTTGTGATACTTAGCTGAAAAGGAAAACAAAGGAATCCTACATGGGACCCTAGAATAGGAAGTCCATAGAGGCATACTATAAGGGATCCTTGAGCAGCAAGTAAATAGAGGCATCCTACTAGGGATCCTTAGAATGTTACAAAGTTGAAGGGATCCTAATATGTATTCCCTAGGTCAACACATAAGAAAAGGAATCAGATAGGGGACCCTTGGTAACATAAAGAAGATAAAGGCATCTTACATGGGCTTATATAATTTTAAACAAAAGTAGTGGAACCCTAAAGGGGATCCTCGAAAGACACTTGTCTCACAACTTCTTAGGCACAAAGGGAACATCTCATAAGCGAGATGTCAAAAAAAGGCTACATGGAATTAGTCATGATAGATAGATCATGGATATTTTAATATTAGGTCTCACTCTCAGGAGGCATTGTATATAATCATTGGTGGAAGAACCTGATAATAAGAAAAATCCCAAAACACCACCTAAGTGTCCTAAAAAATAGTCACAAGTCATACAATCACAATCTACGTGAGAATTTACTCAAATGGAATCATCTTATTTCTTAATATGAATCCAAGAAAAAAGATCTAGAAAACCCAAAGAGAGATTAAAAGGGGAATTATACGACGTGTCCCCTAGAGCACACAACATGTACTCCCAAATCCCCACATAATCATGCGCTCTAGATGGATTAACAGTGTAAACACCCAAGTACACAACATATATGACATGTACATGACATGAACCATACATGTGGTAACTGAACATGTCCATTACAGGGCATGTCCATATATTTTTTCTAGCTAGGAACCTATACACTATGTGCAGCCTACACCGCGTGTGGCTATATACTCTATATGGCATGTAACCCTACATGGGCAGCCTGGTCGGGTACTCAGCTACACAGGAAAGTACTAGTACATATTATATATGGATAAAAGTATGGAATGTACTTCTGAAATTCATTTTCACCATAATGGAAGAATATGTAGGGTGTGTTCCCTGAACCACACACATTGAACACAACTTTTCTCCAATGGAAAACCCTCGATTCACCCCGAAACCCCTATTTTCACCCCAAAAGCAGTAGATCAAATCTAAAGGGATAATAAGGAAGCATAAAAGTTGATTAAAAGTAGAAAAAAATTCTATAGGATTTTATATTGAAAATTAGAAGTGGTATACCTTTGGGATGAATCTGTTTAAACGTCTCCCATTTCCACAGTCCACAGTAATGATCTGGCGTGTTCCAAGCTCTACAGCAGTACATCACTCTCTCCCTCCCACACTTTCTCTCTACCCCTAACTTCCTCTCTTTGGTCTTAGTAAAGGAGATCCCTTTGGGGATTATGTGAGAATACATTTGGAAAAGTCTAAAAGGAAAAGAGAAAAATAAAAATAAGAAATAGAAAAGAAAAAAATAAATAAAAAATAAAAAAGAAAATAAATGGGGACACTAGCTGACCCCAACACCCACAACGATTTTATGCCTCACCTAGGAAAATATAATCATTTTAGACCCAATGGTGAAGGAATAATCTGAGTTTGATCCGTCATTCAAAAATATATGGCCGAAAAAACCTGCACAGACATATTAATATTTATTTAATTATTTAATAAATATTAATTATACAACTAAAATTCAAATGGATCAGATTTACAAAAAATTGATGTCTTAGGGTAAACAATCTATTACATGCTGAATAGAGTTGTCAATAATATTAACTAAGATGATCTATGGGTGAAAACACCATTTTATCCCTTACAAATATTTAATATCAAAAATTCAAATTTTTCTCCGAATTTCAGCCTGTAAAAACACGTGTCCTTATAATCTCCCAACCATAATCTTTCTCATCCCTATGAAGTCTGGTTGTAAGACTAGTTTCCATTAATACTACAAAACATGCCTTTTACTGTGCTAAAAAGAAACATTATCATCATTAGAGAACTACTAAACATCGAAGTGAGATTAAAAGTCATTATCTTTTAGCGGCACCTCTATAAGCATTAATAATTTATTCCACTATCAGTACCAAAAAAAGAACTAATAAAGGACCCATTCATCAACACTTCTAAAATAATTGATAACGGACTCGATTACCGATTCTTGTAGATGCACTAATAATGGGGAATGTTGTATTGTGCTATAATATCACCTCAATGAACCAAAATATGACACAAAATCAGAAAAACCAATTACCAATATCAGATTGTGTTGCGGTTGATTCTTGCACATAACTCCATTTCGTATTTTTCTTAAAGAATTATCTCTATTAAAATTTACTAAATAAGTATAAGAAATTAATTATGCAATATAGTATAGAAATATGATAAAATAATCTATGCTTATTTTTCTAGTTTTGGAAATTTGATGCTCATTTTAAATTAAAATGACACTTATATTTTGAAAAGAATAATTTGGATTCATACCGGTCAAACCATGAATTATATTTAGGTGTAACATATTTTTCACATCTCAAATGACTTATGAATCATTTTATAAAGTAGAAAAAACTTATTGTTTTTCTCAATTTTGAGTTCATCACTTGTCTTTTTTACAAAAATCTCATTTTAAACTATAAACATGTTCATTAAATCATACTAGTCACATCGAGTGTCAGTTTGTTGTGATACTAATTTTACATGTCAGAAATAAATTTTGAATCATTTTCCTAAATTATACTGACAATCTAAGTGTGTTTTTTTGGGTTTTATTGAGTGAAACTTTTTGAATTAAAGTCTATATTTTGAACTGATAATGGACACATTGAGTCATATCGGGCATATAGTGCATCAGATTAAGGTTTGGTTGATTTTTACATGTCAAAAATTACTTATGTATAATTTTTCTAGTGTCTCAAAATAATAAAAATTAATTTCATTAGTTTTTAGTAGGTCAATTGTAAATTTTATTAAAATTGATGTGAATCTTAAATAAAAAGACACACTTAGAGTCATACCGGTCAAACAATGTGTTATATTGAGGTATTGATAATTTATACACATCCCAAATTGTTATAAATCTTTTTTCTAAAGTATCAAAAAAATCGTAATAGGTTTTCATGGTTTTGAGTAAGTGATTTGTCCATTTTACTAAAATTAATGTAAATTTTAAATAAAAAGACGCACATCAAGTCATACCGGTCACACCCTGTGTTGGATTGAGGTGCGGCTGATTCATACACATAAAAAATGACATATAGATCATTTTACTAAAATATCAATACAATATAAATTTATTTTCTCATTTTTGGGCATGTCACTTGTATCTTTTACTAAAATATCATTTTAAACTTGAAACATGCACTTTGACTCATAATGATCACATCATGTTTCAATTTTACATGAGAATGATTCCAACATGTCACAAATGATTTATGAATTTATTAGAAAAATTATCAAGGAAATTCAAATATGTTTTCATGGTTTTTAGCGAGTGACATTATTGGATATAGCTTTCAATTGTAAACTAATATCGGAAACATTGATTCATACCAGGAACATTATGTATATTTTTTGAGTATGTAAGTTTTCTTTTATTATTAAAATTAATGTGAATTTTAAATAAATAGAATCAATTGGAGTCATACCAGTCACACCATGTATTGGATTGTGGCAAGGATGACTCCTTGAAGTTCTAATATCTCAAAAAAATCCTAACTTCTAATGTTACCATACTTTTTATTCCCTTTATTTATCGATATCCCAACACAACATATTTACTCGATGTTATTATCTGAAAAAAGTTTCTCATTTTTTAAATTCATAAAATAAAAGGAAGCTCATGTTACCATTAAATCCTCAGAAGTCACCATAATGGGCACATGAGCTTCCTCTACCCATCATTCATTCCAAAAATGAGATACATTTTTCATATATGAACATCGAGTCAATATACAATGTTGGTAACCGACAAAGAAAGGAAATGGAAATGGAAATCATGGTAACATTAGAAGAAAAAGAATTTTATCTATTTTGTGTCTTGTTACATATAGTTGAATGAAAAAATTGACTTCTAAAAAGATAAATAAAATAAAAATATATTATTGAAAAATAATAATGAAATTAATTTAAAATAATTAGATAAAATTGTAAAAAATTAATTAATTAATTAGTATGAATTCACCATTTCAGGACGATAATATGAATTCTTGATGCATTTCCATATTGTCATTATCTCAGTTGTAGGATCTAACTCCAATTCCCCACAATCATGAGTAGCATTAAACAAACCACACCAACTTGAACAATATAATCCACCTATATAAGATAACAGTTATTATATGAGTAATACTAAAGAAATAAACCTAAATATGAACAAATACATTAATTTAATGGACAATGATATTACTATTCAAACTTCCAGATTACCTCCGTTATTGAGTAATGGAGGGAACTTTATGGAAAGTGATAAATGCCAAAACTAAAGGGGTGAAAATATTTTGAGAAAGAATAAGTATGTGGAAGTTTTGGTGTAAAAATTCATGAAAGGTTTGCATACCACCATAACATGGACAAAATTATTAACCTGTATAGGAAGAAAATATTATGTTAGTAATACTAAAATTAAATAAATTAAATATAAATATGAAATGATACATTAATTATATGGACAATGATTTTACTATGAAAACATCAAGATTAACATTGTGATTGAGAAGAGGAAGTGTCATTGGACTTCCTACAAAGGCAGTGGAGGGATCATGAAGGAACGTGATAAATGAAACACTTTAGGGGGTGAAAAGGTTTTGAGGGAGAAGAAATATATGGTTTTTTTAGAATGGTTTGAATGATGGAAAAAAATATTCTAAAATAAATGAACTCTACAAGGAATAACGAAAATAACATCAATGTTTCATTATATAATTTTTTGATAAAATAAATAGATTATATGATAACATTACCCTTATATATTTATAAAGGTTTTCATTCATTATAGTCTATTATTTTGAGGTTTTGTAACATCATCATGTGAATAATTTTTCTTCATGATTAGTAAAAAAATTATTTTATATTATATTAATACAATAGAGAACATAAAATATTTTGAAGAAAAAAATACTATATTAAAGACACGTTTACCTTCTCAATGACATATCATTATTTTTTAAAGGATTAATTGATATGGTTACTCTATTTAGAACTAAAATCCTTTCTTTATAGTCCCCTCTATTGTAAAAGACGTTGTCTACATTGGGACCAATATAAAATAATTGTTATCTTTCAATGAAAGGGTCATCCTCAATTTCTTTTTTAGATGACCCAACATTTTTTAGTCACTAGGAGGAAAATATAAAGAAACATGCATCAAATCATTCATAAAAAAAATATATTTATGTGATTATAGTCCATAAAAATTCAAATTAGTCATTAAAAGGAAATTCTTGTTTTTTATGAATGCCCTTATAGAGCTTTTACAGTAATAAGGAAAAGACATAATTTCAATTTTTCTTGATTGGATAGATTGTAAGATACTAGAGGAAGAAATTTCCACCCTTTATCCTTTATTAGTAACAAATATTTAGCATTCTAAAAAGAGAGACCCATAATTATATTAATTGAAATAAATTCAGCATTCTTTGAAGAAAATTGGTAATTGAATTTTAGAAAAAAATTACTCCACTATGGTAGGTGTTATCCTTTGAATTCTTTCAAAGGTGAAAGCTAATGTCAATTTTTATACTTGTAAAATAATATTTCGAATGATTATCATTTCATATTGTTGTTTGAAATAGATCGTCCATCTCTTTTGGACATGCACCTTTGTTTCTTGGAATACTCTAAGCTGTAGTCATCCATGGGAAAACTACTAGGCATAGTAGTTCAACCAACATAAAAGAAATAGGGGATGAGTCTCAAGAAAAAAATGAAATAATAACTCTTTAGGAGTTGAAGTTGATAAGGATTACAATTATACTACATTTTGATCTTTAAAAAGGGTAATGCTTCTCATTTATGGGGATTCTTCCATTGAAACTATTTATTAACTCATGATTTATTAATGTTCATAATTGGGGGTATAAAATTTTTTGAATGGGATTCAAGGGGTCTCGATGGGGACTTGTTATGATATATGAATATTAGGGGGCCTTTAGGAATTTTATATTTATAAAAGAAATCTAACTATTAATAGTTTAAATACTATAACTAAGACTAGTCCATCCTCTATTGAAATGAGCCAAAAAATATTTCTTAAATCTGCTAAAAAAATGAAAATATAATATATAAAATTAAGGAGTAATATGAAACCCAAATACGATAAATAATAATAATAAACTATCACTCGATCAACTACTAGATATAAAAATGTTTTGATAACAAATTTTCATAAATAAAGAGTTATTTGAAATACATGGATGGTAATCAATGATTCATAGGGGTAGAACCATTACCGGTAGACATATTTTTTTCATAATGAATTAAATAATAGTAATTATGGAAGATATTGAGGCTTATGTTAAATGGGTGATTACCCACTCATACAAAAATAATTTCGAAGTGAGGCGAAACTTTATAGGCAAAATTGGATGATGAATTTCAACCGTTGAATGAACCCTATTGAAATATATTTGTATAACACATTTGTGAAATATATTTGTATGGTATATTTCTATAACATACTTGTGTAATATATATTTGTATAATAAATATTTGAAATATATATATTTGTGTATTTTATTATATATTTTTATTTTTATTTCTGTAATATATATCTTTATTTTATAATATATATTTTTATATTATATATTTTTGTTATATAATATAAGTTTGTGATTGAATAATATATATATATATTTGTATAATTTTTTCTAATATATGAATATTAAATATTTAATATATATTTATTTACATATAAATATGATATATATAAATATATGAAAAATTTTATTTATGAATTTTATAGATATAATTTTTAAATATACTTATTTAATATATATTTTTATAATATAAATGTATTATATATATAGTATATTTTCATCATATTTTGGTATAAGGTATTGGTATACTATATTTGAATAATATATTTGTATATTATTATAAATATTTGTATTTTTATTTGTATTTGTTTAATATATATATTTATACAATGTATTTTTATAATATATATATATATATATATATTTAAAATATACATGTGTGATTTTCTATATATATAAAAATCATATATTTTATTCCTCTATCAAAAACCATGGAACCCTGTGTAATATTCCACTTTTCATTCGTGAATCACCTTCCAAATCCTACTTCATCAATCCGAACAATGATAATTATTTTCATACATAAATTGGGTGTTTATTTAACTCTTTCTAAATTCAAGTAACATTCATATGATATATCATATTTAACAATACCCTTCCCCATAATAAAAAGATCTTTATCATTTACTAAATGGACATTGCTGAGCAACTGAGACACATAATAATCCATGCATCCCTTCTTGGTTATAGAGTGGATTGATGTCTCATAATTAATGATACATGATTGCAATGGAATTTTTAGACTCAATAATAAATAATTAATTTATTAAGTTGAGTAGGTGTGGGTTTTTTTACATAGAATCTGCAATGGGTGATGGTGGGGGGTACAAGGAATGATAGGCCTCTATCCTTTCAACCAAACATCCCCAATAAAAAATTTTCCATATAGATATGCTGATGGTAAACCATGTATTATTATAAAAAACTCAAATAGATATTTCCAAACAATCAATCATCGAGTGAGAATGATAAAGAGAAAATAAGATACCTTGGATTGAAGCTTTGTATTGTCTGAGAGAAAGTGGAGACATCGAAATCCTAGAAAACATTTGAATCTTGGTTTCATTTGACTCTTGAATTGTTTTAGCCTTGTATTTTAGACTTTAAGGTGTCTGAGCCTTGATCCATGCCATGATTCAATATTTGATTCAACAAGGAGGATCTCTGGAAGAGGGTGTCTTCCATGGAAAGATTCAGATAGTGTGACAAGTTCGCGAGAAGTTAGGGTTAATTTAAATAGACTGAGAAGATTTTATCAATGCTTCCAAAAAATCATGGATAAATATCTTATTTATCAATGCTAGATTAATTAGCACTTATAAATGAAACCTTTAATAGTTTTAGAAAATCACATATTAATATGTCTACTATGAGCGCTAATTGATCTAGTGCTGTTAAAGGGTTTACATTATAATTGTAAATCTATATATTTTATATAATATATTTATATAATTATATATATTTAATAAATAAATATAAATATAAATATAGTAAATACAATCTTAATTTAAATATATTTAGAATAATTTTATAATTCTTTAAATAAATAATTATTTATTTATAATTATATAAATACTTTTAAGAAAAATAATATTTCTATGAGTATATTTATATAAAATTATAATTATATGTATATATATAAAGATTTATATATTTAATAAATATAAATATACTAAATATATTCATTATTCAAAGAAATTTAGTATATTTTTATATATTTATGTAAATATTTATAATTATTTATTATTATTATATAAATATTTTTTTAAAAAATATATATACTTTTTCATAATTATAAATATATATGTATAAAAATAGTAAATACACATTTATAACTTTATTTATTTATAATTTTTTTTATAAATATTTTTTGACATTATTAATGAATATTTAATTGTAAGCACATGTTTGTTAAAAATGAGTGAAATTGAATAATTAAAAATGAGTAAACATTAAAAATTTTGAGAAATTATATAAATTTTTTAATTAAATATAAATTATTAAAAAAATGGTTATATATTGAAATAAATATCCATACATATTGAAAATATTAAAACCTATTAAATCAATATATATTAAATAAATAATAAAAATTGATTAAATTCCCATCAAAATATTTGTGTGTGTGCATTATATATAAAAATGATTTAATTACATATCTGTAAATAATTATAATGAATTTGAACTAAGTTAAATTGAAAAATCAAAGGAAATTCAATTATGTACATTACTCGATTCAATTAGTTGATGTTTTTTATTCATATTAACTTTTAATTGCAAACCATTAAGCACTAAATATATTACTATTTAACGTAAAGAATAATTTATTTATTATATATATCATAATTATATACATTCATATATATCTATATATTAAATATATATACTATTTATTAACATTATCAATAATTTTTTAATTAATTAAATGTTTAATATTATTCTCAGTTTACTTATTTTTAGTTTTTATTAGGTTAATTTTCATTATATATTTATATATTTAATATATAGTAATGGTTCGTATTTTTAATTTATATATATTATAATTAATTTAGTCATTTTTATAAATAATTATTTAATTAATAAAAATTATAATTTTATAATAAACTCATTTAATTTTTTATTTGTCTAATTATTTCATTTTAACCGGGATTTTATCAATTCTGGTAAAGGATCACTTTATGGGTGGTAAAAAGGAAGTGTTGATAAAGGATACCCTTTATCACAAAAAAATATATAGCACTGATAAATGACACCCTTTATCAGTACTAAAAGAAATGTATTAATAAAAGGAACCTTTTATCAACACAAAAAAAATAACTGATTAAACCAACCCTTTATGAATGTTTTTTTCAAGTGTTGATAAAGGAAAATGTGGTTAAATACATGTTTTTTAGTAGTTCATGCTCTCAACCTAGGCATCTTTATAACCAAGCTATCTGGACTATCCAATGACTAGTCTCATTGCGTCAAAAACTATCTTATTTGTGGAAGATGTTTAACTATGCCCAAGTTTGTACTCCCCATTATAGGAATACCCTTATCGTCATCTCTAAAATTACTCTAAGCTTAAAAAATCATTACAATCATTGTATTGATACTGAAAACTAGTGTTACCACCCTCAAATGACCATGGTCACACTCCCTGCAATATGGATTACGTTACACCGCTTCCCAAGTGCAACCTCAAAAGGTCCCTAACCCCAAACCTGGATGGACATTTAAAAAAAGAGTAGTGTATGGATGATTCTCCCCTACTATACTTAAGAAGAAGTCAAGATAGAGCCTGACTGTCTCTTACTAAGTGCACACTAAGAGTCCACAAAATGGCATGTAAATCTCTATCAGATCCATACTAACAATCCTATCAATACGTATCTGGGATTCAGCCCCAAGAAAATCATCTTATTGTACCCCATTTGATCTAAATGTATCCCTGACCATGGAGGTACATTCTTTGTTTAACCACATCTCTAAGGAAAGAAAGCCCATGAAATGTCTTGGAAATATTAGTACATAGGTCACACCCATCCACTCATCGATTAAGATTTAAATGGTACCATGTGAAACTAACATGTACCTTTATCACCTGATTCATACACCAACAAGTCATCCATTACATGGCTAAGCCGACCATGCTACAAAGAAAATCGGTTTTAACAAACTATAAACTTCCTTTGAACTCCTCTTAAAAATAGGCACCTCACATGTGTCATGATTTTATTCAATGGACACCCATTACACAATGTGATTCCAATCATGAGCATCGACCTGTGATTTGAATACATTTGAAATAGTAAAAACACCAATCAATTAGGCTAGGAACCGAACAATGGTGCTCATCAAAGTCGGTCTTGATTCCAAAGATCCCTAGTTTCTCATCAAAATCTAAAGGCACCAAAATTCCTATATTAAAAAACATGAGCACCTACCATGCCACGATCACAAAATGATTTTAAATATAAGATGACTACCTAAAAAATGATATGAAATCATGGTATAGCCTCACACATGTAGGTTTTCCCTGAACAAAATGGATGACAACCTATAAGGTTCAATGTTAAAACTAAGTGTCTCTAGGTCTCACATATATCCCTGTAGATCTAGTCTCACAATTGGGACATAAGGTCTAACCACTTATCCCAACAGATCAAACCTCTCTAAAAAAGTTAAAGATCATAGTGACCTACAAGGGTCAAAAGTAAAAACAAATCTCATAAGGGCCTAATCCTCCCCGAGAATCCTCATAAGGAACTGATCCCTAGAGGTCCTTATACCAATGAATAATAGAGACCAAACTTAAAATCACTGGGTATTTGTATTTGGTAATACCACTAAAGGTCCAGTTTTTAAGGAAATTCCTTATATCCATCGGCATAGTACTCAACAATCTAACTAGATAATCATGACTCAATATAATATACATCATAAGTGGTGTAACAAAATGTAGTCACATTCCATATCGACCTACAAGGGTCATTTTACATCCTATGCCTGAGGACTAATTCATCATCCTCAATGCATGGTCCTTAATATAGATCCACATAAACTTGAATCAGAATGATATATATATATAGTTATCTGTGTGTGTGTGTGTCTATATTCCCAAATGAATAGGTCTCATTCATTGGTAAAAAATATCACATCAGTCTACCTATATGATGTAAATCCTATGTGTGAGATATGATTCTTGAGATGCCTATTTCAATTTTCGGCCATGTTTCAAAATCTAGCCCTGGACTCTTACGAATGGACAAGACAAGGAAATCCATAATAAGTCATAACATCTATGCAACATATGCATCAATCAAGGGGAAAATCAAGTACAACTATAACATTGCAGATCATAACAACAATCCCATAAACCTATAAAAAAGAATTATTATCATAATACTATTTCTCAACAAACCAACCCGATATTAATAATATGTTTCCAAACATTACTAAAAAATTTTCCTACCAAATCAAAAATAGTAAATATCATGAAAATAACAGCTCTGATACCACTTGGTAACATCCCAACATAGATACAACTGAAACAGTGCCCCGAGCCGGTTGGTATGAGGCATCAAGAATTCCTCCTTGTATGACAGTGTCCGTTGACTATTAGCGAGGGTCTAGGGTGTGACATTGGGGAGACATTTTCCACAAATCAGAGTAAGAAAAAAAATCAGAAATAGACAGGTATCAAACAAAACAGTAAATAAACATAGTGTGGAAGAAGTAAATAAAATAAAATATATTATTCTATAATAATAAATGAAAATGATATAAAATCCTAGATAACTTTGTCATACATACAAGAATGGTCACCCACTGGGCTGACCAAATAGATATAAAAGTACAAAAGAAACAAAAAATAATGTATAGGTCTCTACTATTAACATCGAGATAGAGCACACACCCTGTCTCCAAAAAATATCAAAATTCACCAACATTATTAAAATAACCCAAACGAGTAGCTCTTATTGATCATTAAACTCCAGGCCACAACCCTATCTACTATGAAATTGTTCTTAAACTAAAAAAGCTGACATGACTTCCACATGCACACTGAGGTGTAAATTTAGTGGTGAGAAATAATTTTCATAGTCTATTCCAATGATGAACATATATAATATGATGCTATATGTGTAAGGAAAATCAACTAATCATACTAGCTAATACACAACATAAATGAAATGTAAATAATATAAACGTGAAACCATAGTTGAAACCTAGGTCCATAATCCCTGCAAACTAGGAAAGCACCAACATGGATGTCTATATTTATAAGTGTATACATGTATTGTCCTATACCTATACATATATACACGAATTTGAATATTCATGATTAAGGTGACTAAATTAACATAAAACAAATCACAAGTCGATCCGTGGGTCTCTGATCTTGATCACATAGACATACTATGCAAGGGCATTGATCTGGATGGCATACCACTCAAGAAGTGTATAATTAAGTCAATATATAGGTCTATAATTCCAAAAATCATATAACTACTTCAATCAATTACAAAAATGTCTATGTCCAAGACACATCTCCATCCTTGGGTTCACCTGTACTCACCTCAAATCACTATAAAGAAGGATTCTAAGGATGTACATCTAGTCATCTTGTATATTTCCAAGATCTAGATCACATTCTGCTCGTTCCATGTATATATAGTCTAATAGCTTATCCCTATGTCTCAGTCCATACACAGTCATGATATTGCCCCTTGGATGAACCCAGAGGGTTTGAAGATTAGGTTATCTATAAGGGTATATCACTGGTGAGACTTTATTCCCACCCCTCAAGAACCAAATTCGAATAAAAATCATAGTTTTGAGATTCCATAATTAGACACCCTGATAAATAAAACGGATTAAATACTGATCATAGGGAGAATAAATGGAGATCCTCTTCATATAAAAAATTTAGGAGAGCATAGTCATCCTTCATAATCCACTTGTCATAGAGTGTGTATTCAAACTCCATAGACCAAAAGGTGAGGATAGTATAATCATCCACTGAAAACCCTATGTTCAAGAGGGGATAATCATCCTTATTTATACCATGAGTCATGGATATTATAGCATCCCCATTATATAACAACTATAAGAGATCAGAATCCTCATCATCACTCAAGAGAGATGAATCATTGATGAGTAAAATTAATTATGATGTTATACCCGTATATCAAATTTGTATGATCAACAACCAAATTCTAGGAAACAACTTTGAAAATCCCAATAATATAATCATCAAACATATGGATCAACATCCAAATACATGGTAGTTAATCAAGGTATACAAGTAAAAATAATAAATGACATGTCTCATAATGTCGTATCTTAGTAAATAAACTTCAGGAATCCTAATGACTAATACAAATCCCAAGATGAACATCCATGAATCCTAAAGTGAATGATATATTCCATGTTTTAGGCTCAATAAGCCCAACCAGCAATCACCTGTAGCTATCATAATCATATTAGAAATAAAAAATTGATGTATAAACAAAATATTGAAGGTGTGGGAACGCCCAAACCCAAAACTACTTCAAAATACCAATGGGGTTACAAGTTCTTCATCAGTTCCAAGATTACATTGTCTACCATATCTACCCAAATTTGACATACTACCTATTAGTTGGTCAAACATTTGGGCACCTGCTGGGTCCCCCAAGTCAAAACACTAAAGAGGCTTTATACTTGGGATCCTCAATATCAAAGCACATGTTACGATATCTTACTTGGTATCCTTTGATGAAAAGGTAAAAGGATGAATCCAACATTGGATACTTGAATGGTAAGTCGATTGGGGAATCTAACAAGGGATCCTCATGTAGAATGTAAATAGAGGCATCCAACAAGGGATCCTCAGAATGGTATAAAGGTGAAGGGATCCTATTATGAATTCCCTTGGTCAACATATAAGTAAATACATCTCATAGCAGTCTCTTGGTAATAGGAAGAAGAGAGAGGCATCCTACATTAGATCCTCTAGGTTAAAAAATATGTAGAGAAACCCTACAGGGATCCCCAAGATCAACTGGTATTGAAACCTCTTAATCTATAAGGGATCATCTCTCACGAGATATTCCCTAAATGGAAGGATATAATGAATCAGTCATAAGGGATAACTCATGGATCATCTCAAATTTGGTCTCACACTCTGGTGGAACTAGATATAATTATTGGAGTAAGAACTTATCCATTATGAATATGCATGAAACACCATTTAGGAGTCCTTAAAACACGTCATGGTTATACCATCATGATATACAAAAATTATACTGTTAATGGAATAATATTATATAAAAATCTTACATTGTGGAAAAATACATGAAAACCCCAAATAGGTTTGAAAATGGGGTAGTACTTGGTGTATCTGCTTGAGCACATGGTGGCTACTCCCAAATCCCTACATGAGAATGTTCTTTGGTCAGAATTGGCATGTAAACACCAAAGTACATGACATGTAAGATGGGTACATTACATGTAACCTACCCAAGGTACCTTTTTATCTCCATCACATTTATTTTCCATGTATTTTCCATGGTCGTGTGCCTATATATAGCATGCGACCCACACGAGGACTGGCCATGTACTCTACAATGAATGTTCCCCAAGACAGGAAGCCTGGTCGAGTACTTGGTTACAACACATAGTACCATTAAATGGAGTGTATCAATCTATATATGGTTTGTAATTCAAAATATTTATCTTCCCCATAATGTAAGAACACACAACGTGTGTTCCCTGTACAACGTATTGTGTAAATTGGTTTTCCTGAATAGAAAACACTCAAATCACCTGAAAACACTTACTTTAACAGAAATAAGTAGATCAAAAATAAAGGGGTACTAAAAATGAAAAAAAGGGATAAAAACATGAAAATAACTAATATACATAGTTTTATAGGGAAAAATAAAAATGTTATACCTTTGGGATAAATCTATAGAAGCCTCACCCAATTCTGTGGTCCATGGTTTCTGTACGACAATCCAACACATCCCAAGCTCTTTAGAGGTACCTATCCATCAACCGTTGTCTCTGTATATCTCCATCTCACTTCCTATATTTGGAAACAGATAATAAGGATCCTTGTGGGAGTATGCGATAATCTAAGAAGAAAAATGTCGATGAAAAGAGAAAAATAAAAAGAAGAAAAAGATAATAAAAGGGAGCCACAGCTGGACCCATTTCGAAACATGATATTATACTTCCATTATGAAATAAATCCTCATTCTAAAATCAATGGTGAAGAAAAAATCTCAATCTGATTCTCCGTTCAAAAGAAAAATCCAGAAGAACCTACAAGAATACATTAATAGTTATTTAATTCAATATTAAATATTAATTATTCTGTTAATATTTAAATGGCTCATATTTGAACCAAACACATATCCTAGTGTAAAAACCATATTCTAGGACAAACAAATTATTTATAAAAATAATATGAGATTATCTGCATGATAAAAAATACCATTTCTCCCCCAATGAGTATCTGATATCAAAAATTAAAATTTATTCTCAAAACTACTACCTAAAAAACATGAGTTCATACAAGTACCTATCCCAAATACCAGATGAATTTTACAAGATATGATGGACCATTGTTGGAGGGGGGATAGTCAGAGTTTTATGAATTCATCTTATTTTAAATTCAACCTCTTGAACTGGTTATTGTTATTGATCTACTATATAATATTTCTCAAAGACACACCTCATGTCAAATAACAAACCATAAGAAAGCAGCACATATTATTTATATGGTTCAACCAAAAATCTTACTCTTTACTGAAAATGGTTATTCTCCCTATTTATAGATTCTACAATATCAAACAAGTGACTATAACAAAACTCTATCCCAACCTAATTGACATAGTGTCAAACTGTTTTCTTATACATCCCTAAACAACTAGAAGATAAAATCCACTTCCATCAAAAACTGGAAGATATAATTACCTTCTTTAATTAAGTTCTATAAAAAAATATCTTCTCTCTATCCTCGATAAAATTTTCACCACTTGGAAATACAACCTTCTTCTAGGAATAAGAGAATTAATATGCCTTTTTATGTGCCTCTTCAAGATATTCAGTAATGGATTTCATCTCCGACGGTCTCGACACTCCTTCCAAAACTTCTATGATTTAGATTTTACATAGTCTCACCAAATAATTAGGTATTTCACATTCAGGGTTTCATAGATTCGAATATTTTATTACTTCAATAATAAAAATTATTGAACTCACAGAATCATTATAATTCTTAAATTATCAATCATTTAATCTCACACACCATTAATTCATCGATAGCCTACAATATATATATATATATATGTGTGTGTGTGTGTGTGTTAATAATAGTAATAACTACAAAATAAATTTTCCTTCACACAGTATCCCATATTTACCACCATGATTTTTTCTTCATAACTCTTTTTTATCATATTTTAGTTATTTATTTTTAATTCCCCCATGATTAAATTAAAATTAACATCAAATTAATTTATGATATTATTTACTATATAATATATAGAAACAAATATTCATTTAAATAAATGGAATACTCATGCTATTAGATTCCATATGATATATAAATATTTTCATCCTCAAATATTATGTTAGAGATTCCATGTCTTTATGAAAGATGCTACATCACAATAACAATCTATGTTTCAATCATCTATGTACCAATAATTTATGTGGTTATAAATTTGGTACATAGAAATAATATATGAATCCATCGAGTATTGGAGTCTCAATTAGATATATCATTTGAATGACTCCGTGAATCAACTACATGGATGAATTAGCTATGTTATTTTCCTAAGTTCTTCATCTGACTTCCATCCTTTCCTAATCACTCAAACTTCTTTAGCTGACTTCCAACCATCATTAATCAATCAAAATTATTCTATCTGCTTTTTTCCCATATAAAAACCTTCAACAATTTGAACTAAAAAAATTATATGGTTCTCCTTCATCCACCTAAACATGTATTTACATCCTTTAATCTTTTAATGTTTTCATTATCAATGATTTGGTTAAAGTATTTTTTTGTATTGAGTCTTTGTGGATGAATTCATATTAATGATATTTTTTTTCTAGATTTGGATAGGCTTTTTATATATTATTAACGAAGTTTTTTTTATTTGTATCATAGTTTCTTGGAAACATGTATGGTAAGGACTTAATGAAACTATTAATACAGATATGGTTAATATGATGAGTGGCATGGCGGTTAATAAGTTAAGGACACTGAATAATGGACTATGGAAATTTTATGGTTTCTATAACCTAAAATTGGATGAAAAAATGTTACTTAATGAATAAATATTTTTTGGAATCGAATGTATTTAAATTGATTTAAAATGTACTGTTAAAAAAATGATAGAATATGAAATGTGGTAATAAATAAAGAGGTAATTATTGTTCTTCAACTATTATGTAGTGTATTGGTGGAGTTTTCTAAAGAAGGAAATGATAAATATATGTATAATATTTTCCCATAGAGATAGTGTTTTTTAGGTAGTGAATTCTTATGGTGGGTATGTGTGTTGTTATATATTAATTATATTTTCAAAGAATTGTGGTATCTTCCTATCATAGAAGCTAAATGAATCTAGGTGGAATGAAGCAACCCAATTTAAACATAATTTATATAATACATTAATATCACATTCTAAATAATAAATCAAAAAACGGTTACTTAATCTATGGAATGAAAGGATTAGTGTCTTGTAAATCAGGTACATAAACATCTTATTATGAAACACTTCAAAAAGATATTCCATAAATGTGCCCCTCTAGACCCTTTCCTTGAAATCTCACATAATTTAATTATCTTAATAACTTATGGAGTGGGAAGAAAATAAAGGGGTGATCTCAAATTCTCAGTGAGGTAAAATGCCAATCATATTGTATGATATCATAAGAATGATGAGTATATATTGAAAAAATAAATATATAAATAGGATACCATAATACCATGTATCATAAAATATGATTCTCCCATATGAAATTAAAAATATAAAATTAAGTAAATATAATTGATAAAAAATATAATATGTGAACACAACATAAGTGAGGGATACTTAAAAATGCATAATCATGAAGACATGTTATTTCTCAGAAATCAAATGAATCTTCAAAACATTGAATATATTTAGAAACAAATTTTGAATGTGTCATGAATTGATAAATATAAAAATGCGGCACATCCAAAATCATTAGAAAATATATGTGAGGAAACCCATTATGACCACACCTATGTGAATAAATTCATTATGTCCATGCCTAAAAATTTGAGCGAATGCATCATACCCATGCATGTGTGAAAAACCCCATTATTTCTATTATTAACAATACCATTGGATATAAGTGTATACCAATTAATTATATGGTGATAAAATACCCTACCCCTATATTCTGTACATATGTTCTCCATTTAAAAACAATCGTCATCATAACTTAAATTACCCATGGAAGGAGAAAGGGTTCCTAAACACATCACATAACCTGGACCTAAGAAATCATGCTATATCAATTCATGTTTATAAAAATAGGTTCTTAATGTAATAAAATAAAAATATCACTTCATGAGATATATATATTTTTATTTTATTGAGAACCAAAATATGAAAATAATTTTTTGAGAACATTTTGAAATTATCATTGTTAAACTCATAGTTATGAGTCCCTTTTCAAAAAGTACCATTCATTTTTAAGAGAAATGAAATTAATACCTTATATGGAATATATTTGTGTTCAAAAAATATTTTCCCAAATAAATATGGAAAATAACATCAATCAAAATGGAATTTCATTGAAATATGTTATCCAATAATATGTGTCAAAATTCAAAGAAAGGATTTTTTGATTCCAGGTCCTTTAATCATACCATTAATCTACGAGGAATTATTTAGCCTCTTGTATCATAATAATAAATATATTAATTAATTAATTAAAATCTTTATTCATTATTGTTAAATTTATACTCTTTAGTGACAATAATTCTCTTTATGTATTAGATTTTTGTAATCTTTTTTCAACTTCGGGTGTTAATAATATTAATTATTTTTAACTAATATCATAAAAGTAGCATTGATCTTCCTTTTTATACCCTTGATATTAAAATAAAAACAATTAATGGTATAAATATTAATGTTTTATAAATACTTATAATTTTATAATACCAATACATGGGATTTTTATTCATTTTTTGTGAAAAAACTAACAATGAATATGTATTGTGTTGTTTATCGATATTGAAAAATTTCCTAATAAGGATCATAATTTTTTGAGTTATCCAAAAATAAAAATATTAATGACATTAAATAATTGTATATATTTTATATAATAATCCACTATAAACTAAAATAATCAATTACAAGTTGGGATGGAAAATGAAACATGTTAATTTATGGAGGTTGTAGTCCACACAACATATGATTGGCATTTTTTTACCCAAAGAATGAGTAAGATGAAGGTGTATAATAAGTGATCATTTAAAAATCATAAATAAATTATTAAAATAATTATCATTCTTCAATAAAATCATTAATACTATTCATTAATGGTGGTGATGAAAAATCCAAAGCATCACTTTTTGGTGGCGGTATTCAATTAACATGCACGGATGACTACTCTAGTCTTTATTAGTATATAGAAGAGAAAAAATAATCATTATACCATTATTTTAATATGATATCAACACAAACATGATGTTGATGTTATTATTATACTGTTTTCATGGTTTGTTTGAAAAGTAATTTATAATAAATAAATGTTGAGAAGAATGTCATACTTATGTTGAATCCTTGTACTTTCTATTAATAATGTACTTAGATTTGATGGAATTAGGTAGATTTATAGAGAATAGTGGAACTAGGGATTCTAAATTACTTAAAATAGAGGTAATTAGTGTATGTTTTCAAATAAATTTAGAAATATAAGTGGAGTATTTATTGGGTGGTAGTGATCCCCCATTTATAAGTTAGGAAGTGGGACTTTTCCAAGGAAAATAATGGTAAGCAATGGGAAAGAATGTAAAATTATAAAAGTTAGGTGATATAGGTGAGGAAAGGTTGGAACGTCATGCAGGAATGACTTAAAAACCTAACAAACGTTTTCTAGTAGGACTAATGATCATGTTAATTTAGAAATATTTGAGAAACTTTAGAATATTCATTTAAAAATATATTACTGTAAATTAAATATTAATCATGGAAATGATATTATTTGTAAAAATATAAGAAAAAAATTATTACCAAATTTGGACATGTTTAATATGAATTTAGGATCCATTTATACTAATTAAATTAATAAATTGGAGAAAATTTGCTCTAAATCAAATCATATAATGTGTTGAAAACATGTTTTTAGGAAAATATTGTATTAAAAATCACGTTTTACTAGCCCTATTTGACATTAGTTACCCATTAAATTAATTTTAATAAATTTTTACATCTTCTAAAATATCATATTAGAGAATTAATAAAATTTTAGGGATACACACTATTTATAAAATTATTATTCTTTGAGAAAAAATTATTTCAATAGGGTAACTAATATTTACACAAGACAACCTAATCATTATTCCTAAAAATTAGATAATTTAGACCCACTAATTTTAAAATATAAATATATTTAATATATAAAACATTTACAATACTAATTTTTAATATATTTAATACAATTTTTAAGAAAATAATATATTTCTTTGAAAATATAGAATATTAGTTTGTAATTCCAAGATGACATTTTTAAATATATAATGTTTCTTCAGAAACATGATTTTGGTCAATAAAAAGGTTACTTATGTTTTAGGATATTCTTATTTTTTACTGATGCTACAAAAATCACAGTATTCTCAAAACAGTATTTTGCACCATTCACTTAAAAATCAATCATTTTTGAAAATTTTAAAAATTGTTCCTAATCTAATATGCCTATGTTAAATATAAAAATGATATTAATTTTTTAAAATTAAAATTATGAAATTGATAAAAAAAATTTTATATAAAATCATAAAAAAGAATTTTAATAAACACATATTTATAAGTATAAAATTACTACCATTTGATTACAACCTTTTATATTGTTTTTGTAAAGTGGATACGTTTGGTGATGTCCAATAATTTAACAACTATAAAAAAATATATTCATTCATTATTTTTACCTATTTTTGTGTACAAGACATGCTACTCACATACTACTTAATTTAGGGAAATTAAATTCTAAAATCCTGGATCATTGCATTATATCTCCCTTAAATGAATTCAATCCTTGAAATTTTATTGTAAGAAAATAAGGGAGGATAATTTTTTAGGATCACATCAATAGATTCCTATTTAACCACCTAAAACTTATGATATCTATATTGTTGGAACCAAGGCAGTTTGTTGATAATAATGGAGTTTGGTTTGTGTTTTTTGTCAATATGCACACAGATTACCAGGCTGTTTGCGAGGAATACGGTCATATGATTGGGGGTGAAATTAGTATTGAAGGTGGCGTAGTTTCCCAGGGTTTACCAATTTTTTGGGTCTCAAAAATCTGAAGTTTTTCAATGGTATTAGGTAAAGGTACATAATACGTAGAAAAGGAACGCGGTACATAGTGCAGGGAGGCGGTATGCAGTACAGGCACATGGTACGTGGTGTAGACAGAGGGGACGGTATGTGGAGCAGTGTGAAAAATAGAAAAATAGTTCACAACAATGGTACGTGGTGAAGGAATGTGGTACGCGGAATGATTAAGGTTGGAGGGATTGCTATCACGACCAATAACCCAGAGCCTGTTTCATGACTACCCCAAGCCTGCCTTCCATAAGGGAGGGGATGGTGACTAACACCAAAGGCATAAATCCATAAAATTGGGAAAGCATTTCCATTATAACCTGAAAATTCACACAACAGAGTACAAGATGAAAGAAAAACACTATGTAAAACTGTATAACAAAAGTGTGCTGAAATTTAAAAGGGGCCAGAATTAAAATCCCAACTGTAATGTACAAGAAACTGGAAAAAGGGGAAATAACTCCCGGATCATCCACTAGAAAGTCCAACCTGAAGGGTAGGTACAAATAGACTCCACACCACTCCACATCCGTCTGTCTCATCTGTGTACCACCATGCCATGTGGTCCACCTCCAGGTACCGTCCAGTCCTGGTACACTCAGCCTCGGTCAGCACTATCTATTGTCTGCATCTAACACAACGAGGTGCGGGAAATGCCCGTGTAGGGGTGAGTATAAAGATACTCAGTAGGGACCCCAAGACCCTCAAGGTATCAAAAAACCAACAAGGATAAACCACAAGGTATTACGTCAACAGATAACCCCACTTAGGAATATTCCCATACATATACCTAAGTTATCATGTAACCCATCTCAATCAGGAGGAAAACAAAATGTTACTAACTCAGCACACATAGGTATACAACTTTTGTAGAGAGTTAGAGATTATTAGATGTAGCCACTAAATCATCTATTCTGTCGAACCCACATAGGATCCAAGAACAGTAGTCTAAGATGTCAAACCCACACAGTATCCTAGAATAGTAATCAGAGCTGTCGAACCCACATGGGATCTAGGGAAAGTAGTCAGAGTTGTCGAACACACATAGGATCCAAAAATAGTAGTCAGAGCAGTCAAACCCACACAAGATCCAGGAACAGAAGATAGAGCTATCGAACCCAGACAAGATCCAGGAATAATAGTTAGAGCTGTCAAACCCACACAGGATCTAGGAATACTAGACAGAGTACAGCCAACCACAAGGTTTCCACACAAAGCATGCTAGATTCTATGAGAGTCTGTTCCTCAAGCCAAGTGTTGATACATCAACTGCCACGAAGTCCCACGAAGAAGTATCTCAAAGTTCCTGCCATGTCATAGAGGAAAAAACTAAATAACATGTGTCCAAGTCACCGAGGATAAGAAGACAAAGACATTTTCCAAAAAGTGCACAGCATGTTGGAATAAGGTACACAGTGTGTAGTCAGACCTCAGGTACTGGACGGGTGCAACGACCCGTGTTGAAAGGCTGGTCGTGTAGAAAAGTAATTACTCAGCATGTTGTATGGTTACATGCCCTGTCCACGAAAATGATGTCAACTCCATGTAGTCTATCCATCTTCCCATACACAACCCTAACTCGTGTTCTCTTACCCATGTAACTGGTACATGGGGTAGCTCGTGTCACTGGCCTTAGCAAGCCGTGTGGTGGAGTACAGGCCTGTGTACTTTACCCCGTGTCTGTGTATCCCCGGAATACATGCCGAGTCTCATGTAGTTACCTCGAAAAGTAATTACATGGCATGTGGTATGGTTACACGTCGTGTCCAAGAAACTAGGGTTGACTCTGTGTCACTGGCCTTGCCTGGCCGTGTGGTGGAGTACATGCCCGTGTACTTCACCCCGTGTTCGTGTATACCTGGGATGCATGCCGAGTCTCGCGTAGTTATATCTACCATGTTGTGTGAAGAGTATACACTGTGTGACCAGGGTCACATGCTATGTGATTCCAATCTGACACCCATAACCCTAACCTTAGTATTCCCATACTATACAGTGTGTTCGTCGGAAGTACACGCCGTGTAATGTGGAATTTTCTAGAATCAACGCTTTTGGCCAGCGCGCCTCCCGTGATGCCCGTTCTTCGTTCTGATGGTCCGATTTCCATGAAACAGTAGTCTCTAGGTTTCCCCAAAGTTCCAAAATCATTACATGGATTTTCAGGCCTCCGATTGGCTTTGAAAAGACGTTATCATTCACCCGCTCGAACAATGGTCGATGAATGGTCTTCTCGATCTGGTCTGATATGTCACCCGCTATCATCGTCACACCTCCGCTAGGTCGTCATGATGTTGGGTCTTCAATTTGGGATCTTTTCATTGCACAACAAACCCAAAATGTTCCATTGTTCATCACTCCATAAGAATGAGAAGAACACACCACAAGAAGTATGGCAGAGGAATCAGGTCGTGTTAGTTTGGCCCGATCCCTCCGTATTAGTTTAACAGCAACCGGTTCAAGAGGAAGAAAAAAATTTATGGGGAACATTAATAACGTTGATCAAATCAAACACACCCCTACCTTTTTTCATTGACCGTCGACGTTGGCATGAGAAGGCGGACGTCGATTCGTTGTAGACGAACACGTCCTATGTCGAAGGAGGTTCCAAAGAAAGAAGTGGAAGGCGATCCTTAGCATCATTCTTAGTTGGAAGAACACATTCTTGATTCCGGGCACATAGGGTCTCAAAATCATGCACCGTAAAATTTTGAGGACTCGTAAAATTCCCATTTAATTAAAAACAATTACATGGAAATTATGAGTCTTTACATTCTCCCCACCTCATGGATCTACGTCCCCATAAGACACAACTCGATCTAAGGAAACCAGTGGGGGTACTGAGCACGCATCTGAGCCTCTCACTTCCATGTTCTCTCATAGAGGTTCTCGTGCTGCCAATGAATGCGCACCAGAGGTATCGACCATCCATGAAGGACCCACTCCTGTCGATCCTAAATCTCTACTAGAACCTCCGTAAAAGTTTCCCTATCGTCCATGTCTATTTCTCCATGGTCGATGATGTGAGAAGGGTCATGAACGTATCTCCTCAGCCGGGATACATGAAAGAAATTGTGCACATGGTGCAACTGAGGTGGAAGAGCTAAGCGGTATGCATCCTCATCAACTTTTCTAAGGACCTGAAAAGGTCCGATGAATCTCGGAGATAACTTGTCACCTCGTCCAAATCTTCATAGTCCTCATCGAGGTGAGACCCATAGAAAGATGTGGTCTCCATCCTTGAACTCCAGGTGTCTCTGTCTCTTATCGGCATATGACTTATGCCTGCTCTGTGCAGTCTTCATCCGCTCCTAAATGATCTTCACCTTTTCTATGGTAGCTCATACCATCTCTGGTCCCACTAGTGCTGACTCCCGAGGGCTAGTCCTACACAAATGTGATCTACAAGGTCTATTTTATAATGCCTCCAAATGTGTCATCCCAATGGTGGAGGGATAGTTGTTGCTGTATGAAAACTCCCACAATTATAAGTGATCCTACCAGCTACAAAGGAAGTCGAGGGCACAAGAACAGAGCATGTTCTCAAGGGTCTGAATGGTCCGCTTAGTCTGCCTATCCGTCTAAGGATGGAAGGTGGTGCTCAGATGAAGCTGCATCCCAAAAGCCTCCAGAAACCCCTTCCATATCTGGGAAGTAAACTGTACATCATGATCGGAGACAATAGAAGAAGGTACTCCATGTATCCACATAGTCTATTACACATAAAGGTGTACCAAGATCCCTACTGAACCCTGCTCTCTGATTGGTAGGAAGTGGGCCAACTTGGTGGGTTGGTCGATGATCACCCAAATCGATTCGTGACCCCAGGATGTATGTGGAAGTATTTTAATGAAGTCCATAGATATACCATCCCAATTACACTCTGGGAACTCTAAAGGCTGAACCAAGCCTTCTGGTGCCTGATGCTCTGCCTTCACTTACTGACAAGTGAGGCATCGAGAGAAAAATTCAGCTACTTCTTTCTTCATTCCCAGAAACCAGGGCTGTCGTCAAAGGTCTTGGTACATCTTCTACACTCCTGGATGTACCACTAGAGGGGAAGTGTGGAACTCCCTCAACACTTCCTCCTTAAGTGCCCCTAGTACCATGGTACGTCCTCTGAAGATGATGACCTGCTCCCCACCTTCAGAAAATCGATTAGGTGCCCGCCCTATGGATATCTGAACACGTCGTGTCTTGCAATCCACGTCCTCACGCTGTGCCTCCCGGACTCGCTGAAGGAGTCGGGGTGTGACTATGAGAGAATTTAGGAAAGATACTCCATCTCTATCCACAAAGGATATATGCAAAGCGGCTAGCTGCTCTGTCACTTCGCCTAATAGCTGTATACCAGACCTCCTGATGAGTGCATCTGCAATAATGTTCCCCTTCCAAGAAGTTTAAAATATCTAGAAGTTATAGCCATAGAGGAACTCAAGAAAATGTCACTGTCTCAGGTTCAGGTCCTTTTGAGAGAAGATATACTTGAGGCTCTTGTGATCAGAGTACACGGTAAAATACTTGCCCATCAGATAGTGTCGCCACATATACAAGGCAAAGACCACTGCTACTAACTCCGGGTCAGGGGTAGCATAGTTCTACCCATTCTGTCATAGTTGTCATAGACCATAATCAATAAATGCTTGCTCCTGCATCAAGACGCATCTGAGTCTGATCCCTGATGTGTCACAGTAGACTACGTACCCAACACCATCCAATGGAAGCCTCATGATGGGGCAACTAGTCAGCTTCTGCCTTAGCTCCTGAACGCTCTGCTAGAATCTCTTCGACCACACAAAGGGTTACCCCTTCTTTGTCAAGGCTTATAGTGGTGCTACAACTCTGGAAAATATGGCACAAACCTCTAGTAATTACCAGCCAAACCCAGGAAACTCCATACCTTCATCAAAATCCTAGGTGGATCCCAAGAAAGTACCGCCTCAATATTTACATGATCAACTACAAATCCAGCCTCTGAGATGACATGTCCCAATAAGTGAACCTCTGGGATCCAAAACTGGCACTTCGAGAGCTTACCATAAAGTTGGTGCTCACGGAGTGTGTCCTGTACTACCTGCAAAGAGTAGGAATGCTCCTCCTCAGTAATCGAGTATATCAGAATGTCATCGATGAAGACTACGACAAAGCGACTGAGGTATGACTGGAAAATCCTGTTCATGAGTCCCATGAAAACTGCAGGAGCATTGGTTATGTTGAATTACATAACCAAGAACTCGTAGTGGTCGTACTGACATCTGAAGGTCGTCTTCCACACATCATCATCTCGAACTCCGAGACGGTGATATCCTGAATTGAGATCTATCTTCAAGAACCACCATGGTCCTTTAAGATGATCAATGAGGTTGTTACTCATCGGGAGTGGGTACTTGTTCTTCACGGTCACCTGGTTTCAGCTACGGTAGTAGACACAAAGCCTCATGCTCCCATCCTCTTTCTTGGAGAACAGAATTAGGGCTGCCCAGGGAGAAACACTTGGCAGAATTAATCCATTCCCCTACAATTCCAATAACTATACATGCAACTCGTGAAGCTCTGTAGGAGCCATCCGATATGTTGGTGTAGATATCGGTGCCATCCTGGGGTGTAGGTCAATGAAGAATTCCACCTTTCTATAAGGAGGAAGACGTGGAAATCATCAGGGAAAACATCCGCGTACTTGTAGACCACAACTAGATAATTCAGACTCTTCACATCAACTGCTCCGAGGGTAAGGTAAGTCAACTGATGAGTGATCAGTTGCACCCACCTCTGGGTAAGTCCGTTATGTGCTACAAAGGCTCCCTTATCACTGAAGAAGGTAAAATTGGTCCCATCCATGCAGTCACACCACACATTGCACCTAATACAGTCAATCTGAGCATATACTGTAGATAACTAGTCCATACCCAAGATGATGTCGTAAGTCCTCGAATCCGCTAGTAGGAGACCTCAACCGATTCTCTCTCCTACAAGAGTTAGCTCACACTGCCGGAACCAGTGCCTAATCATCAAATCTGCTCCCGTAGAAGTCTCTAGCTGTAAGGATCTAGCTAATGGCTCTGTCAGAATATCTGAGCTCTGAACGAGGGTAGCATAAATGAAAGAGTGGCTGCCACCTGTGTCTATAAGAACTACATCTAAGGTGGAGGAGACACAGATCATACCTCAAATCATCTCTAGAGCCCCATGATCACAATCCTCAACTACCTGGAGCTGATCTCTCACCTGTTCACCTGCTCCCTATAGTGGGATTGGACCTCTTGGTGGTGGTGGTGATAACACCTCGTAACATTGTCCACCACCAGCTGCACGACTAACTCCTCTACCACATCTGCCTTTGCCCTACAGATTCCCTCGATCAAAGCTCTGCCTCTGCCTGGGAGGTCTCTCAATTGTCTACTGATCACCCAAATGGTGGGTCAGATAGTCATGAGCCATGTGACCCTTCCCACCGAATGTAAAACCTTGTCAGTTCCTCAAATGGATGGCTATGTCTTGTGTGCCTCGCACAACCGAACCCATGTCCTAAGGTCTTCCACCGGATGGTCTGGTCCGCTTGGATCTCTGCGACATCTGTCTACTACCAGCTGCAGAAGACTCTACTACGTGATGCCTGGTGGCAGGTCTCTCTACTGGTGACTGCTCAGCTAGGAAACTATCCACTAAGAGGGCTCACTCCAACACCCCCTCCTACGTCGGGATGATGAGGGGGATCATCTATGCCCTGATCTCTCACTTGAGCCTCTGCTCGAAGGTCTGGGCCCTGATGAATGGGTTTCACACCATATCTATGGAGTAGAGCGAGAGGTCATTGAACCTCACTGAGTACTATTCCACCATCTTTCTACCCTATTGCAGATGAAGTAGCTCCTATATCTGCAATGCACGTTGGGTGGATGGAAAAAACTTTGCCTGAAATATGCTCTCGAAGTCTGCCCAGTGTAGTGTCACCTCGTCATGCACCTGGAGCAATAGGATCTACTATCTACCTGTTGCTTCTGGATGGAGACTCGTGTAAAGGATCACCATAAGGTTGGCTGGTGTCCCTACCAGTCTGAAGACTCTCACCACAGCCTCCAGCCAATCCTCTATTGCCTGTGGGTCCATCTCACCCCTGAACCTGGGCGGCCTCTAGAACTGGAATTTGTGCAATGCGCTTATGAAGCATGAACTCTTTACTGCTAGGGCTGGTGGCATCGGTGGCCCAATGGGTAGTGGTTCTGAAGGTGCCTCTGCTATGATAGGGACCGACACTGAGGCCTCATCACTCTGTGGGATGACATCTCGTACAACTCTCGGAACCCTAGATGGTTGTTTGTGTGGAGGTATCATGAAAAGAAACAGGTGCTCCATGGTCAAAAAGTTATACCTGGTGATATGACTCAATGAATTCAAAGAAAACTCTTCAAAACACACACACAATCAGTGTTTTCATGCACTGAGTGAGAAATCATAAGTCAGGGTCCTGGTTTAAGGATACGTCAGTCACCGCACCAACACTGGACTCCCTGAACTGAAAACCACCCTCAATACCCATAAAACTATTGCTTCATAGAAAATATCAAAGTCTTTTGTTTTGTGGTAGAACTGACTCCTATGATACCAATTTGTCATGACCCATCGCCCGGGGCCCATTCCGTGAATACTCCAAGCCTGCCTTCCATAGACCAGGGGCTGGTGACTAGCACCAAAGGCATAAATCCCTAACACAAGGAAGGAATTTCCTTTATAACCGGAAAATGCACACAACATAGAAAAAGATGAAAGAAAACAACTAAGTACAGCAGTATAACAAAAGAGTGGTGAAAATTAAAATGGTCCAGAAATACAAGCCCAACTGTAAAGTACAAAAAAACTGGAAAAAGGGAAAACATCTCCTGAATCGTAAACCAAAAAATCCTACCTGAAGGGTAGGTACAAATAGATTCTATAACACTCCATGTATGTCAATATCCTCTGCGTACCATCATGCCATGTGGTACACCTCAGTGTACCATCCAGTCCTGGTACACTCAACCACTGTCAGTGATGTATGTCTTTTTCATCCAACACAACGAGGTGCAGGCAATGCCCATGTAGGAGTGAGTATAACGATACTCAATAGGGACCCTAAGACCATCAAGGTCTCACAAAAACCAACAAGGATAAACCACAATGTATGAAATCAATAGATAACCCCACTTAGTTATATGTACAGACGTATAATGAAGTTATCAAGTAATCTGTCTCAATCATGAGGAAAAAACAAAGTTACTTACTTAGCTCACACAACTCTATAAATTTTGTAGAGAGTTAGAGATGATTAGATGTTGCCACTAAATCATCTATTCTGTCGAACCCAGAAAGGATCCAGGAATAGTAATCAGAGCTGTCAAACCCACACAGATCCATGAACTGTAATCAGAGCTGTCGAACCCACAAAGGATCCATGAATAGTAGTGAGAGCTGTCGAACCCACACAGGATCCAAGAATAGTAGTCAAAGCTATCGAACCCACACAGGATCCAGGAATAGTAGACAAAGCGTTGCTAGCCATAGGGTTTCTGCACAAAGAACGCTTGATTATAGGAGAGTCCGCTCCTCAAGCCAAGTTTTGACACGTCAACTACCATGAAGTCCCACGAAGAAGTATCTCAAGTGTCCTGCCACTTCATAGAGGAAAAAACCCAAAAATTTGTTTCCAAGACACTGAAGAAATGATGACCACGCCATTTACCAAAAATTACACGGCGTGTTGGAATAAGGTACACGCCGTGTAGTCAGACCTCAGGTACTGCCCGTGTGTAATGGCCAATGTCGAAAGGCTGGTCGTGTGGAAAATTAAGTACATGGCGTATGGTATGGTTACCCAACGTGTCCAATAATATGAGTTTGAATTCGTGTACGCTGGTCATTTGCCCGTACATGACCTCAACCCGTGTTCTCCAACCCGTGTAACAGGTACATGGCGTAGCCCGTGTCACTGGCCTGGCCTGACTATGTAGTGGAGTACATGCCCGTGTACTTCACCCAGTGTCCGTGTATCCCTGGAATACAAGCCTATTCTCATGTAGTAACCTCAAAAAGTAAGTACACGATGTGTGGTACGGTTACACAACGTATCCAAGAAACTGGGGTTAACTCCATTTCACTGGCCTTGCCTGGACATGTGGTGGAGTTCATCCTCGTGTACTTCACCCCGTGTCTGTGTATCCTCGAGATACATGCTGGTTCTCGTGTATCCGCCTCTACCAAGCTCTGTGAAGAGTACATGCCATGTGACATGGGTCACATGCCTTGTGATGCATGTCTGACATCTGTAACTCTAACCACAGTATGTCGTACTACACAGTGTTTAATTAGGAAGAACACGCTGTGTATTCTGGAATTTTCCATAAACGACGCTTCTGGCCAGTGCGCCTCCCGTGATCCCCATTCTTCATTCTGACGGTTCAATCACCACAAAACTAATGTCTCTTGGTCGCCTCGATGTTCCAAAATCATTACCTGCATATTCGGGCCTCCAATCTTCTCCGAAAACACGTTATGATTCACCCACTCGAAAAACGGTCTTCCTGATCCGGTCTGATCCGTCACCCGCTATCGTCATCGCACTCCCAATTGGTCGTCGTGATGTTAGGTCTTCAATTTGGGATCATTTCTTTGCACAAAGAACCCAAAATGTCATATTTTTCATTACTCACGAAGATCGCGAACAACAGACCAGAAGAAGTACAGAAAAGGAATCAGGCCGTGTTAGTGTGGCCGGGTCCCTTCGCCTTAGTTTGATAGCAAGAGGTTCAAGAGGAATAAAACAATTTATGAGGAACAAGAATAACATTAATCAAATCAAACAAACCCCTATATTTTTTCGTTGATCGTCTATGTTGGCATGAGAAAGCGGATGTCGATTCATTGTAGATGAACAAGTCCTGCGTCGAAGGAGGTTCCAAAGAATGAAGTTGGGGATGATCCTTGTCGGTGTTCTTTGTTGGAAGAAAACATTCTTCATTCTTTGTTACCTGGAGCTTTTCTCCCTAATATATCTCTCCTCTCCCCAATTACACCAAAATACAAATGCCAACCCCAAAATAATAGATTATGTTTAGCTATTATTTAATCATTGGAACAAAATTTAATTGGGTGGATTAATTAATTGAGATGGATTTGGCACATTAAGTGTTAGGGGAGTTGAAGTGGCTCCCCTACACTTAATAAAATCTTAAGGGTTTCTCCCCATTAAATGGGAGTTTCATGTGTGGTTAAAACCCAGGTGGTCCCCACTATAATTAACATGAAGAGGAGGTTAGGATCAGGTTGGCCCCACCACCATAACCTCTTATGGGAGGTTTAGGTGTGGTGGTACCCACCACTAATTTCCTCATTGTTATTAGAAAAATAAAAATAAAGTGTCACACACATTTTTATTTTATTTTAATCCTTCGTGTAAAACCCAAAAACTATATTTTATTCTCAACCCACTATCATCGAGGTTGTAAGTATTCTTAAGCGAATACCGGCACTGCGAGTTCAACAGTTCCATCAGATTTCAATTCTATACACTGGTTAAAAAGTTATAAAAACCCACTCATATGTTTACAGAATGTACCCGAAAGCAAATTAAAAAATTGATTATGGGCACACCGAGCCTTAGAATCATGCACCGTAAAATTGCACGGACTCGAAAAATTCCCATTTTATTAAAAAAAATTAAATGGAAATTCTGAGTCGTTAAAATTACTGTGGTTTTTGAAACAGTAGTTGTATATGGTGGAGGTTAACCATATACATATGAAGTTAATATTGTCCTACATTAAATGTTTTGGTAAATTGGTTTAGAGAAATTTGCAGAGTTATGTTCTTATTTAAGGAATAGTAATCACCTTTTTTAGTTGTGTTTTTTGGAGATTAAATTTTTGTGGAGAAATATGGTGAAGTTTGAAGTGGTTCACGGAAGAGAAAACGGTACGCGGAGAGACTCATCCACGTAAGGAAAATAGTCTATGTAAGAGTATGTGGTTCATGTTGGAAGCTCTTGTAGTATGCGATAGAGCAAGGTGGTACGCAGAGTAGGAAGGTACGTGGGGGTGTGGAGCAATATGCAGAGTAGGGTGGAATGTGGAGAAGAATAGTTCATAGAGGAGATGGACATTACACAGAGGAGATGATTGGTACTCGAAAATAGTAGTGGTACATGGATACAACAACAGTATGTGGAAAAACCACGGAAGCCTGAAAATTGGCCAAATCAGTTTGTGAAATCAATTTCTTTAACATATTATTATAATAGAAAATAAATTAAATCTGGGGGTAATTAATGGTGTCCACCAGAGTATCCATTTATAGTTGAGGATGCCTGATTTAATTCTAAACAATTGAAGTTACCTTCAAATCAATAAACTGATTAAAGGTTCTTCCAGTGTAGTGAGCAAGGGGGAGTCAGTAGAACTGATCTGAGGGATGTAGTGTGCAATCACTAAAACCTGGTAAAAGTAGTGCACCTAGCATGGAGTTACTGTACTATGCACTTGTAATCCATAAATTTTGAAGATTATTGGTTTTGGTATGATGAAAACACTATCGGCGTATGCTCATTGGACGTAGCTCTTAGTAGCGAACCAAGTAAAACTGTTGTGTTGTTTCTTGGAATGTGATTTTTTTTCTACACATTCTCTTCCGAAAGGTTTAACATGTTACTACTAATGTGGGAAAAAGGTCCATCGGTATAAAAGAAAATGATTACACCCTGATTCACCCCTCCCCTCTCTAGGTGTTCCGAGGTCCTTCATATATTAAACATTGATTCGATGTGTGGTCTAATTCTATAGCACCTTATATCTTCTATCAAATATCGCAATGGGTCATTCACCATAAGAGATGTTATGTTCCAGTTTTAAAACTTCTAAGTATATTAAATATGATGTGTCAAGTATGTACAACCTAAAAAACAATACATAAGACATCATGTAATTGGGATATGCAGAATGCAGTACAAAGCAATTGGCCTTAACCTCAACATGATCAATGATTTTAAAAGAATTAATGTATCTAGGAATCAACCTACCTTTCTTCCTGAATCTCATGACCTGTTTTCATAGTGAAACACATAAAAATACCTTAACACAAACTTCAAAATCTAGATATCATATCATTGATGATTATCTACATAACTCTTATTCCTATTTTCTATAAAATTCATATATCGTTAAATAGTTTGGAAATTCTTCATCATTTCTTGGACAAGTTCATGACTGACTAACTTCCTCTCTCTAACATCATCCCATCATGTTGGATTCTGACATGTCTTACCATAAAGATCATCATATAGTTTCATATTAATGATAAATTGAATCTTTTGGTATATAATAACTCTACTAGGGGGAAGTTTCGATCCAAATATCCCTATAAATCCATCAAATAAGTTTTCAACATATCCTATAGAGTTTCTATTGTCTTATTGGATAGACCATATTCTTAGGGATGATATTCAGTGATAAAGTTTAGATAAATATTTAGATATATGTTGAGTCTTTTCTATAATGTCATGGTAACTTTTATATCTTGATCAGATACAATAGATAGTGTTCCTCCATGAATCTTATCAACATCCCATATGTACATAATGGTGAGTTGGTTAGGGGATAATCTTCTTTATTAGAAAGAAAATGCACTGAATTTATATGATGATCAACAAAACACAAATGAAATTATGGAGTTTAGAAATATTTTGGATTCCTATGAAAAACTACATGGTTATTTTTTCTCATTTTTGTACTATAATAGGTGATAGATGGAACATACCCTTAGAATATTTTAATTCTTCCTCAACATTCTTTCATATTATGAATCAATATATGTACTCTATAATCTTGAATTCATTCTATCCAAGAAGAACATTTGTTTTATATATCTATCCATCTTTGACTTCCATGATTTATATAAAATTATGATCTATTTGCTTTATCAAAAAGTTCCTTTTTTGATTCTTGATTTTATGGGACACATATCCGGGTTCCAATATTTATAACTCTATCTTTATCGAAGTTGAAATTCAAAATGTTTTCACCCTTTTTATATATCTATACATTATATTTATAAGATTATTTGATATTTACATGAATGGATGGTTTTTCAATCAGTTTGGAATGATTGGATTTATTTCACCTCATTATGACTACATAATTCATCCTCTATAGATCCTTGTGTATTGGATCTTTTTCAATCCTTATAATTGGGAGAGAAACATGATCTGTCCTACTCAGATCATCATCTACCTTATTTTAAATCCATCAATGGTAATGTATTATGCAATCATAATATTTTATCAACTCAAACTATCTCATTTTTAACATATCCAATTATTTCGATGTGAAAATTTATTTTCAGGATGTTATGATCAATATATATCTCACATTTCTCCATAGATATAATGTCACAAAATGGAAAAATCATTGTCTCCATCTATACAGAATGTTTTGGGAAATTTTTATCAATATTTATTAATATTATTGAACCATAATAATCTCCCTCATAATTATTCCTATAGATGACACCCAAAACTTATTATGAAGCATCATTGTAAATTACACACCCTTTCCCACTATAAGATAATTTATCTATAAGGGTAGTGAACAACCTCTTTTTATGTTCCTTAAAATAATATTTTAATTCATTGGTCCAATTGAACATGACACCATTTTTGTTTTTGGATTTGATATCAATGATAAATTTCTCACAAAGCATTGATAATATCCTACTTACCCATGAATACCAAGGATCGCAGTTAAAGTTATCATTTGGGCTATTTTTTGATATCTTTTTTCTTTTATAGATATACTAATATTCCATTTATTATGATTACGCGACTTAAGAATGAAAATTTTTGAATCCAAATTTTTCATCTTCTAAATTCTTCATAAAATTTATACTTCCTCAAGATCTTGAACACAATTTTGAAATGATATTCCTGCTCTTCATTATACTTTGAATAGATAAGAACATCATCAATAAATACAACCAAAAATTGATCAATATAGTATCTAAAGACTCTATTCACTAGATCCATGAAGACAATATGGAAACTGGTACATCCATATAGAATCAACATGACCTCGTAGTGAATATACCTTATATGCATTGTAGATATATACTCCCTTTTGACACTAACCTGATTGTATCGATTTTAAAATTCAATATATGATAATTATTGAACTCCTCAAAGTTCAATAAATAGATCTTAAATATGGAGTATAGGTTTTTTTCATTCATGATTTTATTCAGATGATGAAAATTAACTAAAAGGGGCATTAATCCATTATTTTTTTAAAAAAGAGGATTGGTTTGTCATATAATAATACACTGGAGAATATGAAACCCTTGTCCAAACTATCTATTAGTAATATTATTTAACTCCTCTAATTAAATGGGATCCATTCTAAATGGAATCATTGGGATAGGCATGGATCCATGTATGAGTTATATAGGGAACATAACCTTTCAATCTCATGGAATACCAGGAATTTCATCTTGACATACAAGAGTATAGTTCCAAATAATAGGCATATCATCAATTTTGACTTCCTACAAAATCAATTAAGACAAGATGCAATTTTTCTTTGATACCATAATCCTTATTATATAATTTGATTTATTATTTTTTTAATAATAATCCTCGCATCAACCCATGATATTAGGATGATTTGCGATATTAAATAAGACCTTCTAATCTTAATAGGTTATATGTTATTTATAAAGCGAAAACCAACCCATACAAAATATTGTGTCAAATTTAAACAAAGTAAGAATAATTTTATCTAAAATATTCAACCTCCACCAAATATCAATCATGTAATATTTCTTAATCTTAGAAGTGATCATTGTACTCTAAGGGATTTTCATATATAGTTAAATTTCAATCACTTAGTGTAGATATTTAACATTCCTAAAAAAATTGTGTCATTTTAAAAAATGTGAATAACTTGATTCTAATAAGTTATTCATGGATCTATAATATTTATTAAGCATACCTCACAACATTTCATTATCATGAACTGCCTCAAAATTAGTGATCGTGAATTACCTTCCATGTTTCCTTGGTTTGGGATATTTTTGGGGCCTATTTTTTTATTAGCTCAACTTTTGGGAAATTCATTTTCCCAATGTACAAAATATTTTCACATGAAGAATTTTAGATTAGTCATATAATTAGAATGATCCTTCTTCTCTTATGTTGTTTTTATAATCCTTCTATCCATGGTTCGATAATTGCGGGCTCAGTTTCTATCTTTAGAATACTAAAAAAATTCCATGTTAGATCGAGAAAATTACATGGGTGCTTCCTCCAACATTTATTTCATGCACTTAATAAGGCCTTCTTCCCACCATGTATCTTATCAATATTTCTTACATGGTACACCACTTTTCTTTTATTTTACCATGAATAATGATAGGATCTGGTTTCCATATCAAAATTAAGATCAAATCAATAAATTCCTTCATAGCTTCAAAAGTATCTAGTTGATAATTCCCTTAAAAGTATAATCATTAATCTGGTATAGAAGAGATCTATTTTACTGAAGTTATATTATATGAACCTGATGACATATCTCATAAGTTTTGTGAAATCTTCTTCATATTACCCAATAGAATCATCTTAGTTTTTCACCAATTCCGTGAATTATCACTACATTCTTGTGTGATGAGTCCATGAAACATACATAGTGAACAATATATTATTGAAATATTCTCATTACATAGATTATATATCATCCCTTTCCATGGTGTTCCTAATGAGACCCACCATTGGTTAGTATCAACTTCTAAATTATATATAACCAAAATAAACTTTACATGGTATGAGAATTATATAATGGAAAGTGTCTTCTCCATTGAAATGACTCACTACTCAACAACCCATATATTAGAAGAACCACTTAATTATGGTGGATTTTTCCTCATTAATGGATTTATAAAATGTTTCTCTCCCCAGGGTTTGAGTGGAATCTCATCATGAATTGGGTTGTTTCAAAAATCTTGATGTGGTTTATGATCATTGTTATGAGATGTTTCGTTCCATCCCTAACCTCTTTAGGTTCACTTTTGGCAGAAATCATATCATTTCCAATTACACCCATTTTTAACACAGTTATTTTGGGTTCCTTATATTCACTTGACTAATGTAAACTGGGAATATATATAATTAAATTAATTAATGTACATAAAAAATTTATAAACATATAAGAAGGATTTCATAAATTATGTTCATATGTTATCCTATGAGTCTTTGGGATTCAATATAGGTTATACATGATTTGATTTCTAATAGAACTATATATATGTATATATAAATATATTCAACTTGATTATAATGGCTTATATAGATAACATGATTTACTGAATCACATCCCTTGTTAGTGTCAAACCAGATGTGTATTAAGCACCCATTCACCGTGCACTAGAACGATGGTCATGATATACATGAAAAACTATTTTTAGGGTATTTACCACTAGTTGTATATGTTACAAAAACTAAATCCACTTGTAGTGTCTAAATAGTGATTTATTACTCTGAATATCACATAATTCATACTTTACCAAAACATCAAGATGTTATCTTGAGATTAACCATAGGTTTTTGTTACTTGTCTCTGAACCTATTCCCTAAAAATAAAAAAATTATTTACAAAGTAACTAATCCCTCATTTTATTACAAATATGGAGACCCATGTTATATGAAAATTAAATAATAAAGTGATATCATGATTAAAATAACATATCATATTATAGTTTCATAATAAAAAGACCACAAGCTTTATTGTCATGGAAATCAGTTAAATAAAAATCTAATTTTATATCAATTCCAAACATCTTTACATAAATGTTATATTTTAGAAACGTTCTTATAATTATCATATGATGTAATCGTCTTCATGACTGATGGAATTGAAATATAATAAAGGCGATATATTAAACACATATTAATTGAAAATATATATGATAAAGTATTTGAGCATAATCATGATGAGAATATAAGAAAAACATAAATATATAAATAATATATCATATGTAAATTTATAAAAAAGCATGATGGATCCACATAATATCACAAAGAGATAATTAAGAAAACATAAAATAGAAAACTTAAACCATGTAATCACGACATAAGGTGAAAGATACTTTGAAAGGAATAATCATGAAACAAGGAATTTCATCGAAAAAAGATTCATCTTAAAACTTGGTATAACTTGATAAAACACATCAAAATGTGTCAAAAATTTATAAACATGAAAATTTGGCACATCAATAATCCTATGATAACATTTTTTGGAAAAAATTTTCTTTCTATGACTTTGTGAATAAACTCATTATTTCCATTCTTGAAAATGTGAGAAAAACCTCATTCACACACTTGTGAGAACAAACCTATTTTGTGCCTAACTTACTATATCATGAGACATAGTATTATACTAATTAACAGAAGTTTATATATGTCCCACTATTAATAATCTATACATATTTATAACAATTAAAAACAATCATGATTGTATCTTAAATAACCCATTAAAAAACAATGGTTTCCTTAATCATATTACATAACATGAACTTAAGAATTCATAGGAAATAATTCTTTTTTAAAAACAGTTCATAATGTAATAAAATATAAAATATAACTCCATGAGGGATAGATAATTTTATGACAATTTGAACAATATTAGGTAAACAATTTTTTTATTTATGTGCATTTACTATTGTAAAATTTATAGCAATGAGTCCCTCTTAAAAAATCACCCTTTATTTTTTTAGATAAATGAAAATAATACCAAGATTTATTTGATTTTGTTTAAAAATATAACATCCAATTAAATAAAAAAATAAAATTAATCAAAATGGAATTTCATTGAAAAGTGTTGCTCAATAATAAAATTGTGTAACTAAAATAAAATACTTTGAGTCATCAATCCCCTTACTATTACCCTTTATTTCCACTAAATGTTTCAATCACTTGTGTAATAAAGATAAAAATAATTTTTACATATTTTAGAAAAATATTAATATATATATTTATACTTATAAACATCATTTAAAACAATTATTTTCATATATTTGAATTTTGTAATTTTGTTTCTACATTGGGAGTTAATAATCTAAACTGATAAAAAATAGGTTAACAAAAGAGTAGTTGATCTTAATTTTTATCCCAAATTTCATCATTTATTAACAGTTAAAGTTTCATTAAATTATTTTTTATTAATATTTATAATTTCATACTTCAATTACATGGTACATTTAGTCACCTTTCCCAAAAACAAAAATGGCAATGAACTTGTTTTGGGGTATTTATACATATTGAAATATTAAATTATAACTATCATCACATTTTTTGTTATTAAAATTAAAACATTTTAGAGATTTATATTAATTATAAGTATCATATATACTCATCCACTATAAACTCAAACAATCAATTTTTTTGAAGTTAAAGAAAATGAAACACATTTATTCATGGAGGTGGTAGTCCACACAACATACAATAAGGATTTCTCTTACCCGATGGATGAGATGGGTGATGTTTGATAGTAAGTGATAATTTAAGAATCATAAATTAATTATCTAGATAATATTTATTCATAAATATAACCATTAATTTTATCCATTAGTGGTGGTCATGAAAACCCAAGAGCATCACTTTATGAAGGTGATAATCTACACACACACACACTAACGACGATTCTGGTTTTTATTAGTTGATGGGAGAGAATAAATAATTATTGTTCGATTATTACAATAACAAATAAACTCACTAATAATGATTATTTTATTATTATACTATGATTATTGTTTTTTATAATGAAAATAGGAAAAATAAATGTTAGGAAATATGTGATACCTATTCTAAAAAATTTAACTTACACATAATGAAGTCCTTTGAGTTTTGGGTCTTAGGATAATTTTTGGTGACTAGGGGAACTAGGGAGTGAAAATGAAATTAAGGGGTTGAAATTTGGGAATTATTTCAAGGAAATTTTGAATTATTAGTAGAGTATTTAAAGGGTGGAAGTGATCTCTCTTTTAAATTTGAGGAAGTTGGACTTTTCTTGGGAGAAGAATTGTATGTAAATTGTTAGAATCATAAGGAATGAGTTTTAGGTGAGTTTGGTTTGGTGAGGAAAAATAGAAAATATTTATTTTTAAGACTTATCAAGCTAAAAAATTATTTCTATATGGTCTAAAATTCATTTTAATTTAGGAAAATACATGCCACCTTAGATTTTTCATTTTAACCGATATTAATCTTAATGAACTGTTAGTCATGTCAATTATATTATTAAAAAAAATATAAGAATAATATTATTACCAAATTTCACTGGGATGAATCTAAATTTAGGATCTATTTATTAATATTAAAACATTAAATACAATAAATTTTACTTATAAATAAAAACATATAATGTGTCGAAAAACTTTTCTTTCATGATTTTTTTAATCATTAAGTGCTATTAGACTTTTTAACATTGATTTCCAATTAAATCAATGTTGATTATTTTTAATCTATATTCAAACGACATATTAGACATTTTTTAATTTTTAAAATACATAATATTTGTATTATTATTATTCTTTAAAAAGTAATCATTTCACCAGGGTAACTAATATTTACCCAAGGAAACATAATCATTATGCCTAAAAATAGGATAATTTTTTCTCATGGATTTTAAATTTTAAAAAACATTTAAATTTATTCAATTTCTAAAAACAAATGTATAATTCATTTGAAACATTTTCTTTGAAAATATATTATATTTTTTAAAAAATAAAATTTAGATTTGTAATTCAAAAATTATATTCTAAAATAAATAATGTCACTTAAAAATACACATACATGGCCCAAAAAAGTTTTCTTTTGTTTTATGTTATTAATATATCCAATTGATGTCACAAAATCTATGGCATTTTAGTAAATTTAATTTTTCACTATTCACCAAAAAATTAATTATATATGTATAATTATTAAAATTCATTTGTAGATAACATGAAAATAAAATATCCAAAAACGATGTCCATTTTTTTTAAAATAAACATTAAAAATTGATAAAATTAATTTGGATATAATGACACACAAATATGACACTAAGAAACTAATATTATTACGCGTAAAAGGAAATTTGTTTTATCATACCATTTCATATAGTTTTAATAAAGTCGTCACTTTTGGTGATACTTAAATATTTAGCATCTATATCAGAAACAAGGTTCCACATTTTTTGTCTAGTCTTACATTCTAGAAATGATACTCCCATGGTAATTCATTAAGGAAAATTAGCTATTGGAATCCTTGGTCGTTACCAACTATGACTTAATCAATATTTGGAAAAAATTATTGTGTTTGAGGGGGATGAGAATCTATTTTAACGATATCCTTTGTTGTAATCATGACATTCCACTGATGTGGAGCCTAGGTTACAACATTTTATAGCGTAATTGTATTCAAATATCTATTATAATGTCTTCACACTTACATTGTTGAAATATATTCCAGTTTTGTTGAAGTTAGTGGTGATAGAGGATATTCCCCTGAAAACTGGTTCATCTTGATAAGAAAATTATAAGAACTTGTTGATGGGTAATGAGGTGGATGAAGTTTCTCGATGATCTGATCAGTAAAGGTTTTGACTAGTGGGAAATCGGAATTATTATTCTATCTTATCCCGAGGTGGTAGTTATTAGGCCTCTACCTAAAGATCTAGTATAGTGTATTTTTCTTTTAGATTTCAAGTTCATTGATTTTTTTAGTGCCCAACCATCCTTGGTTTTTATCATGGGAAATATAGATAGTTTTTAGTACAACCATAGTAGCAACAGACATTGAGGCATTATTAACAATATCATGGTCTATAGAATTTTTTTTAATTTTATTTGATTTAGAGTTTTATAGTGTAACCACATGATGTTCCTCATCCTCATGTGAATTGAGTAGATTTCAGTTGTGGAGGTGGGCATTATCAGGGCTTATATGGATATGGAATATGGAATTTATTATTTTATTCAATTTATATCCTAGTTCTTAGAGGGACATAGATTATTCACAATAAAATCTCTTTATCTATAAAAATGACTTATATATTATTTTATTCAGATAGAATCAAACTCATGTGTTACAAATAACACATTTTACGCTTTTTGATTCATGGTAATGAGGCTTACAAGTCCATTTGTGTAATCTATTCTAGTTGTAGGTCAGTTTAGAATGTTTTAGGTGTGTTTAGATTATGAGATAATGATTTGGATACAATAGGAATGGGGGGATTTATTATAGATAAAAAACTAACTATAATATTTTATCCGCATTGTAGATTCTTCTTATTTTATGTGTATTGATATTGATTTATTATAAAGTAAGATTTATTTTATTTATGGGAAGGTAGAGTGTGTGGTTTTTATTAGATATCAAGACCATCAAATGGATTATTTTATTATATAGACTCTATATTCTCAACTATTAGAGTTTATATTGTGTTCGATGGATGTTTCGGAAGTTGTGTTTTGGGGAGTTATAGTATAATTCTTGGATGTTCTTCAAGGTGGGATTATGATACTACCCCATTAATGTGACATTGAGTTTGAGATAGATTTATATCTTAGTGTATCTCTAATTTTGATGCACCATATTTACTCACACCTTTTGATTTATAGGTGTTTATTATTTATATATAAAATCAATATTATAAGGATTTCATCCAACCCAGTGTGACACTTGGGGTGATTCAATGTTATTCACCAAAAAGGTGGTTTTTATATGTGTTTTTCATATAATAGTAGTTTTTAAACTAAGTGATGGTGAATAACAATTATCTACTTATAGGGGTAAATGAACTCTTTAATTAGTTAAATTTTTTTAGTTTATTCTCAATTATCAATTTTTTGTATATTCATCTGAAATTTGGTTGTCATGGGTCTAGTATAAATAAAATTTATAAAATCCCTAAATATATTATAGTGATATTCCTCAGGGTCATCTCAAGGTGGAATTGGGTTCATAAAAATAATTCCTAAAAAGCCTTTTTATGTTTTTTTTATTTTTAGGCACTAAGAAAAAAAAAGAAAAATTGTGATTGAAAGAAAAATGAACATGAAATATGAAAATTAAAGGAAATAGAGGCAAGAAAGAATGAAATATTAGTAAAAAATGAAAATTCCTAGATTGGTATAACTTTTTCTTGTCTATCATATATATACAAAAGTACATAACCATAATAACTCAACACCCCCATACATGAATTTTGTCTTAACTCATAGTCCACTGTTACCAAAAAAATGAACACTAATAGATGAAATATCTTTCATGAGATGAAGAGATCTTTGAATAATGAATAGAAAAAACATAATAAAAACACCTCACATAAAAATTTATTATATTTGATATTTATATTTATGAGATAATCAAATCCAAACCCACTCCTAAAACACCATGTAAAGTAAACGTCGAGAATATGTGTGAAATAATTAAGTTAAGAAGAGTAGAGAACATACCCTATAAGTGAATGTGTTTTTTCATATCCCAACTTCACCATCACTATTGTACATGAGAAAATACCAGACTGAGGTTCATACTGGTATTAAAGTCTAAAGATATTTTTAGGATTCACCTCATATATATGATTATAGAATTATACCGTCATGTCTTGAGGTATCAAAACTCTTGATGAAAGGAAAAAATTTAATTTATAGAAAGGAAGTAATAATTTTAAAAATAATGTTCTCATAATTAGGTATAAATTTTATAAAAATTACCAACCCCTTACTTAAAGGTGAAGAAATAATAAATTTAGAAACTAACTAATTGGAAACACAGTCCATATGGTATGATCTCTGGATGATCTTAGCTTCACCTAGTATAACTCTAGTGATCCCATCTAAATATCTTACTGAATCTAGTATGAGTTATTTCATCACTGACAAAGGTTTTGAGTTCTCATCCTATATCTCCACATATAATTGGATATTATCCATATTATCATTCATAGAAACTTGAGATGAGTTTCCCCCTTAAAATGTGTAACCTCCACATTCTCTTAGCTTGATCTCCATGCATTTTGAGTCAATATTATTTTACTAAAATGACCATACCTCTCAACATTCCCCAAAAAACATAGAAGGCTTACCCAAAACACATTGTCATGATTTTATTGATATTATCTTTTTATTGAAATAGAATTGATAATATCGGATTCATACATTTTAATTTCTCACAACACTTTTATGTGATCTCCCATCCAGAGGCTATCCATTATTTGAATATATTATAGTGTGGTGTTACCCATATACAGGTGCATGTTACCCTTTTATTGGAATATATAACCTTTAAGTAGACATTGAACTTTAGTGATGACCTTAACTCAGCAATCATCTAGGATATCACCTTCAAATGTCAAAATTATTATTGTCTTTTGATGTACCATATGAACCCTTATTTGAGATATTTTAGGTGATTGATGCCTGTATTAATTTCTCATGTTTCCAAGATGAAAATCATGGATGTATGTTGATGTGTAGAAGTACCTTTAAACAGGTGTCCAATGAACATTATATAACTTCTTTCTATAATATAGAAACAAATTGTAAGTGAAAATCATCCATTCAAAGTTAATAACCAAATTGAATTTATAGAATAAAACATTGAATTACATAATTTTCAATTATGAATGTCTTCCAACAAACTTCATATAAAATATCTAAATTTATCAATAAATTAATTAAATCCAAAAAACCTTTTAATAAACTAATTCATAATCATAATACAGTGGATATCCTTCAAAAATAATGTTTTTTATTTTAATTTATACGAAAAAGAAAAAATTAATTAATTAATCTATAAATCAAAAAACACCCATTTTTATAAAAACATTCAATGAATTACTATTTTCATTGAAAATGAAAAATATTCAAAATTTATCAATTAAAGAAAAATTTTGGCATCAAACCATTGTAATTTTATTGAAAATGATGTGTCAAAAAATTTTCATTATTGCCCCATCAGTATCATAATATGATGTTGAAGAATGGATATGTCATGAATAATTCCTTAAAGTGTCTCATATAGACACTCCACGTTCTTGGTTATTACCTATAGTGTCACAAACACCTATTTTTATGGGACTAATTAAATTACTATTTCTTATGTTCCTAGATCTATTTCTGATACTATTCATTGAAAAATCCATATATATTTAAAGTAACAGGAGAATTATGTGGATTATTTAGGTAAATTCTTGGAACTCCTCTAGTGACATAAACACTTTGAGAAGTTTTCCAATTACATGTTATGAATAAGAGATGTGTTTTTTCTCATGCATTTTTTATATAATGAAGGAAAATTAGTTTATTATTTAAAAATTTAAGTGGTATTTTAATGTGTGAAAACCATAAGTGTTGCATTTATTTTTCACTTCCTCATTCTTGTAGACTATTATATTATTTTAATGTATTATTTCTTAGGAATTGACTCTTTTTTATAGGATTAACATATATTTAAATCATATCTCATATTATGCATTTAAAATAAGTGATATGTATGAATGATCACTTATATGATGATTTTTATCATGAATTAGAGAAATATATGCAGGAAAAGTTGGTTTTTGATGTGTGATAAGGATACTGAGTTGTTTAATGTTCCATTATTTTTTAAATGATATGGTTTAACATAAGTTATTTTTATTATTGTATGGATATTGTTTATTAAAAATATTTTTGAACTTGTTTTCCCCTTTAATTAATGAATCTGATTTTAGTGATGGTGATATTTATGTTTGTAATGTATCTTTTGGGTTGTTTGAGTTCATGGATGTTATTTTCTCAATCTAAGGTTCTATTTTTTGTTCTCAGTTATGAGAATAATTAGATAGATATCTATTTTTGAGTATTGGACATTCCTTGGTCATCTATGTTTTTATTTAAAGGTGATAGAGGTATCAGACTCGATCTTGGAAGGGGTTTAGTTGTAAATGTATGTTTTTTAGATTTATATGGGATGAAACACCCATTTTTAGAAAGCCATAGACATTTATTTTCTCATAGTCTAGTAAATGGAATAGTGGTTTAGTTTTTTCGTTTTTTTTGAGGATTTGGGGGTTGAAACATCTATATTGGACTAGGTGATGTTGTAGTAGTTGTATGTGGAATGGATATATGAATTTTCACATGCATATTATACTGTGATTGTTAAAGTAAGACTTTATATGAAATAAATACCAAAAACAACCACATTAGGGATATTTAAGTGGAAATAACTTTTTATAGGGTTTCCCTATTTTGTTTGATCTTTGGTGAAAGGTTAAAAATAATGAGGCCCATCTACCTATGTCAGGGTGGTTCTTGGTTTGGAAATCTGTTTTAGAATGAAATGATAATTTTAAGGTATTTATTCTATGGAAGAGGTGAAATTATTTTTTAAAATATGAAAAATAATTATGATATTAAGAGATATATGACTATTTTAAATTACATAGAACCCAAATATTTTTCAATAAACATCTAATATGTTATGGTATAGTCCTCAACATTCCGTGGAGGCGTCAACATAATTATTTTTATAAATATGTGTTAGTATATTCTGTTGGCTAGATTTTTTCAATTCCTATGTACCCAAGACGACACAAAGACCTCACTTGGTTCCAAATGGTCTTGTACTATTTTATTTATACACGTTTCCTTATGAACTATTATCTCTTTAAGACAAGATTCAGTTTTATCTAATTCTCCCCTTTTCATTTTCATCATTCTCTTCTTAGAGGGTCATCGATTATGTTTAGAAATATTTCTTTGATATTTTGGTGAGATCGTAGTCTGGATAGGTTATATTGAGAATATTTATGGGTTTTGTGTTATTTGACTATTGGTTCCCATATGATCTAATATAGTTTTCCATCAAGATTCAATGATTTTAAGTAATTGGAAACATATATATTCTCTCATTGTTTGTTAATATTGAATTATAATGCCTATTGTAAGACCTTGGACAACATGGAGGTATGTACTTGTTTAAATTTTTAATTAAATATAAATTTTTTGGTTAAATAATTTCTTTCAAGGATTATGAGGGACCTCAGGGGTGTTATAGTGATTCAAGACATAGAAGAATGAAAAATTGGGACAACCTGTACAAGATACACGGTGAGTATAAAGTTAAATAAACTGTGGAACCTTCCAAAGAAATCCATGCAACCTTAAATAGAGGAATTACTCATGGTTGGCCCATAGTTTTCCAAACAGTTCGACGATCCCAAGGTAACCATGTGGCTCATTTTCTTAAGGATAGTGGATGACACATAGTTGTGGAATGCTTTTGAAAATTGTGTGTCCAAAAACTACACCGTAATAGAAATGTGAATTTCCATGTCCCCCTATTGAATTTTAGACTCTCACACAATTTTCTCCCCATTTTATCCCTTGAAATACTAGTGATAAACATAATCTACCTAATATTTCCAAGGGTGATTATCCTTTGATTCATGGATGTTTAGAGATCTTCTAGTTTCAGATAGAAGATTTAAGTTAGTCTAATCTTTATGAATCTTCTTTTTTCAATGTTGGGGTTTTTATTTTCTCTAATATTTTTAAAAAGTTATAAAACCCTCTTTTTATGGTAATTCAAGTATGAGCCTTTAAATTTTATTTGAATATGAATATATGGATTCAATTAATACTACATTATTTAACTAATTTGAGGCATGTGGTCAACAAGTTATATCCCATAGTTTTGATGTGGATTTGTGTATGTGTGTTCTGTTTTTAGTTCCACCATTTCATGCATTTTATTCCTTTAGTAATATTTGGGTAAATTGGGTTTTAAATGATGATTTTAACCCCTAAAGATCCTTGTGGGATGTATGAAGGATGATTAGAACAATTTAGGGCCATCCATGGGGTGTGACGACATTTCCAAACCTAGAAAGTGATGTGGTTAAGTGTATGATTGACATGTGATGACATAGATACCTTGTTGAACATGTTAATATTTATTGGTGTGTTGAAAATGGAATATTTTTTTTTGTTCCTACTTTGGATATGGCTTAAGGGTTTTTTGGCATAGCATAACAATGGTTTAACTAGGATAAATTGGGGATGTGTCAAATGGCTTATGAAATACGTTGAAGTGCCTATGAAGGATAGTATATATGAAATAATGAATATTGTAAATTTGAAATGGCTTGTGAATTGAGATATATGTTAAGTGGGGTTTCATAAGGGAATTTTTGAATATTTTAAATGTATTGATAATAGAGTTGTTGAATCTTACAAATGTTTTGGGTCATGAGATTTGAATTTAGGATAAATGGAATAGGTAATTTAAATGTTAAATGTGTAAATGGGTTATGTCATGATATTAATTTCCGTGTTGTTTTTTATAGATTGTGATGGCTATGTGTATTGGTTATGAATGGTTTGGGTAATAGTATGTGTTGTGAATGGATATATAAGAATGTGCACATGGATTTTTATTGTGGGGGTATTGACTAAGGTTATACAACCAAATGTCAAGTTAGACTAAAGCTCTAAACTCCACCCCACAATGAATGGGTTAGGGAAGGGGATGAAGCTCTATTCCTCTAACAATTTCATTCTACTAAGAATGAGGATTAAAGATCAGTATAATGTGTTTGTTTTTATGTGGTTATCCCTAGTGAAGTAGGGACATTAATTTAATCCATTATGCATAGTAATGGAATTCCTTGGACTCTTGGGTAAATGGTGTAAATTCTTAACCTGTGGAAATGATTAAAATTAGTTAAGTAATAAAAAAGGTATAAGAAATGAATGTAGTAACAACTATATATATATATATTAAGTGTATAATTATAAATAGTGGCACCCACGTTACCTTTTGTTCACTTTTTCTTTTATTTATGACTTTCATTTAGTATATGTTTACACTTTATTTTTTGTAGACACCACCGATGGTGGCTTATTGAGTTGTACTCACACCCTAAACAGACATTGTGGTGTCACACCCAGATGTTTTTATGAAATTTTTTCTCTAAATTATTAAACGGATTCAATTTCACGCAATAGTGAGTTTACATGAACCATGATATTTTCTAATATTAAAATGATCATTTAACCCTGTTAAAGGTTAGGAGGAAGAAATTTAACTAACTTATGAAACTGTATGGCGAATTCATTCACTATCAATTATTTATGAAAGATATAAATAAACTATATATTTTTATTTTTTATATTAATAAATTGATTTAATTACTATTATTAAATTAAATTAATTAAATATATATGTTATATACTCAATAAAATATTTTTTATATTTATCCAATAGATATTTCTATCATATGGTATGAATAAACCGTATTTGATATATAAAAGTCTATATTTTTAAAATGGAAATTGAATTGCCTTTTAATGGAAAAACCATTTTAAATCGGGATTTTGAAACATTGATTATTTTTATATGTAAAAAACATGTACTTTGGAAGTGTGATATGAAATTTTACTTTGTATGAGTTTTAATATTTTTCAGATAACATTCAAAATTTGATGAATAGTAAAAATACAATAAATTTTAATTGAAAATAAATTTTTTCATAAAAAAATAATATGGTAAAATTATAATATTAAATAGTTTAAAATTATAAATAGAATATATTTTTATCATTCAATATAATTTATATAATTATCATTAATTTTACATTTAATTCATATGTAAAAAAAATTCAATCTTTTCTATATTTTAATTTTTAAAAACTCGTTCTCTCTTTCCAAAAATGAATAATTTTACATTAATTATTGAAAATTCTATGTTTTAATTGATGAAAATTTGATTCCATATTTGTAATTATTTAGTCCAAATAATCTATATATCCTTATTTTATTTTTGAGTATTATGAATAGTAACATTGATAATTTTAATTAATACAGTAAAATAGTAAATTTGGAAATTAAGGGTAATAATACTAAAATAAAATTATTGTAAGACCTATATTAATATAATTTGATGAGTTATTTTTGACAGAAATCATCCTTGGGTTGAAATGGTGTTGTTTGGAAGCCACCAAAATGAGATTAAGACATTTAATTTATTTTATTTAATGAAAAGTTAAATATGTCTTACTCAATTTTTAATAACTATATCATTTTTTAAATATGGTTATATAGAATAATAATTTGGTTGTGAATACTCATTTGAGATGTAAAATTATTTTATTTATCATGGGATTTTTTTTAATTTTTAGGAAATAAATATTTATCTTAAAGACTTATTATTTGATAATGTAAAAATTGATTGACGAATGAGAAATCAATAATTTTATTAACATTATAATAACATTCAAAGTAAACAAAAACTTGACCAAATATTATTTGTTTATTATATCTCTACCATAACCATCCATGGTTCAAGTTAATGACCATTGGGAGCCATATAGATGATATTATAACACATATATTATTTTATTTAAAGTGATGTTAAAGTGGTCACAATCATATTATAATAATTATATCATTTTAAATATTGGATTTTACTAAATATAAAATATACTATAAATATTCTTCTAAAATATTGTAGTTTAATATTCATCATATTATTTTATTTTATATTTTCATTCAAAAAATAAGTATATTAAATAATTAAAAAAATTTGAGTTAGTAATTACTTTATTAATAGAGATATCAAATAAATGTTACTAATATTTTTAAAATTAAATTTATTATGGGATAATTAATATGTAAAATAGATTTTTTATATTAAATTTACCTCTTATTAATATAATAAAATAGTTCTTTCTATGTTATCTGGTTATATTAATATTTTTAAAAATGAATTGATTGAATTCTGTCAAAATTGATTCAATTGAGTGTTTAATAAAATAATATTTTATTAAATTATTTAAATATAATAAAATATTTTAAAAAATACAGAATAATTATTCCATGTTAGAAAATGTTCTAAGGGGTTTATTTATGATATAATTGACATGTAATAAGTAAACATTATGTCATTTTCATATTGAAATATTTGTTACCCTTGATAAAAAATAAATAAGATAACTAAGTGGTCATTAAAATGACAATGTTTAAATTGATAGAAATAATAGTAAAACATTTATTGGTTTATGATATCTCAACATTATCTAATCTCATATTCTAATTTGTTTCATTTTGGTGGTTTTTGGATGGGGTTTTTTTTTGTTATAAGTTATAATTTTTGGAGATCCCAAAAATGACCCTCACATCACTTATAAAAGGGAACCTCCTCCCTCACCTCTTCAATTCAATTTGATACTTCAATATTAGAAATAATATACCTTTTTTCCTTATCAAATTCCATATTTATATTCTAGAGTTTCTGGTCTTCTTCAAAGACGAACTCTAGTGCTCTAAGATGAGCTTTAGAGGAAGCACGTCGAAGAAGAGATAATCTCATCTACCGATTCGTTCAATCCTTTTTCTTATTATACTTCCTATTTAGTAATTTTTTCACAATAAATTAATAAATAAATTTTCACTTATATACATATAATTTATTATAATTATGAAATAACCATATTCCACCTTCTATCCATCCTACAAAAAATAAAATCACCACGTGTCTGTATGTATGACTTACTGTCCCCACACTGTGGTGTAATCTTTTTTTCCACCACCACCTTTCTTGGATTGTTATAATGATGGAAATAATAATTTTAAATGATTATATAACATGATATCATTTATGAAATATTATAAACCATCTAATTAAATACCGTTCAACAAATATGATAATTTTAACAGCACTCAGGCGTACATACGGCCTACCGTATCTACGATGCGATGTGATTCATTCTACAAGATCATCATTAAATCATGATTATATAAATGTAAAGAATGAATAAATATGGTATATATTATGTTAATATTTTTTTTAATGACATAACTATGAACTAAGAAGGATAACCCAAACTTTAACTACAAAACATCCATAAGAACATAAAGCAGTTAATATATAAAAAACAAGTAACACTGAAATGTTACTAATAAAAAGATAATATTATGATCATATAAGATCTCATAAAAATGAATAAGATTCTATTATAAGTCAATGAAATTATTTAAATCATTATATATGAGTTTCATATACACACTAAGGATATTAGACCTATGGTAAGTGATAATTTCGCAATCTCACTATTATCTGAGATTGTTTATACATAGGTATTTACTAGGGTTATACTTATAATACACATACATGTTTCCAAAATATGAAATATTATTTCAATTATCCTATACATTTTTAAATTCAATTTTAGCCATTGGGTAATTTTAATTAAATGTTATTAAAGGAATATTTTTTCATTATTTGATATGAGGTACTTTTTGTCATTTCTAGAAAAAGTACTGGGATAATATTTTATTAACTTATGTAGCATGAACATATTTTTATGTGTTCATAATGAATTATTCTAGTAAATTTTACTCTATAATATTTCATGTTTTTTTAAAAAATAAATAAATTTATTTTAAAATTTCTCATCATTTTGAGAAAATAAATCGTTTTGAATTAGAAAAGTTAGTTTCCTCAAGAATTAATTTCAAGTGTTATATATAACATATTTTCCATCTAATAAGGAGTTATTTATTAGGGTTATATTTCATGTGTAATATACTTATTGTTCCTATTATTTTATTGTGTTTATGATGAATGATGTTTATGAAATACATATGATTTACGTGGATTATGATATGATCGATTGATGTTTAACAAACACATCTTATTCCTTGGGTTATGCTATAATGAATGATTTATGTTTTTGTGGAACATATAATAATGTTTTTATTATGAGATGGGTGAGACCTATATCTCTCTCCAATTCATTGGGTAAAGATTTATATCTCATGATATAAACATGGATGGAACAAGAAATAATTTTCATTCAGTATAATATGGTTGGAATAAGGATTGAACTCAGTTCAGTAATGGAATTTTTCCACTATGATTATCTTGGAAATGGGCCTTGACTAATGTGAAATGATTTTTATACTTATGTGTATACAAAAAAAATTGTTTCTTATGTAATTACTTTTGGTAATACGTAAATTGGTTCTTATTAACATTCCAAATATATCCCATGGCAGGATATCATGATCTATCATATGCAGTATACGATTTTCAAATGATATGTTCTCATGATTATGATATGATTGATATTACCCTTTTTTACCCTTAATGAGAATCTTATCTCACCCTTTCAAATGATTCTTTTCCCTAGTTCATGAAGAAGTTTATTAAGTAATATATGTCAAAAAGGGGTCTAGTTTAAGATTATATAAGTGGGAGATAATGAATATGTCCTCTGAACTAGTTGTTTATGTTTCCTAGTTTCTAAAGACATTATACCTATAATGTCCTATCATGGTGTTATTATATTTTGTAATGAATATTCTTTAACTTTGAATTAATATAAATGTATGTAAAGTATGGGTCATTATATTTGGTATAATAGGAAAAAATAGTTAGCCTTTGAAAACTAGGATGAGAAACCCGTTGTAAGAACCCAAAGGATATGTCAATAACTAGGTTAAAATCCTATTATTTTAGACATGATCATGAATAACCTTGGATAAAACCTAAAGTATCATAAATTGTAATTTTATTCTTGATTATATGGTTTTCCCATTATGATTAGTGTTTCTCACACTATGATTCTTGGTTTTAGTCAATGGATGGAACCTAATGGAACCACATTTCTTTTGAATGTGATGGGAAATGAAATAATTGTCCTCCAGAGAAACCAAATGTTATGGTATCTAGAATAAAAAATCATGTAGTTATTATAAAACAAAAATTTTAAGATATTAATCATGTACGACTTCCAAACAAGACCAAGAGGGAACAAAATTCTATTGATTCCTTCACGAGGCTGTGTCCACCTTCTTTCAGTGAGACTACAAATACATTTTTGGCTAAACAAGTGATTAGTTCCACTGAAATTATATTTTGAGTTCTCCAATTTTTAGAACATGATAGATTCATCTATGCGTTCTATCAGTTGGAAGTTGAATTTGATCAATGGTGAACCTTATCAAGAATACAAGTCAAAGAGATGAAATTGAATCCATAGAATATGGCATGTTCAAGAACATATTTTTCAATAAGTACTTTCCTCTTATTCTTTAATCAAATATGGAGAAGGAGTTTCATTATCTTAATTAAAAGGATTATTAATTCTGTGGTACCAATGAATAAAATATTACAAGACAATAATGACATTCTTTTGGAATTATTATCCAACCTAAGAGTAAAATGGACCAATTCTTTAGTGTCTTCGAAACATGTATTTGAAGGGAATTTTCCACAAGGTACTTCAATAGCTATGAAGAAATTGTTTGATGTGCTTACAAGGTTCAGATGGATATTAGAGTAACCCATCAGAACTATGGGTTTTATAAGAAGATAAATTTGTAATTCAATGGAATATCTAAAAACCACACTTAAAAGTAGATCGGCTTTCCATTATGCTCAAAGTGTGGAAAGAAACATGGAGGAAATTGTATTAAATGGACTAGTAAATGTTTTAAATATGTAAAACAAGGTCATCAGAAATTTTAATGTTGAAGTTATGGGAAAAATATGTCTAATTATTTGAACAGATAAAACAATACAAATAATGCACCTTCTAAAAATAAATGTTACAAGTTCAAGGAAATGTGGAAATATTACAATAAATTCCCCAATCAAAGGGTTATTGAGGATGATCGATGTCAACAATCTCTTGATGGAAAAAGTTAAAGTCAAGTAAAATGCAATCATGATCAGTGATATGGAGTACGATAATGAAGTGTTGAAAGGTATGCTTACATCCACTCTAAAGTAAATAATGTATTTTTTGATTCTGGATCCACCAAATATTTTATTTCTAATGAATTTTATGTTTGTATTTCCAGATTAAATAAACAATTATATGTTGCGTAAGCTGTGACTACTCATAATGGAATAATTATCTTATCAAAACATTATAATTCTACTCCAGTTGAATTTTTGGGGAAAATAATTCTTTCAAATATTGTGATCCTTCTGATGGTGGAATTTGATGTGATTATTGGCATAGATTATATTTATCTATATGGATCTCATAACAATTTACAAGTAAGGGAAGTAAAATTTCATATTCTTGATCAATCTATGATAATCTATCAATGTAAATATGTGTATGACCTTCCTTTGAAAATTTCATTCATTTTATGGGTCTTTATCCATATAAATGATGTTTATCTATCTCAAATGGTTAGGGGGACTCACAATTAATAATACACCCATCGTATCGTATTTTTATGATGACTATATGAAATAATTACCAGGTCTTCCACCAAAACCTGAAGTTGAGTTTTCAATAGAACTCATGTGGGGTGCTATACCTATTTTAAAGAAACCTTATATAATGAACCAAATTGATTTATAGGAATTTAAGAAGAAACTCCAAGACAATTTTGAAAGGGGATTCATATCCCTTATTTCATCACCTTCGGGTTCACCTGATCTATTTTTTAAAAAGAAATATAGGTCAATGAAACTCTGAATTGATTATTAATAACTTAACAAAATCTATATTAAGAACAAATATCCTATTCCTTTAATTGATAACTTATTAAACCAACAACGTGGATCTTAGTACATTTCTAATATTGATCTTTTTTTGAGGATATCATCAATTAAGGGTTAAGAATAAGGATATACAAAAAGACTAGATCTGTACAAGGTATAGAAACTTTGAATTTATATTTATGCCTTTTGATCTTACTAATTCCCCCAATAATAATTATAAATCTAATCAATATATTATTTAGATACTATCCTGATTAGTTTTTGGTAGTCTCTATAGATGATATTCTTGTCTATTCGATGATAAAAGATGAACATGAAGATCACTTGGGAATTGTATTGAAGACCCTGAGAAAGGAGAATCATTATGAAAAATTTATCTAGTAGGAATTTTGGCTTAATAAATATTCATTTTTGGGTCACATAATCTTCAGAGTGGGGATATCTATGGATACAACAAAAACAAAAATTATTGAAAGATGGTCGAGACCAAAAACAGTAACTGAGATATGAAGTTTTATTGGTTTGGATGGATATTAGTGATGTTTTGTGAAACATTTTTCATGATTATCTAATACACTCACCATGTTTACTATGAATGTAGTTCAATTCATGTATACGTGGTAATGTAAATAGAATTTCAAACAGCTATAAATAAGGTTAGCTAGAGCACCTATGCTCACAATACCTTTTAGTGGATAAAGGTTTGTGATCTACAATGATGCATCCAAGAATTGGTTGGGATGTCTTCTCAGGAAAAATGATATAGTGATATTTTATGACTCATAAAAATTGAAAATACTTGATCAAAACTACCTAACTAAAGATATGGAGTTATTTGTGGTAATCTTTTCATTAAAGATAGGGAGGCATTATCATTATGGTGAAAAGTGTGATATTTATTCTGATCATAATTAGTTAAAGTATATTTTTACATGAAAGGAGATGAATAAGTATCAAAGAAGATGGTTGGAGTTGATTGTAGATTACAACTTCTCAATTCATTACTACCCATGTAAAGTGAACAAGTTGGAATATTCTTTGAATCGAAATGACCATGCTAGCATATACATGAAGAGGATCTCAAAATATCCATTATTTATTTATTTTCAAAGGATAAATCATGAAATTTTAAAGAAAGGGGAGAAATATTATCTTTATAAAATGAATGTTCAACCATCTATATAGTGGGAGATTAAGGAGGTGCAGAAGGAAAATGTAGAGTTACAATATAATGTGAGAAATGTTTCTAAATTCCACCATGATTGTGATAAAATAATAAGGTTTATGAATCAGGTTTGTATTCCTCCCATACCAGAATTAATGAATGATATATTGAAGAGGCACATAGTTATTCATTATCTATTCACTTTGGAAGCCAAAAGATGTATAGGGACCTAATAGAGTATTTTTGGTGGGATGGCATGAAAGTTCATGTTGTTGAATATGTCTCTCGGTGTTGGTTTGTCAGAAATTTAAGGATGAGAGACAGAAGTCTTAGGGAAAGTTACAAACATTACCCATACCAAAATAAAAATAGGAAAACATCACTATGGGATTTGCCGTCGGACATCCCAAAACATCTAAATACAAAAATGCTATATGGGTTATAATTGATTTCCTTACGAAGTCAACACATTTCATATCTATTGGAGAGAAATTTTATCTTAATCAGCTTTCTATGATATATGTAAAAGAAGAAACTTCCCATTCTATCTAATTGGGATCTGAGGTTTACCTCATTGTTATATAAAAGTCTCTAGTAGTCTTTAGATACATAGTTATGTTTTAGCAATATTATCATCCTTAGATAGACTTTCACTCTGAGAGGACAATTCGAACTCCTGGAGACATATTGAGAGCTAGCTCTAGGGATTTCAAAAGTTTTGGGGATCAACACCAACCTTTGGTGGAATATTCTTACACTAATAATTTTTAGTCCAATATATATATGTCTTTTTATAAATCTCTCTATGTAAAGAAGTGAATTACTCCAACTTGCAGAAATAGAGTTGGGGAATGAAATCCATTAGGACCTGATCTTGTTAATGAAATTGTAGAAAAGGTTAGATATATTCAACAACACATAAGAGAAGCTCAGAGTTGAAAAAAAGATATGATGAAAACCAAAGAAAATTCATAGATTTTGAAGTAGGAAACATGGTGTTTCTATTAATATCTCCCTATAAGTGATGAATGAGATTTATAAAGAAGGGAAAGATGAGCCCTAGGTATATCAGTCATTTTGAAAGTCTGGATCGTGTTGGGAAGGTAGCTTATTGATTAGAGCTTACAATGAATCTCTATCAAGGTCATGATGTGTTCCACGTATATATCCTGATAAATTACTTACATAATCCTATAAATGTACTAAAATCAAAAGTGTTAACATTGGATCAAGATATTTTATACAAAGAAAAACCGATATATATTTTGCATCATAGTGACCAAGTTCTGTGAAACAGGAACACTCTCTTTGTTAAAGTATTATAGCAGAACAACCAATTTGACGAATCTACATGTGAAATAGAAGTTATGATGAGGGAGATATATCCTCATCTATTTGTGTCCTAGTGACCAATTTCGAGGGAAAAATTTAGTTTAAGGGGGTAGAATGTAATAGTTAGATGTTTTATGAAAATTTTTCTCTAAATTCTTCATTAGCCTACATTTCATGTAATTTTGAGTTTAAATGAACCACAATATGAACTTTGTATAAAATTTCCATTTTAACCTAGTTTTTGGGTTTGCAAGAATAAATTTAATTAACGTATGAAAATGTATGGTGAATTCTATCGCTACTAATTATTTATGAAAAATAAAAATCAATTTTATATTTGTATTTCTTATTGTATTAATAAATTGAGTGAATTAATATTAGTAAATGAAATTAATGAAATATAAATGTTATATACTTAATAACATATTTTTTACATTCATCCAATATATATTTCTGTCATAGGTTATGAATAAACTCAATTTGATGTATAAAAAATATATATTTTTAAAAGGGGAATTTTCCAACATTTTAATGGGGAACCCTTTCTGAGTTATGATTTTGACACATTAATAATTTTTATATGAAAAAATATTTTCTTTAGAATCAGGATATATAAATTTACTATAAATTTATTTTTAATATTTTTCTAATAACTTTCAAATTTTGATTAATAGTTAAAATACACTAAATTTTAATTGGAAACAACGTTTTTCATCACAAAACTTTATATGGTTAAATTATAGTATTGAATTGATTCAAAGTATAAGTAGAATATATTTTTATCATTCAATATAATTTATACCATTTATTTTAAATTTAATTCAGATGTAAAAACAATTCAATCTTTTGCAATGTTTTAGCTTTTAAAAATTCATTCTCACTTTCAGAAAATGGGAATAATTTTAAATTAATTACTATGACATATAGGTTTTTAATTTTGATAATTGGATTCCAAATTTGAATCATTAGTTCAAAAAAATGTAAATATATGTATTTTATTTTTGGGTTTTACGAACAGTAACTTCGTAATTTATATTGAAACGGTAAAAGGGAAATCTTGTAATTAAGGGTAAGAAATATATTATAAAATTACACTAACACTTGTCTGAATATCATTTTATGTGTTTTTTCCACCTAAATTATCCTTGGTATGAAATGGGGTTGTTTTTAAGCCACTTGGATGAGATTAGGACTTTTAATTTATTTTATTTAAATAACAAATTATATATGTTTTACTCAAATTTTATTAACAATATAATTTTTTATATAAAGTTATACAGAATTTAAATTAAATTATAAATAATCAATTGAAATATAAAATGATTTTATTTATCAAGGTAACATATTTGTAATTTTTAAGGAATAAATAATTTCCTTAAATAATTATTCTTTGACGATTTAAAAACAAATTAATTGATGAGAAATCAATAAAACCATTTTTATTAAAATTATAATAACCATCAAAAAACACAAACACACGATAAAATCTTACTTTTATTGTATATCTCGACCATATCCATCCTATGGTCGAGTTAGAGACCATTTGGAGCCTTATAGATGCATTTATGACACTTACATATTTTTTACTGTTGTTAAAGTAGCCACATTCATAATTTAATAAGTATATCATTTTAAATGATGGATTTTCCATAAAATAAATTCATCTAACAATACTATTTTCGAATAAAGTAGATTTATATTTATCATTTTATTTTATTTTGAATTTTTATTATAAAATAAGTTTATTGAATAGTTACACAAAATTTATTTAGTATTTATTTTATTAATGGAGATATCAAATAAATGTTTTAATTTTTTAAAAAATAAATTTTATTTGGGCTGATTAATTTTTATAATGAATTTTTTATATTAACATGACCTATAATGAATATAATAAAATAGTTGGGTTGAACTTATATTATTATAATAATATTTTTAAAAATAAATGAATTGAATAGTGTGAAAAATTGACACTATTGATTATTTATCAAAATTATTTTTTATTAAAATAATTAAAAATCATAAAACATTTTAAAAAATATATAATATTTATTATATGGTCTAAAATGTTCTATGGTATTTATTTACGATCTAATTGATATAAAATAAGTAAATATGACACCCATTTAATATTAAAATATTTGTTACCCAAGTAGAAAAATAAATAAGATAACTATGTGTTAATTAAAATGATATGGTTTAAATAGATATGAAAACTTATAAAAAATATATTTATTAATGATATTGCAAAATTATTTATTCTCATTTTCAAATTTGGGGCATTTTTGAGGTTTTTATAGGGTTTTATTTTATTATAAATTAATATTTTGAGAGATCCCAAAAATTCCCCTCACCTCACTTATAAAAGGGCAGCTCTGCCCTCACCATATCCCTTAATTGTGAGCCTTCATGCTCATCCATACCATAATATTTCCCATTCCAAACATCCCTATTTACATTATAGAGGTTATTTTCTTCTTCAAAGACCAACTCTAGTTCTTTAAGATAAGATTTAGAGGAAGTGCGTCTAAGAAGAGGTAATCTCCTATACTGATTCTTTCAAACATCTTTCTTATTATAATTACTCTTCATGAGTGGTTTCATTATAAAGTAATAACTCTAGTATAAATTACATTCACAGATTTTATTATAATTTTTAATTAACCATATTTCACATTATATCCATCCTATGAAAAACAAAATCACCACGCGTGAGTACGTATGAATTACCGTCTCCACACCACGGTGTAATATATTTTTCACCACCACCTTATTTGGATAGGTATAATGATGGAAACAATAAATATATATTATTATTATTATATTTTATTTATTATTCAATTTTATAGACCATCCAATTCAATACCATTCAACAAATATGGGAATGATATCATCTCTAATGCGTACGTATAGCCTACCGTCTCCCCGATGAGATGAAATTAATTCTACATGATCTTTATTAAAGTATGATTCAATAAATTTACAAAATGTATAAATATGGTATATATTATATTAATATCGTTTTATAATGATATAACTATAACCTAATATGGAGTACCAAAACTTATTTGATAAAACATGCGTAAGAACCTAAAGGAGTTAATATCTAAATAATGAATAACCAAGAAATGTTACTAACAAACAAATGATAATATGATAATATATGATATCATAAAAATGACTATGTTTTTGGAATAAGTCAATTACATTTTATAAATCTTTACATAGGTTTTTTAGATACATATGATGGATATTAGACCTAAGTAATGGTTAATTTTACAATCTAATTATTATCCATGATTGTTTATATATATGTATTTACTTGGGTATATTTATCTCCCACATCCATTTTTCCTAAATATGTAATATTATTTCTATTTTTTACAACTTGTTAAAGTCAATTTTACCCATTGATGAATGTTTACTAAATACTATTAAAGGAATATTTTTTCACTATTTGATACGAGATACATTTTGACATTTCCAAAAAAAAGTATGAGAATAATGTTTTTTATCTTATACGGCATGAAAATATTTTTATGTCTTCATAATTCCTAATTTAAATGAAGCATCATATAAACTAATTCATGTTTATTTTCAAATACATCATTTTCTTTGAAAATTTCATGGAATTTTTAGAAAAGAATGATTTTTGAATAAGAAAGGATATTTTCCATATGAATTAAGTTCATGTGTTAAATCCATGTTATTTTCCATGTAAGATGGAATTATTATATTGGGTTATGTTTCAAGTATAATATCCTTATTGTTCCTATTATTATTTTTAATATGACTTCTATTTACGAAATATATTTGTTTTACATGGATTGTATTATGATGGAATGATGTTTAAGAAACCCATTTTATCCTTGGGTTTATGCCATGATTAAGGATTTATATTTTTTTGGTACATGGAATAAGGATTTCATTATGAGATTGTGGGACCTATATATCCCTCCTATTAATTAGGTAAATATTTATATATAATGAGACAAACATGAAAGGAATGGAAAATGATTTTGGTTTGGTATTATAAGGCCTGAAATAGAAGTGAACTTGGTTCAGTAATGGACTTTGTCCACTATGATGGTCTTGTAAATGAGCCTTGACTGATATGAAATGATTTTATATTCTTATGTGTATTCCAGAAAACATCATTTCTTATGTTATGAATTTTGGGATTACATTCATGTATTCTTATGAATGTTTCTGATTAATCCCATGGCATGATATCACGATCTTTTATATGTAGGACACGATTTTCATATGTTATGTTCTTATTTCTTATGATTATGATATGATTGATATCTCTTAAGTCTACCCGTACTGAGAATCTGATCTCTCCCTTTCATAATATTTTTTTCCAATATCATAAAGAAGTTTATTATGTAATATATGTAAAAAAGGATCCAGTTGTGGAAAAATAAGTTGGAGACAATGAAGATGTCTTATGAACCAGTTATTTATCATTCTCAGTTTCTATAGATACTATAACTATATGGTTTTATGATTTATTTTAAATATTTTGTAATGAATATTATTCAACTTTGAATTAATAATAATGTATGTAAATTATGGGTTATTATACATTGGGTAACCTAGTAGATTTTGTAACTGCTGGTTAAGAAAAGGGAAAAGGCCCCATTTGGGTGTTAAGTTGGGAATGATACATGAATGGATGGAGATTCGAACATGTATTCAAGTACCATTTAGGTATTCTGATATTTGCATTTAATTTGGGTTATTTTAGTTCACATTTGGGTACTTTTAGCATGACCTGGAATATTTGTGGTTGGTTTGTGGCTTGTACCTATTTTTGGAAGAAGTTCGATTGTGCATATTCATTGGTTATTTAAAAATGATTCTGATATTTTTTTCTATAATCGATTACAATAGTAAATAGTTTATAGTTTCCCTAAATGACTTATTAAAACTTATAAACTATTCATAAACCTCTGGAATATGGGGAGGTGGGCTTGAGTCCATGTGGCGAACCGACCTAGATCATCAGTTTAGTGGATTCTTGGTTTGGGACATCACAAAGTTGTATGTGAGCAGTTCTTTCATGTAATATTACTATATTGATTGTATAAAGTAGATTATGATATGTTAGGCCTATAAAATAATTTCATGCTCGGGAGTAGCTAAACCATGTATGAGGGAAAACCAAAGTCACCTCAGGTTGGAATTTTTGTTCTTGTAGTGTGTTTTTATGTTTGATAACATTCCACCATTGGGTGATTCATTAGATATGTGATATGTCGATTTTATTATATTTATATCATGTATGGAACGTAATGATATTTCACATTCATGAATCATTATGGGCTCCTAGATATATAAGGGACACACGTCATGATAGGCACACATGGGATAGTTGTGTGGGACTTAACGGGGTAGAGTGTATTTGACCTTCATGAATAACATGAATAAAATAATTTCTAATTAAATGAAACAATTGTTAAAATGGAAATAAATGTTTTAATAATGCTTGATGAATTGATCATAATTAAGGGTCTATGTGAATCAAAATATTGGTTATGGCCAATTGTGAAATGGGAAATGTGTCTAAAAGGGTGATGCATGTTGTGAACATGAAATTGGTTTAAAAAATGTGTCTAATGAAATTATTGTGACTATGTATGTTGGTTTACCTAGGTTATCAACGAATCACATTAATGACGATTGAGGGTAGTGTTCTAGATGTAAGGACATCCACTTGGGTGGTGTATATGAAATGAGTTACCTATGGCTAGTAGAGAGCCTCTATTTACATGAACTTTCAAACCTTTATGTTATGTTGACTAAATATAGTGTTTGGCATTGTAGAGAAATTCCACCCTGAAGACGTGTGCTGGTAGGGTGATAACATGATGTTGCTGCGAATAATCCCCTAGTAGTGAAGCATGAAGACATTATGATTCAACATAATAGAGAAGGTCAGTATAATGAGAAATTTTCTAATTTTATATAGATTATAGAATGGGACCTAGGGAAGGTTATACTGAGTATGTTCGATCTGACTATAGAGTTCCCGTGGTAACACCCTATAACCTCCACTAGAGAGGGCGGGATAGCGGTTGAAAAGTTGTGGATATATTCCATCAAGACGATTCATGACCATTTGACAACTCCCTCTAAAAAAATGAGACAAGATGGGGTTTATATGTTGCACGGTTGGACAAAGCTCTGGAGAGTCATCATCATTCAGAATAAATAAGATGAAGTTGTGTTATAAAATGATTTCCATGAAAATATCTTGAGAATTTATATCTACAGACCTTGAGGAATGATAAGTCCATGGAGTTTATGAGTTTGATCCAAGGGGATGTGCCTCTGATGGATTATTCTAGTTGTTTCACAGACTTTTACTCCTTCATTCCGTCATTGGTAGGAGACAAGGAATCTATGGTGAGATTTTTCTAGGATGGGATTTGACATAAGATCAGGTCCTAGGTGAATATCTTCTATTTTAAGAGGTTTGTAGAGGTAGTGTACTTAGCCCTTATCATAGAAGGGAACCTGAAGGGAGCTTCAGCTGGTGGACTTGTGGTGCCAGTTGGATAGTTGAGTGGTGTGGATTTGAAAGGAATGAAACATCATTTTGGGAGTTTTATTTGGGATGGAAGTGAATAGGGAAGCCATAAGAGGGGATCGACCTCTCAGGGTGGAGATCTACTATTCTGTTATCAATGTGGTAGGCTGAGGCACATGTGTAGTTAGTTCCCCCAATCACCAGTTGAATGTCGGTCGTGATGTAGGTTGGGACACATACAGAGGTTCTGTAGAAACCCTCGATTGAAAGTCATAGATTAAGGTCATAGATAGATGTGACATGTAGGATGAGTGTAAGTTACCCAATATCAGGCTTATAGTTGGAGCTCCACAAGTCATACCAGTAGGGGTGGTGGGAATGGTACTTTGGTGTGAGATCATCCACACAGGTAAGGCAGTGCAGTTCAAGATAATGAAACCGGATCCCATGGAATAAGGGAAGGTTATATTTATGTATTAAAATCTAAAATTTGATGTGGTGAAGTTGTACCATCTATATTTTGAGATATTATTTTTGTAGCTTCCATGCTTTTTAGTTATTTGTTTGACACAAGTGTCACACATTATGTTTTACTTTCTCCGTTTGTAGTTGTGATGGGCCAAACAGTGGAATGTGTGTGTGTGGGTTTATTTCTATTTATTCTATATTGGGAGTGAGCTAGGATATCATACAATTTATGTTTTGTTCCCTAGAGGGTAGGTAGTGCCATTTTTTGTGGGACTTTTTTGTCCTCATGATGTTTGGTTTGGGCCCAATTATTTCCATGGATTGAATGGGGTTTTATCAAACCTATATTTACTATTACCATCATAGGGTAATGATTACATATCATAAAGGAGAAAACTATTTACAACATGGTGAGTGGGGTATTAAAGTTGGCAATGCAGGGATAGTTTATTAATAGTTAGGTGAACTCACCGCCCAAGTGAATCTCCCTGTGCTTGATGATGGAAGAGTAGAACAACATCTATTTCATATTTTGGTAGAACAATTTTAGGATATATTTATTAATAACTTATTATGGATTCCACCTAAGGGAGATGTTGAGTTTATGATAGAGTTTCTTCTATAGGAAGAACTAGTTTACATTCTTCTATATTGAATGACTTTAGTAGAACTCTAGGAATATAAGGTTTAGTTGGATGATTTGAAGTGCATGGGGTTTATCCATCCTAGTCTATATCCTTGGAGATCTCTTGTGTTGTTTTTCAAGAATATCAATGATTTTTAATGGTTTTTAGTTGATTATTGAATATTGAATCAGATGAAGTTCATGAAATGATACCCTCTCTAATGAATTAATGATCTTTTTGACCAGTTGAGAGGTTCTTCGGTATTCTACTTGATTGATTTGAGAATAGGGTATCATCAACTAAGTGTGATTAATTTTGACAGACTTTAAAGATACTTTAGGAGTATGAATGACTTGTATGAGTATTTTGTGATTCCATTTGTGTTTACCAATGCACCGACTCTGTTAACAGATTTAATGAACCAAATATTTCACCCATATCTGGATCAGTTCATAGTTGTATTCATTTATGGAATCTTAGTGTACTCTAGATCTCGTTATTATCATTCCAATCACCTTGAAATTACCTTTAGTAAACTATTAGTTATAGGATTTACACCAATCTATATAATTTTCATTTATAGATTAATTATGATTATTTATTGGGTGAAATCATCTCTGAGGAAGGTGTGTTAGTGGATTTTGAGAAAATGTGGGTTGTTGTGTCATGGGAGCAGCCTAAGAATGTTTTTAATGTATGGTGTTTTTTGGGATTGGCTGATTATTTTTGAAGGGTTTTTATAATAATTTCTCCCATTTTCTTGCACCACAATCAAGATTAACTCTGAAATGAGTTAACTTTCAATGGTCTGAGTCGTATGAGAATGATTTTCAAGAGTTAAACAAGAAGTTGATGACTAAAACGATATTAATATTATCCGATCAAGGAATGAGGTACAACATATTTTTTTATTCTGCTGTTGGAATTGGGGAAATGCTAATATAGGTGATCAGTTTGTTGCATATTGATCATGACATTTGAGGCCTCATGAAATAAATGACACTATTCATGATCTTGAGTTGGCCTCTATGGTTTATTACTTAAAGAGTTGAAGGAATTACATTTTTGGAGAGTGTTTTATGGTGTTTTCCGATTATAAAATCCTTAATTATATCTTATAAAAACATGATTTGAATCAAAAAAATGAAAATGGGTTGAATACATGCAGTTGTTTGATATTGAGTTGGTTTAAGCATTGGGAAATAGGAATAGTGTTGTGGATTCCTTAAGTTAGAACACTCAGAATCAAGTGGTTTAGGAATTCAAATCTGAGTGGATGATGATGCCTTATTTTCTAATATACACCTGGAGGTATACGATAGGCATAATAAGATGACATTTTCATCCATATCTTTTGAGTTTGTTCATTTATGACAGTTCATGGAGAGTCAACGTGAGGATCAGGAGTGTCTGGCAATTTAGGAATGACTTAAAGGTGGGGATAAACCACTACTACAATTTGGCCCTTTATCGGCACTAAAAACTGACATTAACAATGGTAAAAAAGCGCCGTGAATGCCGGCGAAGATAATGGGGGGTCCCCTATATCAGTGCTCCAAAACGAACTGATAATGGGGACCCCACATTATCTACGCCGGAATTAACAGCATTTTTTTAGCGCTGATAAAGGGCCCGATTATCAGCGCTCAAGATAGCACTGATAATGGTTTCCTTTATCAGCGCTCAAGATAGTGCTGATAATGGTTTCCTTTACCAGCGCCCAAGATAGTGCTGATAAAGGTTTTCATTATCAGTGCTAAAAAAGCACTGATAAAGGCACCTTCCCTTGCTTCTACAGAACCAGCACCTGCACAAACCAGCACCATAGAACCTGCACACCTGCACATGCACACATACATAAAACAGCACTTTCACACCTGTACAAAACAACACCCTCACCCAATATTTTTACATAAAATGCTATATAAATTTACTTAATATCATGAATAAAAAAACACACTACTATACACATTTCAAACAATGTTTTACATGTTTACAATTACAATTATCCAACAACAGTTATAACCATTAATGTTTCATCCATTGATATCTGTGATCCACTCAAAATTTTTTGGCCACGGTATTTGTTGCCGAACAAAGAATCCGAACTCAAGGACAAAAATTCAACTATATAAGAAAACAAATATTATGCTAGTAATATAATAATGAAATAAATTAAAACATTAATATGAAAGAAAACATTAATATGGAAATTTGAAACTAAAATATGTAAATGATAGACTCAAATGTTTTCATTCTGATAACGATGGAAGAGAATAATGTAAAATCAATATGTTTTTGAATGATTTATCTCATTTAATAAATACTGATTCTTTATCTAATGAAAAGATTTACATGTCACACTGTGTGTTTGATTGAGGTGGGGTCGATTCGTACACCTCAAAAATGACTCATAGATCATTTTCCTAAAGTAGAAAAACAATCTTAATGCGTATTCTTAGTTTTCTGTATGTCACTTGTGTTGTTTTCTAATGTTAATGTCAATTTCAAACTGATATTAGACACTTTTAGCCATAACGGTCACACCATGCATCAGATTGAGGTGTGGTTGATTCTTACCCCTAAAAAATGACTAATTGATTGTTTTCCTAAAGTATCAAAACAATCTGAAAGCATTGGCTCGGTTTTCCATATGCCACTTGTGTTGTTTTCTAAAGTTAATGTTAATTTCAAACTGATATCAGACACTTTTAGACATACCAGTCACATCATGCATCGGATTGAGGTGTGGTCAATTTGTACACGTCAAAAATGACTCATGGATCGTTTTCCTAAAGTATAAAAACAATCTGAATATGTTTTCTCAATTTTCATTATGTTAGTAGTGTTGTTTCTAAATTTTATGTCAATTTCAAACTGATATCATACACTTTTAACCATTCCGGTCACACCGTGCATCGGATTGAGGTGAGATTGATTTTTACACATCAAAAATGTCTCATGGATTGTTTTCCTAAAGTATCAAAATAATCTGAATGCATTTGCTCATTTTTTCGTATGTCACTTGTGTTGTTTTCTAATGTTATTGTCAATTTGAAACTGATATCAGACACTTTTAGCCATACCGGTCACACCATGCGTCGGATTGAGGTGCGGTTGATTTTTACACCACAAAAATGAAACATGAAACATTTTCCTAATGTATCAAAACAATCCGAATGTGTTTGCTCGGTTTTCCATATGTCACTTGTGTTGTTTTCTAAAGTTAATGTCAATTTCAAACTGATATCAGACACTTTTAGCCATACCGGTCACACCGTGTGTCGGATTAAGGTGTGGTCAATTCTTAAACCTCAAAAATGACTCATGGATCATTATCATAATGTATATAAACAATATGAATTCGTTTGATCGGTTTTCCGTATGTCCCTTGTGTTGTTTTCTAAAGTTAATGTCAATTTCAAACTGATATCAGACACTTCTAGCCATACCAGTCACATCGTGCATTAGATTGATGTGAGGTCGATTCGAACATGTCACAAACAACTCATGGATCATTTTACTAAGGTATCAAAACAGTTCAAACATGTTTTCTCTGTTTTCCATATGTTAGTAGTGATGTTTTCTAAAGTTTATGTCAATTTCAAACTGATATCAGACACTTTTTTTCCATACCGGTCACACTGTGTGTCAAATTGAGGTGCGGTCGATTTTTAAACCTCAAAAATGACTCAAGGATTGTTTTACTAAAGTATCAAAACAATCCGAATGCGTTTTCTCGGTTTTCTGTATGTCACTTGTGTTGTTTTCTAAAGTTAATGCCAATTTGAAACTGATATCTGGCACTTTTATCCATACCGGTCACACCGTGCTTCGGATTGAGGTGAGGTCAATTTTTACACATCACAAATGACTCATGGATCGTTTTTCTAATTTATCAAAACAATTCGAACACGTTTTCTTGGTTTTCTGTATGTCAGTAGTGTTGTTTTCTAAAGTTTATGTCAATTTCAAACAGATATCAGACACTTTTATCCATACTGATCACACCATGCATCAGATTGATGTGAGGTCAATTCGTACATGTCAAAAATTACTCATGGATTGTTTTACTAAAGTAACAAAACAATCCGAACATGTTATATTGGTATTCCGTATGTCAGTACTGTTGTTTTCTAAAGTTAATGTCAACTTCAAACTGATATCAGACACTTTTAGCCATACCGATCACACCGTGCATCATATTGAGGTGTGGTCGATTAATACACATAAAAAATGACTAATGGATTGTTGTCCTAGAGTATCAAAACAATATGAATGTGATTTCTCATTTTTCCGTATGTTAGTAGTGTTGTTTTCTAAAGTTAATGTCAATTTCAAACTGATATCAGACACTTTTAACCATACCGATCACACCATGTGTTTGACTGAGGTGAGGTCGATTTTTACACCTCAAAAATGACTCATGGATCATTTTCCTGACATATCAAAACAATCCGAATGCATTTTATCAGTTTTACGTATGTCACTTGTGTTGTTTTCAAAAGTTAATGTCAATTTCAAACTGATATCAGTCACTTTTAGACATACCGGTTACACCATGCGTCAGATTGAGGTGCAGTTGATTATTAAATGTCACAAATCACTCATGAATCATTGTCCTAAAGTATCAAAACAATCCTAATGCATTTTCTCGGTATTCTGTATGTCATGTTTTTGTCAATTTTAACTTGATATCAGACACTTTTAACCATACCGATCACACCATGCATCGAATTGAGGTGCGGTTGATTTGTACACGTCAAAAATGACTCATGGATCATTTTCCTAAAGTATCCAAACAATCCGAATTCATTTTCTCGGTATTCTGTATGTCAGTAGTGTTTTTTTCTAAAGTTAATGTCAATTTCAAACTGATATCAGACACTTTTAACCATATTGATCTCACCCTGCGTCAGATTGAGGTGCGGTTGATTCTTACACGTCACAAATGACTCATGGATCGTTTTACTAAAGTATCAAAACATTCCAAACGCATTTTCTTGGTATTCCGTATGTCAGTAGTCTTGTTTTCTAATGTTAATGTCAATTTCAAAATTATATCAGACACTTTTAGCCATACCTGTCACACTGTGCGTCGGATTGAGGTGTGGTTGATTTTTACTCATCAAAAATGACTCATGTATCATTTTCCTAATGTATCAAGACAATCTGATCATGTTTTCTCATTATTCTGTATGTCAGTAGTGTTGTTTTCTAAAGTTAATGTCAATTTCAAACTGATACCAGACACTTTTAGCCACACCGTTCACACCGTGCGTCGGATTGAGGAGAGGTTGATTTGTACACGTCACAAATGGCTCATGGATCGTTTTACTAAAGTATCAAAATAAGCTAAATGTGTCTTCTCAGTTTTTCATATGTTAGTATTGTTGTTTTCTAAAGTAAATGTCAATTTCAAACTGATATCAGACACTTTTAGACATACCGATCACACCGTGCGTCGAATTGAGGTGAGGTCAATTCTTACACCACAAAAATGACTTGTGGATCATTTACCTAATGTATCAATACAATCCGAACACATTTTCTCAGTTTTCCTTATATTACTCATATTTTTTTCTAAATTTAATGTCAATTTCAAACTGATATCAGACACTTTTAGCCATACTGATCACACAGTGCGTCGGATTGAGGTACAGTCAATTCGTACACGTCAAAAATGACTGATGGATCATTTTACAAAAGTATCAAAACAATATGAATGTGTTTTCTTGGTATTGTGTATGTCACTTGTGTTGGTTTCAAATGTTGATGTCAATTTCAAACTGATATCAGACACTTTTAGCCATACCGATCACATCATTCAACAAATTGAGGTTAGGTTGATCTGTACACATCACAAATGACTCATTGATTGTTTTACTAAAGTATGAAAAAAATCCGAATGCGTTTGCTCGGTATTCCGTATGTCACTTGTGTTGTTTTCTAAAGATTATGTCAATTTCAAACTGATATCAGACACTTTTAACCATACCGATCTCACTGTGCATTGGATTAAGGTGTGGTTGACACGTACACGTCACAAATGACTCATGGATCGTTTTCCTAAAGTATCAAAACAATCCGAACGTTTTTGCTTGGTATTCCGTATGTCAGTAGTGTTGTTTTCTAAAGATAATGTCAATTTCAAATTTATATCAGACAGTTTTAGCCATACCGATCACACTATGCATCAGATTGAGGTGTGGATGATTTGTAAATGTCAAAAATGACTCATGGATCATTTTACTAAAGTATCAAAACAATACAAACACATTTTCTCGGTTTTACGTATGTTAGTAGTGTTATTTTCTAAAGTTAATGTCAATTTCAAACTGATATAAGACAATTTACACCATACTGATCACACCGTGTGTCGGATTGAGGTGCGGTCAATTCATACTTGTCAAAAATGACTCATGGATTGTTGTCCTAATGTATCAAAACAATCCAGATGCATTTGCTCAATTTTCCGTATGTCACTTGTGATAAGTAGTATATTATATATATTGATTGGTGAAGTGTGACATAGAGGATTTCCTCCTTATAATTGGATTAATAGATCTCCCTCCCCTCCTGAACACCTCACTCATGGACACCCCCATGGACACAACCCCTCCCTCCCCTCCTGGACAACCTCACACCTGGACACCCCCTCCGTCTTGGAAACACCCCATCCTAGACACCCCCACTCTCGGACACCCCCCTCCATCCGGGACACCCCCCCACCCACATATAAGGGAATATAAAATTAGAAAAATGAAAATCCAAGATATTGGTTCCCATCAAGATTTTAAGAAGCTCGTGAGTGGACTGAATGACTATGCATCAGTCGACTTTCACACTATCGACCAGTGTAGTCCAATGAGTTATGCTTTACTATAAAGACAAATCACATCTAAAACCATTCTTCATAACCTAAGGATATAAAACATAATAAATGGTGATCATATATTCTCAATAAGTGTAAACAATGGAGATATCAATGATCATATATGGATAACATTAGTAGGAATTCACCTTCATCCTATTTGTGTTCAATCTTCCATCAGGTAGGTTTCCCATTTGTTTCTAAACACGTCTATATCATCTTTTGAATATGAGTTTTTGTGATAGTCATGGTAGTACTAAAAAAATATAAATACACAATGGATAAATAAATATTTTAAATAAACTCGTAATTATTTTTGAAAATACCTCGGCAGGGATTCAAGTTTGATGATTAAATACGATCTCTTTTATAAATTTACAAACATAATAACCATAGTCTTTCCCATTTGTTTGTTTTGGACACTGTATAATCATTGATAACTATAATTAATTTGTTTTGATATGTGTTTGGATAATTCAATGTAATTATATATTCCCAGATACATTTCCAGTTGTAGATCTTGTAGGCTTGCTCATCCTTATGCACTAGATTCATTCCATGCATTAGACGATATTGATGCACCACCCTATCATAACAGAATCCTCATTAGTGGAAAAATAAATTATATAACTAGATGTTTAGTTTTAAAATGTTGGATCTAGTGTATTATAAATTAACAAACACCATCATGCATGGTCATTTTGTTGGATATCCATGAGTTGAATCCAGAAAATAAATCATTGGAGTATCTAAATTGACTACAATACGCATCCAATGCTACATAAAATTACAAAAAGGAATAATTAAAGAAAGGAATGAAAATATAGTTGATATGATTAAATTGTATAGTTTCACCCCAACATTGTTGGTATTAAAAAGAGTCAGTCATCCGTAATTTTGTTTTCAAATGATTTGAGCAGGGATGACATTATTGCAGCCTGTTTATCAGAATCTATTTCGTCTTTTGAAGAGGTGGTGTGAGGAATAACGAGTCCAAATTTTTGGTTAATGGGGAAATCCTTTCAATTGTTTTTCATATATATTCCTGTGGAAAAATATAAAATGTATTTACTCATAATTATCAGAGTATATCAGCTTTTGTAAAATCAAATCATGAAAACATACCTCATGTATACATTTACAACTTAGGCGCCTAACCATTCATACTTGAGGATTTCATTATCATTTTTTGCACTAATGAAATCTTATGTTTCCTCTTCCTACATATTTTTTTCAAAATCAACTGTGTGAGTATTTCTATCTATCAAATTTTTATCCACATGAGACTACAGTGATATTAACTATGGATATAGAACAGGCGGGGTGAAGGTGCTCTCAGTAGACCATTTCAATCGGTTGGTTGACCATTGAGATAGTTTTGAGCTGATATTTTTTTTCACCCCCTTCTCTTTGTCATTCTGTAATAACATTAATTGGTTCAGACCTTTTTTCATTAAATTTTAAAGGTCCATCTTGAAAAATAACTTGGAAATGGATACCTCCTTGTCGACATGTTTTTTACAAGAACTGATGGCCATGTGATGAATGTTCCAACAACTTGTTCAACCGTATGAATGTTGTCATCATAATTTGGAACAGGTAGCTTGCCACTCGGCTCATGAGCTATGTTAATTGAAACTTTGAAATGATCTGTTAGAAGCTATCTATTGTGTATCATGTCGTTCCACGTATTGAACACTGTAGCCCTCACTATAAGGCAATAGGTGGGAGTTGATAGATATAAATCACTGTCATTTTCACCCTATATAATATTAGTACATTAAAGGTATCAATGTCCATGTGAATCACTTTTCACAGAAACAATTATTAAAACATTGATTACCTCAGCTAGGTCAGGTTTTTTAATAGAATGGCTTGCCTCAAAGCTGGTGGGGGGTGGGACGGGATCGTCAAGTATGGGTTGTTGTTGAGTTGTTTCATCTCTTTGCTTATACCCCATCAATGTTGCTATCATATCTCTCTGGTATTGTAATTATTCTTGAAATATAGCTAATTTGTCTTAGAGATTTTCCATTTTTTCATTTTCATCCTCCGCTTGTTTTTGTTTTTTAAAATATGTTCAGGGTGTCACCCCAAAACCTGCACCTCTAATGTGGCTATACTGGTCTGGCTACTTCAAGGATACTGAAAGTATGTCTGCATCTAGTGAGGGTGTTTTTGATTCCTGTGACTATGTCAGATAGAAAATATAGAAAAATAAGTAGTCATTGTAATGTAATAGTGATTTAAAACAAATCAAATTTATATTATGTCATACTTACACATATATCCCACACTTTTTGTGTGTTTTCATATATCAATAACCCCTCTTTATTTACACGATCCTTCTTCCATAGCACATGGAAATGGATGGATTTGGATTTCAATTTGGATTCATCAGTTTGTATATAAACAGAGAAACATGGTTATGGTGTTGTTTTATGTCACATATAAGTAGTATGGTAGATTTAAGAGACATACCAATTTTTTCTCAAGTGAAGTGTAACCCATACTTTCTTTACGGTAAGAGTACACTGGTTCTGCTGCGCGTTTTTTTTTTAGAACTCAATTTCTATTTCATAAATAAAAAAACTGTCAATCAAAGTGATGAATACAAGGAATTTCAAACAACGTATTACCCCACACAATGTACCTGAAAAGTCTGCTACCCATGATGGTTGATAAATGCGTCCCACGATCCTTAGGAAATCAAGTGTGCATAAATAGGAGGTTGGTGCGGCTTGATTCACTCTTCAACATCTTTAAGATGATACTTCGTTAAAATTGTACGGAATCCTCTATGAATATTTCTGGAAACTCTTAATACATATTCCTTGGGTGAGGCATCTACTATAAATTCACTCTATAATGGATGATGAAGAGTAATTCAATGTTTTGGTATTTTATTTTAATAAATTAAAAAAATGATATCATAATGTTACCCGAATATCTTCCTACAACAATGTCTTAAGACCGGTGACAACATGGTTCCATGACTGTACATCAATCGGAACGCGTTGTTGAGTGACGATTCCAATGTAGCTACTAAAGATGAATTTTTTGGGGTTAACATGTTGACCTCGCTTATTCCATCCCACCTCAAATATGATGCCTTTTTCTTTTGCCTTAAGGATTTTGGCTAACATTGTCAAACTAAAATGCTCTTGTTTTTTCTCTTTTAGGGTTTCATTTCCAACAATTTCCTCAGAAGTATCATCAATATCTTTCTCCGGAGCACTAGCATCTACACTTGGACCAGCAGCAACAGGTTGAGAAACTTGTTGTTGCTCTGCATTGGGAATAGCAATAACAGGTTGAGAAACTTGTTATTTCTTTGCACTGGAACCACCAACAACTGCTTGAGAAACCTGTTGTTTCTCTACACTGGGACCACCAGTAGGTGGTTGAGAGAAATTTGTGCATCGGAATTGGGCACATCAGCAGGTGAAGAAGTAATTATCTATAGAATTGGTTTAAAATTTAATTTAGATTACATAAAAGAATCCGCGGACAGATAATAACATAAAGTAACACAATGTATATTACAATAAACAAATAACCTGATTATTTTACTCTCTTTTTTTTCTTTAAAGCCTGAAGAGATTTTACTACTCTATCGACTATGTAAATCCTTTCATTTTGGTCTCCTCTGACATACAAAATGTCGTCTACATTGGGACCACTGCGAAATGATTGTGAAGTCCCTATAAAAGGGTCATCCTATGTTGAACTTTCATCTGACCCTTCAGTTGTTATGGTCGATAACATAATAATTGACTAATTTCAGTTTGCGGGGTCTGGATCATAAAATACTTGTACTACCTGTGATGCCATTATAAATGGTTCTTCATTCTCCCCTTTCATACTGAAATCAACTTTAACGAATCCTAATTCATCAAATTTAACAACTCTCCTATTATCAACCCACTTGCATTAAAAAATCGGCACTATGAATTTTGTATAATCCAACCCCCATATTTGTTTGATGATGCCAAAGTATGACATATTAGCATAAATTGGATTTTTTTTCTTAGAACTGGAAACATGCATCGCCTCAGACACAAGTGTAACCCCAATATTATGCATGGTACTATCTTTATCATGTTCATTATTATAGAATGTATAAACATTAACTGCATAAGCATTGTAAGATAATTCATACACACTTTCTTCTCTGGCTACCCGTCAAAGTCATTCTGATACTGGGTCTAGATTTTTATCTAACAGCTTCAAAATATTGTCATCAATCCATCCTATAAACTATCAATTATGTTTATCTGATATCCATTTTTCATCCCTAGATGGATGCAAACACCTAAGAATTTCTTTGTGGGTTTGAACATATGGGTCAACATCAAAACAATTATGAAAAATGTAAAGGTGAGCCTGCTCCTGATCTGTAATATTAATTTTGACAACCTCTCATCCAGAAATTCCTTCACCCTCACCCACTCAGTGTGATGAGATTTCGGTAGGCCAACATTTTCCACACCCGACATGTATTCGGTACAAAATTCAACGGATTCCTCGGCAATATATTTCTCCGCAATACAACCCTCTATAGAAATTCGATCTTTGATATACCCATTCAAAATCTTCATATACTGTTCAATGGGGTACATCCATTTATAATGTGCAGGACCACATAGTCTAATCTCTTTCACCAAATGAACAATCAAATGAACCATCATATCAAAAAATGTCAGCGGGAAGAACATTTCCAATTCACATAATATGACAGAAATTTATCTTTCCCTAGTTTGCAATTTCGTCAAGTCTATAACATTGTTGCATATAGCTTTGAAGAAGAAATAGAGCTTTGTTAATTTATGGTGTACATTCTTGAGTAAAAAGAAACGTAAATCTATAAGAAGTAGATCTTTCATCAAAACATGGAAGTCATGTGATTTCAGACCCTTTAATTTCAAATCGCTCATTGACATGATGTTCTTGATATTTGATGAAAACCCCTGTGGAACCTTTAAGCCATTAAAGAAGTTGAAAAACTGATATCTCTCCTTCTTGGAAAGAGTGTAAGCAGAGGGAGGAAGAAATGTTCATTTTTTCACCCTTCATTGGTGCCAACTCTTCTCGTATTCCCATCTCAACCATGTCCAATCTAGACTTAATTCCATCATTCATTTCTCTAGGTTCATTTAGAAATATTCCGATGACACTATCACATACATTTTTTTCAATATGCATAACATCAAGAAAATTTCTGACATACAGACAATTCCAGTATGGTAATTCAAAAAAAACTGTTCTCTTTTTCCAACCATTTTTCGTATGGTTTTTTGAAAATGGTTTACCAAAAGTAGTGTTCAAATATTTTACCTTCTCTTACAATTGACCACCTATTAGTGGAAACGGTGTTGTACATTCTTCTGAACATCCATCGAATGATGTCATACAAGATCGGTACTTATGCCATCGTGGTAGAAATATGCGATGTCCTAAAAACACGGTTTTCGATGAATGTTTTAACCTAATTATTGTGTACCTTGTTTGCAAATGGGAAACCCTTGAGTTCATTTAATTATATATCCAAACAAATTTCCATAAGAAGAAAAGTCATTTATTGTCTTGTACAACATGGCTTTCATAGTGAAATATTCCTTTTTGAAAGCATCATACAATATAACACCTCAATCCCACAATATTTTCAAATCCTAGATCAATAGAGCCAAATAAACATCAATATCATTACCCAATTGTTTTGGTCCTGATATAAGCATAGATAACATGATGTGTTTTTGTTTCATGCATAACCAAGGTGGTAAGTTATAATTTACCAACATAACCAGCCATGTACTGTGACTGCTGCTTTGAAAACCAAATGGAATCACCCCTTCTGTAGATAACGCCAGACGAAGGTTTCTAGGCTCGTTTCCAAATTCAGGATACTCGTGATCAATTCTTTTCTACTGAGGATAGTCTGCTGGGTGACAAAGTTTCCCATATTTAATTCTTATATATGCATGGCATGTCAATTATCCTACAGTCTTCTCAATTCCATATAGGTTCCTAAACCTTGGAATGATTAGAAAGTACCATAAAACATTCGTAGGACTAGAATCATCTTTCATGTATCGAGAATCACCACACTTTGGGAATTATTTAGGTGATTTGTGGTCCTTGAAAAACAATATACTGTCATTCAGGAAGGCTTGTATTCTATCAGAGATCATACCCATCGATCGTAGCATTCATTTGGCATCGTATGTTCGGCTGGGGAATTAATTATATTCTGGGATCATGTCATTCAGGAGAGAAAGTAGTTCCGTAAAACTAGCGTCACTCCACCCATTTCCTACTTTAAAATTATACAGCTTTAGTACAGCTAACAATGCTGTATATTTAGTGCAACCTGCATACAATGGAATTTTTTCACAACTCTTTAACTTCTCAAACAATTTTGGAAAATCACGAAGTTCATCTTCAAATTCCATTTTCATTTCCTCAATACGATCTTCATCATCAATCACATCTGTAATCACACCCTCCATACGATTGTCTTCACTGTTCACGCTTGTAATCATATCAGATATTCTATAAAATGTTGCGTTATCTGAGCCACTACCAACATTCGTTTTTCCCCATGTTTATTCCAACATGTACAACTTTGATCTATTCCGTGATAGATCAGGTGTTCTTCCAACTCTTCTAGACTAATTTGCCTTGAATAACAACAACGTAAACACGAACAAAGTATTTGAGAAGGGCCACATGCATGATCTCCGGCAAACTTGATAAACTCTTTCACGCCATCTTCATACCATTTTTTCAAGCGATTGGCATTCATCCATTATTTATTCATATTCATCATCTTTATGGGTTCGATCTTGAACTTGCCTAATATAATGTTTTAATTAATCAAGTAGCATTGTTTGTGTTTTATAAAAAATATCATGGTACAAATGCCTCTACAATGAAATAGAGGAACCTACCCAAAATCATGTGAAAGTACATGATCTCTATCTATAGACGGGGGATTGTGCCCTTTCTTTGGTATATCTCCATTGAGTACCTAAAACCTATACATGGAGGACTATTCACCGAAACATGGAGGAGTACCATACTCCATATTTTCTACAAACATCTCACTTTTCAATTGTCAACTCTCAAGAAGTGTGAAGATAATTAAAATATCCAAACCACATCGTGTGCAATTTCTAATGAATGAGGGAATCATAATATTTTGATCTACATGAGAAGATATTTATAATGGGATACTCATACATGAAAAATTATCATCTAAGTGAAAAATAAATAATAATAATGAAATTAACATAGCACAAAATTTATTCAATGGATACAAAATGTGTAGGGATATCAGTCAAGGTTGGTTTTATACTACCATTTCTAAACTCAAGCGAAATTCATATACATTGTGTGTCTAGTAGGGTGAACAACGTCTATGGATAAGATACCTGATTTAATCTGACATATGTCAAATTAATTCAAAGTTAGTCTTACAAAGACTGTATGATGCCTTTGAAAATACTTGACATATAGAACAACTTGAGATAAAGACATGTACTTTAGATACAAAATGAGACACTTCACCGGCTATGCATCACATTTTTTGTGGAATACACGGTGTGTAGTCCTTACATGACAACTAGTGGTGTATAGTCTATATACATCAAGTTTCTATGGTATCTATACATAGTGTGAGTGTAGTAAAACACATATCATATGGTTCTAACATTATTTCATGGCATGTACATGGTTTCATGCAGAAGTATATGTCTTAGAAATACATTGTGTGTGACCTACGTTCACATGAAATGTAACATTTAAAATAAAACTTATTCCATGTTTGAGTCAGAAGATGATCCATGTGGTGTAAATTTTGGAGAGAACTGTTGTTTGGTATTAAAATCTATATAAAATACATGGATGGTGAAGCAGGTTCCATTTAACAAGACAATATACCATGTATTTAAAAAATATATAGAATATAAAAAACATCATCTTCAAACCATAAAGTGTCTCATAGAGTCATCTAGAAGTGGTTTTTTAGGATTTAGTGGAATTGTACTAGTAACAAAGTCGTGGTGCCATTGAAATGGGTAAAGTTTGGATTGATATTCAATGGTAGAAGAAATACAAATGGAAAACAAATGGCATATAAATTATGCCAACAACCTCAACACCATACAAAAACACAATCATGCTCAAAATCGAAACACCATACAAACCAAACAATCACAATTTCAGATTTTACAAAGTGTAGAGACCCGAAGCTTGACGTACATGGACATTACATTACTTTTGCGGAATAATTAGTATATATCAAAAACACACACACAAGGATCGTAATAGTTTAGTATCTTTGGAAACTCGGAATATAATCTTCTAATCGTGGTGAAAGATCTTCAACATATCCCATAAAGATCTTCCTTTTTTACCTAAAACCTTTCATTATATCCTGGGGAAAAGAAAACATAAAAGGGTGAGCTCAAATTCTTAGTAAGGGTAAACAAAAGAAATATCAATCACGTCATATTCATAAGAACATAACATTTTGGAAATCTTAACCTGCAAAAGAGAGCATAATTTCATAACATGGGATAAATCATAGTAGTGAAATGAAATACCAATAATCATAACATAAAACATGAAACATTGTGGCATACACACATAATAATAGAGAATCATATATTATTAGACAGGACTCATTTCCAAGACTATCTTAGTGGACAAAGTCCATTTCTGAACTGAGTCACCCTCGTTTCAGCCCTGTTTCACTGAACCGGTATAACCTACCGTTTCAGCCATGTCTATCTCATGAGATATAAAATCATTACCCAATGCATTGTATGGAGATATAGGTCCCACCCATCTCATAATTATACCATTCTTATGTGTTCTACAAAATCATAAATCATACATCATTGCATAACCCATGTAATAAAAATGGAATTCTTAAACATCGTGACATCATAAAACAATTCATATAAAATAAATGAATTCATAAAAATAATTCCATCACAACATAATCAAATCAATGTAATGATAGTCATATAATCAGAACCCTATATTATCTTATATGGAAAATAATTTTGATAAAACAATTGAACTCTATTCTTGAGGAAAATATTCTTTCTACTTCAAAAACACTTTTCCTTTCTTAACATTTCATAAAATTCTAAACTAAAAGAAGTTGATTAAAAATAAACTTGAAAACTTGTAAAGGATACTTCTTGGAAATAATGTATTAAAAATCCATTCATGTCGTATAAGTTAAAAAAAAACATTTTTCTTGTACTTTTGTCGGAAAAGTCAAAAAGTACCTCGTACGAAAAATGACAAAAGATTCCTTTCATATCCTTTACTAAAAACTAACCGAAGGGTAAAATTGGATTTAAAAAATTTTAGGTGGATGGAAATAATATTAAATATTTAGGAAACATGGATGTGGATGATAAAATACACTCCAGTAAATGCCAAAGTATAAACAATCTTGGATAAAAATGAGATTGTGATATTTCCCTTACCTTAGGTCCGATTTGCTTCGTAAGTGTCTGAACCTCCTATATAATGATTTAAATAATGCCATTGACTTATTGAAGAATCATATTCACTTTTATTATATCATATATGGTTCACTTATTACTTTATATTACCCGTTCTTTTGTAAATTCATGTTAAAGTAGCGTTTTGGGTAAAATCGTCTCATTTGTCGTTCGTGTTTTAACTTGTAATTATTCATATGATTAGATAGATCATGATTACATAATTCCAGAATATAAAAAATGATTTATATATAATATATACTCAGAATATACATATATATAATGGATCGATAAATGGAAATAAATACACTGTTGATGGAGACGGTAGGCCGTACGTACGCATGAACGCTGTTTTCGTTTCCTTATTGAATTGAGTGAAATTAAGTAGATGAAATAAATATATATATACATAAATCCAGTAGTATTATTATGTCATATATTTCATGACTACTTATTATATATACTTTATTATCATTCATGAATGGTTAACATGGAGAATGAATCTCATCGCGTCGTGGAGACGGTAGTCCGTACGTACGCACGAGCGATGATATCGTTCTCATGATCATTGAATTGTATTTTAGTGTATGTATATTATTTAAGAATCAATATCAAATAACAATTATCATATATAGTTATTATTTACACCATTATACCCATCCATGTAAGGTGGTGGTGGAAAATAGATTACACCACGATGTGGAGACGGTATTCCGTACGTACGCACACGCAGTGATTTCATTTTCCATAGGATGGATAGATGGTAAAATAGGGTTGTTTCATACTTATAATAACATATCAGTATATGAGTGATACTGATGTTATTACTTCATAATGAAACAACCTAAGAAGAATAAGTGTAAGAAGAAATAAAGTTGAAAGAATCGGTAACGGACATTACCTCTTCTTTGAAGCACCTCTTTGAGTCCTCCTCTTAGAGTACTAAAATTGGTCTTTGAGGAAGACCATAACCTCCATGATGTATCTAGGGAAGTGGATAAGATAATTTGTCAGGGGTTGGCCGATCTTAAAGGCTCAAAGTGGTGTGAGGAAGAGAGGGAGGGGGTGCCCTTTTATAAGGGAGGAGAGGGGCACCTTTGGAATAACTAAAAATATTATTTTATTATAAAGCCAAATTAGGTTTTAAATAGCTCCAAATTGATTTATTTCTAATCCAAGGTGGGGATGGGTCGAAATACTTTCATCCAATAGAATTTAGACTAGTTTAGGTTCCTATTTTAACCTTATCATCTAGATTTAACTTTAAGTTAAATAATTTTACTTTTACCGTGTCGTCTTGTTTTATTACACTATAAGGTTAATAAACTTTCTATATCAAGAAAAAAGAACCCCAAGTTTTTTATTATTAATATATATAACCTTATCTAAGTCATTTGGAAGAACCTTATATTTTTAGGAATAAAATAACAATTAATAATATAATATTTGTTTTAAAAACTATTTTATGTCAATTTTGAATCTATTTAGTAAATGATTTTTGTGAAACTCATAACAGATTGATTAGTTAGAACAAAGTTAATTAAATAAATAATAACATGTCATATTAACATATAAAATTAGTTAAATTCATAAAAAGTCTTAAATTACATTTATTTGGGTATTTATAACATCAATTATGTCAATATTTCATTAATAAGACAATTTCTGCATCATCTTTGTGTCATAAAAAATGATTCTTATTTAATCCCTAAAAATTTCAAATAAATTCTAATGATGTAGATAATTGTATTAGATTGCTGGAGACTATTCATGTTTGAAGTTTCATGAAGTGTATCACTAAATGAAAATTATTATACTTATAAGATTTAAGAAAGTGACATGTTGTCACATTCTTTGGTTTTAATAATAATTAAATTATTTTCAAAGAAAAAAGTCCATTAAATGAATCTAATCCGACCCTTAGTTGATATGGGTTCACTTTGAGACATCCAATAGAATTTTGTCATGTGTTATGGTAATTTTATAATATTATATTTACCCTTAATTACCCGATTTACCTTTTACTATGGTAAATAAAATTTACCGTGGTTACTATTCATAATTCCCAAAAATAAAAAGTATCCTATTAATATAATTTGGACCAACTGATTCAAAATATGGAATCCATTTTTCCATATTCAATACAAAAAAGTTTCAGAAATTAAATTAAAATTAATCTCGTTGTCGAAAGAAAACAGGTTTTTCTTTAAAACATTGCAAAAGATTGAATTGATTTAACCTACTAATTTAATGTAAAATCAATGATAATGACATACATTAAATTAAATGGTAAAAATATATTCTATTTATAATTTAAAACCATTAAATATTATAATTTAACCATATAAATTATTGCGATGAAAAAAGTTGTTTTTAATTAAAATATAACGTGTTTTTACTATTCATCAAAATAAGAAAGTTACCAGAATAATATGAAAAATTTATCCAAAGTAAATTTTTATTTCATGATTCCAAATAAGAATTTTATTTCGTCAAATTGAACTTATAATCATGTCAAAAACTAGATTTAAAGTGGGTGCGCCATCAAAAGGCGGCAAAACTGCATTTTTTGAAAAATACTTATTTTACCCGAAAAATTTATTTTGTTCTTATACCATGTTTTAGAAAATGTGTAAGATGAATAATAATTTTATAAGATTTAAAATTTAGTTAATACTATTCATAACGGCTAGTTCATAATAATATTATATTAATATATCGTTGTTTAGTAAAACACGGTATTGCGTACAACACACGCTATCGAGGAAGGTCGTGATTGCGTGTAATGCAAGCCAAGTCAGGGTTGCGTGTTGTGCAAGAATCCTTCGTTGTTTCATATAACATAAACCAACCATATTTCATTTATACATTTAATATATATATATACTCAATGTTGCATAGAATAACTATTATCAAAATTGTGTGTAACACGATCCAAGAATTGTGTTGCATATACTGAAAGCTAATACGGCTTTGCTTATAGCGCAAGGTAATCTTGGTGTAGCATACATCACATGACATTAATAAAAAGAATATTTTTCATAAAATCTCGGGGTGTTACATTCTACCCCCCTTAAAATGAATTTCGCCCTCGAAATTCGTGGTGGTTATAAATGGTTTACTATTAGAAAGTTTCTTTAATAGAAACCCACATAATAAAAAGGAATACCAAAACCAATCTTTAAAAACAATAGTATGAAATGTAATGGTTACCCAAATAAACTAATCACTGGGTTTCCACATAGGTGAAAATATGGATATGGAAGAGAAATCCAACCATCATGTTCTGATGGAGAGTGGTAGAGAACATGGCTTTGGAAAATCCATCAATCACAAAGCCATAAATTTGTGACGATCTAAGGTATCATTTGATTCATCAGATATAATAGCACTAGGACAACATTTTTGGTTATCAAGATCATTTCCCTAAAGTTGATGAAATTGGAATTAGAAGAAATACTTTCGTAATTTTGGTATAGTCTCACCGTTTGTCGTTCTATGGACAATTTCCACATCATCTCTTAAAGAAATGAAGTTGAATTTGTCATTCATGATGTGTTAGAAGAACATGTGATAGAATGATGGGTCATTCCATCTGTCTCAAACAAAAGGTTAGAAATGTTATCAAAAAAATACATAAGTCCATCTATAGTGAGATTAATCATATATGGTTCCTAAAATGAACTTATACTTCTTATATCATACCGATTAATAAAATAAAACTAGTTTCTACTAACTAGGGACTTCCTGTAGTCCAGTGGTAGGCGATAAAGGCTAGTCGCACTTCGGTTGTGGGATCGATTCCTACGACCTTGTCCGACGCGATGGGCTGTCGCCCATCATGCAGGTTGTCCTTTTTCTAAAACTATATTACTATAACATCCCATCAATAATATCGAAAAAAACTTATATCCTTAAACAATACTAACTTATGTCCAACATAATCCATTCCAATCTTTAGGCTTATCCATAGTACTGCAGTCTATTCTCATAATATAGTGAAAACGATTACGAAAGAGTTCATATAACAAGCATGTTAATACCATCGTTGATCCCCGTATATCATGAGATATGTCTTATTGGTCACATTCCAAACATTCGAAGGCCTTAATCATGTATTCTCTTGAAAAATGAATACCCATTGAGCCTTAGTGAAAACATTAATGCAGTTAAAAGTTAACACTTTCCATATACCAAAATCCTCAAAATTCTATATACTCAAACCATGATATCACATAGTCCTTATATCAATCATGATCTCATGAATACTGTCAAACATTTCATTTTCTCCTTATCCCTTCATTATGCGCATATCATCTGCTTTCCAAAATATTTGAATCACTTTTCATGGTTACCGGTACCTTAAAATTATTGAAAACCACAATAGACTAATACAAAAATATTCCCATACACAATAAAATTACCTCAAAAACATTTTTCTTGAATACCAATACATAAACACTTCAATCCATCCTCTTCAATGATTGTCCTGGAATATGTCCTTCCTTGATTTAGAAGTTAATTTTCAGGTCAGGGCATTGAGTTGGGTAATTCCCGTGTTCTCCACAAATAATACATTGAACTCCATAACAGTATGTCACTCTATGACCCTTTTCTCCACACAGATAACATCGGTCCCTCCATTTTAGGTATTCCTCAAGGCTCTTCTTCCCTTCTTTAGAAATCTCAATCTGCCTTTCTTTATGCTCCTCAACATGCGAACATGCATAATAGTCTATCTTCCTCTTATTTGATTAATTAGGCATACCACTAAATTTCACCTTGTTAATCATATATCGCGATGACTGGTTCGGCATAATCACAATATCTTTCTCTCTAGGAATTACACAATTTTGTTGCTCATAGTCACCAATTTTTCCATTGGATTCAATGTTAACTGAATTCCTTCCGGTTCCCTCCATTAACTAAAACACAAAAATAATTCTGTGAGAGGAAAAATCATGCTAGATAAAACAACATAGTAAAGGGGGAGTACCCTCAATATCTAACATCTTAGGTTAAATTATAAGATCCTTAGCACAATTCTAGGACTATAACCTATACTTATACTTAAACTTAGAGACATCCCTAGACATACCTTAGAAATATCTCTAGGGATCTCACTAATGTTTTCACATCATAGTTTCCAAAGGTTGACTAAACCTTTCCTCTGATACCAACTGTAGAGACCCGAATCTTGACGTACATGGACATTACATTACTTTTGCGGAATACTTAGTACATAACAAAAACACACACACAAGGATAGTAATAGTTTAGTGTCTTTGGAAACTCGGAATATAATCTTCTAATCGTGGTGAAAGATATTCAACATCTCCCATAAAGATCTTCCTTTTTTTACCTAAAACCTTTCTTTATATCCTGGGGAAAAGAAAACATAAAACGGTGAGGTCAAATTCTTAGTAAGGGTAAACAAAAGAAATATCAATCACGTCATATTCATAAGAACATAACATTTTGGAAATCTTAACCTGCAAAAGAGAGCATAATTTCATAACATGGGATAAATCATAGTAGTGAAATGAAATCCCAATAACCATAAAATAAAACATGAAACATTGTGGCATACACACATAATCATATATAATCATATCATATTAGTCAAGACTCATTTCCAAGACTATCTTAGTGGACAAAGTCCATTTATGAACCGAGTCACCCTCGTTTCAGTCCTGTTTCACTGAACCGGTATAACCTACCATTCCAGCCATGTCTATCTCATTAGATATAAAATCTTTACCCAATGCATTGGAGGGAGATATAGGTCCCACCCATCTCATAATGATACCATTCTTATGTGTGCCACAAAATCATAAATCATACATCATTGCATAACCCATGTAATCAAAATGGAATTCTTAAACATCATGACATCATAAAACAATTCATATAAGATAAATGAATTCATAAAAATAATTCCATCACAACATAATCAAATCAATGTAATGATATGAATAGAATCAGAACCCTATATTTTCTTAGATGGAAAATAATTTTGATAAAACAATTGAACTCCATTCTTGAGGAAAATATCCTTTCTACTTCAAAAACACTTTTACTTTCTTAACATGTCATAAAATTATAAACTAAAGAAAGTTGATTAAAAATAAACTTGAAAACATTTAAAGGAACCTTCTTGGAAATAATGTTTTAAAAATCCATTCATGTCGTATAAGTTAAAAAAAACATTCTTCTCGTACTTTTGTCGGAAAATTCAAAAAGTACCTCGTACGAAAAACGCAAAAGATTCCTTTAATATCCTTTACTAAAAACTCACCGAAGGGTAAAATTGGATTTAAAAAATTTTAGGTGGATGGAAATAATATTAAATATTGAGGAAACATGGATGTGGATGATAAAATACACCCCAGTAAATGCCAAAGTATACACAATCTCGGATAAAAATGAGATTGTGATATTTCCCATACCTTAGGTCCGATTTGCTTCGTAAGTGTCCGAACCTCCTGTATAATGATTTAAATAATGTCATTGACTTATTAAAGAATCATATTAAATTTTATTATATCATATATGGTTCACTTATGACTTTATATTACCTGTTCTTTCGTAAATTCATGTTAAAGTAGCGTTTTGGGTAAAATCGTCTCATTTGTCGTTCGTCTTTTAACTTGTAATTATTCATATGATTACTTAGATCATGATTACATAATTCCAGAATATAAAACATTATTTATATATAATATATATTCAGAATACACATATATATAATGGATCAATAAATGGAATGAAATACACCGTTCATGGAGACGGTAGGCCGTACGTACGCATGAACGCTGTTTTCTTTTCCTTATTGAATTGAGTGGAATTAAGTAGATGACATAAATATATATATACATAAATCCGTTATTATTATTATGTCATATATTTCATGACTACTTATTATATATACTTTATAGTCATTCATGAATGGTTAACGTGGAGAATGAATCTCATCGCGTCGTGGAGACGGTAGTCCGTACGTACGCACGAGCGATGATATCATTCTCATGATCGTTGAATTGTATTGTAGTGTATGTAAACGATTTAAGAATCAATATAATTTTACAATAATCATATATAGTTATTATTTACTCCATTATACCCATCCAAGTAAGGTGATGGTGGAAAATAGATTACACCACGGCGTGGAGACGGTATTCCGTACGTACGCACGCGCGGTGATTTCATTTTCCATAGGATGAATAGATGGTGAAATAGGGTTGTTTCATACTTATAATGACATATTATTATATTAGTGATACTTATGTTATTACTTCATAATGAAACAACCTAATAAGAATAAGTGGAAGAAGAAATAATGTTGAAAGAATCGGTAACGGACATTACCTCTTCTTTGAAGCACCACTTTGAGTCCTCCTCTTAGGGTACTAAAATTGGTCTTTGAGGAAGACCAGAACCACTATGATGTTTCTAAGGAAGTGGAGAAGATAATTTGGAAGGGGTTGGCCAATCTTGAAGGCTCAAAGTGGTGCGAGTAAGAGAGGGAGGGGGTTCCCTTTTATAAGGGAGGAGAGGGGCACCTTTGGAATAACTAAAAATATTATTTTATTATAAAGCCAAATTCGGTTTAAAATAGCTCCAAATTGATTTATTTTTAAGCTAAAGTGGGGATGGGTCGAAATAATTTCATAAAATATAATTTAGACAAGTTTAGGTTCCTATTTTAACCTTATAATTTAGATTTAACTTTAAGTTAGATAATTTTACTTTTACCGTGTCTTCTTGTTTTCTTACACTATAAGGTTAATAAACCTACTATATCAAGCCAAAATAACCACAAGTTGTTTGTTATTAATATATATAACCTTATCTAAGTCATTTGGAAGAACCTTAGATTTTTAGGAATAAAATAACAATTAATAATATAATATTGTTTTTAAAAACTATTTTATGTCAATTTTGACTCTATTTAGTAAATGATTTTTGTGAAACTTATAACAGATTGATTAGTTAGAAAAAGTTAATTAAATAAATAATAACATGTCATATTAACATATAAAAGTAGTGAAATTCATAAAAAGTCTTAAATTACATTTATTTGGGAATTTATAACATCAATTATGTCAATATTTCATTAATTAGACAATTTCTGCATCATCTTTGTGTCATAAAAAAAATGATACTTTTTTAATCCATAAAAATTATAAATAAATTCCTATGATGTAGATAATTGTATTATATTTCTGGGGACTATTCATGTTCTAAGTTTCATGAAGTGTATCACTAAATTAAAATTATTATACTTATAAGATTTAAGAAAGTGACATGTTGTCACATTCTTTGGTTTTAATAATAATTAAATTATTTTCATGGAAAAAAAGTCCATTAAATGAATCTAATACGACCCTTAGTTGATATGGGTTTACTTTGAGCCATCCAATAGAATTTTGGCATGTGTTAGGGTATTTTTATAATATTATATTTACACTTAATTGCCCGATTTACCTTTAACTATGGTAAATAAAATTTACCGTAGTTACTATTCATAATTCCCAAAAAAAAAAGTAGCCTATTAACATAATTTGGACCCACTGATTCCAAATATGGAATCCATTTTTCCAAATTCAGTACAAAAAAGTTGTAGAAATTAAATTAAAATTAATCCCATTGTCGAAAGAAAACTGGTTTTTTTTAAAACATTGCAAAAGATTGAATTGATTTAACCTACGAATTTAATGTAAAATCAATGATAATGACATAAATTAAATTAAATGGTAAAAATATATTCTATTTATACTTTAAAACCATTAAATATTATAATTTAACCATATAAGTTATTGCGATGAAAAAAGTTGTTTTTAATTAAAATATAGCGTGTTTTTACTATTCATCAAAATATGAAAGTTACCAAAATAATATGAAAAATTTATCCAAAGTAAATTTTTATTTCATGATTCCAAAGGAGAATTTTATTTTGTCAAATTGAACTTATAATCATGTCAAAAACTAGATTTAAAGTGGGTGCACCATCAAAAGGCGGCAAAACTGCATTTTTTGAAAAATACTTATTTTACCCGAAAAATTTATTTTGTTTTTATACCATGTTTTAGAAAATGTGTAAGATGAATAATAATTTTATAAGATTAAAAATTTAGTTAATACTATTCATAAAGGCTAGTTCATAATAATATTATATTAATATATCGTTGTTTAGTAAAACCCGGTATTGATTACAACACACGCTATCGAGGAAGGTCGTGATTGCGTATAATGCAAGCCAAGTCAGGGTTGCGTGTTGTGAAAGAATCCTTCGTTGTTTCATATAACATAAACCAACCATATTTAATTTATACATTGAATATATATATATATATATATACTCAATGTTGCGTAGAATAACTATTATCAAAATTGTGTGTAACACGATCCAAGAATAGTGTTGCATATACTGAAAGCTAATACGGTGTTGCGTATAGCGCAAGGTAATCTTGGTGTAGCATACAACACAAGATATTAATTAAAAGAATATTTTTCATAAAATCTCGGGGTGTTGCACAAAGCATCCATTATTAAATTTTTTTTTGTTAATTCAGGGGTTATCATAGAAGTTCTATCATCCTGGGGCGTTCATTCATATGTCAAGTATACATAAATTAACAATTTTTATATTAGAATTTTCAATAAGAACAAACCAACAAGCAATTCGTTTAGTGCACAATCGAGGACCACCAACAACCACAATTTTAATCAGGGTGTTTAGCCTGTACATTTCACATTATAACCATCAATATAAAAGAGTAATAACATTCAAACAAGAGGAAACCAATGAGTAACAGGAGAAAACTCACCGTGAAGGTGTCGTTAACCACACGACAGAGGTGCGTTCATGGTAGAGGAGAGGCGTACAACAGAGGAGATTCCAACTGAAAGAAAACATAAAATAGGGGAAAGTCATGAGAATAAAATAATCTAAAACCAAGTACACCATTTATCACATCCCACAAACCCCATGAACCCACTAAAACCGAAATCAAACCACACCGTGGTTAAACACACCTTAAGATAACCCGAAATTATAGAACCTTCCTTCGATAGAACGAGTTCAACAATCTTTATTAAAATATAAATGATGAACATACAATGGGTAAGCCCTGAACAATAGGTCCTCCTTACTAGGTATAATCCCCAAGTTTATTATAGATATCATATCCCAAATGAGTAAGCCCTAATTAATCCTTTGTTATCATAACTTTAATGACACATACATCCTAATTGCATGACTTTAAACTTCATGGTACAATATTTTCAACAAAGAACATGGTATTTAGTGAGTATTATCATATCCCTATTCAAACACAATGATCCTACCCATACATCTTGACAAAAATTCAGTGGAACACACATTTATTAATGGGACACCCCTGGTACTCTTTTGCAATCATAACACCACAACATGCCAAAACTCACCACACGATCACCAGTTACCCAACATTATTCCAAAACCATAGGAATATACCCATGATTCAATACCCTAAACTCATCCATCTAGGGTCAATAGTGATGGTCACATTAAAACCATGCTGTAAATCAATAGAGTTAGGAATCCAAATGATCATGTCCCTCAACCCAGTCATAACACCAAAACTCAAGAATAGAGAGTGGTTACCTTATTCAAATCCAAGGCATGACCATTCCTTTTCCATCAACTTGATAACACCTAATATGCATCAATCCCTCATATCAAAGAATCTACCATGGATTTATGTATCTAAGGTATTCATCACACCAAGATAACCCCACTCAATAGTCTCCCCCAATCACCAAAAATCACTAACTCGCTACCATCCTTAGTCACATGCTAACGACCACTAGGATCTCACACAAACCCCTTACATCAATTCTTACACAATACTTCGCCCATGGGTGCCACTTTTATCCCCACCTCAAACACACATCATCTAGTAAACCAAACCAACCACTTACTATAGGTTCTCACACACCTACTATCTAAAACAACCTACAATATAAGGGTCTCACCACCTGGGCTCTCACTCTTTCCCCAACTACCCATACATAGGTTCAACTCACATATAAAAAACTATAAGTCATCATAATCATTCAATGATCATCATTTCTCAATTATATTAACCTAAAAGAAGGAAAATACTCCTACACTGACCAGCGACGGTGGAGGCGGTGGTGGAAGAGGTGGCGACGACGGAGGTTGCGGTGGCAGAGGAAGTGGCGGTCGCAGAGGTGGAGGCAGCGGTGGTCGCAGTGGAGGAGAAAAACACAATGGCGCGGAGGCTGTGGAAGAGGAGAAAAACCCAACGGTGGCAGCGGAGTAGGAGGTGGAAGAGGAGGACGAGGATGAGGAGGAGGAGGAAGATGAGAACACTAAAGAGGAGGAGAACGAGGAGGAGAAGTCATAGTGGAAGAGGGTCCTGGTTCAGCTTCCGCGAAAGCTTTACCACGTGCGAGAGAGGAGGGCATGATAGGGTTATTAAATAAAAAACTGCTAGATCCTTTATTAGCACTTGTTGAAAGTGCTGATAAAGGTATGTTTTATCAGCGCTAAAATAAAAGCGCTGATAAAAGATAAATTTATCAAATATTTTTAAGCGCTGATAAAGAGCTACCTTTATCAGTACTAAAAGGCGCTGATCAAATACCTATTTATCAGGGATTTTTTAGGGATGATAAAGGAAGCTTTTTATCAGCGCTTAAAAAGCACTGATAAATTTATGTTTAACCAGCGCATTTTTTTAGCACTGATAAATGTTATAATTTTATATAAATTATGAATAAAAACTTTTATCAGCGCTAAAATAAGAGCTGATAAATGTACCCTTTTATCAGTGCTAAAAATGGCGCTGATAAAGGGTATACCATTATCAGGGCTTATTTTAGCACTGATAAATCTAACATTTATCAGCACTTTTAACTAGCGCTGATAAAGGTATAGCCCTTTATTAGTTCTTTCTGTTTAGCACTACTAAAGGGCAGAGCTTCCATTGACCTGTTTTGTGGTAGTGCACATTCTAGATGGAAAATTGCTTCTATTGACATTGTTCTTGTTTATGCCCATGTTGTGGTTCCAACAAGTATGCAAGAAGAGTTGATTTGCGAGTCACCTTTATCAAGGTGGGATATTCATCCGGGTTTGACTAAGATCTATCATGATCATCAATGTTTTTATTTTTTGATGTGAACAGTGAAATGGTTCATGGGTTTTGTGGTTCAATTCCTCATCTTTTAGCAGGCAATTCCTGAGAATCATCACCCGAGTGGTTTATTATAGTTATTTTTCATTACATAATATAAGTGGGGATATTAACAATGGATTTCTTAATGGGACTCCCACATAATCCTCATAAGAATGATACAATCTGAGTGGTTGTGGATCAGTTAACTAAGGTGGGTCAATTTTTTTTTTCATATTCAAGAGGCTTTCATCATTGATTAGTTGGGTGAGTTGTATGTTTAGAAGATAATGTATTTGCATTTACTATTGAGGAATATATTTCAATATCTAGATCCATGTTTCATGTCATGCTTCTACAAAGGATTAATGTAACACCCGAGATTTTTATGAGTAATATTTTGTTTTTATATATCATCAAAGGAATCTTTCACTACATACTAGCTTGGATTACTTTACACGCAATCGCGACGTTCCTCGATAGCTTGCGTCGTACGCAATACTGAGTTTCACTAAACAACGATATGCTATTAAAATATTATTAAAACTAGCCGTTACGAATAGTAATAACCACTTTTTGAAATTTTATAAATTTTATCTTTCAAAATGGACTTCATTTTTGGATTCGGAATACCGAAATTAGCCTAGGGTGAAATTTTGGTATTTTTCTGAAAACTTTCAATTTTTGATGAATAGTGAAACCACTAAGTGGTAGGTTAAAAACTAAATTTTGCATAAAACATAATTTTACCGCTTCTGTGAATGGAATTTCGAAAATCCGACAGACACGGTTGATACCAGTAAGTAAAATGTGGTTCAATGAGATAAAAATAATTTTTGGTGAATAGTATCTTTTTACTTTTTATACCGCGGTTAATAGTAAATAGGGTAACTAAGGGTAAATATGATATTACTATTACCCTAACACATGTCCTAATTATAATGGATAAGTTTAATTCGACTAAAAACAAACTTAGGAATAAAATATGACCATTTAGGCCCACTTGGGTTAGATTAGGACATTTATTATTAATTTATTTAAAGAAGGGTTAAAATAGTTAAAATCAAAGTTTAATAAGTAATTCATTTTTAATATGGGGTTATACATAAGATAAATTCGACTATAAATATTCATTAGAAATATAAAAATATTTCCTACATAATGGTATTTTATTTATAATTTTTAGACATTAAATAATTTAATTTATTTATGATACAATGATGATGCAGTAATTATCTTATTAATAAAATATTGACATAATTGATGTTATAAACACCAAAATAAATGTAATTTGAGACTTTTTATGAATTCCACTAATTTTATAGGTTACTATGATATATTAGTGTTGATTTAATCATCTTGGTTTGAACATATAATTCTGTTATGACTTTCACAAAAATCATATATCAAATAGTGTCAAAATTGACACAAAATAGTTTTTAAATAAAATATTATATTATTAATTGTTATTTTATTCCTAAAAATATAAGGTTCGGCCAAACGACTTAGATAAGGATATATATATTAATAATAAACAATTTGGGGTTCGTTTGGCATGTTATGGTAAGTGTATTAACCATATAATGTAAGAAAACAAAAAGACACGGTAAAAGTTTAATTATTTAACTTAGAGTTAAATCTAATTGATAAGGTTAAAATAATACCCTAAACTTGTCTAAATCCTATTGGTTGATAGGATTTAGACCCATCCCCACTTTTCTTCTAAATAAAACCCTTTGGAACCATTATAAACCGATTTTGACTTTAATATAAAATAATATTTTGAGATATTCCTATGGTGCCCCTCTCATCCTTTATAAAAGGGCACCTCCTCCCCCTCCTCCTCACACCAATTTGAGCACTCACGCTCGGCCAAACCCTGATATTTTCTCCGCTCCACTTCCCTAGAATAATCCTAGAGGTCCTGGTTTTCTTCAAAGACCAATCTTAGTTCCCTAAGTGGAGGATTCAAAGAGGCGTTCCAAAGAAGAGGTAATATCCATTACCGATCTTTTCAATTTCTTTCTTCTTCAACTTCTTCTTCTTTAGTTGTTTCATGATAAAGTAATAACATCAGTATTACTTACATACTGATAAGTTATTATAAATATGAAACAACCCTAATTCACCTTCTATCCATCCTACGGAAAAATGAAATCACCGCGCGTGCGTACGTACGGAATACCATCTCCACACCGTGTTGTAATCTATTTTCCACCATCACCTTACAAGGATGGGTATAATGGTGTAATGAATAAATATTTATGATTATTATAAATTAATATTTATACTTAAATAATATACATATACTCCAATACAATTCCACGATCATAGGAACGATATCATCACTCATGCGCACGTACGGAATACCGTCTCCACGATGTGATGCGACTCGTTCTACATGATCATCATTACATAGTAATTATATAAATGAATTGAATGAATAAATATTATATATGTTACACTAATACCATTATGGATATAAGGTATCTATACCCTTAAAATAAGAATAAGAATTTATTCGGCAAAACACGCATAAGAATAAAAGGCAATAAAGACCCGAGTAACAAGTAACAATGAAATATTACTAACAAGAAGCTAAGAATATGACCATATATGATATCATATCAATATGTATTATTCTGTAATAAGTCAATAACATTATTTAAACCATTATACAGGAGCTTCAGACACATACAAATAAAATCGGACCAAAGGTAAGGGAAATATCACAATCTCATTTTTATCTGAGATTGTTTATTCGTAAGTATTTACTGGGGTGTATTTTATCATCCAAATCCATGTTTCATAAATATGTAATATTATTTCCAACCACCTACAATTTTTTAAATCCATTTTTACCCTTAGGTGAGTTTTTAGTAAAATAAATGAAAGGAATCTTTTGTCGTTTTTCGTACGAGGTACTTTTTGACTTTTCTGACAAAAGTACGAAGAATGTTTTTTTAACTTATACGGCATGAATGGATTTCTAAAACATTATTTCCAAGAAGTTTCCTTTACAAGTATTAATGTTTATTTTTAATCAACTTATTTTAGTTTAAAATTGTATGACATGTTAAGAAAGGAAAATTGTTTTTGAGGTAGAAAGGATATTTTCCTCAAGAATGGAGTTCAAGTATTTTATCAAAATTATTTTCCATCTAAGATAATAAAAGGGTTCTGTTTTTATCCTTATTATTACATGGATTTGATTATGTTGTGATGGAAATATTTTTTTCTTTATCTTATATGAATTGTTTTATGATGTCATGTTGTTTAAGAATCCCATTTTTATTACGTGGGTTACGCTATGATGTATGGTTTATTATTATGTGGCACACATAAGAAAGGATTCATTATAAGATGGGTATGATCTATATCTCCCTCCAATGCATTGGGTAATGATTTATATCTCATGAGATAGACATGGCTGGAACGGAAGGTTATTTTGGTTCAGTGATACAGGACTGAAACGAGGAGTGAACTCGGTTCAGAAAGGGACTTTGTCCACTAAGATAGTCTTGGCAATGAGTCATGACTAACAAGAAATGATTTTCCATGATTATGTGTGCATGCCACAAAGTTTCATGTTTCATGTTATGATTATGGGGATCTCATTTTCACTTCTATGATTTATTCCATGTTAAGATATTATGATCTCTTTTGCAGGTTATGATTTTTAAAAAGATATGATATGATTTTTATTTCCTTCATTTGCCCTTGCTGAGAATTTGAGCTCACCCTTTTATGTTTTCTTTTCCCCAGGTCAGGAAGATGGATATTAAGTAGAATATGCTAAAAGGGACCCTAGATATGATGAAATAAATGGGAGACACTGTAGAAGATTTATGAACCAGTTGTTTATGTTTCCCAGTTTCTAAAGACACTATACCTATACGGTCCTTTGTGGTTTTGTCATATGTTGTAATAAGTGTGCTTCAATTTTGAAGTATTAACAATGTTTGTAAAGTATGGGTCGTTATAATTAAAGCAGGTTCTAGTTGAATGGGTGTCCATGAGTATGAATTTTCACTTGAAAACAAATGGAAAGATGCAGTGTACTATTCAGGTATTAGAAGACATGTTGAGGCCTTCTGTCATAAATTTTAGTGGATCGTGGTAAATGGACTTGACACTTATTGAGTTTTACTACTAAAATAGTTTCCAATATAAGACTCAGATTTTACCATATGTGGAACTCAATGGGAGACCTTGTAGAACTTCATTGTGTTGGTTAGAAGTTGGATAATCTATTTTATAATAACCATGTCTTGTGAAGGAGATGTCAAAAGAGGTTTAGTTGATTCATAAATAAATGGAAATGTCTCAAATTAGATAGAATTCGTATGAATATTCACATCATATACATCCCATATTTATGATGGGTAACAATGTTTTTCATCTGGTGTCACCAAGGTTGGGTCACCATCAAATTTGTAGGTATGGAATGCTGTCACCTTGGTACATGGGTCCATTTGAGATCATATAAAGAATCATACTAATCGAATACTGATTGGATCTTCCATAATGATTTAGTGGAATGCATATTGTTTTTCATGTTTCATAACTTCATAACATTTACACTAACCCATCTCATATGCTTAATTTAGTGTATTTTGAGTTTGAGGATGATTTTTCCTTTCAGGATCATCCCATTAGTATTATGGATAAGAGTGAGAATGACTTGTAGGGAAAGGTAAGGCCTTTAGATCTTGTTCAATGGTATCATGGTAATTTTACTGAAGATGCGTGGGAGTGTGAATCAGATATAAGGGACCAATGGACTCATCTCTTGGCTTTAGAAGCTTAGTGATACTTATGAATGCAGCTCAAGGATGATCCATTATTAGGTTTGGAGGTTTTAAAATCCTGAACATTGTGGAAGAATGTACTTGTTGAAATTTTTGTTTCAATATATTTTTTTGTTTAATTAAATGTTTCCTCAGAGTATGATGGTCTTTGGGGGTGTTATAAGGGTTCAATACATGAAAGGAAGGAAAACTGGGCCATCCAATTCAAGGAACCTAATTGGTGCACAGTTAAATAAATTATGCATACTTCCCAAGAAAATCACGCAACTTTAAAAAACTGTGTTCCACAGGGTTGGTGCATTGTTTTCCAAACTCTTTGGGGCTCCCCATGTAATCGTGTAGCTCATTTATTTAGTGGATATTGCTGGTGGATGTTTGAAACATAATTTGGAAAATAATCCATCTAAATCATACGCCTCATTAAAAGCATGAATTTCCTTGTATTACCCCTCATTGTTTTAAGAATGTAACATGATTTTCTCCCCCATTTCTTCCCTTTAAACCCAAGTTATGTACTTATGCAGACCAATATTCTCAATGGAATTTTAAATTATATTTTGTGTTTTTGGATTATAGTTATTTTCAAATTGATGCTTCGTGTTAGTCTAATCTTTATCTTGATTCATTTTCCTGGATTATAGTTTCTAGTTTATCTTATCTTATTTCAAATACATAAAACACTTTTTTATAGTGAAATATAGGTTTTGGATTCAAAAGGAGTTTGAATATAGATCTAAGGCTTTGATTAAGAGTTACTTCATCAAATCATTCAAGTTAGGTGGTCTACAAGTTATGTATCATAGTTTTGATGTGGACTTTTTCTTATGTGTTGTTTTTCTAGTTCCACCTTGTTTTGCATTTGATTTATTTAGTGAGATTTATGTAAAATGGGTCTTTGAATTACGAATTAATCCACTCATGATCCTCAATGGATTCATTATGGATTATTATAATGATTTAGTGTGCCCTTTGGCACATACCGACATTTCTCAACCTAGAAAGTGTTGAGGTTAAGTGTATGATTGACGTGTGAGGACATAGATCCCTTATTGAACATGTTAATAAGTTTAGTTGAGTTTAAAATGGAATATTGGTAGTTATTTATAGTTTTTATATAGAATAAGGGGGGTTTTTTCATAGTGTCACAATAGGTTAATTAGGTTAATGTGGAGATGTTTCAAATAGATTATGAAATACATTGAAGTGCATAAGAAGGACAGTACATATGAAATGAAGGATATGGAAAATTGGTAATGGATTTTGAATTAATTAAAATGTTAAATGAGTTTTTTGATAATGGTATTTATGAATATTGTAAATTGGCTGAAATGGGAGTAATTTAATGTGCCAAATGGGTTGGGGAATGATAATGGTAATTCAAGCTAAATGGGTAGTTAATGTAAATAGTAAATGCGTTAATAGATTATGGCATGATATTAATTCGAATTTTGTTTTTGTTGATTGTGATTTCAATGTGTATTGGTTGTTAATGATTTGTGTAATGTTATGTGTGGTGAATTGATATATATGCGTGTGTACATGGATTGTTAGTCTGATGTATTGACTGAGGTTCTACACCCACAGGTCAAGTTAGACTGAGGATCTAAACTCCACCCACATTGAATAGTTTAGTGAAGGGGATAGACAAATATTCCCTTAACAATTTAATTCTACCCAGAATGAGGTTTCAAGGTGAGTATAATTTTATTGTTGTGATGTAATTATCCATAATGGGGTAGGGACATGAGTTATTCCCTTACACGTAGTGATTGATTTCCTTAGACTCTTATGTAAATGATGTAAATTCCTAACCCAAGGACATGATGAAAATGGATTAAGTAATGATTTTTGTTAAAGTAATGAATGTAGTAATGGTGGTAGAAATGGTTTAAGTGTATAATGTTAACTATTGGAAGCTGAATTACCATTTCTCACCCTTTCTTTTATTTATTACATTCATTCACAATCTATTTAGACTAGATATTTTTAGACAACGTTGGTGGTGTACTACAGAGTTATATTAACACCCTACTAGGGAACTATTATGTACTTTAGCAGATTTCATGGTTACAAGTCTAGACAAGGGAAAAGCCCCTATGTTAGGCAGTTGAGTTTGGCATGGTACATGTCTAGATTAAGATTTATACTAGGATTTAGGACCCATTTTTGGATTCAACTATTTCCTTTTTTTTGGGATTATTTTCCGGCACATTTGGGCACTATTATCATGACCTAGAATATTTATTGTTGGTTTTTAGGTTTGTACCTATATATTAATGATGTTATATAGAGCATATTCATTGGTTATTTAAAAAATGTTTTTGATATTTTTTTCTACTATGGATTACTCAGATGAGGAGGGAGTAGTCTGCCCACATGACTTATTAGGCCCTCTCCACTAGTCAGTAGCCTTTGGCGTATGAGGAGGTGTGCTTGAGATCATGTGGTGAGCTATCTTAGGGCTACGATTCAGTGGAATCTTAGTTAAAGAGGTCACACCTATAGTTTCACTGGGTGAGTGGGGATAATTTAATTAATAATGATAAAAACCTAGAATAATTGGATAAGAATGGTAAAATAAGATTTATATGTGTTATTGTTAAACCCTTTTCCCCTTTTTGATATGATCAATCACCTTAATAATAAGTAATGCCACTTAAAGATTAAAATGAAAAAGAAAAAAATGAAAATTTAATACTAGACATGTACTTGATTATCGTTAATGTGTAATTATTCTTTCTATTATAAATGAGGTTGTTTTCACCATTTTTTCACTTTCTTTTCCCAATTAGAGTAGTCTTGGTAATGGGTTGTTATGGATGAATTCAATGTAATTATAGAATATTATTATGGATATGGTTTTGTTTATGTGGTGTAATATTATGGTTTTGTAGTTTGTGTCTTTGTTTTCTAGAATTATGGAGTAATGGATTATTGAAACCATTCATAGGGATGAGATGAATGTGATGATTGGTATAGTGGTTAAGAAAATATGGAAACTAAATACTGAAATATAAAAATGTGATTTTTAGTTTATGATATTAGTGGCTTATATAAATATTATTTTATGAATAAAAATTGATTGGATGTAAATTGGTTATAATAAATTTAATATTTATTATAAATGAAAAAAGTAACAATTGGAATTGATGTGTTAAATGGTAAGTTTTTTTGTGCAGTTTTTATATGGTGATTTGGTGATATAGTATAGTTTTCTAGAGGTGGTATAAATATTGATATGAAATAAATATACCTCTGTATTTTTTTTTTATTTTAAGTAGCAGAACCATAGGTAGGGTATTTATTTGTTTTATATTAACTATATCTTTTTTATTTCATATGAACCACCATTCGAGTTGGGTAACCTTACTGATTCCCGTATGAGGTTTTAAATTTCAAAATTTTTATCAAAGTCTAGGATGAAGGTGAAATAGATAGATGAATACTCCCCTTCCCCAATATATCCTCTAATCATATAACTGGTTATGATAACTATGTAGTTATATTTATGTTAGTTATGAGTTTGAGGTTTTATTGGAAATAATTTGGGGGCATGGTGGGTCATAAATGGATGGATTAGTGCTTTAGGTTGATGTATTTCAATATTATGTACCTACTATAACCTTGCTATGGATATATAAGTATATTTCAAATTTTTTGATATGTGGTTGTAGATATAATTTTTAAATGTTTTAATAGGGTAATATGGATATATAAATTATTATAACACCATTACATAAGCTGTTAGTGCATGAGGCTGACTAGTTCAGTGGGGAAGTTGATACGAGGTACCAATATCATATCTTCCCTTTTGGGTGTTTATTTACTTTCTTATGATATTTCAGGATAGATCTATAATGATGATGGGAAATTATATTGATTTGTGTAGGTATTTCATTATATAATAAATGATGTTTTTTGGATTCCAAAAAAAATGACAGTCTTGAGATGGACTATACCATTTTAGATATTGTAGAATTATTTATGGTGTGTTTAGAAAGATATTTTAATGTTTTTGTGGAGTTAGAGTATGAAACACCCATTTTGCAGGATATATATTCCATAGTGGTGGTCTATTCTCTAGAGGAAGAAATTTTTTGGAGCATGGTCCCTAGTGTTTCTTAGTGAACACATTACAGGAAAGGTGGAAGGGTCCAACACTTGTTTTAGAAGTCATGAGGGAATTTTGTCCTGTTAAAAAAATTTATATAATGTCATATCAAAAGGTGGAGGGATCAAATGGAGAGGTAATTTTTCTCTACATTGTGGTGGTTTAAGTATTGAGTTTGGTTTTAGACCAAAATGTTTTTTTTAATTTGATATGTAATGTATGAGGTCAAGACCATTTCTAAAATAGCAAAAATGACCATGAGATTCAGGGAGTCATTGCCATTTTAATTGAATCTATACTCTTTTCTCCTTTTATCGATGGTACTATACTCTCATGAATATTTTATCACACCATTGAGAGATTACCTGAGATTTTGTTGTATAAATCTATCCTTCTTAATTCCTAGGTTAAATTACTCTCTAATCACTCAAATACTAAATGGCCATTTTCTATCTGTTTTTTATCCTCGATCACCCTATGAAGATAGAATCCCTATTCATTGATTAGTGAATATATTCATCATCAAAGAAATCTCTTCTTATTTCTTACACTATTCTTCATGTTCTTTCGCTTCACATTATTTTTGGTAGAATAGATGATTGGGTTTTGTTAAATTTTGGCTATATTTTTAATAGGTGTTTAATGTGATTAGGTATTTTAATAAATCCTTGTGAGTTGAAATGTGATTCATCATTTCTTTCTCTTAATTATTTTATTGTCATTATTGAGGCTATAATAAATGTTTGAGATTTCAAAATCAATCTAATATTTAATATGTAATTATCATGTTTTTGTTTTCCATGGTTAAATTATTTCAATTGATATAATGAAGATAATTAAATGAAGTAAGTAAATTAGAAAGGAGAAATTCAATCAATTGTTTTAAAGAAATTTAAATTATATTGATAATATGTTTCTTAGATTATTATATAGATCATGTTATTGAGAGTTTGATATTTATTTTTAAAATATTAATTTCGTTTAAAAGAATTAAATAAATTGACATGTTAATGAAATATAGAATGTATAAAACATATATTGTGTTTTCACAATTATTTTTAATTAGATTATGAAGTATGATTAATGGAAAAGTCCTTGTAATTATCATTATTTTGTTCTTTGTTATTATAAATTGGTTTTCATAATACAGTGATATATTACTTTCTTGTTTAATTTATTTTTATATGTTTGTATTATTAAAGGTATTTTTCTCAATTTAGTTGTTAATGAATCTTAATATAAATTAACAAACAACTTAATGATGTTAATTAAATTAGAGACAAGGAAATACATAATTATTAATATTCTTGTTTCTTAATAAAGTGTTGTATGATTAAGAAATAATGGCTAAAATAAATTTGATGTTGTTTTCTATTCTAATTATGGTTTTTCATTATATTTTTTTTGTGTTTACCCTTTCCCTAGTTGGAGTAGTCTAGGATGTGGGTTATTGTGGTTTAAATCTGGGTAATGATATGTTATTGATATTTTTCTAGTTTGGTTTTGTCTATATGTTATTGAATGTGGTTTTTAAGGTTTCTGGAATTGTTTCTTATAAGTAATTATAATATGGACTTAATGAAACTATTAAATAAGATGATTTAAATATAATGAGTGGTGTGGTTATTAATGAATTATATAAAAGGAATAATGAAATGTAAATAATAATGGTTTTTATACTTCAAAATCCCAGGACCCAGTAGAAACCGGTCCTAATAGATTAATTAAACAAAAATACAAATGAGTCAGAAAAATAGGAAATTATTACAAAACCGAGTGTGCATGACACCTTGCATATCCACCTCCACCATTGAAGCACATTAATCAGGGGCTGTAAATGACCACATCATATTCATATCCAAAATCTCCTGCTTGGACAAAGCATTCGCCACCTGACTGGCTTCCCTATAAGCAGGTGAGACCACCAATTGTAAATTAGTTACCTTGTGGAGAAATTCAACCTAGTGAGGTAACACTCTCTAAGGAAAATTTTCTGTTCTTGGTTCCAAGGAACGAACCTCAAGTTGGGAGTCCAATTCAATCCATAACATGTTACAAATATATTGGAAAACATACCTAACAACATGAATTATTTCCCACAATTCAGCCTTGTAGGCAACCCCAATGTCTGTAAAGTGATTGAAGCACCCCTTAAAAAACATAGTATATTCGAAAGACACCACCACATCCTGATAGTCCTAGAGCATCAGAAGTGGCACCATACATGTTGACCATGATCTAGGGGATAATCAGAGGTATCCATCATATGTACTTAAGAACCTGGGGCTTCTGAGGCAGCCCAGAAACTCCCAGCAGTCTACAAATCAGCAACTCAGAAAATTAGTTATGCATTGTAACTATTTGAATCCGTGAAGCAGCATGATCCTCTGTATGGATCACTACCATGCCACATTGAATAGGGACACGCATTCTGTCGAAGAGCAGGGTATTGCGAGCAGCCCATGTGGCTGTGATCAGAGCTGCAATATCCACAAGAAGAAGATTACAAATCTGTGTACTACAGTGCACATTGGTAGCCCTATTAGTAGATCTTGATGCAACAGATTTTCATCAATTACCACCCCAAAAAGGATTCCAACATAATCCCACAGCCTTCTAAAATAGGTTTATTCCACAAAAAGATACTGTGTATTCTCCTCTGTAGCCTTTTGTAGATAATAGGTCAACAAAAATTGAAACCCAGCCCATTTGAGCTGGTCATAAGTAGGCACCCGATTTCACCATATTCTACAGATTAAAAGAAAACTAGAAGGATGAATAAAATTAGTCTGAAATTGTAATAGCCTGGAAGGTGAACGGTAGGACCCTCCACAAATAATCTGATAATAATCCCTGCTCATGAACTTCCCATAGCGGTTATGCCTCCATATCACCGTGTCAGGGTCCATGAAAGTGTAACTTTGAACATCCAGCTCTTCCTGCCATGGGACAATGCTGCCAGAACATTTCATGTATGAAATAAAATCATTTATGGAAAAAATGACATGCACTAGGTGGAATAACCATGCTTTCTTGCAGAGGCCTCTCAAGCCATGTTTTACTCCTGTAATTGAGATGAGGGTCCCTGCAAACCACCCACATAGTGTCATGACCGAGTTGCATGAAATATTTCTTGAGAGATGTCCAAACAGATGATGCAATATAATACTTATATCGATTAAGAAGCCTTCCACTTAATATATTTGTTAAAAAGTCATTAGAACGATCCTTAGAGATCAACCCCATGTGAATTTCTGGATAAGACCATCATTGATAGTTTGGAGATCCTTGGCTCCAAGGCCTCCCAATTCAACTGGCTTGATACACTCTTTCTAGGAAACAGAAACAGTTTTCCTCTCATGAACTAACCATGTCCAAATGATGTTTTTTATATTACTTTTTAGATCCTTGATGAGACCCCTAGGCCATTGATAAAGATAAAAGGAGTAAACAAACATATATGTGATCACAATGTTGACATGGAAAACCCTACCAGACACAAAAATCACCTTCACTTTCCAACTAGCAAGTTGGTTCACAATGCTAGAGGCTATTCCTTCCATATGTTTCATCCTCACCCTTCCCTGGAATAATGGGACCCCAAGATAATAGATAGGGAAAGATCCCTTTTTGACACCAAGACGTATTATTATTCTATTATACTAACCAATCATTACTCTATTACGATACACAACGAAATATTTGTCCCTGCTGATTTCTTGACTAGACACCTCTTCATAGTGATCAAAGAGGGCCTTAATGGAAGATATGGTTCTCCTTGAATCTTGACCAAGCAGTAGAACGTAATCAACATATAACAAATGAGATGGGGAAAAGACATTCCTCCCAGTATTGATTTTCTTGTAAAAACAAATTTAAGAAAGGTTATTGATGCATCGGTTGAGATAGTCTTCATCAATAGCAAGGAGAAGTCCAAATAGAGGTTTACCTTGCCGTACACCCCGGGTTTAGGGAAAAAATCCTTTGGTTGTTCCATCGATAAGAATGTAGAGCCTTAATGAGTAGAGAATTTTATTAATCAGCTTGATGAAATCATTAGAGAAGCCACACATTTTGAGGTCATCCATGAGTAAACTCCATTTTAATGTGTCAAAGGCCTTTGAGATGTGAATCTTTATTTCAAAAGTTCCTACCTTCATTTTATTTCTCATAATATTAATGCTCTTTGAATCAGTGAAATGGAAGTCCTGGATATTTCTCCCAGGAAAAAATATAAATTCGCTGGAAGTAATCATGTCACCAACCATTGGGCCCATTCTATTCATGAGTATCTTTCTTATGAGCTTTGGGATAGTGTTTCTAAGAGAAACTGGACTAGATTCCTTGATATCAAGGGAATTACCCTTCTCGGGAAATAGAGAAATGAAGCATGAGTTCATCCCATACGACATGTAAGAATGAGTAAATAAATCATTTGTAGCTCAGGTAATATCATCCTGCAAAACATCCCAGTAGTATATGAAGAACTTGTTAGTGAATTCATCTAGGCCAGAAGCGCTGTCCATATTGAGAGAGAGAATAGCTTCCTGAATTACCTCTTTAAGAGTGGGGGGGGGGGTAACAAGGTATTGATTATCATTCTCTTCAATGCATGGGATTATGTTCCCAACCATTTTGTGAGTGTTAAAATTCCCATCATCATAATAAAATCCTCCAAAGTGTTCCAAAACTGCCAAAAAATCTCACTATCCGAAGTATATAGATGACCATTGATACTAATGACCTTATCCCAAGCTCAGGCTCTTTTCACTTCATATAGTCTGTTGAAAAATATAAAGTTCTTATATCTTTATTTTAACCATCTGACATTCAATTGATTTCGGGCTAATCATTCCCCGATCATAATTAAGTCATCCAGCTTGTTATGAGCCAAAATTTCATCCTGAGATGGAGAAGACTACTTCGGGTTTTGAATCTGAATGCGAGAGAGCTCCACCTCAACATCCTTGATGTTACATTCCAGGTTAGAAAAATAATTCCTTCTCCAGTCCTTGAGAAGTTCCTTCAGATGCTTTAGCTTCCTAGACAACCTCTGAAGAGTACATCCAATGGGCTCTAGCTTCCATGATTCCAGCACAAGTTCCCAACATCCATACTCCATAACCAACCCATTGTTGAATTGGAATGGGACGGGTCCTGACCATGCTAGTTGAGTACCAAGCTCCACAAAAAATATTTTGTGATCATAGTGATTCTTGGGTAATTTAAATCCAGAAATTCCATGAGAAGAACCTTCATCATCCATTCGGGTGAAACATCTATCAAGTTTTCTTGCTTGTTTCCCATTCCTGGTGTAATGACACCATGTAAATTCATCTCTAGAAAGCGGGACATCAACAAGATTACAGTGACCAAGGAAAATAGAGAAGTCAGAGGCCCTAATCCTTTTAAAATTACCTCTAATTTTTTCCTCAGGTTTCAGTACCACATTAAAATCTCCAAGAGATATCCATTTTTGTTCCATCTTCCCTGAAACCTCTTTGAGCTCCTCCCATAACTCCCTTCCCCTCATGTAGAGGTTGGATCCTTACACAAAAGAGACTTAAAAATCATACACATCTATGTCATTCCTTAACCGCATCCTGATTTTAAAACACATGAGTGATCCTCCCCTTCTTTATCATATGACCAGGTGGAGGCCCATCAAAGAAGAAGGAAGGCTGAGAGACCGCTTTGAACACATCTATAAAATTTTGCTTCAAACCACCATCTTCGAGGATGAGAGGTCTCAACTCACCGATGGGATTTTGTACAATCGTAAACATTTCTGAATGACCAATACATTCAGTAATTTATCCTGAAAATCATCCACCTTTTAAGTTATCACCGAATCATTCTCCACACGATCATCGAGATCCCCTAGTTTAGGGTTTTCTCCCATGTCCCCCTGAGTTTCCATCTTCTTCTCATATTCTAATGGTTGTTATAATATAGTAGTGGAAGAAATAAACGTGGTTTGATGAATAAAAAATTTATTTAATTAATTTTTATTATTAAATATAATATATTTAGTAATTGAAAACATTGTAATTGGAAATTTTGACATAAAATGTAATGTTTTGATCATTTTATGGATTTTGTGTGGGGATGTTGTGTAGTGGAAGAGATTAATAAAAAAGAATTTTTTTTGTTAGGTATTGGATGTTTCCTTCGTCATAGTTTCATAATTATAGGAATTATATCCTTATATATGGTATGTATGCTATTATATATTCATTTTTTTGTTATTTCATAAAACCACCAGCAATGTTGGGTCACAAGATCGATGACCATATGAGGTTTTGGAATTTTATTATTTCCCCAAACATCTTTCTTATAGAGCATACAGGTGGTTTATTACCCCCCATTCACAGATCTGTTTTTTAGATTTAGCATATGTTGTAATGGCTCTGTGGTTATAATTCAAATAGTAATGGATTTGCGGTTTGATTGGTTAGAATGTGGGTACATGGTGAAGGCATTCATCAAATGAGTATGACATGATATTAATGTCATTAGTGATTATATAACCAACCATGATATAATTATGGATATGTTATTTTGATTTATACTATTATAGAATGAAGTTGTTTATATAATTCAGATGTGTTTTTATACACTATTATGTTAATGAAATTGATGATTGCTCCTGGTCTTAAGTTGTTTTGGGGTAAGGTAGACAAATTCATTGTGGAAGGGGATGTTGGGTTCCATTAATATACATATTTTCATTATTATTATATTTTACTAAATGGATGTGGATTTTAGTGAGTTTTAATTAGTGAGAATGGATAATTATTTAACACGGACAAGTAATATGTTTGTTGGACTATTTATTCACTAAGGTATTGTTTTTATTATTCCCAATTTTCAGGATAGGTTTTGAAGAGGTTCATACTTGTATAATTGTGTGATGAAAAGTATATATATTTTTTTAGAGAACTATAGGAGGGAATTGATGATTTTGGTGGACCTTACTATATTATGACTTAGAGTCAGCTATTGTATGAGACATTAATTCTATAGAAACTTTCTCATGGTATTTACCTTACAGATTTTTTATTACATATCACATTATATGAATTGTGGGAATAATTTATTTTTTATAATATATGGATTTCACTTAGTGAATTATTTCATATAATACTTGTATATATGAGGGTAATGGCTACCATTTATTTGTATTAACGACCTTGGTAGAAGTAAATGACCTAGGGTATATAGTGGTGATATTTGGGGGTCACAATAAACTTCATTATCAATCAAGGTCATGTTCTATTTTTGGTGGTTTTTGAAAAAGCTATATCAAATCTTTAGTTTTGAGTTTTAATAGAGTTCATAGTAAGTCAAAATTAAGGATTGCATGGGGTTTTTTGGGAAACAAACTCAACAAAACATAGTTTGTGCAGCCTGAAAGGGAAAAATATTTGGACATATTAATTTTAGGCCTCACGTGATTCGACAAAATGAATGTAAACTTACTAAACATATATAGTGAGATGACCCTAATTGTGTGGTACAGACCTAGTGGTGGTTCTTTCCTCATGACGATTATTTGTGTGTTTTAATTAAGAAATGTTGGGAAATTATAATTAATTCAAACTTAATCATCTAAAAATAAAATCCATTCCACATAATTTGGTACTACTTTAATTTTTATGAAAAAAACCAATGATTTAGGGATTTTAGGATTTTATTTTGGATGATCCTACAAATTAATTTTGATATTTATTATGTTTATCCTGAAAGTTTGATAATGTGATAATATGATTTAATGTTTCTAATAATATTTTATTAATATTGTTTTAATAATTTTATATACAAATTCTCATTTATACTAACACTACTTATATTGAAATATTTGTGTTTAGTTTAAAATTATAACCCTAAGAAGTAATGTCTTTAATTTTAGAATTATTTCTAATGATAAAGTCTAATTATAACAATGTTTAAATTGACATAAAGTATGTATAAAATTTTTATATGTTTGAAATTTATGTTATTTCTTTGATGTGTTATTTCCGATTAATGATATATTTATAACATAAATACTTTTTAAATTTAATAAAATGAATTATTTCAAAAACATGATTAAATATTTTAATTGAATAATATGTATTATGTTATATTAATATATTTAAATATTAATACTTGTTTTGTAAAAGAGAATTAAAAAATTATCTTAGTTATCCAAAAAATATATTAAATGTATTAATTCTTTAAAATATCAATATATGTGGGTTATTAATAAATCATGATCAATATGTTATATTAATAACCTTATTTTGTTTGCTTTATATTTCCTTGTATTGATAGCTAACAAGTTAAGAAAGATTTCTTAAAGGTATAGCGCATCAAAATTTTAAATTTATGATGCATGAACTATTGATAACCTATTGTGAATGATAAGTTATTTTTATAGAAATTATTTAACTATTTAACTTTATTGAATTATAATGAAATATTTTAAAGAATTATTTATATTTAAATAATATTAATTTGATAAATATTTCATAATTGTGTATAGTATCTTGTGATAATGTTTACTAAAATTTTTAAGAAACGATTTATTTTTTTGGTAATATTCTTCCTCAAAAAATGAATGATGATAAAAGTTTTTTTAATAGAATTTTTGTTTAAAAATATGCATTGAAAAAGGGTTTTGAGGTTATTTAATTGTAAAGATAAATTTATGTGCTCTCTTTCAAATGAATATTTCAAAAACGTTTTAGAATAAAAATTTATATCTTGTCAATTTTTTTTAAAAATAGGATTTGAAAAACTATTTCTGGGTTTTTATTTAATGACTTATAAAGAAATTATAAACGTGATTAAATTAATGTTTTACAAAATTATGATCATATGATAAAATTGATGTGAAATAAATTAGTGTGCCTTAATAGAGATTCTGAAAATATTTCCATCAAAAATTGTATTATGATTATTTTTTTCTATATTGAATTTTTAATTATTTTTTAGAAGAATAGCTAGTATTGATTTGAAAAGGTGATGAAATTTTTAAAGGAAGTTGACTCGGTTTTTAAAAGTAGTGGTATAAAGATGAATGTGATCTTTGATATGTGTTGTGTTTCTATAGTATTGATATGTGTTTATAATAATGGAATTAACCTTGTTGTTCTTTATTTTTTGGTAGGATTAATTTTCTCAACACATCATCAATGAATTCAGAATGTGAAATGGGAAGATAATTCAGGTGATGAAGATCTATTGAAATTCTATTGAAAGAAGTTCTTATATTCTTGCGTCGAGTATTGGGTCTCGAGGTTGAACAATGGTTTGAACAGATTGATGTTTCCTTTTATTTGATAAGGATTCTGGATCATTTATATGTTTCATTACCAATGGTTGGTTTATGTGGTGTGTAACATCCCAAGATTTTAAATTATATTTTCAATTAAAACTGAATGTGTTCAATATTATGCTCGACATGCAACACCGAATGACAGAATAACACGAAAAATATATAACCCTTATAATGTATCTATAAATTTGGTTGGTCAAAACTGATGTAATTGAATTATGAAATATATTTAGAAGTAAAACTAAAAGACATTATCAATGTTAAAGATTTGATAAATTAAATTAAAGTATCTAAATAACAAATAATAAATAATTCTGCTATATAAAGTAAAGTTTAAAAAATTTATATTTTTATATGTTTAATTAGAAAAAATATAGATTATGGATAAAATATGTAATGCCCCAACCCCAGTTACCCAGAGTCGGTGCATTATTACATAACATTGGCATGATCACAAAAGATCAAGTCTCAAAAAATAGATTACTTTAGTAGCCTTGGAATAACTAGATACATTCATAGAGTTTACATTACATCATAAAGTGAAAACTACAAAAAAAATCTTGTCTCCACACTCATATCCCCTTATAATATCCCTGTAGGTCATTCATAAAATACTTCTTCACATCCTGGGAAAAATAAAACATAGAAATGGGTGTGCTCAAATGCCCAGTAAGGATAACAATATAGCAGAAACTTTCATAAATAAGCATAAACATTTAAGGCAATGTATAAGTAAAACAAAATATTTTTTAAACTTGAACTTCAACATAATTTGGGAAAAATAAAATGAAATAATTCCATTTACTTATTCACATGGATATTTTACTAGTCGAATAATCACATGAAAAATCAATAACCACTTTCATAATGATGGAATGTATAATTCCAAACTATCATAACCACGCAGCCAAGGCCTCGTGGCAAGAAAACAAATAAAATTTTATCAAGGCCTCATTACAAGACCATAGTTTGTCTCATGAGACCTACCGATGCATCGAGGAGCTATATCAGGCTTCACCCATCACATACTAAGTCCAATGCATTCCTCATATGAATAGGTTTAAACATAAACTAAACATTCATATTAAAACAAGCATATGAAATGTCAATACCTTCTCCATAAAACATGAATGGTATAAAAATAACACATCCATAGTCAAACATATCACAAAACCTTCAATACAATATGGAAGTTTTTTTATCATAATAAATCATCATTAAATAAGCTTAAAATCCATCAAAGGATGTTGGCATAGATGAAATCAAAACTATTTAAGAGAAATACCTATTTTTGAAATCATTTAAAAGTCAAACATTTATAAAGGAAGTAATTTAAAAGGTATTTTTTAATCAAAGTGTCCCATAACACTTTGAAACTTTTAAAAATAATTATCATTTCAAAATATTCATTTCCATATAAATAAATCCTTCAAATCATTTTGAAAACATGGACATTAATTAAAAATATTTAGAAAGATGAATCTTTAAAACATTTAAAAGTCACATAATTGTAAAAGAAAACATTTACTATAAAAATATTCATATAATCTTGTAAGGGAAGATTAGACGATTTTATAACGGTAGAAAGTAGCTGCACCCACCGTATAAGTTAAAATACACATTCTTACCTTAATTTTGTCGAAAAGGTTAAAAATGACCTTGTTTGGAAAACGACGGAAAGATTCCTTTCAATTTTTTTTATAAAAAGTATAACAAGGGTATATATGAATATAAACAATAGTCTAGTAAATAGTAAAAATGTTTTGAAATATGTTTTTATGAAACATGGATGTGTATGATAAAGAATTCCAAGTAGGTAATTACATACAAACAACCTCAGATAATGAAGAGATTGTGAAATAAACCCTTACCTTGTACTTTTCCTTGGTCGAGGGTAGGTTAACCTCTTGTATAATATTTAAATAATTTTTATTAAATTATACAATAATAATATACATAAATATGATATCATATAATAACTTTTAACATTTCATTGTTAAAAATATTTTAGTATTATCGTCGTTTCGTGTGTTCACTTACTCGTTTTCTTTTATATGATTTGTTACATAAGCCTTGGTTGTTATCCATAGGTTGTATATTATTTATATCCAGAATGATATAAAGTATTTAAACATTATTTTTAATCATCAAATGAAATTATTCTTTAATGGATAGGATGGGTAATGATTCTCATCACATTCGTGGAGATGGCAGTCCGTACGTTCGCACGAACGCTACTTCCATTTCATTTTTCATTTTAAAAGGAATAAAAAACAAATAATACATAGGTATATTATTATTAAAGAATATTATAATATCTTATATTTGTTAATTAAGTTCACTAGAACCATCCTTTATACGTTTCATGTATGGTATGAATGAGTCATATCACTTTGAGGGGGCAGTAGTCTGCACTTCCTCAAATGAAATTATCGTATATATATATACAACATTAAACGAATAATGGTATGCTATAAAATGGAATTACAGAAACTTATATATAAAATAAATATCATTAATATCATATTTAATTATAGTTCCATCATAATGGCAACCATGATAGGTGGTAGAAGACAATTGAACAATCATCGTTTCGGGAGGTGTTTGGTTGCCATCCACAGAAACATTATGTTCTTCACCCATTAGATGGAGGTGTGTGTAAGTTTAGTTAGAATAATTCTCATAAAAATATCCTAGTATATTGAGCATACTATTGTTCTTACAAAAGAAAATAATAAGAAGAGTGTTGGGGTTGGAGAAGTAAAAAAAAGAAAAGAAGCCAAGAGAAAGTGTTACCTTTTATTTGGGTAACTCCCTTTGGTTTGAACCAAAAAGGACTCTTGAAGTGCCTTATGGAAATTTTAAGGCTTCTAGGAGGAGGGTAGGGATGTAGGGAGATTAATGGGTCATATTTTTGACGAACCAAAAGGATTTGATGGTGTGAAGAATTAGTTAGAAGTGGTGTCCTTTTATAAGGGGGAGGAGGGGCTCTTTTATAAAAATCATAAAGTATTATTTTATAATAAATTCATATTCATTTTATAATGGGTGAAAACTAGATTATTTAAAGTATAATGTGGATATGGGATTAAAACCACTCAACCAATAGGTTTTAGACATGTTTGCATTACCATTTTACCCTTATCATTTAGATTTAACTCTTAGTTAAATAGTTTGACATTTACCATGTCTATTTGTATTTTCAAATTATATAGTTAAAAATGTTACTATATACCTCCAAGCGACCCAAAAGAGGTACATTAATGATACAAATATCCTTATATAATTATTTTGGCCTAACCATATATTTTTAGGAATATAATATCAATTAATAATATAATATTTTTTTTAAAAACTTTTTTATGTCAATTTTGACACTATTGGGCATTTTGTTTTTTATAATTTCATAACAGAATTATTACTTAGAATTTTTTTAACCAATACGAATACGTCTTATTAACCAATAAAATTAGTTTATTTCAAAAAAAGTCTCAAATTACATTTATTTGATATTTATAATATCAATTATTTTAATATTTCATTAATTAGTTAATTACTGCATCACCATTGTGTCATAAATAAATTAAATTATTTAATTTATAAAAATTATATATTAAATACCATTATTTAGGAAATATTTTTATCTTTATAATGAATATTTATAATAGAATTTATGTTATGTATTACCCTATATTAAAAATGTTTTAGTTATTAAACATTGATTTTATCTCTTTTAACTCTTCTTTGAATTTAATACTAATAAATGACCTAATCTAATCAAAGTGGACAAAAATGATAATATTTTATTCTTAAGGATGTTTTTGGTCGATATACACTTGTCCAATAGAACTAGGACATGTGTTAGGGTAATATTAATATCATTTTTACCGTTAATTACCCCATTTAGTTCTAACTGTGGTAAATAAAAGTAAAAAGTTACTATTTTCCCAAAATTATTTTTATCTTATTGAACCACATTTTAATCCTTGATATTAATTGCGTCAATTGGATTCTCTAAATTCCACTCACAGAAATGGTAAAATTAATTTTTAGGTGAATTTCCAAATTCTTCTAGGAGGTGGGTAAATGACAGTGAAAAGTTCAAATAAATTTTTATATATCTAAAATTATTATAAAATAACTCCAATTAATTAAATTGAACTTATATAGTAATTATGTATCTTGTTTGACATAAAATATATTTAAATAAAATAAATAACTATTTAAATAAAAATTCAGTTTTAAACTATAACTCAGTGTTTTTTACTATTCATTAGAAATTAAAAGTTTTCAGAAAAATAGAAAAAATATACCCTAATCTAATTTTGATATTAAAAATTCAATAATGAAGTATATTTTACCAAATTCAATAAATAGAAGTTTCATTTATTAATTGAAAATTAATTCCCGCTGTCAAAACATAATGGCATATTTTTAAGAAATAATAACTACCAAAAGATTGACAGTTGTTTATGTCCAATTTCAATGTGAAATTACATAAAATGGCCATAATTGGATTAAATGGTAATAATATAATCTATTTATACTTCCAAACCATTAAAATTTATAATTTATCAATACAAATTATTTTGATTTAAAAAGTTGTTTTCAGTTAAAATATAGTATTTTTCACTATTCAACCAAATATGAAAGTTATCAGAAAAACACCAAAACATTATTGAAACTAAATTCTTATATCCCGATTATAAATAAGAATTTTATTTTGTCAAATTGAATATATAAAAGTTTCAAATATTGAATTTAAAAAGGATTCGCCATTAAAAGGCGGTAAATTTGCATTTTTTGAAAAATACTTCTTTTATCTGAAAAAATGTATTTGTTCTTACATTATGTCTAAGAAAATCATAATATGGATTCTAAAATTATATAGATTATATAATGTTCAAAATTCATTTAATACTATTCATAACCGCTTTTGAACAAATTTTTTGGTAAGTCATGGTGCAATAGAACTCGGTGTTGTGTGTAGAGGAAGTTATTGAATTACTTTGAAGAAATAACGTACTATGAAATCTTGGGGTGTTACATTCTTCCCTCCTTCAATAAATTTCATCCTCGCAATTTAAAATTATTTTTTGAAATTAAAAGGTTGAAAATATAAAATACCTTTGGGAAAACCCACATCGGAAATTAGGTTAATAAAATTTAGTCTTAATAAGAGGAAAAGGGAAATGAAAGGGTCACCACCAAATTATGATCTAGATTAGGAGAACATTGGTTGCAATTAAAGACATATATTTGGAGGAAACGCATAAATATTTATAAGTAGTGATTGTGGTCACCAATCACAAACACGTGTAAAATTGAGGGCCTTAAATTCATCAATCTATGAAGATTTAAAATACCATCGGTTCAACAAAACATATGGTATTAGGATAACACATTTTTTGTTTTAAGACCCCTTCACTAAAGTATAAGAATTAATTTCTTCATAGAATAATATAATAAGAAAAATATATACTTGACAAGTAGAGTCCCATCCTTTAACTAATTTCTACCACAAACTCATCTTTCACTCTAAAAGATAATATAACTTAAAAATAATATTTTATTTATCCTATTCGTATAGGGTTAGAAAAATTTATAATTCATGTACAATAATTTTTTTTAAAAAAATACTACATTATTCAATCCTAGAAATCACATGGGCCAGTGGTAGGTGATACACCCTTGTCACCCTTCGGTTGCGGGTTCAAGTCTCGCGGCCTCGCCAGACGCGACAGGTTTCCACCCGACCTCCAGGTTATCCTTTTATGGAAATCGAAAAATAATCCTAAAATAGAATTATCAAAAATACTCTTATCCAATCTCACAGTCCAAAATTTATAAGGAACGTAAACATAATGATTTTCGTTTTTCCACGTAATAACATGTGAATTCCTTCGTTATGTATTATTTTAAAACACTGCCACATCCCGAATTACCATAAAACCTTATTGATTACATTCATGGTCCCTTATTTCTTATAGAATACTGGATATACTCCTTCTATCCAAAAATGTGGTTAACTCAAACAATGATGGAATACAAAAATCATTAATCAGTTTCAAGGTAATCAAGAATATACAATATAATTTATCCAACTCAATAATGTATTATTCCAAAATCACTACATCGGTATCAAAACCATATTATGGTTTATCTTTCTCTCAACCATATATTTTTCAAAATTTTAACCTACTATTTTGTCACTATTCATGGTTCCACACAATCTCAAGTCCTTAATGAAATAGTACAGCATTACAATCCTTATATACTCCATAATTATTATAACCAGTACATTGTTGATACAACACTCAAATGGCAATATTCTCTAATAACAACATAAGAACTCTAATCATTCCTCCTCATATGTGGTAGTATCATAACTTTATTATTATCCAATAGCATCATTTGGGGAATACTATGATGATTTGGAAATCGGTTCACGTAGTGTCCCAACTCCTTGCAGATGAAGCATTGTTCATTTGAAACCTTTTCCTTACCCTTGCAGTCACGTACTTGGTGTCCTTTTTCTCCACACTTATAAAAAACTCCCATTACCTTCAGGCAAGTTCCAGGGTGTTTCTTCCCACAGTTATCACATAGGGTAAAATTCTTCTTTTCCCTCTACCCTTTATCCATCTTTCTCTCTTCCATCCTTTTGTTATCTTGCTTCCCTTCAAAGACATAGGACTCGAAGAATTCTTTAATTATCTTATAAATACATGATACCATTTATTCATATTTTGAGAATACATGGGAGACTATTTCCCTTCTAAATGTTGGCTTAATACTGTGAAAGATATGATCATTCTTACTCTTTGGATCATAAGTATTGTTGGAGTTCACATTCCTTCTACTGGGTGCCATTTCTATATGATATCATAAACTAGGTCAGTTTATGAATTGCAATGAATAATTCCTACCTTAAAAAATATCTAACAAAAATTTAATGGTTTATGGATATAATCCATAATCATAAATATGTTTTTATTGAGGAATTATATACTCATAAACCATTCATAATGATTTGTAAAGAAAATGAGAATTATCCAAAGCATATCCCCTAGGAGTGTCCTAACCAAGAGTGCAGAAAGGCCCATTGTCATGCACCAGTTCCCATTCGAGTGTAGATCAAAGAGGTGTTTTGAGGTTTTACCCCTAGGTACATCTGTTCCAGATCCTCCTCTACCTGCTCGTATCCAGACATGGATGTATTTTTCAGAAAACTCAAAAAATATCTATAATACCAAAATTCTAGGAAGTTCTTCTATACTAATCCTCAAAGTCCATCTTAGGTATATGTGCTCTAATAGGATTTTATCTAAATCTGGCTTCCACTGTTGGTACTAAACTTCCTCTGACACCAACTGTAACGCCCCAACCCAGTTACCCAGAGTCGGTGCATTATTACATAACATTGGCATGGTCACAGAAGATCAAGTCTCGAAAGACTGATTAGTTTAGTAGCATTGGAATAACTAGATACATTCCTAGAGTTTACATTACATCATAAAGTGAAAACTACAACAACATTTTGTCTCCACACTCATATCCCCTTATACTATCCATGTAGGTCATTAATAAAATAATTCTTCACATCTTGGGAAAAATAAAACATAGTAAGGGGTGAGATCAAATTCCCCATAAGGATAACAATATAGTGGAAACTTTCATAAATAAGCATAAACATTTAATGCGATGTATAACTAAAACAAAAGCCTTTTAAACTTGAATTTCAGAATAATATGGAAAAAATAAAATGAAATAATTCCATTTACTTATTCACATAGATATTCTACTAGTCGAATAATCATATGCAATATCAATAACCAATTTAATAATGATGGAATGCATAATTCCATACTATCATAACCACATAGCCAAGGCCTCGTGCCAAGACTACAAATAAGATTTTGTCATGGCCTCGTGCCAAGACAATAGTTTCCCTTATGATACCTACCGATGCATTGAGGAGAAATAGCAGGCTCCACCCCTTACATACTAAGTCCAATTCATTCCTCATATGAACAGGTTTAAACATAACATAAACATTCGTATTAAACCTAGAATACGAAATGCCAATACTTTCTCCATAAACCATGAATGGTATGAAAATAACAAATCCATAGTCAAACATATCACAAAACCTTCAATACAATATGGAAGTTTTTTTATCATAATAAATCAACTTCAAATAAACTTAAAATACATCAAAGGATGTTTACATAGATGAAATCAAAACTATTTGAGAGAAATAACTTTTTTTGAAATCATTGAGAAGCCACACATTTATAAAGGAAGCAATTTAAAATATTTTTTTCAATCAAAGTGTCCCATACCACTTTGAAACTTTTAAAAATAATTATCATTTCTAAATATTCATGTCCATATAAATAAATCCTTAAAATCATTTTGAAAACATGGACATTAATTAAAAATATTTAGAAAGATAAATCATTAAAACGTTTTAAAGTCACATAATTGTAAAATAATAAAATTACCCTGAAAATATTCTTATAATATTGTAAGGGAATCGTTGATGATTTTATAATGGTGGAAAATAGCCGCACCCGTTGTATAAGTCAAAAAAGACATTGGTGCCTTAATTTTGTTGAAAATGTTAAAAAAGACCTTGGTTGGAAAATGACGAAAAGATTATTTTCAAACCATTTTATAAAAATTATAACAAAGGTATAAATAAATATAACCCATAGTCTAGTAAATATTAAAAATGTTTTGAAATAAATTTTTCAGAAACATGGATGTGTATGATAAAGAAGTCCCAGTAGATAATTACATATAAACATCTCAGATAATGAAGAGATTGTGAAATAAACCCTTACCTTGTACTTTTCCTTGGTCGAGAGTAGGTTAACCCTCTGTATAATAGTTAAATAATTGATATTAAATTATACAAGAATCATATACATTAACATGATATCATATAATATCTTTTAATATTGCTTTGTTAATAATATTGTAGTATTATCATCGTTTTGGGTGTTTACTTACTCATTTTCTTTTATATGATTTGTTACATAAGTCGTGTTTGTTATCCAAAGGTTGTGTATTATTCATATTAAGAATAATATCAAGTCCTTAAAAATTATTTTTAATCATCAAATGAAATTTGTCTTGAATGGATATGATGAGGAATGAATCTCATCGCGTTCGTGGAGACGGTAGTCCGAACGTACGCACCAACGCTACTTCCATTTCATTTTTCATTTTAAGAGGAATAAAAACCAAATAAAAAAATTGGTATATTATTATTCCATTATAATATAATATCTTATATTTTTTACTAAAGTTAATTAGCACCATCCTTTATATGTTCCATGTATGGTATGAAGGAGTCATATCACCTTGAGGGGGCGGTAGTCTGCACTTCCCCAAATGAAATTATCGTGTATATATATATACAACATGAGACGAATAATGGTATGATATAAAATTTAATTACAGAAGCTTATATATAAAATAAATATCATAAATATCATATTTAATTATAGTTCCATCATAATGGAAACCATGACAAGTAGTGAGAGATAATTGAACAATCAACATTTCGTGATGCGTTTGGTTGCCATCCACATAAACATTATGTTCTTCACCCATTAGATAGAGGTGTGTGTAAGTGTAGTTCGATTAATTATCATAAAAATATCCTAGTATATTTATTATAGTGTTGTTTTTACAAAATTAACTAATAAGAAGAGTTTAGGGTTTGGAGAAGTAAAATAAAAGAAAAGAAGCTAAGAGAAATCGTTACTGTTAATTTGGGTAACTCTCTTTGGTTTGAACCAAAACGGACTCTTGAAGTGCCTTCTACCTAAGGTAAGGCTTATAAGAGGAGGAGAGGGATGTAGGGAGATTAATGGGGCAGAGATTGGACTAACCAAAAGGCTTTGATGGTGTGAAGATTAGGTTAGAAGTGGTGTCCTTTTATAAGGGGGAGGAGGGGCTCTTTAGGAAAAACTTAAAGTATTATTTTATAATAAATTCATATTTGGTTTATAATGGTTCCAAACTAGATTATTTAATGTCTAAGGTGGGGATGGGTAGACAAAAACTAAACCAATAGGTTTTAGACATGTTTGGGTTACTATTTTACCCTTATCTTTTAGATTTAACTCTTAGTTAAATAGTTTGATATTTACCATGTCTCTTTGTATTTTTATATTATATAGTTAATAAACATACTATATACCTCCAAGAGACCAAAAAGTGGTCCATTAATAATGCACCTATCATTATATATGTCCTTTAGCTGAACCAAATATTTTTAGGAATAGAACATCAATTAATAAAATAATATTTGTTTCTAAAACACTTTTATGTCAATTTCGACACTATTGGGCATTTTGTTTTTGATAATTTCATAACAGCATTATTACATTGAAAAATATATATATAACCAATAATAATATTTCTTATTTACCTATAAAATTATTTTAATCCATAAAAAGTCTAAATTACATTTATTTGATATTTATAATATCAATTATTTTAATATTTCATTAATTAGGTAATTACTGCATCACCATTGTGTCATAAATAAATTAACTTTTTTTATGTCTAAAAATTATAAATAAAATACCATTATGTAGGAAATCATTTATATTTCTAATTAATCTTTATAATCAAATTTATCATTTGTATAACCCTATATTAAAAATGTTTTAGTTATTAAACTTTGATTTTATCTCTTCTAACTCTTCTTTAAATTAAATACTAATAAATGTCCTAATCTAATCCAAGTGGATAAAAATGATAATATTTTATTCCTAAGATTGTTTTTTGTTGAGATACACCTTTTCAATAGAACTAGGACATGTGTTAGGGTAATATTAATATCAATTTTACCCTTAATTTCACTATTTACTTTTAACCGTGATAAATAAAAGTAAAAAGTTACTATTCGCCAAAAATTATTTTTATCTTATTGAACCACATTTTACTCTTTGATATTAACCATATCTCTTGTATTTTCGAAATTACACTCACAGAAGCGGTAAAATTATGTTTTATGTGACTTTCCAAATTCGCCTAGGAGGTGGGTAAAAGACGGTGAAAAGTTCAATAAAATTTTTATATATCGAAAATTATTATAAACTAACTCCAATGAATTAAATTTAACATACATAGGTATTATGTATCTATTTTTACATAAAATAAATTTAAATAAAATAAATAATTATATTAATAAAAATTCGGTTTTAAACTATAACTCAGGGTTTTTCACTATTCATCAAAAATTGAAAGTTTTCAGAAAAATACCAAAAAATTACCCTAATCTAATTTTGATATTCATAATTCAATAATTTATTCTATTTCACATAATTAAAAACATAAAAGTTTCATTTATTAATTTAAAATTAATTCCCGTTGTCCAAACCAAAAGGCGTATTTTTAAGAAATAATAACTAGCAAAAGATTGACACTCTTTTATGTCAAATTTCAAAGTGAAATTACATAAAATGACCATAATTGGATTAAATGGTAAAAATATAATATATTTATACTTCCAAACCATTAAAATGGATAATTTAACAATATAAATTAATTTGATTTTAAAAGTTGTTTTCAGCTAAAATATAGTTTTTTTCACTATTCACCCAAATATGAACGTTATCATAAAAACACCAAAACATTATTGATACTAAATTCTTATGTCCCGATTCTAAAGAAGAAGTTTATTTTTGTCAAATTGAATATATAAAAGTTTCATATATTGGATTTAAAAATGATTCTTCATTAAAAGGCGGTAAAATTGCATTTTTTGAAAAATACTTCTTTTATCTGAAAAAATGTATTTATTCGTACATTATGTGTAAGAAAATCATAATATGAATTATAAAATTATAAGTATTATATAAAGTTCAAAATTCATTTAATACTTTTCATAACATCTTTTGAACGGGTTGTTTGGTAAGTCATGGTGCGCTAGAACTTGGTCTTGTGTGTAGTGGAAGTTATTGAATTACTTTGAAGAAATAACATACTATGAAATATTGGATTGTTAAAAAATATGTTATTGATAATAATAATACAATAAAAGTGAACTGATTATTTGTTTTTAGGAAATAAGGATAACAATAGTTAGTATTTATTGAAAAGATTATTTTTCTTTTGAAAAAAAATTATTTTATTATTATTGTTTTATTTAAATATTAAATTAGAAAATTTTAGGATTTTAATTTTACAAAATAAGATCCAAATTTAGATTCAAGATATCAATATTAACTTAATATTCATTCTTTTGGATTTTTCGGAAATAGTCTGTTTTTAGGTGGTTTGTAAAAAAATACCGATATTGCAAAAATCATCACTTTTATGAAATTATAATAAAAAAAGAATGACATAAAATACTTTAAAAGAATTTATATATAAAAATACTTATTTATAAAGTATAAAAATTCATCTAAACAAATTATGATTAATTCATCAAACCCTTGTGTGATGTTTCAAAAACATAAATAACATTTTACTCTAAAAATAGTTTTTATTCACTTATATAAAAAAATAATTTTCATCACTTATTGAAATTAAATATATTAAAATGTATTTAATATTATAGATCAACATGGTTACTTTAGTTAATATGTTAAATTTAATTTTTCGATATTAAATAATGATTACATTGATTAAAATTAATGATGAGGATAGTAGCAAAACTATTATTTTTAGAGATTTTTTTTGAATATTATGTAATTAAATTCTAATTGAACAAATTATAATCTTCCCAAATGTGTCTTAAACATAATTATTAATAATATATATAGATATTTCATAAATTATTCAATTGTTAATTAAAACTAAATATGACTACGAACACTTATTATTAAAAAAAATTTCAACAAAGCATTTCTTCCAGATATTAAATGTTTTCATTTAAAATTAATTATTAATTTTCAATATATTGAATTAGAGATTATGAAGCCTAATTGTTTTTATTACATAAAAATTTGGTTCTCATGGTGACCTACTTTTTAATTAAATATAATATACTAGGTTAAAAACAAGTTACCAAGGAACAACCTAAAATTGTAAAATGCATAAAATAAGTTATAAATTGATATAATCATGTTGAAAACATGTGATAAAATGATTGGTGGATGCTTAATAGACCCTATCTCAACCGAACTTAATTATTTATCACTTTTGGAACCTCTCACCCTTGCAAAATGTCACTAAATTATTGAAAAATAATTGATGGGTGAATGGAAGGAATATTCCAAAGGCTATTGTTTTTATTTTTATTTCTAGAAAATCATCTTTTTAGTTGGATTGAAGAGAACAAGCTACATTACCTAAAGGCCCAGACGCAGAAATACAATAATACCTGGTCCATAGTCCAATAAAAACAAACCTTCACATCTAATTAATGACCCTAAAACATTAGAATAACTGCACCCCAATACTTATTCAAGTCTACATCAACCCCACCACCTTGACATTGTTACCAGCTTGCAATTCCCATGAATAGAGTTGCATGGGTAGATAGTGTGACAACTATATCCACCCTTCAATCATTGGGTGTAATAGGTATCACCTTGGTTAAATGATACTCTTGGTTCTATCATCATAGGGATACTCTATTATGTTTCATCTAAAATACATCATGGCTCTTAGGCTATCTGGAATGAAGGCCAATGATAGATCAAACCCTACACCCAAAGGCCATTTTTAAAGACCAAAATACCAATTGGGATGAATATTATTGGTGATATAGTACCCCACTACAATATCTACTATAGTTCCTACATAAATTAAATCCCACCCATAACCTGGGTTTTATTTTTGACTATGGAGAGTCTTTAATACCTAAGTAAGCCTCCACAGTATCAGCAGTGTTACATGAACATACAATTTATTCCATCACAAGCATACAAAACTAACGACACCGACAAACCGAAATAAAAAATTTATTCTACGCTTCTTATAAAGCCTTGAAGCAGTTACAGAACACAACCCTACACAATCACATCACATACATATGCTACCATTATCCTCTTACTTCCCAAGCACAGATCCAATCAGTTTCACATGCAGGTGAATGGGTCCTAGGTGCAGTTACTCTCACACATACATTTGTCTCCCCTACCTTGGAATCCATTTGGAAACTTTAAAATCATGAATTCAATGGAATGATGAAGAGGACCAGTCACTAGTTAGGACTCTCTACATCTGAAAATCTCAAGTTGTGGTACATCTTGCACCTCATGCAATTAGCACTACAGCTGAAACCAGATCCACAACCACACTTTCCTCCATAGCACGACATCCTCTGGGAGAAAAAATTTGACAAAGTAGGAAATAGGTCAGGAGATGAATTAATTTTACAAATGAAAACCCTCATTAATCAAACTCACTAAAGCCTAATTCTCCACTGTATGAGAAAATAATTATTTTTTACCTAATTTTAAATTTCTTCACTTATAAAATGTGACACTTCCACCCCATCATGAATCACCCATTCCATCAAATTTATTGTTAATTTTAATTCTAATATAATTATCCATCATGTTCATAGGCATATTGTGTGAATTATTAATCATATTATCTTCATTTACAATTATAATTTTGATGGAATTTTAATGGTACCAAAGTGAGTATTACTTAATCCTTACATTTTTCTTCTTAATCATTCTATTTAAAAAAACTACCCCAACGATAGTAATATAATGACCGTAGTATCATTATTATACTTAATTATTATTATATTAATAAAAAAATATTCATTCTTTTTATTATTTTTAACAAAAATAATAACATTAATCATTCATTAGGTGTACTACCGCATCCCCAAAGTAACACTGTTCAATTTTCATTTAGATTTTAATTATTTTACCAAAAATACTTAAAATATCAGTCAATAACATATAAATTTTAACTCATGTAATTATTATTCTATTATAAAGATATTATATACTTTTTTAACTGTACACACTCATTGTGTTGTAGTGTGTTCATATTTGGGGTTGGTTTAACCACCCACTTGAACAAAATGATAAAACTAAATCATCGATGACTATGAGAGATCAAATACTAATATTATTATAAGATAAAAATTTATTATTGGTTTTATTTTTAATATGGAATGGTAATATAATAATTTAACATATTATTAAAATATCATCTTTGATTTCTATAATTACAGAAACAAGTCAACAATTATTCAATGTTCACAAAAAGATTAGAAAAAATATAATAAATTTGAAGCATATGATAATAAATGTTCTATATTAAAATGATTATGTATGAATATTTTTTATAATTATTTATTTAAAAACCATAATTATACTATTTTGTAAGTTATTCTCATGTACAAAATGAATCGGAAATAATATAAGAATTTCTTGTCTCAATTTTCACACTTTAAGACATATTTATTATTATATACCATGTTTTATTTTTAATGGGTTTTCTAGTAGCCCTTTAATATTTTTTATCATGATTCATTAAAGGAAAATTATATTTAAATTTTTATTATAAGTTATATCTTTCAATAGGGTTTTTTATTCAAAATATTATAATGTATTTAGGATTTTCATGGTCTTAAAACTAGTTCTTTGAGACATGTTACATGTTGAACACCATATTTACATTATACTGTGTTATATTGATTTAATATCCCATGAATGTTTTATATATTATTTCCTTATAATTAATGTGATATAATAATCTAAATCAAGTTAATTTCATAAATTTATTTTGACTCAAGTGTTTTCCCAATCGTAATAATTTTTGATAAATCTATTTTTTTACATTGATTTGTTATTGTTCATTTCAAATTATTCTTTATAAGTTGGTTATATTTTTAAATTTAATTTTAATATTCTCGACTATGTACTTAATTAAATATTTATCACATAAACTCCTTTTAAAATATTTCATGCTTCATGGAGTACATTTCTTATAAGGGAGATTTGTAGCTCAAACCTCTATTCTTGGAGTTATAAATTTTTATCTTGAAAATTGTTCTTCCATGATTGGGTTCACCTAAATTAATAATTTATTATGATATTTTATAATATTATTTTGGAAAATTATTTTTTAATAAAAATTTTATTTTATTTAATTTTTTAAAATTTTTATTTTCATAAAAAATTTAAATTATTTTAAAAGTTCCATTCATAATCAAATATTTATTTCTGGACCCATATTTCCTATAGAAAAGAAATGTAATTTTAAAAAATATATGACTGGGGATTCTTTTAAAAAGTAATTTTTTTCATATTCTTTCACCTCACCTTTTCAAAAGCTACTTTTTAATGTGACTGTAACTTTATTTTTAAAATGAATGCTAAAAATGATTCTAAAATAATTTTTATGTCTTCACCTCCAAATTACATTTCATATTCCAAATAATTTAAACTAATTTTATTTATGGTAAATTAATTAATGAATATTATATATATATACTCTGGTGGATTTAAATCATGGTATTAAAAAAATGAAATTATTCATCCCTTCTTTTGTGATACATTCTGGACCATTCTTTTTCTATAATATTTTTTTCATCTATTTCAACATCCTTAGGAGTTTCCATTATCAAACTAGGAATATGTCATTTTTCAACCATCCAAATTATTTATCAATATTTATTTTTTTAATTTTATTTTAAATTATTATATGATTCATCACTTTCTTTTTCATGCCTTACCATCCTCCATGATTAGGCATAACTATTCTTATAATGCCTTTTATCTAAGAATCCAAAAATTTCAATTTCATTGATTGAATGGTATTCACCTATATTCCATAATTTAGTTGATTATAGAAATTGTTAACTTAAATATATAGAGTTTATCTATATGGTTTTATCTTTACTGATTCATTTTAAAAAAATAAATTCCATTTATTGATTGGGGAATGATCAAAATCCTTATATTTTTTATTACTCTATGGATTCTTATTAATTAATCTAGAAGGTTGACTATGAATTTTTTAAATATCCACCTTCTTTCTAAAGATCATTTCTAATCATGTAATCTGTTTTATTATAATGTGTAAAACTATTTTTGTTTTTTGATTTTTTATTTCAATATATATGATTATTTGAAAATTTGGATTTATATTGTTTACTAATTATCTCATATGATACAGTCCTTATACTTAAACAAGTGATGGGTAGATGCAATCATTATATAGCCCATAAATAAATCAGTTTCCCAAATATGACAAACATGTTAGGGTATTTTTTATATTTCTATTCAATTCAGTATGATTTTTTTATTATGGTCATAATTGTAAGAATAATGGCTTAGCTACGTCTTGATGGTAATATCAAGATTTCCAACATTATACATACCATCACCCTGAATTCCTTTACTATTATCCACAAGGTCTATTTATTTTATTTTTTTCATAGATGTATTCTTCTCTAATTTTTAGATGAACATGGAATTTTGTTGTTTACTTATTCCTTCTGTAATATTTTTTCCATGACTATATTAGTTTTATGTTTTCCCTTAGTGGGTATTTGATCTCACCACTTGATATTTTTTCATTTCCCCAAGTTATGAAGAAAAGTATTACACATGATATATCTTAGAAGATATCTTATGTGGTAAAAATTAATAAGATTATCACGAATTGTTTTGGATCAATTAGTTTCTTATAGTGAAAATATGTTTTTAGTTGAGAAAGATATGTGTTTTATTAATGTATTACTTTTTAAAAGTTATATAGAAATCGAAAACAATAATTTAATTGGAATTTATGAAATGGAATATTTTCATAAATTTATGTAAATTCAACATGTTGTGTCTGGGAATATATTGTTAGTATCAAATTTTGTATGCAATATATGTTTTATTTTCACTAGATCCGAGAGTATAGTTCTAGGGAACTACAGTTGTTATCAGTGAAGATTTTAAGAGACTTTATAGGTTAAGATGTTTATTAAGTATAATTTAAGTTATGATATGTATTATTTGATCACAATTTCAATGGTATATATTACTCTTTGCGGAATTATATATTTTAATAGTAATGTAATAATGAACACTTTATTTTATTTTTAGTATAAGATAAATTTTTTGAAAACCCAAGGTATAAGTCTATGAGAAAATTCAATGTACTGAATAACATGTCAAGGATTTGGTAAATTATACATTTTTCCATTCACCTACAAATTAAATCCCTAACTAAATAATAAAACTGGATACATGATTTGATATAGATGTACATATGGCTAATAAACCTTAAATGTGCGGATTGGGTATTAACTAAATCATCACCCTGTTCATGACAAAAATTCTATATATACACATGGATTGAGACTCTCTGGTTATATTTTGTTGTTAAAAATATTATATTTAATGGACATTATTAAGGATTTATTATGTTAAGAAATTAGGTTAAGAATTATGATACATCCCAAACTAATGAAACATTGATTTCACTGAGTGTGATTTAATTTGACCTGAAAGTTAATTTAAATTAGTTAAACTAATAATATTTAATTTATTATATTATAATAATTATTTAATGGTTCATAACTCACATTAAATGCATTTTACATTAATAGTAGATAATATCTATGGAATCAAGCTAAAAATTGATGTTACGAACATTATAAAAATTGTCCTAATAAAAAACCAAATGGGATATTTTCTAGAGTTAGAAACCCTATGATTATTAAAAAAATAGTAATCCTAAATTCTGATTAATTATACAAACATAGTAAAAATTTGAAAATCCAATGATGTTCATGACAGAGTCTCATGAAAATTAAAATGATAAAGAAGACAAAGAAAGAATATTAAATATTCTCAATGAGATAAATTTTTAACGAATCACCCAAGGAATTGACTTCAATGAAATAGAAGATGTTTTATTTTTGGAAGAGTAAGAAATATAGAAACGAAGATATTGGGTAACATGATGGTTGAAAAAAATCCTAGTTATACCTAAGATATTAATTTAGAAACATTATTTGAAAACATATCATAAGATATATCTATTTTTTGACTACCTTGAATAAATTTATTCATAATTTATAACTAAAATTGTGAGAATTGAATTTATTTTATGGGGGGAATGTAAGACATTGAGATTTTAAATTATATTTTCTTTTTAAACTTAATGTGTTTGATATCATTTTTCAAACACTACATCGAACTAAAATGAAACAAAAAAATAATAAATAACTATTAAAATGAATCCTTATAGTAAGAGGGTAAAAATGGAAGTTAACAAATCAGAAAATATATTTTTAAATAAAAATAAATTTCATTATAAATATTAAATCATTGATAAATTTAATTAGTGTAGCTAAAAATCTAGAAGGATAAATTCATTCGTCATAATGTAACATTTCTAAAAATTGGATTTTATGTGTATTTTCATAATCTAAATTTATTATTTATAAAATATATTGTCGATATAAATAATATATGAAATTCGATTTTATTATCAATTTATAAGAAATCTTAGTAATAATAGTAAATATTTAACAAAATTATTTTCCATCAAAAACATTTTTTCTTAATATTATTGTTTTTATATAAAAGTAAAATTTATAAAATATTGAAATTTAATATTAATAAAATAAACAATATTTTTAGATTAATTCTGAAAGTATTATCTTATAATAATTGTTTGGTATTTTTTATGACATGGTTGATTTTTAGGTGAATTGTTAGAAAACTCGGATATTTTTAAAACAAATACTTTTAGGAAATTATCATAATACATGAATGGAATAAAAGTTTTTGAAAAATTTTATATATGAAAATAAATACATATAATGTAAAATAAATAATATTTATATAAAATTTTTAATCCATTAAACTCATGTTAATCATTTTTGAAACTTAAGGAATATTTTACTCTAACAACTATTTTTGTTCCCTTAAACTAAAATTACTTTTCAGTAGTTGTAGAAATTAAATTTATCAAAATATATTTCATATATTAAATAAAATTATATAATAAATTCAATTTCAATTTTTGTAATAAAATTATAATTTCTATGAATAATGTTAGTGCCTATGATAATAGTAAATCTATTATTTTAAAATAATTATTTTTTTAATATTGTGTAATAATTATCTCATAAAATAAATTAATATCATAAAAATGTGGATTTTAAAAAAAAAATCAATCCCATATATAAATATATAATAACTCATTCAATTGTTAATCAATAATAGATAATATTAATAACACTTAATGCAAAAAAACATTTTTCTAAAAATAAGTTTTTATATATAGTAAATGTTTTAATTTAAATAATAATTACCTATTTTATACTACTTTAATTAGAAATAATGGATCCTATATTATGTTTTATGACATAAAAATTTGGTTCAATGATTTCATTGTATTTTTAATGAAATATACGACACTAGTGTCAAAACTAGTCACCAAGGTAGAAACCAAAATGAAAAAATGTAAAAAGTGGTTCTTAAAAGTGTTGATTTTTTTTAAAAAATTTGTGAAGATGAATTTTGGTGGATTTTTAAACCATATATCACCCCCAAATATCAATATTTCTAAAATATTTATCATTTTTCCTTGAATAGTGTCATTCCCTAATTGAAAAATAATGGGTATTCACAAACGGTTTAATTTCATCATTATTAAAGGGGATAGTTCCAGCCCTTAATCTCACACACATTACATAAAATTTATTCTTTAAACTCTGTGATTTAATTCCTACTATATTATTCTATCATATGGATTTGAATAGTTATCCCAATCCCCCCCATTTCCAATGATACTTTTAATATAAAATAAAAGGTACCAATGTGAGTATTACCTCATCCTTATATTTGTTCCTTAAACATTCTATTAAAATCCTATACTTAACATAGTAATATAATTTAAAGATTATAAATATTATATGGATTTTTTTATATTAATTTTACCTAAACTTCTTATTAATTTACATCCACTTAATAAAATAAAAGAACATTAATTGTGCATTTTGAAGACTACTGTTTCTGCAAAGTGGTGTTTTTTTCATAATGATTTTAATTATTTATAAAAAACAACATAAAATATTATTATCCAACATAAAAACATATAAATAATATTATCATACTTATTTATATTGATATTATACACTTCCTTAAACATATTATCCCATCGAGATATCAAGCATTCATGTTTGTGGTTGGTATAACCTCCTACTTAAACAATGCTATAAAAATATATCATTAATAACTCTAGAAACATATATAATAATATTATATTATTATTATAATAAATTATTTTTTATTAATTGGTTCTATTACTTTTATATTAATTATTCAACATATGATTAAAATATCATCTTCAGTCACTAAAATTACCGAAATAAGCCAACACCGATTAAATTTTTCGCAAAAAAAAATATGAAAAAATATTTAATTAAATTTTATAATATAAGAATAAATGGTATATATTAAAGGAAATTTATATTAATATGGTTACTTAAATGGTATATTATTATATTAATTTTTCTATTTAGGATGTTAATCACATACATAGATCAAATCCAAATAATGTCAGAGTTCGTTTTTTCAATATTCATCCCTTAAGACGTAGTTTTTATTATAACCCATTTTTTTCATTTTAATGGTGAATATAATGACCCTTTTTATATTTTATATGGATTTATCAATTTTTAATGATATTTATGGTTTCATTTTATATTCTACCATTCGATGAGGTTTTGATTCAAAAGCTTTAAATTTCGTAAGGGTTATATTTATCTCAATTTAGACATGTTACATATTACACACTATGTACCCATTATGTGATGTTATATTTATTAACTATCCCAAGAAATTATTATGAATTTTTTCCTTGAAATTTATATGATATAAGAATCCAAGTGGTGTTCTTTTTTTGGAAATGACATTTGACCAAATTGTTACCCCAATCATAAGATTTATTGGTAACTCAATTGAATTCATAATTTATTATCATTCTCTAGAAACTATTTAATATAAGCTGGTAAAATTATTCAATTATTTTTTAGTATGTATTATTATCTCATTTATTATATTACTAATATATATAACACTTTTTATATCTTCCATACCTCATGGAGGATGTTTCTTGTAACATATATTGAAAGCTCAAATCTCCTTTCATTTAGTTATATGGTTTTATATTGAACGTTTTTTTTCAATTTTTGGATTCTCCTACCATAATAATTTATCATATGGTATTTTTTATCATATTATTTAGAATTATTTTTCAATAAATATATGGTTTTATTACTCTTTTTAGTTTTTTATTTTTCAACATAAGAAATTTTATAGTATTTAAAATGTTCTTTTCATAATCAAATGTATTATATTTGAATCCACATTTCATATAGAAAAAGTTACATAATTATCAAAGATATATTTATTAATATTCAATTAAAAAGTAATAGTTTTCAAAATCTATCACTTAACTTTTTCCAAAGTTACTTTTAAAAGTGAATTGTATTTTTTATGTAAATATTAAAAAAAATATAATATATATTTTATGTTTTAAACATCAATTTCATTTCCATGTTCAGATTTATTTTCACTCCTCTGATTTATGTTATATGATTTATTCTATATTAAATATATATATTCATAATTTGTGGTATTGAACTCAAGGTAACAAAAAATTAAATTTTTGATCCCTTCCTGTGTGAGACCATTTGATGCATTCTTTTTCAATGATAATCATTATCTATAAAAAAATCCTTATGATTTTTCTTTGTTATAGTGGGGATATGATTTTTTTCAACTATCCCAATTCTTAATACAGATGGTTTATTAAATTTTTATATTCTATCAAGATTTGATCCATCAATTTGATTGTAGTTCCTAAAAATCCACAATTAATTGGTATAATATTTCTTCCGAAGCCATTTATTTGAGAATTAATTGTTTTACATTCCTTTATGTGTGTTCATATAAATTTAATACATTTATTTATTGGATATATTATTAAATTAATCATATACAATAATTTCAAATGGTCTTTTCTTAAGGGATACATACATATAAATCCATTATATATATTTATTGGGGAAATACTAATATATATATATATATATATATTTTATTAAAAAATTAATATTTATTGATTATTCAAGAAAGTTGACTATACATTGTTTATCTATCCAAATTATTTCCCTATATTGGTTTTTATCATTTTATTCTGTTTATTTACATGTGTAAAATAATTAATTTGTTATGTTTTTATTTTAGTACTGACTATTTTTGGACAAATTTGATTATGTTTTATTTACTAATTGTTTCATATGGAAAATGTATTAGACATAAAAATGTGGCAGGTGGAGCCTGATATTTTATATCACCTCGATGAATTAGTTTGTCTCATAATACAATTATTTGGGTATTTTCTATATTCAAATCTAATTAATAAATTTTTAATAATGGTGTACTTAATGGTGAGAATAATGTATTTTGTAAGTGTAACCCCCCCGACCCCAGTTACCCAGAGTCGGTGAATTATTGCGTAACATTGGTATATTCACAAAATATCATGTCTCGAAAGGCTGATTAGTTTAGTAGCCTTGGAAACACTAGATACATTACATCATAAAGTAAAAAACTACAATAACAAAGTCTCCATAGTCCACACTCATATCCTCTTCTAACTATCCCTGTAGGTCATTCATAAAATACATCTTCACATCCTGGAAAATATTAATACATTGAAAGGGGTGAGCTCAGATGCTCAGTAAGGATAACAATATAGCGGAAACTTTAATAAAAAAAAAACATTTAAGGCAATGTATAACTAAAACAAAAGCCTTTTAAACTTGAACTTCAACATAATATGACAGAATTAAAATGATATAATGACATTTAGTTATTTACATTGATATTTCATTGGTCTAATAATCACATGCAATATCAATAACCACTTTCATAATGATAGAATGCCTAATGACAGACTATCATAACCACGTAGCCAAGGCCTCGTGCCAAGACTAAAAATAAGATTTTTTCAAGGCCTCATTCCAAGACACTAGTTTTTCTCATGAGACCTGTCGATGCATCAAGGAGCTATAGCGGGCTCCACCCATCACTTATTAAGTCCTATGCATTCCTCACATGAACAGGTTTAAACATATCATAAACCATAACATAATTGTATCACATAAAACATGCACAAAGGAAACATAATATTTCCACACTTCAATCACAAGATATCAATACAACACATTGATAAAATAAAAACTTTATCAAAACCATTTTCAATACCACAATAAAAGAAAAGTAAAACATGGTATTTATTTTTCTTTTAAAAAAATGTTATGGCTTATACAGGAAGCCGAAACTCAAATAATAGTCACGGCGGCGGAGAAGTCGTTGTCGCCGCATACGTAAGAAAAAAAATTCATTTTTCATTTAGTAAAAATGCTTCGTATAAAAATATTACTTTTGAATAAAAGTCAAAGTCAAATGGGTTTCTACACCGTATTAAAGAAAGTTGTTTATAAAACAAAATATGCCTCAATGAAAGGAGATTGAGACGAAGTCCCTTACAAAGATCATTTTTTTAAATAAAATAAATCTATTATGTGTATTCACTATAAGTACACATAAATAAAGTAAAAATTAAATATAGGACATAATAATATCATGGAATAATTTGAAAGTAGGAGATTAACCCAAATAATGGAAATTGGGTTAAGAAGTTCCCTTACCTCGTGTCTGACTTGACTCGACTGCTCTTTAACCTCCTTAAAATTGGGTAACTCTTTTTTGATTTGAGCCAAAGTCTTCCTTGGGAAGAATTATGCCCAAAGTGAGGCTTCTAGGAGTAATATAGGGAAGTTTAGAGAGTATTTTGGCAGAGTTTTTCTGATCCAAAAGGCTTTCATGGTGTGAGTAAGGTGGTAGTGGTGGGGGCCTTTTATAAGAGGAGAGGAGGGGCACCTTTGGAAAGTCATGAAATGTTACTTTATTATATAATGAGTTTCAGATTTTAAAGGTCCAAAAATTATATATTTCTAGGATAAGGTGATAAGGGTTCGAAATATAATCATCCAATAGGTTTTTTACAAGTGTATTTCTTAGATTTTACATTATCTTTTTATTTTATTTAAATTGTTAATTAATGAGGTAATCGCTGCATCATCATAGTGTCATAAATAATTTAATTTATTTAATGTATAAAAATTATAAAAAAATTATCATGATGTAGGAAATATTTTTATCTTTATAATGAATATTTATAGTAAAAAATATGACTTCTATAACCCCATTTAAAAATTGTTTTTGTAAAACAACTCATGTTTGTGACATTTTTATTTTAACATTAAATAAAAAGTTTTTAATGTCATTTTTCTACCAAAGTGGCTCCATGGGGTCCCCAAGTTGACCCATGGATTGTCTTGGTCGTCCATGACTCATAAAATTTGGGTAGGACAGGTTTAGAGGTCATTTCATATTATTATAACATTATCTTTACCTTAAATTACACTAATTACCTTTAATCGCCATTAATTAAACTTAAAAGTTTCTATTCACCAAAAAATTATTTTAATCCCATTGAACCACATTTTACTTCCAAATGAAATCCATGTATGTCATATTTTTAAAAATCAAATCACATAAGTGGTAATGATTCATTTAAACGAAAAATCAGTTTTTTAACTACCAATTAGTGGTTTCACTATTCATCAAAAATTGAAGTTTTTCAGAACAATGCCAAAATTTCACCCTAAGCTATAATTGATATTCCGAATTATAAAATTATGACTATTTTAAAAAATTACAAACATATAAGTTGTATTTATTAATTTTATAATTAATTCCCGCCGTCACAACAAATAGCGTGTTTTTAAGAAAAAATATATATCAAAAGATTGACAATTGTTTATGTCCAATTTCAAAGTGAAATTAATTATAATGACCACCATTGGATAAAATGGTAAAAATATATTCTAATTATAATTTAAAACCACTCAATATTATAATTTATCACTATAAATTATTTTTATTAAAATAGTTGTTTTTAAGTATTCTTCACTATTCATAAAAAAATTGGATGTTCTCAGAAAAATACCAAAAATTCAACATAGGCTAATTTCGATATTCAGAATCCACAACTGAAGTACATTTTGAAATATAAAATATATATAATTTCAAAAAGTGGGTGTTATTATTCATAATGGCTACTTTGATTGGTTGTGGTGTGTTGAATCTCGAACCTGCATACAATGCAAGCTATTGCATTATTAAAAGAGAAGCGTATCATGGAAGCTCAGGGTGTTACATTCTCCCCTCCTTCAATAAATTGCATCATCGCAATTTGAAATTTTTCTTTGATAATAAAAGGTTGAAAATAGAAAATACTTTTTTGGAAAACCCACATCGGAAATAAGGTTAATAAAAATATAACATTAAAAGAAAGGAAGAGAAGTACAAAGGTCACCCGAGATAACCCAAACTAGGATTCTATGAAAATATGGATATGGAGGAGAAACAAACCATCAAGGTCTGATGGAGATTTGTAGAAAATAGGATTAGGAGAAAGTTTAACTACAGGAAAATCAAAAACTTGTGATTGGTTAATCGATCATTGATTCCCCATTAAGAAAAGTTAACCGAAAACGCTTTTGTTTTAAGTTACCTTTTATACAGTTGAGGAATTTATTTAGGAGATTTACTAAGAATGTAAGGAAATATACATACTTGTCATGTAAAATTTCATTCTTTAATAATTTTTTTCCACAAACCCATCTTTTACTCAAAAAGATAATAGAACTCAAAAATATTATATTTATCCTAATTGTACAAGGTTCCAAATATTAACACATACCATTCAGATTAGGAAAACTATTTTGTAATAAACAGGGACTTCCTGTAAGCTAGTGGTAGGTAATAAAGGCATGTCGCACTATGGTTGTGGGTTTGATTCCTACAGCTTTGTCCGACACGACATGTTAACCCCCAACCTGCATGTTGTCCTTTTCCTAAAACTATAGTATTATAATATTCCAAAAATAATATTGAGAAATGTTTTAACCTTAAACAATACTATCCAAGGTTCAACCTAATCCATTCCAACCTTTATAGTTATCAAAAATACCTCTGTCCAGACATTCTCTAAAAGGTCTCTATATTCCAAAATCAACTGTAACATCAGATTCCCCAACAAAGGAATGTTTCTCTTATTGCCACAAACTAAAAATATGTTTACCTTCATCAAATTAAATCCTTAATGAAAACAACAAGTACTGTAGTACAATCCTTATATATATCACATTATTCTTATAACCGGAATATAATCATTGAGTCCAAAAGCACCAATACATTAATTATTCCACTTCTACTGTGGTAACATCAAAAGATTGTCCTTGATCCCCTGGCCTTTTCTAAGGTAAGTTTCCCTGACTCTTTGGACATTCATTTTCATAATGCCCCATTTCCCTACAATTTTAGAAATCAACATTGATAGCCTCTTTCTTTCCCTTACAATCATAAGCCTGGTGACCCTTTTCTACACATTTATAACAAACACCCATTCCTTTTAGGCAAGTACCGGGGTGATTATTCCCACAATTATCGCATAATGGAAAATATTTCATTTCCTTTTTCCCTTTATTTATTTCTTGCTCCACCGTTCTCTTCTTCTCTTGATTTACTTTATTGTCATAAGATTTAGAGAATTCATTTTCTTTCTTGATAGAACACAAGACTATATCTTCATACGTTGAGAATTATTGTGATAATAAAGCTCGATGGAGAAACGGTTTTAACCCATCAAAGAAACGATCAATCCTACTTCTTGGGTTATGTATATAATCTAAAACATGTCTTGCTATCCTTGTAATGTTGGCCTCATACATTGCGACATTCTCATCCTCCTTCTGTCTCAGACTCAGAAATTTCCTTTCCCTATCTGCTCGATGGTCACGTGGAATGTATTTCTCTAAGAAAAACTCTTTGAACTCTATCCATTCAATACTTGATACTTCTTCATTTTCCTTTGTGTTTTGAATCAGCAACCACCATTGATCAACATCTCTGGTGAGGCGGTAAACTGCCATGACAACCATCTCCCTTTCGCTACGTCCCAAGGCGTGGAATATTTTCTCTAAGGATTTTATCCATTGCTCAGCTACTAATGGATTTGAACCCCCATTAAAGGTTGGCGGTTGATTCCTCATGAAGAGGTCTAAAATTGATCCTCCACGTTGCGGATCAGGGTGCTCCATAAGATTAAGGTTTTTATTCATAACCTGAGTGAGTTGTCCCAGTATGGTGATAAGTTGATCAGCACCAGTTGTATCTCCAGCTCCATAATAATTTTCTTGAGCAGGAGGGAAATCCCTACATGGAGTGCGTGCATTTATACTATTTCCATTCCTCCCACTAGGTGCCATTTCTAACCAATGGCATAAACTAGATTAGTTTATGAATCAAAATACATAATTCCATACTTGTAAAACACTTAACATAAATTGAACTATTTATGGATATATTCTATAATCATAAAAAAGAAATGTTTTCTATGTTGAAGTATATACTCATAAACCCTTCATAATAGTTTTTAAGGAAAATGAGAATTAACCTAATCATATCCCCCGGGAGTGTCGTAACCAAGAGTGCAGCAAGGCCCGTTGTCGTGCACCAGTTCCCATTCGAGTCTAGCTCAAAGCGGTGTTTTTGGGTTTTACCCCTAGGTACATCTGTGCCAGAGTCGCCTCTACCTTCTCGTATCCAGATAGGGATTTATTTCCCAAAAAACTCACAAAATCTCTATAATACCAAAATTCTAGGAAGTACTTCTATACTAATCCGCAAAGTCTATCTTTGGGCTATGTGCTCTAATTAGAGTTTATCTAAATCTAGCTTCCAAGGTTAGTACTAAACTACCTCTGATACCAACTTTAACACCCCAACCCCAATTAACCAGAGTCAGTGAATTATTTAATAACATTGGCATGATCACAAAGGATCAAGTCTCTAAAGACCGATTAGTTTAGTATCTTTGGAAACACTAGATACATTCATAAATGTTACATTACATCATATATTGAAAAACTACAACAACAAAGTATCCATAGTCCACACTCATATCCTCTTCTAACTATCCCTATAGGTCATTCATAAAATACTATTTCACATCATGGAAAATATTAAAACATTGAATGGGGTGAGCTCAGATGCTCAGTAAGGATAATAATATAGCGGAAGCTTTCATAAATAAAAAAACATTTAAGGCAATGTATAACTAAAACAAAAGCCTTTTAAACATGTTCTTCAATATAATATGGAAAAATTAAAATGAGATAATACCATTTACTTATTCACATGGATATTCTACTGGTCGAATAATCACATTAAATATCAATAACCAATTTCATAATGATGGAATGCATAATTCCAGACTATAATAACCACATAGCCAAGGCCTCATGCCAAGACTACAAATATGATTTTGTCAGGGCCTCGTACCAAGACACTAGTTTGTCTCATGAGACCTGTCGATGCATCGAGGAGTTATAGCGTGCTTCACCCGTCACTTATTAAGTCTAATGCATTCCTCATATGAACAGGTTTAAACATATCATAAACCATAACATAATTGTATCAAATAAAACATGCACAAAGGAAACATAAGATTTCCACACTTCAATCACAAGATATCAATAAAAAAAAATTATATAATAAAACATTATCAAAAACATTTTCAATACCAAAATAAAATAAAAGTAAAACATGGTATTTATTTTTCTTTTAAAAAAAGTTATGGCTTATAGAGGAAGCCGAAACTCAAATAATACTCACGGCGGCGGAGAAGTCGTTATCGCCGCATACGTAAGAAAAAAAATTCCTTTTGCCATTTAGTAAAAATTATTTGTATAAAAAGATTCCTTTTGAATAAAATTAAAAGTCAAAGGGTTTTATACACCGTATAAAAGAAGGTTTTGTATAAAACAAAATATGCCTCAATGAAAGTAGATTGACACGAAGTCCCTTACAAAGATCATTTTTTTAAATAAAATAAATCTATTATGTGTAATCACTATAAGTACACATAAATAAAGTACAAATTCAATATTGGACATAATAATGTTGTGAAAAAATTCTATAGTAGGAGATTAACCCAAAGAATAGAAATTGGGTTAAGAAGTTCCCTTACCTCATGTCTGACTTGACTCGACTGCTCTTTAACCTCCTCAAAATCGGGTAACTCATTTTTGATTTGAGCCAGAGAATTCCTTGGTAAAAATTCTTCCCAAAGTGAGGCTTATAGGTGTAAGATATGGAAGTTGAGAGAGTATTTGGGCAGAGTTTTTCCAAGCCAAAAGGCTTTGAAGGTGTGAGTAAGGTGGTATTGGTGGGGGCCTTTTATAAGAGGAGAGGAGGGGCACTCTTGGAAAGTCATGAAATGTTACATTATTATAAAATGTGTTTCGGATTTTAAAGGTCCCACACATATATATTTCTAGGATAAGGTGATTAGGTGTCGAAATATACTCATCCAATAGGTTTTTTACAAGTGTATGTCTTAGATTTTACATTATCTTTTTATTTTATTTAAATCACTAATTGATGAGGTAATCACTGCATCATCATGGTGTCATAAATAATTTAATTTATATAATGTCTAAAAATTATAAAACAATTATCATGATGTAGGAAATATTTTTATCTTTCTAATGAATATTTATAGTCAAAAATATGATTTGTTTAACCCCATTTAAAAATTGTTTTAGTAAAACACTCATGTTTGTGACATTTTTATTTTAACATTAAATAAAACGTTTTTAATGTCATTTTCCTACCAAAGTGGATCCATGGTGTCCCATAGTTGACCCATGGATTGTCTTGGTCGGCCATGACTCATCCAATAGGGGTAGGACAAGTGTAAAGGTCATTTAATATTATTATAACATTATCATTACCTTAAATTAAACTAATTACCTTTAATCGTGATTAATTAACCATAAAAGTTACTATTCACCAAAAAATTATTTTAATCCCATTGAACCACATTATACTTCCTAATGACAACCATGTATGTCGGATTTTTGAAAATCAAATCACAGAAGTGGTACTTTTTCATTTAAATGAAAAATCAGTTTTTTAACTACCACTTAGTGGTTTCACTATTCATCAAAAATTGATGTTTTTCAGAACAATGCCCAAATTTCACCCAAAGCTATAATTGATATTCCGAATTCAAAAATTATGACTATTTTAAAAAAATTCCAAACATATAAGTTGTATTAATTAATTTTATAATTAATTCCCGATGTCACAACAAATAGCGTGTTTTTAAGAAATAATATATATCAAAATATTGACAATTGTTTATGTCTAATTTAAAAGTGAAATTAATTCTAATGACCACCATTGGATACAATGGTAAAAATATATTCTAATTATACTTTAAAACCACTCAATATTATAATTTATCACTATAAATTATTTTTATTAAAAACGTTGTAAGTATTCTTCACTATTCATAAAAAATTGGAAGTTCTCAGAAAAATACCAAAAATTCAACATAGGCTAATTTCAATATTATGAATCCACAAATGACGTCCATTTTGAAATATAAAATATATATAATTTCAAAAAGTGGGTATTACTATTCATAATGTCTACTTTTATTGGTTTTGGTGTGTTGAGTCTCGAACCTGCATACAATGCAAGCTATTGCATTATTAAAAGAGAAGCGTATCGTGGAAGCTCGGAGTGTTACAGTAAGAACCCAATTATTACTTTAAGGTATGGGTTTCTTTTTCTTCTATTTTTGAGTTGTTTTTGAGAAATCTGGGAGAACTAGACATGTTCTGGACAAAACCTTGACACATAGCAAGATTTTGGTTTTACACGCCATGTACTCCCCAGTACATGTCATGTACCTTGGTCATGGGTGAAGGCCATAAATGGTATGTTAGCATGTTGGCTGGGTAGAAAAGACTAACCAAGTACACTCTATGTAATCATAGTACATTTCATATATTCATGTTGGTAGATCGGAAAAGTAAGTTAGTAGAAAAAAATATCCAAAGGAAAAACTAAATGATAGTAAGGGCGTGTATACCTATATCCATGCCGTGCATTTTATTTTTCTTAAAATGTGCAGTATCCTTGTTTTCTGGTTCTGGACAGAACCCTCGAGAACTAGTCAGTCAAGACTTCAAATCCTTCCCTAATATTCATTCAAAATCTTATCTTATCCTCTTCAGATCCATTGGAACCCCATGGTATGCTCTTGATCACTCCCGAGCCTTCCTTCTTAATTTCCATTCTCCAATGAGTTATCGACCGTTGAGTGGTTATTCTTGATTTGTAGATCTATGATGTTTTAGATCTAATTAGAGGATGATACAATAGTAGGATCATTGTAAAAGTATGAGGTACGTGGTCCACACCCTATTTTTTTGTTGTTATTCGGGTGTTTAGGATTTTTATCACTATATCGAGTATTGAGAGAGACCCATCTTTCTTTCTATTAAATTGATTTTATGCTTTATGGGATGATGTTTGGAATTACATTACCTTGTTATGATTGTGCAAGGCTGGGTTAGAGGGATTTTCTCATTTTAGGAATTTTGGAAGGGGTACCAAATGGTTATAATTGAATTATTTTGGTTAAAATGCTGAGTTTAAATTGTTTAAGCATGATTATGTTTATTAGAGGCTTTCATGACATTAGTGCTGGTATTAGACAACACATGGCTAGCGAAATAACACTTTTTAAATAGATTTTTAGTGAATCGTATTTATTATATATATGTGATGATTGATATTTCATGTGTTGGAACATTGGTATCTTATTGGGCGTGGTTTGAATATTCATGATTGATGATGATCGTAGGTTGGTCATAGACCAGATTATTTGGGTGGTTTGACCACGGGATTGGATGTCATGGATATCAAACTGAGGACTTACTATAAATTTAGCTACAGTCTATGACCTATGGCCATAGTATTGTAGGTCCATGGCTACAGCCTCTTTTAGACACAGTTTAATTACGAATCTGAGGCTAAAATTTGTCCTCAGTGTTTTTTTTTACAAAACTCATATGGCTCCCCACATCTTCCCCCGATCGACCCTCTGCCTGCGTTGAGCTACTCCTCGATCCTCCCCCGACCGGCCCTCCTCCCTTGATTGCTCATGAATATCCTCCTATCACTATGACCCTCCTATCATGGAAATGCCCTCATCCTCCATTCTCCCCCATTCCGCGACCCTTCTCTCAAGGCGGCACCCTTCTCCTCCATCTTCCCTCGATCTGTGACCCTCTTCTTTATTTGATAGCTTCAAGTTATCGATCTCATTGAGATACAAGGTGATTATATCTACTTTTAATATCTATATTTTTATACTTTATCTTCATAGGGAGTACATGGAATTTGGATTCGTTATCATTTGGTGTGCTTATGTTTTGTAGTCAACAAGAGTTTTTTTGTACAAATTGTAATAAGGAGCGTCATATTATTGGCAGTGTGAAAATTCATCATTCCTTTATCTCAAGTAGGGAATTTTTTATGCATCATTTGAGGTATGAGATTCAAAATGTATCCATTATTATTATTTCAAATTGTGTAATTTGTAATACTTTTTCTTTATTAAGAGGACCATATGGATTAACACAATCCAAATCACTAATTCAACCAATGTAATTTTACTTAAAATAGGTGAATCAAAAGAGAAGAACATAAATTCATGTTATTAATATATGTTGATGATTCTTGATTGAAATTTCTGATATATATAAATTTTTTTACTGTTGTGGAACTATTTGATTCACCTACTATATTTCATGAATCGCCTAAAGTTGGAAATAAACTTATAAGATAAAAATATGGAATGATTATGTTATTTATTATTCTATTTATTCTAAATGAAATGAAATTATAATAATTGGGGAAATTGATTTATGTTGTTTTTAGTGGATTTCATTGAGGTGGATTCGAGTCTCCATTGATGAAGGCTTACATCTGTATGCATAGGTAAGAATATACATATATAAGTTCCACCTTGATATATATATTCACTCATGGTTGTATGAATATTTATATTGTGTCCTGAAGGACTTATATGTAGATAAGAAAAATGCATACATGTGTAAGTTTAAAGGGTTTTTTTAAGTATAAACATATATATAAGGACACCCTTGTTCATATTTGGCCATGAAAATATGTACATAGGGGCTAGGTTTCATTATATATATATATATATATATATATATTATATTGTATATGCATGAAAACAGAAAAAAAAATTCAAGCTGTCATTTTCAAAAGAAAACACGCCTTGAGGTTGAGGTACAGACCCTCCCCTAGCCTCTTTAATTCATGAATTTTTTAATTTTTTTTCCTTCTTAATTTGGAATGTTTATATTAAATTTCAATTATTGAATAAGTGTTATTTAAGATAATTGTTTTGTTTGATAAATAAGTCATGTTTTTTTAATAAACCCTCCCAAATAAAGGTGCACTATCTGTGAAAACTCACAGTGGTACACCTTGCATGACTTTTTGCATTGATTTTTTCATTATAATTGATGTCATTGTTGGTCATAAAGAAAAAAATGTACTTGACCCTTTTCGTATCCCTATAGGTGGTTTCCCTCTTTTAATTAAAACAATTTTTTTTAACCAAAACACCTTTTAATTGTCATTGGACTTTTAAGATGGAATTTTCCTTGTAGTCAAGTGTTGGGATGACCAAGATAACACTAATTGAATAGCATGATTTGGATCTAATGACTAATAATGGGGGTAAGCCTTTTAATGAGTGTTTAAATTTATAGGACCTTGTTATTATAAAATGAATTGTTATGATTGTATTAAGTGACATGTATATGAGTGTTTTTGTATTCTTTTTGTTCCATTAAGTGGTTGAGGTGGAATGAAATGTGGAGGGTGGAACGAGGGTGCATGTGGTCGGTAGGGAGTGTGGGGTGGACATGGGGTGGGATTGGGGGTGTGTAGTGGAGGGGGTAGGGGGAAGGGGTGTGCTGGAAGCATGGGGAGGGGGTGTGTTGGGGGTGTGCAGGGGGTGAATGGTGTGTGCAGGGGGTGTTCAAGTGGGTAAGGGGATGTACAGGGAGGTGGAAAGGGTCAAGGGGTTTGTAGGGGAGGGGGTTGTGGAGAGAGGGTTTGTATGAAAACTATGGAGTCTATTCCAAACTTTTATGCATACTAATTACATTGTTTCGGTATAACATATTATTGAAATAAAAACCTTATGTGTTATAATTAGGTTTGAAAAGGTGAATTTTGAATCCAAGGTCACACCCACTTCCTGTCTACTGACCCACTACTTTAAGTCAATGATGGAAAATTTATAGACTCTTGGGTATTATCTAATAGTTTAATGACATGAAGATATCTCTCTAATAAGCATGATACTTAACATACATCATGGTTTTTATTTTATGCTCATTTTCCCTTCAATTTAATATACTTTCCTTCTTCTCTTCTAGATGACAACTACTCTATTGTGTGAGGGTTAAATTTATGAATCCCACAAAATTATTGATGTAAAACTCCTCTTCTCTATATGTAATTAATTCCACAATGGAATTACATTGTAGTATTTTTCTTCATTGTTTTGATGAAGTAATGAAATACTTTTTATCTCAAGCCACCACTTATAGAATTGAACCATATATAGTAGTGAAACTTTTTGGCCTATTTACTCTTCATCATTATGATATATAAATTGATCTCTCTAATATATAATCCCTCTAACTACTCTATCGAGCTATGTAAATCCTTGAAACAAAAAACTTTTTATCTGAGGGATGGCATCAATTCAATTTCTCTATAATTTTCACAATAATTCTATGTGTTCTACATGGTTTTATTATGGTCAAACATATTCCATTAAGTCACATAAAATCTTTAAATATTTCTCCATAAAGTGATAATTTTTACCTCTACATTATGATGGTATTTCTTGTGTGGTCTTCCAAAAAAAATTAGTTTAACACCCTGAACATCAAGACATTTTATCATTATATCAAAACAGAATTATATTTATAATTTTGGACATTTATTCATTATCTGTGGATGTTATTTTTTTCAATAAAAAGAACCATTAAATTAGGTTAATTATCATAAAAATTTCTACTTTGTTTCTATAAAATTGGAACATGGAATGACTCTTCACTTATCAAAACATACCACTCTTTCCAAAAAAAATTCCTATTGAAATTTCCATCACCACACTCATAAGGTGGTTTTGGTTGTAGATCCAAAACATCTAACACCCAACACACCCAACACCACGATGTATGGGTCCTTGAACATCTCTATTAAACACACCTTACAAGTTTCTACCATGGTGAAAAAAATTCCCATACATGGCCACCCTATTTCCCATAGGTACTTTAGAAATATACTATAGTGTTCACCATAGAAGGGTCTACTTCAGGTGCCCATTTTTTCATATTTTGGCTATCTAAGAGATTTAGGAATCTTCTAATCATTGTTATTCCTTCGACTATAGACTCAAAAATGATCATGATTCCACTATTTTATAAATAATTTTAATAAAACATTACATCAATTAATTTTACCATGACATGGTGAAAAATACTATCCATTTTCTATCCACTATGAGCATGCTTCATATCCTCCATGGGGGTGGGGGTCTTATTCTCTTTTTTGACACTATATTTCTAAGTCCCGCATTAGAAATTAGTGAATAGGTCAACTATTTCATCACTCAATATGATAAATATACCACCTTTGAAGTCCTTTGGTAGTAAAATATATCAAAAACACCATTTCTTAAATACTACTAGGTTCCACCTCTCACTGGGTTCTTATTTCCCCTTCACAGAACCAAATTTTACTAGAGTTTTGTTCCTCATTCACCACCCAATACTAGTTTTAGTAGAGCGTAGTCATTTTTTCATGAAAAAAATACTAGCTCTTGTGGATAACTGGGGATGGATCCCTTTTCTTTCTTATCCTTTAATTGTTTTACTTTTTAAAAATGAACGTTATACAAACTTGGAATTTTTCATTTTTCTCACTTCCCTCATCGTTGACAACCATGATTTATTCAATATAATCATATCATGGAGATCTTCATCATTTCTGACATGGGGGGGTTTACAGGGGGTGGCCTGCAGGGTGTCTGTTGGTTAGGGGAGGGACAGGGTTTAAGTGGGATGCAAGGGGGAGAGGGTGGTCGTATGGAGGGGGGTAAGCAGGGTAGGGTTGCAATGGGGTGGGGTAGTGGGGTAGGGGGGTGAAAGGGGTTAGTGTGTGTAGGGAAAATGGGTAGGGGGAGTTTGAAGGGGGAGGAGGCAGGGGATCTTCAAGGAAGGGGAGGGTGGAGGTGAGGTGAAATGTGGGAGGGGGTGGGGAAGGGGTGGGGCAGGGAGTGAAAGAGGGTGGGGTAGTGGGTCAGGGGTTTAGTTGATCTCTATAGGCTTCTTTAATCAAATACGTGGTTGAATAACCATTACCATCAATCTATGAATCACCCATAACTTCATTATTAGGTTTCTCCCAATATTCCCTCTTATTTTCAACAGATTATGTTCACTAAATCATGGATTGATATCACTTGCAACAAATCAGATTTTATACGATACCAATAGTTTTTATTGGTATTCCTTTAATACCATATACTAGCATACAACTGTAAATTGATAAGACAATTCCCTAAAACAAAACTTCCAAATAGCTTTGAAAATGAAACACCATTCAATATAATCATACACTATTTAATATGATCGTACACCTTGTCTATTATAGGTTGTGAAAGGGGGTCCAGTAGGGGTGGTGTGAGGGGTGGTGCAAGGGGGTGTGGAGGGGGGTGTGCTTGGGGGTGTGCAGGGGGGGTGCAAGGGGACAAGGGGTGTGTAGGGTGTGGAAGGGATGTTTATGTGGGGGTGAAAGGGTTGGTGTGTAGGGGGTGCAGGGGGTGGTGCATGGGGGGGAGACTATGAAGGGGGAATGTGTGTGCATGGGGGTGTCCAGTAGGGGTGGTGTGAGGGGAGTCCAATAGGGGTGGTGCAAGGGGTGTCCAGTAGGGGTGGTGCAATGGGTCTGTAGTGGGGGTGTGCAGGTGGTGTGCAGGTGTGATAGGGAGTGTGTTCAAGGGGATATGGGGTGCAAGGGGGTGAAAGGGGTGTAAGGGGGGCTGTGGAGGGGGTGGTTCAAGGGGGATTTGAAGGGGTGTGCAGGGGGGAGGGGGTATCTATGGGGGATAAGAATTGATTTAATAATGGTAATATAATTTAATTTAAATAAATACAGTAACTATAGATTCAATAAAATGGAAATGCTTCCTATGGAATGTTCTCTTCAGATGAATTTGTGGGATGGTTCTTTCTTAGAATGATAGTTCCTTCATTCACATTTAAAAATGTTAATTTAGATGAGGTATAATTATCATATTTAGGTGAGTTTAGGTGTTTTTATTAGTCACTTGAGAGTATTCATTACTTTTCAATCCTTTTTTATCCTCTAGGACAATGTCCTTATGTTTTGGGTTGGGTAGAGAGACGTTTGAAGGAATAATAGAGGTCCAATTGTTTCTTTTCAGGGTAATTCCATTATATGGGTCATATGATGTGGTGTGTAAGACATTAATAGATATGTGGTATTGTTTATGAGATAGTTGGGCACGTTGTAGTGATGGAATTCATGATTTATTAGGGTTATGAAATGGTTATTGGATTTATGTGTTGGATAGCTATTGGAATTCGGTTTCATTACCATCTTACCTTATGGGTTGATCCAATAAATTTACTTTTTTCTTCCCTCTTCATTCTTTGGGTTTCGTATGGGGTATGTATATATGCATAACTGCATGGGATTTTCCTATACATTTCATTTCATTTAAAAGATAGTAGAATGATTGGATTTAAATTTATTGGACCTGGTATTAGTGGTTCTTAGTAGTTTATGTCGGTGTTTAACATATTTTGTGGTCATATCCTGGTAACTTGAACCAATATCTACCCTTCTATTTCCATTATAGGTGTTCTTAGGTTTATTCCTCTATTTACATTATGTTAGGGAAATTATGTTTCCCTTTATAATTTTTTATTACCTTTCTATTCATTGATGTAATTTTTATAAGACATTTTTTATAATGATTACTATATAGAGGGGGTGATGGTGGGGGGCAATGGGGGTGCAGGTGGGAGGGGGTAGTGTTCAGGGGGCAGGGAGGGGGTGTTGGTGTGGGGGTGTAGGGGAGGGGGTGTCTAGGAGGGGATGTCTAGGAGGGGGATGTCCAGGAGGGAGGGCGGGGGTGTCCAAGGGGAGAGTTGTTCAAGGTGGTGGGGGTGGGGGTGGTGGGGTGTCCAGGGGGAGTGGGAGGGGTGTCTAAGAGGGGGTGTCCAGGGGGGAGGGGTGTCCTAGAGGGAGGATGTACAGGGGGTTAAAGGGGATAAGGGGTAGTGTGTAGGGGTAAGGAGGGTCGAGGGAGGGGGCTTTCTAGGTATGAAAATTTGAATCTTGTACCTTTATATTTTTTAGAAAATATATTTTATACATTCTACCAGTTTATAGTTTTCCTTGTTTCTTTTTCTTCTTGGATTTTATTAATATTCATGTTTTCATGTATATGCATGCATGGTGGTGTCCAGGGGGTGTCTAAGGGGGTGTCCAGGGGTGGGGGTATCCATAGGGGTGTCTAGGGGGAGGGGGTGTCTGGGGGACTAGGGGGTCTTGTGGGGGTTTCCAGGGGGGCCAGTGGGGGTGTCGAGGGGGTGTCTCGGGGATTCTAATGGGGAGGGGGGTCTAGGGGGGATCTCCATGGGGGGTTTCCAAGGGGGAGGGGTGTCCAAGGGGGTGTCTTGGGGAGGTTCTAGGGGGAGGGGGTGTCTAGCAGTGGAGGGGGTGTCCAGGGGGGTGGAAGGGAGTTTATGTTGGGGGAGAGTAGGGGGTGTGGGGGTGGGGGGAGGTCTATCCCGAGGGGAGGGAGGGGATGTTTGGGAAGGGGTGGGGGGTGGGGGTGTGGGGGTGTTTTTTTATGAAATTAGACTTCCTATATCCATGGTTTGAAACTGTGTCTATAGGATTACAACCATAGTTTCAAACTGTTGCTATAGTCCCTATGTAGATTATTGTTCTTACATGGTTTCCAACTGTGGCTATAGGGATATAACAATGGTTTGAACTGTGTATATATCCCTTTATCAATTGATCAAGCCATTACTATAGGTCTTTAGCCACAGTTTGAAACTGTGGATATAGGCCTTACCCTATAGCAATGTTAATACCAGCCATAGTCTATGGTACTATGTCTATTACTTATACACACAGTTTTTGGGCTTATAGACATGGTTTCAAACCATGGGTATAGACTTTATTTTTAATAGTGAGGTAGTCGGTCTGTCAGGTTGGGAATGGCTCGGGTTACTTGGATGGAAAGTCCATCGGATTCTGAGTGACATGGTCGTAGCGGCACGAGGTTCCTGAGATGTTGTGGCATGGGTTATAAACTTGGGTATTACTAGTCACCCATGATATGGGTCGTGTGCACATAGCTAACTACATGATGTGGTAGTTTTGATAGCTCATGTTGGTAAAGTCCCCCGTAGTTGTAGTTAGATGATTATGGTTTAGGAGTTCTTGCTGTGGAAGCCATGTGAATGGAAAGGATCCTTCAAATTGTTTGGGAATACCTACGGGACATTAGTACATGATACACAAAGTATCAGAAGACTCATGGTATCAAGTTAAGATTGTTTGGGGATGCCTACATGAAGTCATTACTTGAGACCTGAGATGTCAGGGGGCACATGGTGTTGCCTTAAGATTTTTTGGAAAACCCTACGGGACATCCCTACTTGAGTCCGGAGGTTTCATGAGAACATGGTGATTGGTTATTATTCCCTGGGTATGCCTTTGGGATGTCTTTATATAATACATGCGGTTTCAAGAGGCATATGGTGCCGATTTACGTGATTGAGTATCCGACATTGGTCGAATTAGCTGACACTCCATTGTGGCTACTGAGAACTAGTGAAGGTTGTGTTTTCATTGTGCATAATATCATTTAATTTCCTTATAGATTCTCTCGTACTTAAACACATATATATGGTACAGACAATCGGGTGGTATCCTGTTGAGACTCACCTCACACCCAACACTGGCCCTTCGGGACACATGTAGAATTTATGGTTTTACGTAAAGGTAAAGGATTAGCCTCAGGAGATGGATCATAGTTCTATTTTCTATAGAGATGGTATGGAACATGAGGTCATTCCTAGCTATAGTTATCTTTTATAGCTTTCATTCTGTATCAACATGCTTATTTTATTATTAAAGCTACTATTGGTTAGCCATTAGATCCCTTTTTATATTAACATGTCTAACATACTATGGACTCATGATTCATTTGTTTAGTAGTTATAAGTGATGCTCAAAATTATTTTCCCTTAACTTTTCATTGCACTTATTTGAATATTTCTTCCATTGTTTATTGATAATGGATTTTCTCCTGCTATTTCGGTCTGGTTTGAGTATGCAAATTCATTTATTTCAAATACTGGTTTTATTATTATACTTAGACTAGTACCTTTATTTTTACATTTTCCCTAAGGGAATAGCCTCCCCATTATACATATTACACCCTCTCTTCTAGTTGGAAGCCTTTAACGTTCAGGGAAGTACGCCTAATGTAAGTAAAAACCAACCCGTTTAGCACCCTTTAAGCGGTTGTTTGGGTTGGGACATTAGAAAGTGGTATCAGAGGAGTTTGCTCTTGATAGGTATTTAGTAGCAGATTTTGACTGACTAATAATGATATCAATTCTGATTTTTAATTTTATCTGGTTTACTATTTGAGATATGGTAGACAAGAGATACACTGTAACTAGAACTGGGTTTCTATCTGGTATTTGTGTGCATGTATCCCCACGTACGAGGGACAGACCAAGTTTCCTTTGGTGGGAATTGTTGTTTCTCTTTTTTAGATTATAGTTTATACGGTTTCCACCATGGTGGATCACATGGTATGGGATTATTATTGGTTGTGATATGTGACCCTTGACCCAACAAGGTCATGGAGAATTTGGACTTTTTCATTGTAAGGAAAGGCGTTATTGTCTGGATTTTGATAGGCACATTTTTAGGGTATTTCGATTTCATTTCTTCACGTATGCTTTGTGAAGTGATAATACCATGTGAATAATATCAATTTCCCTACATTATATGCTTTTGAAATTTGAAAGGTGAAATTATAGATAGAATTGATTGTTTATGTGTTATACCATGCTTTATATATTTGTAAAATTTCACGTAGCATGAGATTGGGAATGGATCATAAATGAGCATGTAGGTACTACGATGGAGGTGATGATAGTCACCAGGATAGTGTGCCATGGATGTCCGTTTGAGGAAATCTAATCATCAGGATTGGGTGACATGGTTGTCAGTTTGAGGAAACATTGGTTGTTAGGATAGGCATGGTCCTGGGATACTATGATACTTGGATCTTTTGAGGGAGGTAAAGGAGGCCACGAAGCCAGGATATTGTGGGAATTAGTTTCAGTGGGGAAGAGTAAGGGTAGTTGTTATGTGATTTCTTTTACTACTTATACTACCGATATAAATATATTGTTATATATATATGGGTTCTCTAAAAAGTTATTGTATTCAACTGGTTCCTCTTAGATGGAACAGATGGAGTGTCAGGTGGGTGATGATATAGTTCCATTGAAGCATGATTGGGTTCACAAAATTAAGGTTTAGGTAGAGCATGATCTGTAGGTATATGCATAGGGATATGATCTGGTTCAGTATCTAGTATCGGCATGGTTGCTGCTAGGTTTGATAGTGTTTGGGTCATGGCTCGACAAGGAGCTTTGTTCTATATTGGTATGTGTTTTATATGAAATTGATAGTGGTGATTAAGGTGTGGAGATATCAATTTTGTATCTGACGCATGACTTTTAGAAGCACCACCCGTTACTTTTCCATGGTGGGGGTGGTCGACAGGCAGTTGAGAACTGGATAGAGAGCATATAGAAGATCTTTGACCATCTCGAGATGCCTCCAGGGTGGAGGGTTAAGAAAGCAACATACATGCTTCAAGGACCAGTGAAGCGCCAATGGGATGTTCAATTTTAGAATCATAGACATGAGGGACTAGCCGAGAAAGACTACAAGGATAGATTCTCCGAGCACCTTTTCCCAAGGATGTTGTGAGAAGAGAGGGCTAAAAAGTTTTCGATCTTTCATCATGGATACATGTTCATCATGGAATATGCAGATACATTCATGTTTCTATCAAACATCGCACCTAGTGTGATTAGTGATGACACATCGGGGGTGAGGCACTTCGAATATGTATTATAAAACTCCATATGAGAGTAGTTAAACATCTTCAAGTTGAACTCATTCTTAGAGGTAGTGAATATGGAAATCATAGTTGAGGGAAACATGATTAACATGACTCACTTGGGTTGAGTAGTGGATTCAGGTGATGGTTCAGATAGTTGGAAATGAGACTAGGATGAGGTCCAGTAGGGCAGTCTAGAAATGGACTCGGCTAGGACACCTTGTGCCAGTTCATTCATGGTTTTTGTTCCATGTGGGTGGCATGAGCATGTCTGGACTCAGTGTGATAGGCCTCCAAAAGAGTGTTGAGCATGTGGATTGGTCGGGCATCTCAAGAGGTTTTGTAGGAATCCTTCTTAGATAGTTAGCAGGTTGGTACCAGGATCGACTGTGGTGTCTGGGGTCGGATCAGGGTCGGTACCATGTGAGGGTAGCTAAGGCTCTGGTGCACATAGATTATGTGGAAGTGGTAGTGGGGCTAAGCCTTGGCGTTAATAGTCTGTGACTGGTGGAGCACCACAGAGAGTATAGGCTTCATGAAGTTGTGTGTCAAGCTAGGTGCATGTATGGAGCTTCCTATGGCTGAGAAGGCTAGTGAGCAGTTGAAGGTCACAGGTATTCTACAGGTGTGGTTGTGATTTTATTATTTTCTTTTTGGCATGTCCTGTTAAGGTATGCCCATTTTGAGAGAATGAGGTGCACAAGATTTAGGTGGACTGACCAGATATTATTATGTTTTATTGACACCATTTAGAGTGTGTGATATATATATGATGTGTTGTGGGCATTGTGGAATCGATGATGCAGTTATTTGAGGTGTTTTGGGCATCATAGCATCAATGGTGTAAGTTACATGAGGTGCATGGCACCGGGTTTTGATTTGAGCATCCTAGGGACGGAGGACCTTGTTGAGGTGGACACCGATGTGGTGTGGGACATTAATGGGTGTCAAAAGTGACACAAGAACACCTTATGAGATGAAGGGGTATTGATGCATCATGGGGGGACCATGGGTCTAGAAACTTGTCAGTGAACATTTGGTTGGTTTTAGTTTTGAGGTCAGAGTTATTAGGAGTTTTTCTTCGCCACTATTGGAAGGGAAATTCAAGGAGTAATTTATTTAAGGGGGAATTTGGTAAGAACCAGGTTCATACATTAAGGTATGATTTTCATTTTATTCTATTTTTTAGTTGTTTTTGATAAATCTTGGAGAATTGGATATGTTCTGTAAGAAAACTAGACACATGGAATGATTTTTGTGTTACACACCATGTACTCCCAAGTACATACCATGAACCTTGGTCATTTATGATGTCCATACATGGAGTGTGAATGTGTTGGTCAGGTAGAGAGATCTAACAAATTACAGGTCGTGTACTCCAATTATATGTTGTGTAGTCTTGTCGACAGTTCAAGATAGTAAGTCATTAGAAAACAGCCACTAATGTAATAGCTAAATGGTATACAAGGCATGTATAACTATATACACTTCATTTATACATATATACTTACCGTGTATTTTCTTTTCTTTTTGCTTAATACAGGAAGTATCCAGGTTTTATGGTTCTAGATAGAACACTCAAGAACCAGTTGGTCAGAACATCAAATCCTTCTCCGTTATTTGTCTAATGTTCGATCCAAAAGTCATTAGATCCATTGGAACACCCTGGAAAGCTCTTGATTACTCTTGATCCTTCATTCTTTATTTCCATTGTCAATCGAGTTATCAACTTTTGAGAGAGGTTATCCTTGATTTGTATATCTATCATTATTTAGACTAAATTAGAGGCTGATACTGGAGGAGGATCATCATTCTAGAATGATGTCGGTGGTTCATACCCTGTTTTGTGTTTTCGTGGTCATTTAGGGGTAAGGAATTTTTAGCGTAACATTAGGTATTGAAAGAGACCCATGTTTCATTATATTTAATTAGCCATATGGATTATGGGCTGCATTTGGGAATTCCCTTACCTTTTTATGATTGAGAGTGGTCGGGTTAGAGGTCGTTGCACATTTGGGGCATTTTGCCCGGGTGTGCCAAAATGTTTATAATTGAATTGTTTTGATTAAAATACTGAGTTTAATATGTTTGAGCATGATTAATTTTATTATAGTCTTTCAAGATCTCAGTGTTGTAATGGGACACCAAATTTCTTGTGCAATTCAACTGTTTAAACTTTTTTCTTATTTAAATTGATTCTTTTTATTATTATATATACATGATGATTGATATTGCAGATGTTAGAAACTTTGGGTTGTGTTGGGCCTGGCCGGGATATTATTGAGTGATGCTGATCATAGGCTGGGCTTGGCCCAAATTATTTGGGTGGTTTTACCATGGGATTGGGCATTTTGGATGTCGGACTGAGGAAGTGTGACTGTTAGTTTGGACATGTCTCGGGTTACTTGGATAGCAAGGCCATCGGATTCTGAGTGACAACATTGTAGGGGAATGAGGTGACAGAGAAGTTGTTTCTTGGGATATAAATTTTCGGGTTACCACTCTTCTGTGATATGGGTCATGTGCACACACATGAATCCATGATGATGTTGTTTTGACTGCTCATGTGGGTAAATTCCCCCATAGTTACAGTTAGGTGATTATGGTTTAGGGTTGCTTTCTGTTGAAGCCATGTAAAAAGTGAGGAACCTTCATATTTTTTGGGCATGCCTAATGGATGTTGATAATTGAGACATGAGGTGTTATGGGGGCACATGGTTCCAAGTTAATATTGTTTTGGAGTGCTTATGGGACGTTGGTACATAAACCACAAGGTTTCTGAAGGCACATGGTGCCGGGTTAAGATTGATTGGGTGTGACTATGGGATGTTGTTACTTGATACACAAGGTGTCTTGAGGAACATGGTGCTGGGTTAATATTTCTTGGGTGTGCCTTAATGATGTTGGTACTTGATACACATGGTGTGAGTGAGGAACATGGTGTTGGTTTATGTGACTGAGAATCTTGCATTGGCCGATGAGGGTGACAACTCATGGTGGTTGCTGAACACCAGTGGAAGTTGTGTTTACATTGTGCATTGTATTATATACATTCTTTGTTGATTCATTATTTCATAAACTAGTACAATATGTATGAAACATTGGGTTGTATCTTACTACGACTCATCTCACACCCTATACTCTCCCTTCAGGAATCAAGTAGACTTTATGGTTTTACATATAGGTAAAGGATTAGCCTCAAGAGATGGATCATAGTGTTGTTTATAATTGAGATGGTATGGAAATTGAGGTCATTCCAAGACAGAGTTTACTTTAATTTTATCTTTCATTCTATATCATATTCCTTACTTTATTATTGTAGATACTATTGGTTAACAATTGGTTCCCTTTTTATATTGACATCTATGACTTTCTTTAAAATAATACTTGGTTTGTTTAGTAGTTACAAGAGATTTTCAGCATGTTGTTCTGTTTACATTCGGCTACACGTGTTTATATATGGCTTTTGTTGTTTATTGATATTGGATTTCCTTCCTCTATATGAGTCTGGTTTGAGTATGATATGATATTTATTTCTACTACATGTTTTATTATTATACTCAGACTAGTACATTTATTTTTTCTCTTTCCCAAAGGTTATAGCCTTCCCGCTATACCTATTACATCATCTTTACTAGTTGGAAACATTTGGTGTTCGGGGATGTGTACCTAAGATCAATAACACAAAACCCAATTAACACTATTTAGCTACCTATTCAGGTCTGGACGTTACATATTAGTTGATACCTTAATAACACGTTCAATATGTCTAACAATATGAATTCCATCACTATGAATTTAGTCATTATTATCCTTCTGATCTATTTATTTTCATTTATATCCATGGATATGTTTTTTTCTCAATTTCAATTAATTATAGAATTCTAATGATTACTTATTCCCACCATAATCTTTATGTAATTTTTTACTATGATTTCCTCATTTGTATGTTTCCCTTACTGAATATTTTACCTAGTCACTTATTATGTTTCCATTTCCACTAGTTATGAATAGTATTATTACACATTATATGTCTAATAATATAAATTTTGTGGAGAATATGTGTGAGTGCTTGAATAGATTTCATGGATTATAATGTTTCTTATAATAAAAAATGTCCTTTAGTGGTGAAAGACAATGGATTAATATTTTATGACTATTTCTTAATTCTATAAATAACTAAACCAAAAATATATTTTCATTGGTTGTAATTTAAATTTTTTATTATGTTACAAAAAAAATATTTTTATTATTTAATATAATGTTTTTATCGAATCCAGTATATAATGTATGTGTCATTCACATAGAATATTAAAGTGTGAGTCTGGGGTGCTATATTATGGATATGATGTGGTGGAATAAGAGTCCTAAGAACATGAATATGGTGTCTTCGGTAGAGTTTCATGAATTTCTTAAGAGGGAATTTATTTTCCTAGTTTTGTAAATTTAATGTGGGTAATTGGGTGAATTTTTTTATCAAGGGTGGTATAGTGTGTGCATGAATATAATTTCACATAATATATTAATTATTCTATTTAATATTCTCTTAGTTGATGAATTTTTCTTAATGTGATGTTTTATGTTTTCTTTAATGTTATATATTAAATGATGAGTAACATACTTATGGATAAATACTTTCATAAGAGTGAGATATCTCAATAAAAAAAATATTTATGTATACTAAAATTAGAATTGATAAGATTATCCTTTTTTAGTTCATGGACATTGAACTAAAATATATAATCCTCATTTATTGTTTGTAAAACGAAAAGGGTAACATGAAACTTTATTGAGAGGATGCAACATTGATCACATGGTGAGGGTGGAATGTGGTTTGTTGTTTTGAGGGAGTCTATTTGTTTCTTTTTCCCTGTGGAAATTCACTAATAGTATGAGGGAAATATGGTTTATGGTGCCTCTTTTATCATAAAGAAATTATAATTTCTTCATGTAGTGTGATCATAACTCGGTTGGGGTGGTCTTGAGTGTTTGAATGTATATTCTAGGATAGTGGAACTATTTCATCAATATGAACCTTTTTTAATTATTCTTAGGATTATTATTTAATTATGTTTCACATTATATACTTTTTATTTGTTTTCATAATGTGGTTTAAAACATGAATTTTGGATATATTTTATAGAAAGGGAGTGTTAGTTTATCTTGAGTAGTTTTTTATAGTTATAAGAGAATAAAAAATATTTTATTTTCTATTTTTATAAAATCTAAATGTTTTTGAAAATTTAGAAAATGGTTTTGGATTTTATGGAATTTCTTGGTTAATGGGTGCATTGTTTCAATATTAATTTCATAATCCTCAATATATATTATTAGTATAAAAGGGGAAATGTTGATAAGAAGGTTGAATTAGGGTCTTAAGTGATTAATACCCTTCTTCCACTCCATCATATTTTTAATCTCATACATTTTAAATTAAATTTATGATAGTTATCATGAATTGTATTAGGATTTTATGATATCTCTTATTAGATAAGTGATAATATTATAGCATGGTTTTTTTGAGTAGAGGGTGTTAGGTGTGTAAGTAGTAAATGATTACTCTTAGTGGATATATACAAATAGATTAGTTTTTAGAGCTTTTACGGTGTATCATATTTTTTAGAATGTATAGAGTAGTTATTTTAGAAATCATAATTCTCATCTGAGGTATCTAATCTAGATGAAATATTTCAAGTGATTCTTTTTCAGGGTATGTTTCTTAATTCTAAAAAATTAAAATTATCTAAACAGTTATCTAATATAGAGTCTTGGATCTTTAATGGCCCTTTACATTGTTATTTGGGGGTGTTAAACGTGTTTGAATAGTGATATGGGTATTTTAGAGGAGAAAATATGAGTTTTGTCTTCCTAATTTCCAAACTGACTAATTTAAGAAGTAATAAGTCATTTGAAATTTCATTTTCTCATTTTTCGAATGGCATGTTTCCTATTTTGATGTTTTATTGGAATCTGGTTCTAGAATTATAATTTTGGAGGATTTCAATTTTGTAGAAGGGGTTTGAAACAAGTTAGGGGGAATTTTAGTTAGTGTGGCCAATAATGTATCTTAGTGGAATCCCATTATGAAAAAATGTTGGTAAAACACCTATTTTAGAGGACATATGGGGAAGTTTGTTGGGTAATTTAATGTATAAGGGGATTCTATATAGTGGTCACTTTGTAAAATAGGATGAACTAGTTACAGTGGAAGGGTCTATACCATGGTGGTTTATATATCATGTCATGTTTGATGTCAAAAAATCCAAATTTAAATTATCTATGTCAATGAAGATGTCAACCCTAGTAATAAAATAAATTAATTAACCGTAAGGCTTAGGGGGATCTTTATTTAGTTGGAAACATGAATTTCCTCTAAATTACCACACTATTTTTTGTGAAGAGATTCACTATGGAATGTATGGGTCTCTCAATAATTTTATTATAATTTTATCATCTATTTTTCCTTCTTTAAATACCAATTATTTCTCTTAATCATTATTCACACCTTGTCCCACTCTTGTGTCTCCATGGCCATCCATTTAAGGATTTTATCCCCCTTTTTTAGTGGTGAATATTTTCCAAAACTAAGGTGATCATTATACTCTCATTCTCCATTATCCATGTTATTATCATTCTATAGATTATGGAAGTAGAGAATGATGGTTTTTGGTGATATCAGGTCTATATTTTAATGCCATTTTGTTTTGGCTATGTCTCGTATTTAATCCTTAAGATTTCATATTTTTTAAAACTTATCATTTATCTCATTATTATATAACTATTACGAAAGTTTTAATCAATACAAGGGATTCAAAATCTATATTCTCAATAGTATTTTTTAAATGAGGAATTATTCTTCTTTATTCCCTATATTATATTTTTAGAATTAACCCCAATATAAATATTAAATGGACTATGAAATTTGAATTGGTAAAGGGAACCACATATTTTTTATAGGTTTTTATCATTTAGATCATTTTATTATCATCTTATTATGTAGATATTTTTTTGAGTTTGATATTAATTTTTAATAGATAGGGTATATTAAAATAAAATAAATTAGTAGAAATGGAAATGAAAAACAGAATGTAGGAATTGGTTATTTTTGTTTAAATTTTTATTGGTAATTAAATTGTAAACAATTATTAAATGAATTGTTCAATAGTTAGAAAAATCTTGTTTTGTTATATCACGTTGTTATAATATGATGATAGATTACCTTATTTTAAATTCATTTTTTATATTCTGATATTTTTGGGATGAATATGGTATTAGAAATGTTTTCTTATTATTGTTATTAATGAATATTTATAGAATTTAATAAATAATATAAATATCATAATAAAATTAGAGTAATGGAAATATGGTAATTTATTTAACTTTTTATTTTTTGGTAGTGATTATACATGCTTTAATTGCGGTATGATTGGTCCTGGGTTGATGTGTTTGACGTTAGAGTATTGATATTTTATTTTTGTGGTGGTGTGTTGGTTTATTTACGTTGGTGATTATGGATTTTTTTGATATTTATTTTATAGTTTCCCTGAAGTATAGATGATAAAGAATTTTAAAACTAATAATGGGGATGTACTAAATGTGATGAGTGGTAAAGGGAATAAAAAATTATAGAAACTAACAATGAAATTTGAAAAAAAAATATTGGTAAAAGATACTAGTAACTCAAAAAAATATGTCTTATGGAATAAATATTCTTTGAAAGTCATTATGTCCAAGAAATATAATATTGTTGATTCCTAGAAAACATTAGAATTGGTATTGATATGATAATATTGGAAGTTGTGTTTATTGTGTTGCTATTATATAGTGACACGGTCTAGTAATGGAGTCTGTTAGAGGTGGAAGTGATATCGATATATGGTAGTTTCCCCTAGTCATATTTTCATTGTCTTTTATTGTGGACCAATTGGTTGGGTATGTATATGATTTTATTTTCATGGTATTTTCTTCTTATTTCTGATGCATAATCACCCAAGTTGAGTAACATGATTGATTACCATTTGAGGTTTGAGGTACCAATGTTTTACTCAATATCTCAGTTATAGTGATCATGAATGGATGATAAAAACCATTCCATACTATCTGTTCTGAACATAATATAAGATATGATTATAACAGCCCAATATTTAAATATTTTTTTTCCACTAATTAAGTGAAATATTTTTGAAATATTTTCTTACATGTAACACAAAACTAAAAAAAATTACGTGTATATATATTATAAATAATAAATATGAAATCTAAAACTTATAGTTGAATTAGTAGGTATGAATATGAATAAGTGAATTGTGAAATATTTAAATATATATAGTTATATATAAAGGTTATATCATACAGTTTTAATTAAATAGTTAATGTGTTTAAGAATTAAACTTTTTTATGTGATAAATAATTAGAAAATATAAATAAATTATATTATTTTTAGAATATTATTTTAATAAGACAAATAATTTATTTATTAACTCTAGATTTTTTAATTTTTTATAAAAAATAAGAATAAGAAAATCATGTATATTAAAAATATATTTTCTTATAAAAATAGTGCTTCATTATAATTTATAATTTTATTTAAAAGATAAAATTTATATCTTTGAATTTTATATTAGATAAATAATTTTCATTTTTGGATCGAGAAAAACAATATTAACAAAGGATATGTTTTTGTTTTTTTCTAGAAATATTGATTTTAAGGTGAATAGAGCAATATGTCATTTTAAAGAACACAATGTTTTTATAGAATTACTAATTTATAATTACGATTTAGAAATTTATTAAAACAATTATTGAAAAATTATTCATTTTATATGTGAAATTATAAATTTAAATTTTTTTTATTTGGTATACACAACTAATATTCACATTTTAACTCAAGCGTGATGTTTTATAATGTTTTTAATACTTTATATATTTATTATATTAATATAAATTTGTATAAATTTAAAAAATTAAAAAAAATAAAATGGATTTAAAATTTGGAAGCATTATTTCCAAATTATATAAACATTTCTATTTCATTATTGTAAATTAGGGATATGTTATGTTAGGTAAAATCTAGCAACCACAGAAAAAGTTAAAATGAAAAAAGTGGAAAATTTAATGGTAATGAGTTAAATGTTTTTTAAAATATTACTTGTAATGCATAGTTGAAGAATATATCAATACTATATCTCTAATTATCTATTATTTATAAATTTTTGAGCCACTTTCCTTGATAGTGAATTCCAACGGTTAAAGAGTTTTTGGTATTTCCAAGGGATTCATCCTATTTCACTTAGAAAATATGAACTCATTTCCTCAGTTCCCCTCACTCCAAAACCCACTTAGTTTCGCCTAAAATCTTCAAAAACGTCACATTAATATTTATATACACCATAATAGTTTTTTTTTCTCAAAATAAAATCCCTCAATGGATTAACATCCTTTTCATAATTGACAATCAAAGAATTGAGGTTTATATTTCTAATTAGTCTTTCTATTTTTATACTTCTTTATGTGCACTTATTATTCCTGTATTTAGTTACAACATAGTAAAATTATTAATAAATATCATTATTATACTCGTATTTTATTGCAAAGATTCTACAAGACTTCACCAGATTTTCATTTTATATTAATAAAACTGAAACCATAATTCATGTGTTGTGTGGGATACCTCCTTCATGAAACAATGTGTTTCATTTTCCATCAACATCATAAAAGGTCATTCAAAATAGAAAATTTAATATATAAGTATTATATTTATGAAATATTTTGCATTCTTAAAAAATAATATGTATTACTGATTTTCCCTATTCTATAAAAAATGAAATCATTAACGATGCATATGTTTGGACTACCTCCTCTCAGGAACAAATTTTTTTAATTTTTTCTTTTTAAAACCACCATACATCGATTCTAATGAGAATGGGTTAAATGGATAAGTTTTTTACTAATGAAATTATTAATTTTCAATAAAGTTAAATTGGAAAACTGATTAAAAACATGACCAATAAACAACCATGGTAAATTCAGTAATCCAAATCATCATTCCGAGAGAAAAAAATAAATAATTTGTATAATGATATATCTTTATATAGGTAATTTTTTTTTAAATTATGAAATATCACATTAATAAAAACTATATATTAATTTTTGTTCCATTACAATGATATTATCACAAAATAAATCTATAATAATCCATTAATTATGGTATGTTCTTAAAGAAGTTTTGGGATAATAATTTTATTCTAACACCAAGTGGATAATGATCCCTTAAGGGAAACAAAGAAATATGGTTTTTCATTTTCATCACCGCCTTTCTCCTCTACTTTGATAAGGGTGTTGTTTCTCCTTGGTGTTTCCAACTTGTTCATGGTGTGGCATCTTCTTCTGCAGTGAAGGGTGGACTCATTATGGAGTCTCAGAGTTTGTTCTACTATGGTGAGGGGGTCAGGTCTTCTGTGGGTTCAGGGTCATGTTCCAGATCTTCTATGACATGGGGTCATGATCCGGTATGGTGTCAGGGTTTCGGTCCTTCTTAGTAGTGAAGGTGTCTCTAATCCAGTGTGTCGGGGTCATGTTACTGTTCTCTGTAGTGAAGGGGTCTTGATCTATTGCATCGGTATTGAGGTTCTTTTCACCCCAGAAAAGGGGTTTCGATTTGGTGAATTGGGGTTTGGATCTGTATGTTCTGCGATATTGGGGGTGAGCTTCTGTGCGACCATATGGTCGCGATTCAGTGTGGAGTGGGGTCATTATATGGTGTGGAGTTTTGGCCGAGACCTATCCTTTTAAGGCATTGTGGTTGTGCTCCAATCTTATTCATGGGTCTTATCCTCTTCTTCCATGGATTTGGACTCTGACCAGGTGGTTCATGATCCAGTATTACTTAGCGTTGGGGTCGTTTCTATTCAGTGGTAAACGAGTTATGATCCATCAGCTACATCGTGCTTCAGCTAGGGTACCTTGATTGGGTTGTTGTGGTATCTATGAGTGGTCTTTCTGGCGGCAATGAGGTCTTTTTGTGATGATTTTATGGTGGATAATCATGGTTCTTACTGTGAAGGTTTTTCAGTGTTGAATATCAAGGATTGAGTTGGTTGATTTTGAATGGTGGAAGTTCTTTTTTTGGATGGTTTTTTTCAAAGGTGGGAAGTCTGTGAAACTTGATCCGACTTCATGCAATAGGATTTATAAGAGGATTCAGAGCTACGGGTTCATCATTGCAGTGTTTTTTCAGATTTTGTTATTTGATAGGGTATGGAATCTTCCATCGGATCGGGCTTGTGCTTTTATACAAGACACTTTCTTGTCAAATCACTATGCAACGGTGGAGAGCTTCATCACATTCAAATGCTGGGTATGGGAAATTTTTTATTTTCAATATGGTCTTATTCAACTTGACCTTCGGGTCATGATTTTTCCAAAGTCATGAAGTCTGTTTGGGTTCCCCTCTTCTTCCCTTAAAATGGGGTCTTATCATAATAAAAAAACAATTGAAGGCCTTCATGCTGTTGGATGATATATTTTTGTTTGGGTTGGTATAACCACATACTAGAACGATTCTATAAATTTACATCATTAATGGATATGGGAATTCAATTTATTTAAATATATGATATAAATTAATAAATAATTATTTTTTGGTTATTTAATGGTATGATAAAAATTTAACTCACTATTTAATAAAGCATCAATCATTCACTAATAATCATTTAAACATGCATGTTGCCAAATTCATCTTTATGTATTAAAAAGATACACCGATAGAATAAAATTATGAAATAATAAATAATTATAAAACATAAATTTTTTAACCTTTTATGATCTAGTAATTTCGAACACTGGTACCATAATGAATAGAAAACAACTATTACAAACTAGTTCAAAACAATCAAGATTACTCACACCAAATTCAAAAAATAGATAATAGATAACTAATATACATGTGTAAAATAACTAAAAATTAAATTTATAAATGGTTATATATATAAAAAATTAAATAAAATTGGTGATTTATATAGTTATGTTTTTATAAAATTGTTAGAGCACTTATTGACTAATCAGGGATTAAAGAAATGTTTTTTCATTCTAATTTTCACTACTCAAGACATATTTCCTATTTTTCACCATGTTTTTTGAAATAGAATACCATATTATTAATAAATTTATGTTACCACATTCATTTTCTTAATACCTTTATCATGTTTTATTTTAAATGTATTTTTATTCAAAAAGTTCTAACGTTGAAAAGTTATTTTTGGGATAAAAGTTACCCAACCTGTAAAGGATTCACATCAAATATTATATTAATATCAAGATTATTTTTAAAATATATTACATATCGATAATAAGTGTTTCTTCAACCGTAAAATAATTTTATTTGTATATTTAGGGGTTTTTCATATTCCCAAAAATTTAATTCCCCCTTGACTTATGTTTTACCTAAGGTGTTTTTTGAAAGTAAAACGGAACCTATCACCCATTTTTAATAGAAAAAATCTCTTTTATCAATACCTATATTCAATGGATTCTTTTGTATTTGTCCTTTTATATTCCTCTATAATTTATTTGTCATTTTTTACTACTTCACATTCTCTTAAAATTATTTAAATAATTTTTTAGTGTTTTTTTTATGGGTCATTTCCTTAAAAATGTGACAAGTTTTTATTTTTAATGTTTTTGTGTGGATATGTCATTCCACTGACTTTGTCATTTTATATAAATATTTCTATATAAATTACCATGGTGTCTGAAATATGTTATTTATCATTTATTTTTATGAAATATAACTTTTAAACTTTTCTCAAAACAGTAAGGATATTTTTCCACTCCATAGTGATATTCCAAAAACTCATAAAATGTATATTTATTCTTAGTCATTTCCCATTGAAATATCTTATTAATGATTGAGGATATTTTTAAAATGTAATCATCCTCGTTATATCCATCTATGGGTTATATAATGTCATTATCTTTTAGAGAAATGATCTATCACTAACTTTTTCATTCCTAATTGTCTTCAGTTTATAACTCTATTTTTTAATTACAATTATTTTCCACTATATATTACATATTTTTTATTTATTTTACATAATAGTGTATACCCATATTCCATACATCAATTTAGAAAGAAAATTATTTTCTTAAAGATATATTCTTTATCTATATAGTTTAAATACCATATTCTTTGTTATCATGATTATATAATATTTAACAAATAGTTACTTGATGACAATGGATAAAAATTTATTTTATACTGTTTTATCGTGTAATGATTATTGTGTAATTATTATTTATTTACTTTTAATAATACGTTTTAAAATGATATGAGACCCATTGTATTTATATAGGTTCTTTATTATTTAAAAATTGAATGATTTTTCATTTGAATATTTTGTGAAACACATTTTAGATCCATGTGTTCATTATGATGTTATATGTGTATAGTTTTTCAATATAAACTCATCCATGTGAATTAATGAGGGGTGGGATCCTATATCTAACCCAATTGAATTGACTAAGACTTTATGTATAATGATATAAGTATTCACATGATCATTTTAGTTTTATATAAGCATGAAAACTTATGGTGCATCTTGTGAAAGTATTGTTTACATATATTATTGATTGTTCCATATTTTAAAGAAGTCTAAATTTTATTCTTATTTAGATTATTATGTTATAATATCATTTATCGTGTTTATTAACTCATTTATGCATTATGTTATTTCAAGCCTTATTTGATGATGTATGTTCTTTAATTTATTGAAATATTATTTTCATATATATCATGATTATACTCATATTCTCATCTTATTCTCACTAATGATATTCCATTATTATCACTTATGTTTAGAATTAATCAGAATCTCATCATACCCATTTTATTATGTTTTCATTTCCTAGGTTAGGATGACTAGGAAAGAATAAACGGTTTCGAAGAGTTTCATTTGTGGATAATTTATAGGAGAAGTTTATGAATCATTATTGATGATGTATTTTTATATATAATAGAAAAAAATTCCAACAGATACAATGAACATGGGTTTTTTTAGTTATATTTTCCATAATTCTGTAAAAATCTAAACCTAAAATATCTTGGTATTGCAATGTAATGAAATATGGTATTTATGTTAAGTGGATGAGATGGTCACATTTAGGGGGTCCTATTACTGGTTGTAGAGATGTGATTATATTTCTTTAGATAATAGGATGATATTGATTTAGTTTAAATTTTGAGTTATAAATGACATAAAAGGTTGGTAAGTTAATGATGATTAATATTACAATGATATAGAAAACATTTTAGGTTGTTTGATGTAATATTTTGGAGTTTAGCATAAGAGAAATTTATGGAAATCCACATGGATGAGTCTATGATTTAAGCCTATTTATATGATAACATCCTAAAATATTGGTAAAGTAGTGATTGTGTGGTCTTCATAGAAATAAAATCCCTATTTAGATACTACATGTTGATGAAAGATCTAACATAGATGCACTGAGGGGAAATCACCCGAATAAAGGAATATTGGGTATTAACTCAATATTCACGAGGTACATAACAAAGTGGCCTCAATACACACCTATCCTAACACTCTTATAAAATATTCATGGATAGTGAGATTATCCATATGAACCATTATGAAGGACTTATTTCCTAATTCATTTAAGGAGGTTAAAGAAGTATAATACATCCTAACATAATGAAAATTAGATTTAACTAAGTGTATCAAAAGATGAAATGAATGTGTAATTACATAATATATATTGGATTTATTTTCAATATTCATATGATCATTTAATATTATTTTATTGATATCCATTTTTGTAATAAGTATTTAGTTGAAACATGATCACATATATGAAGCTATGAAAGGTATGTCTATAGAAACCACAATTTCTTATAACTAAATAAGTGAACATATTTAAATGTTTGATAATCTAGGTATATGCCTGTTATTATTGAAATGGTGAGTTTTGTAGTATTAACTACAGATGTGTGGTTTACCTCATAATACAATATAATTATTTAAACTCTTAAATATTTTCACTAGTGACTGACATTTATTAATGATATTCTAGTATATTCGAAATGTTTTGAAAATTATTTGAATCAAGTAAGGAATTTTCTCTAATAATGTTTTACGTATTCAAAACATATATTAAATGGTATAAATAAACTTTAAGAGTTATTTTTTAAAAGGTTATATTTTCAGTGATATCTATTAGAGGAATCATGATTGAGGAATGGAAAACACTTTTCTTTAATATATTATTTATGTTGATGTAATAAAGGGTTGACTTATTTTTAAAATAATGAATGTTTTAGTAATTATAACCTCAAAATTGATTATTATTTTTTAATGAAAAATATAACCATGATATTTTTGTTAAAGTTTGACCAATTTTCAATACTATGATATATATTTATTAGCTGTGACTTCATGGACATGTGTTTAATATATTTAATGGTTAAATATGCTGTTATTTTTTTAGAGAAATATAAAATATAGATATTATTTAATGTATTAGATATTAAAATGGTTTTAGGAAAGTAATATTATTTATAATATATTATTAGGATATATAGATATTAATGTATTTTATTATATTAATGGATAATGTTATTTTAAGAAACATAAATAACATTACATAACATAAGATATTACTGTATATTTCATATTAGAATTTGTTTCCAAAATGATGAATATATTAAGAATACCCATGATGAATTTCAATATATGATAATAATTGAAATTATGAGTACAAAATTATATTTATGTGGGTAAATTTAACAACTCAATATTTTGATATATTGTTTCCTCTAATTAAATCAAATATATTTTAATGCATGCACCACATACAACACCAAACTCAAAATAAATGGTGATATATATATAATAAATACTAAATGTGGTAAAAACTAGTAATTGAATTATTTTGTAAGAGTATATGTAAGTGAATTTTGAAATATATAATAATATGTGTGTGTGTGTTATTTTATACAAATGTATTGAATTCATTATTGTGTTTAAGAATATATATTTTTATGTACAATAATTTTTATAAAATAAAACTAATTATGTTATCATTAAATTATTGTTTTAATAATATATAACATCTATTTAATATTTCTATCTTTATTAGTCTTTTATAAAAATTAATAATATGAAAAAACAATATTTTGATGGGTTATTTTCATATAGAAATATCTTTTTTCTATGATTTATAATTTTATTTTAATGATAAATTTATTTATTTGAGAAATTTAAATTGGAAAATTAAGCTTCATTTTTGGATTCTTCCTTAAAAAAATATCTTTGTATAATTTTTTGGTATTTTTCTAGAAATACTGATTTTATGATGAATAGTGTAATATACTGATTTCAGATATATTGGGCCTTTTATGGAATTATTATTTTATATGAATGGATTGAAAATTTAAAAAACTATTTTATTAAAAAATTGATATTTTTTAGTGATATTATACATTTCGAAATATTGAATTTTGTTTACAAACAATAATTAACATTTTATAATATGGGTGATATTATTTTAAAAAATATTTGTAATATATTTTACATTTTGAATACTAAAATTAATTTTAATAACTTTTATATATTGAATAAAACAAAATTGATTAAAAATTTGGAATTAGTGGTCCCAAATTACTTATTAATTAATATTTTACTTTTTATCATAAAGGAAAAGTTACCTTCTGTAAAATCCAGTTTCCATGGTAGAATCTAAAATAGTAAATGGGAAAAATCTAATTGTAATGAGTTGAGAATATATTTAAAACTTGTGTAATAATGGATGGTTGATACATATATCAACCTTATGTCTTCCCATTTCACTATTTCTTTAGTTTTGATTCACATTCTTTGAGAGTGACTTCCGTTATTAATTTTTTTTGGGTATTTACAATAATATCATACCTTTTCACTTATAAAAGTGAAAATAATCTCATCCCTTTCCCTCACACCACAACCCATTCAGTTCTACACAAAATATTCCAAATCAACCTGTAAAAAAATTAAAAACTTTGAATAATTTTTTTCTATTCAAAAGTCCATTCCTTAGTGGCTTAACCCCGTTTTTAGATGAGATAGTCTAATAAGGGATGTATAAATTTTTAACCACTCCCCTATTTTTATTTTTCTTTATGTGAGATTATTATTCCTAAATAACATCAAAATATACTAAAATTAAAAGCCATGTGTCATTATTATATTGGTATTATATTAAATTAATAGTACAATCATTAACCACGTTTTCATTATCTATTAAGAAAAATTAAATCTGCATTCATCGATTGCGTGAAATACCACCTCCATGACACAACATGATTCATCTTCCTTCATCTCCAAAAAATAATGGTATTAGAAGAGAATTTATTATATAAGTATATGTTTTTTAAAAATTTTATATTCATAAATAATATATCATATTACTCATTTTCTCTATTATATGGAAAATGAAATCATCATTCATGTGTATGTGTGGACTACCACCTCTAAGGAACTGTTAATTGTTTTTCATGAATTTCATATATTGATGGTCATGATTATTATTTTAATGGATAAATATGAATTTTATGAAATTATTAAGGTTTTTTAAATTCATATTTGGATACCAATTAAAAATATTATAAATAAAAACCTCTGGTAAATTCAACCGTCCAAAGAACATTCTAGGAGAACAAAAGGATTTCCCTATACAATGAATTAACATGTTATTTTTTATAAAATTATTATAATTATTTATATTTTATATATATCACACTAAATATCAATAAATAATATCATTATTCTTATTTGAAAAATATATTACAACTAAATCCCACAACAATCTTGTATTAATTATGGTATGTAGTAGTTTTGGTTTGTTTAACCACTTTCTTGTGAATTTATTTAAATTTATAAAATTGATACCTATAATAATATAATTTCAAATAATATATTACATAATTAATTAAAAATTATTTTTTTGGTTTTTAATGGGAGTATTAAAAGATCAACATATTATTTAAGAAAACCCCTTTTGTTTTCTAAAAATCATTGAAACATGCTCATCGATGGGTTCATCTTAAAAGATATTAACTAAACACCTACAGGATGAAATTAGAACATTATAAATAGTTATAAAATAAAAATTTCACAGTCTTTTATGATCTAGTAATGATAAAATCTTGGATATTAATGTAGAATGACACAACTATTAGAAACTAGTTCAAAACGATCAAGGTTACTAACAACCGCTTCTGAAAATATATAATAACAAAATATTATAAGTATAGATAAGAATTACAAATTTTTTTTATAAAAGGTTATATATATAATATATTATACTAATGAGGGGACTAAAATAGTTAATATTTTTATATAAGTGTTTATAGCACATTTAAACTAATCGTGAATTAAGGTAAGGGTTTCTTGTGTCATTTTTTTACTCCTTGAGACATATTCATTTTATACACAATGTTTTATTTGTAATGGTGCCACCAATACCTATTTAGTTTATTTTAACATATCCATGGTTTTTTATATATCCATATAATGTTATATTTAAATTATATTTTGATTAAAAAAATTTATGTTTAAAATATGGTTTTGATCGAAAAGTTACTCAACTCAAAAGGGCATTGCTGCCAATACTATTTATAAGTAAAAAATGTTTTTAATATAAAATAAATCTAGGGAATTTGTTCTAATTATTAAACCAACGATCATATTTTTTAAATATTCATTTTTATTTATATTTCCCAAAAAAACATAATTTCTTTTTGATTTATATTTTAATTTAGGTGTTTCTTTTGATTGAAACTGACAACATAAATTCATCTGAGTTAGGACATAATATATATCTTCACTCATTTAATTCTTTTTAAGTGTCCTTATATAATTATATACAACTTATTATGGTCATTATCTACTATGTTTCCTACTTTAAAAGTTTTAATTAAATTTTTAATGTTTTATGTATGGGTTGTTTTTCTCAAAATGTGAAAAGATTATCTTTCTATCATTTACATGTGAATAAATCATTCCAAATACTCTATCAATTTATAAAAGTATACTTCCTAATATATATTTCCTAATATTATAATGTCATGTAAAATAACTTATTTTTCTACTATAATTAGAAAAATAACTCTTTTAAAATGATTTAAAATAAATGTATATTTCTTATTTTCAGAGTAATTTTCCTAAAACTCAACCAATGTATTTTTCATCAAATTTTTTACATTCAAATATTTCTTTTGATTGATGATATTCATAAAATTTAATAACACAAATTTATTCACAAGATTTATAATGTAATTTCATTTTTTTTTTGAAATTTTTTATCACTACCTTGGTCTCTCCTATATTTCATTAGTGTATAACCATAATTTTTCTCCCAATAATTTCCTTTATCAACAACCTATTTAGTATTAATTTTATTGATGTTTGTTTAGATATATTACATAGATCAAATTATTAGAAAAATGATTATCTTAACTCTATTCCCATTAACTATACAGTGTAAATACCATATGTTTTATTATCTTGAATGGATGGTATTTGTGTAGAAATTTACTTTATATCATTGGATACCCATTTAATTTAAATTGATTTATCATGTTATTCATATTGATATAATTTTTACTGATTTAATTTTTTAAATCCATTTTAAAAGTATAAGAATTTTTTTATTTCTATATGTTCTTTAATATTTAAAATGTAAAGGATTTTTGTTAAAAAGATTTATGAAACTCGCTATATTTTCGTACATTCCTTATGGTTCGATTAGTGAATAATTTTCAAGTGGAACTATTAGTTATGGAAGAATAATTGATGAGGTTGACCTATAATTCATTGGTTAAGAGTTTATATCTGATGTGATAAGTATTCATGTGTACATCTAGTTTCTTGTAATTGTGTGCACTGATGGTGTGACTTTTGAGAGTAATTTTTCCCAACACTAATTTTTGTTCCATATTTGAAATGTGTAAAACTTTTATTCTTATTCACATTATTATGTTATACTCTACTAGATCATATTTATTGACACAGTGATGTATTGTTTTTCGAAATGACATATTCAATGATTTATGATGTCTTATTTGTTGGTCATGTGTTTCTTATGTATCTTGATTATACACATATTATCATTTTATTCTCACTAAAGATATTCAATTATTATTTCATATGTTTAAAATTAATTATCATCTAATATCATCTCTTTTATTGGGTTTCAATTTCCCTAGGTGTTTAATATTTGAAATAAATTAAATTTATAGAATGGGTTCTTAAATGGAGAATTTGTGGGAGATATTGAAGACTCATTATGGATTAAATAGTTTCAAATATAATGGATAAATTGTAACACCCAAAGGTTTTCTAAAAATAAATTGAAGTTCATGAAACTTTGTATTATGTATATATTTATAACAATCCTTCAAAAATACTTTTTCCTCTTCTATGTTTTTAATTTCAAAAAACAATCATCTAAAAATATGTTCTTTATGTCATTTGGAGCCTAATGGGACCATCTTTTTTTGGTGAATAATAATATAACCTTATTAATAGTAATATTAATATTAATATGACCCTAATTAATAGTAAAATGTGTTATTTTTTTAAGGCTTTAAGATAACGACATCTTGGTTATTTTTTTAATGTGATATAAAAGCAGTTATTGTTTTTAAATGATTAATTTTTTATTTAATTAAGATATTATTTAAAAATTGAATTTATATTATTTTGAAAATTATTTTCCAAAAATGGACTGCATTTCTAAATTCTACATGTCAAAAAATTGTAAGGGAGATTTTTTTTGGATTTTTCTAAAATTCATGAATTTTTAATGAATTGTGAAATACAGTAAAATATCATTTATTCATATTATCTATAAAATACACTATTTATGACATCATAAGTTATTTAAGGAAACTTATTTCTAACATACATATCATTATTACTATTTTGGATCACATTAATTAAGACTATTTATAGTATTGAGAAAAAACATTATAATAATGATTAAAATAATGTTAAATACCTCTTCTCCTCCACTATAAATACCACCCTCATTTCCCTCTTCCTCCCACACCTCTCATACATTTATAATTACTTATTTTTTTCCCAACACTCCTCCCAAGAATCTCCCCCACATCCTAGTGATTCTGGTTTCACCGAAAGTCCAAAACCAAAGGCCTTAAGAAGGATCTCAAGGAGAAGATATTAAGAGGCAAACACCCTCTTTTGTTTTCTTTCCATTCTTTCAATTTTTTATTCTTTTTAATTTGACTTGGATTATGTTGGGATATTTCATGAAATATCCCCATTAATTCCCATATTATGTAATATATATGAGATACGCCATTTCTCTCATCAAAATATTTTATGAAATTTTAAGTGACGCCATCAGGCTGCCGAATTTTCGTGAGAGATTTCTCAATTTTTTATTATTTTGAGTTCCTTTATTATTTTTCCTCAAATAATATTTTCCAAGAGGCACAAAAGCTCTATAATATTTTACATTTTGGTTTCTTTCATGTTCATTGAAAATTCCTCATCAATCGTTGCCTCCTCCCCCACTTATTCAAGGAATTAAAAACATTGTCCATGATGTGTCGAATTACTGACATCATGGACGATGTGATTTCAATCTACATTAATTACTAAAATGCATGTAATGAACAATTTTTATGTTTGAACCAGGTTATAATATATGTATTATGTCTCATCCATGGTTCTATAATTATTTTGTACACATGTTTTTAATTTATAAAACAAAATGAGGTTGTTATTATCAAAGAACAACTAAAATGATATAAACGAACATCATTAATGTTTTAACTTATGAATAATCCTCATGTAAGAATTAAAATTAATAAATGGTATGATTTATGGTTCTATAAATATTTAAATACTACTCCATTCCAATTATGGAGTTTCACATCCAATCGACAAAAACAGTCCTTCATGAACCGATCAGGAAAATCAGGTAATGAACTCAACCAAAACAGTCCAAGGAACAAAATACTGAAAATTAAATGATGAATTAAGGTAATGAAATGAAAATATAATTATTATAAAGAAATATATTATTATTTAAGATATTAATAAAATTTGTTTTATCCATTATAGAGGAGGGTTAAACTTGTTTTATGTAAGACAAGACCGTGGTAAAAGAATTCTTAACCTGATTTCCATTCCATGGTTTAACCATATGCTTTGTTATTTCTGTAATATTATAATTTTTTGTGAGATGGGTTATGATTATATAATGTTTTATTGTGTGTATATATAGTTTATAAATATACTGCATCCACTCTATTAAGTCTCTCAAAAAATTTATGATATTATTGAGGGATTTTCCTTTTAAAGACCCCTTTTAAAATTCTAATTTACGATATTCAAAAACAATGTTTTCATGAAATTATTCATTTTTTATGATTATGTAATGGTTTTTGGGCATTGTTTTTGATGAATTGTGGCACCTATATCTCCCTTTAATGCATTGGGTATGTGTAAGTCGTAGGTCATTCCTATGGTTACTCCTAGTGTAACTGTGATGGTTACACAAATAGTAATGTATCCTTGAGGGTTACAAATTATAAGGTAGCGGAGAGGGTTACAAGATTATGTATGTAATGCCCCATGAAACCATTATTGTTATATTTGTGTTCTTATTTATTTTATCTTGTGGAAATATAATGTTTTACAATGTAATTATATATGATTGATGAGTGTGTATTTTGAAAATGTTTTTATACGTTACAAGTATTCATGGACTCATGTGATCTTTCCTTCTATTACATACCATAATAAGATTTCTGTGATAATAATAGGTTTTTTAATGATTTTCACAGGTCATAAGTATTTTTAAGATAAATAAAGAATCTATGTTAAATGTTTTAATAAATTTCAAAGAAATCGTGTTTTAAGCTTTAATGTTTTATATTTTGAAAATGATGGGACTATTTTTATGGTATCCACACTCTAACAATGTGTAATGATATGAATTTATTTTGACCTAATTCTCTAAATCCTTAAACTTTAAAAGATCCTCATTTTAAAAGGAAGTGATTTCTTTACTGAAATCAATATTATGTAATGTAATAAGGCCTGATCCTTATAGTTGGTATCATAGGATGGTTTAGTTAAATGTTGGGGTAGGATGAGGTTAATATATAACCAAAAATGTATTTTTTACTCTAGGGTCAATTTGAAATGATTTATAACATAAATATTATAATTTTTCTTCAACTATGATATTTTTGTTCATAATAGTTGTCCGTAGAAGAAATATAGAAGATGAATAGGAGAGGCACCGATGGAATGACATCCTTCTAAATCTGCAACCCGGAATGATATGGATTGGAACTGAGGAGTTTTTTTCCAGGAATTGATTAGCTAATGCAAGAAATAAATGGTGGTGTAATCAATGCATGATAACAACTAGAGGTATCATAACAGAACCTGGCAATAGTGGAACATTATATGAGACAACACCCTTCTTCTTTCAATGGATATCCTGACCCAATAGCGACGAAATGATGGATAAAATACCATGAAAATATATTTGATGTAATGGGATATTCATAAAATCAAAAAGAAAATTCTTTCCATTTATTTAATTGAAGGTGAAGCTGATCTGTGGTGGCCAATGGTAAAGAATATCAGAAATTGAGATGATATTGAAGCCTAAGAGTTGGTTGAATATAAAATACTTTTCCACGAAAAATATATTCCAATGGTGGCACCACATAGAATTGATAAGTAATTCCTTGAGTTGAAGAAAAAGGAGGAAGAGTTAGTGTTTGTGTATAAAGGTAACTTCACCCGACTGATGAGTTATGCTCCAAATATTATTCTGGATCTTGATTGGAAATTCAACCACTTTTACTCAGGATTGAAGCCAATGTATTGAAGGGAGTTGGTCTCCCTTGAATGAAAAAGTAATGAGAAACTTGTCTGATGTGCTGATTGGGTATGGATGATGTTTTCTGAAGATCATGTACACATTGACAACAAAGAGAAGAAGAGTGATAGATGGGAAGTGATGGGTAAGAATAAATCAATGAAATTTGATGGTAAGAAAATCCAGTTTCTAGTTTGTACAATGTTTGGAGAGAAGCACCCAAAGGAATGTCTTATCCAAAATGAGATGTGTTTTCAATGTGGTAAGTTTGGACATATAGCCAGATATTGTAATGAAAATGATCCTAAGACTAATTCCGATATGTAACGTATAAATTGTCTTAAATGTGGTTTGATGGGTCAGTATCTAAATACCTTCTCAAAGAGAGATCCAAATGATGAAAAGAAGCCATACTATAAGCAGAAAGGTGAACTGAGATCTTTCACAACTACGTCAGCAGATGCCGAGCCATCCAATGAAGTCGTATTATGTACATTGTTTGTTTAATCGGATTTTTCTAATGTTTTGTTTGATATAGGGTCTACAAATTCCTTCATCTCTACAAAATTTTTTGGTAACAAGAAAATATCACCTCAACCAATTAGACAGGAACTTTTTGTTAAAATACCAGGGGGAAATATTTTAGCAAAGGGGAATTAGATGAATATTTCTATTATGGTCTGTGGAAAGACGTTACCTACAAACATTGTTGTTTTATACTTCATTGAATTTTATGTTATTCTGGGAAAGAGTTGGATTCCTATTTATATTGAAAAGATTTACTATAGTGATAAAGAAGCTGTTTTTCAAAATGATTTTCAGTTTTTTTATAAGAATGAAACCATAAAATTAATAACATATCATGAAGCTGAGAAACTATTGAAAGATAGAAATTAACGTTATCTTTCATATATTTTTGAAAACAAGGGAACTGTTCATATTAATGATGTTCTAGTGATAAATGAATACCTTTATGTTTTTCCATATGAGTTATATAGTTTCATACCTAATCGATAAGTAGAATTCACAATTGACATAGTTCCGAATTATAATCCAATTTCAAAACCACCATATCATATAGCTCAAATATAACTTCTGGAATTGAAAAATTAGTTGCAAGATTTTCTTGATAAGGGATTCAATCATCCTAGAACTTCACCTTGGTGTTCTCTTGTTTTGTTTGTTAAAAAGAAATATGGTTCCATGAGACATTGCGTTGATTATAGATCTTTCAATAATATCACAATTAAAAACAAGTATCCTTTTCCTTACATCGATGACTTGTTTCATCAGCTCCAGGGAGCTCAATAATTTTCCAAGATTGACTTGAGATCTGGACACCATTAGTTAAAGGTGAAGGAGGATGTCATACCAAAAACAACCTTTCATACTAGATATGGTCATTATAAATTTTTTCTTATGCCTTTTGGGTTAACTAATGCACCTAATGTATTCATAAATATTATGAATATAGTATAAATGAGTTATTGGATAAGTTTGTGATTGTGTTTATTGATGACATCATAGTATTTTATAAAAATAAATACAATCATGAAACACATATAAGGGTTGTTTTAAAAACCCTAAAATAAAAGAAACGGTATAGAAAATTTAGTACATGTGATATTTGGTAGTAACATATTTCTTTTCATGGGAACATTGTAAATATGTATAGAATAATAGTTAATCCTGCCAAAACAAAAGTGGTTGATGAATGTACAAGACCTACACAATTTATAGAGAGTTCTAGTCTTTTTTGGGGTTTCAGGTTATTAACGAAACTTTTTATGTACTTTTCATGGTTATCTATTCTGAAAATAAGTTAACCAGAAAAGGGCTTAAATTTGTTGGGGGAAAAGAATGTGATGATTGTTTTTAGTAACTGAAGAAGAGATTGGTGAATGCTCTAGTTATGGACTTGGATTCTTGAAATGGTTAGTTTGTCATCTATGGTGATTCTTTATTGAAGGGACTTGGTTGTGTTTTGATACAGAATGATCAGGTAATTTCATACGCATAATGATAACTAAATCATCATGAGTTAAATTATCCAACACATGATTTTCAATTGGAATCTATGGGTTTTTCTTTGAAAATATGGAGGAATCGTTTATACAAAGCCAAATGTCAAATATATACTGACCATAAAATTATAAATTATATATTTACGTAGAAGAAATTAAACATGGGGAAGAGAAGATGGCTTGAACTAACAAAGGATTATGATTTCATGATCAATTATAATCCGGGAAATGCAAACAAATTGGTGGATTCCTAGAGTCAAAAACATCATGCATCATTAACTATGATACATTTTCGAAAATGACCCTTTGATTAATGATTTGAAGGATTTTGGATTAGAAGTTGTTGGTGCAAGGATTGCATCTGTTTTGTTTTAGGTTTTAGTACAGTCATTATTATAAAACATAATTAGGAAAGAACATAAGAAAGTCTGTGAGCTACAAAAAATGGTAGAATTGGTTAAAATGGCTATGCTTCTAGAATTTAAACCCGATAAAGATTGTGTTTTCAGATTTGAAAAATGGATGTGTGTGCCTTGTGATTCCTAGTTTAAGAAACAATTGTTGTGTAAATATCATTGTTCTCCATTTTCAATTAATCATGGTAGTACTAAGATGTACAGAGACCTTCAAGATTATTATTGGTGGGATGGAACGAAAAGAGATATTATTGTTTTTACCATAAAATTTAAAACATGTAAATAGGTTAAGTTACTTAAGGGGATGCTTCTACCTTTTCCAGTGCCATATTAGAGGTGGGAGAATGTATCCAAGGACATTGTGGTGGGACTACCTAAGACATCTCAGGGTACCAATGAAATTTTATTTATTATTGATCGACTTACAAAATATACACATTTTCTTTCTATTCAAGATATAGTGACTTTGGTTCAGATTTATTGACTTTCTCTAAAATATATTTTCATGTTACAATGAGTTACTCTTTCCATTGTATCTGACAGGGATCCCAGGTTCACTTCTAACTTTTGGAAGAGACTTTAGAAGTCGTTGGGCACAAAATTAAATTTCAGTACATCTTTTCATCCTCAACCAGCTTCCCATTATGAACGAATGATTTAGACATTGGAGGATATGCTTTGATCTTGTTCAATGGACTACCAAGGAAGTTGGGATCAACATCTTTCTATAGTTGAGTTTTCTTATAATAATAGTTTTCATTCGAGTATACAGATGTATCCTTTTGAGTCTTTGTACTGAAAGTGGTGTTGTACTCTTGTATTTTGGTATGTAGGTGGTGAAAGAAACTTTATGGGGCCAGAATTAGTAGAAGAAGTGGACAAGAAAGCAATGTTGATCCTACCACACATAAGGACAACTTAGAGCAGGCAGAAATGTTATATATATAACAAAAGGAAAGACTTCTCTTTCGAGGTAGGTTATTATGTTTTCATTTAAATATTTCCTTGGAAAATTGCGATACGTTTTGGTTTGAAAGGGAAGATAAGCCCATGATCCATCAGTCCTTTTAAAATCCTATAGAAAGTTGTAATATTTTCATACCGAGTAGCTTTTCCTTTGAGTTTTTCTCAGGTACACAATGTTTTTCATGTTTTGATATCGAGGTAGTATGTGCCTGGTTCATCACATGTCTTGATTCTAGAATCAGTTCAACTTGAAGAGAACCATTTTTATGAAGTGAAACCGTTTCAGATTATTTATTGAAGGGAACGTGTATTGCAGAATAAGATAATCCTTCATTTAAAGGTTTTTTGGAGAAACCACATGGTAGAAGAAAAAACATGGGATTTTGAAAATGCTATGAGAGAAATGTAGCCTCACTTGTTTAATAAGTAAATAAAATTTCAAGGATGCAATTTTTAGAAGGTGGGGATAATGTAACACCCCAAGGTTTTCTAAAAATAAAGGGAAATGCACAAAATATTGTTTCCAATAGATATTTATAACTATCCATTAAAAATAATTTTACACTTCAATGTTTTTAATTTCAAAAAATTGTATTCTACAAATGTGTTGAGTATGTCATTTGATGTTTAATGTAACTAACTTGTTTCTTTTGGTCAATAGTAACACACCATAATTTATAGTAATATGAATAGTAATATGACCTTAATTAATAGTAAATTGTGTTATTATTTTATTTCTATAAGGATTTAATATAATGACATCTTGGATATTTTTTCCATTCCATATAAATGCTGTTATAGTTTTTAAATTATTAATTTTAGAATTCCATAAGATTTTATTTAAATACAGAATTAATAATATTTATAAAATTATTTTCAAAAAATGTACTTCATTTTAAAATTCTACACATTGAAAAATGGTAAGGCTTACTCTTTTAGATTTTTCGATACTTCTGAAATTTTTTATGAATAGTCAAATATTGTAAAATACTATATATTAGAATTATTAGTAAAATACACTATTTATGACATCATAAGTGATTTAAGGAAACTTGGTTCGAACTAACATGCTATTATTATTATCTGGGGTCATATTAATTAATACTATTCATAGTCTTGAGCAAAAATATTATAATAATGATCAAAATAATGTTAAAGACCTCCTCTCCTCCACTATAAATACCACCCTCATTTACCTCTTCATCCTACACCTCTCAAGGATTGATCCTTACCTATTTTCTTCCAATAATACTCCCAAGGCTCTCCTCTACATCCTAGAGCATTTTTTATCACCAAAACCCCAAAACCAATGGCCTTAATAAGGATCCCATGGAAAAAGATCAATAGGTAAACATCCTCTTTTGTTTTCATTCCTTTCTTTCATTTTATTTATTATTTTTAATTTTTATTGGATTATGTTGGTATATGTCATTAAATATCCCCATTAATTTCAATATTATGCAAGATTTAAGAGATACCCCCTTTATCTCATCAATCTATTTTATGAAATTTTATGTGACGTCATTAGGCTGTCGAATTTTCATGAGAGATTATAAATTTTTCTTTTATTCTGAGTTATTTTCTACTTTTTCCTCATATCCTCTTATCCCAATGGAATGAAATATCCAAAATCATTTATATTCTTAATTTTATAATATTAATGGAAAATTCACATCAATCTTCTTCTCCTCCCCCACTTATTCAAGGAATTAAAAACATTGTCTGGGATATGTCGAATTACTGGGCTCGTGGATGGTGTGATTTCAGTCTACATTAATTACTTCAAGGCTGGTAATGAAACATTTTTTATAGTTTAACCAGGTTATAATATATGTATTATATATCAAACATGGTTATAGAATTATTTTTTATAGATGGTTTTAATTTATAATAAAAAAATGAGGTAGTTATTATCAAAGAATCTCTAAAATGATCTAAATGAACATCATTAATATTCTAACATATGAATCATCCTCATGTAACAATTAAAAATGATAAATAGTATAATTTATGGTTCTGGAAATATTTAAATACTACTTCATTCCAATTCTGTAGTTTCACTTCGAATCGACAGGAATAATCCATCATGAACCGATCATGAAAATCCTGTAAAGAACTCACCCAAAACGCCCGAGGAACAAAATACTAACAATTGAAGATTCAAATAATGTAATTAAATGATCATATAAGGTATTATAAAGATGGATATGATTATTCATGATATTAATAACACTCTTTCATCCATTAAAAATGTGATTTAAACACGTTTTAAGTAAGATAAGCCCGAGGTAAGTGAATTCTTAACCCGATTTCCATTCTTTGGGTTAACCTTGTACTTTGTTATTTATGTAATTTTAGAATTTCATTTGTGATGGTTTATGTTTATATTATTTCTTATGTTTATTTATAGTGTATATACATACTCCATCCACTCTATTAAGTCTCTATTCAATTGTATGATATTTATAGGGGACATTTCTTTTAAAAACTGCTTTTACAATTCTATTTTATGAAATTCAATAGAAATATTATTATGAAATTATTCATGTTGTTTGATTATGTTATGGTTATTGGGTGTTGTTTATGATCAAGTGGGGGACCTATATATCCCTCAAATGCATTGGTTATGTGTATGTTGGAGGTCTACCTTATGGTAACTCCAAGTGTAATTCTGATGGTTACACAAATAGTAAGGTAGTCGTGAGGGTTTCAAATTATAAGGTAGCCGATAGGGTTACAAGATTATGTAAGTAATGCCACAAGATACCTTTATTGTTATATTTATGTACTTATGTATTGTATCTTTTTAAGATAGCATGTTTCACAAAGTAAGTATATATTAGTGACAAGTATGACTTTTGAAAATGTTTTCACATGTTACAAGTAATCATGGACTAATGTGTTCTTTCCTTCATTTACATCCATTACTGAGCTTTTTTCGCTCATCAAATGATTTTAAAATTATTTTCATAGGTCATAAAGATGTGTAATAAAAATAATTAATCCAAGTTAAATGTTTTAACAATTGTAAATGATATCATGTTTTAAGATTTAATTTTATATTTTGAGAAAAATGGAAACTGCTTTTATGGTATCCACTCTATAAAAATGTGTTATGGTAGGAATTTATTATGTCCCAATTTCCTAATTATCTAAACATGAAATGATCCTCAATGTAAAGGGATGTTATTTGTTGAATATAATCAAGATTATGTAATGTAATAAGGTTGGGTCCTTATATAAAGTATCCAATTGATATAAAAAATAGGTTTTGACAGTTAATGGTTTGTGTTAATTATATAAAACTATAAACCTATAAGGTCATACAAATTTATTATAATTAAATATTTACTAAAATATATCCAGATGATACGGATATGTATGTAGTCTGAAGTAGTAATATCATTATAACTAAATTTAATGTTATGTATATTATGATGTAGGTACATGATGGGGGTGTACATGGAAGGTACGAGACGTGAGGTTGATTTAGTTTATTATTAAATACCATACTATAATATTTTGATGGAAATGTGGTTATAAATTATATTTTTATAGTATGTGGTTGTGTCTATAATGTGGATAAGTGGTTATTTTTTAATTGTTTTATGGAATGAATAGTTATTCCCAAAAGTAAAACATTGTGGTGTGAGGGTGGCCAGTTTAGCAGTAAGATGATATAGAAAATCAATATATATATATATATATATTCATGATTTTTGTATTACTCGACTAAAATTAGGATTTGGGTTATTGTTCCTTAGTGATGATGTTGACTTATTTAACCGTATTGGGTAATGAATTGGTGTCATAGTTTATTCATGTTGGAATTAATATAGTTCATCCACATTTTCAAGTGACATTTTAAATATGATCTTACTGATCATATTTGTATAGTCATCCCCCACTATCTATTTATAGATATAATATTTATTGTATATGTTTATATGAGGGATTTAATTATTGGTCTAGACTTTATTATCTTGTTATATGGAATAAGAGAGTGAATGTAGAGTTTTTATCATAGGAGTTGTCTACTGGTTTTTATCTTCGATGTATTAGTTTATGTATTAAATTACATGAATTATGAGACTTGTATTAATTTCATAATATATGTACATCATTGTGAGATTATTTTTTATGTTCCTTGTATTTTTGGGGTAACAAATTATTTTTTTGTATATCTATACCCTTAGTGTCTTTCGATGAACCATGACCTACTATAAGTGGGTTTTTGATTTTATAGTTATCTATTTTGTCGGCCAAGAGGGGATCTAATGGTGGAGGGTCCTAATATAACTACCCTCTAGTGGAGTCCAATGATAAATAGATAAATATAAGTGTAATATTAAATTTAAATTTCTCAATATTAAATACTATGGATAATTTTTATTGAATTGTATTAGATAGTCTATAAGAAGAATGATGATAAAAAACCAAGAGATCATTCTTAATGAATCAGAATATTATGGTCTGTGAATAAAATGAACAAAATATATCCAATTAAAATGGAAATTAGTCTACACCTTTAAATAAGTTGATTTTTTTAGTAAAATTCAATTAATAAGCATGGTGAATGGATAATGAAATAAAAGAATAAAACCTGGAGGATATAAGTAACCTTAATTTTAAATATCAATATTAAATTTTTAAATATTGTTTAATATAATAATAAAATAGAGTGTATGATAATGGAAAAAAAGTGATGGGAAGAAGTTATTCCATGGTAATGGAGCTCATGGGTCAAACTAAGATAATTATCTGGCTTAGTAAATTGAACGCATCATTTAAAAGGGAAATCAATTTTCATGAATTGAGAATAGATGTTGAGAATGAAAAATTATTCTTAAGATATATTGGAGATATTAATGTAATTATTTTGGATATAAGGGAAAAATTATAATATATCTCCATTAGTTGTAGAGAGGATGCAAGATGTTATATTATTTCAAATGATGTTACTTATAGTTCAAATTTTTCTTAAAATGATTTAGTTTAATTTTTAACAAATATATTAAGTATCAAAGTAATGTTTTCAAATTCTTTTAAAAATTTTCAAGTCAATAAAAAATAAACATGTTGATTTATCAAAATTTTAATGATCAAAGCCTATGGGAACTCAATATATATGAAGTAATGGAATAAGTAACAAAAATAATTGGAAATAAGTAGTTTTTTCCAAAAAATAAATTATTCTAATAACATGTCATCATGTAATTTAATTAAATATTAGAAAAAATGTTGTATAGATAAATATTGAATTTAAGTATTAGCCAGAGATAAAATATTTTTTAAAGGTATTAACATCCATGTATTATATAATTTTGAGAACATATTTTAGAATACAAGTATTTGAAATAAAACATATAGAAAACATTAAAAACCCTTTTTCAACATATTGGGATATTTAATTTTTATGTAATATGTTGGTGATTTTGTGTGTATGGAGACAAAGAACACATGTGTTACATTAAAATGTTTTTATATAAAAAAGTTCTGTCAAATTGAGATTGATATAACCACAACTCATAATAAAGAAACCTGGACATCAATGATTGAAATAAGTGAACATATAACCAATATTTTTTCTATTAAAGGGTATAATTGTTGAAGGTATGGTCTATAAGGGTATACCCATGATTATTTTATCTTAATTCTACCATATATGATAAATAAAATTGTATATCTTAAATATAACAAGATCTGGAGTGATAAAAGAGAATCATTAGTAGTTTCAGTTGATCATAGTGAATGAAAGACTGAGAAACCAAGTATATTGGATAATGGATGATTGTAACATTATAATAGAAACAAGTATCAATGAAATAGAAATTATAAGTATAATTTATTTTTAATTTAAATTTTAAATGATATCTCATTTAAATTTATCAATGGAAAAAGAATCATTAAAATTTGTGAAATGATGTATATTTATAAAAAATCATTTTTCATTCATTGGTTGAGATATAATAAATTGATTGTATCATTATTTTTTGATTATAGAGGTATGTTTTTATACTAAATAATTATATGTATCTTAAAAATAGTGAATATTGATATTATATTCATGATGAGATAATGAATGTGATGTAATATTTTTCAACTTAGATGTAAAACATATTCTCATTGCTTGAGTATGAAAAGATAAAATAGTCTATGATAATTTAAACTTGGTAATATGTGAAAAATTAACATATATATAATTTCATTTAGAGATACTTTGAGAAATATTATAAAACTGAATTAGGATATGGGCCAACTCATGCCCTATTTTCCAAAAAAAAAGATGGTGAATGAAATTTTGAAACTGGTAGATGTCAATTCACAGATTCCAATGGTGATAAGTAATAAAAAATCCATATTTATTAATTTACAAATATGAATTATTTTAAAAATATTATTATTATAACAATCTCTAATGTTGTATAATGACATTGAATATATTGTTAGAAGAAAATTTGATATATTATATTGAAATTTTAATATCAAAATTGATCCAAATAAACAAATCAAGAGTTTTAAAAATATCTTAAATATAATGAAATATTAAATTAATATAGATCTACCTAAACTCCTTAGATAAAAGTTAAATATAATAAAAATATATCTTTGATAAACATGAGAATAGTTTTATAATCCGATCACATAACATCGAGGTATTTTCCAGACAATTCGCTAAAATAATGGTCTACATTAATAACTATTATTTGGTTCATCTATATTTTATCAAAACACCATATGGTTTATAGATTATGAAGAATAAAATAATTAACATATTTATAGTTCTTATGATCTTAGTAATCATCAAATTAAAATGAAGTAATTTTTAGAGATTTGATAAAAGGTATTATGAAGGGATTTTACATGGTTTACCACCATAAAGAAGAAGATATAGTTATTATACAAAGTATCTATATTATAATATATATAATATTGTTGTTATTATCTTTTAAGAACATAATAAATAATTAAAATCATATAAATAATATGATTATATTATAGAGTCACAAATGCTGAACACAAACATGTATGATATCATAGAGACCGTTGCTGAAAATTTGAATGAAAAACATGCTCATTATGTGATCTAATATTATATGGAAGAGATCCTAGTTGGTTTATGTTTATATGTTTTAGATTACTGGTTCATGATAAAAAATAACTAGAGTATTAGTGAGGTGTCACAAACATTAAAAAAATTTAGAACATCCAATATTAGAGGAAAACATTCTCAAGTAGAACAAAGAATTGTTAAAATAGATTTATAATTTTTGTTTAAAAGGCATTGATTTATAATTTTAGGACTACATAGGAATTATAAAATAGTAAATCAAAAAAATATAATACAATAAAAAATGGTATATTTTTTTCCTAAAAAAATAAGGTGATAGGTAAAACAAATTTCATCAAAAATAGACTATATGAATGGTAAAGTGGAACTAAATAATTCCTAATTACTTTGCATATGATATTATCAAAAAATTGTATTGTTTTAGTGGTCCATTTTATATTGTCTCAATAATTGAAATAACCTGAAAAATTATTGGTTGATATTCTTAGAGGTAGTGTATTATCATTAAAATGGACATCAAGTCAATAGTTTTACATTGGGATCATTGTGATGAATTATGAACTGAATAAAAGGAATTATTTAATCATTATGGTGATGAAAATTGAGTGTTAAATTAAAATAGGGAACATTTTAGATTTTAAAATTTATTTAAAAAATTATTCATAGATTGATATCTATTTCAAAAGAAAGGGATTTAAAAGGATTATATTAAAAAACAATCAAAAGGGAAAATAACATAACATTATAAAATTCATTATTATAGTATAAGTTGATTACATTAATTTTTCATAAAATGAGACAAAATTCTAAAGGAAAATTTATAACTAAATATCCAAATACATTATCTTATATATTTTTGGATAGATAAAATTTTTATTGGAGTTTCAAGTTACCCATAAAACATGTTTTATTTTATTATCCCAAGGTAAACATTCTCACGAGTTAATGAAATGGTTATGTATAGATGAACTGAAGGGTGTATCTACTTATATTTACACAAAGATAATGTTGATTAACGATAATTTTGTTAATGTTTTGTTTCCAAAATATTTCATAATATATACTGAGATTCTATTATAATGATGAAATCATGAAATGATACTATAAACCTCATAACATTATATTTATGATTCTAAAGTAAGTTAAATAAATTATATTCTTATATAGAGAAATATATATTTTGATAGGTCAAAGGAAATTAGTAGTGTGGAATGGGATATGAAAAGAGAAGTAATTTAAAAATAATTTTTTAATGTTTTTTATTGCCATGTGACATAAATTATTGAATTTTTACATCTGGGTAGAATTATTTATCAGTATATAGTGCATTTCTTCATACTCTATGAAGTAAAATTTCAATACTCTTAGAACTCTAAGGGAATTTAATCTTGAAATAATTTGGTTATGAGTCACATATCCATATTTCGTTATGTGTGACAACCAAAGAGGAATATTTTAAAAAAATATGCTATGAATCCAAAAATTTGATAATATTGATAAAAAATAAAATATCGTCATTGAAATGGTAGAATGGTTCAAAATCAAATTGGTGTCTTTTTTAAATAATTATCATTTTTTATATATTTCTAAAAATTTTATAAAAGGTTTTGTTAATTTATATTGAGTGATGTTTGTAGTTCATTCCTAATCAAAATTCTTATGAGTACATTCTTTTTTCATTACTTTATAAATTTCATTACATTGTTTTAAAATCGAGGGAAGAATTTGAATCCAACTCACATATATAGTTACTGTTATATGTAGAGAATAAAATAAAATACTTTTAGTTATCGAATAGGGATAAATATTTTCATACTATGATGAAAGAGATGTGATTCTTGAATTCCTGGGGATATTGAATGGATAAATGTTTCAATTGGATAATGTGAATATTAAAGTCACAATTTAATGATTTTAAATGATTTAATTGGTAAATTTCATATTTCAAATTAATAAAAATTTTGATATTGAATGTTTGTAGAAAAATTTGGAAGTACTATTTGATAAATGTTTTGAGAAAAAGTGACATCTCAATGATACCCTTCAGTGGAAAAAGATACTGGGTTAATATAGTATTATTCATTAGATAAATATACAGAGTTCTAAGAAAAATATCACTCCATGTATTAAGGTGAGGATTAGATAGCCTTCACATTGGTAACATTATATAGACTCATATCTTGAAATAATTATTCAAGTGTAATGAATAATTAGTATTTTTTTAGTTTTAAATATTCACATTAAATTGGGATATTTATTCATTTTTGAAAGGTTTATTTGGAATTTTGATATGAAGTGTAAAAAGAAACCACATCATTATGGTGTTTTAAAAATTTTCTAGTTTAGATGAAAAAAATGGTTAGGAAATAAATATTAATAAAATTAATATGGTTTTGAACATTGTTCTTGGATATGAACCATAAATATTAATTGATAAATTGATAATGGAAATCATATCATGTATATTTTAACTATGAAATGGTTTAAAGGAAGAAATAGTCATTGATTTAATTGGTGACCAGAATATTTGTATTAGAGAATCCATTTTCTAGTTATTGTTAAAAGAACATCACAATGATGATAAAGTTTTAGAGTATATATCACGAGACATTATTTTTAAGGTATTATAAGAAATTTATCTAGGAACACTGAGTGTGGATCTATAAAAAAATATTGGGGTTATAAAATAAAGAAATCAAAATTTTAAAATATAAAACATACTGTGGATCTAATCAATGTTTTGAAATATTATTTGGAAATAGATTTTAAATTTTAATGAAAATTAAGATGAAATCCATTGTATTTAGATCTACAATTTATAATGTTTAAACATGTATTGATTTTACAGACTACACTATATTATTTTATCCTAATTTTAATATGTACAACAAATATGTGAAAAATATCACCCCACTATATGAGATATTTAATGAAAGGAGATGGTTCGTTTTGAGAATTGAATAGATTAAAAATTTATTTATGAATTTTACCACCATTAGAAATATGAAGTACATAATTCTATCCCAATCAACGCTTTATTATTGAATATTTTTCTATTAATTTTAATTTGTTAAATCATAACTGGATAAAATATTTATTTATTCTCTATAGGATTAAATTATGATGGTTTATTAGATAACCCCATTCCATTAATGCAATTCTTTGATAAAAATTAGAAAATTTTGTATTAAATGGGATAACACAAGATTCTACACGATGATCATCAAATTATAAAGATTTGGTGTTGGGCTCCGTCAAGTATAATATAATAAGTGTAGGGTGAATCTAGGTATGTTAATTTGAAATTAGAAATAAAATAATCTTATCACATGGTTAAGAAAAAAACTAATTTAACTCTCAATGAATGTGAAAAAGATAAATCAATTAGGGAGATACACAATAAACTTCACTTTGTTCACCTATAATGGGATACATATATAACTCCCCAGCCCTAAACATTACATAATCTTCAGTTAATTCAAGAATTCACATTAAGGATCTTTTAAAATGTAATGCTTTTGATAATTAGTCTGTAACTATTATATTATATCTCAAAAATTACAAATTATACACTTCTAATCTATATAATTTTTTTCACAATAAGAAAACTCCTTAAATAAAACAATAGTTCTATTCTTGGTATAAATATTCTTGAAATATTCCTTTCTCTTACCCTTCCTTATACCCTATGAAAAACATTTTAAAAACATGGGATGATCATAAAAATCTCAGTAAGGGTTATAAAATAAAAAAAATATTACTTTAGTCCATCAATACATAGAAATTAATGAAATCATACTTCTCAATAATTAAATATAAGCTCTTTAACATAACTCATGAAATCATAATATTTATGAACAACACATGGAAATCATAAATCATAAAGGTAAATTTTGGACTCTATATCATACATACATTGTAGCTTTCATAGCTATACATGGAGTTATGTTTGGAATACCCATTATAGTATATTATCTAAATCTCTTCAGAGAGACATTATTTTTTTCTACCGTCATGTTACCCAATGCATTTGAGAGCTATCTTGGGCTCACCCACCCTAGGTTTATCATAAACCCACCCATATTTTTTTTATCACGTAACCACCCATCAAATTTCCCGGTACCATTACATAATCATATCAACAAAAAGATTAAAATTATCAACATTTAACTCATCAAACACAATGATTCAACTCAAGATATTGAAATATTTTATCCATTTTGAAAACCATTTAAAACATTTAATAAATAGATTTTTGATTCAAAGTGTCTCGTACCACATTGAAATGTTTAAAGGAATATCATTTTAAAACTATAATGTCCATATAAATCAAACCTTAAAACCATTTTAAAAACATGGAAATTAATGATAAATATTTAGAAAATTAAATATCTAAAACTTATAAAAGGATGTTTAAGTGAAATATTCTTGTAACACTTGAGAAACACTTGAATAAAAATAATTAAAGAATAAAATCAAATAAAACATTAATTATATTGAGAATATAGAATTTCATGATATAAATTGTCAAAAGGGTTGTATATACCCCGTATATGACATTAATGGTCACCAATATCATGGTATTCATCAATAAAAGAAGATTGAGATGTAGTCTTTTACATAGATTATATCAATGATGTAAGAATTTATCTATGGGGTTATTATGTGTAGAAATAGTATATCCACACAAAACGTCGTGGAAATTACAACATATATAAACAAACAATTATTACACTCATCATATTGGCCTTATATAATCAATTAAGTATGCATAAAAACTAATGAGAGGAAATCAAGTTTAGAAATTTCCTTATAAATAATCAGTATTCTAATAACGTCACATAAAAATTTAGAAAATTAGTTGATGAGAGAAAAGTGGGTCTCTCATAATTAGTAAATAAAATGGACATAAAAGGGAATATATAATCACATACCCCAACATAAGAAAATGGAAATTAAAATAGATAATAGAAAATATGTATTTGACTAAAAGAGGAGGGTGAAATGTTCCCTTACAAAGTTCATTTTATATATAAAATAGATCGATTATGTGCATTAAATATAAGTACACATAATTAATGTATAAATAAAAGATAGTACATAAAATTTTATTTCTTACATAATCATATCACTACATAATTAAAATTAAAAGACTAACCCAAAGAATAGACATTGGGTTAAGAAGTTCCCTTACAATAATTCGGCAGCCTAATGACGTCACTTTACAATTCAGAAAAAGAGTTGATGAGATAGAAAAGGGTCTATCATCACTTGAACATAAATTGTACAGAAATAAGGATATTTACTAACATATACCAACATAATAAAATAGAAATTAAAATACATAAAATAAAAGAAGTCTTTTACTAAAAAAAGAGGGTGAAAGGTTCCCCTACCTTGAGGCTGATTCATCACGTATGTTTCTTATTCTTCCTCAATAATAAATATAAGTTAATTTATATGTAATTGAAAACATTTTTCATGTTTATTATTCATTTATATCACTTCTTACCAAATTATAGAAATTACATAATTATTTATGTTAATATCGGTCATTTTGTTGATATTAGGTACTTGAGTCGAAAATGATCTTGTTATAATTACAAATTGTCCATGTGGTCAAAAGTCCATTATCTCCATAATTATGTTAATTATTTAAATATAACATATATCCAGTATATATTTATTTATATCTAGTATATATGTATTTATAATAGTCCATAACATTTGGAGATAAGAAATGAAATGCACCGTTCATAGAGATGGTAAGCCCAATGTATGCATGCACACTACTTTCAATTCAATTTCATATTTAATGAATTGAAACTGTAATGATACATAGGTTTATTATAATTATAGTATAATATCATATTTTATAAATTTTACATATTTTAATTAACTCCATACTTTATATGTTCCATGAATGGAATGAACGAGTCATATCACATTGAGTGGGCGGTAGTCCGCGCCTCCACAAATTAAATTATCGTGTTTACACATCATGAAAATCTTATAGGTAACTTGTAAAAAAAATTCAATATTAGAAATAAAATAAAAACATAATATATATCATATAAATAAAATTCAATCAAATGTTCACCATGAGAGGTTGTAGGAGATAATTGAACAATCATCGTTTTGTGAGGTAGTAGTTCGTCCTCCAGAGCAATAGAATGTTCTAAATCAATTAGATAGAGGTGTGTTTATGTTTAGTTCTAATAATTACCATAAATTCAAAATAATATATTTAAAAAACTAGTTTTTTTATTTAATCAATAAATAATAATACATTAGGGAGTGAAGAAGTAGAATATTGGAAAGGAACTTTAGAGAAGATGTTACCTCTTTGAACATGTAACTCCTTTTGATTTGAGCCAAAAGGATTTCTTGAATTGTTTTCTTCCTAAGGTAAGGCTTCTAGGATTAATGAGGGAATGTTTTAATATTATTTTGTTAGATTTTGGATGATCTAAGGGGGCATGATAGGTGTGATTAAGGGGTTATAGTGGGTGACCTTTTATAAGATGGAGGAGGGGTACTTTAGGAATATCTTGAATGTTTATTTTATTTTAAACTAAATTTAGATTTCAAATATTCCAAAATTCATTTAATTCAACTAAAATTTGATTATTTTTATAAATACTCTCAAAAAATAATTTTTATAAAACTTTTGGTTTCAAATTTATCCTTATCATTTAGCTTTAACCGTTTGTTAACTAATTAAACTATTACCATGTTTTCTTGTATATTTATAATATATGGTAAATATTGTTACCATAAAATTCCATTATAACATAAGGTGGTTCCTTAATGTCATTTAAAACTAGATATAATTCATTTGTCAGAATATTATATTGTTAAAATTATTATATCATTTAATAAAATAGTATTTTTTAAACTCATTTATGTCAATTTTATACTATTCATATCATGACTTTTTTAAAAATCCATAAAAACATGATTATTTCGAAACAAATATTAATTAATTAATATATAAAAAGTCATAATCATTCCTAGAATAATTTTATGGAATAGAAATTTTCAAAATAAATTTATATAAATATTTATAATCTCATTTATTTAAATCATTTATTAATAAGGCAATCACTACATCATCACTGTGTGATAAATATATTTATTTATTTGATTTATAAAAATTATAAATAAAATAGCATTATATAGAAAATTGTATTATCTTTATAATTAATAATTATAGTATAATATATAACATGTATAACACCATATAAAAAATGTTTTACTAAAACATACATGTTTAGATTATATTTTCCTTAACTTTAAATTAAAAGTAATTAAATTTCATTTTCACACACATCTGGATCAATTGGTTCTTACAATCAACACAAGGATGAAAATGGTAGGATATATATCATCAAATATTGTTATTACATGTGTTAAGATAATTTAATATTATTATAATATTATTTTTTTTCCGTATTTACCGAATTTACCCCTTAACCATTGTAAATAAAATATTTAATGAAGTTACAATTCATAATGTCTAAAACTAAAAGTTACCAATTTATATAATTTTTATATCCAAAATCAAATATGGAATCCAATTTTCAAAATTCAATAAATAGAATATTCAGAAATTAATTAAAAATTAATTCTCGTTTTTTAAACAAAAAAACGTGTCTTTAAGAAGTAAAAACTACCAAAATATTGACTTGCGTTTATGTCCAATTTATAATTTAAAATACTTATAATGACCAAAAATGGATTAAATAATAAATATATAATCCAATTAATCTTTAAAACCAATTAAAATTACAATCAAGATATTAAAATAAATTATATTAAAAGGAAGCTTTGAATTAAAATGCAGTATTTTTCACTATTCATTAAAAATTTAACTTTAGCATGAAAGATACAAAAATTTCATCCAAAGTAAATTTTTTAAGTTCCTATTATAAATAAAAATATTATTTTTGTAAAATATAACATATGAAGGTGTAAAAACTAAATTTAAAATCGGGTTTCCATCAAAAGGTGGTAAAATTGCATTTTTAGAAAAATACTTCTTTTATCCGAAAAAATGAATTTATTCTTATATCATATATATAAAACATATAAGGTGAATTTTAAATATTAAATTGAATATATATCATTTATTTTTTATTAAATAAAATTCCATAATTACTGATATGAGAACACAATTATTCTCTTTTAAATAGGTTTTCATACAAACACATCCATTATATTCAACTAGTTTTTATTACCATTTCTAATAAACTTGGTAATCAATAAATCATCATTTAAACATGTGTAAACCATATTTAAAAATTCATTTAATATTATTCATTATTGTCATTCTAACTACTAGTCATTAACTACTTTTTAAAATAATAATAATATTGTGGTATTATTTTTCAGTATAACTCAACGTTGTGTGCAATGTAAGATCTCAAAGAAGCCTAGAATTTCATGTCATGTATGTTATCAAAAAAACAACCCCTTTGGATTAAAATTATTATCTTATTTATAGGTATTAATATAAATAAAAAAGTATTATTCTATAAATACCAGGTTCGTTACAATATCCATGGAGTATATGATATTGGTGTGAAAGTATACCAAAATCACTAACTGCATTTTATATCTTATAATTTAGAGTGTACCCATTGGGCCTCTAGGTTTACAACCCTAAAAATTATGGAAATATCACTGTTCTCCCTCACATAAAAATCTAAATGAGCATCCATGTGTGTCCTTGATCTACATATAATAAGAGTATATATTACACCAACTACAGTGTGGAAATATATTCATCTTTCTCCCATTTTATAAAGCACCATGAACCTCTAGTGAGAAATACATTTAGATCTACTTCTTATCTCATATTTGAAAATAATATTTATAATCCTTGAATATCGTTTTCCTTTATTAACATCATTCCCTTTATCAAGAAAAGGATATATCTTCATTAATTATAGAATCCTTAAATTCTCCATATTATGAATCTTTAATTACCCTTGAGAGTGAGAGTCAAATTATTTTTAAATGGATGTATAATTTAATTTCAATCATCCATAAATTGAGGATCCAAAAATCTAAAAAATTTACGAAATGATAATTCTTAAATTTTTTCTTGACTCAAACCTATTACAGAATAACCATCATTATCATGGTGCAATGAAAACTATCACTTGAAAACAAAAAATTTATATTCATCCAATTTAAGATTAACTATGGTATGATTACCTTTTTTAACAATTATTTTTACCTTGAATAAACACATCTTGGAATCAAACATTTACAATGTGGAAATATATTTTGAAAACATAATTGATAGAAACACCATGGCTCAAGTTTAATGTGGTTGGAGTTGCTTCAGGTGCACTAGGATTATCAGGATGTGGGGGCGTTTTCTCACATATTGTGTCTTTATAAAGGGATGATTTTTTCATTTTACTGATGATGGAGTTTCCTAAAAAGTTGAATTATGGGTGATAACTCATGTAGTCATGTATGTTTTACATTATAATCGGAAAATGTGTTGGATTGAATCAGATTCTCATCTTGTGGTTCATGCCTTGGAATCTATAATGCGTAACATAACCAAGATACTACTACCTCACTGGGTTGAATGACTCAACCAAGTAACTCATTTACAGTTGGCAGTCTCACATGCATATAGGGAGGCCAATCAAGTGACTGAATCATTGTACAAGCATGATATTTTGGCGATGGACATGATGTGGTCTTTTATGGCCAGTAACTACTGTTCCTAAATGGTGGAGGCAGATATATAGTGTGTTATGCACCCTCGGTTTTTTAATAATCCCATGTTTGTCCAAATCACTTTCATTTTTGTTTAATATATTTATTAGTACTAGTTTTGACTAGATATGGGGATTTTGGATAAAACAACCATCACAAAAAAAATATATTTTTTGGGTAAAAAACTAGACCCCGTATTATTATTCTTCCTGATCCATTTAATGTAATTGCAACATGAATATTTCCTTCATGATATAAAATTATTCCTTTTTGCATTATTACCCATTTAAATATTGATAGTGAATCACACGAATTTCATGGGGTACCAATCATGTCGCAAAACCTACACATAAGCCAAATATTTAGGGGATAGTTGATATTACGTATAGAATTGTGGTATTTCCTCTTCCATCCTAGTGAATCCTATTATTTAAATTCTAAAATATTTATTGTCACTTGGAACACATTACAGTGTGAAACTAGTGTTTCATCGTGATCTTCTTACTATATTTTGAATGCCTTTAGCTTATTTAACGAATCTCTAACCATCATGAAAATCACTCTATATCATTTTTTTAAAAAATTTGGGATATTAATCTTATTAATTATTATATAAATAACTAAAAAAATCTTAATGATAATTCTTTCAACTAACATCCCCTTTAGTGTTTTTAAAACACTCTAAAACACCTTCAAGAAAAACATTTCTACTAAATTAATCACTATCCAACTATAGTTGAATCCAAAAATAGTATAGTAAATTATTCACTAATAATCCACACTAAGGTCATATGAGTCCTTTTTGGTGTGAGAAATAATATTAAAATGAAATGTTCCACTTTAATACACTATATTAATCATCATGATCTTTGGCATATCCTATTTCAAAAACATCAATTACAAACTTCCATTGAATATACATTGATGTGATATCTACTAAATATTTCATTATGAAAACATCCCCCCTTGAAAACATGGGATAAATACCCCTTTTTCATGTAATTAAAAGAGAACTACTCTAATATTTCACAAGATAGTATTTAAAACCTAAATTACAGTTCCATGATAGATAACATAACTTTCCCGGGACCAACAGTTGATGTAACCACTTGATGAGAATAAATATGAAACCAAAACTATAAAATAGAAAAATCCCAAGGGTAGTGGGAACCCCATATCAAACCCCACAAGGTGGACGAATAAGAATGGATTCTAAGATCAATCACATATATATCAAATCCATCATTGAATATTTTATTTCTCAGGATGTTTATAGCTTGATTTTCTATAGTCATATACTCTGACTCCACCAAATATTGTTCAACTGCCACTCATTAAATTGATAATTTATCACAATATGATTTTAACATGATTAATATATATGATTCTTTCAAAGATTGATAAAACTATATTTATCACACATGATTGTAATATAATATTATAAATCAACAATAAAGTCATTAATTTGTTGCATCACCCATAGAAATTGGGTATAAGATTTAGTTTCTAGGATATATTAATTTTCTTTAATTTCCCAAAAAATATATTCTTTTCCCTTTATCATCCTATAAAACCAAAATACTCAAAGATATAATGCACCACATGTTGTCTACTGTTGTATCAACCAAAAAAATATCCAAATGAATATATGTGTATCCTAATAATTATTTCTTTGATGTGTTACTGTAATACAACCTAAAATCCACAAATCCTTTGACATACCATTGTTTTATTTTTATTTAAATTATTTGGATTTCATTCAGATTACATTGGTATTTTTGTTCTTGAACAATTTAAAACATAGTGTTGGGTCATGTAGAAATTATGTAAAATAGGTTTCTAATGATTTCCCTATATCCAATCATATTGACCTTATTTTTATAATCATCACTAGAAAAACTCATTTAGGTAGAAAAAATGAGTTCTCATTCCATTGTAATACTCCTATAAAAATATATTTAGAACTTCATTAGATTATTTTGATTGAGATCTAAATATGATTTTCCACATGTCACCTATAAACTGAGTAAAAACATAAACTCCAAAATCATTAACATTACTAACTATTACCTCATTAATTCAATAAAATTATTTCATTGTACTTCATTAAATCTTATAAATATTATATCAAACACATTCATAAGAAATATAATAATTTTATCATTAAATTTATATATGTAGATATTAGGATCAAATCCTCTAAATTTCAATATAGTCATTCCTAAGTGTTTATAAATTCAATAATTACAATTCCTTAATTCTTACTTCATCTCATAAAAAACCACCTTCAACTATAAATAATTGTTTTGATCGTCAAAAAAAGTAAAATCATCTAGTTTTTTAATAGAAAATGTTTTTAAAAGATAATACATCTAAGAAATTTTTGTTATTTATTTAACCTACTATCATATTTTTTGAATAATCATTAGTTTTTATATTTCCCTAACAGAATTAATTTACCATTGATTCATGTTTTAATAGAAGTGTTTCTAATTTTTTAACCTAACCACATCAATTCACCTCAACCAAGAACCACTTTTTGTCTATATCTTCATTCATTTTATTTTTAAGTGTCATTATATATATTTATATAATTTATTAAGGTCATTTTCTACTATGTAACATAATTTAAAAGTTTTTAGGAAATTTTAATGTTTTATGTAAGGGTTTTTTTTTCAAAATGTGAAAATATTATCATTTTAACATTTACATGTGAACACATCATTCCAATTACTCTATCGATTTATATAAATATACATATCTATATTATAACAGTGTGTAAAATTATTTATTTTCCTTATATAATTAAAAAAAATTCTTTTAACAAGATTTAAAATAATTAAGGATATTTTTTATATTCAAGTAATTTTTATAAAACTCATCAAATATATTTTTCATCTAATTTTTACATTGAAATATTTTTTTGATAAAGGATATTATTCAAATTTAATCACCCAAATTCATTCACTGGATACATTATGTAATTTCATTTTCTATTTTAGATATGATCTATAACTTTCTTTTTTTAAATTATATATATTAAATGTATAACCATAATTTTTATTCCAAACCTTTCCATTATAAACACACCATTTTTTATTTATTTTATAGAAGTTTGTTCATCTAGATTCCATACATCAAATGATTATTAAAATTATTATCTTAACTATATTCCCTTTATATATATAGTGTAAATATCCTATGATTTTTATCTCTAATGAATGGTATTTGTCTAGAAATTTTCTTGATATCATAGGACACCCATTATTTTTTTATCATGTTAATATTATAGATATAATTCATACTATTTTAATTTTTTAAATCGATAATAAATATATAATAAACCAATTTTATTTCCATAGGTTCTTTAATATATAAAATTAGAATGATATTATTTTAAATGTTTTATGAAACTCATTGTATTTTCATGGGTTTATTTTATTGTGACAGGGGAATGTTTTTTCAAGTGTAACTCTTATGTATGGATGAATGATGGATGAGGTCACCCTATATTTCATTTGTTAACAGTTTATATATAATGTTACAAGTATTCATGAGTACATGTAGTAACATGTAATTGTTTTCACTAATGGTGTGAATTTTGATAGTAATGTTTCCCTATAAAAACATTTGTTCCATTTTTTAAATGAGTCATACTTTTATTCTTATTCACACTCTTATGAAATACACTCTTGGATCACCTTTATTGACACATTCATGAATTATGTTATAAAATGATATATACAATTATTTATGATATGTTATTTGTTGGGTATAAGTTTCTTATGTATCTTGATTATACCCATATTATCATCTTATGCTCACAAATGATATTCAATTATTATTTCCTATGTTTACTCTTAATGTTTATCTGAGATCAGACCTTTCCTATGTTTCAATTTTTCTAAGCGATGAAGATAGGAAACAAATTAAATTTATAGAATAGTTTCTTAAATGAATAATTCATTGGAGATATTAAAGACTTATTATTGATAAAAAAGTTTCTTATATAATGGAAAATTTATCCAATTGATATAAAGAACATTGGGTTGGTTAGTTAAATATTTGTGTTAATTATATAAAACTCTAAACATATAAGGTCTTAAGAAATTGTTATAAATAAATATATTTTTTAATATATCTCAATAAGATGGTCATGTATGTGGGATAATGCAGTAATATCTCTATAATTATAATTAAAGTCATTATATTTCTAATGTTTTTTATATTATGATGTGGGTACATGGAGGGGTTTATATAGAAGTAAAAGATCATGAGGTTGATTTAGATCATTATTCAATACTATACCATAATATTTTTTGGAAATGTGGTTATGAAGTATATTTTTATGGTATGTGGTTGTGTATATAATGTGGATAGGTTGTTATGCTTTAAGATTATTATGGAATGAATATTTATTACCAAAAGTAATACATTGTGGTGTGTGGGTGTCTAGTTTAGCAAGAAGTTGATACATGATAATTATATATATATATATATATATATTCATGATTTTTTAATACTTTAAAAAAACTGGGATTTGGGTTAATATGACTTAGTGTAGATGTTAAATTATTTAACTACGTTGGGTAATGAATAAGCAACATAGTTTATTCATGATCTAATTAATATGCTTCATCAAAATGTTTATATGAGGTTTTAAAGAGGACCTAACTGATCATACTTGTATACTCATCTCGCATGTCTCTCTATATAAATAAAACCTACACTTATAGGTCTATATGGGGGAATTATATATGGGTATAAACCATACTAGGTTTTTATGTAGTGTAAGAGAGTGTTTGTAGATTTTTTAGAATATGAGTTGTCTCATGGTCTTTATCTTGGAAGTATTATTTTACATATGAAATTATAGGAATTAAAAGACTCGTTTTCATTTTATATTATATGGATATGATTAGGGGAATATTTGTTTTGATCCTTGGATTTGGGGGTAACAAATTCAATTTTTTAATATATATACCCTTAGGGTTTTTTAGTGAACCATGACCTACTTGATGTGGGTTTCTGATGTCACACATATCACTATTATCAGCCCTGGAGGGAAACTAATGGTGGAGCATCACGAAATCTCTACACTCCATAGGGTTCCAAAGATTCAAATATAAATATAAATGTAAGGCCCCATTTAAATGTCTCAATAGTAAATACTATGGACAATGTTCAAAGAATTATTAAGAGATTGTCTATGATAAGGATGATGATAAAAAAATAAGGACATCATTCTTAATGAATAAGAAAAATATTGTTAGAGACTAAAATGGAATAAATTTATCCAATTATAATAGAATGTATTCTACCCAATCATAGAATTTGATTCTTTTTGTAAAATTTAAATATTCACTATAGGTAATGGATTGTGAAATAAAAGAATAAAACATAGATGACAGAAGTGGTTTTAATTATAAATATCAATATTAAAATTTTAAATATTCTTCAAAAGAATAAGAAAATAGAGTGGATGGTAATGGATATCAATAGATGGGATGAAGGTAAGTCATGGTAATGGATCTCATGATTCATATTAAGATAATTACCAGGCTTTGTAAAGTGAACACAACATTGAAAAATGAAATTGATTGACATGAATTGAAAATACTCGTTGAGAATGAAAAATGGTTTTTAAGATTATTAGGGATATTAAAGTTATTATTTTGTATATTATGAAAAAAACTAAAAAACGTCCACATTATTTGCTGAGAGGAAGAAATAAGTTCTCTTTTTTAAATGATTTTATGTATAGTAAAATTTCTCTAAAAATGTTTCAGTTTGATATTTAACAAATATATTAATAATAAAATGAATGTTTTAAAACACTTTTCAAATTTATAAAACCAGGAAACAATAAACTTGATGATTTTTCAAAATTTTAGTGATCAAAGCCTACAGTGTAATGTCCCGGTTCCGAAATCCACCTAGAGGTGACCTGTACCCAGTTGGTCACATGGCGTCAAGCGCATTTCCTCAAATGCCAAATGCTGCCGACTAGAAGCGAGGGCCTTGGGTGTGATAGTGGGGAATCAATGCCCTCATTGGCAGAGTACACTGCGGAAGTTAATAACACATGCAATAATAGAAGTGGTAAATGTAACACACGAGACTTTTATAATAAATATTTTGTTTTTATATTATATAAATCATCAAAGGAATCTTTCACTACACACAACACTATCTTGGCATCCTTTACACGTAATCGCGACCTTCCTTGATAGCTTGCGTCGTACGCAACACCAAGTTTCACTAAACAGCGATATGCTATTAAAATATTATTAAAACTAGCTGTTATGAATAGTAATAACCAGTTTTTGAAATTTTTTAAATTTTATTTTCCAAAATGGACTTTGTTTTTCGATTCGGAATATCGAAATTAGCCTAGGGTGAAATTTTGGTATTTTTCTGGAAACTTTCAATTTTTGATGAATAGTGAAAACACTGGGTTACTATTTAAAAACCAACTTTTTATTTAAATAATTATTTATTTTATTTAAATTTATTTTAGGTCAAAATTGATACATAATACCTATATATGTTCAATGTAATTCATTGGAGCAATTTTATAATAAATATATATATATATATATAAATTTTATTGAACTTTTTACCGTCTTTTACCCACCTCCTAGGAGAATTTGCAAATTTATATAAAACTTAATTTTACCGCTTCTGTGAGTGGAATTTCAAAAATCAGAGAGACACGATTGATGTCAATAAGTAAAATGTGGTTCAATGAGATGAAAATAATTTTTGTTGAATAGTAACTTTTTACTTTTATTTACCACTGTTAAAAGTAAATAGGGTAATTAAGAGTAAAAATGATATTATTATTACCCTAACCCATGTACTAATTCTATTTGATAAGTTTAATTCGATTAAAAACAAGCTTAAGAATAAAATATGACCATTTAGGCCCACTTGGATTAGATTAGGACATTTAATATTAATTTATTTAAAGAAGGGTTAAAATAGTTAAAATCAACGTTTAGTAAGTAAATAATTTTTAATATATAGTTATACATGGGATAAATTCAACTATAAATATTAATGAGAAAACTAAAACGATTTCCTACAAATTGGTATTTTATTTGTAATTTTTAGAAATTAAATAAGTTAATTTATTTGTGACACAAAGATGATGTAGTAATTATCTTATTAATGAAATATTGACATAATTAATGTTATAAATACCCAAATAAATGTAATTTTAGACTTTTAATGAATTAAAATAATTTTCGAGGTTAATATGACACGTTATTATTTATTTAATTTACTTTGTTCGAATTAATCATTCTGTTATGATTTTCAAAAAAATCAATTACTAAATTGTGTCCAAATTGACATAAAATAGTTTTTAAAACAAATATTATATTATTAATTGTTATTTTATTACTAAAAATCTAAAGGTTCGGCCAAATGACTTAAATAAGGTTATACATATTAATAATAAACAACTTGGGGTTCGTTTGGCTTGTTATAGTAAGTTTATTAACCTTATAGTGTAAGAACACAAAAAGACACGATAAAAGTAAAATTATCTAACTTAAAGTTAAATCTAAATGATAAGGTTAAAATAGTAAAATAAAACTTTCCAAATTCTATTGGATTAGAAGATTGCGACCCATCCCCACCATAGCTTAGAAATTAATCAATTTGGAGCTATTTAAAACCAAATATGTCTTTATAATAAAATAATATTTTTAGTTTTTCCAAAGGTGACCCTCTCCTCCCTTATAAAAGGGAACCTCCTCCCTCTCTTCCTCACACCAATTTGAGCCTTCAAGCTCGGCCAACCCCTACCAATTTCTCCTCTACACATCCTATAGGTCCTGGTATTCTTCAAAGCCCAATTTTAGTGCCCTAAAAGGATGTCTCAAAGAGGCCCTTCAAAGAAGAGGTAATGTCCGTTACCGATTCTTTCAACATTATTTCTTCTTCTTTAGTTGTTTAATTATGAATTAATAACATCAGTATAACTCATATACTGATATGTTATTATAATTATTAAACAACCTTATTTCACCATCTATCCATCCTACGGAAAACGACATCACCGCGCGTGCGTACGTACGGAATACCGTCTCCACACCATGGTGTAATCTATTTTCCACAACCACCTTACTTGGATGGATATAATGGTGTAAAGAATGAATATATATGATTATTTTAAAGTGATTTTGATTCTGAAATAGTATACATACACTCCAAAAAAATTCCACGATCAAGGGAACGATATCATCGCTCGTGCGTACGTACGGAATACCGTCTCCACGATGTGATGTGACTCGTTCTACATGATTTTCATTGAATAATGATTAAATTAATGAATTGAGTGAATAAATATTATATATATTACAATAATAAAATTCTGGAAATGGGGAATCTATAACCTAAAAAGAAGAATAAGAATTTATTCGACAAAACACACATGAGAACAAAAAGTAATAAACACCCGAATAGCAAGTAGAAATGAAATATTACTAATAATAAGCTATAAATATTACCATATATGATATCATAACAATGAGTATGATTCTGTAATAATTCAATGATATTATTTAAATCATTATATAGGAGGTTCAGACACTTACAAAGCAAATCAGACCTAAGGTAAGGGAAATATCACAATCTCATTTTTATCCAAGATTGTTTATACTTTGGAATTTACTGGGGTGTATTTTATCATCCACATCAATGTTTCCTCAATATGTAATATTATTTCCATCCACCTAAAATTGTTTAAATCCAATTTTACCCTTCGGTGGGTTTTTATTAAATTATATGAAAGGAATCTTTTTTTGTTTTTCGTATGAGGTACTTTTTGAATTTTCCGACAAAAGTAAGAGAAAAATGTTTTTTTAACTTATACAGCATGAATGGATTTTTAAAAAATTATTTCCAAGAAGCTTCCTTTACAAGTTTTCATGTTTATTTTTAATCAACTTATTTTAGTTTAAAATTGTATGACATGTTATGAAAGGAAAATTGTTTTTGATGTAGAAAGGATATTTTCCTCATGAATGGAGTTCAAGTGTTTTATAAAAATTATTTTCCATCTAATATAATACAGGGTTCTGTTTCTATCTATATTATTACATTGATTTTATTATGTTGTGATGGAATTATTTTTATGAATTCCATTATCTCATATGAATTGTTTTATGATGTCACGATGTTTAAGAATCCCATTTTTATTACATGGGTTATGCTATGATGTATGGTTTATGATTTTGTGGAACACATAAGAATGGTATCAATATGATATGGGTGGGACCTATATCTCCCTCCAATTCATTGGGTAAAGAATTTATATCTCATGAGATAGACATGGCTGGAACGGCAGGTTAAACTGGTTTAGTGAAACAAGACTGAAACGAGGAATGAACTCGGTTTAGAAATGCACCTTGTCCACTAAGATAGTCTTGGAAATGAGTATTGACTAATAAGTAATGATTCTCTATGATTATGTGTATATACCACAATGATTCATGTTTTATGTTATGATTATTGTGATTACATTTCACTACCATGATTTATCCCATGTTATGAAATTATGATCTCTTTTGCAGGGTAGGATTTCCAAAATGTTATGTCCTTATGAATATGATGTGATTGATATTTATTTTTTTTACCCTTACTGAGCATTTGAGATCATTCTTTTGTGTGTTTTCTTTCCCCAGGTCAGGAATAAGGTTATTTTGTAAGATATCCCAAAAGGGACTATAGATATGATGAAATAAATGGGATAAAGTGTAGATTCTTTATGAACCAGTTGTTTTTGTTTCCCAGTTTCTAAAGACACTATACCTATAAGGTAATTTCATGTTTTTGTTATATGTTGTAATAAGTGTACTTCAATTTTGAAGTACTAACAATGTATGTAAAGTCTGGGCTGTTATAGTTGGTATCAGAGTAAAGGTATAGTCAACCTTTGGAAACAAGGATGTGAAAGCCTTAGTAAGAACCCTAAGGATATGTCTAAGAATAGAACACAATATTAGTGTTTTAGAAATGGCCATGAATAACCTATGATAAGACCTTAAGTGTAAAATTTTATTCTTGATTATGTGGTTTTTCTATTATAATTAGTCTTGCTCACACTATTCTTCTTGGTTTTAGTCAATGGCTGGAACCCGAAGGAACCATGTTAATGCAGAATGCGACGGGAAATGCAATGATTATCCCCCTGAGCAACCAAACATTATGGGAGATGGAATTAAAAATATTGTAGCCATGCTCACACAACATTCTCAAGCTATGAATCATGCAGGACTTCCAAACGAGCAAAGGAAGGAGCAACATTATGTTGAATCCTTCATGAGACAGCGTCCAACTTCATTCAGCGGGTCTACTGATCCATTAGTTGCTGAACAATTGATTAATACTATTGAAAAGATATTTTCAGTTCTTCAATGTTTTGAACATGATAAATTCATCTTAGCAGTGTATCCTTTGGAAGGTGATGCTGATCAATGGTGGAATCTTATCAATAATATTATTCCTAGATATGAAATTGAGTCCATGGAATGGGATGCGTTCAAGAACTTATTTTTCAATAAGTACTTCCCTCATATTCTCCGTACAAAGATGGAGAAGGAGTTTCATGAACTAAAGAAAAAGGATAATGAATTTGTTGGTACCTATGAAGCAAATTTTACAAGACATGCAAGTTACGTTTCTAGTATTATTATCCAAACTGAGAGTAAGATCGATTGATTCTTTAGTGGCTTAAAACCAAGTCTCCGAAGGGTGTTAGCCATAAAGGACTTCAATAGCTACGAGGAAATCGTTCGATGTGCTCTCAAAGTTTAGATGGAGATTGGAGTAACCCATCAGTCATATGAGTTTGATAAGAAAAGGAAAATCGAATTCAAAAGAAAATCTAAAGAGCACACTGAAAAGAAGATGAGTTTTCCCTTATGCTCAAAGTGTGGAAAGAAACATGGGGGAGTTGTCTTAAAGAGACAAGTAAATGTTTCAAATGTGGAAAGGAAGGTCATCAGGCATTTGAATGCCGCAATGATGGGAAGAAGATATCTAGTGATGCGAACAATGAAAAGGATACATAGAGTGAACCTCCTACACTTCAGTGTTACAAGTGCAAGGAAATGGGGAATTATGCCAATCAATGCCCTATTCCAAGGATTGTTGATGATGATCGATGTCAACAAACTCTTAAGTCTAAAGACCAAGGAAAGTCACATGCAATTTCTATCAGCTATGTGGAGTACGATAACGAAGTGGTGAAAGGCACACATACCATCCACTCTAAAGTATAAAATGTTTTATTTGATTCTGGATCATCCCACTCCTTTATTTCTGAAGAATTTTCTTAGGGTATCACTGTATTACCTCAACAATTAGATGTTGAGTTAGTTGTGACAACTCCTAATGGAAAAACAGTAGCATCAAAATTTTATAATTCTTCTCCGATTGAAGTTTGTGGGAATGTTCTTCCTACAAATATTGTGATCCTTCCTATAGTGGAATTTGATGTGATTATTGGCATTGATTGGATTTCTCTATATGGATCTCATATCAATTTCCAAAGAAGGGAAGTCACATTTCATATAATCCAGATCAATCTTTGATCATCTATCGATGCATGGATGAACATAACCTTCCAGTGGAAATTTATTCCATCTTATGGGTCTTGATTCCACTAAATGAAGGTTATTTATCTCAAATGGTTGGTGAGAAAATCACGATTATGAATATTCTCATTGTACGAGAGTTTGATGATGTCTTTCCGGAGGAATTTCTGGGTCTTCCACCAAATCGTGAAGTTGTGTTTTCAATAAAACTCGTACCGGGTGCTTTACATATTTCAAAGACACCTTATAGAATGGACCCAATTGAGTTGCAGGAATTGAAGAAGCAACTCCAAGAGAAACTTGATAAGGGGTTCATAAGCCCTAGTGCGTCACCATGGGGAGAACCTGTTCTGTTTGTTAAGAAGAACGATGGATCAATGAGACACTGCATTGATTATCGAGAACATAACAAGATCACTATCAAGAACAAATATACTCTCCCGTGCATTGATGACTTATTTGACCGACTACGCGGAGCTCAATACTTTTCCAAGATTGATCTTCGTTCATGGTATCATCAAATAAGGGTCAAAAGGGAGGATATACCATAGACGGCTTTCCGTACAAGGTATGGACAATATGAATTTATAGTGATGCCATTTGGTATTACTAATGCCCCTACTATCTTCATGGATCTAATGAATAGAGTCTTTAGAGACTATCTTGAACAGTTTGTGGTAGTCTTTATAGAAGATATTCTTGTCTATTCAAAGTGCAAGGAAAACATGAAGATCACTTGAGAATTATGTTGAAGACCCTGAGAAGGGATAAGCTTTATGCCAAATTTACCAAGTGTGAATTTTGGCTTCAAAAAGATTCATTTTTGGGTCACATAATCTCAAAAGAGGGGATATATGTGGATCGAGCAAAAACAGAGGTTATCAAAAGATGGTCGAGACCAACAACAGTAACTGAGATCCGAAGTTTTATTGGTTTGGTTGGATATTATCGACGTTCTGTGAAAGATTTTTCACGATTATCTAATCCACTCACCAGGTTGACTCGGAAAGGAGTTAAGTTTGTTTGGACAGAAGAATGTGAATAAAATTTCAAGGAGTTGAAAAGAAGGTTATCCAGTGCCCCTGTCCTCACACTGCCTTGTAGTGGAGAAAGGTTTGTGACCTATAGTGATGCATCCAGGAAGGGATTGGGGTGTGTTTTTATGCAAAATGATATGGTGATAGCTTATGATTCATGACAGTTGAAAATCCATGAGCAAAATTACCCAACTCATGATTTGGAGTTAGCTGCGGTAATCTTTGCATTAATGATTTGGAGGAATTATCTTTATGGAGAAACGTGTGACATTTATACAGATCATAAAAGTTTAAAGTATATTTTCACACAAAAGGAGCTAAATATGCACCAAAGAAGATGGTTGGAGCTGATTAAGGATTACGACTGCTCAATTCATTACCACCCTAGGAAAGAAAACAAGGTGGAAGATGCATTATGTCGACAAGACCATGCCAGTTTATCCATGATGAGGATCACAAAAGATCCAATATTGATGGATTTACAAAGGAAGGATCTTTGAATTATAATGAAAGGGGAAAAATCATATCTTTATCAAATGAATTTTCAACCATATATACATGTGATGATTAAAGAGGCACAGAAAGAAGTTTTAGAGTTACAAAATAAGGTGAGAAATGTTCCTGAATTCAACCTTGATTGTGATGGGATAATAATGTTCAGGAATCAGGTTTGTGTTCCTCCCATCCCCGAATTAAAGAAGGAGCTGATGGATGAGGCTCATAGTTCTTCATTCTCGATTCATCCTAGAAGCACGAAGATGTAAAGGGACCTGAAAGAGTACTTCTGGTGGGATGACATGAAATTAGATGTTGCTGAATATGTCTCTCGATGCTTGGTTTTTCAGAACGTTAAAGCTGAGAGACAGAAGTCTAAGGGGATGTTACAACCATTACCCATACCTGAATGGAAATGGGAAAACATCACTATGGACTTTGTCGAAGGACTTCCTAAAACATCCAAAGGCAATAATGCTATCTGGGTCATAGTTGATCGTCTTACAAAGTTTGCACACTTCATTGCTATTAGAGAGGATTTCACTCTGGATCAACTTTCCAGGATATATGTAAAGGAAGTGGTATGATTACATAGAGTACCACTTTCTATTATATCTGATCGGGATCCGAGGTTTACCTCAATTTTCTAGCGATGTCTTTAGCATACTCTAGATACAGAGTTGAGTTTCAACACTTCTTATCATCCTCAGACAGACGGTTAGTCTGACAGGACAATTCAAACTCTAGAAGATATGTTGAGATCTTGCTCTATAGATTTCAATGGTTGTTGGGATCAACACCTACCTTTGGTGTCATTTTCTTATAATAATATCTTTCACTCTAGTATTCAGATGGCTCCTTATGAAGCTCTCTATGGAAAGAAATGCCGGACTCCAACTTGCTGGGATGAAGTTGGGGAAAGAAAACTAATAGGACCTGATCTTGTTTATGAGATGGCAGAAAAGGTCGGATATATTCAACAACACATAAGAGCAGCTCAGAGTCGACAAAAAAGTTATTCCAACAACCGAATAAAAGACTCAGAGTTTGAAGTGGGTGATAAAGTGTTCTTACAAATATCTCCTTAGAAGAGAGTAATGAGATTTGGAAAGAAGGGAAAGGTGAGCCCTAGGTATATCGGTCCTTTCGAAATTCTGGATCGTGTTGGGAATGTAGCTTACTGATTGGTGCTTCCACTAAATCTCTCTCAAGTTCACGATGTGTTCCATGTATCTCTCCTGATAAAGTACATACATGATCCTTCACATGTACTTAGCTCAGAAGTTGTACCACTGGAACAAGATCTATCTAATGAAGAACAGTTGATATAGATTCTCGATCGTAGTGAAAAAGTCCTACGGAACAAGGCCACTCGCTTGGTGAATGCTTTATGGAGGAACCATCAATTAGAAGAATCTACATGGGAGCTTGAGGATATGATGAGGGAGAGGTATCCTCATCTGTTTGTTACAAGTGACGAATTTCGAGGGTGAAATTCATTTTAATGGGGGTAGAATGTAACACCCAAGACATTTATAAGAAATATTTTGTTTTTATTTTATATAAATCATTAAAGGAGTCTTTCACTACACACAACACTAGCTTGGCTTTCTTTACACACAATCACAACCTTCCTTGATAGCTTGCGTCGTACGCAACACCGAGTTTCACTAAACAACGATATGCTATTAAAATATTATTAAAACTAGACGTTATGAATAGTAATAACCACTTTTTGAATTTTTTTTTTCAAAATGGACTTCGTTTTTGGATTCGGATTATCAAAATTATCCTAGGGTGAAATTTTGTTATTTTTCTGGAAACTTTCAATTTTTGATGAATAGTGAAAACACTGGGTTACTATTTAAAAGCCGACTTTTTATTTAAATAATTATTTATTTTATTTAAATTTATTTTATGTAAAAATTGATACATAATACCTATATATGTTCAATGTAATTCATTAGAGTAATTTTATAATCATTTTAGATATATAAAAATTTTATTGAACTTTTCACCGTCTTTTATCCACCTCCTATGAGAATTTGCAAATTTACATAAAACATAATTTTACCGCTTCTGTGAGTAGAATTTCAAAAATCCAAGAGACACGGTTGATGTCATTATTTAAAATGTGGTTCAATGAGATGAAAATAATTTTTGGTGAATAGTAACTGTTTACATTTATTTACCACGGTTAAATGTAAATTGGGTAATTAAGAGTAAAAATGATATTATTATTACCCTATCACATGTCCTAATTCTATTGGATAAGTTTAATTAGACCAAAAACAACCTTAGGAATAAAATATGACCATTTAGGCCCAGATGGATTATATTAGGACATTTATTATTAATTTATTTAAAGAAGGGTTAAAATAGTTAAAATCAAAGTTTAATAAGTAAATAATTTTTAATATAGGGTTATACATGAGATAAATTCAAATATAAATATTAATTAGAAATATAAAAAGATTTAATACATAATGGTATTTTATTTGTAATTTTTAGACATTATATAATTTATTTTATTTATGACACAAAGATGATGCAGTAATTATCTTATTAATAAAATATTGACATAATTGATGTTATAAATACCCAAATAAATGTAATTTGAGACTTTTTATGAATTACAAAACTTTTTTAGGTTAATATGACATGTTAGTATTGATTTAATTAACTTTTTTCGAATTCATCATTCTGTTATGATTTTCACAAAAAACAATTAATAAATAGTGTCAAAATTGACATAAAATAGTTTTTCAAATAAATCTTATATTATTAATTGTTATTTTATTCCTAAAAATCTATGGTTCGGCCAAATGACTTATATAGGGTAATATATATTAATAATAAACAACTTTGGGTTAGTTTGGCTTGTTATAGTAAGTTTATTAACCTTATAGTGTACGAACACAAAAAGACACGGTAAAAGTAAAATTATCTAACTTAAAGTTAAATCTAAATGATAAAGTTAAAATAGTAAACAAAACTTGTCCAAATTCTATTGGATGAGAGGATTGCGACCCATACCCACCTTAGCTTCTAAATAAATAAATTTTGAGCTATTTAAAACCGAATATGGCTTTATAATAAAATAATATTTTTAGTTTTTCCAAAGGTGCCCCTCTCCTCCCTTATAAAAGGGAACCTCCTCCCTCTCTTCCTCACACCACTTTGACCCTTCAATCTCTTCCAAACACTTCCAATTTCTCCACTCCACTTCCCTAGAAACATCCTAATGGTCCTGGTCTTATTCAAATACCAATTTTAGTGCCATAAATGGAGGTCTCAAAGAGGAGCTTCAAAGAAGAGGTGATGTCCGTTACCGATTCTTTCAACTTTATTTCTTCTTCCACTTCTTCTTCTTTAGTTTTTTCATTATGAATTAATAACATAAGTATCAATAATATATTGATATGTTATTATAAGTATGAAACAACCTTATTTCACCATCTATCCATCCTACGGAAAACGAAATCACCGCACGTCCGTACGTACGGAATACCGTCTCCAGGCCGTGGTGTAATCTATTTTCCACCACCAGCTTACTTGGATGGGTATAATTGTGTAAATAATGAATATATATGATTATTTTAAAGTTAAATTGATTCTTAAATATTATACATACACACCAATACAATTCCACTATCATGGGAATGATATCATCGCTCGTGCGTACGTACGGAATACCGTCTCCACAACGTGATGCGACTCATTCTACATGATTTTCATTGAATAATGATTAAATAAATGAATTGAGTGAATAAATGTGATATATATTACACTAATACCATTCTATAAATGAGGTATCTATATCCTAAAAAAAAGAAGAAGAATTTATTCGACAAAACACGCATAAGAACAAAAAGTAATAAACACCCGAATAATAAGTAGCAATGAAATTTTACTAATAATAAGCTAAGAATATGACCATATATTATAACATAACAATAAGTATGATTCTAGAATAAGTCAATGACAGTATTTAAATAATTATACAGGAGGTTCGGACACTTACGAAGAAAATCGGACCTAAGGTAAGACAAATATCACAATCTGATTTTTTATCCGAGATTGTTTATACTTTGGAATTTACTGGGGTGTATTTTATCATCCACATACATGTTTCTTCAATACGAAATATTATTTCCATCCACCTAAAATTTTTTAAATCCAATTTTACCCTTCGGTGAGTTTTTAGTAAATGATATGAAAGGAATCTTTTGCCGTTTTTCGTACGAGGTACTTTTTGACTTTTCTGACAAAAGTACGAGAAGAATGTTTTTTTAACTTATACGGCATGAATGTATTTTTAAAACATTATTTCCAAGAAGATTTCTTTAAAAGTTTTCAAGTTTATTTTTAATCAAATTCTTTTAGTTTTAAATTGTATGACATGTTAATAAAGGAAAAGTGTTTTTGAAGTAGAAAGGATATTTTCCTCAATAATGGAGTTCAAGTGTTTTATCAAAATTATTTTCCATCTAAGATAATATAGGGTTTTGTTTCTATCCCTATTATTACATTGATTTTATTATGTTGTGATGGAATTATTTTTATGAATTCCTTTATCTTATATGAAATTTTTTATGATGTCACGATGTTTAAGAATCCCATTTTTATTACATGGGTTATGCTATGATGTATGGTTTATGATTTTGTGGCACACATAAGAATGGTATCATTAAGAGATGGGTGGGACCTATATCACCCTCCAATGTATTGGGTAAATATTTTATATCTCATGAGATAGACATGGCTAGAATGGCAGGATAACTGGTTCAGTGAAACAAGACTGAAACGAGGAATGAACTCGGTTCAGAAATGGACTTTGTCCACTAAGATAGTCTTGGAAATGAGTCTTGACTAATAAGAAATGATTCCCTTTGATTATATGTCTATACCACAAAGATTCATGTTTTATGTTATGATTATTGTGATTTCATTTCACTACCATGATTTATCCCATGTTATGAAATTATGATCTCTTTTGCAGTGTACGATTTCCAAAATGTTATGCCCTTATGAATATGATGTGATTGATATTTTTTTTACCCTTACTGAGCATTTGAGCTCACCCTTTTGTATGTTTTCTTTCCCCAGGTCAGGAAGAAGGTTATTCAGTAAGATATGCAAAAAGGGACTATAGATATGATGAAATAAATGGGAGACATTGTAGATGCTTTATGAACCAGTTGGTTATGTTTCCCAGTTTCTAAAGACATTATACTTATACAGTCCTTTCGTGGTTTTGTTATATGTTGTAATAAGTGTACTTCAATTTTGAAGTACTAAAAATGTATGTAAAGTATGGGTCGTTATAGTAAATATCCAAAAACTGTAAATAGTGGAAGACTAAAATGGTAAACATTTGGAGGACACACATATATATGAAATGATGCATGATACATATATGTCTAGGAAATCATCCAAACAAGTCACAATGGTGAATATACTACCAAACTAAATTACGAAAGAAAAACAGATAAGAAACTCCTCAGCATCTCAAGCCTCGGCTGGGTCCCATGCTCTCCTGCTCCAATGCAAGTCACGTACTTGAAGTATAAGGGTGCTTACCCTTATCTGTACCTACAACAATATAATCTTATTGGGCCCAATAGAAATACCCAAACATGGTGTGAGACTAAATCCTAGTAGGAATCCTCCTGAAGATTTGTGCCTAACAGTTAGTGAGTATGTGGAAGGTAAAGTACAATAAACAGTAAACAGTAAGGAGTATCCAGTAATACATAGTAGTAAACAATCCATAGATCAACAGGAAGTAATGAAGCAAATAGGTAACCACAAATAGGAATCCCTTTGGGAAGTACCCACAGCTATCCCCTCTGGTCCTATCCAAGAAGTACCAATAAACCTCTGGGTAGTACACTCAGCCTCACCCCTCTGGTTTGGTCATATGATATTATAAGACTCTCTGAGGAAGAACACTCCGTCAATTCCCCTTATAGTTTATGGTAATGAGGGACACTTTGAGGAAGATCATGCAGTCAATTCCCCTTATAGCCTCAAAGTCTAGAGACTCTATGAGGAAGCTCACTCAGTCAATTCCTCATAAAGACTCAGTTCTATCACAGACTCTCTGAGCACTCGGTCAATTCCTCCTATAGCCTTGAGTGGTTTAAAGAAATTCAAACAAAACAAAGAGTCTTTGAGGAAGCTCAATTGGTCTATCCTCCTGTAGTCTATAAAGCTCAATAATCTTCGAGGAAGCTCACTCGGTCTATCCTCATGTAGTCTATAATGTTCAAGACTCTCTAGGAACCTCACTCGGTCTATCCCCTAGAGTCTATAATATCCCATACTCTTTGAGGAAGCTTACTTGGTCTATCCCCATATAGTCTATCACACCAGGTTTTCATGGCCCCATCCTAGTCAATGCATAATAATGCTATATATCGAAATTAAACCTACATAGATACTTGGATAACTACTCTATACCATAAAAAGCATGTTAAGAAAATTGCAGTCTATCCTATGGTCACAAGGCATGGAAAACAGGTATAACGACAAAGGCTGAATAAGACCAAATGGTCGTAAACAGGACAAGACATGGGAAAAACATCAATGAATTAAAATTATCCTCATACATCACCAAATTACCTCTACAGAAGTATACAAGAAAGGCATGAAAAACAAAAGGTGTAAAACAGTAAACACACAATACCTCATTCAAGGGTATTGGTGGAATTTTCACATAATACTCAATACCATTGAACTAAAAGGAAAAAACCGACAACCTTGATTCTAGGAGATAGATATGATTGAACCACGAGGCTTGAATCTCCTTATAACGTTGTAGATATACGAAAATGCACAAAACATTCAACCCATGATAACTTGGAAAAGAGGAGGAATTGGAAAATGATGCTCTAGAAGATGGAATATCTTTCTGTCGCGGGTCCAACGCAATCAACGATAGTCGATTCGGAGAATAGACAGAGGCTCAGGGGATCCTAAAAGATTCGTGGCCGTATGGTTTCTCCCAGATGAACAGATCTTAAAAGAAGATGGTTATGTTCGTCAGACACGACCCCGGTGTGTTTAATGAAAAAAAACAAAGTACGCAACATGTACTTTGGGAGTACATGATGTGTACTAGCCTTTTCCATACTCCGCTTTATGCGGCCTCCACATCACCCTTACATGGCTGTGTGTGTGGCCTAGACACGTCTAGCACACGACCTCACACGGCAAGGGAGAACATCGCGTGTACTCATAAAGTACACGCCATGTACTTCAAAAATTTCTAGAAACTCCTCTTTTCTCAAAATCTTCTAAAAGGGGAAAAACACACCTGAAAATAAGGTTCAAGTCTTTAAATACTTCCCCCTTAAAGAAATTCGTCCTCGAATTTCCCTAGCGAGGCGTAGAAGAAGAAACCCCAAATAGCTCCGGCCACTGTGATCATACATCGACCACCCTCTCCCAAGTCTCATCCTGTACTTGCCCATGATACCATAGAAATCATACCAGAGGAACAGACCGGCCATGGAGAACCTTTGTAATGATATCGAAAATCTAGATAGGATACTCTCAAACGATGAATCCACTTTGGGCCCCACCTTCTCAGGTCAAAAGAAATGTGACGAGTCTGAAATGTAATGTCAGAGCTGAGAAACCTGGAAGAAATCCTACATAGCCCGGTACCTCTGAGGTAACTACGACCGATAGGCAACCGGCCAAACTCTCTACAACACCTCAAATGGCCTGACGTGCCTTAGTGAAAGCTTACCCTGTCTTCTGATCCTCCTGTGTCCCAACCGTGGTGCGACAAGTAGGAAAACCTGATCCCCAACCTCGAACTCCAGAGGTCGTCACCGCTGATCAGCATAAGACTTCTGTCGAGACTCTGTTGTAGCCATCCTCTTCTGAATCAACTCTATCTGCTCTAGGGTCTCCTGAACAAGATGAGGTCCCAGCAAATCTACCTCTCCTACCTCCATCCAAAATAGAGTTGATCGGCATGGCCTACCGTACAGAGCCTCATAAGGTTCCATCAAAATAGTTTCTTGAAAACTATTGTTGTAAGCAAACTCTACAAGAGGTATATGATTCTACCAAGAACCTCCAAAATCTTGAATGCATGCTCAGAGAATGTCCTCAAGCACCTGAATCATACTCTCGGACTGGCCATCTGACTGGGGATGGTATGTTGTACTCAAAAGTACCTGTGTACCCAATGCTTTCTGAAGCCCCTCCCAAAACCGAGAAGTAAAACGTGCATCCCTGTCTGAAATAATGGAGTGTGGAACTCCATGCATACATACAATCTCTCAGATGTACAACCGGCCCAACTCATCAACACTGATAGCCACCCTTATCAGTAAGAAGTGAGAAACTCTCGTTATTCTATCAATGAAAACCCAAACTGCATCGTTCCCTCAAGGAGGCCTCGGCAAACCGGTCACGAAGTCCATTGAGACGTCGTTCCACTTCCACTCCGGAATGGGTAACTACAATAAAATCCCTACTGGTCGCTGGATCTCCGCCTTCACCTGCTGATAAGTGGAACACCTCATGAAGAAACCAGCAACATCCCTCTTCATACGTGGCAACCAATACTAATGGTTTAGATCACGATGCATCTTGGTAATGCCAGGATGAACTGCCCAAACTGAGGAATAAAAGTCCCACATCAACTCCCTTCGTATTTCTGCTGTCACCCATATGCATCGATGGAATCATATGATCTCATCCTCGTCTATGGTCCACCCTAGAATAGGGTCCACTCCTGACACGCTTTCCCATAGTACTAGGCCTTTAGAATCTGATAGCTTCCTTATTCGTACATGATCATGAAGGGTAGAGGTAATAGCTATATAAGATACAAATGTCTTCCCCGGACTGTCATGCACCTCCAAATGCATCTAAGAGAATAGATCCATAAGCTACCACTCACTTTTGTCTTTTGAACTGCATGTATTTGAGTCCTCCTGCTCAGTGCTTCAGCCACACCATTGCCTTTCCCAAGCATCTAGGCAAGCTCAAAGTCAAAAGACTGAAGGTACTCAACCCACCTTCGCTGTCTCAAATTGAGATCACGCTGAGTGAATATTTACTTGATACTTTTTTGGTCGTTAAATACCCCAATGTTCTATCTGAGAAGATAATGTCTCCAACGGCGTAGGGCATGAACAACAAATGCCAACACCAGATCGTGCGTCGGGTAATTCCCCTCATGTGGCATTTACTGCTGAGACCCGTAAGCAACAACACCATCTTCCTACATAAGCACAACTCCCAGATCGATACCTGAAGAATAACAAACAAAAATGGTATAGATCTTGCCCGTCTCTGGTGTAGCACCCCAAGATTATATAGTACATTATTCCTTCAAAGTAATTCAATAACTTTCACTACACACAACACCGAGTTTTAGCGCAACATGACCTACCAAACAAGCCGTTCAAAAGAAGTTATGAATAGTATTAACTGGATTTTTAACATTATATAATCCTTATACTTTTAGAATCCATATTATGAGTTTCTTAGACACAATGTAATAACAAATACATTTTATTCAGATAAAATAAATATTTTTCAAAAAAAATGCAATTTTACCGCCTTTGAATGGCGAAGCCTTTTAAAATCAAATATTTGAAACTTTTAAATATTTAATTTGACAAAATAAAATTCTTTTTTATAATCGGGACATAAAAATTTTGTTTCAATAATGTTTTGGTGTTTTTCTGATAACTTTTATATTTGGGTGAATAGTGAAAAATACAATATTTTAACGGAAAACAATTTTTTTAATAAAAATAATTAATATAGTTAAATTATAAATTTTAATGGCATGTAAGTATAAATAGATTATATTATTACCATTTAATCCTATTATGGTCATTTTAAGTAATTTCACTTTGAAATTGGACACAAACAAGTGTCAAACTTTTGATAGTTATTATTTCTTAAAAATATGCCTTTTGGTTTTAATTGCATGAATTAGTTTTAAATTAATAAATGAAACTTATATGTCTAGAATTTGGTAAAAAAGACAAAATTTTTGGATTTGGAATATCAAATTAATCCTTGGGTTAATTTTTTGTATTTTTTTGAAAACTTTCAATTTTTGATGAATAGTGAAAAACACTGAGTTATAGTTTAAAACCGAATTTTTATTTAAATAATTATTTATTTAATTTAAAATTTCTTGGGTAAAAATAGATACATAATACATATATAATTTCAATTTAATTCATTGGAGTCAGTTTATAAAAATTTTAGATATATAAAAATTTTATTAAACTTTCCACTTTCTTTTACCCACCTCCTAGGAGAATTTGAAAATTCACATAAAACATTATTTTACCGCTTCTGTGAGTGAAATTTCAAATATCCGAGAGACACGGTTAATATCAATGTGTAAAATTTGGATCAATATGATAAAAATATTTTTTGGTGAATAGTAACTTTTTACTTTTATTTACCACGGTTAAAAGTAAATAGGGTAATTAAGGGTAAAAATGATATTAATATTTTCCTAACACATGTCCTAATTCTATTGGACATGTGTATCTCGACCGAAAACAACCTTAGGAATAAAATGTTATCATTTAGGTCCACATGGAATAGATTAGGACATTTATTATTATTTAATTCAAAGATGTGTTAAAAGAGATAAAATTAAAGTTTAATAACTAATTTTTTTTAAATATAATATTATAAATAAGATAAATTCTATTATAAATATTCATTAGAAAGATAAAAATATTTCCCACATAATTTTATTATATTTATAATTTTTAGACATTAAATAATTTAATTTATTTGTGACACAATTATGATGCAGTAATTACATTATTAGTGAAATATTGAAATAATTGATATTATAAATACCCAAATAAATATAATTTGAGTCTTTTAATGAATTAAACGAATTTTATTGGTTATTATGACATGTTAGGGTTGATTAAATGAATTATGTTTGAAGTAATAATGCTGTTATAGTTTAGAAAAAAATACCAAATAGTGTCAAAATTGACATAAAAGAGTGTTTAAATCAAATATTATATTATTAATTGATATTCAATTACTAAATATCTAAGGCTCTCCCAAGATACTTATATAATTATAGGTGTATCATTAATGGACAACTTGGGGGTTTCTTGGATGTATATAGTAAGTTTATTTACTATATAATATAAAAATTCAAAGTGACATGGTAAATGTCAAACTAATTAACTAAGAGTTAAAACTAAAAGATAAGGTTAATATAATGACCCAAACCCATCTAAAATCTATTGGATTAAAGGACATACACACATACCCACCATAGACTTTTAATAATACACATTTGAGCCATTAGAAACCGAATATGAATTTATTATAAATTAATACTTTAAATTTTTCCTAAAGAGCCCATCCTCCCCCTTATAAAAGGACACCACTTCTATCCAATTTTTCATACATTAATAGCCTTTTGGTTCAGCCAACCTCTTCCCAAAAACCCTCTCAACTTTCCTCCATTAATCCCATAGGCCTTCCTTTAGTCAGAAATCCAACCTAAGGAGCCCTTTTGAACAAATCAAAATGAAGAACCCGAAGAAGAGGTAATGTTTTCACCACCCTCTTTAAAGTTCCATTCTTCTTCAAATTATTCTTTCGTTGTTATTTCAATAATGAAATAATAACTCCAGTATCTTCTATATAATTTTATTTTATTATAAATATGGTACAACCATATTCATTATTCTATCCATCCTTTGAATGACATGTCACCATACGTGCGTACGTACCGCTTACCGTCTCCACGCTGTGGTGTAATTGTTATTCAAAACATTATTATTTTGATGGGTATGATAATGATAAGTAATTTTAGTAAATAATAAATATAACATTATAATTATTCTTTATATATGATATACCGTCCAATTATATATTATTTTAATATCAAAAAAATGATATTGTCGCTCGTGCGTACGTACGGACTACCGTCTCCACGAACGCGATGGGATTAATTCCCCATCGTATCCATTCAAGAATAATTTTTATTTAATTATTAAAAGTAATGTTTAATGACTTGATATAATTCTGGATATGAGTAAGATACATCCAATCCATAACAAACATGACTTACGTAACAAATCATATAAAGGAAAATGAATCGGTTAACACTCGAAATGACGATAATAGTATAATATTATTAACAAAACAATATTAAAAGATCAGATATGATATCATATTTATATATATCATTCTTGTATAATTTAATAAAAATGATTTAAATATTATATAGTAGGTTAATCTACCCTCAACCATGGAAAAGTACAATGTAAGGGGTTTTCATCTCACTCCTTATTCCCATGAGATTCGTGCCATATTGCCACTATTACCATTTTTGTGGTGTATGTACTACCGATAATTGTATTCTTTGTGTAATACACTTTAATTTATGTGTATTTACATATTCATTGTATGATACCTCTTTCATGGGGTCTATGTTTCGTAAGTTACCAAATTGGCAAGGGTTAATTTCACAATCTCTTTATTATCTGAGGTTGTTTTTATGTAAGTATCTACTGGGACATAATTATTATCCATGTCCATGTTTCATGAAAGTGTTTTCAAAGGGATTATTTTAAGGAAAATTTTTACAAAAACATCATTTCAAATGATTTAAATATTTATTCTTCTAAATCGTTCTCATTAATGTCCATGTCTTCAAAATGGGTTTTAAGGATTTATTTATATGGACATGAATGTTTTCAAAATGTTAATTCCTTTCATAAGATTCAAATTGGTATGGGACACTTTGAATAAAAAATTTCTTTAAAAGTCTTCCCTTCTAAATTGTGTTAATTTTAAATGTTTTCATGAAAAAGGGATATTTCTCTCGAAGAGTTTTACAAATCATTTTCATCTATGTCAACATCCTTTGATGGATTTTAAACTTGTTTGAAGATAATTTATTATGATAAAAATCTTCCATATTGTATTTACTTTTTTTTTGATATGTTTGACTATGGATGTGTTATTTTTATACCATTCATGGTTTAGGGATAAAGTATTGACATTTTGTATGCTAGTTTTAATATAAATGTTTATGTTATGTTTAAACCTTTTCATATGAGGAATGCATTGGACTTAGTAAGTGACGGGTGGAGCCCACTATAGCTCCTCGATTCATCGGTAGGTCTCATGAGACAAACTAGTCTCTTGCCATGAGGCCTTGACAAAATATTATTTGTATACTTGGCACGAGGCCTTGGATATGTGGTTCTGATAGTCTGGCATTATGCATTCCATCATTATGAAAGTGGTTATTCATATTGCATGTGATTATTTGACTAGTAGAATATCTATGTGAATAAGTAAATGGAATTATTTCATTTTATCTTTTCCATATTATTATGAAGTCCAAGTTTAAAAGCATTTTGTTTTAGTTATACATTGCCATAAATGTTTATGATTATTCATGAATGTTTCCGCTATATTGTTATCCTTACTGGGCATCTGACCTCACCCCTTTCTATGATTTATTTTTACCAGGATGTGAAGAAGTAATTTATGAATGACATGCAGGATTAGTATGAGGGGATATGAGTGTGGACTATGGAGACTATGTTATTGTAGTTTTCATTTTATTATGTAATGTAAGACTGATGAATGTATCTAGTGATTCCAAGGGTACTAAACTAATCAGTCTTTCGAGACTTGATCTTTTGTGATCATTCCAATGATATGTAATAATGAACCGACTCTAGGTAACTGGGGTCAGGGAATTACAGTTGGTATCCGAGGAAGTATAGTACAAACCTTGGATGCCAGATTTAGATAAATTCTGATTAGAGGTCATAGACCTAAGATGGAATTTGACGAATAGAATAGAAGAACTTTCTAGAATTTTGGTATTGTAAAGATTTTGCAAGTTTTCCAAGAAATAGTTTCCTATCTAGATATTAGCAGATAGAGGTGGCTCTGGCACAGATGTACCTAGGGGTAAAACCCAAAAACAGCATTTTTAGCTAGACTCGAATGGGAACTGGTGCACGATAATGGGCCTTACTTCACTCTTGGTTACGACACTCTCGGGGGATATTCTTAGGATAATTCTCATTTTCATTACAAACCATTATTAAGGGATTATGAGTATATACTTACTCAATGAAAAAAAAATTATGATTATGGATTATATCCATAAACTGTTCAATTTATGTAAGCTATTTTACAAGTTTGGAATTATTCATTGTAATTCATAAACTTCCCTAGTTTATGCTATTGTATTGAATTTTCGCCCATTAGAAGGAATGTGAACTCCAGCAATACGTATGATCCAAAGAGTAAGAAGGATCATATCTTTCACGGTATTAAGCCAACATTTAGAAGGGAAATAGTATCCCATGTATTCTCAACATATGAAGAAATAATATCTTGTGTTAATAAGATAAGTAAATAATTTTCCGAGTCCAATGGATTTTATGGGAAGCAAGAGAAGAAAAGGATGAAAGAGAAAAAGATGGATAAAGGGAAGATGGAAAAGAAGAATTTCCCCATATGTGATAACTATGGGAAGAAACACACTGGAACTTCCCTGAATGGGAATGGGTGTTTGTTATAAGTGTGGAGAAAAAGGACACCAAGTACGTGACTGCAAGGGTAAGAAAAAGGTTTGAAATGTACATTGCTTCATCCGAAGGATTTGGGACACTACGCAAACAAATTTCAAAATCATCTGAGTATTCCCCAAATAATGCTATCAGATAATAATCAAGTAATGATACTAACATAGATGGGGAGGAATGTTTAGAGTTATTATGATGTTATTAAATAATTATTTCATTTGAGTGTTGTATCAATGATGTACTGGTTATAAAAATTATGGAGTATATAAGGATTGTACTGAAGTACTATTTCATTAAGGACATGAGATTGTGTGGAACCAAGAAAAGTGACTCAATAATAGGTTAAATTGTTGGAAAATATATGGTTGAGAGAATGATAAACCATAATATGGTTCTGATACAGAGGTAGTGGTTTTGGAATAATACATGATTGATTTGGATAAATTATATTGGATATTCTTGATTACCTTGAAACTGATTAATGATTTTTATATTCCATCATTGTTGGAGTTTACAACAATTTTGGATAGGAGTAAATCCAGTATTCTATAAGGAATAAGGGATCATGAATGTAATCAATATGGTTTTATGGTAATTCAGGATGTTGCGGTGTTTTAGAAGAATACATGATGAAGGTTTTCACATGTTATTATGCGGCAAAAAGGATCTTCATTGTGTTTACCTTACTTATAAATTTTTTAATGTGTGTTTGGACAGAAGTATTTTGTATAATTCAAGGTTTAGATTATTTTTGTATTTCTATAGAAGGACAACCTGGAGGTCGGGCGACAACCCATCGCATCCAGCAAGGTCGCGAGACTTGAACCCGAAACTAAAGGGCGACAAGGGTGTATCACCTACCACTGGTTAACGTGATGTGCTGGATTGAATAATGTAGTCTTTTTAAAAAAAATCTGCTATATGAATGATAAATTAATTTTTTTACCATATTTGAATAGGATAAATAGAATATTTTTTTATGTTATATTATCTTTTAGATTGAAAGACGAGTTTTAGGTAGAAATTAGTTAAAGGATGGGACTCTACTTATAAAGTATATATTTTTCTTCTTCACTTATTCTTGATGAAATTAATTCTTATACTTTAGTGAAGGGATCTTAAAACAAAAAATGTGTTATCCTAATACCATATGTTTTTTTGAACCGATGGTATTTTAAATCATCATAGATTAATGAATTTAAGGCCCTCAATTTTACACTTGTTTGTGATTGATGACCTCAATTACTACCTATAAATATTTATGTTTTTCCTCTAATTATTTGTCTCTAATTTCTACCAATGTTCTTTTAATCTAGATTATAATTTGGTGGTGACCCTTTCATTTCACTTTTCCTCTTATTAGGAAGAAATTTGATTAACCTAATTTCAGATGTGGGTTTTCCCAAAGGTATTTTTTATTTTGAACCCTTTATTTTCGAAAAATAATTTCAAATTGAGAGGAAAAAATTTATTTAACTATGGAAGAATGTAACACCCCAAGATTTCATAGTATGTTATTTCTTCAAAGTAATTCAATAACTTTCACTACACGCAACACCGAGTTCTAGCACACCATGACTTACCAAACAAGCCGTTCAAAATAGGTTATGAATAGTATTAACTGAATTTTGAACTTTATATAATCCTTATAATTTAAGAATCCATATTATGAGTTTCTTAAAACATAATGTAAGAACAAATACATTTTATTCAGATAAAAGAAGTATTTTTCAAAAAATGCAATTTTACCGCCTTTTAATGGTGAAGCCTTTTTAAATCCAATATTTGAAACTTTTATATATTAAATTTGACAAAAAAAACATCTTCTTTAGAATCAAGACATAAGAATTTAGTTTCAATAATGTTTTGGTATTTTTCTGATAACTGTCATATTTGGGTGAATAGTGAAAAATACTATATTTTAACGAGAAACAACTTTTTTAATCAAAAACATTTATACTGGTAAATTATACATTTAATGTTATAGAAGTATAAATATAATATATTTTTACCATTTAATCCAATGATGGTCATTGTAATTAATTTCACTTTGAAATTGGACATAAACAAATGTCAAACTTTTGATAGTTATTATTTCTTAAAAATACGCCTTTTGGTTTTAATAGTAGGAATTAATTTTAAATTAATAAATGAAACTTATATATTTTTAATTTGGTAAAAGAGACTTCATTTTTGGATTCATAATATCAAAATTATCCTAGGGTGAATTTTTGGTATTTTTCTGAAAACATTCAATTTTTGATGAATAGTGAAAAACACTGAGTTATAGTTTAAAACTGAATTTTTATTTAAATAATTATTTATTTTATTTAAATTTATTTTAGGTCAAAATAGATACATAATACCTTTATAAATTTTATGTAATTCATTGGAGTCAGTTTATAATAATTTTAGATATATAAAAATTTTATTGAAATTTTCACCGTCTTTTACCCACCTCCTAAAAGAATTTGTAAATACACATAAAACATAATTTTACCACTTCTTTGAGTGGAATTTCAAAAATATGAGAGACACGTTTAATATCAAGGAGTAAATTTTGGTTCAATAAGATAAAAATTATTTTTGTTGAATAGTAACTTTTATCTTTTATTTACCACAGTTGAAAGTAAATAGAGTAATTAAGGGTATAAATGATATTAATATTACACTAACACATTTATTAATTCTATTGGAGAAGTGCATCTCGGCCAAAAACAACCTTAGGAATAAAATATTATCATTTAGGTCCACTTGGAATAGATTAGGACATTTATTATTATTTAATTCAAAGAAGAGTTAAAAGAGTTAAAATCAATGTTTAATAACTAAAATATTTTTAATATAGGTTTATAAATAAGATAAATTCGATTATAAATATTAATTAGAAAGCTAAAAACATTTCCTACATAATGGTATATTATTTATAATTTTTTCACATTAAATAATTTAATTTATTTATGACACAATGATGTTGTAGTTATTACCATATCAGTGAAATATTAAAATAATTGATATTATAAATACCCAAAAAAATAAAATATGAGAATTTTAATGAGTTAAAAGAATTTTATAGGTTACTTTGAAATGTTAGGGTTTCTTAAATGAATTAGTTTATAAGTAATAATGCTGTTATAAATTTAGAAAAAAAATACCAAATAGTATCAAAATTGACATAAAAGACTTTTTAAAACAAATATTATATTATTAATTGATATTCAATTCCTAAAAATATAAGGATCGTCCAAGAGACTTATATAATGATAGGTGTATCATTAATGTATCTCTTGGGGGCTGATTAGATGTATATATTATGTTTATTAACTATATAATATAAAAATACAAAGTGACATGGTAAATGTCAAACTAATTAACTAAGAGTTAAAACTAAAAGATAAGGTTAATATAATGACCCAAACCAGTATAAAATCAATTGGTTGAAATGATTTCGACCCATACCCACCTTATACTTTTATTAATCCACATTTTTTCCATTATAATCTAAATTTGAATTTATTATGAATTAATACTTTATGTTTTTTCTAAAGAGCCCCTCCCCCCTTATAAAAGGACACAACTTCTAACCAATTATTCATACCTTCAAAGCCTTTTTGATCGGCCAACATATGCCCAAATACCCTCTTAACAATCCTCCATTAATCCGAGATGCCTCCCTTTAGTTAGAAAGCCAACCTGAGGAGCCCTTTTGGTCAAATAAAAAGGAAGAACCCGAAGAAGAGGTAATGTTTTCACCACCCTCTTTCATGTTCCTTTCTTCTTCAACTTATTCTTTCTTTGTTATTTCCATTATAAAATAATAACTCCAGTATCTTCTATATAATGCGATTTTATTATAAATATGGTACAACCATATTCAGTATTCTATCCTTCCTTTTAATGACATGTCACCATACATGCGTACGTACGGCTTACCGTCTTCACGTCGTGGTGTAATTGTTATTCAAAACATTATTATTGGGATTTATATGATAATGATTTTTAATTGTAGTAAATAATAAATATAACATTATAATGATTCAGTATATATGATATACCATCCAATGATATATTATTTTAATATCAAAAGAATGATATTGTCACTCGTGTGTACGTACGGACTACCGTCTCCACGAACGCGATGAGAATCATTCCCATTCGTATCAATTCAAGAATGATCTTCATTTGATGATTAAAAGTAATGTTTAAAGACTTTATATCATTCTGGATATGAATAATATACATCCTATACATAAAAAACAAAGCTTACGTAACAAACCATATAAAGGAAAACGAATCGGTTAACATCCAAAACGATGATAATACAAAAATATTATAAACAAAACAATATTAAAAGATCATATATGATATCATATATATATATATATATATATATAATTGTATAATTTACTAACAATGATTTAAATATTATACAGGTGGTTAACCTACCCTCGACCAAGGAAAATTACAAGGTAAGAGGTTTTCATCTCTCTCCTTGTTCCCGTGAGATTTGTGCCATATTGCAACTATTACCTTATTTGTGGTGTATGTACTGCCCATAATTGTATTATTTGTGTAATACACTTTAATTTATATGTATTTACATATTCATTGTATGAAACCTCTTTCATGGAGTGTATGTTTCATAAGTTACCAAATTGGTAAGGGTTAATTTCACAATCTCTTTATTATCCATGGTTGTTTTTATGTAAGTATCTACTGGGACATAATTACTATCCATGTCCATGATTCATGAAAGATTTTTCAATGGTATTATTTTAAGGAAACGTTTAACAAAAACATCATTTCAAATGATTCAAATATTTATTCTTCTAAATCTTTCTCATTAATATCCATGTCTTCAAAATGTTTTTGAAGGATTTATTTATATGGTCATGAATGTTTTAAAATGTTAATTCCTTTCAAAAGATTCAAAGTGGTATGGGAAACTTTGATTAAAAAAATGTCCTTAAATGTCTTCCCTTCTAAATTGTGTGACGTTTAAATGTTTTCATGAAAAAGGGATATTTCTCTCAAAGAGTTTTATAAATCATTTTCATTTATGTCAACATCCTTTGATTGATTTTAAACTTGTTTGAAGATGATTTATTATGATACAAATATTTTATTCTGTATTGATGGTTTTGTGATATGTTTGACTGTGGATGTGTTATTTTTATATCATTCGTGGTTTAGGGATAAAGTATTGACATTTTGTATTCTAGTTTTAATATAAATGTTTATGTTGTGTTTAAACATTTTCATATGAGGAATGCATTGGACTTAGTAAGTGATGGGTGGAGCCCACTATAGCTCCTCGATGCATCGGTAGGTCTCATGAGAGAAACTAGTGTCATGGCACGAGGCCTTGACAAAATCTTATTTGTAGTCTTGGAACAAGGGCTTGGCTACGTGGTTATGATAGTTTGGCATTATGCATTCCATCATTATGAAAGTGGTTATTGATATTGAATGTGATTATTTGATTAGAATAATATACATGTGAATATGTAAATGTCATTATTTCATTTTATCTTTGGCATATAATGCTGATGTCCAAGTTTAAAAGGCTTTTGTTTTAGTTATACATTTCCTTAAATGTTTATGCTTATTTATTTATGTTTCCACTATATTTTTATCCTTACTGGGCATCTGAGCTCACCCCTTTCTATGTTTTATTTTTCCCTGTATGTGAAGAAGTAATTTATGAATGACCTGTAAGGATAGTATGAGGGGATATGAGTGGGTACTATGGAGACTATGTTGTTGTAGCTTTCATTTTATGATATAATGTAAGACTGATGCATGTATCTAGTGATTCCAAGGCTACTAAACTAATCAGTTTTTCGAGACATGTTCTTTTGTGATCATTCCAATGATACGTAATAATGCTCCGACTCTGGGTAACTGGGGTCGGGGCGTTACATCTGGAAAGACTAGTATTGGTGATGAAGTCAGCCTCCCCCTTCAGCTCCTGAAATGATGACTCACAAGAATATGACCATAAAAACATCACCGCTTTCTTGGTCAGACCTGTCAGTGGTGCTTCTAGGCATGACAAGTATTGTATGAAACATATGTAGTATCCCACCATCCCTAGAAAACATCTCACCTCAAAGAAGTTCTTTGGATTCTCCTAGGAAACTACGGCCCTCAGTTTCATTGGGACTACTGATAGTCCTGCCTCTGAGATAACATGACCCAAGAAGTGAATTTGGTCTATCCAAAAGTGGAATTTTGAGAGATTAGAATATAACTGATTCTCCCTCAATGTACTCAAAATGATTTCAATATGGGTAGCATGGCCATGTCGAGTGTGAGAGTACACCAAGACATCATCCATAAAAAGACCCATGAAGGAATCCATGAATAGATGGAACACTCAGTTCATCAGTGCCATGAAAACTACAGGCATGTTCATGAGACCGAACGACATAACCAGATAATTGTATATACCATACCTTCTATTGAAAGCTGTAAGAGGTATATCAGATGGTCTAACGCTCATCAGATGATAATCAGATCTCAAATGAATCTTCGAGAACACCCGGGCTCCTCGAATCTGATCAAAGAGATCATCGATCCTCGATAAGGGATATCGGTTCTTGACCATAAACTAGATCAACATCTGATATTCCACATAATTCCTGAGGGTACCATATTCCTTCTTCGCAAATAGGGCATGCGAACCCCATGGAGAAGTACTGGGTCAGATCAAATCCTTTGCCTGCAACTCCTCTAACTGCATCTTGAGCTCCTGCAACTCAGGTGTAGCCATCCTATAAGGAGGAATGGACACCGGTACCGCTAATGGCATGAGCTCAATTGAAAAGTATACCTCACGATCTAGAGGCAACCCTGAAAAGTCCTCTAGAAATACATATGTGAAATGATGCACTATTGGAGGAAAGTCAAATTATGAAGTCCCCTGGTCATCCAGATAGAGACTAGAAATCTGGGTTGTAACTCCTCCCAACCCATGATGCTCTGGCCCCACTCTTCTTGCTTGGACATCCCATTGACCCCTATAAAGATAGGATCAACCCTATGGTGATACGAAGCTCAATCTTCGGTGATAACTATCGACGACTGCCTAGAAGGGAACTAGGCAATCTATTCTGAGAATGACATATTTTCTCGCCATCTCTAATACATAGAGGTCCCATAAGAAGTGACACCCTGCAACCTCAAGAGGGCACTCTCTAAACTAACGTACACTAACTGCTCTAGTCTCCAAAGGTGTGTCTAGGGTCAAGGCATCGGTAGAAGAAAAGATGCAGAGCCCAAGGCTCTCCACAACAGCAATAGAGAAAATGATATGCATAGCACCAGTATCTAATAGAGATGAAGATAGAACTAAGGATACTATGATCGTACCTAGAACTTTAGAGGGGCCGAGATCCTGCTCCTGATGGGTCTACTTCATTGTAAAAGTCTAGAATGTACTGCATCCCTGTGACCCTGCCTGACCACTCTGAGCTAATCCACTCTTCTGTCGCTGGTAGCCTGGTGACTGACCACCATGGCCGCAACCTCCACCTCATCCCGAATGGCCAGATGAACTCCAGTTCCCAGACTGGTGAGAAACTGGCGATGCATCTCATGTACGTAGGGTCATAGAAGAACCCCTACCACCAGCTGAATGTGAGAATAACTGAAAAAAAGGCTGAAGATGGCCCATCTTGCCACAAGATCAACACTCTATTGGGTATCTCTGGAACTGAGGCCTAGTATTCCCTCTCCTACCACATTGGTAGCATACTACCTGGATGCCCAAAGATACATTCCACCTACTCTGATCTCCTTGAGAAGACTCCCTGTAGCGCTTCCTACTATCAGTAGGAGGAACACTAACTCTGGATGTCGAACCGCCCTGGCTCAATGCTCCATAATCCCTCATATTGCGCTTAGTGATCAGTTCCTGGTTGATGATATGGTATATAGAAATCAACCTGAATATGTTCACCTGCAATCGTATATCGTGCCTCAGACCATCCTCAAACTTCCGTGTAAAGAATATCTCATCGACTCCTAGAATAGGCATGAAATGATGCATCTCAGTAATGCGAGATGAGTACTCCATAATAGAAAGAGTACCCTTCTCTAGACTCATAAACTCTTAGGCTCGATCGGCCCTTAAGGTCTCCAGTTAGAATTAATCAAAGAATATGCACTGAAACTCATTCCATGTCATACTCTGCTGGATTCCTGAGTGTGAGATCTCCTCCCACCACCTCTTGGCGGAGTCTCATAGAATATAGGTAGCGAGCATCACCCTCTTCTCTGGAGGTATCTTCAGATGCTTGAAAAATGTCAGCGTGACCTCTATCCAAGACTCTACCCCCCTAAGGTCCTCGTTCCATGGAGAAGGTGGAAGGATGGTGCTGCTGGAAAACCCGCGTAAACTCTTCCATCGACAGGGTAGGAGGTGGTGCCCCCTGGAAAGTCTACATCATCCTCATAAAATCTTCCATAAACTGCACATCGGCGCCTGCAACTGGTATAACTATGGGTGCCAAGTATGGAATAGTAGGAGGATCTGTAGGAGGTCCCTGATCAGCCATATATAGTGTCTGATCACTTTTTGGTAGCTTACACACAACCGGAGGACGTCTCTGTGGCATAATTATGAAAGGTCAAAAGCACACCTTAGATCAGGATTAACAAAGATTGAGAACACAAGAGTACAATAGGGGAACAGGAGAAAGAATCATTCATGTTTTACAAAACATGACTACAAAGCATGTATAAATACTACACAGCCTTTTCTTTTACGCCATTCACATGCACGTGTACTTCTGCCCCAACTGGTCGTGTAACGCCCCAACCACACGGCATGTTTTCCCCACACATGGTGTGTTCATGAACTCTATTCCCCTACCCGAGTCACCTTACATGGCTAACCCACATGGTCCTCTTAATCCTAGACTATAGGGAATATTCACGAAGGACACGACGTGTACTAGATAAGGTTTCAAAGACCCACATTGTTAGTTACACGGCCAGCTACATGGCTCACTCAACACGGTGTGCTCCATGGGAACACGAAGTGTACTTTAAGGCTTTCCTCAGCCCATGTTTTTCGTGACATGATTGGGTACAATGTTACCTCTACACGGAATGCTCCCTGTGCACACGACATGTTCTTGAAGGTTTTCCCCGAACCGTGTTGTTCATGGCACAACCGGGTACTTGTGGCACAACATGTGGAAACAAGACACGACATGTAAAGTCAAAGATTCATCAATCCATGATGTTATTCACACGGGAAGAAACATGGTCACTACAACACGGCATGTACTCACCGTACATGGCGTGTTCCTAAAGATTTTTCATAACCCTGTGTTTCTACCCACCCAGTCACTAACATGGTTTAAAAACTACATGGCCTATATTCATAAATTACATGTCGTGTATTCTGGGTTTTTTCTAGGAAGTAGCTTAGAAAATCTTTTGGAGCCCATAAAACACAAAAAACAATCATGAAAGTACCAGATTCATATCCTTGAGATCCCATACTCCCCGCGAATCAACGCTTGACATCTCCTACAAATCATATTCAAGGGAAACAAGTCAATGACCCACCAAGTTATGATTCATGTGGGCCCATAACACCTCAAGAATCAAAATTTGGATTTCATTCCAGTAAATCTCTACACAAACACTACCCTATAAAAAGGTATTTCTATCAAGGAAACTATCACAACATCATTCATATTTTACACCCAATATATCACAAAAAAATGTAATCACTAATGCATACTAGATGACATGGCAAAAATGCATGACATGATATTTCTAGAAAGGGCCTATATGATGAATGAGATTGAATACCCTCATCTCATCAAGTTGAAACAAAAATAGAACCCCAATGATATCAATAGTAAAAGCAAAAATCATGTGATTCACTCAAGGTGAAATCAAATCAACTGTAAAAATTGCTAAAGTAGAAAAAATTACCATAAACGAGGTAGATTGGATTTCACCTGTACATGGGTTAGCTACTCCTAGGCACAACTTATTACCAAGTACCTATTCCATCCTACCCCTAGCTACGGGCTCCAAAAAGTAAGTCAAGAGAAATGAATTACTCTGAATCCACTTTTTAATGTCCTGGTTCCAGAAGCCACCCAAAGGTGCCCCGTACCCGGTTGGTCTCATGGCCTCAAGCGCATTTCCCCGAATGCCAGAGGCTGCCGACTAGTAGTGAGGGCCTTGGTTGTGATAGTGGGGAAATTATGCCCTCATTGGCAGAGTATATAGCGAATGTAAATAACCCAAGCAATAGAGGAAGTAGTAAATATCCAACAATTGTAAACAACGGAAGACTAAAACAGTAAAAAACTGGAGCACACACACATATATATGAAATGATTCATGATATATATATATGTCTAGGAAAGCAGCTAAAAAAGTCAAAATGCTGAATACAGTACCAATCCAAAGTACAAAATAAAAACAGATAAGAAACACTTCAACATCACAAGCCTCATCATGGTCCCATGCTCTCAGGCTCCAATGCAAGTCAAGTACCTGATGTAGAAGGGCACTTTCCTTTATCTATACCTACAACAATATAATCTCCTTGGGCCCAAAAGTATGACCCAAACAGGGTGTGCGACTAAATCCGAGTAGGAAACCACCTGAAGATCTGTGCCTAATAGTTAGTGAGTATATGGCAGGTAAAGTACAATAAATAGTAAACATTAAGTAGTAGCCAATAATACATAGCTGTTAACAATCCACAGATCAACAAGCAGCAGTGAAGCAAACAGCTAACCACAAATAGGAATCCCTCTAGGAAGTACACATATCCATCCCCGCTAGTCCTATCCAAGAAGTACCAACAACCCTCTGGGTAGTACACTCAGCCTAACCCCTAAGGTTTGGTCATATGAAATTATAAGACTCTCTAAGGAAGCACACTCAGTCAATTTCCCTTACAGACTAAGGTAGTCCGGGACCCTTTGAGGAAGATCACATGGTCAATTCCCTTACATCCACAAGGTCTAGAGAATCTCTGAGAAATCTCACTCGGTCATTACCTCTTATAGCCACAGGTCTATCACACAATCTCTGAGGAACCTCACTCGATCAATTCCTCCTATAACATGGAGTGGTTTATGGAAATTCAAAAAAACAAAGACTCTCTGAGGAATCTCACTTGGTCTATCCTCATGTAGTCTATAAATCTCAAGACTCTCTAAGGAATCTCACTCATTCTATCCTCCTGTAGACTATAATATTCAAGAATCTATGGGAAGCTCACTTAGTCTATCCCCTGTAGTCTATAATGTCCAAGACTTTCTGAGGAAGCACACTCAGTCCATCCACTTATAGTCTATAGCACCAGGTTCTCATGGCACTATGTTAGTTAGTGCATAATAATGCTATATGGCCAAAGTAAACCTAAAAAGCTACTTGGCTAACCATTATACAACCTATCAAGCATGTCAAGAAAACAACACTCCATCATACAGTCACAAGGCATGAAAAACCGGGATAACGACCAAAGGCTGAACAAAACCAAAAGGTCGTAAACAAGACAAGGAATGGGAAAAACATCCAATCATAGAAATTTTCATCATACACCACCAAATCACTTCTACACAAGCATACAAGAAAGGCAAGAAAATAGTAGGGGTAAAAAAGTAAACACGCAATACCCCGTTCAAGGGTATTGGTGGAATTTGCACATAATACTCAATAAATTTGAACAGAAAGGCACCAAAAACCTACCTTGATGCTAGGAGATCGATATAATTGAACCATGAGGCTTTAATCTCCTTAGATCATCATAGATCTATAAAAACGTACAAAATTTTCAACCCATGATAACTTGGAAAAGAGGAGGAATTGGAAAATGATGCTCTAGAATAATTAATATCTTACCACTTCGGTTCCAACACAATTGACAGTGGTCATTTTGGAGAACAGACGGAGGATCAGTGGCTCAGAGAAGATATGAAGCCGTACGGTTTCTCCCGGATGAATAAAACCTAAAAGAATATGGTTCTTTCCATCAAATGTGACCCTGATGTGTTTAATGAAAAAAAAAACAAAGTACATGGGGTGTACTTTTGGATTACACAACGTGTACTAGCCTTTTCCGTACTCTCCTCTAAGCGGCCTCCACATCACCCTTACATGGCCATGTGTGTGGCCCGGACACGGCTAACACGGGGCCTCGCGCGGAAAGGGGGTAAACGATAGGTACACATAAAGTACACGGCGTGTAATTCAAAAGATTCCAGAAACTCCAATTTTCTCAAAAACTATAGATGAACGAAAAACATACCTGAAAAGAAGGTGTGGGTTCTTACATATAGGAACTCAATATCAATGAAATCATGGAATATGTATTGAAACTAATGGGAAATAAGTTGTTATTTTCCTAAAATAAATGTATCTAATAACATCTCATCAATTAATTGAATTGAAAAGGAGATAAAATATTTTATAGATGTATATTTGATTTAAGTATTATCCAGAGATAAAATATTTTTTAAAGGTAAGAACATCCCAACATGATATTTTTTTGAGAAATTATTATAAAATAATAGTATTTAAAAGAAAACATATAGAAAATGTTGAAATAAAATCAACATATTGGGAGATTTTATTTTTAATGAATATGTTGGTGATTTTGTGTGTAAAGAGACAAAGAACACATGTTTTATTTTAAAATGTATTTATTTGAAAATAATATGGGTCAAATTGACATTTTTATAACCTCAATTTATGATACAAAAACCTATACCACAATAAAACAAATCAGTGAAATTATAACCAATTGTTTTTCCATTCTTAGGTATAATTGTGGAAGGTATGATTGATAAGGGTATACCCTTGATTAATTTCACTTAATTCTAACATATAAGATAAATAAAATTGTATATCTTAAATATAACATGATCCGGAGTGATAAAAGAGAATCATTGGTAGTTTTAGTTTATCATAGTGAATAAAAGAAGAAAAAAACATGGGTATTAGTTAATGGATTATTGTCACATTATAAAAGAAACAAGATAATCTGAAATGGAAATTATTAGTTTAATTTATTTTTAATAGAAATTTTAAATGATATATCATTTAAATTTATCAAAGGAAAAGGAATCATGAAAATTTATCAGATAAAGATTATTTCATAAGATTAGTTTTTCATTAATTGGTTGAGAAATAATAAAAGGAGTATATCAAAAAAAAAATTATTATGAAATTAATGTTTTATACTAAAAAATTACATGAATCTTTAAAATAGTGAATGTTGAAATTATAATCATGTCCGGAAAATGAAAATTAAAGATATTTTTCAAATAAGAGAAAAAAGCATACTCTTATTACTTTAGTATGAAGGAAGGAAATGGTCTATGTTAATGTAAACTTGGTTACATGTTAAAAATAAACATATAAATACTTTAATTTGATTAAACTTTGAGAAATATCACAAAACTAAATCAGGATATGAGCCAACTCATGCCTTATTTTCCATAAATAAATATTAGTGAATGAAATTAAAAAACTCGAATATATCAATACCCAAATGCCAATGGTGAAATTTAATACACAATACTTACTTATTAATTTACATATATGAATTATTTTACATTTTTTTTAAATAATAATCTCTAACTATGTATAATGTCATTGAATAGATGATTAGAAGAAAATTAGATATACTATATTGAAATTTTAATTTGAAAATGCTTCTAAATAAACAAACTAAGAGTTTCAATAATATCTTAAAGATTATGAAATAATAAATTAATATATATCTACATACACTACTTAAAAAAAAGATAAAGAGAATTAAAATATATTTTTGATAAACATGAGAATAATTTTATTATCAAATCATATAACTTCAATGTATTTCCTAAACAATTCACAATAATAAAGGTCTATATTTAGAACTGATGATAGATTCAATAAAATTTTATCATTAAACCATATGATTTATAGATTAAGAAAAACAAAATATTGAAAAAAAAAGTAGTGTTATAATGATCATAGGAATCATCAAATTCATATGAAGGAATTTTTAAATATTTGATAAAAGGTCTTTTAAAGGGATTTTACATGGATTCCCACCATATAGAAGAAGTTATAGATATTATACAAAGTACCAACAGAATAATATATGTAATACTATTGTTATTATCTTGTAATAACTTAATACTTAATGGACATCCTCAGAATCTTAGGATTATATTATAGAGTGACACATGCTAAACAAAAAATAAGTATGATATAATTAATACCGTTGTAGAAACATTGAATGAAAAACATTATTATTATGTTATTTAGTATTATATGGGAGATATCCTAGTATGATGATGTTTATATGTTTTATATTAATTTTTAATTATAAAAAACATTGGGAATATTAGAGAGGTTTTACAAACATTAAATTTTTTAGAAAATCCAATAACAAAAGAAAAATTTCCCAAGTAGAAAAAGGAAGTGTTAAAATAGATATATAATGTTTTTTTAAAGGAATATATTTATAATTTTAGTAATACATAAAATTAATAAATTACTAATCAAAAAAACAATACAACAAAAAATTGTATATTTTTTTGATTTACTAAAGAGAATAATATGATAGGGAAAAGGCATGTTGTCAAAAACAGACTATAATAAACGTGAAATGACACAAATGAATTATCATTTATTTTTAAAATGATATTGTCAAATAAATGTTATTTATTTTAGTGGTACATTCTATATAGTTTTAGGAATTGGAAAAACATGAACACTTATTGAGATATATTATTGGAGGTGGTGAATTATCATTAAAATGGATATACAATAATTAGTTTGGAATTGGGATAATTATGATGAGTTATACATCTAATAAAAGGAATTATTTATTCATTATGGTGATGAAAATTGAGTCTAAAATAAGAATAAAAACATTTTAGATTTTAGAATTTATAAAAAATAGTTATTTAGGGACTTATATCTATTTCAAAAGTATGGGATTTAAAAGGAACATATTATAAAACAATCTTAATCTAAAAGAACATAACACTGAAATATTAATTATTATAGTATAAGTTGATAATTATACTTTTTCATAAAATGAGACAAAATACTATAGTAATGTTTCTAACTGAATAAATAAATACTTTAACTTATATATTTTTGGATAGATAACATTCCTATTGGTGTATCAAGTAACACATAAAACAGGTTTTATTTTATTCTCGAGAGGAAATAATTCCCATGAGTTAAAGAATTGGTTCTGAATATAAGAAATGAAGGATGTATATACTTCTATTTACGTCTAGATAATGTTGAATAAGGATAATTATGTTAATTTTTTAGATCAAAAATATTTCATAATATATTCTGAGATTCTATTATAAATGAAGAAATCATGAAATGATCCTATAAAACCTATAACATTATATTCCTGATTCAAAAGTAAAACAATGAAATAATATTCTTATATATAAAAATATATATTTTGATAGGTCAAAGAAAATTATGGGTATGTAATGGGTTATAAAAATAGAAGTAATTTAAAATATATTTATATAACGTTTTTATTGCAGATGTGACATAATTCATCGGATTTTTACATCTGGGGTATAATTATTTATAATAATAAAGTGCATTTCATCATACTCCATGAATTAAAATTTCAAGACTCTTAGAACACTTTTGTAATTTTAACTTTAAATCATGTTTTTTGAGTCATATATCCATATATGATTCTGTGTAACAACACATGTAACTACCTGGACTAAGAAGCTAGAGCTGGTGCATAACTTATTACATTGGAATGATTAAAAGGAATGAAATCCAGAAGGAATGATCAGTTTCGTAGTCATGAATAAACTAGATACATATATGTAACTCAATTTACATTGGTAAAGGTAAAAAAATACAATACACAATAATAACTAATAAACTATAACCATGAGAACTCAATAAATGATCTCCATTTCATATCCCGTTGAAGGTAAGCAAATGAAAGGGGTGAGACCAAATGATCAATAATTGTTACAAATAGAAGAAGAATGAATAAACAATAATTAAATCACAATAAAATTGTTATAGTTTTTATGGAATGGGGAATAAATGAAAAAAACATCATTAATAAATTGATAATGAAAATACATCCATAGATTTTTACATAGTGAATACATCAAGGATAGAAAAAACTAAAAATGTATAAATAGAATTATTATTAATTGGACATCATGTATATGGAACATTATACAACTATACCATCGAATCGATTTAACTCTGTGGGTACATACTCATCTGATAATGTTTTGGAAGCAAACATGAAGAGTTTTCACCATTAGAGTTTTCTCATGATACCTATCGATGCATCAAGGGTCTATTTCAGACCTCACCCATCACTTTAAGTCTAAATAATTATTCACATATAGATTTAATACAAGTATAATATGCCTTCTCAATACCCATATGGAGTAGAGCATACAGATTCATTAATATTTCCACACTTAAAACAACATTCGAAATAGAAAATGATTGTAAAAGAGTATATGGATTAAGAAAATAATCATATAAATGATACCAAAATTTGGATATATAAAATATTTACAATTTTAAATGATAAATTTTCTAAAAGTGGAAATATGTACACCGCATAAGAATGATTAGGTGCAGAATACCAAGTAAATCACAATGAAACGGAAACCAAAACAAATTCCTTTCAAATATTGTAATCAATTGAGTTAATAATCGTCAATTGAATCAAAATAATAGCATTAATATAACGATAATATTGATATTTTATAATAAATTTTTGTAAACATACACCACATACAAAAAATATGTGGCGACCAATGGAAATATCACAGAAATGAAAGTGCGATGAGAAACTGCTTACCTTTTGACCAAATGTATTCTTTGATTAATCTTAATAACCTTAATAATCAAAATTATCATAATTAATTAATTACTCAAGAAACTACTATACATTTAATTGATTTATTTTAATCTTATTATGTTAATTCATGGCCTTTTTGATGGGTTTAAGAGGTTCAATTTTGTTGTTTCGGAATCATTTTCTTTGAAATGGCACTGCACTCCCCTAGTCCCCTCCCTCTTTCTCTGCCCGGTGTCTTCTAGGGTTTCCTCTATAAGATGATCCTTTTCTCTGTGCATTATTTCCTTTTCTTCCCCTCGTCTTCCCTCTTACGGTGAATGTGTTTCTGTGCTTCCTATCAACCCTATTTACCTTGCCATTCTCGTTGGAAGTGCTATTTTTTTTGGTGTTTCTATGACATAAAATGCTAAATTTATACTTTTATCGCATGATCCATTGTGTTTTAGCCCCATTTTTGTTTTATAATTTGTCCCTCATGAAGTTAAGCATTGTGTTTTGTTGGCGTTTGGTGGCACGTTCCATCTTTTTCTTTTGTTTTTTCGGGGCTTCAAACACTATATTTGTTACTCTTATCTCCTAAACCATTTTTTCGAAACCCCATGTTGTTTTGTCATAATGGTGATTCGGTGGTTTGGGGTTGTGTTGGAGATGGACTTTAGAGGTACCTTCCCCATCGTCCTTCTATCCATTTCCTATGCTCATTTTGTGGGTTATGCTTCCCGAGTTCCTATTCTTAGGCCATGTTCATGAGTACTCAATGAAGACACTGGGGTTTGGTTCAATTTTATGGTGAAATGGTTATGGAAATCTTAAAGTTTTCTTTGGTGATGTGGTATGGAGTTCTATGGGACAATGGATGGTGGGTTCTTGTTAGAAAGTGGAGATGAAGAAGGTGCATATGGTTAGGGGCGTGGCTCGAGGTTGGTCTCTGCTCGACTTTTGTGAATCGATGAGGCTTAGTAGAGATTGATTCCTGGTGTGGGTGATGGCTTTCTGTTGAGGTCTAGACGGCCTCTGATCTACCCTAGCTTCATAATTACATAGCTCCTCTCCCACTCGGTCTGGAGTTATGATTTGCAGGATGTTCTGCGAGGTGATCTTTGAGTGATCAACGAGGTTCTCGTCAGCTCATATTTGTTGTATGTGTCCCTTAGTTATGTTTAGGTTCTATTTAGATGGATGTTTCTTCGGTGTTTCTCATCATTGCAAAGGTACTTCTTGGATCATGATGCTATCTTGAGACTCCCACGATGGTGGTTTCAGACTGCCATGATGAAGTGATTTTGTTTCCAGTGGCAGTGCTGGTTGTCACCACTTGTATGTGATGTTGAAGATGGTTATTACATTTTGAAATATGAATCTTGAAAATAGATTTGTGTCCAGTGGGAATATTGATGGTTTGGGGTGGACTTGAGGAGATCGCATGGTTTAATTTTCCCATGTGATGTTTTCTTTCGAGGTAGTGTGACAATTCATGGTTTGAACATTGAAGTTTGAATCTTTATTAGTGTTTTTTTGGCTCATACAACTAGTTTCATTTTCTTTGATTCTTGTGTTTTGGAGTAATTGTGGTGGTGAGGTTCCCACAAATACAAAAATTTGTTTATTTTGAAAATGGGAAAAAAGGATTTGGAGGAGGAGGAAGAATTTGCTTATTTGGATTTCATGACCGGTTTACTTGTAAACATGAATGGAATTTTTTTATAAAATGTAGTTAAAAATCCATATTTTGAAACATATATAATTACTGAAATTATAGAGATATAAAATATCTTATAATTATTATATTTATATACCATGTGGATGACTCATTAGATAAAATTTAATGATAAACACTTGGATTAACTAGGAGGTTTTGTTCACAATAAAAAAAATTTCTATAAAATTTTATATTATGATTGTGAAAGGATTAATAGAAAATTGAATAAGATAAAATACATATATTATGATATAGTTAAACCATTACAAATTTTCATGACCAGTCATCAATATAGTAATAGAATTTCAAAACTCGTCATCCTTGAATGTTATAATTCAACTCATCTCGGATGATATTTTCATTTTTAGTGTAAGACGAGTGGGAAAAGAGAGATGATGATGAAATATTCCATTAGAATAGTAAAATTCCAATTCATGTAAGTTAATATAATTATCATAGAATCTGGATGTGGGGATATGAGGAGAGAGAAAAAAATAAAGAAACATGTAAAAGAAGTTTAAAGAAAAAGGAATAGAGGTTCACCTCTTGAGTAATCCTCCTTGAAAATCAACTTAAGGCCCTTGTTTTAGGCCTTTTGGTGTGAACAATAGGTCTTGGAAATGGGGAAAAGTCTTGGGAAATGTATTTGGAATAACTTTTGTAAGGCTCAAATCTTGAGTGGTGTGGTAGGAGGAGGGGGTGAGGGGTGGGTTATATAGTGGAGGATAGGAGGGTTTTCTTAATATTTTAATCATTGGATTATTATTTTTCTCTAAGACAAGAAATACTGATGATTCAATGACCAAATATAGTAAAATGTGCACGTGAGTTCTAACCATTGTCCATTTACTTCATCTATGACTCATGAATGATAAAGAATTCATTTATTTAGCATATGTTATAAATTAATAGTTTGTACTATTCACCAAGAATCTAGGTATTTCAGAAAAATCCCAAAAATTTAACCTAACCATTTTTCAAAATGTATAATATTACTCCCCAAGGATTCATAGTACAATATCTCTTAAAAGTAATTTAATTTATTCCACCACACACAACATCGAGTTCAAGCGCACAGTGACTTACCAAACTAACTGTTTAATAATAGTTATGAATAGTTTTAACTAAATTTTTAATTTTATATATTCCATATTATGTATTTCTTAGACATAATATAAGAACAAATTCATTTTTTAGATAAAGGAAGTATATTTCAAAAAAATGTGATTTTACCGCCTTTTAATGGAGAACACTTTTTAAATCCAATATTTGACCCTTTTATATATTAAATTTAGAAACATAAGCTTCTTATTTAGAATCAGGACATAAAAATTTCGTTTTGATGATTTTTTGTGTATTTCTAATAACTTTCAAATTTGGGTGAATAGTGAAAAATAATAAATTTTCATTGAAATCAAGTTTTTTAATCAAAATAATTTATAGTGTTCATTTATACATTTTAATGGTTTTGAAGTATAATAACATTATATTTTTACCATTTAATCCAATGTTGGTCATTGGAATTAATTTCACTTTGAAATTATTCACAAACAAGTGTCAATCTTTTGATAGTTATTTTTTATTAAAAACGCTATTTATTTTGACAACATGAATTTATTTTAAATTAATTAATGAAACTTATATGTTTTAAATTTGGTAAAATAGACATCATTTTTAATTCGGAATATTAAATATATCTTAGGATTATTTTTTGGTATTTTTCTGAAAACTTTAATTTTTTATGAATAGTAAAACCACTTAGTAGTAGTTAAAAAATTGACTTTTTCATTTAAAAGAAATTTTACCGGTTCTGTGAATTGAATTTCAAAAAACCAACATACATGATTGTTATTAGTAATTAATAATTGGTTCAATAATATGAAAATAATTTATGGTGAATAGTAACTTTTGACTTTTATTTACCGCAGTTAATGGTAAGTAGCGTAATTTAAGGTAAAACGAATATTATAATAGTAAAAAATTACCTTAAAACATGTCATAAATAATTTATGTCATTATGTAGATAATAGAATTTTGACTACATGGAAAAAATTTAATTATAAAAATTTAATTTTTGACACAAGTTCCGAATATCGATAAAATATCTTATATGAACTCAAATAATTAACTAATTGTTATAGAAAGGTAATAAGTGCTATAAAATGAATAATAAACATTAAAAATGTTCATAATCATGTAGAAATTAACTTATGTTTATTATTCAGGAATAATAAGGAACATACAAGACAAGACGGACTTGAGGTAAGGGGTTTCTTATCTCACTTTTAATTCTGTGAGATTTCCATTATTCGCTACTTATTTATTGCATGTGGTGTATTGCGTACTTCCATTTGATATATATTATCATTATTCTCTCTATAATCATGGTATTATGTGATTTATTTGTTTTTTATTAACTTTTGATAATACAAATCGATTGATTACAACGATGTAAGGGTTTCCGATATCACTTTTATTCCTGTGAGATTCATGATATATTGGCCACTATTTTTTTTGTGTATAGTATGTACATACAATGATTGTATTTATTTTGTCATATACATTAATTTATGGATATTTACATTTTCATTGTTTGATACTTCTATAATGGGTTGTATATTTCATAAGTTACAAAATCGGTATGGGAATTTCAAATTTTAATTTCCACTCATTGGCCTTTACACATACTTCATTGATTATTTTACTCCATGATTATGTGTGGATTAAGTATTTATTATTTATTTAGTAATTTCCACTCCCCTTTCTATGGATATACTTTTGATACACATAATCACTCCATTGCTAAATTCTCAAGTCATTGATTTGAACTTGATAAGAGTAATTTTTACTCAATCTCTATTTATTGAGTTAAACATCCAATTCATTGGTGTGGGTTTTAAAAGAATATGTGAGAATGTCCACTGATTGATTTACACTGAATACCCATCATAATGAGTGTATTTATATTTTTCGCACATAATTATGTAATTTATTTATCCTTAACCTAAGGGTATGGTCTTTATAAAAGATTTCATCTCAATTTACCTTCCATTGAGACTTCTTTGTTGTTATACGCCAATCCACTCATAAATGGTGTATATAATTGACTTTGAAATAGTATATCATGAATACCTTTATTCTTATGATATTATAATGTTTTTAGTACCTCAATTTTTTGTATTTAAATGTCTCTCTTTTGTTTAGGAACTCTAAGTAAAATATCATTTTAAATGTTTTGATGAATTTTATTCTAAATCTTTGTCATTAATGTCCGTTATTCAAAATTGATTTTAAGGATTTATTTATATGGACATTAAAGTTTTAAAATTAAAATTCCTTCTAAAAGTTTCAAAGTGGTATGGGACACTTTGATTCAAAAATCTATTTTAAACCGCTTCTTGATAAATAATGACACTTTTAAATGTTTTCAAGAAAAGGGGGATATTTTTCTCAAATAGTTTTCATGATTATTTTCTTCATTTAAATATCCTTCATTATTCTATATTGAGGTTGATCTATTATAATACAATCTTTTCTTTTGTATTGAATGAGTTATGTTTGGCTGTGGATGTGCTATTTTTATACAATTCATGGTATGTGGTTAAAATATTGACATTTTGTATGCTAGTTTTAATATGAATGTTCATATTATGTTTCAAAATATTAATACTAGGAATGCATTGGATTTATTATGGGAAATATGGAGCCCGCTATAGCTCCTTAATGCATCGGTAGGTCTCTTGAGACAACTAGATGTGGAATTGGCCGAGGCCTTTCCCAATTTTTGATATATGGTTTTGGCCGAGGCCTCAATAATTTTTAGATGTCTTGGCTGAGGCCTTCACAAAATTTTTCAGAAGGTCCGGTATTATGAATCCCATCATTATGATATTAGCTATTGATAGTTCATGTGGTTATTTGACAAGTAGAATACACATGACTTTCTTTTATTACGACATTATTTACTCAGCTCATAAAGTTGCCATAGAATATTCATGTTAATTATTTGTAAAGGCATGAGTTTTCAATTATTCACCATGCATAATGTTTATGTTATCTTTGGTTTTATTATTTACTCTTACTGAGCATTTGAGCTCACCCCTTTCTTACAGTTTATTTTCCCAGGATATGAAGAAGTTAGTTATGAGTGACTTGCATGCATAATCTAGGAAGATTGGATGTTTCTAATGTAATAATTTAGTTTTGTTTTTCTTTTCAAGCTGTAATGTTTAACTTATTTATGTTTTTCGCTTCCAAGAATACTAAATGGATAGGTACTTTAGGACTTGATTCCATGTAATCATGACAATGTATTAAAATAAGGCACCAGATCCTGGATTCTAGGGTCGGGGCATTATAGTTGGTATCAGAAGAAGTTTAGTACAAACCTTGGAAAATAGATTAAAAATAAACTCTGATTAGTTCACATTATCCTAAGATAGACATTTAAGATTAGTATAGATGAAATTCCTAGAATTTTGGTAATGTTGAGATTTTTGGTATTTTCCAAGAAATACATACATGTCTAGATACGAGCAGGTAGTAGTGGCTTAGGCATAGATGTACTTAGGTGTGAAAACTCTGACAAGGAGTTTCAGGCTTAACCCGGGGTATCTTGGTACCCGAAAACGGGCCTTGATGCACTCTTGGTAATGAAACTCTCGAGGGATATTCTCTGGATAATTTACATTTTCATTACAAATAGATTTAAAGTATTTTAATATAATATGAGAATAAAAAACCCTGGTTAATCTTAATGTGTTTCAAATTGAAAATAATGTGTCATGGTATTCTCTAAATGATTTTATTACTATTGTTACTCACACAATTATTTCAGGTTTTAGTCAATGGATGGATTCCAAAGAAGTCATTGTAACTTTTAGCATTATGTACAAGGTGGTAATGTTGGTGGAAATGAGAAAAAAATGGAATGTTTATAGGCGTAAAAGATATTGTGTTCATTCTAAATGAACTTTCGAAAAATATGATCAAAACAATATATTTTTAACAAACTCCCAGACTCAACAAAGAAGAGAAATGCGATGAATGAGAGGAGCTCCAATAGTGGAGACTATGGAGAGAAGAATGCTCAATTCCCATCTTGCAAAAAATGTGGAAGGAGATGCCCATGAATGTGTCTCAATGGACCAAATAAATTCTTTTTGTGTGGGAAAAAGGGCATAAAGTAAAGAATGGATGAAGAAAAATGAATAGTAATTTGAAAGAAAATTAAAATGATACTATGAATCCAATTACATTAATTTTTTGAAAATTTAAGGGACCTTGGCATCACCCATGTCAATTACCTATTCTATATGATAACCTCTTGGTCATGGAAGAACCTATGTGGAAATAAATGAATGGAAAATTGTTTAAAGGTATTAGTGCTCATTGTTGATGAGATTACTTTGGAAGAATTTTCTCTTGCATGTGTAACCCTGAAATTAATCTTGGAAAAATGATATTTGAGGAAGAATTATATTTTCTCATGTGGATATAGTTATAAATAATCATTAGGTTTTATATGATCCTTGAATTTGAGGAAATTACATGTTTTTAAATTTTTGGATGAAATGCGAGGTATGAGATTACATTTGTGGTCAAATTATGTTAAGATTATTTTGAGAAATTTATCTCATTTTAGTAATGTAATAATATATAGTTTTTGAAAAAGGAAAACACGCAGACCATGTGACAACCTGTCACGTCAGACAAAGTTGTGGGAATCAAACCAACAACCAGAGTGTGAATTGGATTTATCACCTACCAATGGGCTACGTGAAGTCCCTGGTTAGTGTGATTAATTTTCTTAGTTAAATGATTTTATTAAATTGATTTGGATCATTATGTATTATCAAATGGATATCCTTTGTTTATGAAAATGATTTGGTGATCAAGTGATAAATTTTATTTTGGAATACGTTCGCTCTATTTGGAACAATATATGACTAAGGAAATTTTAATACTATAAAATTTCAATTGAGGAGTAATGGTGGATAATTTTCGATGTTTTTATTGTAGATTTATATTGATTTGGGTTATTTATGGAAATGATTAACCTATCATAGAGAATATGTGATTAGGTTAATTACTTTTAAGTATGTGACTTTTAGAGTAGTCGATGTTATTTGGAGATACAATTTAACGTGGAAGTCTATGTAGTCCAATTCTTCTGAGTTCCGGGTTTCAATATTATTTTGGATTATATTGAAGGATTTTAAGGAAAATTGATCATTGATGCATATTTGTTGAATATTGGGTATTATTTGTTTAAAATTTTGAGATTAAGAGTAGTTTTTTTCTATAAAATATTTACTTCTTTGGAGATCATATGACCACGTATTAACCATTTTGGTATTGGTTAAAGTTTAATGACAATGAAAATATAATGTTTATACTTTTTGGAGTATGTGATTCTTTATAAGTTGATTGTAGCACTTCAGGTGTAACCAAGTCATCTTGAATACTCATCGTTTGGAGAAAAGATGATTTTGAGGTAGAAATTTATTAATGGATGAAAATATACTTGTGAAGTAAGTATATCTCCTTATACTCTTAGTCAATATCATAAATAAACACATCAGTATTATGAAAATAAACATAAAAAAAATTTTGTTCGTTAACTTTTCCTACAGGGTAATCGAAGAGCATTCATCCCATCGCATGTTTATGCCTTTCAGATCAATAACTTTCCCCTAATAATATTCTTGATCACTCTTCATCTGAACATGATGATTAGTTTTCTCTTAAATATCTAAGTTTTCTTACGTGGAACACCAGTCTGTGTTATGTTCGATAACCTTCATACTTACATTTATTTAATTTATAATAGTGGCCGCATTAATCCATTTTCAATGTGGGATGTCAACTAAGATATTTTGAAATGTCAAAACCCATGATTTCAATCCATATTGTAAATTGTGAGGACACAATTCATTCAAGGAGGGGAGAATGTAACTCCCCAAGGTTTCATAGTACTATATCTCTTTAAATTAATTTAATAGCTTGCACCCCACACAACATCGAGTTCAAGCGCACGACGACTTACCAAACTAGTCGTTGAAAAGAAGTTATGAATAGTATTAACTGAATTGTGAATTATATATATTCCAAATAACATTAACATCCTTATCATGTGTTTTGTATACATAATATAAGAACAAATTAATTTCTTTCAGATAAAGGATGTATTTTTCAAAAAAATTCAATTTTACCTCCTTTTATTGGGAAACCCTTTTTAAATAAAATATTTGACACTTTTATATATTAAATTTTACAAAATAAACTTCTTATTTAGAATAGGGGAAGAAAATTATTTTTGATAGTTTTGTTTTGTGTATTTCTGATAACTTTCACATTTGGGTGAATAGTGAAAAATACTAAATTTTAATTAAAAAAACTTTTTTAATCGAAATAATTTATTGTGTTCTACATTTGAATTGTTTTGAAGTATAATTAGATTATATTTTTACTATTTAATCCAATGTTGGTCATTGTAATTAATTTCTCTTTGAAATTATACATAAACAAGTGTTAATCTTTTGATAGTTATTGTTTCTTAAAAACACGCTATTTGTTTTGACAATGGGAGTTAATTTTAAATTAATTAATGAAAATTATATGTTTTGAATTTGGTAAAATAGACATAATTTTTTAATTCGAAATATCAAATATATCTTAAGCTGAATTTTTTTTGTTTTTCAAAGAAAACATCATTTTTTGATGAATAGTAAAACCACTTAGTAGTAGTTTAAAAACGGACCATTTCATTTAAATGAAAATTTACCACTTTTGGGAATTTAATTTAAAAAATCTGACATACATGGTTGTTATTAGTAAGTAATATTTGGTTCAATAAGAAGAAAATAATTTTTGGTAAATAGTAATTTTGGACTTTTATTTACCGCGGTTAAAGGTAAATAGGGTAATTCAAGGTAAAAAGAATATTATAATAGTAATAAATTACCTTAACACTTGTCCTAACCCTATTGGATGAGTAATGGAAGACCATGGTCATCCTTGGGTTGATTCTGGGATCCCATGGAGCCACCTAAGAGTGATAATGACAATTTATTTTAATTAACTTAGAGTAAAGACAAGAATAACATTAACAGATATCTTTTAGTATATCAATTTTTACATGGGGATATATAAGTCATATTTTTGACTATAAATATACATTGGAAATATAAATAGATTTAATACATTATTGAATTTTTTTATTATTTTTATACATCAAATGAATTAAATTATTTAGGACACAATAATGATGTAGTATTTACGTCATTAATAAATGTTTTAAATAAATAAGATTATTAATATTAAAACAATGTCCAAAAATTTTCCAATACTTATTGGATGATTTTATTTCGACCATGATTCATCTCATATTATACTTTAATTATTTTTATAACTTTATAAACCGAATATAACTATATAATAAAATAATATTTTCACACTTTCCTAAAGAGCCCCTCCTCCCCCTTATAAAACGACACCACTTCTAACCCATTACACAAACCTCTCAAGCCCCTAGTATCATCCAAAACCAACCCAAATAAGCTCTCATGATCCCTATATTACACCTAGAAGCCTTACCTTAGGCATAACTCACATAGATAAGTCTTTTTGGTTCAATCCAAAAGAAGTTACTCAAATTAAAGGTAGAGTTTCTCTTAAATTCATTTGTTTTATTTTGTTTTATTTTACTTTTAAAGCCCCCTAAATTTTTTTATTCCATTATATTATAAAAAAACTTGTATCATAAATATACTAGGATTTTTTTATGAGAATTAGTCTAACTACACATACACACACCTCCATCTAAGGGGTGAATAACATACTATTTCTGTGGATGGAAAACTAACGCCTCATGAAATGATGATTGTTCGATTATCCCCTACTTCCCCTCATGGTGGAAATTAATATGAAATTGTATTTATATATGATATATATTATGTTTATTGTTTCTTTTTTACATCTTTATTTTCCATTTATATAATATCTTTTTGGTTTCCATTATGGGTAAAACGCGATAATTTCATTTGAAGAAGTGCATACTACCGCCCCCCTCAAAGTGATATGACTCATTAACGAATTGTGTGGTATGTATAAAGTATGGAGTTAATGATATTATATAAGATATTATACTGGAATTATAATATACCTATTTATAATTATGTTTTAATTCCATTAAAATACAAAATATAAATGAAAGTAGCATTCATGTGTACAGACGGCTTACCGTCTCGTTGAACGGTGCATTTCATTTATTATATCCAAATGTTATGTACGGTTATAAATACATATATATACTGTATATATAATATATATATATGATATCTAAATCATTTATATTATCCTGGAGATAATGTACTTTTGATCACATGGAAAAATTAGAATTATAACAAGTTGATTTTTGACTCAAGTTCCGAAAATCAATAAAATATCCAATATAAAATCACATAATTATCTAATTGTTATAGAAATGTAATAAGTTTTATAAAAGGAATAATAAATTTCAAAAAATTTCATAATCAAGTATAAATTAACTTTAGTTTATTATTCAAGAAGAACAAGGAACATACAAGACAAGTCGGACTTGAGGTAAGGGGTTTCTTATCTCAGTTTCAATTATATGAGATTTCTATTATTTGAAACTTATTTATTTCATGTGGTTTATTGTGTACTGGTATTTGATATATTGTATAATTATTCTCTTTATATTCAAGGTATTATATTATTTATTTGGCGGCTGTTATCTTTTCTTCATACGAATTGATTGATTACAAAGAAGTAAGGGTTTTTCATCTCACAATTATTCCCGTGAGATTCATACTATATTTGCCACTATTTACCTTTATGTGGAGTATGTACATCCCATGATTTTATTATTTGTGTAATATAATTTAATTTATGTGTATTTACATTTTCATTGTATGATACTTCTTTCGTGGGGTGTATGTTTCATAAGTTACCAAATCGGTATGGGAATTCCAAATTTAAATTTCCACTCATTGGGCTTTATGCATACTTCATTGATTATTTTAATCTAGGATTATGTGTGGGATCACTATTTATTATTTTTTTAGTAATTTCCACTCCCCTTAATTTGGATATAATTTTGATACACATAATCACACCATTGATTAATACTAAAGTCATCGATATGAACTTGATAAGAGTAATTTTAACTCAATCTCCATTTATTGAGTTAAATATCCAATTCATTGGTGTGGTTATTAAAAAAATATGAGTGAAAGTACTCTGATTGATTTAAAATAAATATGAAATCATATTGAGTGTATTTATATTTTACATTCATAATTATGTCATTGATTTATCCTTAACCTAAGGATATGTTCTTTATAAGAGATTTCATCTCAATTTACATTCCATTGAGACTTCTTTGTTGTTATATGCCAATCCACTATTATATGGTGTATATAATGTTCTCTTAAATAGTATATCATGAATCCATTTATTCTCATGATATTATAATGTTTTGATTACCTCAATTATTTGTATTAAAATGTCTATCATCAGGTTAAGAACTCTAACTAAAATATCATTTTAAATGTTTTAAAGATTTATAATTCAAAATATTTCTCATTAATGTCCATGTTTTAAAAATGGTTTTAATGATTTATTTATATGGTCATTAATGTTTTAAAATTAAAATTCCTTTTAGATGACTCAAATTTGTATTAGACACTTTGATTCAAAAATCTATTTTAGATGGATTCTAGATAAATAACGAGACTTGTAAATGTTTTCAAGAAAAAGTGGGATATTTGCCTCAAATAGTTTTGATGATTATTTCCATCTATTTCAATATCCTTCATTATTCTCTATTGATGTTGATCTATTATAATAAAATCATTCATTTTTTATTGAATGAGTTATGTTTGATTGTGGATGTGCTATTTTTGATACCATATATTTACATTTCGTATGCTAGTTTTAATATTAATGTTTATATTGTGTTTTATCCTTTTCATATGAAGAATTAATTGGAATTAGTAATGATGGGTGGAGCCCACTATAGCTCCTCGATGCATCGGTAGGTCTCATGAGACAAATAGATGTGGAATTGGGTGAGGCCTTTCTGGATTTTTGATATATGGTTTTGGATGAGGCCTCAATCATTATTAGATTTCTTGGCCATGGCCTTGAAAATATGTTTCAGAATTAATAGAATTATGAATTCCATAATTATGAGATTATATATTGATAATTCATGTGGTTATTTGACTAGTATAATACTAATGACTATGTTTTATTATGGAATTATATACTCAACTCATATTCCTGCCATAAAGTGTTCATGTTAATTATTTGAAAAGGCATATGTTTTCAATTATTCACCATGCCTAATGTTTATGTTTTCTTATGCTATATTTCTTACTCTTACTGAGCATTTGACCTCACCCCTTTCTTACGTTTCATTTTCCTAGGATATGAAGAAGTTAGTTATGAGGGACTTGGAAGCATAATCTAGAAAGATTAGATATTTTTAATGATAAAATTTAGTGTGGTTTTTCTTTTCAATTTGTAATGTTGAAATTATGTATGTATCTTGTTTCCATGACTACTAATTTGTTCGGTCCTTCAGGACATGATTACTTGTAATCATTCCAATTTAATAAAATAATTCACTTGCTCATGGATTATGGGGTCGGGGCGTTACATAGAATACAAAAATGAACTCTATTTTTCAAAAAAAAATTCTAAATATGATACATTTAATTTTTAATGAAAATAATGATTTTATCTTAAAATATAGAAACTTTAAATATTCATCTTAATTTTTAAGGGGCCAATATTAATATATAGGTTTATGGGAAAGGTTGTGCTTCTTAAGGGTCATATAACTATTGATAATGGTAATTTACAATCTATGAGGGTAAGTAACTATTCATAATTGTAATTTTCTATTAATTGAAAATTATATTTATTCTACCAGACTCCAAATATCACCCTAATCATAACTGTGTATGTCTGTATATTGAAAATAAAAAAATATAAGTAGAGAATTTATGTGTAATGGCTAGGTTATGACTATATACAAAATAACCAACTATTGTTTCAAAGACACTCAGTTCTTTATTCAATATAAGATTTCAAAATAATTTAATGTATTTAAAAAAAACATACCATAAATTGTTTGGGGTGTTATATTTTTCCAACCATTGGGAATTTCATCCATGAAATATCTCATACATAAACTCCTTTAAAAATATGTGGGTTGTTTTTCTTCACAACATACTCTAGTTCAAAATATTCTTCAACCATTTTATAGTATCTCCAATGAACCTTTACTAGTCAATTTGTCTGATTTCTCAGTACCTACTCCCTTGTGTTAAGAATCTTGATAGGTTCTTCACAGTCTAAAAAATTATGTTCCAGCCCTATTTTTTCAAAGGTGATTACATGTATTTAGTATGGCATGTATTTCTTTAACAATGAAACATGGAAAAAATTATGAACTTTTGGGAGGCTTGGTGGCATTGCTAAATGGTAAGCTACAAATCTAATTCTTTCTAGAAGCTTGAACGGTCTAATGTACCTGGGGATCTGTTTCTGTTTCTTACAAAACCTTAATATACTCTTCCACAATGATAATTTTAGAAATTCATGATCTTATACTTGTAATTCCAAATAATTTATTCATTTTTCAACATAACCCTTTTTTCAACATTGTTCTTCTTTAATATGGGTATGAATTTTATTTACATTTATAGTTGTCAATTCAATAAGTTCTAGGCCTATAAGATTCCCCTCACAAACTTCATCCTATCATGTTGGAGTTTGAAACCTCTTACAATCTAATGCTTCATATAGAACGATTTGAATGATATAATGGAAACCATTATTGTAGTTAAATTACCCAAAAGGAAAGTATTGATCCCACATACCTGGAAAGTTTACAGTGCCTGATCTGAACATGTCTTCTAGTGTTTGAATAGTCCGTTCAAATTGTCCCTCAGATTAGGGTTGATGACTAGTATTCATATGAATATCTTTATCCAAATACTTCTAGACACTTATCTAGAATTTTGATGTCAAACTAGGCATCTCAATAGAACACAATATATATTGTTTCACTATAAAGTCTTAAAAGTTCATTAATATGAACTCTTTCCATGAACTTAATAGGTAAATCCTATCTTTTTTCAAGGAAATGTAGTGATTTTGTGAGATGATCAACAATCACCCATATTACATAATTCCTTCTAGCTTTCCACTTTAGTCCTGTGAAAAATCCCTCTTAATTTCATCCCACTTCCATATAGGAAATCCTAGAGGGTGCATAACCCCTATAGGATTTTGTCTCTCAGATTTCACTTGTTGAAAAACTAGACACAAAGACACATAATTAACAATTTCTCACTTCATGTTATCCCACAAAAAATGCTCCTTCAAACCTCCAGACATCTTAGTGCTACCATAGTGTATAGAGAAATTTCAGCTCTAAGAATCATTTAATAGGTTATTTTTCAACTTTGGTACTGATGGAACAAATATCCTCTTCCCAAATTTTATAACTCCTTCCACATACACAACGTCTTCCAATATTCTATCCATGACAACTTTAATATTGTTTTCTAGATTATTATCATCATATTGAGAGGTTTTTATCTTCTCTTTTAATTATTTTTTTTAATCATTTGAAAGACTAAAGTTGTCACCCCTTCCCTAACAATTCTCATATCCATCTTTAGTAGATCCATGAATATGTGATCTCTCTCAATATTTATTTGGGTTAGACATCCATGACATTTCCTAATTAATTCATATATCACCTTATATTCTTTTCATAGGTGGTAGTCTATTGAAAAATAATATTATTTGTGTAACTGGAGCCATCTCCTTTGCCTCATTTTGAGTTCTCTTTGTGTAAAAGTGTATTTCATACTCTTTTGATCTGTATATATATCTGACATCTTTCAGCATAGTGATAATGTCTCCATATTTTCATATCAAATATTATGGCTGGAAACTCAAGTTCATGTGTATGATAATTTTCCTCATGAGTCTTCAAATGTCTTGATGTATAAAAAATAACCTTATCATATTTCATAAGGACGTAACCCAGTCCATTCATTGATGCATTACTGTATATCAAAAAATATATCATTTCTAGATGGATGAGTCAAAATTGGGGCATTGACCAATCTTATTTTTAATTCATCAAATCATTATGTATATTCTTTCATCCAAAAAAATGTAAACCATTTACATGTGATCTTGGTTAGAAGGTTAACCAGTCGAGAAAAATTCTGAATGAAATGATGAAAGTAACCTAATAAGCCAATAAAACTATGTACCTTGGTTATGTTCATTAGTGTGAGACATTCTTGGATTTTATTTTTCTTGGCAGGATCCACTAGGATTCCATCCATAGAGATAATATGGCCAAGTTAAGAAACCTATTGATGCAAAATTTCACAGTTTCTAAACTTCCAATATAATTCATTTATTCTAATAGCTTTCAGAATAATACGAAAGTTATTATCATTGTCTTTATAGATTTTTTAGTATTCTAGGATATCATTGATAAATACCCAAAAAAATCATAAAGATATTCCTTGAAGACTCTATTCATTAGATCTTTGAAAATAGAGGGTGCCTTAGTCATCCCAAAAGAAACTACTGTAAACTCATAATGCATATACCTGATTTGAAATGTTGTCTTTGGAATATATACCTTCCTCACACATAGCAGATGATATACAGATCGAAGGACAATCTTCGAAAAATATAGGCCCCTATGAAGTTGATCAAATAAATCATCAATTTGTGGAATGGTATAATTTTTCAATATTGTAATATAATTGATTTCCATATAATCAATGAAAAACCTAATGGATCCATCTTTCTTCTTGACAATAACGACATGGGATCCACATGGTGAAACATTAGGTCAAATAAATTGTTTTTCACTCAATTTCTCTAGTTTTTTCCTTGTCTCCACTAATTACGTAGTGTCCATTCTATAGGGAGTCTTTGATATAGGTCATTCATGATGAATTAAATAAAAATAGAACACAACTTCTTGCTTGAGAGGATGTCCATGTAAACTCTCTAGAAATTCAACAACTTATTCTTGCACAACAGGTACATATTCAATTTGAACATTTCTTTCCTCAACCATAGATATTATTTCTCCTCCTATCTAATTATTTCATTTTGTATAACTAATGGCGGTGGATCTAGAAAAGAATCATATGGTGAGGTTTCTTCTCTAAAGATAAGGAATTTTACCCCATTCATAATTTTTTTTTACTTCCATCTTCTTGCAAAAGATCTATGCATCATAAATTGATATCCAGTTCATACTGCGAATTATATCAATGTCAATCATGGTATGATGATATGGTTACAAACCAAATCACATTTATGTATAATTAGGGGAATGTATTGACAATATTTATTGCAATGATACATCCCCTAGGAGTTTTGTCTATCAAATCATTAATTAAATCAAATTGGACATTTCTAATTTTCTTGGAAAATAGGGAAGATATAAATGAATACGATGATCTATAATCCAATAAATCCATTGAGAAGTTTGAGGGAACAATTAAAGTACCTACCACAACATCCTTATGAACTTCAACTTCTGCGATTGTAATTGCTTAATATTTCCCTTGCTCACATGGCCTTTTTAAGGCATGCTTCCATGCCACTTAAGAAACTCATTTTTATAGGGTCCCATCTCTCTCGAATTTTAGAATTGAAAATCATTGACTTGTCACTTCTGCTTTCATTCACTATATCGATGACCCTTATCTTCACACTTATAGAAAACTCTCATTCCTTTCAAGTATTTCCCAGAATGATTCATTTCATAGTTCTCATATAATGGAAATTTCTTCATTAGTTCTTCTACATTGGCGCTTAAAATTTTCCATGGTTATTATAATGCCTCTTTTTATCATGATTTAGCTTTTACAATTTTGATCTTGAAAATTATTTCTTTATTTTGATGGCACATAATTCAATTTCATCATATGATGAAATTTTTTGGAAGCTAGTTCCCTTAGAAGACTTGGCTTAAGAACTTCAAAGAAATGATCAATCATGTCTTTAGATTCATGTATATAATATATAGCATACCTATCTAATCTTGTAAAGGTTTCCTCACACTCTACACCATTATCTTCTTCCATTTTCTTTAGTCTAAGGAATTTCCTCTCATTTCAGTTATTTTTTCATGGGAGAAATATTTTTTTGAAGAATATTTAGCTAAATGTTATCCATTCAATATCATCTATTTCTTCTTCCTCTGTGGTATTCTGGATTAAGGACCCCCATTGATCAGTAACACCCTGGATGAAATATTCTTCTAGTACTATCTTTTCATTTTCATTGCATTTTAATACCAGATATATCTATTCAAGGGACATGATCCACTACTAAGTTACCATCAGATTAGTATTTCCACTAAAATACAGGGGCTTCAACTACATGAAACAATCCAATAAAGTTATAACATTGTTATTCAAAACAACACGAGTATGTTTTACCAATATGGCCATGATCTAATCTTCTCCCACATTGATTTTGTTGACTTTATCATTGGATAAATTACTACATTCTCCACAGGTATTGATTCCCCTTCTTCCATTAGGTTTCATAACTAAAAAATGTCATACACTAAATCAAATTCTTTGTTTTTAATTTCTAACCAGAAAACACTTAAGATAATCTGAAAATTTATGCACAACTAATCTCATAATCATAGACATTGTTTTTATTTACCTATAAATATATCATAATAGTTTGTAATGAAAATGTGAATTATCTTAATAATATACCTTGGGAGTATAAAATCAGGTGCGCAGTAAGGACATTATCATGTACCAAGATACCCCAGGTTAAGCATGAAACTCTTTTTCAGAGTATTCACTCTTAGGCACATCTATTCCATAACCACATCCACATGTAGTATCCAGAACAGAATGTAATTTCTAAGTAAGATCCAAAAAAATATATTTCTTACCAATATTCTAGGATGTTCTTGTATATTTATCCTTAAAGACTATCTTATGATTTTGTTCCCTAAAATATGTTTTATAAACCCAGTTTCCATGTTTTCTACTAAACTTTCTCTGATACCAACTATAAAACCCAAACCCAAGAAGCCCAAAGCCGGTGCATTGCTTATTACAATGGAATGATTAAAAGTAATGAAATTATAAAGGAAAAATCAGTTTAGTAATCTTAAAGAAACTAGATACATACATGTAACTCATATTAAATTGGGAAAGGTAAAAAAAATACAATACATAACAAAAAATAATAAACTGAATCCACAAGAACTCAATAAATTGTCTCATATTCATAACATGTTAAAGGTAAAAAATAAAATGGGTAATATAAATTCCTCAGTAAGGGTTACTAATTCCGAAATCATGAATAAAAAATAAATGAATCATAATAAAATTGGTATAGTCAATATAGAAAAGTTAATAAATGAAAATGACACGCAATTAATAAAATATGAATGAAACTTCATCCATATATGTTCTCATAGTGAAAACATCATGGATAGTAATAACTAAAAATGAATTAATAGAATTATTAATATTTGGGTTTCATGTAGCTGGCTCATTATAACACTATACCGAGCAAAATTTTAAGTCTGTGGGTAGACACCCATCTAATTCAATTTTGGAAACAAACTCATAGGGTTATGATTTGTCCCATGAGACTTCTCGATGAAACGATGGACTATATCATCCCCCACCCATCACTTCAAGTCCAAATAATTATTTATACATAGATTTAACACATGTTAAATATTCCTTCTTAATATCCATATAGAGTAGAGGATACATATTGATCAATAGTTCCATAGTTAAAACAACTTCCCAAATAAACACTTTATGTAAAATGGTATATGACTTAAACAATTTATCATATCCATGAAACCAAAATATATATATATATATAATATTTAATAGTTTAAATGAAAAATTATCTTAAAGTGTTAGTAGGTACACCACATAATAATGATTAGGTGAACGATACCAAGTAAATCACAATGAAATAGAAACTAAAACAAAGTCCCATAAAATATTATAATCAATAGAGTTAATAATCGTCATGTAAATCACTAAACACCATTAATATAAATATAATAATGATATTATATATCAAATGGTTACAAAAATATACCTCATACAAGAAATAAGTGGTGAATAATGGAAATATCATTGAAATAAATGTGAGATGAGGAACCCCTTACCTTATGCCGAAATTTATTCTTATATTGATGTTAATAACCTAAATAATACTATTTAGATTCAGTAATTAATAATAAAATAACATTTTATATGTGTAATTGATTTATTTTAAACATATAATTTTCAATCATGGCCTTTGTGATGGGTTTCAGAGGTTCAATTTTATTGTTTTAGAAACATTTTCATCCTTGGGTTTTAGGATCGGTTTACTTGTGTACATGAATGGAAGATCATTTAAAATGTAGTAAAACATCCATAATTGTTAGAATATGTTATTAGTGACATTACAGAGATATAAGTTATCTTATAAAGATTTTTTTTATATACAATGAGGATGACTCATTAGATAAAAGTTAATGATAAATGATTGGGTTAACTTTGAGGTTTTGTGCATAATGAACTATTTTTGTATTAATATTTTATATTATGAGTTTATAAGGATTTGAAAAACTTTTAATAAAGTAAAATACATATATTATGATATTTTTCAACCATTAAATTTTTTTTCATGTCTATTTATTACTATAGTAATAGAAATCAAAAATCTATTGTCCTTGAATGTGATAAACTAACACATCTCAGATAGTATTTTTATTTTTAGTGACAGAGGAGGGGGAAAAGAGATATAATGATGAAATATTAAATTAACATAATAAAATGAATTTTTTTTTGTCAAAATACTTATCATATCTTTTGGATGAGGGGAGATGTGTAGAGATCAACAAAATAATAAAACTGGTAATATAATTTGAAAGAAAAAGAAAGAGAGGTTTACCTCTTGAGTACTCCTCCTTGAGAATCTTCTTAGGGCCTTTTTTTCCTTCTGGTGAGACCAGAAGGTCATGAAAGTGGTGTTAGGATTTAGAAGTGTATTTTTTTAAACTTAGGTAAGGTTTAAAGCTTTAGTGGTGTGGGAGGAAGAGGGGGCGAGGGATGGTTTATAAAGTGGAGGGGAGGAGGGTCTTCCTAATATTTTAATCATTAGTTAATTATTTTTCCCTAAGACACGTAATAGTGATTATTTTATGACCAAATATATTTATAAGTGCAAGTTATTTCAATCCAATGTCCATTTACATAATTCATGACATAAGAATGATGCAGAAATTAATTTATTTAGCGTATTTCATAAATTAACAAATTTTACTATTCACTAAGAATACAAGTATTTCAGAAAAATCCCAATAAATCACCCTACGCATTTTATGATGTTCAGAATCTTGAAATGAACTCCATTTAAAAAAATAATTTTCTGAATATATTAAATTTAATTTTTAATTAAACTCATTTTTTCATCGAAAAATACCAACACTTAAAATAATCGTCTTAATTTTTAAGGAGCTTGATTTATTTATATATTCATTGGTCAGGTTACCCATAATAAGGGTTATATTACTATTTATAATGGTAAGTTACAATTTATAAAGGTAATTTACTATTAATAATGGTAAATTACATGTCATAGAAAATTCAGTTGATTCTATGAGTCTCCAAATATCTCCCTGATCACAACTGTGTATGTCTGTTTTTTGAAAATCAAATCACAGAAGTGAAAAATTTATGTCTAATGGATTGTTTATGTCTATATTCTAAATAACAAATTGGGTTTCAAAGATAATTAGTTTTTATGGAATATAGGCTATCTAATTAATTTAATGTATTTAAGATAAGAAACCCAAAAAACATTTGGGGTGTTATAACCAGATTGGAATATTTTAAAATAAAAAATATACCAACAATCCAAAATTAGATAATATTGATAGAAAATAAAATATCATCATTGAAAAGGTATAAAGGTTCAAAATCAAATTTTTTTTCTATTTAAAAAAACAACATATTATTGATATGTTGCTAATGTTTTTATGAAAGGTTGTGTTATTTCACATTTGAGTTTATTTTAAGTTCATTATTAATCCAAAGACTTATGAGTACATTCCTTAGGCATTACTTCATAAATTTCATTACATGTTTTTTCAAATAGACATAATTATTTGAATCCAAATCATTAATGTAAATTATGTCATATAAAGAGAATATATAAAAATACTTTTAGTTATTGAATAGGGTTTGACCTTATCTTACTGTGAAGAAAGATATGTGATTCACGATGACAATGGAGTGATTGAATAGATAAATTTTGGAATAAGATTGTGATAATATTAAAGTAAAAATTTCATTATTTTTTTGGATTTAATTGGTAAATTGTATATTTCAAATTAATAAAGAAGTTGATATTGAATGTCTGTAGAAAAATTTCGAGGTACATTTTGAGCTTTTTTGAGAAAAAGTGATAGATCAATGATACCCTTGGGTGTAAAAAAGACTTGGTTAATATAGTATTATTATTTACACATATTAATGGACTTCTCATAAAAATTACTCTATCTAGTAAGGTGGGGATTAGATAACCTTCACATTAGTAACATACTATATACTAGTAAATGAGATAATTATCCATGTGTAATGAATATGATTTTTTATTTGATTTACATATTCTCTTGAAATTTTTATACTTATTCATGTTTGAAAGGTTTTATTAGAATTTTTATCTGATGTGTAGATGGAAACAACAACATTTTAGTGTTTTAAAAATGTTCTGGTTTAGATGAGGAAAAATGGCCAGGGAATAATGTTTAATAAAAATCACCTTGTTTTTTATATTGTTCTTAGAGACGTAAAAAACATTTACTAGTTAAATTGAGAATGTAAAACACATCAAATATATATTAACTATATCATTGTTTAGAGGAATAAATAATCATTATTTAAATTGGTGACCAGAATATATGATTTTGAGAATCCATTTTCTAGTGATTGATAAAACCAATTTATAATGATATTAAATGTTTAAATGTATATATCATGAGATGATATTTTTTATAGATTATAATAAATTCTTCTTGGAACATTGAGAGTGGATATTTTAAAAATATTTGAGTTATATAATAAAAAATCATAATTTTAAAATAGAATACATATCATGTGTCTAATAGATGTTTTGATATATAATTTGAAAATAGATTTTTAATTTTAGGGAAAATGAATATAACATCAATGGTATTTAGATATACAATTTATAAAGTTTAAATATATATTAATTTTATAGACCACACTATAATATTTTATCCCAATTTTAATATTTAAAATCACTAGGTGAAAAATATCCTCCAATATTTATCTGAGATATTTCAAGAATGGAAGGGGTCAGTTTTGAGAATTGAATAGCATAAAAATTCATTTAGGAATTTAACTACCAAGAGAAATATGAAGAACGCGATTTTATTCTAATCAACACATTATTTTTGTGTATTTCTTCAAATGATTTAAAATTATTAAATCATAAAAAGATAAATTCTTAATTGATTCTTAGCAGGAGTCACTTATGATGGGTTATTGATTAACCCCTTTCCATTAATATAATTATTTGATAAAATAAAAAATTTGGTATTAAATGGGATAACATCAGATGCTATATAAAGATCATCAAATTATAAATTGTTGGGGTTGTTCTCAATCAATGATAATATAATAAGTGCATGGTGAATCTGGGTATGTCAATTTTAAATGAAAATTAAAATAATCTTATCGCATGGTTAAGAAAAGAACACCTAACTTACCTCTCCTTGAATGTAAAAAATATGATTTATATCATATAATTTAGAGTGGAATCATTGGTCCTCCAGGTATAAAACACAGAAAAATGAGTAAGTTCAATGTTCTCCCTCACATAAAATGATCAATGACCATATTTGTGATTCCTTGACCTACTTGAATTAAGATTATCAATTACACTAAATGTGTTGTGGATATATATTATTTTTTATTCCATATTATGAAGCATCATGAACCTTTAGTGAGAAATAAATTTGGATCTCATTATTATTGATTATTTACGAATAATATTTATAATCCTCGAATATCATTTTACTTCATCACCTTCATTCAATTTTTTCTAGAAGAATGTTTCTATTCAATCTTTAAAAAATCCTTAAATTATCCATATTATGAAAATTTAATTAACCTTGATAGTGAGTGTCATATTATTTTAAAATATATGTATAATTTAAATTAAATCATCCATAAATTGAGGCTCCAAAAATCCATAAAATTTAAGAAATTTTATTTCTATAAATTTTTCATGACTCAGACATATTACAGAATAACCATTATTTTCAAGTTGTAATGAATGTAGTCACTTGAAAACTAAAAATTTATCTTCATCTAATTTAGTTATCACCATTGTATGATTACCATCATTTTTTAACAATTAATTTCACCTTGAACAATTAAAGAATTGAACTCTACAGTTTCAATGTGTAAAAATATTTTGAAAACATATATGATATAAACACCATGTCATAGGGAAAAAATCATAAAAAATAGTCATATTTTGGGTGAAACACCAAATATAATCCTTTTATTCTTCTTCATGATTCAGTTTAAGTCAATGTGACTTGAATATTTAATTAATTATATAGAATTAATCATTGTGATATTATGACCCATCTAGCTCTAGATAGTGAAGCACAATAATTTCCTGGGGAACCAATCAAGCAATGAACCTTACACATAATCCATATATTTAGGGAAAACCTGATATTAGATATATAAATTGTTTTATGTCCTCTTCAATCTGAGTAAAATCTATTATTTAAATAAAAAACTATTTATTATTACTTAGAAATCATTACATTGTGAATCTAGAGTTGGATCATGATCTTCGTACTATATGTATAATTTTTTTATCTTATTTCATGAATCCCCAACCATCATTAAAATAACTCAACATCATATTTTAAAAAATTTGGAATATTATTCACATTAATTATTTTAAAAAACTAAAAAAATCTAAAATATAATTTTTCCTAGAAATCTCCCCCTTTGGTGTTTATTAACATTCTCTAAAACAGCTTCAAACAAAAACTTTCAACTCTTTTAATCACTACCCATATTTTACTAGATTGAAAAAAATATTATAGTAAATGAATCTCTAATAATAAATATTATAATCAAAATATTAATGTTTGGTGTGTGAAATAAGATTCAAATGAAATGTTCCACATGAATACACTCCATTAATCCTCATGATCTTTGGCATCTCTTGTTTTCAAAACATCAAGAACAAAATTCTCTTGAATATACATCAATGTGATATCTACTAAAAATATATTAAAGAATATATCCCCCTTGAAAGCATGGGATAACTCCCCCTTTCTCAACTAATGCAAAGAGAAATACTCTAATATTTCAAAAGAGTGGATTAGAAACCCAAATGATAGTTCCGTGATAGATAAAAAACCTTTCCATAGACTAATGGTTGATGTAGCAACATGAAGGGAAATACAATGAAAGAAAAACTGTAAAATATATAAACCCCAAGGGTAGTGGGAACCTAATTTCTAAACCCATGAGGTCTAAGAATATTAATGGATTCTAAGATACGTCACATAGATATCTAATCCATACTTGAATAGTTCCATTCTCAGTATATTTATAGATTGATTTTATATAGTCTTATAATATGACTTCACTAACCCTAGTTCAAATGTTCCTAATTAAAGTGACAATTTATCTCAATATTATTTTAACATAATTGATATATTTTATTTTTTAATAGATTTATAACACTAGAATTATCACACTTGATTGTAATAGAATATTTTAAATCAACTACAACATCATTATGTTGTTACGTTACCCATATAAATTTGCTATAAGATTTTGTTACTAAAATATATTCATCCCCTTTAATGACCCATAAAATATATTATTTTCTCATTATTATCCTAGAAATACAAAATACTCAAAGATATAATGCACCACATGCTGCCAGTTTTTTTTCAACCATTGAACAATCCAAATGGATATATGTTTTTCTTAATAATTATTTCTTTTATGCGGAATTGTAAACAAAACTAAAATCCACCTATAATTGAACATAATATAGTTTATTTTTATTTCATTAATTTGGATTTCATTCATATTTCATTTATATTGCACTTCTTGAATAATTTCAATCATAGTGTTGGGTCATGCCGAAATTATGTAAAATAGGTTTCTAATGATTTCCCTATATTCCATCATATTGACCTTGTTTACATAATCTTCACTAGACAAACTTAGTAAGGTTGAAAAATGAGTTATCATTGCATTTTTCTCATCCAATTAAAACATATTGAGTACTTCATTAGAAAATTTTGACTGAGAAATAAATATGATTTTCAATATTTCACTCATAAACTGAGTAAAAACATAAACTCCCCAATCATTAAAATTACTAAATTATCCCTGATTAATTCTTTATAATTGATGAATTATTCTCCATTCAGACTTCTAAATATTATATCAAGCACATACATAAGAAACATAATGATTTTATGTTTAAATTTATATATATAGAGATTAGGATCAACTCCTACACATTTCAATATAATCTTTCCTAAGTGTTGTTCAAAACTATAATAAGAATTCCTTAATTCTTACTTCATCTTATAAAAAACATCTTTAACTATAAATAATTGTTTTGATCTTCTTGAAAAAGAAAATTATCTAGTTTTTTAATTGATAATGTTTTTAAAAGATAACACATCTTAAGAAATTGTGTTATTTATTAAACCAACAATCATATTTTCAGAATATTCATTAGTTTTTATATTTCCCAAAAAAATTAATTTTCCGTTGATTCATGCTTTAATTGAAGTGTTTCTTTTGATTGAAAATGACAAAATCTATTCATCTCAGTGATGAACCACTTTTAATCTATATATTCATTAATTTTACTCTTTTTAAGTGTCCTTAGGTATTTATATATAATTTATTAAGGTAATATTATACTATATTACATACTTTAAAAATTTTAATGAAAATTTTAATGTTTTATGTATGGATTTTTTTCAAAAAGTGGAAAGAGTCTATTTTTATCATTTACATGTGAACATGTCATTAAAATTACTTCATCAATATATATATATCTATATATCTATATCTATATCTATATTATAATTATGTGTAAAAGAATTTTTTTAATTATATAATTAACAATATAAATCAATATTTAAATTAATAAAGGTTATTTCTTATTTTGAGAGTATTTTTTCAACAACTCATCAAAATTATTTCTAATTTAATTTTTATATTAAAGTATATTTTTTTTATGATTTAGGATATTCATAAAATTTTATCACCCAAATTCCTTCACTGTATGTATTATGTAATTTTTTCCTTTTTGATAAATGATATATCATAGCATTTGTCTCACCTATATATATTAAGTGTAAACCATAATTTAATTCCAAGCCATTCCTTAATCAACAACCAATATTTTTGTTCATTTTATTAAAGGTTTTACTACAAGATTACATACATCAATTTATTATGAAAATTATTATTCAAACTATATTCCCTTTATCTATATAGTGTAAATACCATATGATTTATTATCTTGAGTGTATGGTATCTTTTAACAAATTCAATTGATATCATTGGATACCCATTTAGTTTCCATTGGTATATCATGTTTTGATGATTGATACAATTATTATATATATAATTTTTTTAAATCCACTTGAAAAGTATAATAAACTAATTTATTTCTATAGGTTCATTTATATTTATAATGTGAGTGATTTTTTATTAAATGTTTTATGAAACACATTGTGTTTTTATGGGTTCTTTATAGTGAAATAAGTGAATGATTTTCAAGTGGGATTATAAATTATGGATGAATGATTGTTGATGACACCCTAGAATTCATTAGTTAAGAGTTTATATCTGATGTGATATATATTAATGTGTAAAATTAGTTTCTTTTAATTATTTTCACCGATGTTATGACTATTGAGAGAAATGTTTCCCTACACTAAGGTTTGTTTCATATTTGAAATGATTCATAATTTTATTATTATTCACATTCTTATGTTTTAATCTCATGGATCATTTTTATTGACTCATTCATGTATTATGTTATGAAATGATATATACAATGATTGATGATGTATTATTTGTTGGGTATACGTTTCTTATGTCTCTTGATTATACCTTCATTATCGTCTTATACTCACTAATGATATTAAGTTATTATTTCCTATGTTTACTCTTAATGATCATCTGAGCTCAGCCCTTTTCTAGTGTTTCCATTTCCCTAGCTGATGAAGATAAGAAAAGATTAAAATTTATAGAATATTTTCTTAAATGGAGAATTAATGGGAGATATTTAATACTCATTATGGATTAAGTAGTTTCATATATAATGGATAATGTATCCAATTGATATAAAGAACATTTATTTTGTTAGTTAATGTTTTTATTTAATTATATAAAACTCTAAAATGATAAGGTCTTCATAAATTTCAATAATTAAATATTTTCATTAATCTATTTGGATGATATGGTCATGTGTGTGGGATGATGTTTTAAGGTCTCTATAATTATATTTAATGTTTTAATGGTTATATAGTTTGGAAATGTGGGTATATGGTGGGGGTGTACATGGAAGGAAAATGACATGAGGTTGATTTAGTTCATGATTCAATATCATTCCATAATTGCTTTGTGGAAATTTTGTTATGATGTATATCGTCATGGTATGTGGTTGTGGACATAATTTGGATAGTTGGTTAGGATTTATCCTTTTTATGAAAGGAATATTTATTACCAAAAGTAATACATTATGGTGTGAGGGTGGATAGATTATTTAGAATTTTATACATGCCAATTACACACACACACAAATATATTTATGATTTTTGTATTTATCTAAAAAATTAGGATTTGGGTGACTGTTCCTTAGTGAAGAAGTTGAATTATTTAACCATGTTGGGTTATTAATTGGTGTCCTATCTTATTCACATTAGAATTAGTATGTTTCAACCAGATTTTCATATACCATTTTAAATATTCTCTAACTCATCATATATATATACTCATCCACCCTCTCTCTCTATATATATAAAACCACATTTTATAGGTTTATATGAGAGGTTTATTGATTTTTGTAGACCTTAATAGCTTTTTATGTGGATTAAGAGAGTGTTTGTAGAGTTTTTATTGGAGGATTTGTCTCATGGTTATTATATTGGAAGTATTAGTTTACATATGAAATTTTATGCATTATGAGATGAGTTTACAATTTATATTATATGGATATATTTGGGGGATTATTTTTCATGTTCCTTGAATTTGTGGGGAAACAAATTCAATTTTTGTGTATCTATACATGTACTGTTAGTCAGTGAACCATGACAAATTGGTTGTTGGTTTTCGATGTCACACTTATCTTTGTTGTTGGTCCAATAGGGGATCTAACAGTACATGGTCAAAAAATCCCTAACCTCAAAAGGATTCCCATGATTGAATAATAAATATAATTTTAAGACACCATTAAAATGTCACAATAGTAAATACTATAGGTAATTTTGAGGGAATTATTGTGTGATTGTCTATGAGAAGGATGATGATAAAAAAACCAGGTGATAATTTTTGACGAATAAGAATAATATGGTTAGTGACTAAAATGGAAAAAATTTATCCAAAAAATTGAAATTATTCTATACCACTAATGATGTTGAATTTTATAGGAAAATTGAAATTGTCACCATAGGAAATGGATTGTGAAATAAAACAATAAAACATAGAGGATAGATGAGATCTTAATTTTAAGGTTTAATATTAAAATTTTAAATATTATACTATATAATAATAAAATAGAGTGAATGATAATGGAGATCATGATATATAATGAAGGTATGTCATAGTAATGGAGAACATGATTCATATTAAGATAATTATCAGGATTGGTAATGTGAACACATCATTGAAAAATGAAATTGATTTACATGAATTGAAAATAGATATTGAGAATGAAAAATTGTTGTTAAGATATATTGGGGATATTAATGCGATTAATTTGGATATAAAGAAAAAATTTATAAAAATCCACATTACTATTCAAGAGGAAGTAAGAGCTTCTCTAATTTTAATTTATGTTACTTATAGTTCCAATTTTTCTAAAAATGATTCATTTGTATTTTTAACAAATCAATTAAGTATCAAAGTAATGTTTTATAACTTTTAAAATTTATAAATCATGAACAAAATAAACATGATAATTAATCAATATTTTTGGGATCAAAGCCTATGGGAACTCATTATATATGAAATATTAGAATATGTATAAATAATAATGGGAAATAATTAACTGTTTTCCTAAAATAAATGTTTCTAATAACATCTCATAATGTAATTGAATTGAAAATTAGAGAAAATATTTTATATATAATGATTTAATTTAAGGATTCATAGGAGAGAAGATATTTTTTAAAGGTAATAACATCCAAGCCTTATATTATTTTTAGAACATATTATAGAATAAAAGTATTTAAAAGAAAGAAAATAGAAAATGTTTAAAATCCATTTTCAACAAATTGGGAGATTTTATTTTTTATAATATGTTGGTTATTTGATGTGTATCGATATATAGAACACATTTTTTACTTTAAAATGAATTTCTATGACAAAAATAAGCTATGTAAAATTGAGATCGATATTCCCTCAATTCATGATAAAGAAACTTGGAAAACAATGAAATAAATAAGTAAACACATAACTAGTTTTTTTTTATTCATGGGTAGCCATTTGAAAGGTATGATCGATAATGGTATACCCATGATTACTTTTTCTTAATTATTCCGTATAAGATAAATAAAATTGTATAAAATAAATATAACAAGATTTGGAGTGTTAAATGAAAATCATTTGTTGTTTTAATTGATTATAGTGAATTATTGTCTAAGCAACCATGGATATTAGATAACTGTTGAGTTGCACATTATACACAAAACAAGAATCTATGAACTGAAAATATAATATTAATTGATTTTTATTAGAAACTTTAATGATAGATCCTTGAAATTCTTCAAAGGAAATGTAATCATGAAAATTTGTGAGATAAAGAATATTTCAAAAGAATCATTTTCATTAATTGATTGAAATATATTAAAATTGTGTTTATCGAAATTGTTTGAATAAGGAAGTTATGTTTTATACTCAAAACTTATATGACTCTTTTAAATAGTGAATATTGAAATTATAATCATGATGGGACAATTAAAATAAAGGACTATTTTTAAAAGTATAGACAAAAAATATTCTTATTGCTTGATTATGAAAGAATAAAATGGTCTATGTTAATGTAAACGTGGTCACATGTGGTCAATGAACATATAAATACTTTCATTTAAATATAATTTGAGAAATATACCAAAACTAAATCAGGATTTGGTCGAACTCGTGCCTTATGTTCCATAAAGAAAAGAACTTTAATGAAACTTAGAAACTGGTAGATATCAATACACAAATACTAATACTGAGAAGTAATAGACAAGCTATATTTATTAAGATACTCATACGAATTATTTTACATATTTTTTTAAATAACAATATATAAATATGTATAATGTCATCAAAAATATGATTAGAAGAAAATTTGATATAATATATTGAATTTTTAATATAAAAATGGATCCAAATGAAAAACCAAGAGTGTCAATAATATCTTAAATATAATGAAATAATAAATTAATACATATCTATAGAAACTCATTTAAAAAAGGTTAAAGGGAATAAAAATATATCTTTGATAAACATGTGAATAATTTTTTTATCAGATCATAGAAATTGAATGTATTTATAAGACAGTTCACAATAATAAAGGTCTATATTCAAAACAGATATTATATTCAAAAAAATTCTATAAATACACCTTATGATTTATAAATTACCAAGAATAAAATATTTAAAAATTTAGAGTTCTTATAATCTTAGGAATCATAAAATTCAAATGAAGGAATAATTAAAAATTTCATAAAAGGTCTTATGAAGGGATTTTACATGGTTTCCCACTATATAGAAGAAGTTATAGATATTAAAAAAGTATCTAAATAATAATATACATAATATTAATGTTATTATATTGTAATAAAATAATACTTAATGAAAATCATCTGAATCTTATGATTATATTATAGAGTCAAACATTCTAAACAAAAAAAGTCATATATAATTGAGATATTTGTAGAAAATCTGAATGAAAAACATTCTTATTATGTGATATAATATTATATAGAATAGATCCTAGTGGTATAATGTTTCTATGTTTTGTAGTTATAATTAATGATAAAAAACATTGTGAATATTAGTGAGGTATTATAAACATTAAAAAAATTTATAACATCCAATCTCAGAGGAAACCATTATCAAATAGAACTAAGAATTGTTAAGATAGATTTATAATGTTTTTTTGAAAGGAATGTATTAATAATGTTAGGAATACATATGATTAAAAAATTAATAATTAAAATATTTAATACAATAAAAAATTGTATATTTTTTTATTTCCTAAAGAGAATAATATGACAGGGATAAGGCATGTTGTAAAAAATACTATAAGAAAAGTGAAGTAGAACTAAACAGTTATCATTTATTTTTAATATGATATTATCAAATAAATGGTTTTGATTTTAGTGGTACATTTTATATAGTTTAATTAATTGAAATAAAATGAACACTAATTGGGTTATATTATTTGATATAGTGTATTATAATTAAAATGTACATAAAGTCATTAGTTTGAAATTTGGAGCATGGTGATGAGTTATACATTGAATAAAAGGCAATATTTATTCATTACAGTGATGAAAATTGAGTTTTAAATTATAATAATGAACATTGTAGATTTTAAAATTTATAAGAAAAATTATATTCATGGAATGATATATATTTCAAAATTATGTGATTTAAAAGGATCATATTATAGAATAATCGTAATTTCAAAGAACTAAACACTGACAAATCATTATTATAGTATAAGTTGATACCAATAATTTTTTATAAAATGAGTTAAAATACTTTAGTAAATTTTCTAACTAAATTAGGAAATAAATTTACTTATATATTTTAGGATAGATAACATTCTTATTTGGGTTTTGAGTCACACATATAAGATGTTTTGTGTTTTTATCCTAAGGAAACAATTCCATACTAGTTAAAGAATTCAGAATAAAATAATTGAAGGGAATATATATTTTTATTTACATATAGATAATGTTTAATATGGATAATCATGTTAATGTTTTGTATCAAAAATATTTCATAATATATACAAAGATTCTATTATAAATGATGAAATCATGAAATGATACTATAAACCCTATAACATTATTTTCATGATTATAATTTATCCAAAATAAATAATATTTTTATAAAAAAAATATATTTGTAGCTCAAAAGAAATTATGTGTATTAAATGGGTTATAAAAAATTCAATTAATTTAAAATTTATTTATTTAATGTTTTTTATTTCACATGTGACATAAATCATGTGATTTTTACATCTACGGTAGAATTCGTTATTAGTATATACTACAATTCATCATACATCATGAAGTAAAATTTCAATTCTCTTATAACCCTTATGGAACATCATCTTCCAATGATTTAGTTACGAATAAAAAATCCATATTTGATTATGTATGACAACCAAAGTGGAATATTTTAAAAAAATATACCAAGAATCCATAATTATATAATATTGATAATAAATAAAATATCATCATTGAAATGGTATAAAGGATCAAAATCAAATTGGTGCATATTTTTAAAAATTAAAATGTATTTGATTTGTTACTAATTTTTTTTAAATTGTTTTTTATTTCACATTTGTGTGTAATTTGTAGTTCATTCTTAACCAAAATACTTATTAGTACATTCCTTTTTCATTACGTCATAAATTTCATTAAATGTTTTCTTAAATATATATAAGTATTTGAATCCAAATCACTTATGTTTTAGATGTTATTTGTAGAGAATCTATAAAAATTCTTTTAGTTATCAAATTAGAAATGATATTGTATTACTGTTAATAAAAATATAAGATTCATGAGGTCTTGGGGGAGATTAATGGATAAATTTTGGAATAATATCATGAGAATTTTAAATTCACAATTTCATGATTTTTAATGATTTAATTGGTAAATTTTATATTTCACATTAATAAAAAAAAATTGGCATTGAATGTCTCTAGAGAAATTTGGAGGTACAATTTGAGATTTTCTTGGGAAATGTGACAGATCAATGATACCCTTGGGTGGAAAAAGATTCTTGGTTAATATAGTATTTTTATTTATAAATATAAATATATTTCTCACATAAAAGTACTATATCTAATAAGGAGAGGATTAAATAACCTTCATATTAGTAACATACTATAGACTATTATCTTTAGACGATTATCCATGTGTAATGAATAATATCTAATTTTTTATTTGTTTAAAATATTATATTAAAATTTTTATACATATTCATGTTTGAAATGTTTAATTGGAATTTTTATATGATGTGAAGAACAAAACCACATCATTGGGGTGTTTTCAAATTTGTTTGGTTTAGATGAGAAAAAATAACCAAAAAATGTTTAATAAAAATCATCTCCTTTTGAACATTGTTCTTGGATATGAACAAAACAATTTACTAGATAAATTGAGAAAGGAAAACACATAATTTATATGTTAATTATGTCATTTTTTAGAAGAATAAATAATCATTTGTTTAATTGGTCACCAGAATATATGTGTTCGATAATCAATTTTCTATGTGATTGATAAAACCATTTTGTAATGGTGATAAATATTTAAACATATATATAATGAGACATTATTTTTATTGGATTACAATAAATTATTATAGGAACATTTAATGTGGATCTATAAAAAAAATATTGGAGATATAGAATAAAAAACACATAATTTTTAAAGAGAAAACATATCATGTATCTAATAAAAGTTTTGAGATATAATTTGGAAATAATTTTTGAATTTTAATGAATAATGATGATAAAATCTATGGTATTCATATCTACTATTTATAAATTTTAGAAATTTATTGATTTTATAGAATAAACTATAGTATTTTATCCCAAAATTAATATGTACTATCAGTAAGAGAAAAATATCCTCCCATAGCTATATATGATATTTCAAGAAAGGACAGGGTTAGTTTTGAAAATCGAATGGATTAAAAATTCATATAGGAATTTAACCACCAATAAAAATATAAAAAAACATAAATTTGTCCCAATCAAAACATTTTTTTTGAATAAAATTTCAATTGATATTATATTATCAAAACATAATAATCTAAAATCTTAATTTATTCTCTAGAAGAATAACTTATGATGGGTTATTGGTTAACCCCTTTCATTTAATGTAATTATTTTATAAAAATAACAAATCAGGTGTTAAATGGGATAACACCACATTCTATATAATGATCAACAACTTATAGAGAGTGGGTGTTGGTCTTAGTCAAGGACAATATAATAAGTGTGGGGTGAATTTTGGTATGTTAATTTGGAATGATAATTAAATTAATTTTATCACATAGTTTAGAAGAAAAATCATCATTTACCTCTCAATTAATGTGAGAAAGATTAATCAATTAAATTGAGACACAAGAAACGTCCTGTAGTTCACTTACAATGGGATATATCCATGGAGATAATGATATTGGGGCGATGGTATACCAAAATCACTAAGTACATTTATATCTTATAATTTAGAGTGTCGTCATTTTACCTATATGTTTACAACCCTAAAAATTGTGGAAATATCACTATTCTCCCTCACTTGGATAAGTCAATGACCATCTGTGTTTTTCCTTGACATCCTATAATAAGAGTATAGATTATACCTACTGTGGTTTGGAAATATATTTTTCTTTCTTACGTATTATGAAGAACCATGAAACTCCAGTGAGAAATACAATTAGATCTCCTTATTATTTTTTATTTACTAATAGTATTTATAATCCTTGAATATCATTTTCCTTCAACACCTTCATTTTTTGAAGATGAAGATATCTCTTCAATCTTTATAAAATCCTCAAATTATATATATTATGAATCTTTTATTACCCATGAGTGTGAGAGTCAAATTATTATAAAATGGATGTACAATTTAAAGCAAATCATTAATAAATTAAGGCTCCAAAATCCCTAAAATTTAATAAATTTGAAATTTATAAAATTTTATTGACTTAGAACTATTATGGAATGACCATCATTTCCATGGTGAAATTAAAAGCATCACTTGAAAACTTAAATTTATCTTCACCCAAATTAGGCATCACTATGGTGTGATTATGTTCATTTTTTAACAATTACATTCACATTGAATAATCACAGCTTGGAATACTCGCCTTTTAATGTGGAAAAATATTTTTAAAACATATTCGATAGATACAACTTGACATAAGACAACCATCATGAAATAAATCTCATATTCTAGGTAAAACACCAGATACCATCATCTTCTTTTTTTATGATTCAGTTTAATTCATTGTAACATGAATATTTACTTCATGATATAGAAGTATTATTTGTGGCATGATTACCCTACGAGATCAAGAGAGTGACGCGCTAGAATTTCATTAGGTAGCAATTAGAACTTGAACTCCACACATAATCCAATTATTTAGGGAAAAGTTGATATTATGTAGATAATTGTGGTGTGTCCTCTTCCATCCTAGTGAAACCTATTATTTAAAATATAAACATTTGTTTATTATTGGGAACTCATTATAGTGTGAAACTAGTATTGAATCATGATCTTTGTACTATATATAGATTGCATTTAGCTTATTTCAAGAATCTCGAAACATCATGAAAAAATATGTACATCATTTTTAAACAGTTTTGTATATTATTCTAATGAATTATCGACAATAAAATAAGAAAATGATTAATGTTAATTTTTTTACCAATCTACCCATTTGGTGTTTTTAAAACACTATAAAACACCTTCAAACAAAAACCTTCAACTCCTTTAATCATAATCAAACTATATATAGAATCAAAAAATATTATAGTAAATGATTATGTAGTCATCCACATTAATATCATAAGAGTCCTCTTTGTTTGGAGAAATAAGAGTTAAATGAAATGTTCCACATGAATAATCTTTATTAATTCCCATGATATTTGGAATCTCTAATTTCAAAAACATCATTTCCAAACTTCCATTGAATATACATCCATGTGATATCCAGTACAAATTCTCAAAGAAAATATCTCCATTGAAAACACGGGATATGTAACACCCCAAGATTCTATGGTATGCTTCTCTTCGAATAATGCAATAGCGTGTGTTGTACGCAACATCGAGTTCTAACACACCACAACCAATCAAAATAGACATTATGAATAGTAATACCCACTTTTTGAAATTTATAATTTTTTTTTTCAAAATGGACTTCATTTTTGGATTTGGAATATTAAAATTAGCCAAGGGTGAATTTTTGGTATTTTTCTGAAAAACTTCATTTTTTATGAATAGTGAAACCACTAAGTGGTAGTTAAAAAAACAGAATTTTTCATAAAACATAATTTTACCACTTCTTTGAGTGGAATTTAGAAAATCCAAGAGACACGGTTAATATCAAGGAGTAAAATGTGGTTCAATGTGATGAAAATAATTTTTTGGTGATTCTTACTTTTATTTACCACAGTTAAAAGTAAATAGGGTAATTAAGGGTAAAATGAAATTAATATTACCCTAACACATGTCCTAATTCTATTGGGCAAGTGTATCTTGACCAAAAAAAACCTTATGAATAAAATATTATCATTTAGGTCCACATGGATTAGATTAGGACATTTATTATTCTTTAATTCAATAAAGAGTTAAAAGAGATAAAATCAATGTATATTTACTAAAGCATTTTTAAAATAGGGTTATGCATAAGATAAATTCGATTATAAATATTCATTATATATATATATCGATTTCCTACATAATGATATTTTTTTATAATTTTCAGACAATAAATAATTTAATTTATTTATGACACAATGATGATGCAGTAATTACAATAAAAGTGAAAAATTAAAATAATTGATATTATAAATACCCAAATAAATATAATTTTAGACTTTTTATGAATTACACTAATTTTATAGGTTAATATGACATTTTAGAAAGGATTTAATTAATTTTTTTTGAAGTAATCATTCTTTTATGATTTTCAAAAAAATCAATTTTCCAAATAGTGTCAAAATTGACATAAAAGAGTTTTTTAAACAAATATTATATTATTAATTGATATTCAACTCCTAAAAATCTAATGTTCTTCCTAGATACTTATATCATGATAGGTGTATCATTAATGGACCACTTGGGGGTCTCTTGGAGGTATATAGTAAGTTTATTAACTATATAATATAACAATACATAGTGACACGGTAAGTGTCAAACTAATTAACTAAGAGTTAAAACTAAAAGACAAGGTTAATATAATGAATCAAACCTGTGTAAATTCTATTGGTTGAGTGGTTTTCGACCCATCCTAACCTTATAATTTAAATAATTCACTTTGGAGCCACTATAAACCAAATATAAATTTATTATAAAATAATATTTCTAGCTTTTCCATAGGTGCCTCTCACCCCTCTTATAAAAGGGCACTCCCCCTTATCACTAATTCACACATTCAAAGCCTTTTGGATCAGAAAAACCTGCCCATATACTCTCTAAACATCCCTCACTACAACCTAGAAGACTTAGTTTGATCATAATGCCATCTTAAGGAGCCCTTTTGATCAAATCAAAAGGAAGAACCCGAAGAAGGGGTAATGTTTTCACCACCCTTTTCAAGTTCATTTCTTCTTAAACTTCTTCTTTCTTTGTTATACCCATTCTAAAATATTAAATCTAGTATATCTTATATACTGTGATATTATTATAAATATGGTACAACCATATTCAGTATTCTGTCTATCCTTTGAATGACATGTCACCATAAGTGCGTACGTACAATTTACCGTCTCCACGTCGTGGTGTAATTATTATTCAATATATTATTATTTGGATGGGTATAATAATGTGTAATTCATGTAAATAATAAATATAACATGATAATTATTCTGTATATATGATATACCATCCAATTATATATTATTTTAATATCAAAATAATGATATTGTCGCTCGTGCGTACGTACGGACTACCGTCTCCACGAACTCGATGAGATTCATTCCCCATCGTATCCATTAAAGTCTAATTCTCATTTGATGATTAATAATAGTATATAAGGACTTTATATAATTCTGGATACGAATAAGATACAAACTATCCATAACAAATACGGCTTATGTAACAAAACATATAAAAGAAAACGAGCAAGTTAACACCCAAAACGACGATAATTCTAAGATATTATTAACAAAGCAATGTTAAAATATCATATATGATATCATAATAATGTATATGATTATTTTATAATTTAATAACAATTATTTCATCATTATATAGGAGGTTAACCAACCATCAACTATGGAAAAGTACAAGGTAAGGGTTTATTTCGCAATCTCTTCATTACCCGAGGTTGTTTATACGTAATAATCTACTGGGGTTTCTTTATCATCCACATCCATGTTTCTTAAAAATGTCTTCCAATTTTTTTTTACTATTTACAAGAATATGGTTTAAAGTCATTTATACCCTTGTTTTAATTTTTATAAGAGGTTTATAAAGGAATATTTCCATCGTTTTCCAAACAAGGTGCTTTTTAACCTTTTCGACAGAATTAAGGTAAGAATGTTTTTTTAACTTATACGGAGGGTGCGGCTATTTTCCACTGTTATAAAATTGTAGAAGCTTCCCTTACAATATTATAAGAATATTTTAAAAGCCAATGTTTTATTTTATAAATATTTGACTCTTAAATGATTTCAAAATAGAAAGAGATATTTCTCTAGAAAGAGTTTTGATTTCATCTATGTCAACATCCTTTGATGGATTTTAAGTTTATTTGGAGTTGATTTATTATGATAAAAAAACTTCCATGTTGTATTGATGGTTTTGTGATATGTTTGAAAGTGGATGTGTTATTTTTATATGATTCACGGTTTATGAATATAGTATTGAAATTTCGTATGCTAGTTTTAATACGAATGTTATGTTATGTTTAATCCTATTATTATGAAGAATGCATTAGACTTAATAAGTGATTGGTGGATCCCGCTTTAGCTCCTCGATGCATCGGTAGGTCTCACAAGACAAACTAGTGTCTTGGCATAGGTCCTTGAAAAAATCTTATTTTTAGTCTTGGCATGAGGCCTTGGCTAGGTGGTTATGATAGTCTGGCATTATGCATTCCATCATTATGAAAGTGGTTATTGATATTGCATGTCATTATTTGATTAGTAGAATATCCATGTGAATAAGTAAATGGCATTATTTCATTTTATTTTTTCCATACTATGTTGAATTTCAAGTTTAAATGGGTTTTATTTTAGTCATACATTGCCTTAAATTTTTATTCTTATTTATGAAAGTTTTTTCTATATTGTTATCGTTACTGGGCATTTGAGGTCACCCCTTTTCTATGTTTTATTTTTCCCAGGATGTGAAGAAGTAATTTATGAATGACATGTAGGGACAGTATGAGGGGAAAAGAGTGTGGACTATGGTGACTATATTGTTGTAGTTTTCATTTTATGATGTAATGTAATCTTTATTAATGTATCTAGTTATTCCAAGGCTACTAAACTAATCGGTCTTTCGAGACTTGATATTTCTTGTGATCATGCCAATGTTATGTAATAATGCACCGACTCTGGGTATCTAGGGTCAGGGCATTACAGTTGGAATCTGAGGAAGTTTATTACAAACCATTGAATCTAGATTTAGATGAACTCTAATTAGAGCACATAGATTTTAGATGGACTTTGAGGTTTAGTATATAAGAACTTTCTAGAATTTTGGTATTGTAGAGATTTTGTGAGTTTTCCAAGCAATACATCCATGTCTGGATATGAGCAGGTAGATGCGACTATGGCACAGATGTACCTAAGTGTAAAACTAGAAAACACCGTTGTGAGCTAGACTCGAATGGGAATGGGTGCATGACAATAGGCCTTGCTGCACTCTTGGTTATGACAATCCCGGGGGATATTCTTAGGATAACTCTCATTTTCTTTACAAATCATTATGAAGGGTTTATGAGTATATACTTTCTCAAAGAAAATTTTTTCATGACTATGGATTATATCCATAAAAAGTTCAATTTATGTTAAGTGTTTTATATGTATGGAATTTTGTATTTTGATTCATAAATTGATCTAGTTTATGCCATTGTTTATCAATGGAACCTAGTGGATTAAATGGAAACTGTATCAATGCACGTACTCCATGTATGGATTTCCCTCCTGCTCAAGATAATTATAGTGGAGCTGGTGATGAAACTAGTGCGGATTAAATAATCACTATTCTAGGACAACTCACTCAGGTTATGAATAATAACCTTACCCGTATGGAGCACCCTGATCTACAATGTGGAGGATCAATGTTAGATAGCTTCATGAGGAAACAAACACAAACATTTAATGGGAGTACAAATCCATTGGTAGCTAAGAAATGGATAAGTTCCCTAGAGAAAATATTTCAGGCTTTGGGAAGTAGTGAAAGGGAAAAAGTAATCATGGAAGTATACCACCTCAATGGAGATGCTGATCAATGGTGGTCATTGATTCAAAACACTAATGAAGATTATAAATTATCAAATATTGAATGGAGGGAGTTGAAAGATCTTTTTTTAGAAAAATACTTTCCTCACGACCATCGAGCAGATATAGAAAGGGAATTTCTGAGTCTGAGACAAAAGGAGGATGAGAATGTTGCAATGTATTAGGCTAGCTATAAAAGGATAGAAAGGTATCCTAGAGATTATATACGTAACCCAAGAAATAAGATTGATCGTTTCTTTGATGGGTTAAAACCATTTATCCATCGAGCATTAGTCTCACAATCCTTCTCATCGTACGAAGACATTGTCTCATGTGCTATCAAGACAGAAAAGGAATTCTCTATGTCTTATGACTTTAAAGCAAAGTAAGAGAAGAAGAGATCTGCTGAACAATCTGGGAATGAAAATAAGGGGAAGAAGGGAATGGTTTAATATCCATCCTGTGGTAAATATGGGAAGAAACACCCTAGTACTTTCTTAAAAGGAATGGGAGTATGTTAGAAGTGTGGTGAAAAAGGCCACCAATATTGTGATTGCAAGGGGAAGAAGGAAGCTACTGATGTCCAATGCTACAATTGCAGGGAGATGGGACATTATGCAAATGAATGTCCTAAGTGTCAGGGGAACTTACCCCAGAAAAGGAAAGGGATCAATGCCAAGTTTATTCTAGCACTACTACTGAGGTAGAATCTCGGAAAGACGTGGTGGCAGGTAATTTAATGGTTTCCTCAAGTTTATAAAATTCATTATTTGATTCTGGATCATCGCATTGTTTCATATCATCCCAGTTTTATAAGAAAATTAGATATTTCCAATTTGATTTAACAAAAGAGTTATCAGTTAAAACTCTTAAGGGAAGTGTCATTGCAATAATGTTTTGTGAATCAGTCCCCATTAGAGCACATAAATGTTCTTTATCTGCTGATCTCATCATCATACCTATGATTGAGTTTGATATAATCCTCGGTATGGATTGACTTTCGGACCATGATGTGAATATTTTTTGTAAGAAGAAGGAGGATACGATTTTTGATGATGATGATAAGGAAAAACTTATCATTAGAGTAGAATCATCATAACCTAATTCTTATCTAGATCCACCCCCTGGTAGCTCATCTAAATTCAATTATTGGGGAGGAAGAGAATGAAATGACTGTGGGTGAGGAAAGGAATGTTCAAATAGAGTATGTACCTATTGTGAAAGAATATGTAGATGTGTTTCCGGAAGATTTACCTAGACATCCTCCAGAACAAGAAGTTGAGTTTTCCATTGATTTAATTCCTGGATCAAGGCCTATATCGAAGACCCCTTATAGAATAGACACTGTGGAATTAGTCTAACTAAAGAAATAACTAGAGGAATTGAGTAATAAGGGATTTATTCGACCTAGTGTTTCTCCATGGGGAGCCCCTTTCCTTTTTGTTAAGAAGAAAGATGGATCTATGAGGTTATGTATCGTCTACAGGGAAATCAATGCTATAACAATAATGAACAAGTATCCCCTACCTCGCATTGATGATTTATTTGACCAACTGCTTGGAGCTCAATAATTTTCAAAGACTGAACTTCGATCTGGATATGATTAGTTGTGTGTGAAGAAATAAGACATTCTGAAGACAATATTTCGAACCAGGTAAAGGCATTACAAGTTTACAGTAATGCCTTTTGGATTGAATAATGCACCCTCTGTATTCATGGATCCGATGAATAGATTTTTCAAGGTATATCTTGATAAATTTGTGGTGGTATTTATTGATGATGTCTTGGTATACTCCAAAATCTACGAAGATCATGAAAATCAAATGCGCATTATCCTGAAGACTCTGAGAAGACATGAATTATATGGGATGTTTAGAAAGTGTGAATTCTGGCTTCAGGAGATTTCCTTTCTTGTCCATATTTTCTCTAAAGATGGAATCTCTGTTGATCCTTCTAAGACAAAGGCAATCTATGAATGGCCTGCACCGATGAGTATAACTGAGGTACACAGTTTTATTGGTTTTTCAGGTTATTATCGATGTTTCATCCAGAATTTTTCCCGATTGGCTAACCCATTAACGAAGCTCACATGTAAAGGAGTTAAATTTGTTTAGACAAAAGAGTGTGAATAATGTTTTGAATAAATTAAGACAATATTATTCAATGCTCCTATAATGACTCTACCATCAGGGAATGATGGGTTCATTATTTATAGTGATGCATCAAAGAAAGGAATTTGTTGTGTGCTTATGCAGAATGATAGGGTTATTGCCTATGCAAGATGACAGTTGAAAATTCATGAGTAAAACTGTCCTACTCATGATCTCGAGTTAGCAACTATGATTTTTTCTTTCAAGATATTGAGGCACTACCTCTATGGTGAAAAATGTGAGATTTATACTGATCACAAGAGTTTGAAGTATATTTTATGACAAAAAGAACTAAACATGAAGCCAAAGCGATGGATTGAATTACTCAAGGATTTTGATTGCACGATACACTGCCACCCGGGGAAGGAAAACAAGGTGGAAGATGCTTTGAGAAGAAAAGATCATGGAGTTTTGATCAATATGATAATTGAAAGAGATCCAATTTTCATGGATCTAGTGAAGATGGACATGGGAATAACCAGGGAAGGTGAAACATCAATGATTTTTCAAATGGTTGTTAAACCATCTTTACTAGAAAGGATTAAGAGTTCTCAGACCGATGATAAAGAATTTCAAAAGAAGATTAAAGCGGTTAATGATGGGAGATTGAGAGACTTTGTGTATGAAGAAGGAATTTTGAAATTTGGGAAGAGGATTTGTGCTCCCAATATACCTGATCTAAAAATGGAATTGTTAGATGATGCTTCTAGTTCCAATTTCTCAATACACCCTAGGAGCACCAAAATGTATAGAGATTTGAAGGAACATTTTTGGTTGGACAACATGAAGAGGGAGATTGATGATTTTGTGTCAAGATGTATGGTTTTTCAACAAGTGAAAGCTGGAAGGCAACAGCCTGGAGGAGTCATGCAACCTCTTCCCATTCCGGAGTGGAAATGGAACAATATTACGATGGACTTAGTCATGGGACTACCAAAGACTCCTAGAAGGAACGACGCAATATGGGTTATTGTTGATCATCTTAGTAAGTCATAACATTTTCTTTCTATAAGAGAATATATTCCACTGGAGAGTCTAGCAAGACTATATATTGATAAAGTTGTGATACTTCAGGGAGTACCCCTATCGATTGTTTCTGATCGTGATCCCCATTTTACTTCAAGATTCTTGAAAAGTCTTTAGAAAGGCTTGGATACTGAACTTCATTTGAGCACTGCCTGCCACCCTCAAACAGACGGACAATCAGAACGAATTATTCAAACCTTAGAAGACATGTTGAGATCCTTCTCACTTGACTTTCAGGGTATATGGTATCAATATTTACCTATGGTAGAATTTTCCTATAACAATAGCTTACAATCGAGTGTTCAGATGGCACCATATGAAGCGTTATACAGAAAGAGATGTCTCACACCAACCTTTTGGGATGACATTGGTGAAAGAAAGCATGTAGGGCCAGAAATGGTGGAGGAAACGATGGAAAAGGTGAAGGTAATCCAAAACCATATCAAACCAGCTCAAAGTAGGTAGAAGAGATATGCCGATAATCAAAGGAAGGATTTGGAATTTCAAGTCGGTGATCATGTTTTCCTGAAGGTATTTCCATGGAATGGAGTCATAAGTTTTGGTAATAAAGGTAAATTGAGTCCTAGGTACATCGGATCTTTCGAAATTCTAGAATGAATTTGGGATGCAGCTTACCGATTGGAAATGCTACCAAGTCTCTCCAAAGTTCACGATATGTTCCACGTATCTCTGTTGAGGAAATACATGCCTGACCCAACGCATGTACTAACCTATGAGGAATTATAACTGGAACCCGATCTGTCCTATTGAGAAGAGCCCAACAAGATTTTGGATACGAGAGAACAAGTACTGAGAAACCGGACAACTCGTTTGGTAAAAGTCTTGTGGAGAAACCATAAGATGGAAGAGGCAATGTGGGAACCCGAGGAAGTTATGATGAAGAACCCCACGAGTCTTTTCTTGTGGAAGTATTATAGAAATTTCTAAGAAGAAATTATTTGAAGGAGGGGAGAATGTAACACCCAAAGCTTCTACGGTATGCTTCTCTTTGAATAATGCAATAGCGTGTGTTGTACGCAACATCGAGTTCTAACAGACCACAACCAATCAAACAAGCTGTTATGAATAGTAATTCCAACTTTTTGAAATTTATAAATTTTATTTTTCAAAATGGACTTTATTTTTGTATTCAGAATATCGAAAATAACCTAGGGTTAATTTTTTGTATTTTTCTGAAAAACATCATTTTTTGATAAGTAGTGAAACCACTAAGTGGTAGTTAAAAAAAGAATTTTTCATAAAAATTAATTTTACTGCTTCTGTGAGTGGAATTTCAAAAATCTGAGAGCCATGGTTAATATCAGGGAGTAAAATATGATTCAATTTGTAACACCCCAAGCTTCCTCGGTATGTTTCCTTTCGAATAATGCAATGACGTGCATTGTACGCAACTTCGAGATTTTAACACACCACAACCAATCAAACTAGCCGTTATGAATAGTAATACCTACTTTTTGAAATTATATATATTTTATATTTCAAAATTGACTTCATTTTTGGATTCGGAGTATCGAATTTAGCCTAAGGTGAAATTTTGGTACTTTTCGGATAACTTTCATATTTTGATGAATAGTGAAAATTACTAAATTTTAATTAAAAACAACTTTTTTAATCAAAATAATTAATAGTGATAAATTATGAATTTGAGTGGATTTAAAGTATATTTAGAATATATTTTTACCATTTAATATAATGTTGGTCATTGGACATAATTTTACAATTAAACCGAACATAAACAAGTGTCAATCTTTTGATAGTTATTAACTCTTAAAAACACGCTTTTTGTTTTGACAGCGGGAATTAATTTTAAATTAATTTCTTCCACTTCTGTGTTTTTAATTTAGGAAAATGGATTCCAAATTTGGAATCAGGATGTTCAAATTGTGTAAATAGGTAACTTTTATTTTTAGACATTTTGAATAATTACTGCGGTAAATATTTTATTTACCATGGTTAAGGGTAAATCTGGTAAATAAGGGTTAAAAAATAATATTATAATAATACTAAATTACCCTAAAACGTGTCTTAACCCAATTGGTTGATACATGGTCGACCATGGGCATCTTTGGGTCGATTTTGGGACCCCATGGATCCACTTGTAAGTGATAATGTCACTTTATTTTAATTAAGACAAAAATGACACAAGCATATATCTTTTAGAAACAAAATTGTTACATAGGGTTATATATGTTGGATTGTTGATTATAAATATTAATTAGAAAGATAAAATGATTTAATACATAATGATATTTTATTTATAATTTTTAGACATTAAATAATTTATTTTATTTATGACACAACGATGATGCAGTAATTACTATAATAGTGAAAAAATAAACTAATTAATATTATAAATACCCAAATAAATATAATATGAAAATTTTAATAAATTAAACTAATTTTCTAGGATAATATGATATATTAGGATTTATTTAATTGACTTTGATAGAAGTAATCAATCTGTTATGAGTTTTACAAAAATCAACTATTGAATAGTGTCAAAATTGACATAAAAGAGTTCTTAAAACAAATATTATATTATTAATTGTTATTAAATTCCTAAAAATCTAAGGTTCGGCCAAGAGACTTATATCATGATAGGTTAATCATTAATGGACCACTTGGGGGTAGTTTGGATGTATATAGTAAGTTTATTAACCATATAATATTAAAATACAAAGAGACATTGTAAAAGTGAAACTAATTAACTAAGAGTTAATACTTAAAGATAAGGTTAATATAATGACCCAAACCTGTCTAAATTCTATTGGTTGAGTTGTTTTCGACCCATACCCACCTTAAAATTTAAAGAATAAACTTTGGAGCCATTATAAACCGAATATGAATTTATTATAAATTAATATTTCTAACTTTTCCAAAGGTGCCCCTCACCCCTCTTATAAAAGGGCACTCCTCCTTCTCATTTCTTCACACCTTCAAAGCCCTTTGGTTCGGCCAAACCCTGCCCAAATACTATCTCAACTCCCCTCACTACAACCTAGAGGCCTTAGTTTGATCAGAAATCCACCTAAGGAGCCCTTTTGATCAAATCAAAAGGAAGAACCCGAAGAAGAGGTAATGTTTTCACCACCCCTTTTCAAGTTCCTTTCTTCTTCCACATCCTCTTTATTTGTTATTACCATTCTAAAATAATAACTACATTATCTCACATATACTGTGATGTTATTATAAATATGGTACAACCATATTCAGTATTCTATCCACCCTTTGAATAACATGTCACCATACGTGCGTACGTACGACTTACCGTCTCCACGTCGTGGTGTAATTGTTATTCAATATATTATTATTTGGATGGGTATAATAATGATGTGTAACTCATGTAAATAATAAATATAAAATGTTAATGATTCTGTATATATGATAGACCATCCATTTATATATTATTTTAATATCAAAAGAATGATATTGTCGCTCGTGCGTACGTACGGACTACCGTCTCCACGAACGCGATGAGATTCATTCTCCATCGTATCCATTCAAGTATAATTATCATTTGATGATTTAAAAATGATGTCTAAGGACTTGATATCATTCTAGATATGAATAATATACATCCCCTTAATAACGAATATGGCTCACATAACAAAGAATATAAAGTAAAATGAACCCGTTAACACCTGAAATGACGATAATTCTAAGATAATATTAACAAATCAATGTTAAAAGATCATATATGATATCATATTAAAGTAAATGATTCTTGTATTATTCAATAACAATTATTTCACCATTATACAGGAGGTAAACCTACCATCGACCAAGGAAAAAGTACAAAGTAAGGGATTTTCTTATCTCACTTTCAACTCCGTGAGATTTCCATTGTTCGCCACTAAATTATTGAAAGTGGTGTATTGTGTACGGCCATTTGATATATATTATCATGATTCTCTTTATATTCATGTTATTCTGTAAATCATTTTTCTGGTTATTAACTTTTGGCCATACGACTCAGTTGATTAACGTGGTAAGGAGTTTCTTATCTCACTCTTAATTTCGTGAGAATTCCATTGTTCACCACTTAATTATTACATGTGGTGTATGTGTACTGCACATGATTGTATTCATTGAGTAATATACATTAATTTATGGGTACTTACATAGTCATTGTATGATCCTTCTTTCATAGTTGTATGTTTCGTAAGTTACCAAATCGATAAGGGAATTTGACATTTCAATTTCCACTCATTCGGCTTTACGCATATTTCATTGATTATATTACTCCAAGATTATGTGTGGAATCACTATTCATTTGATTATGTCATAATTTCCACTACCCTTCCTGTGGATATACTTTTGATACACATAATCACTCTATTGATAATTCTCAAGTCATTAATATGAATTTGATAAGAGTAATTTTAACTCTTTCACCATTTGTTGAGTTAGACAACCAATTCGTTGGTGTTGTTTCTACAAGAATATGTGTGAATATCCTTTGATTGTTTTACACTGAATATTCAATCATATATAGTGTATTTATATTTTCACACATAATTATGTCATTGATTTATCCTTAACCTAAGGATACGACCTTTATGAGAGATTTCATCTCAATTTACATTCAATTGGGACTTCTTTGTTGATATACACCAAATCACTTTTATGTGGTGTATATAATGTACATTGACATAGTATATCATGAATCCCTTTATTCTCATGATATTACAAAGTTTTGATTAACTCAATTATTTGTACACAAGTGTCTCTCTTTTAGTTAGAATCTCTAACCAAAATACCATTTTAAAATGTTTTAAAGACTTATTCTTCTAAATCTTTCTCATTAATGTCCATGTTTTAAAAAAAATGGTTTTAAGGATTTATTTATATGGACATTAAAGTTTTAAATGTAAAACTCATTTTAAAAGTTTCAATGTGGTATGGGACACTTTGATTCAAAAATATATTTTTAAATGGCTTATTGACAAATAGTTGACTTTTAAATGATTTCAAGAAAAGGGGGATATTTCCCTCAAATAGTTTTGATGATTATTTTCATCTATGTCAACATCCTTCATTATTCATGATTGAGGTTAATGTGATACAATACAATCTTCCATATTGTATCAAATGAGTTATGTTTGAATGTGGATGTTCTATTTTTATACCATTCATGGTTTGTGGTTAAAGTATTGACATTTCGTATGCTAGTTTTAATACGAATGTTTATTTTATGCTTAAACCTATTCATATGAGGAATGCATTGGACTTAATAAGTGACGGGTGGAGCCCGCTATAGCTCCTCGATGCATCAGTAGGTCTCATGAGACAAACTAGTGTCTTGGCATAAGGCCTTGGCAAAATCTTATTTGTAGTCTTGGCACGAGGCCTTGGCTATGTGGTTATGATAGTCTGGCATTATGAATTCCATCATTATGAAAGTGGTTATTGATATTGCATGTGATCATTCGACTAGTAGAATATCCATGTGAGTAAGTAAATGGAATTATTTAATTTTATTTATGCCATACCATGTCGAATGTTCATGTTTAAAAGGCTTTTGTTTTAGTTATAAATTGCCTTAAGTGTTTATGCTTATTTATGAAATCTTCTGCTATAATGTTATCCTTACTGAGCATCTGAGCTCACCCCTTTCAATGTTTTATTTTTCCCAGGATTGTGAAGAAGTAATTTATGAATGACCTGCAGGGATAGTATGAGGGGATATGAAGACAAGATGTTTTTTATGATGTAATGTAAAAATTTATGGATGTATCTAGTTATTCCAAGGCTACTAAACTAATCGGTCTTTCGAGACTTGATCTTTCTCGTGATCATGCCAATGTTATGTAATAATGCACCGACTCTAGGTAACTAGGGTCGGGGCGTTACAGTTGGTATCAGAGGAAGTTTAGTACAAACCTTGGAAGCTAGATTTAGATAAACTCTGATTAGAGCACGTAGACCTAAGATGAACTTTGAGGATTAGTATAAAAGAACTTCCTAGAATTTTGGTATTGTAGAGATTTTGTGAGTTTTCCGAGCAATACATCCCTGTCTGGATACGAGCAGGTAGAGGCGGCTCTGGCACAGATGTACCTAGGGGTAAAACCCGAAAACACCGCTTTGTGCTAGACTCGAACGGGAACTGGTGCACGACAACGGGCCTTGCTACACTCTTGGTTACGACACTCCCAGGGGATATGCTTAGGATAATTTACATTTTCTTTACAAACCGATTTAATTAATATATATATAAGATGAGAGTAAATGACCTTGGTTAATCCTAATATGTTTCAAATTGAGAATATGGTGACATTTTAATCTCTAAATGATTTTACGACTACTATTACTCACACAATGATTTATGGTTTTAGTCAATGGCTGGATTCCAAGGAAGTCATAGTGACTTTGAGAATGATGTACAAGGTGGGAACAGTGGTGGCAATGAGCAACAAAATGGAATGTCGATAGGCGTAAAAGATATCATCTTTATGCCAAATCAGTTTTCCAAAAATATGATCAACAACATATATATTAACCAACTCCCAGACTCAACAAGGAAGAGAAAGGTGATAAATGATAAGAGCTCCAGCAATGGAGACCATGGAGAAAAGAACCCTCAATTTTCATCATGCAGGAAATGTGGAAAGAGACACCCAGGAAAGTTTCTCAATGGGACAACGAAATGTTTTACGTGCGGGGAGGAAGGACATAAAGTGAAGAATTGCCAAAGAAAAATGAATAGTACTATGGAAGAAGATAAAAATGGTCCCAAGAGTCCATTTACAGTCATTTTCCATAAATGTAGGGGACCTGGCCATTACCAGAGTGAATGTCCTATTCTATAGGATATTTTCTTGGTCAAAGAAGAATCTATGTGGAAATAAATGGTTGGAGAAAAATTAGCACTCCTTGTTGATGGGTTTACTTTGGAATAATTTTCTCTTGTATTTGTAACCCCGCAGTTTTCCATGAGAGAATGATATTTGAGGAAGAATTGTCTCTTCTCTTGTGGATATAGGTATAAATAACCATTTGGTTTTATATGATCATTGGGGTTTGAGAAAATGATAAGTTATTATAATTTGGGATGAAAATGAAAAGTATGATATAACATTTTTGGTTAAATTATGTTATTTTGAGGAATTTATCTCATCATGGTAATATTATAAAATATAATTTTTGAAAAAGGACAACACGTAGACCGTGTGACAACCTGTCGCGTCGGACAAAGCTGTGGGAATCGAACCCACAGCCAAAGTGCGATTGAGATTTATCGCCTACCACTGGACTACGTGAAGTCCCTGGTTAGTGTGACTATTTTTTTAAATGATTTTATTGATCAATAATAAGATGATTTGGGTTCTTATGTCTTATCAAATGAATACCCTTGGTATAGGAAAATGATTTGGTGATTAAGTGATAAATGTTATTTTGGAAGATGTTCACTTTGTTGGGAACACTATATGCCCAAGGAAAATAGAATACAATGGGGTTTCATTTGTAGAGCAATGGTGGATTTTTATCAACGTTTTTATTGTTGATTTATAGTGATTTGGGTTATTTATGGAAATGATTAACCTATAACAAAGAATATGTGATAATGTTAATTACTTTTAAGTATGTGACTTTAAGAGTATTTGATGTCATTTCGAGATACAATGTAACAAGGGAGACTACATAATCAAATTCTTCTATGTTTTGGGTTTCAATATTAGTTTGGATTATATTAAAGTATTTTAAGGACAATTGGTTATTGAATGGTATCTATTTAACTTTGGGGTATTGTTGGTTTAATTTTAGTTTTTAAGATTAGTGCATATTTATCTCAATGAATATCCTTTTGGGGGATCTTTATATCATTCATTAACCATTTTGGTTTTGATTAATCTTCAAGGAAAATGTAAATATATGGTTTATCGTGCATGGATCAAGTGATTATATAGAAGTTTATTCTAGCTCTTCCAGTGTGACCAAGTCTTCTTGAATACTCATCCTTTAAAAAAATTGAGTTAGTGGTAGAAATTTATTAAAGAATGAAAATCTACCTAAAATGTAAGTATATCTCCTAATTTTCTTAGTCAATATCATAAATGAATTCCTCTTCCTTATGTAATGTAACTTAAAAAAATGTTGTCCGTTTACTTTCCTACTAGGAGACTAATGGTCGTTTGTCCCAACACAAGTTTGTGGTTTTCTCATTGTTAACTTTCTCCTGATCATGATTTCTATCCCTCTCCATCAGAACTTGAAACTTAGTTTATCATCCATATCCATGTTTTCTTACCTCGAATCCTAGTATGGGTTATCTTGGATGACCCTTATACCTCTCTTTCTTTCTTTTAAAGTGATGGTTTTATTGACTCTTTTTATGATGTGGGACTTTCCATTATATTTCCAAGCAAAATTTTAAAAATTGCGAGGACACAATTTATTGAAGGAGGGGATAATGTAACACCCCAAGCTTCCTCGATATGTTTCCTTTCGAATAATGCAACGACGTGCATTGTAGGCAACTTCGAGATTTTAACACACCACAACCAATCAAACTAGCTCTTATGAATAGTAATACCAACTTTTTGAAATTATATATATTTTATATTTCAAAATGGACTTCATTTTTGGATTCGGAGTATCGAATTTAGACTAAGGTGAAATTTTGGTACTTTTCGGATAACTTTCATATTTTGATGAATAGTGAAAATTACTAAATTTTAATTAAAAACAACTTTTTTAATCAAAATAATTAATAGTGATAAATTATGAATTTGAGTGGTTTTAAAGTATATTTAGAATATATTTTTACCATTTAATATAATTTTGGTCATTGGACATAATTTTACAATTAAACCGAACATAAACAAGTGTCAATCTTTTGATAGTTATTATCTCTTAAAAACACGCTTTTTGTTTTGACAGCGGGAATTAATTTGAAATTAATTTCTGCCACTTCTGTGTTTTGAATTTAGGAAAATGGATTCCATATTTGGAATCATGATGTTCAAATTGTGTAAATAGGAAACTTTTATTTTTAGACATTTTGAATAATTACTGCGGTAAATATTTTATTTACCATGGTTAAGGGTAAATCCGGTAAATAAGGGTTAAAAAATAATATTATAATAATACTAAATTACCCTAAAACGTGTCTTAACCCTATTGGTTGATACATGGTCGACCATGGGCATCTTTGGGTCGATTTTGGGACCCCATGGATCCACTTGTAAGTGATAATGACACATTATTGTAATTAAGACAAAAATGACACAAGCATATATCTTTTAGAAAAACATTTGTTACATAGGGTTATATATGTTGGACTTTTGATTATAAATATTAATTAGAAAGATAAAACTATTTCCTACATAATGATATTTTATTTATAATTTTTAGACATTAAATAATTTATTTTATTTATGACACGACGATGATGAAGTAATCACTATAATAGTGAAAAAATAAAATAATTGATATTATAAATACCCAAATAAATATAATATAAAACTTTTAATGAATTGAAATAATTTTATAGGATAATATGATATATTAGGATTGATTTAATTGACTTTTTTAGAAGTAATAAATCTGTTATGAGTTTCACAAAAATCAACTATTGAATAGTGTCAAAATTGACATAAAAGAGTTCTTAAAACAAATATTATATTATTAATTGATATTAAATTCCTAAAAATCTGAGGTTCGGCCAAGAGACTTATATCATGATAGGTTAATCATTAATGGACCACTTGGGGGTCGGTTGGATGTATATAGTATGTTTATTAACCATATAATATAAAAATACAGAGAGACATTGTAAAAGTGAAAGTAATTAACTAAGAGTTAATACTTAAAGATAAGGTTAATATAATGACCCAAACCTGTCTAAATTCTATTGGTTGAGTTGTTTGCGACCCGTCCCCACCTTAACAGTTAAATAATAAACTTTTGTGCCATTATAAACCGAATATAAATTTATTATAAATTAATATTTCTAACTTTTCCAAAGGTGCCCCTCACCCCTCTTAAAAAAGGGAACTCCTCGTTCTCATTTCTTCACACCTTCAAAGCCCTTTGGTTAGGCCAAACCCTGCCCATATACTATCTCAACTCCCCTCACTACATCCTAGAGGCCTTATTTTGATCAGAAAGCCAACCTAAGGAGCCCTTTTGATCAAATCAAAAGGAAGAACCCGAAGAAGAGGTAATGTTTTCAGCACCCCTTTTCAAGTTCCTTTATTCTTCCACTTCCTCTTTATTTGTTATTACCATTATAAAATAATAACTCCAGTATCTCACATATACTGTGATGTTATTATAAACATGGTACAACCATATTCAGTATTCTATCCACCCTTTGAATAACATGTCACCATACGTGCGTACGTACGGCTTACCGTCTCCACGTCGTGGTGTAATTGTTATTAAATATATTATTATTTGGATGGGTATAATAATGATGTGTAACTCATGTAAATAATAAATATTAAATGTTAATGATTCTGTATATATGATAGACCATCCATTTATATATTATTTTAATATCAAAAGAATGATATTGTCGCTCGTGCGTACGTACGGACTACCGTCTCCACGAACGCGATGAGATTCATTCTCCATCGTATCCATTCAAGTATAATTATCATTTGATGATTTAAAAATTATGTCTAAGGACTTGATATAATTCTAGATATGAATAATATACATCCCATTAATAACGAATATGGCTCACATAACAAAGAATATAAAGTAAAATGAACCCGTTAACACCCGAAATGACGATAATTCTAAGATATTATTAACAAATCAATGTTAAAAGATCATATATGATATCATATTAAAGTAAATGATTCTTGTATTATTCAATAACAATTATTTCACCATTATACAGGAGGTAAACATACCATCGACCAAGGAAAAAGTACTAAGTAAGGGAATTTCTTATCTCACTTTCAACTCCGTGAGATTTCCATTGTTCGCCACTAAATTATTGAAAGTGGTGTATTGTGTACGGACATTTGATATATATTATCATGATTCTCTTTATATTCATGTTATTCTGTAAATCATTTTTCTGGTTATTAACTTTTGTCCATACGACTCAGTTGATTAACGTGGTAAGGAGTTTCTTATCTCACTCTTAATTTCATGAGAATTCCATTGTTCACCACTTAATTATTACATGTGGTGTATGTGTACTGCCCATGATTGTATTCATTGAGTAATATACATTAATTTATGGGTACTTACATAGTCATTGTATTATCCTTCTTTCATAGTTGTATGTTTCGTAAGTTACCAAATCGATAAGGGAATTTGACATTTCAATTTCCACTCATTCGGCTTTACGCATATTTCATTGATTATATTACTCCAAGATTATGTGTGGAATCACTATTCATTTGATTATGTCATAATTTCCACTCCCCTTCCTGTGGATATAATTTTGATACACATAATCACTCTATTGATAATTCTCAAGTCATTAATATGAATTCGATAAGAGTAATTTTAACTCTTTCACCATTTGTTGAGTTAAACATCCAATTCGTTGGTGTTGTTTCTACAAGAATATGTGTGAATATCCTTTGATTGTTTTACACTGAATATTCAATCATATATAGTGTATTTATATTTTCACACATAATTATTTCATTGATTTATCCTTAACCTAAGGATACGACCTTTATGAGAGATTTCATCTCAATTTACATTCAATTGGGACTTCTTTGTTGATATACACCAAATCACTTTTATGTGGTGTATATAATGTACTTTGACATAGTATATCATGAATCCCTTTATTCTCATGATATTACAAAGTTTTTATTACCTCAATTATTTGTACTCAAGGGTCTCTCTTTTGGTTAGAATCTCTAACCAAAATACCATTTTAAAATGTTTTAAAGACTTATTCTTATAAATCCTGCTCATTAATGTCCATGTTTTAAAAAAAATGGTTTTAAGGATTCATTTATATGGAAATTAAAGTTTTAAAATTAAAACTCCTTTTAAAAGTTTCAAAGTGGTATGGGACACTTTGATTCAAAAATATATTTTTAAATGGCTTCTTGACAAATAGTGTGACTTTTAAATGATTTCAAGAAAAGGGGGATATTTCCCTCAAATAGTTTTGATGATTATTTTCATCTATGTCAACATCCTTCATTATTCATGATTGAGGTTAATGTGATACAATACAATCTTCCATATTGTATCAAATGAGTTATGTTTGACTGTGGATGTTCTATTTTTATACCATTCATGGTTTGTGGTTAATGTATTGACATTTCGTATGCTAGTTTTAATACGAATGTTTATTTTATGCTTAAACCTATTCATATGAGGAATGAATTGTACATAATAAGTGACGGGTGGAGCCTGCTATAGCTCCTCGATGCATCGGTAGGTCTCATGAGACAAACTAGTGTCTTGGCACAAGGCCTTGGCAAAATCTTATTTGTAGTCTTGGCACGAGGCCTTGGCTATGTGGTTATGATAGTCTGGCATTATGCATTCCATCATTATGAAAGTGGTTATTGATATTGCATGTGATCATTCGACTAGTAGAATATCCATGTGAGTAAGTAAATGGTATTATTTCATTTTATTTATGCCATACCATGTTGAAAGTTCATGTTTAAAAGGTTTTTGTTTTAGTTATAAATTGCCTCAAGTGTTTATGCTTATTTATGAAATCTTCTGCTATAATGTTATCCTTACTGAGCATCTGAGCTCACCCCTTTCAATGTTTTATTTTTCCCAGGATTGTGAAGAAGTAATTTATGAATGACCTGCAGGGATAGTATGAGGGGATATGAAGACAAGATTTTTTTTATGATGTAATGTAAAAATTTATGGATGTATCTAGTTATTACAAGGATACTAAACTAATCGGTCTTTCGAGACTTGATCTTTCACATGATCATGCCAATGTTATGTAATAATGCACCGACTCTAGGTAACTAGGGTCGGGGCGTTACACAATGAGATGAAAATAAGTTTTGGTGAATAGTAACTTTTTACTTTTATTTACCGCGGTTAAAAGTAGATAGGGTAATTAAGGGTAAAAATGATATTAATAGTACCCTAACACATGTCCTAATTCTATTGGAAAAGTTTATCTCGACCAAAAACAACCTTAAGAATAAAATATTTTCATTTAGTTCCAATTGGATTAGATTAGGACATTTATTATTATTTAATTCAAACAAGAGTTAAAAGAGTTAAAATAAAAGTTTATTTAAAAACATTTTTAAAATAGGGATATACATAAGATAAATTCGAATGTAAATATTTATTATAAATATAGAGTCATTTAATACATAATTATATTTTATTTATAATTTGTAGACTTTAAATAATTTAATTTATTTATGACACAATGATGATGCAGTAATTACCATAATAGTAAAAATTTAAAATAATTGATATTATAAATACCCAGATAAATATAATTTGAGACTATTTATGAATTAAACTAATTTTATAGGTTAATATGACATGTTAGAAATGATTTAATTAACTTTTTTCGAAGTAGTAATTCTGTTAAGATTTTCACAAAAATCAATATTCCAAATAGTGTCAAAATTGACATAAAAGAGTTTTTTAAAAAAATATTATATTATTAATTGATATTCAATTCCTAAAAATCTAAGGATCAGCCAAGAGACTTATATCATGATAGGTGTGTCACTAATGGACCACTTGGAGTCACTTGGAGGTATATAGTATGTTTATTAACTATATAATATAAAAATAAAAGTGACATGGTATGTGTCAAACTAATTAACTAAGAGTTAAAACTAAAATATAAGGTCAATATAATGAACCAAACCTCTCTAAATTATATTTGTTGAGTGGTTTTCGACCCATCCCCACCGTAAACTTTAAATAATCCACTTCGGATCCATTATAAAACGAATATGAATTTATTATAAAATAATATTTCTAGCATTTCCAAAGGTGCCCATCACCCCTCTTATAAAATGACACTCACCCTTCTCACTAATTCACACATTCAAAGCCTTTTGGATTGGCCAACCCCTGCCAAAATACTCTTTCAACTTCCATCACTACAACCTAGAGGAATTAGTTTGATCAGAATGCCATCCTATTGAGCCCTTTCGATCAAATCAAAAGGAAGAACCCGAAAAAGAGGTAATGTTTTCACCACCCTTTTTCAAGTTCATTTCTTCTTCAACTTATTCTTTATTTTTTATTCCCATTATAAAATAATAAATCCAGTATCTTCTATATATTGTGATATTATTATAAATATGTTACAACCATATTCAGTATTCTATCCATCCTTTGAACGACATGTCACCATACGTGCGTACGTACGGCTTATCGTCTCCACGTCGTGGTGTAATTGTTATTAAATATATTATTATTTAGATGGGTATAATAATTTATAATTCATGTAAATAATAAATATAAAATGATTATTATTCTTTATATATGATATAGCATCCAATTATATATTATTTTAATATCAAAAGAATGATATTGTCACCCGTGCGTACGTACGGACTACCGTCTCCACGAACGCGATGAGATTCATTCCTCATCGTATCCATTCAAGTATAATTCCCATTTGATGATTAATAACAGTATCTAAGGACTTGATATAATTCTTTATATGAATAAGATACAACCTATCCATAACAAACACGGCTTATGTAACAAAACATATAAAAGAAAACGAGTAAGTTAACACCCAAAACGACGATAATTATAAGATATTATTAACAAAGCAATGTTAAAAGATAATATATGATATCATATTAATGTATCTGATTCTTGTATAATTTAATAAAAATTATTTCACCATTATACAGGAGGTTAACCTACCATCAACTAAGGAAAAGTAAAAGGTAAGGGTTTATTTCGCAATCTCTTCATTACCTGAGGTTGTTTATATGTAATAATCTACTGAGATTTCTTTATCATCCACATCCATGTTTCTTAAAAATGTATTCCAAAATATTATTACTATTTACAAGAATGTGGATTAAAGTCATTTATACCCTTGATTGACTTTTTATAATAGGTTTATAAAGGAATATTTCCGTCGTTTTCCAAACATGGTGCTTTTAAACCTTTTCGACGGAATTAAGGTAAGAATGTTTTTTTACTTATACGGTGCGTGCAGCTATGTTCCGCCATTATAAAATCATCAAATCCTCCCTTAAAAGCTTATAAGAATACTTTCAAAGAAAATGTTTTATTTTATAAATATATGACTCTTAAATGATTTCAAAATAGAAAGAGATATTTCTCTAAAAAGAGTATTGATTTCATCTATGTCAACATCCATAGATGGATTTTAAGTTTATTTGGAGTTGATTTATTATGATAAAAAAACTTCCATATTGAATTGATGGTTTTGTGAGATGTTTGAATGTGGATGTGTTATTTTTATACCATTCACAGTTTATGAAGATAGTATTTATATTTCATAAAATAGTTTTAATATGAATGTTATGTTATGTTTAAACCTGTTCATATAAGGAATGCATTGGAATTAATAAGTGACAGGTGGATCCCGCTATAGCTCCTCGATGCATCAGTATATCTCATGAGAAAAATTAGTGTCTTGGCATAAGGCCTTGACAAAATCTTATTTGTATTCTTGGCACAAGGCCTTGGCTATGTGGTTATGATAGTATGGAATTATTCATTCCATCATTATGAAATTGGTTATTGATATTGCATGTGATTATTCGATTAGTAGAATATCCATGTGAATAAGTAAATTGAATTATTTCATTTTATTTCTTCCATACTATGTTGAAGTTCAAGTTTAAAAGTCTTCTGTTTTAGTTATACATTTCCTTAAATGTTTATTCTTATTTATGAAAGTTTCGGCTATATTGTTATCCTTACTGGGCATTTGAGCTCACCCCTTTTCAATGTTTTATTTTTCCAAGATGTGAAGATGTAATTTATGAATGACCTACATGGATAGTATGAGGGGATAAAAGTGTGGAATATGGTGACTATATTGTTTTAGTTTTCATTTTATGATGTAATGTAAACTTTATTAATGTATCTAGTTATTCCAAGGCTATTAAACTAATCGATCTTTCGATACTTGATCGCTCCTGTGATCATGCCAATGTTATGTAATAATGAACCAAATCTGTGTATCTAGGGTTGAGGCATTAAAGTTGGTATCAAAAGAAGTTAATTACAAACCTTGGAAGCTATATTTAGATAAACTCTGATTAAATAACATAGATTTAAGATGGACTTTGAGGATTAGTATAGAAGAACATCCTAGAATTTTGGTATTGTAGAGATTTTGTGAGTTTTCCAAGAAATTAATCCCTGTCTAGATACGAGCAGGTAGGGGAGGCTCTGGCATAGTTGTACCTAGGGGTAAAACCTGAAAACACCGCTTTGAGCTAGACTCGAACGGGAACTAGTGCACAAAAATGGGCCTTGCTACATTCTTGGTTACAACACTCCCGGGGGATATGCTTAGGATAAGTCTCATTTTCTTTACAAATCATTATGAAGGGTTTATAAGTATGTACTTCCTCAAAGAAAACATTTTTATGATTATGGATTATATCCATAAATAGTTCAATTTATGTTAAGTGTTTTATAAGTATGGAATTATGTATTTTGATTCTTAAACTGATCTAGTTTATGCCATTTTTTATAAATGGCGCCTAGTGGAAGAAATGGAAACCGTATCAATGCCCTCAATCCATATAGGGATTGACCTCCTACTCAAGATAATTATAGTGGAGCTGGTGATGCAACTGGTGCTGATCAACTAATCACCATACTGGGATAACTCACTCAGGTTATGAATAATAACCTTTCCCGTATAGAGAACCCTGATCCACAGCGTGGAGGATCACTGTTAGATCGCTTCATGAGGAAACAAACACCAACATTTAATGGGAGTACAAATCCATTGGTAGCTGAGCAATGGATAAGTTCCCTAGAGAAAATATTTCTGGCTTTGGGAAGTAGTGAAAGGGAAAAAGTTATCATGGGAGTTTACCGCCTCACTCGAGATGCTGATCACTGGTGGTCATTGATTCAAAACACGAATGAAGATGATGAAGTATCAAATATTGAATGGAGGGAGTTCAAAGATCTGTTTTAAGAAAAATAATTTCCTCGCGACCATCGAGCAGATATGGAAAGGCAATTTTTGAGTCTGAGACAAATAGAGAATGAGAATGTCTCAAAGTATGAGGCTAACTTTACAAGGTTATCAAGGAATTATAGAGATTATATACGTAACCCAATAAGTAATATTGATCGTTTCATTGATATGTTAAAACCATTTCTTGGTCGAGCATTAGTCTCACAATCCTTCTCATTGTACAAAGACATTGTCTCATGTGCTATCAAGACAGAAATGGAATTCTCTAAGTCTTATGACTTTAAAGAAAATCAAGAGAAGAAGAGATCTGCTGAAAAAATTGGGAATGGAAATAAGGGGAAGAAGGGAAAGTTTGAATATCCATTCTGTGGTAAATGTGGGAAGAAACACCCCTGTAATTTCTTAAAAGGAATGGGAGTCTGTTACAAGTATGGTGAAAAAGGCCACCAAGCTCGTGATTGCAAGGGGAAGAAGGAAGCTACTGACATCCAATGCTACAATTGTAGGGAGATGGGACATTATGCAAATGAATTTCCTAAGAATCAGGGGAACATACCCCAGAAAAGGCCAAGGGATCAAGGCCAGGCTTATGCTATCACTAATACTGAGGTAGAAGCTCCAAAAGACGTGGTGGTAGGTAATTTAATGGTTTCCTTAAGTTTAACAGATGCATAATTTGATTCTGGATCATTGCCTTGTTTCATATCTTCCCAGTTTTCTAAGAAAATTAGATATTTCCAATTTTATTTAACAAGGGAGTTATCAGTTAAAACTCATAAGGGATGTATCATTGCAATAAAGTTTTTTGAATCAGTCTCCATCAGATCACATAAATGTTCTTTATCTAATGATCTCATCGTCATACCTATGATTGATTTTGACAGAATATTATGTATGGATTGGCTTTTGGACCGTGATGCGATGATTTATTGTAAGAAGAAAGTGGTTACGATTTTTGATGATGATGATAAAGAACACCTTATCTTTAGAGAATAACCGTCACCACCTAATTCTTATCTTGATCCACCCCTAGTACCTCAACTAAATTCAATTATTGGGCGGGGGAGAGAATGAAATGATTGTGGGTGAGGAAAGGAATGTTCAAATAGAGGAAGTACCTGTTGTGAAAGAATATGTAGATGTGTTTTTGGAAGATTTACCTGGACATCCTCCAGAACGAGAAGTTGTGTTTACCATTGATTTAATTCCTAGAAGAAGGCCTATCTCGAAGACCCCTTATAAAATGGCCACTATGGAATTATTCAAAATAAGGAAAAAACTAGAGGAATTGAGTAATAAGGGATTTATTCAACCTAGTGTTTCTCCATGGGGAGACCATTTCCTTTTTGTTAAGAAGAAAGATGGATCTATGAGGTTATGTATCGACTACAGGGAAATCAATGCTATAAAAATAAAGAACAAGTATCCCTTACCTCGCATTGTTGATTTATTTGACCAACCACTTGGAGCTCAATACTTTTCAAAGATTTACCTTCGATCTGGATACCATCAGTTGTGTGTGAAGAAAGAAGACATTCTGAAGACAGCATTTCGAACCAGGTACGGGCATTACGAGTTTACAGTAATGCCTTTTCGATTGACTAATGCAACCTCTGTATTCATGGATCTGATGAATAGAGTTTTCAAGGAATATCTCAATGAATTTGTGGTGGTATTTATTGATGATATCTTGGTATACTCCAAAAGCTACGAAGATCATGAAAATCACATGTGCATTATCCTCAAGACTCTGAGAAGACATGAATTATATGGGAAGTTTAGCAAGTGTGAATTCTGGCTTCAGGATATTTATTTTCTTGGAAATATTGTCTCTAAAGATGGAATCTCTGTTTATCCTTCTAAGACCAAGGAAATCCATGAATGTCCTGCACCGACGAGTATAACTAAGGTACGCAGTTTTACTGGTTTAGCAGTTTATTATCAATGTTTCGTCCAGAATTTTTCTCGATTGGCTAACCCATTAACGAAGCTCGCACGTAAAGGGGTAAAATTTGTTTAGACAAAATAGTGTGAAGAATGTTTTGAAGAACTGAAGAGAAGATTAGTTAATGCTCCTATAGTGACTCTACCATCAGGGAATGATGGGTTTGTTATTTATAGTGATGCATCGAAGAAAGGACTTGGTTGTGTCCTTATGTATAATGATAGGGTTATTTCCTGTGCATCATGATAGTTGAAAATTCATGAGGAAAACTATCCAACTCATGGTCTCAAGTTAGCAGCTGTGATATTTGCTTTGATGATATGGAGGCACTACCTCTATGGTGAAAAATGTGAGATTTATACTGATCACAAGTGTTTGAAGTATATTTTATCATAAAAAGAACTCAACATGAGGAAAAGGAGATGGATTGAATTACACAAGGATTATGATTTCACGGTACACTACCACCCAGGGAAGGCAAACAAGGTGGCAGATGCTTTGAGCAGAAACGATCATGGAGTTTTGAACAATATGAGAATTGAAAGGGATCCAATTTTCATGGATCTAGTGAAGATGGAAATGGGAATAACCAGGGAAGGTGAAAAATCAAGGCTTTTTCAAATGGTTACTAAACCATCTTTACTAGAATGGATTAAGATTTCTAAGACCGATGATGAATAATTTCAAAAGAATATTAAAGATGTGAATGATGGGATATTGAGAGACTTTGTGTATGAAGAAGGAATTTTAAAATTTGGGAAGAGGATTTGTGTTCCCGATATACCTGATCTAAAAAGGGAATTGTTGGATGATGTTCATAGTTACAATTTCACTAAACACCCTGGGATCACCAAAATGTATAGAGATTTGATGGAACATTTATGGTTGCACAACATGAAAAGGGAGATTGATGATTTTGTGTGAAGATGTTTGGTTTTTCAATAAGTGAAAACTGGAAGGCAATGGCCTGGAGGAGTCATGCAACCTCTTCCCATACCGGAATGGAAATGGGACAACATTACGATGGAATTTGTCATGGGACTACCAAAGAATCCTAGAAGGAACGATGCAATATGGGTTATTGTTGATCTTCTTACCAAGTCAACACATTTTCTTGATATAAGAGAAGATCTAACACTAGAGCGTCTAGTGAGAATATATATTGATGAAGTTGTGAGACTTTATGGTGTACCCCTATCGATTGTTTCTGATCGTGATCCCCGTATTACATCAAGATTCTGGAAAAGTCTTCAGAAATCCTTGGATACTGAACTTCATTTGAACACTTCCTACCACCCTCAAATAGATGGACAAACAAAACGAACTATTCAAACCTTAGAAGACATGTTGATATCCTGCTCACTTGACTTTCAGGGTATGTGGGATCAATATTTACCTCTGGTAGAATTTTACTCTAACAATAGCTTCCATTCGCGTTTTCAGATGGCACCATATGAAGCGTTATACGGAAAGAGATGTCGCACACCAACATGTTGGGATGTCATCGATGAAAGATAACTTATAGGCCCAAAACTGGTTGAGGAAACGATGGAAAAGGTGATGATAATCCAAACCATATCAAAGGATCTCAAAGTAGGCAGAAGAGCTATGCCGATAATCTAAGGAAGGATTTGGAATTTCAAGTCGGTGATCATGTTTTCCTAAAGGTATCTCCATGGAAGGGAGTCATACTTTGGTACGAAAGGTAAATTGTGTCACATGTACATTGGACCTTTCGAAATTCTAGAACTGGAACCCAATCTATCTTATTGTGAAGAGACAGTAAATATTCTTGATACGAGAGAACAAGTGTTGAGAAACCGGACGACTCGTCTGGTAAAAGTCTTCTGGAGAAACCATAAGATAGAAGAGGCGACGTGGGAACCAGAAGAACTTATGATGAATAACCTCCAGAGTCTTTTCATGCGGTAGTATTCTAGAAATTTCGAGGATGAAATTATTTGAAGGAGCGGAGAATGTAACACCCCAAGCTTCTACGGTATTCTTCTCTTTGAATAATGCAATAGCATGTGTTGTACGCAATATCGAGTTCTAACACACCACAACCAATCAAACTAGCCGTTATGAATAGTAATACCCACTTTTTGAAATTTAGAAATTTTATTTTTCAAAATGGACATCATTTTTGTATTCGGGATATCCAAATTATCCTAGGGTGAATTTTTGGTATTTTTTTGAAAAACATCATTTTTTTGATGAATAGTGAAACCACTAAGTGGTAGTTAAAAAAACAGAATTTTTTATAAAACTTAATTTTACCGATTCTGTGAGTGGAATTTCAAAAATCTGAGAGACACAGATAATATCATGGAGTAAAATGTGGTCCAATGAGATGAAAATAATTTTTTGTGAATAGTAAATTTTTACTTTTATTTACCACGGTTAAAAGTAAATAGGGTAATTAAGGGTAAAGATGATATTAATATTACCATAACACATGTCTTAATTATATTGGGAAAGTGTATCTCGACCAAAAACAACCTTAGGAATAAAATATTATCATTTAGGTCCACTTGGATTAGATTAGGACATTTATTATTCTTTAATTCAAAGAAGAGTTAAAAGAGTTAAAATCAAAGTTTATTTACTAAAACATTTTTAAAATAGGGTTATACAAAAGATAAATTCGATTGTAAATATTCATTAGAAATATAGAAATATTTCGTACATAATGATTTTTTATTTATAATTTTTAGATATTAAATAATTTAATTTATTTATGACACAATGATGATGCAGTAATTACTATAATAATGAAAAATTAAAATAATTGATATTATAAATACCCAAATAAATATAATTTGAGACTTTTAATTAATTAAACTAAATTTTGAGGTTAATATGACATTGTATAAAGAATTTAATTAAAAAAATTCGAAGCAATAATTCTGTTATAATTTTCACAAAAATCAATTTTCCAAATAGTGTCAAAATTGACATAAATAGTTTTAAAAAAATATTATATTATTAATTGATATTCAATTCCTAAAAATATATGGTTCTACCAAGAGATTTATATCATGATAGGTGTATCATTAATGGACCACTTGGGGGTCACTTAGAAGAATATAGTACGTTTATTAACTATATAATATAAAAATACAAAGTGACATGGTAAGTGTCAAACTAATTAACTAAGAGTTAAAACTAAAAGATAAGGTTAATATAATGAACCAAACCTGTCTAAATTCTATTGGTTGAGTTTTTTTAGACCCAGCCCCACCTTAACCTTTAAATAATCTACTTTGGAGCCATTATAAACCAAATATGAATTTATTATAAATTAATATTTATAGATTTTGCAAAGGTGCCCCTAACCCCTCTTATAATAGGGAACTCCCTCTTCTCACTAATTCACACATTCAAAGCCTTTTTTATTGGCAAACCCCGGCCCCAATACTCTCTCAACTTCCCTCAATACAACCTAGATGACTTATTCTGATCTGAAATCCACCCTATGGATCCCTTTTGATCAAATCAAAAGGAAGAACCCGAAGAAGAGGTATTGTTTTCACCACCCTTTTTCAAGTTCATTTCTTCTTCAACTTCTTCCTTCTTTGTTATTCCCATTATAAAATATAAAATCCAGTATCTCCTATATACTGTGATCTTATTATAAATATGTTACAAACATATTTATTATTCTATCCATCCTTTGAATTACATGTCACCATACGTGCGTACGTACGGCTTACCATCTCCACGTCGTGGTGTAATTGTTATTCAATAAATTATTATTTGGATGGGTATAATAATGTGTAATTCATATAAATAATAAATATAACATGATAATGATTCTGTATATATGATATAACATCCAATTATATAATATTTGAATATCAAAAGAATGATATTGTCGCTCGTGCATACGTACGGACTACCGTCTCCATGATCGTGATGAGATTCATTCCCCATCGTATCCATTCAAGTTTGATTATCATTTGATGATTAATATTAGTATATTTGGACTTGATATCATTCTCGATTTGAATAAGATACAACCTATCCATAACAAAAATGGCTTATGTAACAAAACATATAAAATAAAATGAGTAAGTTAACACCCAAAATGACTGTAATTATATGATATTATTAACAACGCAATATTAAAAGATCATATATGATATCATATTAATGTATATGATTCTTGTATAATTTATCAACAATTATTTTACCATTATACAGGAGGATAACCTACCATCAACTATGGAAAAGTACAAGGTAAGGGTTTATTTCACAATCTCTTCATTACCCGAGGTTGTTTATACGTAATAATCTACTGGGATTTCTTTATCATCCACATCATTGTTTCTTAAAAATGTATTCCAAAACATTTTTACTATTTACAAGATTATGGGTTAAAGTCATTTATGCCCTTGTTTGAATTTTTTTATGAGGTTTATAAATGGATCTTTATGTCATTTTCCAAAAAAGGTGCTTTTTCACGTTTTCGACAAAATTAAGTTAAGAATGTTTTTTAACTTATACGGCGGGTGAGGCTATTTTACGCCATTAAAAAATCATCAAAGCTTCCCTTAAATGCGTATAAAAATATTTTCATAGAAAATATAACATTTTATAACTATATGACTCTTAAATGATTTCAAAATAGAAAGAGATATTTTTCTAAAAAGAGTTTTGATTTCATCTATGTCAATATCTTTTGATGGATTTTATGTTTATTTGGAGTTGATTTATTATGATAAAATATTTTAATATTTTATTGATGGTTTTGTGATATGTTTGATTGTGGATGTGTTATTTTTATACCATTCATGGTTTATGAAGATAGTATTGACATTTCGTATGCTATTTTTAATACAAATGTTATGTTATGTTTAAACCTGTTCATATGAGGAATGCATTGGTCTTAATAAGTGATGGGTGGAGCCCGCTATAGCTTCTCAATGCATCGATAGGTCTCATGAGAAAAACTAGTGTCTTGGCACAAGGCCTTGACAAAATCTTAATTGTAGTTTTGGCACGAGGCCTTGTCTATGTGGTTATGATAGTCCGACATTATGAATTCCATCATTATGAAAGTGGTTATTGATATTGCATGTGATTATTCGATTAGTAGAATATCCATGTGAATAAGTAAATGGAATTATTTCATTTTATTTTTTCCATACTATGTTGAAGTTCAAGTTTGAAAGGATTTTTTTTAGTTATTCATTTCCTTAAATATTTATTCTTATTTAGGAATGTTTCCTCAATATTGTTATACTTACTGGGCATTTGAGCTCACCCCTTTTCTATGTTTTATTTTTCCCAGGATGTGAAGAAGTAATTTATGAATGACCTGCAGGGATAGTATGAGGGGATAAGAGTGTGGAATATGGAGACTATATTGTTTTAGTTTTCTTTTTATGATGTAATGTAAACTTTATTAAAGTATCTAGTTATTCCAAGGCTACTAAACTAATCGGTCTTTCGAGACTTGATCTTTCTTGTGATCTTGCCAATGTTATGTAATAATGCACTGACTTTGGGTATCTAGGGTCAGGGCGTTATAGGATAACTCCCCCTTTTTCAACTAACAACAAGATAACTACTCTAATATTTCATAAGAGATTATTAAAAACCCAAATTATAGTTCCATGATAGATTTCATGCCTTTCCATGGACCAATGGTTGATGTAACCACTTGATGAGAAGAACATTAACACCAAAACAATAAAATAGAAAAATACATAGGGTAGTGAGAATTCCATATCCAAATCTAAGAGGTAGATGAATATAAATGGAGTCTAAAATCCATCACATATATCCCAAATATGTCCTAAAATAGTGCCTTTCTCAGGATGTTTATAGCTTGATTTTCTATAGTCATATACTCTAACTTCACCAACCCTTCTTCAATCGTCTCCCATTAAGGTGATAATTTATCTCAATATAATATGATTTGAACAAGATATATATATATATATATATTATTTTTTCAAATATTGATAACACTAGATTTATCAACCATGCTTATAAGAGAATATTTTCAATCAGCGACCAAATCATTAAGATGTTGTGTCACCTATCAAAATTGGGTATAATATTTATTTGTTGATATATATTTAGCCTCTTTAATTCCTAATAAAATATATATTTTTTCGATTTCTCATCCTAGAAATACAAAATACTCAATGATATAATGCAACACATGCTGTCAGTTTTTTCTCAACCACTGAACACATCCAATGAATATATGTGTATCCTAAAAATTACTTCTTTCATGTGTCTTTATAAAACAAACTAAAATCCACCAATACTTCGATATAACATAGTTTTATTTATATTTCATTAATATATTTCATTCAAATTACATTGTTTTAGTACTTTTTGAACACTTTAAAACATAATGTTTGGTCATGTAGCAATTATGTAAACTTTGTTCCTATTGATTTCCCTATATTTCATCATATTGACCATATTTTCTAAATAATCACTAGAAAAACATAGCATGTTCATTATTCTTATGTAACCCAAACAAATTATAATATTATATTGAAAAAAATATATTTTGATAGGTCAAATAAAATTATAAGTATGGAAAGGTTTATAAAAATAGAATTTATTTAAAATTAATTAATTTATTGTCTTTTATTTCACATGTGACATAAATCATGGGATTTTTACATCTGGGGTAGAATTATTTATTACTATATAGTATATTTCATCATGCTTGAGGATGTAAAATTACAATACCCTTAGAACTTGTATGTACTTTCATCTTGAAATAATTTGGTTGTGAGTCACATATTCATATATGATTACGTGTGACAACCAAAGTGGAATATTTTTAAAAAAAATAGGCCAAGAATCCAAAATTAGATAATATTGATATCATATTAAATATCATCATTGAAAATATAGTAATGTTAAAAATAAAATTGGTGACTATTTTAAAAATTAACATATTTTATATATTTCTCATGTTTTTATAAATGGTTGTGTTATTTAACATTTGAGTATTATTTATAGTTCATTCTTTATCAAAATCCTTATCAGTACATTTCTTGTACATTATTTTATAAATTTCATTATATTTTTTTTAATAAAGATAATTTTTTGAATCCAACTCACTTATGTAGTAGATTTTATATGTTGAGAATCTATAAAAATCTATTTAGTTGTCGATAGAGGATTGATTTTGTCTCATTATGAAGAAAGAGATATGATTATTGAGGTTTAGGGGGAGATTTAATAAATAAATGTTTGAATAATATCATGCGAATATTAAAGTCACAATTTTAATATTTTAATGATTTAATTAGTAAATTTTATTTTTCAAATTAATAAAAATGTTAGTATTGAATGACTTTATAGACATTTAGAGGTGCTATTTGAGATTTTTTTGAGAAAAAGTTACATATCAATGATTACCTTGGGTGGAAAAAGATACTTGGTTAATATAGTATTGTTCTTCACACATATAAATGGAGATATCAAACCTAATTACTTTATCTATTAAGGTGGGGATTAGATAACCCGTGCATTGCTAAAATACTATAGACTAGTATCTTGAGATGATTATACTTGTGTAATGAATAATATTTAATTTTTTATTTGTATAAAATTTCACTTCAAATTGGGATATTTATTCATGTTCAAAATGTTTTATTTGAATTTTGATATGAATTGTAAATGGAAACCTCATCATGGTGGTGTTTTAAACAATTTATAGTTTAGATGAGAAAAAATGGTTAGGAAAAAAAGATTTATAAAAAATCATCTGGTTTTGAACATGGTTCTTGGAGATAAACCAAAATTTTACTGGATAAATTTATAAAATAAAACACATCATGTATATATTAACTATGTCCCGGTTTAAAGGAAGAAATAATCATTTTTTTTAGTGACCAAAATACATGTGTTGGAGAATCCTTTTTATAGTGATTGTTAAAACCACATCATAATGATGAGAAATGGTTAATATTATCTTTCATGAGACATTACATTTAATGTATTAGAGGAAATTATTCTAGGAACAGTGAGTGTGGATCTTTAAAAAAAATATTGGAGTTTTAATAACAATAATAAATTTAAAACTATAAAACATATCATGTATATGATAAAATTTCTAAGATATAATTTGGAAATATATTTTTAATTTTAAATAAAATTAATATAATATCCATGGTATTCAGATATACTATTTATAATGTTTAAACAAGTATTGATTTTATGAACCACACTATAGTATCTTATCAAAATTTAAATATGTTTAATCACTGGTTGAAAAATATCCTCCCAATGCTATATGAGATATTTCAAGAAAAAAAATTATTAGTTGTGAGAATTAAATAGCTTCAAAATTAATTTAGTGATTTCACCCATAATAGAAATATAAATTACATTATTTTATCCCAATAAAAACTTTATTTTGGAATATTTTTTTAGTTAATAATAAATTTGTTAAATCATAACTCGATAAAATATTGATTGATTTTTTAGAGAAGTCACTTATGATGGGTTATCAGTTAACCCCTTTAATATAATATAATTCATTGATAAAAATTACAAATCTCAAATTAAATAGGATAACAAAAAATTCTATATAATTATTATAAGCTTGTAAAGAGTCTGTGTATGTCTGATTCACGAATAATATAATAAGTGTAGGATGAATCTGGGGATGTTAATTTGAAATCAGCATTAAAATAATCTTATCACATTGTTCAGAATAAACACCAAATTTACCTCTCAATGAATGTGAGAAAAGTAAATCAATTAATGAGATACATAAGAAACATCACTTAGTTTACCAACAATGGGATAAATCTATGGAGTATATAATTTTGGTGTGAAGGTATAAAAAATCACCAAGTTCATTTTATATCTTATAATTTTGAGTTCCTTCATTGGCCATTTAGGTTTACAACCATAAAAATTGTGTAAATATCATTGTTCTCCCTCACTTAGAAAGATCAATGACTATATATGTGTTTTCTTGACCTCCTTTGAATAAGATTATATATTACCCCAACTACGGTGTGGAAATATATTCCTCCTTCTTCAATACTATGAATCCCCATGAACCACTAGTGATAAATAAATTTGGATCCCCTTATTATCATTTATTTCCAAATAATATTAATAATTCTTGAATATCATTTTCATTTATCACCTTCATTCTCTTTTTCAAGAAGAATACATCTCTTAAATATTTAAATAATCCTTAAATTAAATATATTTTTAATCTTTAATTACCCTTGAGATTAAGAGTGAATGTATTATAAAATGGATGTCTAATTTAAGGATAATAAGATAAGGACCCAGCCTTAAACATTACATAATCTTGAATTATGTCAAGAATTCACATTGAGGATCTTTTCTGGTTTAGTGTTTTAGAGAATTATGCCATAAATATTACATAATTACTTGAATATTACTTGTAGACACTACTACTAAATATCCATTTTTTTAGAAAATAAAAAATCATAAAAAGAAACATGTCTAGTTCCATGTTTTAGACAACATGATTTTTCCTTGATCCCATACTTTACCCTATTAATCATTATGACCAGTGAAAAACTACTCAAAAACTTGGGACGAGTATAAAAATCTCAATAAGGGTTATAAAATAAGGGAGGAAAACATTATCCCATCAATAAATACAAATCAATGAAACCATACTTTTCAATCATAACATACCTTACAAAATCATATGATTTATAAGTAACACACAAAAATCATAAATGATAAAGGTAACTTATGGAATTCATGACATACTTACATTTTAGCTATCAAATCTACATAGGGAGTCACATTTGGAATACCCATCACAGTATATTCCCTAAATATCATAGCAGAAAAATTAACATTTACCTCCATCACGTTACCAAATGCATTGAAGAGCTATCTCAGGCTCACCCTCCCTAGGTATATCACGGAAAAACCCATATACATATAAAATTCCCAAGAACCATAACATATTAATAACACTTTAAATAATAATAAAGGAAATATAACATTTCCACATTCCAATATATCAAATCAATATATTAATAAAAACAATGCTTTATAAGACCATTTTCAAAACCATTTAAAACATTTAATAAAGAGATTTTGGAATCAAAGTGTCTAATATGACTTTGAAGATTTTAAACATATTAAAATTTTAAAACATTAATGTTCATATAAATAAATCCTAAAAACCATTCTGAAAACAAGGACATTAATCAGAAAGATTTATAAGAATAAATCTTTAAAACAATATTTCAGTTAAAGAGTTCTTAACTGAATGAGATATGCTTGAATACAAATAATTAAGTAATAAAATTTAATCAAATCATTATAATATCAAGATAATAAAGTGATTCAAGATATAATATTCTAAAGGACATTATATACACTGTATAAAAGTGAATTGGTTCATAACGACAATGAAGTCTCAATGGAATGTAAATTGAGATGAAATCCCTCATAGAAAAATGTATCCTTAGATTAAGGATAAATAAATTACATAATAATGTGAGAAAAATATAAATACACTAAATATAATTGTACATTCAGTGAAAATAAATCATAGTAAATTCACATATGATATTTTTAATACAAAACCATTGACTTGGATGTTTAACTAAATGAATGGGAATTGAGTTAAAATTTATCTTTTCAAGTTCATATCGATGTCTTGAGAATTTATCAAGAGAGTGATTATGTGTATCAAAATTATATCCACACAAAGGGGGTGTAAATTACAACATAAATAAATAAATAGTGATTCCACACATAATCATAGCATGACATAATTAAGAATTAATAGATTAACGCAAGGACGGAAAATTGGGTTAAAAGGTTCCCTTATCAATTTGGTAAGTAACAAAACATAAAACCCCTGAAATAAGGATCATAAAATGAAGATGTAAATACCCATAAATTGAAGTATATTTCAAAATTAATACAATCATGGGTAGTACATACACCACACAAAAGTAAATAGTGTAAAATATAGCATGAATCTCAGGGGAATAAAAAGTGAGATTAAAATCCATTACCACATTGTAATCAATCGAGTTGTATGAACAAAATTAACAACCAAAAAATGATACAAAAAATAAAATGAATATAAAAAGAATAATTATAATATATATCAAATCTTTATACACAATACACCACATGAAATAAATTAGTGGCAATCAATGGAAATTTCATGGATTTAAAACTTGGATAAGAAACCCCTTACCTCATGTCCAACATGACTTGTTTGTTCCTTTTCATTCCTAAATAATATACTGAAGTTAATTTGTACTTTATTACTCACCCTTTTTCAAGTTTATTATTCCTTTTATATCACTTATTACAGTTCTATAAACATTATGTAATCATTTAAGTTAATAATGGTCGTTTTGTAGATATTTGGTACTTGAGTAAAAAATGAACACCTTATAATTACAAGTTGTCCATGTGCTCAAGAGTCCATTATATATAAAACTACATTCATGATTTAGATATCATATATATCATATATAACTATTATATATATGTATTTATAATTGTAAACAACATTAAGAGATAATAAATTAAATGAACCGTTCATGGAGATGGTAAGACGTACGTACACATGAACGCTACCTTCATTTATATTATAGTATTTTAATTGTATGAAAACATAATAATAAATAGTTATATTTTAATTATATTATAATATCATATATAATTTCAATAACTCCATCCTTTATATGTCCCACGTATGGTATGAACGAGTCTTTTCACTTTGAGGGTGCGGTATTCCGCACTTCCTCAAATGAAATTATTGCGTTTACTCATAATGGAAACCATAAATGTATGCGATAAATTAAAAATACATAAGAATAAAAAAACATAATATATATTATATATAAATACATTTCCATCATAATTTCCACCATAATATACAGTAGGAGATAATTGAAGAATCATCATTTCGTGAGGTGTTAGTTTTCCACCCACAGAAACATTATGTTCTTTACCCATTAGATAGAGGTGTGTGTAAGTGTAGTTCAAATAATTCTCATAACAACATCCTAGTATATTTAGTATACTGGTGTGGTTATGAAATAATGGAATTAAAATATTTTAGGGTTGGGAAAAGTAAAATAAAAAGAAAAGAATTTAAGAGAAACTGTTACCTTCAATTCGGGTAACTCTATTTGGGTTGAACCAAATGGACTTATTGGAGTGCCTTCTACCCAAGTTTAGGATTATAAATGGAAGATAAGGATCATGAGAGATTATTAGTCCTGGTTTTGTATGATCCAAGGGGCTAGAGAGGTGTGAGTAATGGGTTAGAAGGGAGGGATTTTTATAAGCAGAGGAGGGGTTCTTTAGGGAAGTGTGAAAATATTATTTTATTATATAATGATTTTCGATTTCTAAAGGTCAAAAACTATTTAAGATCTCAGATAAGATTAATAATGGTTGAAATAAATTAATCCAATAATAATTGGACAGGTTTTTTATGTTTTTTAATATTTATAATCTTATTTATTTAAATCATTTATTAATGAGGTAAATACTTTATCATTTTTGTGTCATAAATAATTTTATTTATTTGATGTCTAAAAATTATAAACAAAATACCATCATGTAGGAAATATTTTTATCTTTCCAAATAATATTTATTTTTTATATATAACTTATATAACCCCTTTTTAAAGTTCATTTACTAAAAGATATTTGTTTATGTCATTTTTGCCTTTACTTTAAATTAATTAATATAAAGTGTCATTATCACACTTAAGTGGATCCATGGGGTCCCAAAACTGACCCAAAGATTACCATGGTATGACATGTATCAAAAAATTGTATTAGGACACATTTTAAGGTATTTTTAGATTATTATAATATTATTTTGTTACCCTTATTAACCGGATTTACATTTTAACCATGGTAAAAAAAATATTTACTGAAATAAATATTCACAATGTAAAAAAATAAAGGGTACCTATTTAAACAATATGTACTTCATGAATCCAATTATGGAATCCAATTTTCAAAATTCAAAACAATGAAGTGGAAGAAATTAATTTAAAATTAATTCTCTCTTTCAAAAAAAAGTGTGTTTTTAAGAAATAATAACTATCAAAAGATTGACACTTGTTTATGTCCAATTTAAAAGAGAAATTACTTCCAATGAAAAAAATTGGAATAAATATAAAAGACATAAAATAATTACACATTAAAACCAATTAACAGTATAATCTATCCATATAAATAAATTAGATTAAATGGATGTTTTGAATCAAAATACAATATTTTTCACTTTTCATTAAAATTTGAATTTTATCAGAAAAATACCAAAAATTGACCCAAAGTAAATTTTCATTTCTTGATTGGAAATAAGAATTTTATTTTTTCAAATAGAAAATATAAAATTTTCCAAAACTATATTTAAATAGGGTTCTCCATAAAATAGGGGTAAATCAACCTTATAATGTAAATTATTCTTAAAATTAGATTCATTCATTTTTTAAGATTCTAAATTTTGTGGGATAAATGTAAAAACATTTAACAAACATGTATATTCATATTGTAGTTAGTTTGGTCCCTTAGCACCAATACAATGTCTAAGAGTTAACTACCATTTAAAATAATATTGTATTATTATTTTTCAGTATGACTCAGCATTGTGTGCAACATAAGATTTCAAAAAAACCCATTATTGTGTATTGGGTACGCCATCAAACATAGAATTCCATTTAAATTAAAATTAATAATTAATTTTCAAATATTAATAAATATGAAAATTTCATGTTCTTTATTTACCTGTGATGTTACATCCTTCCCCCATTTGGGATTTTCATCCATGCAATTTTATAATTGGCCTCAAAAACGTCTTTGAAAGTCCCACATTGGAAAAATAGTCAATAAATATATCACTTTAAAATAAAGAAAGAGAAGTACAAAGGTCAACCATGACAAAAGATACTAGTATTCCATAAAAACATTTATATGGAGGAGAAAACAAACCCTCATGTTCGGATGGAGAGTGATAGAAAACATGATTAGGAAAAAGTTAACGACCAGAAAATCACAAACTTGTGATGGGTTAAACAGTCTTTAATTCCCCAAAAGGAAAAGTTAGCAGAAACCATTTTTTTAAGTTACATTTCATAAATATGAGGAATTTATTTATGAGCTTAACAAAAAATTTAAGGAAACATACTTATTTGTCATGTATACTTTCATCCTCTACTAAATTTCTACCACAAACTCATCTTCTCTCCGAACAATGAGTATTCAAGATGACTTGTTCACATTGAAAGCACTATAATCAACTTATAAGGAATCACATAATCCCCCAAAGAAGAACGATATATTTACCATGTCTTTAGACATCAGATAAAACCAAAATGGTTCGTACAAGATCAAATAATCCCCCTAATAGATAATCTTTAACAAAAAAACTACTCTTAATCTCCAAAATTTGTCAAACAATACCCAATGTCCAACAAAGACCATTCAATAAAAAAATTGTTCATAAAAAACTTATTAGTAATCCTAACTATGATTGAAACCCAAATCTTAGAAGGATTTATTCACATAGTATTCGAAGATAAATTATTACATTTATCTCCAAATAACATTGACTACTCGTAATGTCTCATACTAACGTTTAATTAACAAAATCACATATTCTCTATGATAGGTTAATCATTTCCATAAATAACACAATTCTTCTTATGCCCTTAATAAAAATAGATATTCCCCCAAAATAAAATTTCATCTCTTACTCCATAAATGAAATCCTATAGTATTCTATTATTTATAATCATACAGTGTTCCCAAAAGAGAGGACATCTTCTAAAATCACTTTTATAACATAATCACCAAATCATTTTATTATACAAAGGATATAAATTTGAAAAAATATAAGTTCCCAAAATCAAATTTTTACTGATCCATAAAATCATTTAACTTAAAAGAATAAGTCACAATAAATAAGAACTTCACATAGGACAATGGTAGGTGATGCACCTGTGTCTCCATTCGGTTGTGGGTTCGATTACTGTGGCCTTGCCAAACACGATGGGTCTTCACCAATATTATAGGTTTTCCTTTTTATATAACTCAAAAATAACACTAACATGTTTTAACCTCAATGGTTTCCTTATACCTCACATTTTCATCCCAATTCCTTATGATCTCAACATATTAATTCTTGAAGTCTTATATATACTGTCATTTTTTTATTTCATCACCATATGATAAAATAAAACGATCCCCAAAATAAAGAACATCATGCCTCAATCATGGTGTCCACTTGGTTTTATCGTTATCTAGTTCATGTACGTAAAAGGTCCACACCTTGAAACAATACTAGGAATTATCATCTAGAGACAATGTCCCTGAACATTTGTTAAAATAAAATAAATGTCCACCAAGAAAGAAATACAAGCCAGAAAAGAAACTACATATCATAGAAATCATACCCATCTCCATAACCATGATCTACTTCCTCATCTAAAGTAGCTGACTCCCACTCAGATCTTTCATATTGTGCCAGAGTCTTGACATAATTCATTATAATATTTAATTTTTTCAAATATGGGAACTCTTTAGAAGAGTGCATGAGTTTTCCCTTACTGACAGAGGACCTAGTAGTCATCTGTTTCAGCATAGAAGAGTAATATTTCCTCTGCTTTCTTCTTGGTGGAGTAGTCACAACTTTCTCATTCCTCGACACATTCCTCTTCCCACCCTGAACGATCACACTATCAAAGATTGAGGTCCTTCCACTAGCATTCTTCCTATCATTATCAGATAGGTCTTCCCATTTTCCAGAGATATGTACCTCCTGGTAACCATCATTTTCTTCTCATTCCTGATCAAAGTGACTATTAGTATCAATCATTGTTAAAAATTTAATGTTCCCCCCATTAAGAATTACTAGGATCAACAAAAGAATCCCCCTCCACTGCCTCCTCCAATTCTCCTCCTTTGTTGGTGATTACAGCCTGCAAGACAACAACTTCAAACACCTGGGGAACTTCTAACAACAACGAAAGCTCTTCAAACTCAAGTCTCTCTAATCTATTAACAAACATAACTCCATCGAGTCCATAATTACCCATATTCAAATCCTTAAAGCCCCCATCAAGTTTTTCCAAAAACTCATTAGGGAGAGGAACCACCTGTAGATGGAATGCCCCCTCCACTGTAGATCGGTACTGAACTCCATGGTCACCTTTCAGCATGTCATAAACCTGCAACACTGTTTGGTTCAAAGTCACCAGCACTAACTTCATACGATAATAAAGACTCATCACAGTATCACTAAGACCATGAATCATCTCCCTCTCCACCCTCCCATTAGAATTATCATTAACTAATGAAACAACAGTACAATAAGACTCCACCCAGGCTCCCTGCCTAGAAGAATCTCCAGCATTGGATCACACTAAAGGATCGATAGAAGAACTCAAATCCCCATTCAGGTTCTCAAAATCTAACCGAGCCACCCGAAAACCACCCTTCACCACCGCCTGAGCCAGCCTTTCGTCAACACAAACATCATGGACACCACTACACTACGTCTCCACCACCCGTGAGATAACACCCACCATGCCCCTACAGAATATAGCCACTAGGTTCCCAAACCGTCTGCACCCTACATAGAACAGCATCCATGAATCGAACACTACCTCCTACATCCAGTGGAACCCCTTCCCATCACTAATCCAGACACAATGCACTGGAAGCATTGCAACGCAGACCACAACAAAGACCCGCGGGCAAATAGGGTGGGACATAGACTCAGTTCTTTGATCTGAGCATAAATATCTCCCAATCACGATATGAATGGCACTGTGAATAGTAGGATTTTGACATGAAAGCAGAAGACTAGGGAGACTTACCCATGTTGCAATCGACGAAGGATCCCACTACATATGAAATTCAAAGCTCCATCAAAATAAATAAAATGAAGATCCACTGCACCTCTAAGGATCCCTGAACCAAGCGGAAACCATATGGGTGTTTACATAAAATCATTTTTGGAAAATAATCATTTATTACATATAATTTCAAAACATCTGATAAAACATGATTTCTATAAAATAGTCATCCTGAATTTGAGTTAAAACTTTCAATTAATAGTCCTTTTAAAATACCATCGGTATGTGCTGAGAGACTATTTTGTAAAAGCAAATATAAATAGGTTGCACATGGGTCTCCTTCTTCAAAACCTTTTTCAAAAATCATAATATGCTTCAAAATATTTTGATAAGGTAAAATGATTGAAAATTCTTTGATAATATTTACATTTATTGAAAATATGAGAATATTGTGAAGATAAGATTTGATTAAATAAAACCCATGAATCACGATGATATCGAGGTACAGTGGAGTTGTTTGATATCTCAAACAACTGCTTGCAAGTAAGTTGTATGTTAGAAAAAGATTCACAGTCATCTAAACATGACTTTTCAATAATTATTGCAAGCATTTCATCAGGATGAGATAAGAATGTCGTTTGAAATCCTCCACCTTCCATTAGTAACTGAATTTCATTGACCTTAAAATGTTATAGTATAAGGATTTTACTGAAATAATAGACATGAGGATTAACCATGTGTTTAAAAAAAACTCTTTATCCCTAAAGTTGTCTAAACTGACCTCTGATACCAACTATAATAAGCCGACATTAAAAATTACATAATCTTGAAATATGTCCATAATTAACATTGAGGATCTTTTCAGGTTTATATTTTTAGAGAATTAGGCCATAACTATTACATAAAAACTTGAATATTACATGGGGACAACACTACTCAGTGTACATTTTTTCATAAAATAAAAACTCTTAATAATAAACAGGTCTAGTTCCATGTTTTAGACAGCATGAATTTTCTTTGATCCCATTCATGACACTATTCATCTTTATATCCTATGAATTTTTTTAAAAAAACTTGGGATGAAAATAAAAATCTCAGTAAGGGTTATAAAATAAGGTAGGAAAACATTATCCCATCAATAAATACAAATCAATGAAACCAAACTTTTCAATAATAACATACTTTAGGAAATCATAAGATTTATGAAAAACACACACAAATCATAAATCATAAAGATAAATTAATGAATTCATAATATACATACATTGTAGATATCGCAGATATATAGGGAATCACATTTAGAATAACCATCATAGTATATTCCTTAAATCTCTTAGTAGAAACATTAACGTTTACCTCTGGGATGTTACCCAATGCATTAGAGAGCTATCTCGGGCTCACCTGCACTAGGTTTATCACAGAACCACCCATATACATAAACAATTCCATGAACCATAACATATTCATAACACATAAAACAAGAATAAAGACAATATAACATTTCAATATTCTAATATATCAAATCAATATATTGAAATAAACAGTGCTTTATCAAACCATTATCAAAACCATTTAAAACATTTAATAAAGATATTTTTGAATCAAATTGTACCATACCACTTTACATATCTTAAGGTAATTAAAATTTTAAAACATTAATGTCCAAATATATAAATACTAAAAAACATTTTGAAAACGTGGACATTAATGAGGAAGATTTATATGAATAAATATTTAAAACAATATTTTAGATAAAGAGTTCTTAACTAAATGAGAAATGCTTAAATACAAATAATTGAAGAATAAAATTTAATTAAAACATTATAATATCATGAGAACAAAGGGATTCATGATATAATATTCCAAAGGGAAGTATATAAACTATATAAAATTGATTTGGTGCAAAACGACAATGAAGTCTCAATGGAATGTAAATTGAGATAAAATCCATTATAATAACTGTATCCTTAGATTAAAGATAAATAAACAACATAATAATGTGTGAAAAATATAAATACACTCAATATGATTGGATATTAATTATAAATAAATCATAGTAAATTCACACATGTTCTTTTTAAGACAAAACCAATTACTAGGATGTTTAACTCAATGAATGGAAATTGAATTAAAATTACTCTTATCAAGTTCATATCGATGTCTTCAGAATTTATAATTGGAGTGATTATGTGTATCAAAAGTATATCCCCACAAAGGGAAGTGGAAATTAAAACACAAATAAATAAATAATGATTCCACACATAACCATATCTTGATATAATTATGGATTATACTATTAACCCAAGGAATAGAAATTGGGTTAAAAGATTCCCTTACCGATTTTGTAACTTGGAAAACACAAAACCCATGAAATAAAAAACATAAAATGTAGATGTAAATACCCATAAATTGAATTATATTAAATAATTAATACAATCATGGGTATTAAAATCACCACACAAAAGTAAATAGTGGCAAATATAGCATAAACCTCATGAGAATAAAAAGTGAGATGAAAATACATTAACACATTCGAATCAATTGAGTCATATGACCAATAGTTAACCCCCTAAATGGAAGTACACAATACACCACATGCAATAAATTAGTGGTGAATAATGAAAATATCACGGAATTAAAATTGAGATAAGAAACCTCTTACCTCATGTCCGACTTGACTTGTTTGTTCCTTGTTATTACAGAATAATAAACATAAGTTAATTTATACTTGATTAAGAAACTTTTTTAAATATTATTATTAGTTCTATATCACTTATTACCATGTTATAAACATTATTTATTCATTTAAGTTAATAATGGTAGTTTGGTCTATATTTGTTACTGGAGACAAAAATGAACACCTTATAATTATTAGTTGTCCATGTGGTCAAGAGTCCATAATCTACAGAATGATATTAATGATTTATATTTCATATATAAAATATATATCTAGTATATATATTTATTTATAATAGTACATAACATTTGGAGATAATAAATGAAATGCACCGTTCATGGAGTCGGAAAGCCGTATGTACGCATGAACGCTACTTTCATTTCTATATTTGTATTTTAATTGAATGAAATATTAATGATAAATAGTTATATTATAATTCCATTATAATATCATATATAATTTCAATAACTCCATCCTTTATACATCCCATGTATGGTATGAACGATTCATATCTTTTTCAGGGGGCGGTAGTCCGTACTTCCACAAAAGAAATTATCATGTTTACTCATAATTGAAACCATAAAGGTATGATATTAATTAAAAATACACCAGAATAAAGAAAAAATAAACACAATATATATCATATATATATATATACAATTCCATCATAATGTCCAACATAATAGTTGGTAGGATATAATTGAACAATCTTTATTTCGTGAGGTGTTAGTTTTCCACCCAGAGAAATAGTACATTCTTTACCCATTTGGTAGAGGTGTGTGTAAGAGTAGTTCGAATAATTCTCATAAAAAACTCCTAGTAAATTTAATATACTGGTTTTGTTATAAAATAATGTAATGAAAATATTTTAGGGTTTGGAGAAGTAAAATAAATGAAAATAATTTAAGAGAAACAATTACCTTTAATTCAGGTAACACCCTTTGGTTTGAATCAAAAGTACTTCTTGAATTTCCTTCAGCATAAGGTAAGAATTCAAGGTAGAAGAAAGGGATCTTGGGAGATTATTTGGGAAGGGTTTGGATGAGCCAAGGGGATTGAGAGGTTATAGTAATGAGTTAGAGTTGAGGTCTTTTTATAAGGGGGGAGGGGTTTTTTAGAAAAGTGTAAAAATATTATTTTATTATATAATTATTTTCTATTTCTAAAGGTCAGAAAACCTTAAGGTATATGATATGATGACTCATGGTCTAGATAAATTCATAAAATAAGAATTGGATAGGGTTTGAATGTTATTTTAATATTTAATAACTTATTTATTTAAATCATTTATTAATGATGTAAATAATTCATCATTTTTGTGTCATAAATAATTTTATTTATTGGATGTCTAAAAATTATAAAACAAATATCATGATGTAGGAAATATTTTTAGATTTAAAGAGAATATTTATTGTAGAAGAAATATCTTATATAACCCCATGTAAAAATTTATTTTCTAAAAGATATTTGTTTATGTTATTTTTGTCTTTACTTTAAATTAATTAACATAAAGTGTCATTATCACTCTTAAGTAGCTCCATTGGGTCCTAAAATATACCCAAGGATGCCCATGGTCAGAAATGTATCAACCAATAGTATTATGACACATTTTATAATAATTTAATATTATTATAATAATATTCTGTTACCCTTATTTACCAGATTTACCTTTAAACCATGGTAAATAAAATATTTACTAAAGTAAATATTCATAATGTCCATAAATAATAGTTACCAATTTACACAATTTGGACCACCTGATTTCAAATATGGAATCCATTTTTCAAAATTCAAAACACAGAAGTGGCAGAAATTAATTTAAAATTAATTCCCACTGTTAAAATAAAAAAGAGTGTTTTTATGAAATAATAACAATCAAAACATTGACACTTGTTTATGTCCTATTTAAAATTGAAATTACTTGCAATGAAAATAATTGGATTAAATGGTAAAAACTATATATAATTACACATTAAAACCAATTAAAAAGTTAATAAAACCATATAAATAAATTGTATTAAAAGGTAGTCATGAATTAAAATATATTATTTTTCACTTTTCATTAAAAATAGAATTTTTTCAAAAAAATACAAAAAAATTACCCAAAGTAAATTTTTATATCTCAATTTTTTATAAGAATTTTATTTTGTAAAATAGAACATATAAAATTGACCCAAACTATATTTAAATAGGGTTATCCATCAAAAGGTGGTAAATCTACCTTTTAAAGTAAATTATGTTTAAAATTAGATTAATTCACAATTTAAGATTCCAACTTTTATAGGATAAATGTAAAAACATTTAACAAACATGTATATTCATATTTTAGTTAGTTTGGTTCATTCCCACCAATACAACGACTTGGCATTAACTACTACTTAAAATAATATTATATTATTATTTTTCAGGATGGCCCAACATTGTGTGCAACATAAGATTTCAAAGAAACTCGTTGTTGTGTATCATGTACGCCATCAAACATAGAATCCCTTTTAAATAAAAATTAATAATTAATTTATAAATATTAATAAATATGAAAATTTCATGTTCTCTATTTACCTTGGATGTTACAAATCGTACATAAATTGAGTCTCAAAACCCCCCTAAAATTTAAGAAATTTTAATTCTATAATGTTTTCTTGAACCATCCATATTACGGAATAACCATCATTATCATGGTGCAATGAAAACCATATCTTCAAAACAAAAAACTTATCTTCATCCAATTTAGGCATCACCATGGTATGATTACCTTTATTTTTTAACAATTAATTTATCCTTAAAGATCCACAGATTGGAATCCTACATTTTCCATGTGTAAAATATTTTAAAAATATATTTTTTAGAAACATCATGACATAAGAAAACATCATGAAAAAAATATTAATATTCTCTGTAAAACACCAGATCCCATCATCTTTTTTTCATGACTCAGTTTAATTCTTTTTGACATGAATCCTTCCTTCATGATATAGAATTATTCTTTATGGAATGATTACACTTCCATCTCCACATAGTAATGCTCTAGAATTTAATGGGGTACCAATCATGGAAAGAACTATGAATATAAGCCAAATGTTTAGTGAAAAGTAGTTATTACCTATAGAATTTTGTATTTCATCTTTCATCCTTGTGAAAGCTATTATTTAATTATCAATGTATTTATTCTTAATTGGAAGACATTATAGTGCGAAACATTTGTTGCACTATAAACGTCAAACTATAAGTAGAATTCCTTTAGATTATTTCAAAATTCTCCAACCTTTATGAAAATAACTCTACATAATTTATATACAATTTGGAATATTATTATCATTAGTTATTAAAAAAATTATTAAATTATTAAATATATTTTTTCCAATCAATCCCCCGATTGGTGTTTTTGAAAACACTCTAAAACAACATAAATACATTAAACTCTTTTAATCACTATCCAACGATAACTAGAATCAACAAATAGTATTGTAAATGTTTCTCTAATAATCCACACTAAGATCACAAGTGTCCTGTTTGGAGTGAGAAATATGAGTAAAATGTAATATTCCAAAAGAATAGACTCCATTAATCCTATTGATCTATGGAATATCTTATTTCCAAAACATCAAAAACAAACTTCCCTTAAATATACTTCCATGTGATATACACTAAATATTTCTCAATGAAAATATCCCTACTTGAAAACATATGATAACACCACATTTTTCAACTACCAAAAAGAGAACAACTCTAATAGTTCACAATAGAGAATTAGAAACCCAAATTATTGTTCCATGATAGATAACATTCCCATCCATGTACCAATGGTTGATGTAACTACTTGATTAAAAGAACTATGAAACCAAACATATATAATAGAAAACTCCCTAGAGTTGTGGGAAATACATATCCAAACCTATTATGTCGATGAATATGAAAGGAGTATAAGATCCATCACATACATCTCAAATCCATCCTTTAATAATACCTGTCTCATGATGCTTATAACTTGATTTTCAATGGTCATATACTCTGAATTCACCAACTGTTGTTCAACTATCCCTAATTAAAGTGATAATTTATCTCAATATTATTTGAACATGACTAATATATATGATTTTATAAAAGATTGAAAACACTGTATTTATCACACTTGATTGTAATAGAGTATTTATATCCACTACAACATCATTATGTTATTGTGTCACCAATAGAAATTGGGAATAAGATTTAGTTACTGCTATATATTCAGCCTCTTTAATACCACATAAAATGTATTCTTTTCTATTTATTATCATATAAATACAAAATAATCAAAGATATAATTCACCACGTTCTATTAGTTGTTTCTCAACAATTGAACCAACCCAATGTATTTATTTGTATCCTAATAATTATTTCATTGATGTGGCATTGTCAAACAAACTAAAATCCACCAAGCCATTGACATACCAGAGTTTTATTTTTATTTCATTAATATGAATTTCATTCAGATTACATTGGTATTGTAATTATTGAACCATTTCAAACATAGTGTTGGGTCATATATTAATTATGTAAAATATGTTCATAATGATTTCCCTATATTCTATCATATTTTTCTTCCTTCCATAATCATAACTAGACAAACATAGTTCGGTAGGAAAATGAGTTCTCGTTACATTGTAATCCTCTTATGAAAATATATTTAGTACTTAGTTGGAATATTTTTATTCGAAAATAAATACGTTTTTTCAATAATTAACTTATAAAATGAGTAAATTCATAATCCCCACAATCGTTAACATTACTAACTTTTACCTCGTTAATTCTATAAAATTGTTTCATTTTTATTCATTTAAGCATTTAAATATTATATGAAATGCATACATAAGACACTTAATAATTTTATAATTAAATATATATATATATATATATATATATGTATGTATATTAGGATCCTCTCCTTCACACTTCAATCTAATATTTCCTAAGTGTTGAAAAATTCTAGAATAGAAATGCCTTGATTCTTACTCCATCTCATAAAAATCCTTCTTTAACTGAAAATAATTGTTTTGATCTTCCTGAAAAATAAAATTATTTAGTTTTTTAATTTAGATGTCTTATTCAATATATACATTATGTATTGTTTATTTAATGTATATTTAGAACACTATTAATCCACATTTCACTATTATAGACAAGAAAAGAAAAACTACATCAAAATCATCCATGGGGGAAATCTTCTCATTAATATTGACTAAATCAATATATTAATTCTCCTTTCATACCATAAAATCCATTTTATAATATTAATTTCCTTTTTATTTAGTTTTATATTGTAAACCCTCTTGGTTTCAAATTAATTCCAATTTTTTAGACTCAAAAAGTTTTTCCATGTCTGATTCATCATGACTTGGTCAAGTTTATGATGCATCGCCTTAATAGAATTCTAAATTTAGCTTCATACTCATAATTATTTGGGTTTACATGATAATGGAATGATTTTAGATATAGATCCTTAAACCTTATTATTTTTATCACTGCTAACTAGATACCATTGATGTTGTTATCAATACCTTTAGCCTTGATCTTTGAAATTTTTGTAGCTATTGATGTCACTTCATAGACCTTGAAATAAATTTTTTCATTAAAGTCATCTAAATAAAAATTTTATTCTCATGATCTTCTTATTATGATATAAATTTTCTCCAAAATTTCTCTCATAGGTTTGAGAAATATTCACATTTCCCACATTATTGATATTTTATATTTTAGTGGTATTTCCAGTATGTTAAGTTAAATCATTCAAACACATTGATATTGGATGACTATTTATGAAATATGCTTTCAAATCCACAACAATAAATATTTTATTGGTACTTCTAATGTTTTTAATAAAAAAATTATCTTCTAAATATTCAAAAGTACATTAATGTTGGTTTCTTCCTATACAACACCAAAAAATAGATTTGTGTCTTATTTTAGAAACTAAAGCATCTAATTAGTAATGTAGAATGATGTAAAATATTATTCTTGTCAATACCTATATACTATGTACATCTGAATGATCATAATTATTATAATTCATCCTATCATATACATTGATAGTATAGTGATGATTATTTAATGTGAATTACTTCAGGTTTTTATCTTCATGTACAATGACTCTTGCATTAAATTGAAGGGTTAATCTTCTAAAAATTCATTCCATGATCATTAAATAATTAAGGTTTTCTTTATGATTATACATGTCCTAAAAAATTACCTTCACTTGGTCAAAGAATGAATCAATGAATTTATTTTGGTGCATTCACAAATAATTGATCTTGTTCAAAAGAACCAAAACATTAGTTACATTATCTTTGGAGAAAACTGGTTTATGTCAATTTGAAATGAACCATTTAAAGATCATGTTTCATTGTAAATCCAAACACTCATTCACTCCCTCACATAAAATTTGAAAGTGATAAGATTTGTAAAGATAGACACATGAGATTTTGCTGAGTTCAACTACACTAGGGTACATCTAATGTGAATTGAATTTTTGTATATAGATATACCAAATTCACTATGGGTATAACTTATATTGCAATTTGGATTTATCACACTAACCCTCCAGGTTTACAAACCCCATAATGATGGAAATAATAATTCTCTCACTCACAATTAGAGATCGCTTATTCTCTAAGTATTTAATTGATACCCATAGAAAATATCCTAAATTAGACCAAATATATAGTATTAATCCACCCCTTATTCATTAAAATGATGAAAATCCACAAACATGATGTCATCTTCACACTTGAATTTTCTTCTTTTCACCTTTTTCAGTAACTTATTTTATATTATAATATATATTTCCTTCATAACCAATTTTCTCTTATTAAAGAAAAATTTTTCATTACAACACTTACAGAATGTCTAAATTTACACTATTTTTAATGATCATTACGCTTTTTTAATTATGGTGAAATTTATCTATAATAGATTTCCAATTTCAATTCAACCTTCCATAAGTTAATTCTCATGAAATCTCAAAAATATAAAATATTTGAATTCTATAAATTGGGATTGACTCAACCCTATTGCCTCATGACATTCATATTTGTGCCTAAATTCCTTACTTCACATTAAAAATAAAAAATCAGTCCTCTTGCAAATTACGAAAGACCACGGGATGATTATATTCATTATATAATAGTAACTTTAACTGATAATAATAATATCTAAAATATATATATTAACTATATGGAAAACATATTTGACTAATGAACCAAGGTGGATTCCATCCTTTATGGAAAAATCATCATATTTTGGAAAGAACACAATACCCAAAATTCTTATTCACATTTATAATGTATTTTATGACTTAAAGGAAGGAAATTTTCCTTCATGATGTATCAACATCATATACGGTATCGTTGCCCTTTCGGCTTCAAACAGTGCAACACCATATTTTCATTGGGTAACTATTATAATGACATTCATACTCACAATCCGCATATTCAAGAAAAAGTTAAGCTTATGAATCAAAATTAATATATGGAAACATACATCATCGTGTGACTTCATATTATGTATTTACACAATTTCTTCTTATATGAAACAATTTTTGGAATAGTGTTAGTTTCCGGCATAATATTTTCCTTATAATAACAACTTCTTTACTTTATTCTAAAATAAAATTTTCTTCACAATAATTACTCTCCTTTATGATCCAAATATTTTGGAAGAGTATTCACATGATTTACCAAAGAAAAAAAACCCAAAAATCATTTAAAATGATTCTTTATAACTATTGGTGAACCCTACAAAGATACTGATAATAATTTGTTTTTTATATTCCATTCATTCTCATCAGGATTCAATAGGAAATTAAAATGATCATATAAATTAATTTTATAAGATACATAACTACTATTAGGTAAAAAATATGATCACTATTTCATACAACCCCCTCTCAATTCAACTCTAGTATCCCTAATAAAATTCAACTATTTGTAAAAAAATTTATAAAATAAATAATAATTTAATTAATTTTGATTTTTAACATATTTCTATAGAAAAAAAACGCCTTATAGTGTTAAAAATATAATTGATACCATTATGGGAAAACCACTCATGATGAAAACTGGTTTTAAATATAGTCCATAAATTTTTTAAAAATAATAATAAGTTTTTTTAAATAAAATTATTTTATGTGGCCATTTCATTCTATTATATGAAATTATGTAGATCATAAAAAATATGATTATAATAAATCTTTGAGAATCCTTTCTATCACATCCTCTATCATGTTGGGATAAAAAATAAACCTTTTAGTAAAAAAGGATGAATGAAACTTCATACAATTATTTTCAATAACTCATGATTGTCTGTTATGTTTTTATCAATAAATAGACTATTGTAGAGTTTAAAATTATTATATTTATAAAAATTATTATTTATTCATTTTATGCACATTTGATTTAAAATTCAAATAAAATAAACAATTATATAATAAATAAATTTATAATAGTTCGATTAAATTATTATAACAATATAAGATCCTTGGCATAATTTTAACCATTTTCATGATGTTAGCAACATAGAAAAAGTAAAAATTGAAAAAACACTCTTTAAAATATTATGAAAATAAAAAAAATTCTATTTTTATGAGGTTTTTTTTTAAATATTTGCTAAATTAAATGGAAATAGTTTATTTATAAGTTGATAAAAATAAAAGCATGTTTTTTTGGTTTGGATTGTTCGATAAACAATTATAGATTATAAAAAGAAATTATAATTATAATATCTAACATAGAATAATTCTTTTCTCATCTCCCAACATATTGTCATGTGTTTGGTTATAATAAGTGAAACATGAATTTGCAATCATTTTTCGAATGTTTTCTTACATTCCCAACATGCGTAAAACATTTTCATCAATTGTCACAATTTGAAAATTTTTAATAAACATTTAATTATATAAATAGTATTTCATTGAATCTTATAAAATAAAATGTTATATTTTTTTTCAACCCTATATATTAAATATAAATTGATGATATTTTTATAAAAATTTTATGACCATCAATGATTGTTTTCTAAATTTTTATCATTTGATACAAATTTTAAATTCCTAAAAATAGGTTTAATTTGACCAATTACATTATTATCATTCATTGGAAAAAAATATCCTATTAGAATAAAGAAATATCATTTAAAAAATAAGAAACCTATTTTATTCAATGAAATAATATTTGGTAAATTTTTGATGAAAAATTATAATTAAGTGGTTGAAAAAATACTTCGTGCTGAGTAGAATTTTTTTTACGGCATGATGGGTGACCAAGACTCCCTGATAGAATATATCTTAGATTCTAAATACGATCAATAAATATTTTTTAGATAAAATATAATATATATAAATTTATAATTGGTTAATAAATATTTTAATTAAAACTTTATATATTAAAAATGAAAAAACATATTGAATACCACTTCGAGTATGTCAATTATTTTATAGAATATTTTATATTTCATCAAAAATAGATGTTATGGCAAAAATCATATCCATTTTCTCAAACAGTAAAAACATTAAGAAAATATAAGAATTTTTTTATATATTCTCTGGTAAAAAAAACTTTAATATAAACCATAAAAACTATTTATTTATAAAAATATACTAGTTTATTTTTTTAGAAATATTATTTATATAATGTATAGTTTGAATTTTTAACACAAAAAAAATTATTTATAAAAGATCTTGTTATTATATAATAAAAATATATAAATAAATTATTCTATAAAAAATTAAATATGATGTATTACTAATTAAAATATAACATCATGTGTAGACTATTAGTTAGAATACGAAGAATAAAATTATCATTAGATTAAATGGATTTGTCATAATGTGAAAGTAGTTTTTCCTAATTTTCTTAATAATAAGAAATATATGATAATAAATTATAATGATATTAATCTGATTATTTTATTCTAAAATTATAGTTCATGTATCAAAATTATTCATTCATATATTAATTTTTCTTTATAAACCTCAAACAATTGTTAGGGTATTTTTATAATTTTATTTTAGTCTATGAAATGTTCTTATATACAATTATGATGTGGACATAAAATTTTGAAAATATTATCTACAAATAATGGTATAGTGTAACTATTATATATCATTTCTGGAAAGAATGCCAATAAACTTATTAAAAATTAGATATTAATAATTAAACATTAGACTTTTGATAATTTGTCTAATATATATCTTAATTTAAGAGGATCCAAACATTCTTGTTTTTTTAATTTCATTTACACCCTCAAGATAACCAATTTTTGAGAAATTGAATTGTATATTTTTTCATTAAATATAACTTCATCAATATTATATGTAAGAACCCGGATCTTATTCTTAAGGTACGGATTTCTACTTTCCTTTTTTCTTTAAGTGTTTTTTGAAAAAGAATTAAAATGGGGAAAATCGCTAAATTTTTGGGTACACGTTGTGTACTTTTTCACAATCCATATACTTTGGCTGTGTGGGATGAGTACACAGGGCTTGTAGGAATGTCAGCGATAAAGGGTGTAAAACTGACTACACGCTGTGTACTTAGTATATAAACACCGTGTAATAAATTTTCACGTGAATAGTAGGGCGGTGGGATTAACATCCAGTAAAACGACAGTACACGTCATGTATATAGAATTACACACTGTGTAACCAAGTCGGCTGATGATCAGTGTGGCGGTGGAAAGTGGACTCTAGAGGAACAATTAAAAAAATTGAAAGTACACACCGTTTATTTGAGATTACATTCCGTGTAGTTATATTTTTTTGTTATAAATGGCAAGTAGCCTCCTCATTTGGAAGAGGAGGCAGTGAGTTCGTTCGGAGCACTAAAATGGGAGGATGATGCTTGGAAGAGCTCCTGATCGCACTCTGAAACAGGGATTCTTCCGCCGTCAACCACGTTTGAACTGCACGGGTAATCCCTTCCCTCTCCTTGATCTTTTACTTCTAATTCTTTACCGAGGGGAAGTTATTTGGGTTTTAATGGGTTATCATTCTTCCCAGATCTACGTCCTTCTTGGTTTATTCAGGAGGATTCTTTCACGTATATCTATTTGTGGAGATCTAGGTAGGTGGTCTTGTGTTTATTTCCAACTATCGAGTTTTTTTTGTACCGTTGTGCTACGCTACCATGTTTGGGGTGTCATATGGATGAGTCTTTGACTGGTTAAATAACTAGAATTGCAAAGGTGATTTTTTGATTATGTATAAACGGTTGTTTGGGATCACTGCTTTGATCTAGGGCGACCCCGAGGGTATATTTCCCTTGATTAGCTATTTGGATAGGATACACGTGGGTATGTGGTGATTATATCAGGTTTTGTGTTCTCTTGAGAGAAAATGTATAAAAATTTCTTGTTTATATGTTGGGTTCGACCTGATTACTTTCTTTTCCTGAGGGAAGTGTTTTGATTTACCCAAGGGCAATGTTCTGTTTAGCCGGAGGGAAAGGGTTTTATTAACCTAAGGGCAACGTTTCTTATTCCTAAGGGCATGTGTTTGTTTAGATTGAGGGAAACATTTCCTATGCCTGAGGGCAGTAGCTTCCGTGCCTGAGGGAAATATCTCATATGCCCGAGGGAAATATTCATTATGTCTGAGGGTAATCACCTAACAGTTTCGATTCAGATTACTTGTGGGTAAGGATTTTCATTTCTGAGGATAGAGTTTAATTTGAACTTTTACTTTGGTGATTTCTCATGTTATACCTTCCATGAAAAAGCACATTCTTCTTATTTTTTTACCTTCTACTTGTTAGATATCCTGTAGTGTTTTTTGCTGCGGCATTGTATAGGAGATTTTAGGTTGAGGCCAGGTCTCGAGAAATTATAAATTAATTATATTGAATTGTTAAATAATAATTTAATGGAAATGGAACTTCTAGGAGTAGTTGATTTTGAGTACTTCCAAGCTTTCTGCATTTCATTTTTGCACACTGCTATTGCACATTTTCGCTGACAGTTGGGAATGGGCCTTTGGTAGATGCCTATTGGGATTTATTATTCACACCCTATTTGGGTCATGTCTTAGGCCCAAACAGATTATATTGTTACAGGTGTTGATAATGGAAGGAGTCCCTATACAGGTACATTATTGTTGCAGAGGAGTGGGAGAGCTTGGGACCAAGATTAGGCTTGCGACGCTACTGAGTTCTTTCTGCACTGTATCCAGTTTTGGCTAATTTCATAGACTTAGAGATATATTGCATCAACATATATATATGACTGTTTTCATCTTTTATTTCAGTACTGTTGTCCATTTCAGCTTGGTATTGTCTACTTCTTCGACTTTTTTATGTTTTTATTTATTTCTGTTATGCTACACTTTGACAAATTAGGGTATAGTTTCACCACTATTAGTCTTAGGCCCTCACGGCTAGTCGGCAACCTCTGGAATTTGGGGAAATGTGCTTGAGGTCATGTGACCATCCGGGTTTGGGGCACCCGTTTTGTGGCACCCGGATCCGGGACATTACATTATAGCAGTTTAAAAATTTATATACATGTAATTTTAATATCAAAAACTGTGTAAGATTTGTTTATTGGGAAACATTAAGGCACTCAGATGGCATTTTTAATTCAAAAATTTCTTTCCTATATAGACATGAGTGAGTTTTTTCTCCTTAGATCATTATAAATAGTAGTTAATACTATTTTATTATTCAAAAAATATTATAAAAATAACATAAGTAGGAAATTATATATAAGTATTTTATAATAATGATTTATAATAATTAATGGTCATGTTATAAATGATTAAATAACATGTTTTACTATTTTAATACAAATATCATTAATGAAAGAATGTAACATTAGTCCTATAATATTATCAATATGAATAATTAATAACACATGAACAAATGGTAATGGTGTATGATGAAGGGTATCCCCTAAAATTTAACATGCCATACATCATAAAATATAATTATTAGTATGTTTTGATCGATGTAAATGATAATATATTTCAACCTAAATTATTTAAAAAGGTAACCAATTACCAACAATTTGATTTTCTAACATTTTAGAAATATTTTGAAAAAAATATTATATTTTGTAGGTCCAAAATTGGGGGGGGGGTATTAATACCCTCAAAAAATGGGGTATACAACTTTATGTATTTTATATGATGGTAAATTGGATGTTGATGTTGATCCAGTTGTAAGATGATTTTAGTAATTCATTCTTAAACTTTATAAAATTACTTTTTATGCTTAATCTATACTCTATGATATATACCATAGTATTTTATTACTCTAATTCCTCATCATTGTGCACGTATGTTCATTTTTTCCAACACTAGACTCTTCATGTTACACAAAAATATTAAACTCAAACATGATTATACTATTATAGAATAAGGAAAATAATAGTTTTTAGTTATTATTAACATAGGACTGTTGATTAATCTTTTGTTTGAACCATTGAATAATGGATAAAATTAGTAGTCATTATTATATATTTTTATATTATATAAAATATATTAAATTAAATTAATATATATATATATATTACATGTTTGGATATTCTAATTATATCTTTTTTCTTTATATGAGACGCAATATACATCATATGACATAGGATATGAGAAGTAAAATTATTGATTTTATTGATTTTCAAATCAATAATTAAAAATAATCAATTTATTTTTTTATGAATCATTAATGTTTTATTAAAAATCAAATTATATATTACTTGTTTCTAAATTGATGCACATGTTAGCATTGATTTATAATATAATGAAAGTGTTCATATTTCAGATGGATTAATCTTTGAAATCTTTTTTTTTGTATAAAATTAAATTTTTTTGTTTTAAATATATCAGATATTCCTAGTAAAATATTATTAAAATTTGTTATAATCATCATAAAACATTTATTCTAAAAATTAGGAAGTGATAACATAAAATGTTTCTTAATATATTATTCTAGTTTGTATGCCTATTGGGTGAGTAATGAAGATCCAATAAATATATCTAAGAAATATTATTGAAATATTCGTTTAGAATACTCAATGTCTCTTTACACCTATCTGTAATATGTAATTCATCATGCGGTCCTCTAGTAATAATGTATTCGTGAAAAGGATAATAAATCATCATTTCAAGACTTGATCAGTATGGTAAATCAATAATGTAAAATAAAATTAGTGGTTTAAGAATTCTTAAACGATTTCCACGTTTTGAAGAATTATATTTTTATATATATATTGTTAGTTGGTAAATTAATCTGAGTACTAATCCCATTTTAATTACTGAAAATGTATATTTTCAATATTTTAACTATACATATTTTTTACTTCCTTAATTTTTGGAATTCTACATCTGGTATTAATTAATTTTTATTTCTTTGAAATTATATGATTTCAATGCATTTTTACTTTTAGAATTCCATTTTACTATTTATAAACTTCAGTACTATTGTTACGCTACTCCTTGAGGAGAGTAATATTAATCATAAATGAATTTAATATCAACATCACATATTATAGAAATAAACTAAATTATTCCTAATTCATATAATACATGAAGTATATAGATAAAAATTATATATATATAAAAAATGTAGGGACATAAAACCTGACAATTAAAATAAATTTTATCTAATTTAATGGTTAATTATATGGTATCTCAATGTATTTTCCCAATGCCCACTATATTATCACCTTGTAAATACAAAAAAACCATATCTATTAGGGCCATGAAAAAAATATATGTCATGTTTAAAAGAAATCATTATGCTAAAACAAATTATCATTTTATATTTTTTATTTTAGTTATTAATGGAATACTGAACAAATTTATGATTTTATGATCAACTTCATAAAACATTTTTTTATATTGTGATAACTTTTTAATTTTATCATATTTGTATCATTATTTACTAAAATTTACATTCATGAATCCCAATTCATCAGTTCTAAATACATACAATTATAAACATATTGTTTTAGAAAAATTAGAATAATTTTTTTAAAAAAAATTGAACTCCCATATTTTGTTGATGATCAAAACATTATAAATTTCAAATAAATGACGTTTTTAACAATGTATATAGATACATGAATCACTTAATCCACAAGTGTAATTCTATTTTTCTGTATCATTCTAAATTTACTATTTCCTTATATATAGAATGGATATACACTAATATCATACCCTTTTTATGATGGTTCATGTAAACATGTTTCCATTAGATAACTATCATACATTTGGAAAAAAATTATTTTTGTTTTTGTAGATGATGCATAAAAAATAAGATCATAAAATGAAATTATGCCCTATTCCTTACATGTATTTTATAAAAAAAATTATGTCTTTATAGGTTAAAAATTCATAAGAATTTCCATGAATATTTAAATGAGTTTTGTACCTTATATACTATTATATAAAACAAATAGGTTTGGAAAATCATGGTGTAATGAGTGTTTTGGAGATTAATTATATCCATGTTAATGGATAGGTATTAGTTAAAGAATTCATTTTCCTACTCAATAATGTAACATGTTAAAATACAACCATCATGTAAGCTTTTTATTTTAATGTAACAATTTTATATATCTATATATACTTTAATGGGGTATATATATATGAAATGTAAAGAATATAAAAGTAGGGTCTCTCTCACTAATCGAACCATCAAATATAGAATATAATTAATGAATTTTATTGGAATAAATATATCTATTTCTTATAATATGAATATAATTTCTTTATTTCATTGGGGGAAATAGTAGTAGGTTAGTAACATTTATAGATCTGTATTTGATAAAGAATCATAGATTTGTTATTTAGTTTTGAACACTTATACAAAAACTAACATATATTTTATAACATAAATTACTCCCTAAAAACATTAAAATAATTTGATTTTATAACTTTTAATTTATTTTTATTATTTAATAAAATATTCATCATATTTACTGATTTCCCCTCTAGAACCATTAAAAAATTTAAGATATTAAAAATATGGAATCACTATTACCTTGAATGATTTTTATCCATTGGATAAAGGGGTATCTATATAAAATTCTTTACTATTTTCAAATAATCCATATTCCAAATTGAATCATATAACCAATACATTATTTATTTTTTGGTATTTAGTTATGAATATAGTAACATGGAAATAACACTATTATGTATATTTTTCTTATAATTCATGACATCTATAAAATGTATTACATATAAAACATCCACTAAGGTTTTCTTAATAAAAAATGATCTCCATTTTTTATCAGAAATTTTAATTTATTAAGATAATATCTTAAAATAAATAATAATAATAAACTTTAACCCATCAAATTGTTTAACACATGTCAATAGAAAAAAAAAACATACCTTCATTAGGAATATAATAAAATATTGTTATCCATGATCAATATTCATGTCACAAAGATAAAATTTTATTATTTCAAGGTTAATAAAATTTATATTTCACCTTCAATATTTGTATAATACGAATACCTTCCTTTAATATAATATCCTAAAATTTTCAATAAGTAAGAAATTTATTTATATTACTAAAAAAAAGTACTCAATGTGACATATTTATTATTCTAATAATTATAAACCATAAATAATGTATCCCACATAAAATTTAGATGAATAAATAATAGATCCAGGAAAACATTGATATAAATATTATGTTTTCTAAGACCCGACACTAGAATAGATAGAAAATGGATTTTTTTTATTGCATGACCATGGGGGGATGTTTAAATTTTCTAGTATCACTTAAAATAATGTGATTATGAATTCATATACCATAATAATATATGAAATTTATAAGTAATTTAAGATAATGGTTTCATGAATCATTTATAAATTTAGGAAACCCATGGTCAATTTTCTTCCATTGAGGTACACTTACTCAATATTGTTGTTTTACAAAAGGAATTAATAAATATTTATGGAAAATAAAATGACATTATATCTCAAAGCTCTCATACTTATATATAAATCATTGAAAAAAATAATGTACCATATATCATTTAATGAACATGAATCATTTATAATATTTTAAGATGCATTTCATGAATTTATTTGGATATTGAATCAATGTTATTATATGATAATATAATATCATTACAACAATCTTGTTTCTCTTCATTAATCGTAATTGTAATCATTTAGGATAATTTCAAACTATAAAACCTATAATAAGCACTCTATGTGACCTCAGGTGTAATCCTTGATAAAAAATGTGTAGAAAAAAGAATCTATGTTTTCTAAATCCATTATTTGGGAGTGATTAACCCTTAGTATAAATAAATAGTATCGTAAAAATAAAAAAAACTAAATATAATAAAGCAGTGGATTAAACCATATAGAATCATATCCTGTAGAAAATATAATGATAAAATAAATATAATAATTTACCATCATTATATGTTACCTAATTTCATTCTTTTATACATTATAGATCACCCATTTGTTTAAATAAATGTAGTGCAGTATATAGAAAAAAATAACACCATTTGATCACTAAAATCTAATTATTTTTTAAAAGATATCATGTATATAGTCCCCGACTATATGTTTTCATTACCTTGTTATCTTAATTGTCAAATACTCACTAGGGGTACCCCTAATCAAGTTACCTAATTTTCCCCAAAGAAATTATCAATGGGAATTATTAATCCCCGTAGGATTTTAACTAGTTCATTGGAATCAATGATATGATAATAAAAATAGTTTCTCTTAAAAAATAATAATAAACATTTAGCATAATTTTTAAGGAAAATATAGCATGGTGAACTAATCAGTTATCCTTCCATGAAAAATAAAATCATGGTTTTTAAACTATAAATAAAACCAAAAATAGAATAACTCATTATATAATTCAATCCCACTTTCAATATAACATGATGTTGATGAAACATGACTAAATAAATATCCAAAATGAATAAAATTCTAAATTGGTCAGCTCATACAAGGTGAAAAATAAAAATGGTAAATCCAAAAAATCCAAATTGGTGATCTCCTCATGAACCAAAGACTTCATATAATGGAAATATCAAACCTTCTCCATCAGTTTATAAAGAAATGAATTATATAGTAATGATATCCTAATGAACCTAAAATTGAACCTGTGAAATCTTTTCAATATAGAGATAATGAGTGGTATATATTGAGACAATGAGTTTCTTTAAATATTTTTATTAATTCCTGGAGGATTATAAGCATATTTTCCAAAATGAATTTAATATAAGATGAATATGATATGATAGGTGTGTTGTCACTTGATGTCAACACATAAATCATGTTCAAGTACATTGTTTCATGATGATTCCTTTTATATTAAAATTTTTCATCACTTGGGAATGATTTAATGAAGTTGAAATGAAAATTTTATTTAAATGGTGTAGTAGGAAGGTTTTTAAAGAATAGGGGACATCACCATGTTGTATTAGTACATAAAAATAGTTGTGAACACTATCTAGAAATAGAAAATAGTGATTATACGTAGAAAATTACGTTTTCTATATATTTGGAATACAAAGTCACACCCATTCCATGGTACTATGAAGATTATATCATGGTGTTATGGAGAACATATCATGACATTAAAACATGAAGAACTCTATCATAGGCTGAATTTTACAAGGCATTGTGGCTAATTTTTTTACCAATATAAAATGAGTAACTTGTTTATGTAATAGTAGGTAACCATTTTAAATATCAAATGGTGATTTCTAGAATGAAATGTTCTTTTTACCATGTAATGGTTTATATCCATTGAGTGTTTCAGTTGACAAGTTTTTATTAAAATAATAGTGGCATAGAATATACTGAGGAGATTTCTATGGTGTATGAAGAATATTTTGTGTTAGTGAATTGAAATGTGAATAACCACATCATGGAATATTTTTTATCATTTTAACAAGTCCTCATATTATCATGGTGATTCATTCCTTAGGTGTGAAATGACTTAATAGTTTTCCATGGATTAAAATATAGAGTTAAATGTCATAGAAGATTACATTAATAAAATAAAGCTTAAAAAATTCCATTATTATATGAATTTGGATATAATTATCCAATAATTTCTGAACAAATTAGTCTAAAATGATTTTCAACAAAACATGGTTACTTCTTTGGTTAGAGGTGTTTCTCAATATTTGTGTAGATATAATGACAATAATATTTTATGACTCGGGGGAACACTCTAATTAATATCTAAATTACCTAAATATAATCAATGGGGGGAAATAGGTCTTGGGTAATTTAGATCCTAAAAATTTATTCCTAGAATTTAAGATAAAGCTAAAATAAGATTGTAATTTATATTTGAATTTAATATTAATATTATATATAATATGTTTCTAATGTGAAATTAAATGTGTAGAGAATTAGGAGATGAAAAATAATAGATATTGTTGAAGAAATAAATAACAAGGGAGAATAATAGAAAAGAATAATGTACTTGATGTTGTGTATATAGTAAAATAATAATAAGAATAATAAGAAGAATAAAATTATGAATAAGTTGAAGAAAGATACTAGAATGTCTAAAATTTAGAATAATAAGACCAATGATGAAAATATTGAAATTTGAATTAGTATAGAAAACATATGGTTACAAAAATACTCAATTTTATAGTATGTTTGTGGGAAAAAATGCACAGTCAGAAGACATGTAATAGGATTTCATTGATACAATATTATTTTTGTATTTAATTGGTTGATATTAGTGGATTGTATATCCTGGTTGACTCTAAAATACACCAAGGATTATCCTTATAGTTTATAAAGGTAAACCATGATCATATATTTTTCTTCATTCTATGTGTCTATTTTTTTATTTAATAATAAAGTCAAATCACTATTACCAGAGATTACGTCTGTTCTAAAGTGAAAATTAAAAACTAATACTAGATCAATGATTCACCCTAGCTGATCTCACTGATCTTATGGGTTACATTAAAAGTGGAATCAAATACATTTTCCCCTAATTAAATATCTATTTCATATAGATTGAAGAAAATGTGTCACTTTATGTTAGGTGTTTTAGAATTTGGATTAATTATGATAGATTATATAAAATTATAATATAGTGAGTAGAAAGGGAATTCAGATATTTTATTGGAAGAATTATCAAATATGGAAGGATTAGATGTTGTATTATATTTTATCAAAAAAATTAGCTGTTTTGAAGGCTAAAAATAATGTTTTTAATCATCATTTTGAATATTTTTTCATTTCAAAAAATTACAGAAAGAACCTTTAAAATGGTGGGAATTCATAGAATTCCATAATATATTCATTACATTGAAAATTGTTATTGAATGTAAAAAGTATAAAGACACATAAAGGAATATGTGAAAAATAGTAATTTATTTATAAAGGAAATAACAAGGTGAGGTGAGAAGAAATAAAGATTTGGGGAATGTAATGGAAAGACAAAAATATGAAGGATTATGAATCTATAAATGAGTTCTTATAAGGGTCTTGAAAATATTGGGCACTATATGAAGCTTTAGTGAGAAGTCTGGGGGTTCAAAAATTGCTGAGATTATAATACACATATTTTATGATAGGTTTGATTCCAATGTCTTATATATTGAATATAAGAATAATGTACACATCTATTAGATTACTTAAGAAAAATTATTATATTAGGTTGGATTAATAAAGACAATGTTACCAAAAAGAATCATAAAGCTAGAAAAGAATTATATTTTAAATCAGAAAAAAGGATAAAATTAAGAAATAAATTGAAGATGGTGAAACTAGTCATTCTAACATTGAATATAATTCAGAGGAAAATATTTATAGATTTATTTATATTATCTTTAAAAAATGATAAGATACATAGGAAATTATAATTTGTATATTCGACTAAAATTCTTCAGGTGCGAAGTTATTGGAAATATTTTTTAAAATACTATATAATTGAATGTATAAAAATGTAGGGATAATGATTATGAAAGATAATTATGACCCTTAAATAATAAATAACCAAGTTTGATGTTAAATTTTAGATAAAGGTGTGTGAATTTATCAATGTTAATGAAGATAAATATCATATCTAAGTGTGAATAAAATAAAAATACTGATGAATAGGAAGACGTTGAATCTTCTAGTAATATTTATGAGTATGTAATTTTTACTAAGGGGAATAATGAAAATATCACTTGTTATAAATGAAGTGATTATTGGAATGAATAAGAATATAAAATGGGGTTTATGATGAAGAGATAGATAAGTGAATTTCTTTTTATGATCACAAAACAAGAAAAGGAGAAAAAAACAATAAATAAATATATTCAGCCTTCCAATATAATAGAAGACTTTTACACCAATGAAAATATTTTTTGGAAATATTATTTTTATTTGAATATAATTCTTGATTATGAGAATAATTTAAAATTAAATATGGAATAAATGATGATGGAAAATTTTATTTTTCTTAATCATTTTTAATAGAAAAGGGGTCAATATTGAAAAAGATTGTGTACATATTAGATTTAACTTTTAGAATTCATCTTAAAAAGTTATAAAACCATATAAGAAAAAATATTTTCAATAATACCTTTAAATATATCTCATAATGAGAGAAAATTATGCTTATGAGGTTTTTAGGAGGTTTGAATTAAATAAACTACTGAAGAATACCAGTTTTGAATCCATGAAAAAATAATTCTTGGAAAACAATAAATTCTATTAACTTTAAATAAAAAACTATTATATTAAGTTATTATAATAAATATATAAATAATTCATGAATAAATAAGTACAAGTGGAATGAACATAACAAATTTTGTTCAAAAAATGGATTTGAGATTGTTCGTTAAGGGGAGGAATAATATTAGATGTCAAAATCTAGACCAAAAAATTTATACAATGTAAAGATTGATTTCTATTGTTGTTATCAGTATTGTGGATGATTTATGAAATTAAAAATAAATTTTTGGTTCAAACATCAAATATTTTTATAAATCTATTTGGGTTGTTAGGAAAAGTTTAAATGGGGGGGGGGTAATTCTTCCCAAAAAATAAATGTTCAATAGAAAGAATGAGATTCTAGACTAAATTTTCAGAAGGGGATTCAATATTAAAATTGAATTTTTAATAGATATGACCAACCTTCTAACTATTATAACGTTATCCTCACCATTCCCCTATCCTAATAAAGCGTGAATTACAAAACTCAGTAGTCTGAAGAGAGAAGGGATAATGGGAAAAAAATTTCCTTATTATGAAAGTTTTAGTCAATGATTAAAAATGGTAATTTCCATAAATATTGGATAGTGTATGTTATTAAAATATTATAGGATACTTAAAGTTATGTAATTATTTTAAATATTATAAATAAGGTTTTCTGAATTTTGTAAATAATGGGTATCTCATGATAAAATGTATTTGTTCAACTATGTACGAAAATAAAAATTTAAATCCAAAAATTCCCTTTTTGTTGATGGGTTGAAATAAAAATTGATAATTATTTCTCTTATCTATGATGAATTAAATATGGTTTGTTTTAGGAGATATGGTTTCTTGGGGAAAAGAAAACAGCATGGAAGGATTTTGACTAGAGAATAACAAGTAAAGGGAAATCAATTTCATGTAAAAGATGATGAAAGTTCATTTAATTAATAGTTATAGAAGAAAATGAAAACTAGATCAACAGGTTTTGACATATTATCCAAAATAATATGAGTAAGACTAATCAAATAAGAATATTTCATGATGTTACTAATATGAATATAGTGGTGAATAACATGTAGTTAACATGTTAAAATAGGAAGATCGCATATTCTTCTCATTATAAAGAAGAGATTCATGTATATAATCCCTTAGAGATTATACATTAAGATAACTATTGAAACATGAGAAAATAATAAAAAATTTATATAATTATATTATTTAAATTATTAATTATTTTTCTCAAATTAATTTTATGGGTTTAAATAAATTTAAATCAAAGGCTCGAAGAAATTTCAAATGTTTCGTAAGGAGTGTTGAAAAGGGGTGTGCATACTTCTTGAAAATTATCTTGGACAATAATATCATTGAATACATAATAATGGATTCGAAGTGTTAATTGATAAGAAGAGTATTCTTGATGAACATAGTGTACCATATACACCACACAAAAATGGTTTAGTTAAATGTAATAATAGAATATTGGTAGAGATGGCTCAGACCCCATAGATTGAACACAATAATTCTCAGTACATTTTGAAACATGCTACTGGATTAGTACATCACATTCAAAATCATTTAATATATAGAAAAATATAACATGTAATTATAGTAGATAAGTTAAAATAATACACCGAGTTTATTTACTTAACAGTATTTGAAAGACCCTTTATTTTCATATTCAATTGTGAAAATCTTGGAATATCTGATAAAAGTGGTTTTAATTTTATATTTATGGTTTATAGTCTAAATATATGAAGATATAAATGATAAAATAATAATATAAGAAATATAATTGACACGTTTTATTTTGATGATCTAGAGAGTGTAATAAAGAGGACAAACATGAAGTAACATGTTTCAAAATTGATTACAAAGAATCGGTTTTGGTTAAAAATCAATATTAAGTTTAAAAAATTGTGGAAACTATGAGAAAACATAGTTTAGTTTGATGATATTATATTTAATATAAGTTATATATATTCTTGTGAAGAATTTACCTTAAAATGAAGATTTTATTTGAAATTTAAATAATTCCAGAAATGAGATATTCTATGGGTTTATAAATTTTTCAAGAGAGATATCACATATTTATTTCTTAAGATAAGTATGATAGAGAACTTTTAAAGAAGTTCAGAATTAAAGATTCAAAGATGTGTTATACATGTATTGACATTAAATGAGTTTTTAGAATTTTTATTATCAGTTTAGGTAGAATAATAGAGAATTTTATATCAATTTGATCTCTAATTAGGAATAATTTTAAAATTGATGATTTTTTTACTCCAATTTACATTACGTAAACATCATATTAAAATGGGGATTTTCATATTTAATAATAATATTTTAAAATTATTTTTTTCTAGGATTCATTGAAATATTATTGGTCCAATTATTTTGAGGATTTTGTGAGTTATAAATTAATTATTACAATATATTATATGAATTTATTATTAACAATTTATATGGAATTAATTTCTTGTCCTCATTATTGGAAATCAATGTCATTATAATTATTTTATTTTGGAATTTACATGTTTAAATATATAAATTTCATAAATTATGATTTCTATGTTTTTTCTTGGAAGTGTGAAAAAATATATTTTTTCAAAGGAATCCCACCCTGTGTAGTGGTTGCATGTCAACCTCATAGTTAGTATATTGACCTTGAGTGAACAGGCTCCATAAAGGTACTCATGCTCACTATACTGACCATGAGTAACTAACTTGCCTCTTTATAATACCAATAATGCCTCAATAAATTACCTACCATATATGAATTTTGTGAGATCTGATGGTTGGTGTAGTGGACCTACGGACCTATCATTCCTTTTTATAGTGAACTTACCATGACCCCCTAGGACCTACCCTACCTCCATGTAGATATGTGACTTTTATTATAAACAATATACCAACTTAATATTATTCAAGGAAACTATGAGATTTATCTTATACTGAACAAGAACGATCCCCCATAGCCGCAGATCCTCTATCCCACTATCCATAACCTACCTTGTGGATTCCTTTAAACATATCACAATTAATAAACCCACACAACCATGAATATATAACCTTCCATATGATGCTATCAAAGCCAACCACTACCCTGGACCACGCCTCACTGGTAAAAAACCTTAATCTATAGCATCAAAATTCCAAATAGAACCATGTTATGCTCCTCTCCACTAATCCACATCCATTTTGGAAGAAGGCGAGTTTAAATCATTTTTGAAGCTCATCAGAGGAGCCCCACCATGTTCCACATGATAAATATGACTGTCGAAACATAAAATTAAACTATATCCAGTAATACTCACTAAATACAAGAATCACACACACCTCCCTCATTATAAAATCTCACATGAGCTTGCATATGATTAAAGCAAGTTGTCACCTTATACAAACCTACATTTTCTAGTCGAATGAGGAAGACAATCAAGGATATTTTTCAATGTTAATCCTCCACCTATTTAGTTTCCCAAGGGAGATGAATCTTAATCACCTATTGAAGCCAAAATCACTAGTGTTTTGTGATAATTGTTATCTACCAATGGGTGTTTTGTCATGATGTCGACCGACTACCCCATGAGTTACCACTGATGAATGATGAAAGTAAACACTCGAGATGTTATATGAGTCCAATCATAATCCATACATGAAAAATAAATTTCCATTGATAAATAAGTACAGTCACACAGAAAAGTTTTCTATATAAACCCAATATAAACTCCCTTCTATGGGGGAGAACATCTACTACTATAAAACTGACCAGATCGGAACAAAATCTACCCTTGATTCCCTGGATATAGAAATAAAGACTCTATGATAATATAGTAGGTTATTAGAAGATGAATAAACAAAAAAATATTGATGAAAATATTTATTATATCTCAAAAAAAATTCATTAAATCTCATAATATCCTAAGCATCAAATATGTGAGTGATAAAAGTGATATTGAAGGCGATGTTTGAGCCTGGTCAGTAATAGTCAAACACATATAAACTAGCTTTTGATTTTTTTTCTCACATGTCACATTGTTAGTTTGCAGATAATGAATTGTTAAATTATAATGATGTTTTATAATATTATAGGGGAATGAGAGATTTATTAGTAAAGTCACTAGTGTTGTATTTATTTTTACTGAGGTAAAATTGAATTACTGAGGATCTATTGTCGAAATTGTTCGAAGTTGGGAGATAATGGAACTTTTGTGGGCCTTGATGACAAAAGAGTTTGAGTCTCGAAAAGCGAACTCAGACCAAATCCTTAAGAATAAGACTTATCAAGTGCTCTCATTGTTCTCATTTAATTAAAAAATGGTTCCTTAAAAATCTAAATTTTAATTTGAAGATGTAGATAAATTCAACGGTAATTGAATACACTAGAAACTAGGAGTTGTAATATAATATTATATTAGCGATTAGAGAATGACATGATTTTTAAATAGAGCAGGAGATACCACCCATTTTTATGTTATAACCATATGGAGATTTCACATTTTCTTATTGGATAATTTTTTGTCTCACTGGGGGTTCCACTCAACATTAATGAGGAGCATATCAATGAATTATTCTGGGATTTATGCTGCCCATTATTAAGGATATCACTATTTTTTGAGTAAGATCAGGTTTTATCCTCTATTTTTATTTACACTCCTAGTTGGGATGCATCTTTGATGGTGGGATAATTTGATAGTATATCGTCTAGAAGTGAAACTCAATGCTTCCAGGAAATTCACGCATCAATCCAATATTCATAATTGTTCATTTATCTTGGATGACAACCACTATGTAAATACCCTGACATTTGAAGAACGTTTTTTTCTAAATTCATTGGAATTTTATGAGTCTGCAGTTTCTGACGGTGCCTGATTCTGAGGCCCGCTGTGTCCGGAATCAATTTTTGAAGTTTGGTTCGGGTACATTCATTAAACATACATGTGGGTTTTTGTATCATTTGAACCAGTGCTCGGAATTGAAATCTGACGTCACCGATGAACTCGCAGCACCGATATTCTCTTAAGGGGACCTTTACAACAGTTGTGTTTTCTCGGGAGGAGAAGTTAATTTTGGGGATTTATAATATATTAAATAAAATTTTTGTACACAATTGTATTTTATATGAGTTGGTTATTTCCTACAAGGGGGAGTTAGGGGTGGGTCCCACACCCACAAAACCTCCCATGACAGGATAAAGTGTGGTGGGGCACACAAGAGGCCTTAACTCCTCAACTCCCTTTAACACCCCATTAAAACCCCCTTTAATTTATTTGATAACTCCCCCACATTTATTTTGGTAGAGCCTCTCCACATTCCACCATACCCTCATTAATGTGCATACCTCATCAATATAATTAAGTGAGCACATTTAATTAATTAATTCAATTTGAATTAATTCGAAAGGCATCGAAATATTATTTTAAAATGAGAAGCCTATTATTTCATTTTGGGTTGGAAATTATTCTCTTTGGGATGGCTCGAGAGAAATAAAAAGAAAAGTGTTTTTCTCCAATGAAGAACACGAAGAACGCTACACGACTCGAAGGACATGAAGCAACTTCATCCTTTCTTCTTCCCCCGACGTCAACAGAATCAACAACTCTTCCTCTAACGTTGACAGGATGACACCGTTCTTCTGCGACGCCCAACTACAGTAATGATCGTCTTCCACGGCTCGACGACATGCGATGTCAATTGCGAGGTAGGTGGTTTTGCTTCAATTTTAATTGAATAAAATTATTCTTTGTTCTTCGTTGGAACCATGTTTTATCTTCGGCCTTATGATACCACCTAACGTGGAGGGCACGGGCCGGACGAACAAGGACCGACGACCCTCCATTGAACCTTGTTTTATTTCAATGGAGGCGGTGATGGAAGAGGTGGCGGTGACCGGAGGAAGCGAAGACCATATTCTGGCCGCGTGAAGAGGAACCACAGCCCACATCAATGGGCCGCTCGACCGAAGAAAAACCGGCTGGCCGAAGCTGGCCGGGCTGGATGACCGCATCACCTCTAAGGTGCCGCGCTATGGAGAACCATGGCGCGCACCCCGTGGGCCGCTTCAACGGGGGAACTGGTCAGCTCGTCAGCCGTCTGGGATGGAGAAGGACGTGGAACCCACAGGTGCCATGTAGGAGGAGAGCAACCCACACGGGCCCCTCAATCCAGGAGGACCGGCCGACTTCAGTCGGCCGGATAGGAGGGCGGCACCGCTTGGTACCGTTGGTTCCGGAAGCCGTGGGTACCATGCCCCGGCACAGGATCGGCCTACTGGCCGAGCCACTGCTGGCCGCTGGCCACGCCAGCCGGGCTGCAGCTGGTCGGGTCATGCCAGCCGCGGGCTGGGCTGTGCCCCACCATGCATGGTCGCGCCGTACCGGGCCGGGCCGCGCCCTTGCGCGGGCCAGGCCACCTGCCATGGTCTAGGTAGTGCTCCACCAGGCTGGGCTGCGCATTATCATATTGGGCCAACCCCTTAGCTGGGTCGGACCCACCGAGCCACGACGGGCCGACCCACCTGCCCATTGGGCTTGACGGGCCGAGCCCATTTCGCTTAAGAGAAATACATCACGACCGTGCGTCCGATCGACGAGCCGTCTGCGGAAATGGGACCCTTACGATGAAGCGGTCCTTTTTTGATACACTATGTGAGTTTTGGATGACTTTGGAAAATGTCCAGGTTTGGAATGAGCGTATTTCCAACCGGCCCCATGGAACGGAAAAGCCAATAACTCTCAAACCGGGCGTCTGATTGATGTTGTGTCTGTCACGTTGAGTTTCTTTTGACGTGACGGAACTTCAGGATACATAAAATCTAGACTTCGTGATAGTTGATGTATCAACTCCTTTGCTTGAGGAGAGGACCCTCCTTGAATCAAGTGTGCTGTCTGTGGGAACCTTAGAGCTGGCTGCGACTACGATGAAAACTGTACAGGAATCCTCCATGGGTTCGACAGTAATGACAACACTACTGGAATCCTCTATGAGTTCGACAGCGATGAAAACTATTCTGGAAACCTCCATGGGTTTGGCAGCGATGAGAACTGTACTAGAATCATCCGTGGGTTCGGCAGTGACGACAACTGGACTGAATCCTCTATGGGTTCGGCAGCAACGAGACTGGACTGAATCCTCCGTGGGTTCGACACCAACGAGAATAGACTGAATCCTCCGTGGGTTTGACATCAACGATACTTGATGAAATCCTTTGTGGGTTCGACAGCAATGAGACTGGACTGAATCCTCGATGGGTTCGACAGCAACGAGATACTGTTGTTTTAGGTTTTTGCAGGTATCTGTCATTCGACAGTGATAGATGATTCAGTGGATACAACTAATCATCTCTTACTCTCTTTAAGTTATGTATACCTGGTGCGAGCTGAGTCTTGATTTTTCAATCATTATCATCGATGTGATTGACAACTCTCCTCTGTAGACTGGGTTGTTCTTTGGCTCGAGATTTGGAGCCAAACTGGTGTTGATGACTTAGGTATATGTATATGCAAATACCAAAGTATATTTGTTTGATACTTTGTGATTGTATCTTTATTTTTTGGTTTATCCTTTGTGGATTTTGGGGGACCTTTGGGGGTCTCGAGGTCCCTACTGAGTATCGTATACTCACCCATGCATGTGTTATGCCCGCACTACGTTGTGTTGGATGCAGAAGATGGACAAAACTGATCGAGGAGGAGACTTGTAGAGCTGGACGGTACCTGGAGGTCGACCACTTGGAGAGACATGTACGGAGCAGACATAGGGACCCGAGGTGATGAGGAGGCCATATGTACCCACCCTTCAGGTGGTATTACCAAAGGACAACTCAGTGGTTGCGGTTTTACTTTACTGCAGTTGTACTAGCCTTTTAGTTGTGTTGTACTTACTATTCGGCTTGTATTTTTGGCCCCTTTTTCTTTCAGCACATACTTTTGTATATAGTATTTCTTAGTGCTTACTTTAGTTTCATAATCTTTTGTGTGTGTCCCTTTAATAAAGGAAATTCCTTCCCAGTATAGGGACTTATTCCTTTGGTGCAAGTCACCATCCATTGTCCTATAGAAGGTGGGCTTGGGGTAGTCACGACACGGGCCCCGAGGATGGGTCGTGACACACTATGTTAGTGGGGAATCAATATTGGAACCACACAAGGTAAGTGTTCACTACTATTTGACCTTAATATATTCCACCTTCTCATCTATGATATCTTGAGAGAGTATCAAAGAGTAGTTTGTGATTGAATATATCATTAAGATTACTTTGAGAAGGAATATATTCTTGGTTAGAGTTGTTCGATTGGTTGATGATTCCACTTTTGGGAGAACATTTACCAGAATGAAGTGACTTGGTGAATAAATATTTATCATTTTGGTTGAGTAAGTTATGTAACTCTAGTGAGTAACCATTGACAGAGTGATGTTTGGAAAATAATTAATCCTTATTTAAATTAAGGACAGGTATTTGAAGGGTTGATGGACCCATATTTGAGCCTTATTTCTTGCTAAATTCGTTCTCTTTTTATCTTTATTTATTTATTTATAGTTCATTCAGGATTTCAAAAAAATTTCTACACTACCTTGATGATTTTTATCACTCTTTTAGGCTATTTTTTAATTATTTCAAAATATTTAAAAACACAAAATTTGTTTTGGTAAGACCACTAGGATACTCAAAATTGATTGTGTGTGATCAAACCTAAGTTTATCCATTGTGATATATCTAGAGATTATAAAAGTATCTTTGAAAACATTCTTGATAAGGGTGTCTAACATTTTGGAAACATTTTTTTGAAGAAAACGTTTTCCTTAGTGTTTTTTCCAATTTTATTTAAATTTTTCTAATCATAAAAAATAATAATGAAAAATGGACACTAACAATTCCTTTCAAAATTTACTATTAGAATACTCCCCTATGATATAATTTTATGGGTATCTCTAATCATTTAAAATTTTGGTGAATAGAAATAATATGGATATTTGTTGATGCAATATATGGTGTGTCTCATCAAATAAAACACAAGTATCCAAAGACATCCAATGAAACAAAAACCCAAAAAGAGGGAAGGGAACCTAAATTGAAGGATATAATGGAAATTAAGAGAATTTTGAATTTGCATGGAACTTCATAACATGATCAAGATGAACAATAGAGAAAGGTAGAACTCCATCAACATATTGAAATTATTTCTGTATAGAAAATTAGGTTAAAGGAGAAAAAAAGAAATGATATATTGTGGTTATCATAATTTTAGATCTACTTTCTCTTTGATCCAAAATTATAATTTACAGTTCAACATTCAGAAACATTTATTAAGGGATTAAAAGATATCAGACATATATAAATTGAATATGTAGGACCAATATTTGATGATCATTTTATCCCTGAAACTAATTTTAATGATTATTATTTCATTAACTTGTATAATGATCATTTAGAAACTCAAAAGGTCAAACCAGAAAATGATATCCTCACATTTTACATAGAATACACCATACCTAAGTTAATTTATTTTTATGTGAGGCTTGAAGAGGTTAACCACCTCACTAATAACCCATATATACTCCCAAGAGCCCTGATTACTCTTGGAGAAGATCAAGCTAAACATATTTAGGGAAATGATAATTTTATGGGATATTTTTTCAATCCATTTAAGGCTACACTTTTTAAAGTTAATTATAAAATTTATTTTCATTGTGTGGGTATTGGATAATAAGTAGTATTTTTTGACTTCTTGGATAGCATTAAATGAACCAAACAAGACCCTATGTTATGAATTTAGGTATTTAAAAAAATTTAAAGTTATTTTCTGGAATATGTTTGAGTAAAGAAGTGGATGATGACACTTTTTCTATTCAAAGAATAAATAATGATATGAACTAAACAAAAAGAGATTTTACATACCAGGGATTAGTATTTACAACCTATGCACACCCTTTCCCTTGATCAAGAAGAAGGGCATATCATCAATATACTATTTCACTCTCTATTAATCCACCAAGGATACACTATCAAGGAGGGAGAATTAAAAGAGTATAAACAAGGGGTAATCCACATATTGAAAATCGTTAAATGGAAAAGAATAAAAATGGAGGTTATTAGAAATGAAACCACAACCTCTATCCAAAATATGGTTGAACTAAATGTTTTTTAAATATGGAAAGTCAAAAAATAGAAACACATAGGGGTTATTCAAATATTATCCTATTTTTGGTTTTATTTTCATAATGCATGTTTTTAATCTTGTGTTCATTATTTTAGAAATAATATGATCCAATGATTCCATTTGGAAACCAATTGTGGACAATAAGAGCTACCCAATATTAATGAGACCAAACTACTTAAACCAAAAATTGGTAGAATTTTACTTTGAGATATAAATCATGAATTCAAATGTTAGTCTTTAAAAATCTATATGGACAAAAAAATTTGGTGAGAGATCTGTTAAAAAGAAATAAAATGGTACTATTCATTTTATTAGAGATAAAAATTAATATTTTCATATGTAGGGGAGTACTATTTTAATTATATAAATTTTTCATTTGGAAATTATGTAGCACATTGTTGACAATTACATGTGGGGGAATTCACCTTGAAATGTTGAGTTCAATGAATCTATTTTAATGTTTCATAGTTTTATAATTTAATTATAGGGAATTTGAAATTAATTTAATGTGTATTTTGAAATATTCTTCAAACCATTAAATCTCATTTCATTTAAAAATTACTATTTACCATTATTTATCATTCATATACATAATCCAAATAGAGATTTTTTTTCTTTTTACAATCAAATAAAAATTTACTCAAAAAAATCTATATTTGATGCATGAATGTGGAAAACGTGATTGCTGAAGTTTGATATAACCCATTTCAAATTCATTTTATCATTTAATTGTCATCTTATTATGAATAAAACAATATCCTATCTTAAGACTCAATATTGGGGATAATTTTGATTGATGAATATGGGGAAGAAAAATCTTTCTTTATGATAAGGTGTGATTCAATTATGGATATATCAAAATCCCTATTAAATAATTTTCCAAAAATGGTCAACTTGTTTTAACATATTTGAAGAATTGAGAGTCTTTGAGCACTATGTTTTACCTAGAATCTATCATACCTTTTGGATAATAATATTTTGTTAATGGGGTGTGTATTTATTCTAAAATACCTAGGTTTAATAATTTTTAATGGATGTTACATACTAATTTTCTACATATTCATCTTAAGAATTAAAAAATTTATTGATATGTCTTATATCATTGAAAAATTATGACTATAATTTGGGGAAAATATATTTTTAAAATCGAATCATAGGGGATAAACTTTTTAAAAATAAATCACACTAGAGGGAAAAATAAAATGATAATCATACAAGTCATTGGAGTATTTAGCAAAATGTGAAATTGGGATCCCGAGGTAATTATATGACTTTGGGAACTGGATGTGTTGTGTAAATAAATAAAATAATAACTCAATAAGTTCTTTGTATTGTTATATTCGTGGTCTTATTTATTAGAATAATTCAAATTAAGGGATTTTTAAAAAATTGGCTGATTATGGTGAGGATAATATTGAACACAAATGCAGAAGGGGTAATTGAATTATAATAAGATTATTTGAGTTGCATCAATAAACTAAAAAATGGATCAAGGATTTTTTGTGTGGATGAATGTGAGATTTAAAATTCACGTTTCCACTTATTAAGGATTAATTTAAACATAAATATAAACTATAATCACCCAAAAAATTTGAATATCAATTATTATTGAAGTAGAGAGTATGGTGAATTTATAGAATAGGACTGCAATTTTCAATAGTGAATGAATATGTGCTCCCTTAATTTCATGGGGGTATTTTAATTTAAAAATGACTTACAAAGAAAATTCATTGAAAATAATTACCCTCTATAAACTATTTTCTTAATATGTTCTGTTTTTAAATGATTATTAATGAAATTAGTGATGTTTGTTTTATAAATATATGAAGCCTGAAAATTAATTGAGTAAAAATAAACATATAGGTTTTTGGGAGTTTGATGTGGCCTATGTTTACACATTTATTCACATATGTTCTAGAGGAATAATAGAAAATTTTATATGAAATTGATATATAATTATAAATAATTTTACAGTTGATTATTTGTTGTATTGGAATTATCATTAGGTAAAAATATTATTAAAATGTTGATATCGAGGTTTAAATGAAGATTTTTTAATGAAATTATTTTTCATAGTTTCATTGAATTTTTTTATCACATTTTTTTGATTATTTTTTGAATTTTAAAATTATTTGTTTTATTAAATTATATTAATTTATTTTTTATAATTTTTGTGGAATTAATTCATCTCCATTATTTTTGGAATTCAATGTAATTCTATTTATTTGATCTTGGAATTTAAATGTTTAAATTCAAAAATGTCATTAAAATATGATTGTTTTTGGAATCATGGGAAAAATATATATTTTTTTAAATCAACATATCGTGAGCAGTGCCTATATACCACCCTCATAGTAATTATAAAAATGTTAATGTACTGAATACATAAAGGTAATCATGGCCACTATACTGACCTTGAGTAATTATTGTGCCTTTTTAAAATACCTACCATATCTCTTCAAAATACATACCATGTGTGGATTTAGGGAGATCCCATAATCAGTAAAGTGACAGTGAGGACCTATAGTTCCCTATATAGTGAGACTACTATGACCCCTAGAACAAATCATTAATTTGTGTTGTGAAGTGACCATGTTCTTAAATATCCCACCACATTGATATTCTTTTAAGCTCTCATGAGAATAATAATATACCTACTATGAACCATCCTGGAAAGAAACATCTCATCCCTCACACCACCAGCAACCTATCCTGTGGCTTCTTTAGAACATAAAAAACTATGAAATTTTGGCCACTTTGAAGGGATAGGATACCGTCTAATGCTATCAAAGTTGACCAAAGCCTTTTCCCATGCCTCACTAGTGAAATTTTATTGGGTGATGCTTTAACATTTGCGATAATATTTTTTTTTGTGGGGAGAAATTCTATTCATAATTTATCGTTATTTTACATTATAGATGTGTGTGAATCATGATAATGATCATACACCTAGTGTGTTTGGGAAATTATAAAATCCTTCATTAAATCAATGATGGGTATTTAAAGAGAGTATCAACCACGATCTGAGGCTTTTTTGATGCTAAATACCATTTCCTTTATTTAAATTTTTTCGATATTTCTTGTTCATCCACTATTTGCTGACTTTTATTCCTATTACCACTTTGGTTTTCATCACTGTTTTGTTCTATTTTTTTAATGTTCTCAAAATATTTTGAAACAAAAAATGTGATTTGGGAGTACCACTAAGAAATTCAATACTACTTTTAGGAGAGCATCCCCAAGGATATCTAACGTACTATATATAGGGTTTATAAATGTATATTTTACTATCCTCATGATATGGGCATGTCAGATTTCTTTTTTCCACTACTGATGAATGAAACGTTTTCCTTAGGGGGTTTCCACCTTTATGTAAATGTTTCTATTAATGAAACAAAAAAAAATGAAAATTGGATAGTAACTATTCTATCCCATATTCACTATTAGAATTCTCTTATGTAAAACCATTTTATGTGGAAAGGTAATTGTTTCATTTTTTGATTAAAAAAATGTAATATGAAGAGATATATGATGATTCAAGGGTTTTTTATCAACAAATAAAACAACAACTTATATAGGACTTATATAAAATAAAAAAGGATCAAGATAGAAAGGAAACTATCACAGACATTCTTTATTACAAAAGAGTTGTGAACATCCAAAAAACAAAATAAATATCTCAATAGGACCAATAGAGAATGGAATAACTCTAGAAAAATTCTTAAAAAACTTCTATAAATAATCTGCAAAGAAAGAAAAATAAACTAGAAATAAGAAGTTATATATGATAATATTTGAGACTGAATTTCCCATTGAACATAATTATAATTTATCGTTCTATATTGAAAAACACTTTTTGATGGATGGAAGGATAAGGGACATTAATGATGCTATACAACTCTTTGAGGATCATTTTATCACTTAAATTATATAAAATGATTATGATTTCATTATCATGTCTAAAAAAATTTTAATTACTCAATTGTATAATCTAGAACATGAAATCCTCTCTTTCATTGTAGTACACAAACCATTAGGTGTTCTATTTTTAATAGAGGCTGGATATGGTTTACTACCTCTATTTTATCCCATACATACTTCCAAGAGAACAAATTACTCTTGGAGAAGAACACGATGAATATGTTTAGAGAGTTTATAATTTAATGGAAATTTTTTTCCATATTTTTAAGAACTCTATTTTTAATGTTAATTATGATGTTTATTTTCCTTATATGGATAGGAATGGGTCAACTAAATTTTTGATTTATTGGATAGCTTTTATGAAACCAAACATGTACCTAAGATAGAAATTTTTAAACTCCTAGATTTTGAATATTCCCTTTCGGAACTATGTGCGGGTGAGAAATTAGAATATGAAACATTATTTTCATTCAAAGAAGAAAATATTATTTATAATAAAATAATATATAATTAACATTCTATGGAATTTTTTTTACATAATGTTAACATTATTTACTATGATAATGAATCTAGGAAGAGAATGTGTATATTGTTTCCTTATCTATTAATCAACTAAAGATAAACTGTTGAGGAAGGGGATTTTAACAAATATGACTAAGGGGTATTCCTTATTTCAAAGCACTAAATTTTAAAATAATAGAAACTAGTGGTTATTATTAATAAAAACAAAACCAACATTGTACTATGGACGACCTAAAGGATTTTGAGCTGGGGAAAGTCAAAACACAACACCCCTTGGGGGATATCCAAAGATTATCATGCTTACTATTTTATTTATTAATGCTTGTTTTCAATTATTTGGTATTTCTTCAAAAAAAAATAATCAGTAATCAATTCCACATGGAAAATAATCAAGGAAAACAAGAGCTACTCCATTAATCAATGATACCAAGCTCTTAAACTCAATGTTTGGTTTATTTCACATTGATATGAAAATCATGAATTTTAATGTTAATATATTTAAATTTTTATAAAATAAAACTGATAAAATAGAGATATTTTTTAATTTAAATAAAGTGAGGCATCAAATAGATCAATATAAAAATTATAATCTAAACATTCAGGGGAGAACAATTTTAATTCTTCAAATTTTACTTATTTACATTCGTTGATCATGATTCTGAAAATTAGGAATGGGGGAATTTCACTTGATAAGATGAGTTTTTTAGTTTCTTTTATTTTCTAGGTGATATTCTATATAATTATGGATTATTTAAATTTCATTGGAGCTATATTTAGAAACTAACAATACCCCATTAATACCCCTTTCATTAAACTATTTTTTTCACCATTATTATATCATGATTCTTTATGATCCATCCTGAGGTTAGCATCTATTCTATATCTAGGGTTTAAAAATGTATATTTGATAATACTCATGATATAGGTACATTACCTATCTTTGTTTGAACTATGTTATCAAAAAATTGGTAAGAAACTGATATTTACCCTAAAGAATTATTGAATCCAATTGGGTGTTTTGTATACATGACCGCTTATAGGCAAGCTATTTTCTATTATATCACCCTTTCTAATAGATTTCAATGTGAACCAAAAATATCCCATCTAATATTTGGGAAAATAATTCTTCCATATATAAATTTTCTAAAAAAATGGGATTAAATATGATATAAAATTATAATTTAATCTGTTTGGATATACAAATATATATTGGGAAGGAAATGTTGAGGATAAATGATCTATATAGCAAAGAGTTTTATTTTTAAGAAATATGTGCTTGTGTGTGTGTGTGTGTTTTAAAATAAAAAGAACCATATTTCAATGACCTTGTGTAATTTTAAAAAAGAATATATGGGAGAAACCAATTCCACAAACTAATAAATGTGGATAATCCCCCATTTAGAATATATCATGGTGGAAATGAAGAAGCCAATTCTTATGAAATGTGATAATAATAGTGATATTAATTTTTCATGTAACCATTGTGAAAATTCATTTTCCAAGAAAATTAATATAAAATATAATGTCATTATTTAACTAATAGAAATAAATTACTTGAATATTTAATTTCTTTTTTTACTTTAGTGAAAATAGCTCATGTGTTCACCAAACCATTGTTAAATGATGAATTCCAAAAAATATGGTTACTCATGAGAGATAAAAATCATTCCAATAAATTCCATGATATAGTGTTAACTTTAACCTCAATTATATTTTTATTTCGATAATTTTATCAAATATAAGAGAAAAAAATATATAATATAAATCCTTCTATGTTTAAAACTTTTATGCATTCATAATGGGGTAGATAACTAAATATGAGAAGTAGTCAAAGTAATTTATTTATCTTATTTAGGGGAGGAATATATTTTTAGATATTTGTTACAAGGGGTATGTAATGAAATTAGTATATGGTATTTAATTGTGATGGGTTTTTAAAGTGTTTGTGAGATTTCCAAATTCTCTTGCAGATAATGAAAATAAGTCCTTTTAATTATACGATCTATGAACTATTTTTATAGTTTTAAATAATTGTTTTGGTTGAAAATAAATTGGTATCTAGTTTATTATTTGCTTATTTCATCAAGTGGTTTGAAACTTTAAGATAATATGATTGATAAATTGTTATAAAGAGGTTTTATGGGATGCGAATAAGTGGATGTAGGTTACTATTATGTAGAGGGTGACTTTTTATTAATAGTTCTTGTTTCCTACATCAAGTTCACTCTCATAGATTTAGTATTATTTAATGATGAGTCATTTATATGTGTGGTGATTTTGATATTGATTTATGTTACTTGGTTTTTAAAAAATCAATGGGGACATTATTGATCTCATGAATTATTTTTAATATGTTTTTTCAGTGGGGTTTTTTTAGACTATACTTATAGAATAAGTTAAGAGAAGATGAAGTGGATATGAATGGGGTGTTGTATTTTATTTTCAACACATAAATCATATTTATACATATGTGTTTTCTGATAATTCATTTGCGGTGAATCTTATTTTATGGTTTTAGAAATATTTAACAAAATTTGAAGATTATTCTTGGTTGATGAGTAGAGATGGAAGGTGTTTAAAGAAGAGGGTACATCACCATTCCATAATTGCACATCAATGTGGCCATGGAGACTATTTGGAAAGGTAAAATACTAAATTTTCATAGAAAATAGGCATTGTTTGGGTAGTGTTATAAATTATAAGTCCCAACTATTTTTTGGTTTTATGATTTTTTTTGTGGTTTATTAGAGGTTATAAAATTTTTTGTAAATAGGTATATATTCATCACAATGACCATTTCACATGTTGTTGTGGTTGAAATTTTTATCTAAAAAAATGATGAGCTTGTTCATGTCATTGAAGAGAATCATGGTGTCTCTTAAATAGATTTTTTGGAAGAAATAATGTGTTGACCAATCTATGATTCAAATCTAGTGGGTGTTTCAATTGAAATGTTTTTAACGAAAAATAGTGAGCTCGAACATATTGTAGATGTTTCCACAATGTATAAAGAATAATTGGTGTACGAGAATTGAAACTATAATCCGCATTTTTTGGACTATTCCTTTGGAACATTTCGGTATGTCCTCAAATTATTAGGAGTTTTAAAAGGATATCCACAAACCTTGGAGGATACCATATTGTTATAAAATAATCCCTACATGAAATGGAAGGTAAAGAAGATGATGCGGTGTTAAGAATTTTTTGTAGACACAACATTATCACACTCCTCGATTCTAAAAACATATTCCTTATAATATGGATTTGAAACCAATAGAAGTGGTCTAACCAAAACAATCTATAATTATAATATCCACATAAATAATTGAGTCACTTATATACCCAATACCTTTTGTGATTAGAGTTTTAGAAAACTATAAAAAGGAATTAACTATATAAATCCATATCGTTTTCATTTTATGGTACTTTTTTCCACTAAACCAAGTATTACTTACTTAATAATATGTCTTAAACATCACATATAAAATTATCCATACTTGTTATTCATATAAACATATCATATGTAATACACCTATTAATAACCTATATAAATTGAAATATAAGAATGGTGTCCTCAAAAACCCGATATGGGTAATCATAATTGATAATAATCAAATATCATAAGTGATCATAAGATAAATATGTGCGTATAAGATCACAATCAAGTTTTAATGAAATAACATCAAATAATCATATCTATTAAAATATAAATCATATGTAGTGGATCATAAAAATGGAATTTGGAATAAATAAGTATATAGCATATGATCATGGAATCATAGTAACATGTAAGTAACCTAAAACATGACATAATAATAATAATTCTGGTCTCATTTCAAAAAAAAACATGACTTAGTGTTATAGGATTACACCACGTGATATATATATAGTATCTCAACAGATGAAAACATTACCCAATTCATTTTAAGGTTTTGTAATTAGAGATTCACCCATAACATCATACTATTTACATATATATGTGTTCAATAAAGAGGATTCACACACTATAAGGTGTCCCATGAGAGGGGGGTCCAGTTGAGCTTGTCGATGGGGAAGGCTGTTAGTTGTAGGCCTCTAGCATCAGGGCCTTCAATGTTTCGGAAAACAGGGAGTAGACCTCAGCAGTTCCGGTTTGGATCTCTCGGTCCTCACCCTTTCTCAACAATCCTAGGACTGAGGTGTTTTATCTATGGAAGTTGTGTTCGTTTTCAAAATTAGTGCTCGGACCGAGTGTTGTATAGTGGAGGTGGTCAGGTTCAGTGTCCACCTTAGAAGCAGCAATTTCTAGCCAGACGCTTTCATTAGCAGCAGTATGGATAGCAAGATCAAGTTACTCTGAGAGAAGATGTTATAGGAGGAGGCCAACCCCTGGGTGCTTCTTAGGGTCCTAGACCAAGGCATGGTCGGGGAGGCGGTTGATAGCCAAGGGGCAGAGGAGCTGGGCTTAGACTATTACACGCCACAGAGTCAATAGTTCCAGCAGGGTTGAAGGTCATTCGAGGTACAATCATCCTGTTTAGTACTCTTTCATGTTCCATTGTTTGATTCAGGATCTTCACACTCTATTTTTCACCTGGTCTAGCCCAAGCCTTGGGCCTAGATGCAGAGAGACTCTCCATACCCCCAGTGTTGAGTACACTATTTGGAGATCGAAATAGCATATTTGACATCTATAAAGGATATAGAATCATGATAAGGCCACATAAGTCCAGTGGGGATCTCTTTATGTTGTCAATCCTTCCATACGATGTCATTATATGTATCTACTATCTGTTCTTTGTACATGATGTTAATGAATTATTTTGAAGAAGGATCATGTTTGTAGATATGGGTGGTCAGTGTGTAACATTTTTTGGTTAGGGGGATTTCCAGGAGAGAATTCGATGAGTGGATCCATCCCTACCTTGCTGGATGAGCTTTCAGTGGAGTCAGCAGACACAGAGATTTTGGAAGTCCCATGGATCATCAGTGAGATCCGAGACATCTTCCTTGGTGAATTGGTGACTCTACGCTCTCAACGTGATGTTGAGTTCAGGATAGACTTGAAACCTGGTTCCTGTTCGATTTATATGACTCCCAATCAGATGGCACCTTTTGAGTTTTGGTAGTTGTGGATCTAGGTTGATGACCAGATGAATAAGGGGTTTATCTGACAAAGAATTTCACCATGGGGTGCTCCATTCTTGTTTGAAAAATAGAATATGGTGGAATCATGGTGTGTATAGACTACTGATGTCTGAATTAGTTGACAGTTAAGAACCGTTACCCCCTCCCGAGGATTGAAGAAATTTTGGACTAATTATAGGGAAGAAGTTGGTTCTCCAAGATCGACCTATGGTCAGGATGTCACCAATTGAGGGTGAAAGAGGGTGACATGTCGAAAACTACTTTCAGTTGCAGATATGGGATCTTTGAGTTCATGTTCATGTCATTTGGCGTTAGAAATTCTTCATCTGTGTTTATATTGCTTATGAACACTATTTTCCAGGAATATTTGGACCATTTTGTATTCATGTTTATTGATGACATCGTTATCTACTCAAGATCAGAGGAGGATCACACTGATCAAACGAGGACAGTTTTAGAAGTCCTCCGAAAGTACCAGATCTACAGGAAGTTGTCCAAGTGCAAGTTCTGCACATGAGAGGTGCTCTTACATGGATACATGGTGTCATAGTAGGGAATAGCAGTGGACGCATCCAAGGTTGTAGGGATTGTTTCATGGGTAGCACCAATGAACATGGTAGTGGTTCATAGTTTTCTAGGTCTAGCAGGTTACTACTGAAGATTCTTTGTTCACTTCTCTAGAGTTGTAGCACTATTGAAATCCGTGAAAAAGAAAGACCAGGATGTCGTTGGGAGTGATCAAAGCCAAAAGTCTTTTAGTTATCTAAACCTAAAGATGGTTAGCGCTCCAGTTCTCTATTTTCCAGAGGAAGGGTTAATGTTTGATGTGTTTTCTGATGCTTTCGGGCTTGGCTTGGGATGTGTTCTGATGAAACAATGGGGAGTTATCTCTTATTTTTCTATGCAGTTACATCCTCGGGAGCATAACTATGCACCCATGATCTGGATTTTTTAGTTGTTTTGTTTGAACTAAAGTTGTGAGTGCATAACTCATCAGGGAATTCTTTAAGTTCTTCCCAGGTCACAATAGGTTGATTTATGTCTTCTCCTAGTGAGACTTAAATATGTGGCAGTAGAGGTGGATGGAGTTTCTGCAGGACTATGACATCAAGATATCTTACACTAAAGGTAAGGGAAACATGGTGTATGATGCCTTGAGAAAGATGTTGCTGAAAAATGTTGTTTGTGAGTCACCATATTCTTGAAGAGATATGGAGGAGTTGGCTTCCTTAAACTTGGATGAAAAATTGGAGGATGATAGAGGTTGATTGTTCTAGATGACAATATAGCATTCCTTAGTACATCAGGTGGAGAATTCATAGTGTGGGGACTTAAAGGATGAATTTATGTACGATTGCGTAAGCCATGGAAATGATTTGAAAGGATGGTCGGAAGATGGTCAAAATCAGATAATTTTCTATGGGAAGGTTTTTTTTCCTGAGACGATGCATGAGGGAGCTCTCCGGGAGATCCATAACTCACCAGTGGAGGTAGAACCAAGAGTTTACAAGATGTAATGAGTCATGAAGGGTCTGTTTTGGTGTCTTGGGGCATAATAGGAAGTGGCGGAGCTTGTGGTAAGGTGACTAGGGGGCCAGCAGGTGAAGGCCGAGCATTGTGTTATGGACAGTTTTTTGTAACCTTTAGATGTCCCCGAGTGGTTATGGGATGACATATTAATTGATTTCTTCACAAGAATACCCAGGTTTCTAGGAGGTTCTAATGAAATTTTTTTAATGGTGTATCAGTTGTTGAAATAAGATCACTTCCTAGTGATCAAGGAGTAGAGTGTGGTGGATTCCATAGCACAAAGATACGCAGATGAGGTGGAGAGGTTTCATGGAGTTCTGAGGTACATATTATCGAACCGATGAACATTTTACATCACAAATCTATTGGGGGTTTCAATATTCTTTAGGCACCAGATACACCATAGCACCGATTTCCACCCCGAGATGGGTGGGAAAAAAGAGAGGATCATCTAGACATTGGAGAATATGTTGTAGGCATGCATTCTAGACATTGGAGGATCATGGGTACGACACTTTCAATTATTATATTTTTCCCACAACAATATCAATCACTCTAAAATTTTAATGGCTCCCTTTGAATCCTTGTATAGAAGAATATGTTGTTCGCCCATTTATGGGACCGATGTTGGGGAAACAGGTGTTCATGGCCTACAGGTAGTGCCGATCACGACAGAGAAGGTTCAACTTGTGTGTGAGAGGATGATGCTGGCTCAGGACCGGTAGAAGTAATATTACTATCATAGGAGGAGACCCTTGGATTTTGAGGTTAGGAACTACCTGTTTTGAAAGGTATCCCCACAGAATGGGTAGTGGAGTTTCAGCAGGGAAGTAATATTTCTCCTAGGTTCATCGGGAACTTTAAGGTGTTGTGGCGTGTCAACAAATTGGATTATCAACAGGCGCTAGCACCACTGCTACAGATGGTCCACAATGTATTCCATCTGTCTCAACTCTATCAGAATCTAACAAATGACTCACACGTCCTCTAATGGGAAGAGTTGGATATCATGGATGATGCAATGTTTGTGGAGAGACCAGTGGGGATTGAGGTTCGTGAGGAGAAGGTGTTTTATGGACAAACCATTCCCTTGGTCCATGTGTAGTGGATTCATGATGACCTCAAAAAGTCTACCTATGAACGGGAGGAATATATGCATGCCCAGTACCTAAATTTGTTTTGAGTTTTGTTTTGTGATTGTTTTGTAATTGACTGTGATGTAGTGATTGACTTTTTTAACTATAATATGGGTTTTCCCCATTCACTAAATGTGTGTGAAAATACTTCACTATGGGGAAGGGAGGACCTGATCCCTAATCAATATGCATTATGGTGGAAGAGATTATTACTGTGCAGGTGAGTCAATGCTGCCAAAAGTAGATGGTATCTTGACATGGAAGAAGGGACTCCTTAAATAATATGTTTGGGTGATGTGACCGTTATATGTTTGGGTGATTTATCAGGGTAGGAGAGTGGTTGTATATTTTTTTATGTTAAAAAGATATATGAGGGAGAGGTGTTCCTTGATATCAAGTATTTTTATATATTTCGAATAACTCTAGGGTGGTTTTTCCATGAGAGGTATCTTGCGAGGTGGTTTGTTCCGAACCACTCTTTTCATCAAGTTTACTTTTGAATTTTCGAGGGTGAGAATAGATTGAGAGGTATTTGATGTAATGGACCAAAAACTCCTAGTCCATTACATTGCCAAATTCTGGTGTTTGGGGTGTCCTAAGGACCATAGGCGAAGAATTAAGGATTTTTCCAAATTTTACAATTGAAAGAATGGTGGCACTGATGAGCGTCGGTTGAACCGATGGGTATCAGTGGCACCGATGAGTGTCGGTGGCACCAATGGGCATCGGTGCCACCGATGGTTATTGGTGGCACTGATGGGTCATCCATAGCACCAATTGGCATTGGTTCAAGCATGACGGTGCCAGGGAAATGGTGTTAGGACAATGGTTCATGGGTGACGGTGCCTGGGATACAGTGACTCACCTAACCGTGAGTCCTTACCTATTTTTTAGGACCTTTTAGTTTTCCTCGGTAACCTATATTTTGAGGTAAAAATGATTTAATACCTATTGAAAATATATTTAATTCCAATAAAATATGTTTTAAACCCCCAATAGACGAGCGAACCTTGAGTTACCAAAACATGTGGCCTTTTTCCTTGGTGTCACACATTTGTCGTGTTTTACAGTTTCCCCCCTATTAGGTGATTTTCTCAATTTAAAGGATATATATTAATCCATATTTGTTATCTCCACCATCTCCAAGGAGAATTATTAAATCTCAATTAATCCCAACATGTGAAACCACCCAACTTCATGGTCGAGCCACGATATGACATTTAAGTACTTCAACATTGTCTCCCTGATTTTAGGATCATGCCTTTTCTTTAACTAAGACCCTATCTTCATAATTCTTTTCCATTCTCTAAGTATGCCCTAGAGACTTACTCTGGAGATTAATTGTGTGCTTTTGTTGGAGCCCTTCTCACTCAGCCTTAAAGCCTTTGAGTTTTCCTTTCCTGCATGTTGTGCATCCTCATTTATTGACATGAGGATAAAACTTTGATCTTTTATCATCCAATTAGGGTTTTTCTTCATCTCTATTTATTGTGTATCATGTGGGGTGTGTATGATAATGATTCCCTTAGGGTGTGGAAGAAACCATACCTTAACAAAGATAATAAACAGACTTTAATGAATGAAGGGGTGGGTTTTATGATGATGGTGTTGTATTTCTTTTATATTCATTTTTTTGTACTGAATTTTATGGGAGTATTCCCCATGAAAATAGTGTTTGTTGGTGGTCATTTCTTATACACTAATGAACCTCTGTTTTTATAGATTATCTTGTGATTGAATGGATTTAACATGGAAACAATTTAATCATGTAATTTTTGATGATAAAATGGATTCTAAATGAATAATAATTCTTGTGTTATCACCCAGGTTAACCAAATGAAAATAAAGAACTTGATAAATGGTTTTGATAAAATCTAAAAACTACCTTTCTTTGTTCTGCAAATACACATGGTTTTTCTCTTGATTCCTTTAGGGTGACGTGGATGGGGATGGGAGCTCCCATTGTTCAGTTATATGTTGTGTATTTGAGGTTGTGTGGGGCCATATGTTATGGATTGGTTTTCTTCCAGTACTTTGACGGATCTCACTGGCCCCTTTTTTTGTGTCTTTATAAGAGAACCAGGTCTGAATTCTTAAAATGTTGCTTTGATATTTTCATTCTGTTGACATAGATTGTGGATATTCATGTTAGTTTCCTGGTAGTGAAGGAATATTTAAATAGAATCACTTGATCATGATAATGGTAATAGGTAAATTGGGGGGGTTGTTTTTCAAAAAGGGGTTATACTCTGGTTGTGGATGTTGTGTGTTTGTTCATGTAGGGATAGTAATGAGGGTGGTATTGATTTTGTTGTGTATGAGCTGGTTGTCTGTTTCAGAAAACTTATGTTTGGATGAGTGTTTGTTAAATTATATGTATAAATTTAGTTCTTATATTTCTTATTTGCACCCCACCCATGTTGAGCACTCTGTGTTGAACACCACCATTTAATGGGGGAGGGTTTTTTTAACAACATTCTTATGAGTACTGGTTATTATCTCTTTTGTAATCTCTCTCCCTGGTATCCCATGACTCTTTGGGAAGGCTATGAAGACCTAAGGTTTATTAGGAACCAAGAATCTTTAGACAATATGTGTTGCAATGGTTATCCTAGGTGTGTTCATGCAGGTTTGTTTCTCAAGTGTCTTTGGGATGAGGCCCAGGTATCTTCGGTCATGGAAATAGTTATTCTATCCCAGGTGTATTTGGGCATCATAGTGGTTGTGGTGACCCAAGTGTTTATAGTTGTGGTAATGTGTGGTTGTGGTGGCCTAGGTGTGTGAGGGTGGGATGCATCGTGATGGACCATATGGTTGTGGTTGTGGTGGGAGTGGGACTGTAGTGAGACATGTTGGGGGGTCCAAAGTGTAGGATGTTCTATATAACTAGTGGAAATGCGATGTGAGGTACCCATATATCGATGTTCTATTATAGTTACATTACCTAACTTGCGTTATTTGGGGAGTGTCCCTTAGTGAAGCTGGGTGGATAGTTTCCTTTATTGGTTTTTAGGTTACCTATACCATCTCTAGTGGCATTAGAATGCCTCCACCCATGTGCATGAGAGGTTTTGGTTTCCATACTGAGTAAACCTATATACTCACCCAATGTATATAAAACTTCATTCAGGTTTCCAGGAGGAATTCGAGGACTATGCATGTGCTTACTAGTATGGGATTTAGTGGTTGTCTTTTCGGCTTTTCTTTATTTTGGTTATTTCCTTTGGATTATCTTGTACTCTGTATCAGTTTATTTTGGAGAAGCATATGGGAATGGATTTTGGCTTTACTTTTACATTAATCATTTGGAGTTGTTTTGGATTTACCATCTTATCTCCAAATGTTGTTCTATAAAATGTTAATACCTTCCACTTCACGTGAGATTCTATACCCTTGGTTCTAGTTGCCACTTTGTGGCCTATTGAATGCAAGAATCAGGTGTCACTATCTATCCTTCGGTATGAAGAAGAAAGGGTCTTGTAGTTTGGTTTCCCTTCCCCCATCATGGTGAAGGCATGTCATGAAAATACTACATAACGAGGAATATTTTTAATTAAATTTATATATAATATAAAAATATTTTTTTTATATTCATAATATGATTATTATCATACACATCATTATTATAAAGTTATATTGTGCTTGGGAATTACACTTCTCAAAAACTAGACTTTTCATCAGGTTTGCAAGTTTTGTTTTATGTTTAATTTTTTAAACTTTTAAAAATTTATTTTAAAAAATAAACAACATTATTTAATAGATAATTAATAAATTTTACTAGGGTTACTTATTGAAAATTTTATAGAATGGTTATTTTTTTATGAATATTGAAAATTACTTAATCATATTTGAAAACAGCAATTTTGTTTAAATTATTTTTGAGGAAAAATAATATATGTAATCAGTATTAATGTTAAATTAGTTAAATAATATATATATTAATCCAATTTAGGTCATTTTAATAAATTTATTACTGAAATTGGAAGTAAAAACATTGAAATATTTTGAACATTTTCACTTTGAACACCTACTTTCTCATCACGTCTATGAGGTTAATTTTAAATTGATTTTTTTCAATTTTATGAATTGAATTTGGAAAATGGATTCAATATTTATAATATTAATAAATTATATTATATAATATTGTCAAATTATTTTTTGAACAAAATGAATAGTAAAAATAGTAAAAAAAACTTACCACAGTTAAAGTAAAAATTGGTTTACTGGGGTTTAACTAAAAAGATAAAAGTTAAAATGACGTAAAACATGCATAAAATATGTTTTATGGAAATATCAGGACCCTATTTTTTTAGAAATATAAAATAATTCATTATTGAGCCTTTTTGAATGAGTAAAATGTTGTCACAAATGTTTCTTCTCTAGAAATTACAAGTGTGCCACTCATCTCAATTATAAAAGGACACCCCCTCTACTCTATTATTCACACCATAAAATCATTTTTTTCATCCTAAATATTCAAAAAGGGCGTCCCAAATTCCATAATCTCATTCTATAATCTATATTTTGGGTATAATTTCATCCTATGAAGGCTTTTGGTGAAAACCTAATGAGGTCACTATAAGAATAGGTAATGTTCCTCAATGAGTGTTTTTGTTTTATTTCATTCTCCACCTAAATAAATTATTTTTAAAATAATATAATATAATAGAATCAGTATCTTTTATAGGATTATATTTTCTATGTTAGGTTAATGACCTAAAACAATCTCCACTTCAATCAAATGGGCTATAAAATCAACTTTCTTCTGTGTGGGGAATTACTACCTCGTGAATCGATGTCATTTGATTTTCCATTACCTTCTCTTAGGGATGATTGTGATGATGGATATAAATTATATATATGAAATTTATAACATATTTATATATATTTAGTCATCATATCATATATATACCTTTTTTACATTCCATTATATAAAAGATACAATATCATTGCTCCTATGAATGGTGGACAACCGCCTCACAAAGCAATGTGATTCATTTTATCTAATGCTTTACATTGGAAAAAACAAGAATAAAGTTAATTAATATATGATATATAAATATAAGGCCCCAGCCTTAAACCTTACTTAATCTTGGGTTATAACAAGATTACACATTGAGGATCTTTTCAGGTTTAGAGTTTTAGAGAATTAGATCATAAAACTTGCATTACATTCCACATTTAAACAAAGTGGTTATATAAAAGATAGTATTAAATTTTCCAATCAACGGAAACATATTTAAAATAAAACATGGATTCTTTCTTAACACTTCCTTGACACTATCATCATATCATGTACCCTTCCCTTGACCTGTGTAAAACATTTCAAAAACATGGGATGAGCATAAAAAGCTCAGTAAGGGATATAAAAATATGGAAAGGAAACATGAGTACATGTATACATAAGAATGAAATCATACTTTACCCTTAAAACATAAGCACTTTAACATACCTCATAAAATCATGAATAAATAATAGAAATCATAAGAAATAAAAGGTAACTTGAGGCATTCATAACATTCATATGTAGGGTGTAACCCTCTTGGTTACGTTTGGAATACCCACCACAGTATATTCCCTAAATCGCTTCGGAGAAACCATAACATTTCACTCCTTTGCGTTACCCAATGCATTGGAGAGCTATATCGGGCTCACCCGCCCTTAGTTTATCATGGAACCACACATTTTCATAACAATGACCAAGAACCATAACATAAACGTATCACATAAAACATGAATAAATGAAACATAACATTTCCACATTTCAATCACAATATAACATTTTAGTATATTGAAATAATGAATCCATTCAAAAAGAAACCATTTCCAAAACCATTTAAAACATTTAATAAAGAGATTTTTGAATCAAAGTGTCCCATACCACCTTGAATCTTTTAAAATTTTAAAACATTAATATCCATATAAATAAATCCTTAAAACCATTTTGAAAACATGTATATTAATAAGAACAAATAATTAAAATATTTAAAGCGATATTTTTCTTAAAGGGGTTCTACCAAAATTAGAGACACTTGAATACAATAATTGAGGAATAACATTTAGTCAGAACATTATAATATCATGAGAATAAATGGATTCATGATATAATATTCCAAGGGACAGTATATACACCATATAAGAGTGAATTGGTGCATAACAACAATGAAGTCTCAATAGAAATGTCAAATGTGATGAATTCCCGTATAAAGAAGGTATCATTAAATTAAGGATAATTCAATCTCAAAATTATGTGTGACAAATATAAATACACCCAATATAAGTGGATATTAAGTTTAAAACAATAAAAGTTCATTCACACATATTCAAAAGACGACATATTCAATAAGTACATGTTGAACCCAAAGAAATCGAAATTGGGTTAAAAAGTTCCCATGGTAAAATTCGACAGCCTAACGACATCACTTCAAAATTCAGAAAATGAGGTGATGAGAGATAAAAAGGGCATCTCATCACTTGGACATAAAATTTACATCAATAAGCATATAAAATAACATATCCCAACATAATAGTATGTGAATTAAAAGACATAACAAAAGAAGTCTTTAAAAAAGAGGAGGGTGAAAGGTTCCCTTGCCGACATGGGTATCTTTCGAAACATACACCCCGTGAAAGAAGGAAAATACAACATTGATGTAAATACTCATAAATGAAATTATATTACACAATTAGTAAAATAATGGTCAGTACATACACCACTCAAATGAAATTGTGGAAAACGTAGCATAAATCTCACGAGAATAAAAGTGAGATGAAAATATCTTTCGAAGACTCGGCAGCCTAACGACGCCACTTAAAACATCCAAAATGGATTGATGAGAGGAAATAGGGCCTCTCATCATATAAACATAAAGTTTAAATAATGAGGAATATAAAAGAACATCCCACAACATACCAAAGAGGAGATTAAAAGAAGTGACATAAAGGAGAGTACTTAAAACGAATGAGAGAGGTTGGATCTCTTACGAAAATTCAGCAGCCTAACAGCGCCACTCAAAACTTCCGAAATGGATTGATGAGAGAGAATAGGGTCTCTCATCATATTAACATAAAATTTACAGTAATATTAATATAAAATAATATCCCAATAACAAGAAAGATGAGCTTTAACATGAATGGCATAAAAGAGTGTACTTTAAAAGAAAGAGAGGAGTCGGATCCCTTACCTCAAGTATGACTTGTCTTGTTCGTTTCTTTATATTACTAAATAATAAACGTTGGTCAATTTAAAATTTCCTAAGTAACTCATTTAAAGATTATTATTCAGTTCATATCACATATTATAATGTTATAATAACTATTTAATAATGTTAGTTCATATCAGACGTTTTTGTCGATGTTTGGTACATGAGTCAAAAATGAACTTGTTTGAAAAATGATTGCCCATGTAGTTATAAGTAAATAATTTCCAGATTAGTATTATTGATTAAAATATCATATATATCCAGTACATATTCATTTTATACTATTCCATATCATTTGGAGATAAAAAACGAAAAGCACCGTTCATGGAGACGGTAGGCCGTACGTACGCATGAACGCTACATTCATTTCTATTCCGTATTTTATTGGACGGAATAATAATGATATAAAGGTATATTATAATTCCAGTATAATATCATATATTGTATCATAACTACATCCTTTATACATCCCACATATCGTATTAACAAATCAAATCACTTTGAGGGGGCGGTAGTCCGCACTTTCTTAAATGAAGATATCACGTTTACCCATAATGGAAACCATAAAGATATGCCATAAATGAAAAATACAGAAGCTTAAGTAGAACATAAACATATTACATATAATATATAAATATAGTGACATCTTAATGGCCACCTTTGAAGGTGATATATGAGTGTTGAACAATCATCGTTTCGTGAGGTAGAAATTCGCCATCCATGGAAACACTATGTTCTTTAACCATTAGATGTAGGTGTGTGTAAGTGTAGCTCGAATACTTATTATAAAAACATCCTAGTATATTGAAGATACTGGATTTGTTACAAAAGAAATAAATAAAAAGAGTTTATGGGGTTGGAGAAACAAAATAAAACAAAAGGACTCAAGTGAAGACATTACCTTAAAATCGGGTAACTCTCTTTGGTTTGAGCTCAAAGGATTCCATGGGAAGACATCTGCCCAAAGTGAGGCTTCAAGGAGTTAGAGAGGGATGTGGAGATATAAAATGGGCAGGGGTTGGCCGAGCCAAAGGCTTTGGAAGTGTGGGTAAATAGGTAGAGGTGGGGGCCTTTTATAAGAGGAGAGGAAGGGCACTCTTGCAAAGTAAAGAAATGTTACTTTATTTTAGAATGATATTAGGATTTTAATAGTCTCACATTGATATGTTTCGAGGATAATGTGATAAGAGTTCGAAATACACCCATCCAATAGGTTTTTTAAACGTTTAGGGATTAGATTTTACATTATCTTTCCATTTTATTTAAATCCTTTATTAATGAGGTAATTGATGCATCATCATGATCTCATAAATAATTTAATATATTTAATGTCTAAAAATTAAAAAAAAGATCATTATTTAGTAAATCTATTTATAGTTCTAATGAATATTTATAGTCAAAAATATAAATTGTATAACCCCATGTAACAATTGTTTTAGTAAAACATATCATGTTTGTGTCATTTTTACTCTAACATTAAATAAAAAGTTATTTATGTCATTTCCCAACCAAAGTGGCTCCATGCGGTCCCCAAGTTGACCCATGGATTTTCTTGGTCGTCCATGACTCATACAATGACGGTAGGACATGTGTCTAGGTCATTTAATTTTATTAAAACATTATTCTTAACTTAAACTACACTAATTACCTCTAATCGCGATTAAAAACTTAATAAGTTACTATTCACCAAAAAAATTATTTTAATTGCATTGAACCACATTTTACTTCTTAATTATAACCATGTATGTCAGATTTTTGAAATTCAAAACACAAAGATGGAAAAATTACATTTAAACAGAAAATCATTTTTTATAAGTACCACTTAGTGGTTTCACTATTCATCAAAAACTGATGTTTTTCAGAAAATTACCAAAAATTAACCCTAAGCCATATTTGATATTTTGAATTCAAAAATGATGTCTATTTTATGAAATTCAAAACATATAAGTTGCATTAATTAATTTAATAATTAATTTCTGCTGTCAAAACAAATAGCGTGTTTTTATGAAACAAAATGTATCAAAAGATTGACACTAGTTAAAGTCCAATTTCAAAGTGAAATTAATTCCAACGACCACTATTGGATTAAATGGTAAAAATATATTCTAATTTCACTTTAAAACCAATTCAAAAGATAATCTAATCATATAAATAAATTGGATTTAAAAGAGGTTTTGAATTAAAATACAACATATTTCACTATTCATTAAAAATTGAACTTTTTCGGAAAAATACCAAAAGTTTACAAAAAGTAAATTTTGATGACCAGATTCTAAAGAAGAATTTTATTTAGTCAAATATAACACAAAAAAATTTCAAACAGTGGATTTAAAAGAGGTTCGCCATCAAAATGCGGTTAGTCGACCTTTTAAAGAATATTAGAATTTTTACGCTTAAAATTGGATTCATTCGCATTTTTAATCCTCTAACATTTATTGTAAAATGTAAAAATATTTGACAAACATATAGAATCATTTTGCAGTTAGTTCTATTCATTCCCGCCATCACAACGGCTAGGCGTTAACTACCATTTAAAATAATATTATTTTATTATTAGAGTGCAACGTAAAATTCCCAAGAAACTCGTTGTTGCGTATTGGGTACGCCATCGAGCATAGAGTCCCCTTTAATGTAATATTAATATTTTATTCAAAAATATAGATAAATGTGAAAATGTCATACTCTTTATTTACCTGGGGTGGTACATCCTTCCCCCCTTTTGGGAATTGCGTCATCACAATTTTAAAATTGGTCATGGAAACTTCATTGAAAATCCCACATCGGAACAACAGTCAGTAAAACAATCACTTTAAAATAATGAAAGATAAGTATAAAGGTCACTCGAGTTAACCCATACTAGGATTCCACGTTTGAAAATATGGACATGGAGGAAAAAACAAAGGGTCATGTTCTGATGGAGAGTGATAGTAAACATGTCTAGGATAAAGTTAACCATAAGAAAATCACAAAATTGGGATGCGTTAAATGGTATTCGATTCCCCAGTAGGAAAAGTTAACAGACAAAATTTTTGTTTTAAGTTACTTTTCATTGAGGAATTTATTTTTGAGCTTAACTAAATCATAATGAAACATACTTACTTGTCATGTAGACTTTCAAATTTTACTAGATTCCTTAATCAAACTCATATTTTCTCTAAAAGATGAGAATTTTGGAAGACTTGTTCGCATTAAGAGTACTATAATCAATTTCTAGAGAATCACCTAATCCACAAAAGAGAATTATATAATTCCCAAGTTCTTAGACTCTAACAAAAACAAAAACCACAAAGGTTAGTACAAGATCAGATAATCTAGAAAACGATAACCCTTTATAAAAAGAAAATCTATTCTTAATCTCCAAAATTTGTCCAAAAAAACCCAAAGTTCAACGAGGACCATTTGATAAACAATTTGTCCATAAAATTATTTAATGTAAACCAAACTAAGATTGAAACCCAAATATTTGAAGAATTTAGTCACGTAGTCTTCCAAGTTAAATTGTAACATTTATCTCCAAACAACATCAGTTGCTCTTAATGTATCGTATTGAAAAGTAATTAACCTAATCACATATCCTCCATGATAGGTTAATAAATTTCCACAGATAACCCAAAATCAACTTACACTTAATTCATAAAATCATCTAACTAAAAAGAATCAGTCAAACTAACCAGGGACTTCACGTAGTCCAGTGGTAGGCGATAAATACCACTCACACTTTGGTTGTGGGTTTGATTCCCGCGGCTTTGTCCGACGCGACGGGTTGTCACACGGTCTGCATGTTTTCCTTTTCCCCAAACTATATAATTCTTAAAACATTCCCCAAAATGAGATAAAATCTTCAAAAATAATCATAACATATTTTAACCTCAAGTTTATCTCATGCCTTTCATCTTCCATCATAACATATAATAACCCATAATAACATCAAAAGTAAGGATCATATAAACCCTAATGGTTACCTTTATAATTATTACATGAACTTCCACATCGATTGGTCATCTCGTACACGATGCATTACAGAACATACCAAGGTACAAGTGGTTGATCATGTCCCCGGGATAGTTGGTTTAGAACAACCATGAGTTTTCTCATTGAATCCCCCATTTCATCTAGTCTCTTAATCAGAGAACCACCACAGTTTCCTTCAAACCTATAGTCACTTTGGTGCCTGCTAGATCTAGCCATTTACTAAAACCAAAAAGGTCAGTGTGAGTATATCAACAAAACCATCATGTACTAATGAAGAAGATATACTTACTCATTCACTTTATCTAAAAACTATGACTCCTTATGAAATCCAAACCATTTTGGTAATGTCACTTGTGCTTAGAGAATAACCTAACCTCTAAAGTTATCAAAACCGACCTTTGATAACAACTATAAGGCCCCAGCCTTAAACCTTAATTAATCTTGAGTTATTACAAGATTACACATTGAGGATCTTTTCAGGTTTAGAGTTTTAGTGAATTAGATCATAAAACATGAATTACATTCCACATTTAAACAAAGTGGTTACATAAAAGATAGTATTCATTTTTCCCATCAATGGAAACATATTTAAAATAAAACATGGATTCTTTTTTGACACTTCCTTGACACTATCATCATATCATGTACCCTTCCCTTGACCTGTGAAAAACATTTCAAAAACTTGGGATGAGTATAAAAATCTCAGTAAGGGATATAAAAATATGGAAGGGAAACATGAGTACATGTATACATAATAATGAAATCATAATTTACCCATAAAACATAAGCAATTTAACATACCTCACAAAATCATGAATAAATTATAGAAATCAAGAGACATAAAAGGTAACTTGAGGCATTCATAAAATTCTTATGTAGGGAGCAACCCTCTTGGTTACATTTGGAATACCCACCACAGTATATTCCCTAAATCTCTTCGAAGAAACCTTAACGTTTCACTCCTTCGCGTTACCCAATGCATTGGAGAGCTATATCGGGCTCAGCCGCCCTTAGTTTATCACGGAACCACCCGTTTTGATAACAATTCCCAAGAACCATAACATAAATGTATCACATAAAACATTCATAAAAGAAACATAACATTTCCACATTTCAATCACAATATAACATTTTAGTATATTGAAATAATGAAACCATTCAAAAAGAAACCATTTCCAAAACCATTTAAAACATTTCATAAAGAGATTTTTGAATCAAAGTGTCCCATACCACCTTGAAGCTTTTAAAATTTTAAACCATTAATATCCATATAAATAAATCCTTAAAACCATTTTGAAAACATGGATATTTATAAGAACTAATAATTAAAACATTTAAAGCAATATTTTGGTTAAAGGGGTTCTACCAAAATTAGAGACACTTGAATAAAATAATTGAGGAATAACATTTTTTCATAACTTTATAATATCATGAAAATAAATGGATTCATGATAGAATATTTCAAAGTACAGTATATACACCATATAAGGGTGAATTTTTGCATAACAACAATGAAGTCTCAATAGAAATGTCAAATGTGATTAATTCCCTTATAAAGAAGGTATCCTTAAATTAAGGATAATTCAATCTCAAAATTATGTGTGAAAAATATAAATACACCCAATATAAGTGGATATTAAGTGTAAAACAATAAATGGTCATTCAAACATATTCAAAAGATGACATATTCAATAACTACATGTTGAACCCAAAGAAATCGAAATTGGGTTAAAAAGTTCTCTTGGTAAAATTCGACAGCCTAACGACATCACTTCAAAATTCAGAAAATGAGTTGATAAGAGATAAAAAGGGAATCTCATCACTTGGACATAAAATTTACATCAATAATGATATAAAAGAACATATCCCAACATAATAGTATGTTAATTAAAATACATAACAAAAGATGTCTTTTAAAAAGAGGAGGGTGAAAGGTTCCCTTACCGACATGGGTATCTTTCGAAACATACACCCCGTGAAAGAAGGACAATACAACATTGATGTAAATACTCATAAATGAAATTATATTACACAATGAGTAAAATAATTGGAAGTACATACACCACTGAAAGGAAGTTGTGGCAAATGTAGCATAAATCTCCTGAGAATAAAAGTGAGATGAAAATCTCTTACGAAGACTCGGCAGCCTAACGGCGCCACATAAAACTTCCAAAATGGATTGATAAGAGGAAATAGGGTCTATCATCATATAAAAATAAAATTTACAGAAAGAGAAATATAAAATAACATCCCCCAACATAACAAAGAGGAGCTTAAAATAAGTGACATAAAGGAGAGTACTTAAAAAGGAAGAGAGAGGTTGGATCTCTTATGAAAATTCGGCAACCTAACGACGCCACTCAAAACTTCCAAAATGGATTGATGAGAGAGAATAGGGTCTCTCATCATATGAACATAAAAATTACAGTAAGATTAATATAAAATAATATCCCAATAACAAGAAAGATGACCTTTAACATGAATGACATAAAAGAGTGTACTTTAAAAGAAAGAGAGGAGTCAGATCCCTTACCTCAAGTCCGACTTGTCTTGTTCGTTTCTTTATATTCCTGGATAATAAAATTTGGTCAATTTATAATTGCCTAAGGACCTCCTTTAAAGATTATTATTCAGTTCATATAACATATTATAATGTTATAATAATTTTTTAATAATGTTAGTTCATATCAGATGTTTTTGCCGATGTTTGGTACATGAGTCAAAAATGACCTTGTTTGAAAAATGATTGCCCATGTAGTTATAAGTAAATAATTTCCAGAATAGTATTAATTATTAAAATATAATATATATCCAGTACATATTCATTTTATACTATTCCATATCATTTGGAGATAAAAAACGAAAAGCGTCGTTCATGGAGATGGTAGGCCGTACGTACGCATGGACGCTACTTTCATTTCTATTTCTTATTTTATTGAATGGAATAATATTGATATAAAGGTATATTATAATTCCATTATAATATCATATATATTATCATAACTCCATCCTTTATACGTCCCACATATGGTATTAACGAATCATATCACTTTGAGGGGGCGGTAGTCCGCACTTCCTTAAATGAAGATATCACGTTTACCCATAATGGAAACCATAAAGATACGCCATAAATGAAAAATACAGAAGCTTAAGTAAAACATAAACATATTATATATAATATATAAATATAGTTACATCTTAATGGCCACCTTTTAAGGTGATATATGTGTGTTGAACAATCATCGTTTCGTGAGGTAGAAATTCGCCATCCACAGAAACAATATGTTCTTTAACCATTTGATGTAAGTGTGTGTAAGTGTATCTCAAATCCTTCTTATAAAAACATCCTAGTATATTTAATATACTGTAGTTGTTACAAAATAAATAAATAAAAAGAGTTTATGTGGTTGGAGAAGCAAAATAAAACAAAAGGACTCAAGTGAAGACATTATCTTAAAATCAGGTAACTCCCTTTAGTTTGAGCTCAAAGGCTTCCTTGGGAAGACATCTTGTCACACTCATCTTTTCTAATTTATTTATTTTATTTAATTTCTTTGTGTCAGGTAGTTCGGGTCCAAACCTGTCATAAGATTTTTTTTGAGTTCGTTGTGTTTGGGCCTTGTTTCCGTCCAGCGCAACATGGTCGAAGCTGCGTGGCCTCGCTTGGTTCGTCGCGTGGCCCCGCCCGGTTCACCACACGCCTTTCCGGTGTTTAATTAATGATATAAAATGAACGAACAATTGTTTTGTAAATTATAATCATAATAATTTCATTGAGATTATTATTATTATTATTATTATTGCATTAGTTTTTTTAATATTATTATTAGTTCTAAGGATTGAAAAAATATTTATGTTATTATTATTACTCCAACTATTACTTTTATTATTAGTTTTAGTTTAATATTATAATTGTTTTTTTAGTTTGTTTTAGTTTTTATTTAGTTTTCTTTTTTTTATTCTTTTCTTTTCATTTTTTTCATTCTTCTTTTCTTCCCCATTGGCTAGGGTTTTGGCGGACCCCCCTTCTTCTTCTTCTTTTCCTCCTTCTCCTTGTGCGGCGCATCCCGCTGCCTCCTCCCCCATTTTGTTTTGTTTTTCCTTTTTTATTCTTCTTCTTTCTCTCATGTTGCAGCGCCTCCCACCAAAAACCGCACCTCGCACCATCCCTCTGACCTTCACCTCCTCTACGAGCATCCCGTCGCACCGCCGCCTCCCCCTCTTGTGCGCTGAAGGCCACCACCGCCTCTACTTTGAGCACCCCGTCACACCGCCTATTTTTTCCCCTGGACCATCCGCTTCCACCCCCATTTTCGTCCAGAAAAAAAAATCCTTCCCGGTGAACCTCCAAGTCGGCACCACCCCCCTCCTGCTGTTCGGCACTGCCTCTCCGGACTCCCCCACCAGCACCCGCTCCCTGTCCGGCAGACATCCCTTTTCCTCTGCCGACACTAATCTTCTCTGATGTGACCCGTTTTTGATACCACGCTCTACCTCTCCATGACCCACCGCCATTTTCCGTCTCCCATGTTGCGTCGCTTCAACCCCCGTCCGACGAAGTCTGGCCTCCCTCGCATGGTCCGTGTCCAGCGCCTCCCTCCCTCTTCTTGCGCCGTTCGCCGCTGCCCCCACGAACCCCCGTTGATTAGCCAGCCCCCTTATCCTCTAGTTGATCCCTTTTTTTCTTCTTTTCCAGCATGATGCAACACTGCGACGACTCCCCGGGTCACGACTCCCTTGGCCGCGCCTTCTTCCGGCACGGTTCCAGCCGGTGAGACACCTTCCGACAATATATATCTTGCTTGGATGGCTCTTCGGACCATTCCTATTGGTGTGAAATACCTCTATTGGTAATCCATTCAATTTTATTACGTTTTAGAAAGGGGTTTTGGTTTATAATTTGGTTAAATTTTGTTGAAATTATCTTGATCTTTTGTTGTTAGTCTATTCGAGTTGATTGTGGCGATTTTGATGCGCCTTTGGAGAATTGCTATGATATTTGAGGTTTTTTGACGCTGAGGTAGGTGGTTCCATTTTAATCATTATTTGATAAATTAATTTGCAAGTTTAATTTGTTTAGAATTTTATTTAATTAATTGGTGTTGCGTGAAGTGAGTTTTCATTAGAGTTTGATTTGCATTGAAAATTGTAAGTATCTTGTTTATGTACGTGGGTGTTTTCTACTGTGAACTTTTATTTAGTTGTTAGTAATTTTTTTTATTATTATGCGGTTGGGTTATTAACAGGTGCCAGTGGTGAAAATAGTATTCTTGACATGACATCGTGTGCATTTCATCGTAAAAGAGGGGTTTGTGTTGGTTTAGTGGTTAATGCCAAGAGATTTCTTTCAAATTGTTTTTTTAAGCTTTTATTTTTGGCTTGTTAAATTATGTGGTTTATGCATTTGTGTTTTTCATAGTTTAAGGATTTCCCATTAAACTACTCGGGTGGTGCATGTCACACTAAAATTTTATTTGAGTGCGTGCGACGTGTGAATGCGTTTGAACTTATAAATGGTTACTTTAGTTTGTGAAAAGACATGTGACACCTTTTTTTTATTCTGTTTCTTTATAATTCCTTCTATGGTTTAATTAATTGTGAAAATGGTGATAAACATGTTTGAAAAATGATTTAGTGTGTGCCGTATTTCAAATAGTGTCTACGTGTGTAAGTGGTGGTTTGTTTAGTGAAGAGTGTCTTTTAAAGTGTGAAGATGATTTAATTGTGTATATAACCAATGCAGATATTGTTTTGAAAAGATTTTGGTGTGCGTACGGTTTTAAAATCAGATTTGGGTGTAAAAATTGTGATTTTGCATGTGTAAGTACCATGTTTGGCTTTTATGCATTATAGTGACATGTTACATGAACTTGAAACTTGTTTGAGCACAAACCGGGAAGCCCAAGTAGCTAGGAGGGTGGACTAGACTAGTGATATAGTGTTCCGGAGGTGACTCGACCCGGTTTCACCGGCCGGACTGACGATTGCAACACTAACTAAACATATGATTTTCTGAGGGTCATGGCCTTCTAATCCACGTTTTCTGAGGGTCGTTGCCTTCTAAGCCACGTTTTCTGAGGTTCGTGGCCTTCTAAGCCACGTTTTACTGAGACACGGAGATCTAGGGACCTATGCTAGCTAACGCCCATGCGGCCCCTCCCATATTAGTGCTCATTGGTCACCTTACGCTCATCGGTGTGACAAACTAGTTATTTTAAAAAGGGAGTGTGAGTGTTTTAATTTAAGTTGTTCCATTTGAAACTGTTTTCTTTAATCCGTTTTCTTTAAAACTGTTCAAGCATTTATTTTCTTTTCATAAGTTAACATTGAAAATGTATTTGTCATTTAATGTTTATACGTGGAACCTTTTTGTTGGGTGACGTCCTACTGGGCTCTTGGATCACACCCTATATACACCTTTGCGTGTATGTAGACCTTGTTTCTTGTTTATTCCAGGTTGTGACATCATGATCAGTGATGGTGGATGGTCGTTGGTGGTCTTCTCGTGCAGGTTAACGTTTGTGACGAGTTGATGTCGCACCTCTTCTGTTGCATTGACGTTTGAGTAAGAGTTTTAGTTTCTGCTGTCATATTTCCTTTTTAGTTATTGGTTGGAGTTGTAGACTTTAAACCTGTTCATAGTTTAAAGGCATGTTTGTTTGTCCTTTCTCTTTTTCCAGTATCAGTTTATTCATCTGGCTAGTTGTTTTTATATCTTTTGTTTTTTGGGTAAAATCGTTCCCACTTGTTACTTACGATACCTGGGCACTTGTTCCAGCTCGTGGGGATCGGGAACGCCCTTTGGGCCTTGCCGCGGGCCGGGTCGGGCGCTGGGTCGGATGGCGACCCGGCCTGGTTCGTGAAAAAATGGTATCAGAGGGCAAGGTTTGCTCTCTTAAGTCATTATCTTTTGGGATAGAGTCACGGTATACTTGAGTTAAAGTTGTCGGGACTCGACGTCCTAGCGACGAGTAAGGTGTCTGGCCAGCACACCTCGTGGCGGGACTCAAGTTACCAAAGTGGGTTGTGGTTTGTTGGAGTTTTAGATCCTTGCGGATAATCTTGTCTAAGGGAATTGAAAAGGGGTAAGGTCAGCGGTCCTAGTGAGCTCGTAGGGTCTGGCAAGCCATGTGGAGCCGGGGATGCTGTCCTATAATAGCCTCTGTGGTGGTGGCGTGACTGGCGTATGGCCGCCAACCATACTTTCTAGTCACCCGCTGACACAAGTTTCTATTGCGTCATTTCTCATCTCCTTGTTTTGGATTCATGGGAATTTGGTTTTTAAGTAAAAATGTTTTGGTCATGGAAAATGTTTTCAAATGAAACACTTTAAAAAGAAAATGATTTATGAAGTTTGAAAGGTGTGGGTTGAATGTTTTGGTTTTGAAAAAAATGGAAAGGTTTGGTTTTGATCCTTGGCGCTCTCATGGGAAACCACATACATGAGTGTATATGAAAAGGGAAATGGTTAATGGCACGAGTGGATGAGTGCTTGGATGGATATGAGGTGGGTGCTGGGGTGGCACGGGAACATGCATGTGTGAGGCCTATGGGACACCATTGGTGTTTTTGAAACCTACAAGTTTTTCTTATTTTCAAGAAGTTTTGTTAAATGAAATATTTGGTGTTTTAAATAAACAGTGTTTGTGTGGTGAGTCCTTGTGTTTTTGAATGGTTGGATGTGAGGCATTTTGAGCCAAGGATCCTTTCTGAATGATTTGTTTTCTATGTGTGAATTCTTATTTGTAGTTTGGTAAGAAAGCGTGTGGTTAATGGTCTCTTTTTAAAAGTGCTGCGGGAAGCCCTTGAAGTGGTTTCCCCGGCACATTTAACATTCACTTTTGATATTTCTTGGTCATTGGAACAGTTTGATTGGGTCAATGGTTTCCTTTCTTGACAGGTGCATGCCCCCCCATAAAGCGTTAACATGTAATTGAAGTGTGGACATAGGCAGTTCACCGCTGGCCGACCCTCTAGTTGATTAAAATAAGGACTCTCCCTTTTGAGAGATAATGATAAGTTGTCTGTTGCCCTTTCCAGTTAAGCGGATCCTCTCGCAGCAGGATGGCAGATGCGAGAGGAGTTGAAGGGGGCTTTGGTCTCTTTGTTTTATCTTAGTTGTCAGGTATGAAGTTTAACATCTTTGTGTCAAAAGGTTCACCTGGAAGAAATGAAAGAAATTCTAGCGAGGAATGGTGAAGGAGATCTAGAGTTATCATTGCTTACCGATGTCATGAATAGGTTGCGGTGTTTTCATCGGCTGCAAGGGTCATGTTTGGTGACCACTTGCAGTGTGAGTTCTTTTCGAAGTGCAAAGGTGGGAAAAACCTGGGGTTGTAGGTGTAGGCTGTTGTTTTAAATGACCTTTGGTCCTTCGATAGTTTCGTTTAAGAAAAAGGTTCGTGTTAGGCTACTAGTTTGGCAGACCCAGTCGTATGAGGCTGTTATGGTCGTTTGCAGGAATCACATGTTGTTCAAGATGATGTTTAAAGTCTTTCTTAGTGTAATGTTCCTCTCAATAGCAACGGTCATGCTCAGGTGATGATTGGTGGTGTCATGTAAGGGTGATGTGCATGCACCATTTCAACTCTGGTGTTGGTGAATGTTCCGCGTATGATCAGTCAGACGCTGTAATGCGTCGTGTTTTCCTATGGTGTCTTGGTTGTAGTGTGGTTGCATGTGACACCAAAAAGGGGAAGCTCCATTAGGGGGTCTTCGATACCTGACTGCGTGGCAGAAGATGCTTCAAATATCAGGGCTCCAGCCATAGGTTTCGGAGTGAAGCTGGCGTGTGGTCAGGAACCCCGAGAGTGTATGGGACCCCAACTTTATTTCTGTCATCAGTGTTAAAAGTAGAGGCAGTTAAATTGTTTCTATGGTTGTTCCGATACAAATGAGCTGTCTGGTTGCGTAAGGTTTTCATGTCCATGTGGAGGCATGTTCGTCTCGTGCCTTATATTCTTGGGGGTTGCGTTCCACTGGATGCAATCACTTCAGTGGTCCTTATAAGAGTTTGTTGGGTAACTCAGTCTCAAATTTGAATGGTGTTCATCCAGAAAATTTTGAGATGTTGGTTTGTGGACGACCGTGGTTTTGACGCCTAGTGGTCGGGCCCCTCCCTCCCCGCCCCTTGTGGTGGGGTGTTTGGTCACCATCATGAAATTTTCTATGTTATGTATCTCATGTTAGTTTTAATGGTGGGGAGACCCATGTTCGGTCTCGCACGAATGTCCCTAGAATGAATCAGTGCTGGACTTTTTCTTAATGGCTGGGAGTCCGGTCGAACCTCTCCGTGTCGGTTTTCCAGTCTCGTTTCGAGCGTCAGTGACTTCCTAATGGTGGGGAGCCCCTCTGGCCTACCCATGTTGATATTTTTCTTCTGTTTTTAAATATGGTTTGGTAATAAGTGATCAGAGTGATCCGTGGATGTGGTTTTCATTCAATGGTGTTTGGTATGTTTCGGCTTGTGAAGTTGGTTCTTGTGGGTTCAAGTGTTCGTTTTCTAAAACAATCAGCTGGAGGCATTCTAGCTCTTTGGGGCGGGTGACACATCTCGGAAAGTATTTTTACGCATTTCTTGATGTTGTCTTTGAGTCACTTTCTCTGAGCATGATACTTTTGCCTCTCCTTGATGGATGTTTGTGGAGATCTGCTTTGGACCTTAAGGGAGTGTGGTTTTCTATTTTGGGGTTTGGTCCTAGTTGTGGCTTTCCGGGGACGGAAAGCTTTATGGTGGGGAGAATTGTCACACTCATCTTTTCTAATTTATTTATTTTATTTAATTTCTTTGTGTCAGGTAGTTTAGGACCAAACCTGACATAAGATTTTTTTTTGAGTTCGTTGTGTTTGGGCCTTGTTTGCATCCAACGCAACATGGTCAAAGCTGCGCGGCCTCACTTGGTTCGTCACGCGGCCCCACCCGGTTCACCACACGCCTTTCCGATGTTTAATTAATGAAATAAAATGAACTAACAATTGTTTTGTAAATGATAATCATAATAATGTCATTGAGATTATTATTATTATTATTATTATTATTTATTTAGTTTTAATATTATTATTATTAGTTCTAAGGATGAAAAAAAATATTTATGTTATTATTATTACTCCAACTATTACTTTTATTATTAGTTTTAGTTTAATAATATTATTATTTTTTTAGTTTTTTTTAATTTTTATTTAGTTTTATTTTTTTTATTCTTTTCGTTTCATTTTTTTTCTTTCTTCTTTTCTTCCCCCTTGGCTAGGGTTTTGGTGGACCCCCAGCCCTTCTTCATTTTTTCCTCATTCTCCTTGTGCGGCACATCCTATTGCCTCCTCCCCCCTTTTGTTTTGTTTTTACTTTTTTTGTCTTCTTCTTCTTTCTCTCACGCTGCAGCGCCTCCCACCTGAAACCACACCCCGCACCATCCCTCCAACCATCGCCTCCCCTACGAGAACCCTGTCGCACCGCTGCCTCCCCCTCATGTGCGCTGAATGCTGCCGCCACCTTTACTTTGACCACCCCGTCGCACCGCCTGTTTTTCCCCCTGGACCACCCGCTGCCACCCCCATTTTCGTCCAGCCAAAAAAAAATCCTTCCCGGTGAACCTCCAAGCTGGTGCCACCCCCCTCCTGTTGTTTGGAACTGCCTCGCCGGACTCCCCCACCAGCACCCGCTCCCTGTCCGACTGACCTCCCTTTTCCTCTGCCGACACTAATCTTCTCCGGTGTGACCCGCTGTTGATACCTCTCTCTACCTCTCCATGACCCTCCGCCATTTTCCCTCTCCCATGCTGCTTCGCTTCACCTCCGTCCGACGAAGTCCTGCCTCCCTCGCATGGTCCGTGTCTAGCGCCTCCCTCCCTCTTCTCACGTCGTCCACCGCTTCCCCCACGAACCCTCGTTGATCGGCCAACCCCCTTATCCTCTAGTTGATCTCTTTTTTTTCTTCTTTTACAGCATGATGCAATACTGCTACGACTCCCCGGGTCACGACTCCCTTGGTCGTGCCTTCTTCCGGCATGGTTCCAGCCGGCGAGACACCTTCCGACAATATATATCTTGCTTGGATGGCTCTTCGGACCATTCCTATAGGTGTGAGATACCTCTATTGGTAATCCATTCAATTTGATTAACTTTTAGAAAGGGGTTTTAGTTTAGAATTTGGTTAAATTTTGTTGTAATTAGCTTGATCTTTTGGTGTTAGTTTATTCGAGTTGATTGCGGCGATTTTGATGCGTGTTTAGAGAATTGCTATGATAATTGAGGTTTTTCGATGATAAGGTAGGTGGTTACATGTTTAATCATTATTTGATAAATTAATTTGGAAGTTTAATTTGTTTAGCATGTTATTTAAATAATTGGTGTAGCGTGAAGTGAGTTTTAATTAGAGTTTGATTTGCATTGAAAATTGTAAGTAGCCTGTTTATGTACGTGGGTGTTTTCTACTGTGACCTATTATTTAATTGTTTTTAATTTTTTATTATTATTATGCAGTTGGGTTATTAACTGGTTCAAGTGGTGGGAATAGTATCCTTGACATCACTGCGTGTGCGTTTCATCGTAAAAGAGGGGTTTGTGTTGGTTTAGTAGTTAATGCCAAGCGATTTCTTTCAAAAAAAAATTTTAAGCTTTTATTTTTTGCTTGTTGAATTATGTGGTTTATGCATTTGTGTTTTTCATAGTGTAAGGTTTTTCCATTAAACTACTCGGGTGGTGCATGTCACACTTTAAAATTTTATTTGAGTGCGTGCGACGTGTGAATGCGTTTGAACTTATAAATGGTTACTTTAGTTTGTGAAAAGACATGTGACACCTTTTTTTATTCTATTTCTTTATAATTCCTTCTATGGTTTAATTAATTGTGAAAATGGTGCTAAACATGTTTGAAAAATGATTTAGTGTGTGTAGTATTTCAAATAGTGTCTACGTGTGTAAGTGGTGGTTTGTTTAGTAACGAGTGTCTTTTAAAGTGTACAGATGATTTAATTGTGTATGTAACCAATGTAGATATTGTTTTCAAAATATTTTGGTGTGCGTACGGTTTTGAAAGCAGATTTGGGTGTAAAAATTGTGATTTTGCTTGTGTAAGTACCCTATTTGGCTTTCATGCATTATAGTGACATGTTACATGAACTTGAAACTTGTTTGAGCACAAAACGGGAAGCCCAGGTAGCTTGGAGGGTGGACTAGACTAGGGAGATAGTGTTCCGGAGGTGACTCGACCTGGTTTCACCGGCAGGACTGACGTTTGCAACACTAACTAAACTTATTCTTTTCTAAGGGTCGTGGCCTTCTAAGCCACATTTCACTGAGACACGAAGATCTAGGGACCCAAGCTAGCTAACGCCCATGAGGCCCCTCCCGTATTAGTGCTCATTGGTCACCTTATGCTCATCGGTGTGACAAAATGGTTATTTTAAAAAGGGAGTGTGACTGTTTTAATTTAAGTTGTTCCATTTGAAACTGTTTTCTTTAATCCGTTTTCTTTAAAACTGTTCAAGCATTTATTTTCTTTTCTTTAGTTTACATTGAAAATTTATTTGTCATTTAATGTTTATATGTGGAACCATTTTCTTGGGTGACGTCCTACTGGGCTCTTGGCTCACACCCTACGTACACCTTTGGGTGTATGTAGACCTTGCTGTTTGTTTATTCCAAGTTGTGACATCATGCTCAGTGATGGTGGTTGGTCGTTGGTGGTCTTCTCATGCATGTTAAAGTTTGTGATGTGTGGATGTCGCACCTCTCCTGTTGCATTGAGGTTTGAGTAAGAGTTTCAGTTTCCGCTGTCATCTTTCCTTTTTAGTTATTAGTTGGAGTTGTAGACTTTAAAACTGTTCATAGTTTAAAGGCGTGTTTTGTTTTCGTTTCATTTTTTCCAGTATCAGTTTATTCATCTGGATACTTGTTTTTCTATTTTTTTTCGGGTAAAATAGTTCCCACTTGTTACTTACCATACCCGGGCACTTGTGCCAGCCCGTGGGGATCGGGAAAGCTCTTCGGGCCTTGCCGCGGGCCGGGTCGGGCGCCGGGTTGGATGGTGACCCGGCCTGGTTCGTGACACTTCTGCACAAAGTGAGGCTTCAAGGAGATAGTGGGGGGTGTGGAGATACAGAATGGGCAGGGGTTGGCCGAGCCAAAGGCTTTGGAAGTGTGGGTAAAGAGGTAGAGGTGGGGGCCTTTTATAAGAGGAGAGGAGGGGCACTCTTGGAAAGTAAAGAAATGTTACTTTATTTTAGAATGAGTTTCGGATTTTAAAGGTCCCACATTGATGTAATTTGAGGCTAAGGTGACAAGGGTTCTAAATCCATGCATACAATAGGTTTTGGACATGTGTAGGTCTTAGATTTTACATTATCTTTCCATTTTATTTAAATACTTTATTAATGAGGTAATCGCTGCATCATAATGATGTCATAAATAATTTAATATATTTAATATCTAAAAATTATAAAAAAATATATCATGATAGAGGAAATCTTTTTATCATTTTAATTAATATTTATAGTCAAAAATCGGAATTGTATAACCCCATGTAACAATTGTTTTAGTAAAACATCACAAGTTTGTGTCATTTTTACTTTAACATTAAAAAAAAGTTATTTATATCATTTCCCAACCAAAGTGGCTCCATGGGGTCCCCATGTTTACCCATGGATTGTCTTGTTCGGCCATGACTCATACAATGAGGGAAAGACATGTGTCTAGGTCATTTCATTTTATTAAAACATTATTCTTACCTTAAACTACACTAATTACCCTTAATCGTGATTAAAAATTTAATAAGTTTCTATTCACCAAAAAATTATTTTAATCCCATTGAACTACATTTTACTTCTTAATGACAACCATGTATGTCGGATTTTTTAAATTTAAAACACAAAGATGGAAAATTTTCATTTAAACGGAAAATCAGTTTTTATAAGTACCACTAAGTGGTTTCACTATTCATCAAAAATTGAAGTTTTTCAGAAAATTACCAAAAATTCACCCTAAGCCATATTTGATATTCCGAATTCAAAAATGATGTCTAATTTAAAAAATTCAAAACATATAAGTTTCATTAATTAATTTAATAATTAATTCCCGCTGTCAAAACAAATAGCGTGTTTTTATGAAACAAAATGTATCAAAAGATAGACACTAGTTTAAGTCTGATTTCAAAGTGAAATTAATTCCAATGACCACTATTGGATTAAATGGTAAAAATATATTCTAATTTCACTTTAAAACCAATTCAAAAGATAATGTAATCATATAAATAAATTATATGAAAAAGATGTTTTGAATTAAAATACAACATTTTTCACTATTCATTAAAAATTGAACTTTTTCAGAAAAATACCAAAAGTTTACACAAAGTAAATTTTGATGTCCCAATTCTAAAGAAGAATTTTATTTAGTCAAATATAAAATAAAAAAATTGTAAAAAATGTGGATTTAAAAGAGGTTCTCCATCAAAATGCGGTTAATCGACCTTTTAAAGAATATTAAAATGTTTAGGCTTAAAATTGGATTCATTCGCATTTTTAATCCTCTAACATTTATTGTAAAAAGTAAAAATATTTGACAAAAATATAGAATCATTTTGTACTTAGTTCTATTCATTCCCGCCATCACAACAGCTAGGTGTTAACTACCATTTAAAATAATATTATTTTATTATTAGAGTGTAACGTAAAATTCCCAAGAAACTCATTGTTGTGTATTGGGTATTCCATTGAGCATAGAGTACCCTTTAAAGTAATATTAATATTTTATTCACAAATATGGATAAATGTGAAAATGTAATACTCTTTATTTACCTGGGGTGTTATAATAAATGAAATAATTAATAGTTTAAGTACGTATTAATCCAGATGAAAATTTAATATATAATTTTATTTCTTACTTTATCACTCAATGAAAGATGATAACATCATTTGTTAACATGTGGACTACCACCTTCACGAACCGATGTGCCTCTTTATTTTCATCATAACACCACATGGATTATATATATAATTATATATAAATAAATTATATAATATTATTATAATTATATAGATATAAAATATTGCCTTAATCTTCCCAATTATTATTGCTGAAAAATGGAAACATTACTGAAGCATATGTACGACATATCGTCTCCATGATTGTAACATACATCATTTCTCAAAACTTTTTTTCAAAATTGGTATTAAAAGTTTAATTTATGTAGAAATATTATAATAATTTTATTATTATTAGTATTTATAAGATGAAAACATGATCAATGTAAGAGGGAAAAAAACATAAAAATCAAAACATATATGAAAAACCAAATCACTTATTACATGAAATGTTATTTTAATAATGAATTGTTTATAAATGGGTAAAAAATTAATTGGAAAATAAAATATGGTATGATATATTAAATTATTTTTCTTTAAAATATGTTTAATAAACTTATATTTATTATACAAAAGTTTATAATGTGTACAAAAAAATTTCAAACTTAAGGTAATGGACTTCTAGTCTCTCTTTTATTTCTTGGAGACATATGAAAATTCAATACTGGTTTATGTTGTTTATTGTATATACCACCCCTTGGATATGGTATATCATGAATATCCTTATTTTAGTGACTTTTAATGTATGATTTGATTTTATTCATTATTTTATATTACATTTCAAAATAATAATAATATGGTAAGGTATTTTTATCTCAATCCTATTTATTTGAGACATATGTTTTTGTTATGAATATATGTTCTTTTATGAGGAGTAAATAAAGATTATTTGACATTTTATATCATGAATTCATTTATAATCATTATATTTTATGTTTAATTTTATTTTAATCATTTACATGAATTAAAAATCAAAATTCTTAAAGGGGTAAATATTTAATTTGACACTCGCACCACTTAATAGGATTGATTATGATTATGTTTCTAATGATAAAACATTATGATCCACTTCCATATAAACTCATTATTTTTCTTATCATTTGGATATTAATGATATTTTCATGTAATAATACCATTTTATCACTCTTTTGTACATAAAATAATTTAGATAATTCCTTTAAAAAACTCCAATTTATTTATCTCTTCATTTGAAAATATGTTTTTCTTCAAAAACCATGTTTTATAAACAAAACCATTATTTTTTTAAAAAAAAATAAATTATTTATAAAATAAATTTTTTACTTATGTTTTAGTTTATAAAATACATTTTGAAATGAATCATCATGTTATTTTCCAAATTCTATCCATGTGTATTTTATCAAAAATGTGAACGGAGACTTCATTTTAACTTGTAGAACATGAAAAAAATATCCTCCATCATTACACAATTATTTTTATTAAATATTAATTTGTAATTATTAAAAGTAATTTTCAATGAAAATTATTTTTAAATTGTTTTATGTTTTAAAATTTTATCTACAAAGAAGAATGTATATATCCTTTTGAATCTATTTTCAATGATTTTTAAAAGCATACATTATAAAATTTTAAGATTATTTTCAAGGGATATTATTTCTAAAATATTTTTTAATGTTTATTGTTAATAAGGGATTTTAAAATAAGGTTTATTTTTCTCATGAAGTTTTTGAGTTGATTTTTCTTTAAAAATAATTCTCAATATATGATGAAATCTATTGAGGTTATATATTCTTTATTGAGGATATGATCCAAGGATTACATTATTATTCTTTCATTGAATGGTTTATTTTGATGAGATCTGATGTTTATGAAAATGATTTCTCTTCCACGAGTTATACCATGATAAAATTATTATGAAACTTTCTTCTTTTTCAATCGATTATGCTATGATGAAATGATGAAATTACTATTAAACACTTATCTTTTCTATAGATTGTGATATGATGAAATTTTTATGAGAACTATTTCATTTCAGGGGTTATGATATGGTGATTTTTTATGATATTTTGGAACCCAAATGTATGATTTTCATTATCTAATGGGTGGAACCAATATCTCTTTCCAATACATTGGTTAAATTTTAATATCTCATGAGTTAGATAAAATTTTCCACTATGATGGCCTTGGGAGTGAACCTTGACTAATATGATGGTTTAGTGAGTGAACCCATTAAATAATGATGGGTTTCGAATGAGCTATTACAACAATGGAAATGATTTTTTATTGTTTTGTGTATTCCAAAATTCTATGTATTATGCTAATGTCATTCTCTAATATATCATTTTATTTTATAAAATTGTGATTCTTGTCTTATGAACATCCAATATTTATGTCCTGACTCAATATTATGATCTTTGATATGTAGGGTATGGTTTTTCATATGTTATTATCATGTTCCAATACCCTTATGTTCATTTTATGCTTAGGTACCTCCATTTTTAACCATTACTAAGGATATTAGCTCACCATTTCTTATGTTTCATTTCTCAAGATTATGATAAAAGGTTTTAAGTGGGGTATATTTTTGAATATTACTAAATGGGAATATAATCATGGGATATGTTGAAGATATTTCACAAAATTAAGAATATTTGGTTCCTTTTCTCCAAAGACACTAAACTATTATGGTCCTCAACCATGTGTTTGGGTATTGTAGTGAATATTCATCTAAAAATGTAATATATATGTATGAAAATACTAGTTCTATATATTTAACCAAACCAAGTTAGTGTCATCAATCTTCATGTTGGGAACTTCTTATGACACCATTGTGTAAATATCTTTCCTGGGTCAATATAGTGCGTCCCTGAAATGGCCCACCATAGGTTAGAGATAAAAAACCAATCAAAATATGTCTCATGTGTATCTAAAATGAGATAAAAAATTAGTTTACATTGAATAAATTTTTTTACAACCATGTTATATAAAATAAAAATCTAAAAAGGGTAAATCAGAAAGAAACCCAAATAGAAAAAAACACAGTATCCATGTGACCAACCATAACCACTAACCCATCTCATAAAAATGGGAAAAACAAGGAAATACATTAAATTAGATAGAACCCATCCCTTTAAATGGGTCATATAAAACTAGATATAAAAATACCCAAAGGAAAATGTTTTGTGTGATGACTAATCCAAATAAGATAACACCAAGGAATTTATAAAACAATTAGCATACAGAAACCTTTAATTCTAGATAAAAAAACTAGTTTATATGTAAATTTTAAATGAAAATCATTTTTTTAAAATAAAATTTAGTTCTTTTAAAACATTTCATTTTTATATAAATCACTGATATTAAAATAACATGATTATTAAGATTATGAATAAACATATTATCCATGGAAATACCATATAATAAACATGTGAGCAATCAAATATGAAATGTTACCATCATTCATAAAACCAAGAACAAGTTGGGCTCTAGCCCATGTAAACATATACTAGGACACCTGATGGAACAAAATCCATAATAATATGAATCTTATTGATATATAGTCCTACCACAATCTAGAAATATCACTAATGTAACCTATAGTGGTTCCAAACTTTATAATGTTTCATATTTTCATAACCTGATTAACCCATGGTTCCTAATATTTTATGATTCCCACAAAATTTAAAGAAAACATGCTAAAAATTGATAAAATATTTTCATAAAAAATCATCACTTCTCTTGTGCTTGAAATCTATTTTACTATCAAAATCTTCTTTGATGAATTTAATTTAATACATAAAGTAAATAAACTATTGTTTAAAAATGACCTATTTTAAAACCCACATTCATGCCTAGATGAATCAAACAGTAGATATCAAAAACCAAACCAAGTAATTTAAAATGAATTTAAGTAATTAATGGGTTAAGGCCAACGTATAGAGACACTAACCTCATCAAAAGAAGAAAACTGAACACCTATAAAAGAATAAGGATCTGAATAAAGGAGCCATAATCTAGATAAGACTAGATCTATAAAAATAAACATCAATTCTCTATCCAACACCCTATATCCAAAAATCACATCACAATTGTGTTTAAATTAAGTAAGGTGATGAGAGATCAATATGAGATCTAATTATATAAGGGATAAAATATCAAAAATGGAACAAACCATGAAAAGATCTAAGAATAATGAAGGTGTCTCCAAGAATAAATGGAGATACCCTTATACAGAATTGTGAAGTGTTTAGTTTGAGCCTATGTTATATAAAGACACGATAAGATATAAAATCGAAAAGTGTAATGGGATAAATTGTGAAATTTAACTGGTTTGGAGCAGGCCACTTGGTTAGAAACTATAATGGTTTCCTAAGAGATCCCCATGGATTCTTGGGGAAGAGAGACATTGTCTAACAAACTATTCTCAATAAGCATGACTCCCCCTGTAAAAACTATTAGAAACTAGAATGGTTTCCTAGGAGAGCCCCAGGGTTTTACTAATCAATCTAAAACAACAAAAAAATACACTAGAGGTCACATTTTTGTATGGAATAATTACCACAAGGTTAGTACTAACTATTATCTTAAACTATGTGCCTGAATGTTTTCCCCAAAAGTATGAATTTTAAACCCCTTATACAAAAAATCCTTTCGTATCCCAAAAAAAATTTCCAAGATCAAAAAAATCATACCTAAGATCTTGAGGGTGTCACATGAACATTTTAAATATTTAATACCTTCTTCTCTATGTACATGTGTGTATTTAATAGAAAACTAACATCGAACCAACTAGTGTAGAAGGTTTTTCTAAATGTAAATATAAAAACAATGATAGAAAACTGATTCATCCCCCCTATTGGTGATATCATATATCTTATGGATGGATTTTCAAGAGATTAATGGATAAATCCAAACCCCACCCAAAATAGAGCATTCATAATTGTCTTTATGAATCATGGTTTTTTCTTATATTGGTCTCACTTACCATCATTGGAAAAGGCCTCGTAATAATGAAGAGTTCACTTTTGATTTATGTTTTTCAAATGAAATTCCTATTACCCCATTTGGGACTCGAGGCCCATATGATACTTGTGTGTGGTAAATGATGGTATGGATTATTATTATCATGACATGGTGTCATCCTACTAATAGGATGGTAGTAAAACCATTTTCCTGAAATCTCAGGGAGTGTTGGCCTTATATATGAAACAATATTCCCGAAAACATTACCTGAAAGATTCTAAATATTATACCTTATCTCTAATACCAAATAATTATTTAACTCTATGATATTTTATGATATGAATTCCTTAAAATGATACAGCTCTATTCATTATCTTACGTCATACACAACCCCAAACTAAAATGAAAATGCAATATATTTATATAAAAATATAAATTTTTTGTATTTATGTTAAAACATAGTCCTTGAATTATTAAGGGTGAATAAGAGTAACCAAATTATTAAATATATGTATAATTTAAATAAAATCTAATATTAATATGAAATAATTCAAATAGCCCACCTAAATAACCAATAAGATCATTTATTTTTTAATAAAATTATTCTTTTGAAAAATGCTTAAGAATGTGATGTATATTTCTATATCAAGAAATGTTTGATTAATGATGATAAATTATGTATGATAATAATAGATTTACAAAACCAATTTAGTTGGTAAATTATATGAAATAATAATAATAATAGTTAATATTTGAAATTTTCATTTTCCAGAAGATAGGTTCTCATTATATTTTATGATTTTATTCAAAAATTGAATTCATAAATTATTGAACATTAATTTGGAAAAAATAAACAATATAATTAGGTTTAGAATAAAAATATTATCTTATGATAATTTTTTATTTTCTTAAAATAATTATTTTTAGGTCAATAATGCAAATACCATTTTTTGTAAAACTGTCAATTTTGTGACATTTCTAAGATATAAAAAAAAACTAAAACTCACAAAACAATTTAACATTGTTTTTTTCATTTAATGGATACCATTATACATTTAAAAATATCTTTTGAACTTATAAATTATTTTTCAAATATTTTTATATCTAATTAAAATGTTATTTTAATAAAAATGGTTTTCTTTATTTTCTACTAATTAAGTATTTTGATACAGAAATTATGTTTGGAATTTCATTTAAATCCACCTTAATTTTATTATTTTTATTATAATAAACAAATTTATTTCATCAAAACTATTATCTTTGATTATATTATATTATACATAAATTTTAAATCCAAATAACACATTTTCCAAAAAAAAATGACACATTATATGAATTTATTTTTTAATTTACATTTCAAACCTGAAAAAAATTATATCCTAAAATTAATTAAATATATTAAATCATAACATTAAAATATGATAAATTTTAATTTTTTTATATTTTCTGTTAATATTAATTACTTGGGTAAAATATTAATTAACAAGTTAAAAGTATTTAGGTAAGAAGTTAAAAAGATAAAATAAAAGGCATAAAAACACCCTTGTTTTTATCTAAAATGGATATATGTTGACAATATATTCCAAAAAATTATTACACTCCACTTTTATCAATTTTTTGGCCATTTAACTTTAAATATTAATATTTCATTATTGAAAATATAATGGTTTCTTCTAAAAATACCATTCCTTTCACTTATACAATAGTAATAATTACACCACTTAAATACTCACCTATAATTCTAATTTATTCTTAAAACTTCTAAAAATTAATCATAATATATCCTAATATCATGTTAAAAAAATTTAAACCTCTATTAGATAGCATAATGCCTTTATTTTCAAGAATAATTCCATGGAATGGTCATGTCCTTGACATGAGTATAAACAACTACATAACTTTTTCCTTAATTATATTCATTTAAATTTATTCTAACTGAACTACTATAATGATATTTATTATTATAATTTATTTAATATTAGGTCCCTGCAATAAAGTTATTGTCATCATCTATTATTCTATCTCATACACTAATAAAAACTAAATCTTCGTTCATGTGAACATATAGACTACTGCCACCACGAGCAATGTAAATCATTTCTCAGCACCACCGGTCATGGATGGTTAAATGTAACACCCCGAGATTTTATGAGATATATTATTTTTTAATTTCATTGATATATTCTATTATACACTACACAAGATTAGAGTGTACTATACTCAACACCTTATTAGCTTGCAGTATACGCAACACTATTCTTTGCTCGTGTTACACACAATTTCATGTTTGTTTTGTGGAAATTATTCTACACAACATTATGTATAGATTTTGTTTAATGTTTAAATGAAATAAGTTTTGATTATGTTATACTCCACACCAAACAGAGCTTTCACTAAATTCATCCTTGACTTGCCTTGCATTATACGCAATCAGGACCTTCCTCGATAGCATGTGTAGTTCGCAAATTCCGAGTTTCACTAAATGATATATTATTATAATATTATTATGAACTAGTCGTTATGAATAGTAATACCCACTTTCTGAAATTTTATAAATTTTATTTTTCAATATGGACTTCATTTTTAGAGACAGAATATCGAAATTAGCCTAGGGTGCAGTTTTGGTATTTTTCTGAAAACTTTCAATTTTTGATGAATAGTGAAAACACTGGGTTACTATTTAAAAATTGAGATTTTATTTAAATAATTATTTATTTTTTTTAAATTTATTTTTGGTCAAAATTGAAACATAATACCTATATATGTTCAATGAAAATCATTGGATTCAGTTTATAATAATTTTAGATATATAAAAATTTTATTGAACTTTTCACCGTCTTTTACCCACCTCCTAGGAGAATTTGAAAATTTACACAAAACATAATTTTACCACTTCTGTGAGTGGAATTTTGAAAATCTGAGAGACATGGTTAATATCAAGGAGTAATATGTGGTTCAATAAGATAAAAATAATTTTTGGTAAATAGTAGCTTTTTACTTTTATATACCATGGTTAAAAGTAAATATGGTAATTAAGGGTATAAATGATATTATTATTACCCTAACACATGTCCTAATTCTATTGGATAAGAATATTTCGAATAAAAATAACCTTAGGAATATAATATTATAATATAGGTCCACTTGGATTAGATTAGGACATTTATTATTATTTAATTCAAAGAAGAATTAAAAGATTTAAAATAAATGTTTAATAACTAAAATTTTTTTAATATAAGTTTATAAATAAGATAAATTAGACAATAAATATTTATGAGAAAGGTAAAAATATTTCCTACATTATTTTATTTTATTTATAATTTTTAGACATTAATTAATTTAATTTATTTATGACACAATGATGATATAGTAATTACCTTATTAATGAAATATTAACATAATTGTTGTTATAAATACCCAAATAAATGTAATTTTAGACTTTTTGTAAATTAAAATAATTTTTTAGGTTAATATGACATCTTAGTATTGATTTAAGTAACTTTCTTCGAATTAATCATGCTGTTGTGATTTAAAAAATAAATAAATTACGAAATAGTGTCAAAATTGACATAAAATAGTTTTTAAAACAATTATTATATTATTAATTTTTATTATATTTCTAAAAATATAAGGTTCGGCCAAATGACTTAGATAGGATTATATATATTAATAATGAACAAAATGGGGTTCTTTTCTCTTGTTATAGTAAGATTATTAACCATATATTGTAAGAAAACAAGAAGACACGGTAAAAGTTAAATTATTTAACTTAGAGTTAAATCTAAATGATAAGGTTAAAATAGAAACCTAAACTTGTCTAAAACCTATTGGTTGAGATTATTTATACCCATCCCAAAATTATATTTTAAATAAATCAATTTGGAGCTATTATAAACTGAATATGACTTTATTATAGAATAATATTTTAAGTTTTTCTTAAGGTTCCCCTCTCCTCCCTTATAAAAGGGAACCTCATCCCTCTTATCTTTAAACAATTTGGAGCCTTCATTCTCAGCAAAACCCTGCACATTTCCCTTATCAACTTCCCTAGAAACATTATAGAGGTTCTGGTATCCTCAAAAGACCAACTCTAGTGCCTTAAGAGGAGGTTAAGAAGAGGCGCGCCAAAGAAGAGGTAATATCCTTTACCGATTCTTTCCAATTTATTTCTTCTTATACTTCTTCTTATTTATTTGATTCATAATAAATTAATAACATCAGTATCACTCATATACTGATCTATTATTATAAATATGAAACAACCCCATTTCACCTTCTATCCATCCTATGTAAAACAAAATCACTGCGAGTGCGTACGTACGAAATACCGTCTCCACATCGTGGTGTAATCTGTTTTTCCACCACCACCTTACTTGGATGGGTATAATGGGGTAAATAATAACTATATATGGTTATTATGACATGATAATAATTCTGAGATATTATATCATTCACTTCAATTCTAATCAATAATTATGGGAACGACATGATCGCTCGTGCATACGTACGGACTACCGTCTCCACAAACGCGATGAGATTCATTTTCCATGATTAACCATTCGAGAATGATTATAAAGTATATAAATAATAAATAATAATGAAAGATATTACATAATAATGATACAGGATTTATGTAAATATATGTTTAATTTACTTAATTCCATTCAATTCAATAAGGAAACCAAAACAGCGTTCATGCGTACATATGGCCTACCATCTCCATGAATGGTGTATTTCTTTCCATTTTTCAATCTATCATATATATATATATATACTGAATATATATTATATATAAATCATGTATTACATTTTTTTAATTAATTAAATCAGTATATGAGTAATAATATCAAGAACCACAAATCGAAACATGTACGATAAATGAAACGATTTTACCCAAAACGCTGCTTTAAAATGGAATTTATAATAGAAAGGGTAATATGAAGTCATAAGTGAACCATATATGATATCATAATAATGAATATGATTATATAATAATTCAATAACATTATTTAAATCATTACACAGGAGGTTCGGATACATACGAAGCATATCAGACAAAAGTTGAGGGATAACTTTTCCAATCTTGTTTTTATTTGAGATTGTTTATTCGTAAGTATTTACTAGGGTTATATTTGTCATCTATGTCCCTATTTTATAAAAATGGTTTCATGTATGTTTAAAGTCCTTTTTACTCATTTTTTAATTTTAATACATGGTATGGAAGGAATATTTCTTTTGTTTACCATATGAGGTACTTTTTGACTTTTTCGGAAAAAGTATGAGAAGAATGTTTGTTAACTTATACAACATGAATCGATTTGTACAGTTCCATAACGCCATATTTTCATGAAGCTTTCTCTACAAGTTTTATTGACTATTTTCAACAAAATCTTTTTCTTTTAAAATTGCATGGAATTTTGTGAAAATAAAATGATTTTGAAGAAGAAAGGATATTTTACCCAAGAATATATTTCAAGATTTTTATCAAAACCATTTTCCATCTAAGATGACATTATTTCATATGTGTATGTTTCAACTATAATGTCTCCATGATTTACATGGTTTCAATTTTTTATATATGATGAAATGATATCCATTTGTTTTATATGGATTATGCTTTTATGGGATGATTTTTATAAAACCCATTTTATTCTTTGGGTTAGTATGAATGATGTATGTTTATTTTGTAGCACATGAAAGAATGATTTCATTATAAGATGGGTGGGACCTATATCTCCCTCCAATTAATTGGGTAAAGATTTATATCTCATGAGATATACATTGCTGGAACGGTAAGTTAATCCAGTCCAGTGATACAGGACTCGAACGAGGAGAGAAATCGATTCAGAAAGGGACTTTGTCCACTAAGATGGTCTTGGAAGCAGGACCTTGGCTACTATGGAAATCATAACATTTGATTAATGGTTTCCACAATTACATGTTTTATTCCCATTCTATTTTATCTGAATTAATGTTTCTTTATGATTTATGCTTTACGTACTACCATGTTTTATGTCATTGCTCAAGATCTTGATGTTTAAACATTATGTTCATGTTTTTAAGTTCAAAAGTATATGATTAGTTTTATTTTCTCCATGCTTACCCTTACTGAGAATTTTACCTCACCCTTTTATATGTTTTCTTTTCCCCAGGATTTAAATAAAGGTTTTAGGTACGAAAAAAGGGGAAGATCTTTATGGGAGATGTTGAAGATATTTCACCACCATTAGAAGATTATGTTCAGAGTTTCCAAAGATACTAAACTATTACTATCCTTGAGTGTTGGTTCTTGTTATGTATTAAGTATTCCACAAAAGTAATGTAATGTCCATGTACATCATGCTTTGGGTATCTACATTAAATGTATGTATCAAATGACTAAATATAATTTTATTATACCATTAATGTTTTTGTATGAAAACATTGAGAACCTATTAATTCCCTGATCAATAAACAATCATTGTTAATTTAATCATTTTAAACAATAAAGCTAAGCGAAAAATATTTCATTCAAATATCTGATATTTTTATATCCATTATTCCATATCATAATTCATTTATAATTTTGATATATAAAACTATTAAGGACTAAATGATATCATTATGCTATCTGTGTTATTATATTATAACTAAATCACCTCATAATTATCCACTAATCGTGTTTTGTTTATGTTTTAGTCAGTTTGACCACTAACATGAACAATTCTCAAAAACTAAATTTACTGTGATTTTGTGAAATTAAATAATTTATTAATTAAATGTTACTAAGAAAATAATAATAATTTAATGGTTTTATAATGTTTATATTATGTATTTAACTTATTATTTAAATATTGTCTATGGTAGTTAAAATTATCAAAATAAGACGACATTGATTACAATATATTACAACATAACAATAAAACTAATGGAATTAGATAATTCAATTATAAATAAATAATAGTTTTCTATTAAAATACCCTATATTATCAAAAAAAAATTATGATCTTTTAGAGGGGAATACATAACAAACCTCTTCAAAATAACAATAAATAACCAAACTATAAACACCTAATGTGGGAAAATAGGTAAAATAACTTGATTTAATATAAATAGTATTATTGAATCTATATATGAGTATATTTTCCATATTAAATTATTAATATAGATATGTCTGTGATACATGAGGCTAATGTATGTTCAGGAAATTCATGACTATAAGTAAGGGGTTTCATCTCAAATTATTATCTTTGAGACATGTATGGTATTATGAACCTAATTTACATTATTTGTTGAATATAATTCCTAATTGAGATATAATATGATTAAATATACTTTTATGATATAATTTTATGTTCAATTATAATACCACTTTTTCAAGGGGTTTTGATTAAAATGATACTCAAGTCATAAGGGTTCTTTATACCAAACTTTAATTCCTTGAAAATTGTTAATATTATGAATAATTACTTTCCTTGAATGGTGAATTAACTTCCCTTAGATGTATAATTATAATATATATTTACTATTTTTTGAAAATACTAATTAAAATCAGTTTCTTTTCATCAAATGGATTTTACTCAATCTTCACCCCTATTGTAAGGCTTTTATGTAACTCAGTTTTCAGTCATTTTATTATGATCATTTTCATAAACTTATTTAAATATTTTGGGTATATTATAACATTTTACTATTTTATTTGGTGATATATAATTGTTTTATTAAGATATAAATTCCTACCTCATTATCATTTTGAAAATTATTTCTCACTTATTAGTATATGTTTCCCATAATGGTTATTGTTGACTCAAATATCCTTTTTTGTGTTATAATGTTTTATCTTAGAATTAATTCATAAATTATAAGTTTTTTCGACCAAATTAATTTATTATAAGATATTTTTTTATCATCTTGGGTAAAATTATGTTTTAATAAAAACTACGTCTTATTAAAATTCTTAAAACATGGGCTTTAAACTAAGGTATATTAATATTATTTAAAAGTTTTTCCTTTTAAAAAACAAGAGTTATATCTTCCAAAAAACACTTCATTTGAAAATAAATTAGATCATTTTCAAGGACACGTTAATGTATATTATTTTTTAATTTAAATGTTTTCAAAATTTTCACGTCACCCTTTTCAAAATTATTTTCTGAAGCGACCCCTAACACTGTCTTTACAATAATGATAATTTCGATCTACATACTTTTTTTTTGTTTTCAGATATTTTTCCATTATCATATGAAAAATATTATAACCTCATTGGGATATTATTTAATAATTTATCATCTTTTATGTATTGATCTTTTGGTGGATTGAACTCATTTTTTTAAATAATTCAATTATTGACCACTTCTTGATTAACACAATTCTAAGAATTATTTTACAACGACACCTTTAATATAGGTCAACATACTTCTCAGTTTCATTTTAATCAAGGGGGGTTTATTCTTTTAACACTATACGCCTTATATCTATGGATTTAACATCATCATGTTATTCCAGTATTGACTTATTTTTATACTCATTTCTCTATACAGTATGAACATCACATTTTATATAATTTAGTGTGAATGATGTTTACCATAAAATAATGTTATTTAATTGAAATTGGAAAATGTTTTGGAATTATAAATATTATTATTGTAATATTGATGATTATTTTAATGTTTACTATGAAATGTTCCACCATCAACTTTCTTACTTTATATGGGTTACGACATTTTATCTCTTTTATTAACGTGGGGAAAAATATTTTCATTTTGTATGTTGTCATTAAAATAGGTATGATTATTATCTAGTTGATTATGTATTTTTTACTCATTATATCATATAAAAAATTCATTATAATTAGAAAATTAAATCACATGGAAAAATATTATATATCCCCTCAATGCATCGGTAGCTCTCTTGAGAAATTTCTTTTGGGAATTTTGGTGTATTACAATTCAAAACAAGATATTGAATTGACGGTAACATTATGATGTATAATATCATGATTTATTGGGTTAGGATTTGGAAATACATCTATAACATTATGAATTTAATCATTATAGAATAATTTATGGTTATACATGTAAAATAATTACATTTTCCTCCACCCATGGATATATTATGCACTTAGTTTCAGTTGATTATGAAATTATCATGATTACTTATTCTAACCACATTATTTATCTGTGTTTATCCCATGATTGAATATGATGTATGTATTCCCTTGAAGATAATTTTATCTCACACACTGTCATGTTCCCGTTACCGTTTTTTTTGAGGAAAATTATTGCACATGATATGTCAAATATGATAGCCTATGGGGAGGATTTGTGGAAGATATTGAAGACTTATTATGGTTTATCTAGTGCATAGAATCATGTGGTGAAATTTTCTATTTTATTAGATCAATTAGTTAATAATGTTTTCTAGAAATTTAAATCTATAAACCTAAACGGTCATGGGAATGTTTGTAATGAAATATTTTCTTTAAGACATTTAATTATGGGATAGTTGTTTCTAGGAATTTTCAATAGGTAAATAATAGAGTACGTAAAGATGGTGTTTATGGGATGGGATATGATAATATGGATCTATGGAATCATTTTTGGTATCATATCTAGGTTTAAAAAACATCTAATGTTGTGACATTTGTTGATGATAATTTAAGGGATGATAAGTTAAGGTTGATCATAATTTCAATGTTATTGATAACCCTTTGGGATAGGATATGATTTAATGATATGGTAATGCTGAAAATTTTATTTAGGGATCTTGATAATATAAATTTAGTGATATCCTTATGTATAAGTCTATTATATGTATGTGATATCATTCTAATGTTTTGTTAATATAGATATTATGTGATTACCATAAAATTACATACCATTATAGATACTACAAGTGGTTGTAGTCTTTGAAATAGATGTACCTAGAAGTAATATACCTAAAAAGAGTGGATTTGGTATTAAATTTATAATAACCAAGTGTGTAAAAAGGATTCATAGCTACAAAGTTGGTAGGAAAGTACCTAGGGATATGTTTTAGTTAATTAAATTTTATTTATGAACCAATAGGAAAGATATAACAATAATTTTAATGAAATAGTTTAGTTATACTAATATAGAGGTAACCGTGGATAACAATGGATTGAAAAAAGAGATTAATTGGTTGAAATAGAAGTATCCTATCTTTAAAATAGAGTTTTCAAAGGAAAAGACATATTAGGATGGATTTTTTCATTTTGGATATTATCAAAACAATTTTGGTTATAATGTTTGGTTGATTTAGGATCAAGAAATTGAAGGTGATAAAGGTATATATCTAGAAGAAACTATTTCTTATAAAAAAATAGATTATGTTTAAATGGTTGAGAATTTTAATATGTGACAATTATGATATAAAATATGATTTTTTATTATTACCTAAGGTAGTGGGATTGATATTATTATAAAAATTTAATCTCTAAACTCATAGATATTTTCTTTAGTGATTGATTTTTTTCGATCATATTATAGTATACTCTAAATGTTTTAATGGTTATGTTAGATATATAAATGATTTTTCCTTAGTATTTATTATTTTAAGTATTGGAAACATATATTTATAGGGCTCAATAACCTTGAAAGGTGGTGTAACGATAAGGTTATATTTTTTGGTATAACTCCTGGAGAATGCATGATTGAGGGATGGATAAATCTTATGATTAAAATATGATTTATGGTGAGGTAATAATGGGTTGATGTATTTTTATAAATTTGAGTTCGATAGTATTTTCTACATTTTAATTGATTTTTTTTAATAAAAAAATTGATCCATGATATTTTTAGTGAATTTTATCTCATTTTAGGTATTATTAAATATATTTTCTAATGTGTGACATTTTGAACTTATGGATAATGTAATTTTTGGATTAAATATAGTGATAATATCTAGAATAGTATATTATATCAGTATTTTTTAATGTAATATAGATTAATTTGGTTTTTTGGAAAGGAATGTTTCAGAGAATATATTATTAGGGTATATTTATACTTGAGTACATGATTTTTTGAACTATTAATTGTGTTTGAGTAATGATAACTAATTTAATATAGCCAAAAGTAAAATGGTAGATGTTATAATATAAGTTATATCCAAATGATCAATATGTTAAGAATATCCTTACCAACTTTCATAAGTGAGTGATTATTAAAAATTTCTATGATGTGTTATATTTAGGGGGAGAATGTAACACCCCTTGATTTTAATATATTAATTCCTTTAAATGATCTGAATTTTATGATATCATTATTCACATAGAACATCAAAATAAAATTAAATTATTATATATTTAGATAATAATAACATTATTAATCCCGATCATTAAAACATATATGTTAAAGTAATATGAATGAAAATGGGCAACCTATTTATATATTATAGGAATAAGAAAAATAAAATTGTTAATTAATATTAATGATATTCAATTATTCTATTAAAATATCTAATAATATTATTTAAAATTTATAAAAGTATTGTATAAATATTTTTTTATAAGAATTTAATTTCTATTTCGTGAAACATATGATTAATGATAATAAATTATGTAACCCCCCGACCCCAGTTACCTAATGTTGGTGCTTTATTACATAAAATTGGCATTATCACATGGGATCAAAGTATTTCGCATGATTTCCCTAATCATATTATTATAGTTCAACCATAAAATACTTCTTCATGTCTTAGAAAAAATAAAACCTAGAAAGGGGTGGGCTTAGATGCTCAGTAAGGATAACAAGATAGAAGAAACATTAATAAATAAACATACAAATTTAAGGAAATGTATAAGACTAAAACACAATCCTTTTAAACTTAAACATCATTATAATATTGAAATGATAAATAAAATAATATCATTTACTTATTCATATGAAAATTCTACTTATTGAATAATCACTTGTAATATCAATAACCAGTTTCATAATGATGGAATGAATAATGGTAAACATCATAACCACATAGTCAAGGCTTCATTCTAATACTGAAAATAATATTTTTTCAAGCCCCTATTCAAAGATACTATTTTGTCTCATGATACCTATGGATGCATCGAGGATCTATAGAGGGCTCCACCCGTCACTTACTAAGTCCAATGCATTCCTCATATGAAAAGGTTGAAACATAACATAAAAATTCGTATTAAAAATAGCATACAAAATGTAAATACTTTAACCATAAAAAATGAATAGTATAAAAATTTCACATCCATAGTCAAACATACCACTAAACCTTCAATACAATATGGATTATTTTATCATAATAAATCAACATCAAACAAGTGAAAAATCCAATAAAGGATGTTTAAATAGTTGAAATCAAAACTATTTGATAGAAATATCTGTTTCTATTTTGAAATCATTTAAATGTTATATAATTTTAAAAGAACAAATTTATTTTTAAAATATTATTATAATATTGTATGTGCGGCTTTGAAGGTTTTATAACGGTGGAAAATAGCCTCACGTTCTATATAAGTTAAAAAACATTCTTATCTAAATTTTGTCGAAAAGGTCATAAACGACCTTGTTTGGATAACAATGGAATGATTCCTTTTATAAAAATGTTATAAAAATTCTAAAAATAGCATAAATTACTTTAAACCATAGTCTAGTAAATAGTAAAAATGGTTTGAAATTCATTTATTAGAAACAAGAATGTGCATGATAATGAGGTCATAGTAGATACTTACATATAAAAAATCTCAGATAGTGAAGAGATTGTAGAATTAACTCTTACCCTGTACTTTTATTTGATAGAGGGTACATTAACCTCCTGTATAATAGTATAATCATTATTATTAAATTATAAAATAACCACATATATAAATATGATGTCATATATGATATTCTAATATTTATTTGTTAATAATATTTCATTAGTATCATCATTACGGGTGTCAACTGATTAGTTTTGCTTTATATAATATGTTACTTAAGCCATGTTTTTTATGGATAGGATGTATTTGATTCATATCCATAATGATATTAAGTTCATAAAAATTATTTTTATTCATAAAATGAAAATTATTCTTTAATGTTTATGATGGTATGAATTTCATCGCGTTCGGGGACATATTAATCCATACATTCACACAAGTGAGTATATAATTATATTGATGGTGTAATAATATGTAATTGGATGGTATATCATATTTACATAATACATAAAATGTTATATTTATTATTTACATTAGTTAATCTCATTATTATTCCCATCCAAATAATTATGTGTTTGAATAACAAACTACACCATGACGTGGAGACGGTAAGCCATACGTACCCACGTATGGTGACATTTCATTCATAGGATGGATAGAATAATGAATATGGTTGTAACATATTTATAATAAAATCAGAGTATTTATAAGGTACTGGAGTTATTATTTTGGTATGAAAACAAAAAAAAAGGAAGTGGAAGAAGAAAAAAACATTGAAAGAGGTGGTGAAATTATTACCTATTCTTTGGGTGTTTCCTTTTCAGTTGATAAAAAGTGATCCATAGGTTAGATTTCAAATCAAATTAAGGCCTATAGATAGAAGTGAGGTTAGTTAGGAGGATATTAGAGTATAGTTGTCCCAATCCAAATGGATTTGGAGGTGTTATTTCAAGATAAGGGGACGTACCCTTTTATAAGATAGGTTAGGGTCGCATTAGGAAATACTTGAAATATTATTCTATTATACAATAATACTCAATTTATAATAGGTCCAAATGATTTATTTATATTATAATTTTGGGATGGGTCAAAAAACTCTCAACTAATAGGTTCTAGACAGGTTTATATCATTATATTAACCTTGTCTTTTAGATTGAACTCTTAGTGAAATAGTTTATCTTTTACCACGTATTCTTGTATTATTTTAATAAATTGTTAATAAAAATATTATAAAAAACCAAGAAAATCCCATGTGGTTAATAATTGATATATATATCCTTATAAAAGTCCTTTGGCCAAATCATAGATTTTTAGGAATATTATATCAATTATAAATATAGTTTTTTTTTAAAAAACTCATTTATTTCAATTTTTACACTATTTGGTATTTAGTTTTTATAAAAGTCATAAAAAATTTATCACCTGGAAAAAAATTATTTAATCAACCCTAACATGTCATATTGAACTAAAAAATTAGTGGAATTCATTAGAAGTATCAGTTTACATTTATTTTATTTTTATAATATCAATTATTTTAATCTTTCATTTATAAGCTAATTACTATATCATCATTGTGTCATAAATAAATTTAATTATTTAACATCAAAAAATTATAAATAAAACACCATTATTTAAGAAATATTTTCAGATTTGTAATGAATATTTATAGTATAATTTATCTTATGCATAACCCTATATTAAAAAATGTTTTAGTTATTAAACATTGAATTTAGCACTTTTAACTCATTTTTAGAACCGTTCTTTCTAAATCATATAGCACCCTTTCATGGAGATACCTTCCAAAAAACATGATCTCATATTTGAAATTCCAAATACTTCCTTCGGTTATTGGCATTTCTCTTTTTCCAACATTGAGCTTCTTTGAGGAGGGTTTGGATAACCTTCACCTTTTCTATTGTTTCCCCAATAAGTTCTGAGCCTACGAATTTTCATTCACCAACATCATCCCAAAAATTTAGTGTGAGACATCTATTTTCATATAATGCTTCATATGGTGCAATCTGAATACTCGAATGGAAGCTACTGTTATAGAAACATTATACCATTGGTAAATATTAATCCCACACATCGTGAAAGTCAAGTGATCTATATCTCAACATGTTTCTAAAGTTTGAATAGTCTATTCTTATTGTACATCAGTTTGAGGATGGTAAGAAGTGCTCAAACGAAGTTCAGTATCCAAAGACTTTGAACTATTATTCGACAATATTGATGTACGATGGGGATTATGATCTTAAAAAATTTATAGGGGTACTCCATGAAGTCTTAAAAATTCATTAATATATATTCTTGCTAGACGTTCAATTGGTAAATATTCTCTTATAGAAAGAAAATGTGATGACTGGGTAAGACGATCAATAATGACCCATATTGCATAATTCTTTCTAGGAGTCTTTGATAGCCCAATGACAAATTCTATCGTAATATCATCTAATTTCCAATCAAGTATGGGAAGAGGTTTCATGACTCCTCTAGGACGTTGTCTTCCAGCCTTCACCTTTTGATAAACCATAAATCTTGACACATAATCATCAATCGCCTTCAACATGTTGTCCCACAAAAAATGTTCCTTCAAATATCTATACATCTTTGTGTTACTAGGGTGTATATAGAAATTGGAGCAATGAGGATCATCCAACAATTCCCTTTTTAGATTAGGTATGTCAAGAACACAATCTCTTTTCCAAAATTTCAAAATCCCATATTAATATACGAAGTCGATCAATCTACCATCATTCACAGATTTAATTTTATTTTAAAACTCCTCCTCATCAGTTTGAGAACTATATTTTTCTTGTAAATATGGTTTAAAAACCATTTAGAATAGTATTTACATTTCACATTCCATGATTATACCCATACCTATCTTCACTAGATCCATGAACATAGAATCCCTTTCAACTCTCATCTTGTTCAAAGCTCCATGATCCTTTCTGCTCAAAGAATCTACCTCCTTTTTTTCCTTCCTCATGTGGTAGTGTATAATGAAATCATAATCATTGCGTAGTTTGTGTCATCTACATTTCCACATGTTGTGTTCTTTTTGTGAGAAAATATATTTCAAACTCTTGGGATCAGTATATATCTCACATTTTTTACCATAGATATAGTGTCTCCATATCATCAAAGAAAATATTACCATGGCTAACTCAATTACTTGAGTGGGATAGTTTTTCTCAGTAATTTTTAATTGTTGTGATGAATATGAAATAACTCTATAATCCTGCATAAGGACACAACTAATTACTTTCATTGAAGCATCACTATAAATAACAAACCCATCATTCCCCGATGGTAGAGTCAATATAGTGTCATTAACTACTCTTATCTTCATTTCTTCAAAACATTCATTACACTCTTTGGTCCAAACAAATTTAACCCCTTTATATGAGATCTAGGATAATGGGTTAACCAATTAGGCATAATTCTGGATGAAATACCGATAATGACCTTCTAAACCAATAAAAATGTGTACATAAGATATAATCATTGGTGCTGGACATTCACGGATTGCCATGGTCTTTAAAGGATCAACAGTGATTCCATCCTGAGAGACAATATGGCCAAGAAAATAAATTTTATGAAGCTAGAATTCAAACTTTCTAAACATCCCATATAATTCATTTCATCTGGGGGTTTTCAGAATAGTTCACAAGTGATTTTCATGATCTTTGTAGTTTTTTTGAGTAATCGAAATATCTTCAATAAATACCACTAAAAATTAATCATGATATTCATTGAAAACTATATTCATTAAATACATGAAGATAGAGGGTGCATTAGTCAGTCTAAAAGGCATTACTGTAAACTCGTAATGCCCATACCTAGTATGAAATGTTGTCTTTGGAATATATTACTTCTTCATACACAACTGATGATATCCATATTAAAGGTCAATCATTGAAAAATATTGAGCTCCTTGAAGTTGATCATATAAATCATCAATGCGAGGTAGAGGATACTTCTACTTTATTGTTATAGAATTGATCTCTCTTTAGTCAATGCACACCCTCATAGATCTATAAATCTTTTTTTTTACAAAAAGAACTGGGGCTCCCTATAGAGAGAAACTAGTGTGAATAAATCCCATATTACTCAATTACTCTATTTGTTTCTTTAGTTCAACTAATTCCATAGTGGCCATTCTATAAGGGGTCTTCGATTTGGGCCATGAACCAGGAATTAAATCAACGTAATCCAATGAATTACATTGAACATATATAGGTATTATGTATCTATTGTTACCTAGTATAAATTTATATAAAATAACTAATTATATAAATAAAAAGTAAGTTTTAAATAATAACAATGTATCTTTCACTACTCATAAAAAATTGAATGTTTTCAGAAAAATACCAAAAATTCACCCTAAGAAAATTTTGATATTCCAAATCCAAAAATGAAGTCCATTTTGAAAAAATATATTTTATAAAATTTCAAAAAGTGGGTATTAATATTCATAATGGCTAGTTTTATTGGTTGTGGTGTGTAAGAAATTAAAGATTCGTACATTGTATGTTATTGTATTATTCAAAGACAAGCGTACTATAGAACCTTGGTGTGTTACATCTTATGTTCGACATTAATTTTTTTTAACATAATTATTTTTGTAAATTATTTGAAATAAGAATAATTATAGTTAATATTTAAAAAATTTATTTTTTAACAAAAGCAGTTTGTCACAACCCATCCTCAGGGCATGTGCCGTGACGACCCCAAGTCTGCCTTCCAGAGGTCAGGGGCTGGTGACTAACACCAAAGGTATAAATCCCTAAGCTGGGAAGGCATTTCCTTTATTAAAGTAAACAAACACAATAGAGTATGCAACTCTAAGTAAACACTAATTAAAACTGAATACGAAAGAGTGTGCTTGAATGTAAATGGGCCAATATAAAAAACCCAATTGACCAACAAGTACAAGTAAAGGGACAAACAACTAAAAGTAAAGAGCAGCTCCTGGATTGTCCTCTAGTGATTCCTACTTGAAGGGTAGGTACAGATGGCCATCTCAGCACCCACGTCTGTCAGTCTCCACCGTGTGCCGACTCGTTGTAAGGTCCACCTCCGGGTACCGTCCATCCATGGCGTTCTCGGCCTCCGTCCGCGTTGTCCTACATGTGCATCCAACACAATGAGGTGCAGGCTTATCCCATGTAGGGGTGAGTATAAAGGTACTCAGTGGGGACCCTGAGACCCGCAAGGTCTCACAAAATCCACTAAGGATAATCAAAATAAGAAAGATAAAACCACATGGTATCAAACAACCATACATAGGTATATTCCCATACATATACCTATGTTACCAGTCACAGTCTGGCTCCAACTCATGATCCCAAGCACCACTCAGTCCACACATGAAGTAAAGTCAAACACCATGATGATAATGGTTGAAAGACATGATTCAACTCACACAGGTATTCCAAAATTATAGAGAAATAAAGATGATCAGATGTAGCCACTGGATCATCTAAGCTGTTAGACCCACACAGTATACAGTCCAACTAAGCTGTCAGACCCACACACGATACAGTCCAGCTATCTCGTCTAAGCTGTCAGACACACACAAGATACAGTCCAGCTATCTCGTCTAAGTTGTCAGACCCAGACAGGATACAGTCCAGCTATTCTAGAGTAATAGAGGTGATCAAATGTAGTTACTGATTCATCTATGCTGTCAGACACACATAGGATACAGTCCAACTACTCTGTCAGAACAGTCAAACCCACACAAGATTCCGGTATAGTTGTCATCGTCATAAAACCCAGGGAGGATTTTAGTATGGTAGAAATCGCAGTCGAACCCAAGTAGGATATCAGTAAGGAATTTGACGCAGTCGCAACCCGTTCTAGGGTTCCCGCACACAACACGCTCGATTCCGGGAGGGTCCAGTCCTCGCCGATGAAGGTGAACCTGGTCACATCTGTAAAGACACAATACAGTCGATCTGAGCATGGACTGTAGATAACTATTCCATACCCAAGATGAAATTGTAAGGCCTCGATGCCGCTACAAGAAGATCTCAGCCGAATCTCTCGCGTCCTAGAGTAAGCTCACACTACCAACACCAGTGCGTAATTGTCGAGTCTGATCCCGTTGGAGTCTCTAACCGTAGGATCGAGATATTGGCTCTGTCGGAATCTCTGAGCTCCGAATTAGGGGATCGAAAATAAAAGAATGACTCGCACCTGTGTCTATGAGTACTGCATCAAGGGTGGAGTAGATAGAGATAGTACCTCGAATCATCTCAAGTGCACTGTGGTCGTAGGACTTGACTGCCTGGAGCTGAGCCCGCCTCTGTCCGCCAGCTCCCTGTGGTCAGGGTGGACCTCTTGGTGGTGGTAGTGCATCGAAATGTCATCCACCACCCGCTACTCGGCCAGCTCCACCGCCACGCCCGCCTTCTCCTAACGGAACACCATGGTCAAACCTCCAACTCTGCATGTGCGGTCCCTCTACTATCTGTTTCTCATCTGCATAGAGGGTCAGGCAGTCACGAGCCATGTGGCCCAGCCCACCGCATGCATAACACTGCCTGCTCCTTGTATAGCTTACTCTGTCTCGTGTGCCCCAAACAACAAAAATTTTATCCTCGGATATCCCACCTGATGGCCTGGACCGCTTGGACCACTATGACATCTGTCTACTACCGGCTAGAGAAGACTCTGCTATGTTTTTCCCTGTGGTGGGTCTCGTTACTGGTGACTGCTCAACGAGAAATCTCTCCACTAGAAGGGATCGCTCTAATACCCCCTCCTTCATTCGAATTTTTATGGGAATCGTCGAACCCCTGATCTCATGCTTGAGTCCCCACTCAAAGGTCCGGGCCCTGAAGAACGGATTCCGTACCATATATGTAGAGTAGCGTGAGAGGTTGGTGAACCTCGTTGAGTACTGAGCTACAATCATGCTGCCCTGTTGCAGATGTAGTAACTCCTGAATCCACAAAGCATGAAGGGTTGCTGAAACAGACTCTGCCCGGAATAGGCTCTTGAAGTCTGCCTAGAGTAGTGATGCCTAATCATGAACTTGCAGAATTAGGCTCCACCATCTACCTGTTGTTTCTTGCAGAAGACTCTTGGTAGGATCACCATAATGTCGGCTAGTGTCCCTACCAATCTGAAGATTCTCACGATAGCCTCTAGCCAATCCTTAGCTGCTCGTGGGTCCGTCTCTCCATGGAACCTAGGCGGCCTTTTTCGCTGGAACTCATGCAATGCACTCAGGCGGCGTGCACTCTCTAGTGTTGGGGCTGGAGGTACTAGTGGGCCATCGAGTAGTGGTACCACTGGTGCCTCCGCTGTGATGGGGACCTTCACCGAGGCGTCATCGCTTGGTGGACTTCCATCTCATACGTAACTCAGAACCCTTGTTGGCTGCCTTTGTGGGGCCATCCAAAAAAGAAACAGGTGCCCCACATTTAAACAGAATACCTGGTGAGCTGACACAAAAGTAATCACAAAGAAAAAATTTCAAAGAAAACACACACGCAATCAGTGTTTTCGTGCACTGAGCAGGAAATAAGAGGTCAATGTACTAGTGTATGGATATGTCGGCCGCCACACAAACACTGGACTCCCTGGACTGAAAACGAAACTCAATACTCTTAACACTATTGCTTCAAAGAAAAAAAATTATCAGAGTCCTAAGTTCTGTGGTAGAACTAACTCCTTTGATACCAATATGTCATGACCCATCCTCGGTGCCCATACTATGACTACCCCAAGCCTGCCTTCCATAGGCCAAGGGCTGGAGACTAGAAACAAAGGCATAAATCCTTATGTTGGGAAGGAATTTCCTTTATGAAAGTAAAAAACACAACAGAGTACGCAATTGGAAGTAAACACTATGTAAAACTGAATACAAAAGAGTGTGCTTGAAAGTAAATGGTCCAGTATTCAAACCCAACTGAAAAATAAGTACAAGTAAAGGGAAAAATAGTTGAAAGTAAAGAGAAGCTCTTGGATCATCCTCCGGGGATTCCTACCTGAATGGTAGGTACATATGGCCACCTTAGCACCCACGTCCGTCAGTCTCCACCGTGTGATGACTCGTCGTAAGGTCCACCTCTGGGTACTGTCCAGTCATGGCGCCCTTGGCCTCTGTCAGCGTTGTCTATCATATGCATCCAACACAATGAGGTTCGGGTATAGCCTGTGCAGGGGTGAGTATAAGGATACTCAGTAGGGACCCCGAGAACTGCGATGTCTCACAATATCTTCTAAGGATAAGAAAAATAAGAAACATACAACCAAAATGTTTCAACCAACCCTACTTAGGTATATGCCCATACATATACCTAAGTTACCAGTCATAGTCCGGTTCCAACTCACGAGCCCAACAAAACTCAGTCCACACAGGAAGTAAAGTCAAACACAATGATGATAATGGTTGAAAGACATGACTCAACTCACACAGGTATGCCACAATTGTAGTGAGATATAGATGATCATATGTAGCCACTATATCATCTAAGATATCGTGCCCACACAGGATACAGTCCAGCTAAGCTGTCGGACCCGCATAGGATATAGTCCAGCTATCTCGTCTAAGATGTTGGACCCACACACGATACAGTCCAGCTATCTCGTCTAAGCTGTCAGACCTGCACAGGATACATTCCAGCTAATCTAGTGTAATAGATATGATCAGATATAGTTACTGATTCATATAAGCTTTTGGACCCACATAGGATACAGTCCAACTACTCTATCAGAACTGTCGAACCCGCATAGGATTCTGGTACAGTTGTCATCTTCGTCGAACCCGCAGAGGATTCTAGTACAGTATTCCTCGTAGTCGAACCCACACAAGATTCTGGTACAGAAGTCGACATAGTCGCAACCAGCACTAGGGTTCTCACACACAGCACGCTCGATTCCGAGAGGGTCTTCTACTCGAGCAAAGGGGTCGATAAATCAACTATCATGAATACCTGAGTTGATGTATCCCGAAGTTCAATCCCGTCAAAAGAAACCCCACGCGACAGACAACATGTCAATCAGACGCCCGGTTTAAGAGTTATTGGAATTTCCGTTCTAGGGGCCCGGTTGGATTTATGCTCGTTCCAAACCCGTCCGTTATCCATTGTTGTAAAAAACTCACTTAGAGTATCGCAAAAGGACCACCTCATTACGTGGATCCCAGTGCCACAGATGGCGCGTCGATCAGACGCATGGTCTAGAAGATATTCAGGTTTAAGCGATATAGGCCCAGCCTGTCAAGCCCAGTGGGCAGGCGGGTCGGCCCGACCCGGTATGGCGGGTCCGATCTAGATGGTGGTCATCGCCGCCCACCCAGGGACCCGACATGGAGTGTCCGACCCGGTTAGGGGTTCGGCCAGACCCGGTGGGGCGTGGCCCACCCGCGGACCCTTCCCGAGTCGCGGGGCGATTCAGCTCACCTGGCGGCGCCAAGCGTCGTCGCCCCTCCTTGCTGCCCGGCAGACCGAAGCTGGCAGGTTTTGTCCAGCGCGAGCAGCCGGCGGTTGCGGGCCGTAGTTCCTCCGCACGTGGCACCCATAGGCGCCGTAGTTTCCTTCAACCCAGCTGGCAGGCGGCCGACCGGTCTGCCCACCGAGCTGCCTGTGCAGCGGGCCGCAGTCTTTTCCACAGCGCGGTGCCATAGGGGCACCGCGGTCCTCCATCTTGGCTGACTACAACTAGCCGGTTCGGTGCATCCAAGCAGCGCCACCCCTCCTTGCTGCTCGGCCGACCAAAGTTGACCGGTTTTGACCGGCACGAGCAGCCCGTGGTTCCTCCACACACGGCTCCCATAGGCGTCGTAGTTTCCTTCATCTCGACTGGCAGGCGGCCGGCTGGTTCGACCACCGAGCGGCCCAAACAGCGGTCCACGTTCTTCATGCACAGGGCTGTGACAAGTGGGAACCACGGTCCTCCATCACAACTGGCTCGGTTCATCAGATTGGCCCTCGGTTGCGGGCCGCGGTTTCCTCCACGCGGCTGGTGTGACGGTGACGGTCCACCACTGTCATGGCCCGGCTTGGGCACGACCTTCGATTTCTACCTCCTTTGATCGCTTCCGCTTCATGGCCTGGGCCTCTTCTTCCGGCGCGGTGCGACGGCACCGCACCCTTCCGGCTCTGCCTCCTCCATCAAATAAACCAACAAGCTACAGAGGAACTTCGGTCCGTGTTGGTTAAGCCCGCGCCCTGTATATCAGATGATATCATTTGGCCAATGATGAACCATGGAATTCAACGAATAAAAACGTACAATTTTATTCAATTAAAATTAATCATAACACCCTACCTTGATTCATGGTACGTTTGTTGTAGTCACGGAAAACGGCGTCGTGAAAGATGCTGTCACAGAAGACAGTGTTGTTCCGTCAACATCAGAGGGAGAGTCATTGGCGATGTTCTTCACAGGCGGCATCTTCTCCCATGGCGCAGAGGAAGAAGAAATAAGATGGGTGTTCTTCTTGGGTGTTTTCATTCTTCATCGAGATAGGAAATTGTTCTTTGTTGGAAGAAGGCCCTCTCAATTCTCCAATGCTCCACCAACACAATATGTGCCAACCCTAAAATAATAGCTTGTCTATTATTTTAATTCTTGATATTAATATCAAAATAATTCAAATTTGGTGAGCCATTTAATTAGTGGCTAATTATTTAAGTGAGTGTTGGCATCTTTAATGGAAGGATGTGAAAGGTTTAAGAGTTAAAGGGGGTTCATGGGAGTTAAAGGAGGAGTTGAGGGGTTAGGTTCTTGTGTGGGCCCCAACACACATTATCCTCTCATGGGAGTTTATGTGGGGTGTGGGAACCACCTCTAACTCTTCTTTGAAGAAGGTATCCACCCCCTAACAAAAATTATGTAACACATAATTTTTATTTATTTTTAAAAGAAATCCCAAAAATTAACATCTCCTCCCGAAAAAACGCAACTATAGTAAAGGCCCCCTTAGGTGAATACTACTTTTGCGTGTTCATCTGTGTCCTCATATTTTAATTCCGAGCACCGGTTCAAAATATAGAAAACCCTGCAGGTACGTTTACTGAACGTACCCGAACAAAACATTAGAAATTGATTCCGGGAACATCGGACATCAGAATCCGGCGTCGTCAGAAACATTGGGCTTGTAAAATTCCAAAGAATTTTAGAAAAAAATTTCCTTGAAATTTATGGATCTTTACATTACCCCCACCTTAGGGCTTTACGTCCCTATAAAGCTACAACACACACTTGGGAAACAAAAGTGGGCCCTGAGCACGTATCTAAGCCTACCGCTCCAATGTGCTCTCCTGGAGGTTCCCATCCTGCTAGAGGACGTACACCAAAGGAATCGACCATCCATACAGGACCCGGTTCTGTTGATCCTCAATCTCTACTAGAACCTCCATGAAAGTCACCCTGTCATCGATGTCCACCTCCCCGTGGTCGATGATGTGGGACGGGTCATGTATGTATCTCCTCAGCTGAGATACATGGAAGACGTCATGCACCCGGTGCAACTAAGGTTGAAGGGACAGGTGGTAAGCCACCTCGCCTACTCTACTGAGGAACTAGAAACGTCAGATTAAATGTGGAGATAACTTGCTACCTCAGCCAAATCTATGTAGTCCTTGTCGATGTGAGACCCGTAGGAAGACGTGGTCGCCATCCTCGAACTCCAGTAGTCTCTATCTCCTATCAGCATAGGACTTATCTATTCTCTCTGAAGTTTTCATCTACTCCTAGATGATCTGCACCTTCTCCATTGTAGCCTGAACCATCTCTAGTCCTACAATTACTGATTCTCCTAGGTCAGTCCAACACAATGTTAATCTGCATGGTCAGCTGTACATTGCCTTGTAAGGGGCCATCTCGATGGTGGAGTGGTAGCTGTTGTTGTATGTAAACTGCACCAAGGGTAAGTGATCCTTCCAGCTATTACCAAAGTCGAGGACACATGCACAGAGCATACCCTCGAGTGTCTGAATAGTCCTCTCAATATGACCATCTGTCTGAGGATGGAAGTCGATGCTCAAGCGAAGCTGCGGCCAAAAAGCCTCCTGTAACCCCTTCCATATCTGGGAAGTGAAAAGAGCATCTCGATCGAAGATGATACTTGATGGAACACCATGAATTCATACGGTCTCCGGAATGTAGAGGCTTCCCAAGCTCTCCACTGATCCCTTCTCTCTGATTGGTAGGAAGTGGGCAGACTGGGTGAGTCGGTCGACAATCACCAATATTTAGTCATGTCCTTTGGATGTACATGGAAGTCCCGTCACAAAATCAATGGATATCCCGTCCCACTTCAACTCACGAACCATTAAGGGTAAAACCAAGACTGCTGGAACCTGGTGCTCCGCCATCACTAACTGACAAGTGAGGAATCGAGAGACAAATTCTGCTACTTCTTTCTTTATACCTGGCCACCAGTACTGTCTTCTGAGGTCCTAATACATCTTCACCAATCCTGGATGAACCGCTATAGTGTAAGTGTGGAACTCCTTCAACACCAGCTCCTTTAGTGGAACTAGTACCATGGTACGTCCTCTGAAGATGATGAAGGGCTCCCCACCTTCAGAAAACCCACCAGGTGCCTACACTGAGGATATCAAAGAACATCGCGCCTCACAGTCAACATCCCCGTGATGTGCCTCTCTAACTCGGCGAAGAAGAGGATGAGTGACTGTGAGAGAATGATGAAAGGTTCCTCCATCTCTACCCACAAAGTGTATCTGCAACATGGACAGCTGCTCTGTCGCCTCTCCTAGCAGTTGTATGCCTAATCTCCCGATGAGAGCATCTTCTACAACGTTCCCCTTCCCATGAGTATAGACTATCTCAAAGTCATTGTCTTGAAGGAACTCAAGCCATTGACTCTATCATAGGTTCAGGTCCTTTGGTGTGAAGATATACCTAAGACCCTGGTGGTTAGAGTAGACTGTAAAACGCTCATCCATCAGATAATGTCGCCACATCTTTAAGGTGAAAACCACTACTGCTAACTCGAGGTCATGGGTAGCATAGTTCTTCTCGTGCTGTCTCAACTACCTTGAAATATACGCGATCACTGCTCGTTCCTGCATCAGGACACACCCGAGTCCAGTCCCTGATGCATCTCTGAAAACTACCTACCCAACGCCCTCCTCCAGTAGCCTCAAGATGGGCGTACTTGTCAACCTCTGCCTCATCTCTTGAAAGCTCTACTGTAATATCTCTAACCACACGAAGGGTTTCCCCTTCTTCTTCAATGATGAAAGCAGTGCTACAACTTTGGACAAGTCTGGAAAAAATATCTGATAGAGCCCAGCCAGTCCCAGAAAACTCTGCACCTCTTTGACACTCCTAGGTGGCTTCTAAGTAAGTACTGCCTCGATCTTTGCTTGATCCACTACAACTCCAGCCTCCGAGATGACGTGTCCCAAGAAGTGAATCTCTCGAATCCAGAAATAGAACATTGAGAGTTTAACATAAATATGGTTCTCTCATAGTGTATCCAACACCACCCACAAATGGTAGGCGTTCTCCTCCTCAGTAGTCGAATAAATTAGTATGTCGTCGATGGAGACTACGAAAAATCGATCGAGATAAGGCTGGAAGATCCTGTTCATGAGACTCATGAATAGTACTGGTGAATTGGATACGCCGAAGGGCATAACCAATAACTCGTAGTGGCCATACCGACACCTAAAGGCCATCTTCTGCACATCCTCATCTCGAACTCTGAGATGGTGATAGCCTGAACTGAGGCCTATCGTCGAGAACCATCCTGCTCGCTTGAGATGATCAAAGTGGTCTTCAATCCTCAGAAGTGGGTACTTTTTCTTCAAATCCACTTAATTCAGGAGACGGTAGTCGACACATAGTCGTAATCTCCCAACCGCCTTCTTGGCAATCAAAATCGGTGATCCCCAGGGTGAAACACTGGATCGGATAAATCCCTTCCCCTGCAAGTCCTCCAACTGTACCTGCAGCTCACGAAGCTCAGTGGGAGACATCTGATATGCTGGAGTAGATGTCGGTGTTGTTCCGGGGTAAAAATCAATATAGAAGTCTACCTATCTATAAATAGGTATTCCTTGAACATCTTTAGGAAAAACATCCACGTACTAATCCACCACAATAGAAAAACTCGGACTCCGCACATCAACTGCTCCATGGATGAGACTAGACAACTGATGCGTGATCGGCTGCCCCCCCTCCACATAAGTCCATCCTGCACTACAAAGGCTCGTTTCTTTCAAGTGAAGGTGAACCTAGTCCAATCCGTGCAGACACACCACACTTTTCACCTAATACAGTCGATCTAACCATTGACTGTAAATAACCAGTCCATACCAAAGATGACGTCATAAGGCCTCAACGCCGCTATAAGAATATCTCAGCTGAAGCTCTCGCCTCCTTGAGTACGCTCACATTGCCGGCACCAGTGTGTAATCGTCGAGTCTGCTTTTGTAGGAGTCTCTAGCCGTAAGGATCGAGCCAACAGCTCCATTGGAATCTCTGAGCTCCGAATAGGGGAAACGGAAATAAAAGAATGACTCACACCTGTGTCTATGAGTACTACAGAAAGGGTGGAGTAGACACAGATAGTACCTCAAATCATCTTAGGTGCGTCGTGATCATAGGCCTTGACTTCCTAGAGCTGAGCCCGCCTTTGTTCCCCTGCTCCTAGTGGTCGGGGTGGACCTACTGGTGGTGGTGGTGCTGGTAGTGCCTCGAAACGTCGTCCACCACCCGTTGCTCGGCCAAATCCTTCGCCACGTCCGCCGGCTCCCGAAGGACCACCACGGTCAAACCTCTGCCTCTACCTAGGGGGTCTCTCTACTGTCTTCTACTAATCTGTATGGATGGTCGGGCAGTCACGTGCTATGTGGCCCTGCCGACCACATGCGTAGCACTCTCTTCTCCTCGTATAGTTGACTATGTATCGTGTGACTCACACAACCAAACCTATATCCTCGGATCGCCCACCTGATGGACTTGTCCGCTTGGACATCTGTGACATATATCTACTTCTGGTGGCATAAGACTCTGATACATGTTGCCCTGTGGTGGGTCTCGCTACTAGTGACTGCTCAGCGAGAAAGATCTCCACTAGAAGGGCTCTCTCCAATACCCCTGCCTATGTCGGAAAGCTGAGGGGAATCTTCAAAGCCCTAATTTCATGCATGAGTCCCTGCTCAAAGGTCTGGTCCCCGAAGAATGGGTCTTGTACCATATCCGTGGAGTAGCGTGAGAGGTCGGTGAACCTCACTGAGTACTGAGCTACTATCATGCTTCCATGCTGCAGATGTAGTAACTCCTAAATCCGCACTGCATGAAGGGTGGCTGGAAGAAACTCTGGATGGAATAGGATCTCGAAGTCTACCAAATGTAGTTATGAATCGTCATGCACCTGGAGAATTAGGCTCCACCATCTACCTAATGTTGCATGCAGAAGATTCGCGGAAAGTTTCACCATAAGGTTGGCTGGTGTCCCTACCAATATGAAGACTCTCACAACAACCTCCTGCCAATCCTTAACTGTTTTTGGGTCCATCTCTCCGTGGAACCGGGGCGGCCTCTATCACTGGAACTTGTGAAAAGCACTCAGGTGGCATGTACTCTCTACTGCTAGGGCTGGTGGTATCGGTGCCTCAACGGGTAGTGGTACCGCTGGTGCCTCCGTTGTGATGGGGCCCTGCACCGAGGCCATGTCGCTTGGTGGGATACCATCTTATACATAACTCAGAACCCTAGCTGGCTGCCTTCGTGGGGCCATCCTAAAAAGAAACTGGTTTTCTACAGTTAAACAGAATACGTTGTGAGCTAACACAAAGTAATCACAAAGAAAACTTTTCAAATAAAACACACAGACAATCTGTTTTTTCATGGACTGAGCCGGAAATCAGAGGTCAGGGTCCTGGTGTATGGATAGGTTGGTCGCCGCACCAACACCGGACTCCCTGGAATGAAAACCACACTCAATAATCTTAACACTATTGCATCAAAGAAAAGAATGATCAGAGTCCTATGTTTTGTGGTAGAACTGACTCCTTTGATACCAATTTTTCATGACCCATCCTCGAGGCCCATGTCGTGACTTCCCGAAGCCCACCTTCCATAGGTTAGGGGCTGGAGACTAGCACCAAAGGCGTAAATCCCTAAGCTGGGAATGAATTGCCTTTATGAAAGAAAAGAAACACAACATAGTACGCAATAGGAAGTAAACACAATGTAAAACTGAATACAAAAGAGTGTGCTGGAAGGTAAATGGGCCAGTATACAAAACCAACTGAACAACAAGTACAAGTAAAGGGATAAATAGATGAATGTAAAGAGAAACTCCTGGATCATCCTCCAGGGAATTCTACATGAAGGGTAGTTACAGATCACCTCCTCAGCACCCAGGTATGTCATTCTCCACCGTGTGACGACTCATCGCAAGGTCCACCTCTAGGTACCATCCAGTCGTGGCGCTCTTGGCCTCCGTCAGCATTGTCCGATGTCTGTATCCAACACAACGAGGTGCGGGCATAGCCCGTGTAGGGGTGAGTATAACGATACACAGTAGGGACCCTGATACCCATGAGGTCCCAAAAAAAACACTAACGATAAGCAAAAGTATAAATATACAACCACAAAGTATCAACCAACCCTACTTACATATAATACCTTACATATACCTATGTTTCAAGTCACAGTCCGACTCCAACACACGAGCCCAAGCACAACTCAGTCCACACAAGAAGTAAAGTCAAACACCATGATGATAATAGTTGAAATATTTGACTTAGCTCACATAGGTATGCCACAATTGTAGAGAGATATAGATGATCAGATATAGCCACTGGATCATCTATGTTGTTGGACCCACACAGGATACACTCCAGCTAAGCTGTCTGACCCACACAGGATACAGTCCAGTTATCTCTTCTAAGCTGTCAGATCCACACTGGATACAGTCCACCTATCACATTTATGTTGTTGGGCCCACACAAGATATTGTCCGGCTACTCTGTCAGAACTAATGAACCCACACAGGATTCTGGTATAGTCATCGTCATCGTCAAACCCACGGAGGATTCCAATACGGTTGTCATCGCAGTCGAACCCACACAGGATTCTAGTACAGAAGTCGACGCAGTCGCAACCAGCTCTAGGGTTCCCAAACACGGGACACTCTATTCCGAGAGGCTCCACTCCTCGAGGAAATGAGTCGATACATCAACTATAAAAAATTCCTGAGTTGATTTATCCCGAAGTTCCATCTCTTCAAAAGAAACCCAATGCTAGAGACGAGGCATCAATCAGGCACATGATCTGAGATTTATTGGCTTTTTCGTTCCAGGGGCTCGGTTGGATTTACGCTTGTTCCAAACCCGGCTGTTTTCCAAAGTTTTCCAAAACCCACTTAGAGTATCGCAAAAGGACTGCCTAGTCTCGAGGATCCCAATGTCGTAGACGGTGCGTCGATCGGACGTGCGGTATAGAAGATATTCGCGTTTAAGCGAAACGGGCCCGGCCCGTCAAGCTCAGTGGTCTGGCGGGTTGGCCTGACCCGGTTTGGTGGGTCCGACCCAGTAGGGGGTTGGGCCGGCCCGGTGCAGCGCAACCCACCCAGGGACCCAGCCCAGCGGGTCCGACCTGGGTAGGGGGGCAGCCTGGCCCTGGTGGGGCGCAGCCCACCCGTGGACCCAGCCCAGGTCGTGGGCCAGTTCGGTTCGCCCAGCAGTGTCGAGCGGCGCCGATCCTCCTTGTTGCCCGACCGGCCAAAGCCGTCCGGTTTTGTCCAGCATGAGCGGCCCACGGTTTTGGCCAGCGGTTCCTCCGCACGTGGCGCCCATAGGCTCCGCGGTTTCCTTCACCCATACCAGCAGGCGGCCAGCCAGTCTGCCCGCTGAGTAGCCCATGCAGCAGGCTGCGGTCTTCTCCACAGTGTGGTGCCAAGTGGGGGTTGTGGTCCTCCAGCCGGGCCGGCTACAACATGATGGTTCAGTTCGTCTGAGTGGCGCTGAGAGGCACCACCCCTCCTTACTGCCCGGCAGGCCGAAGTCGGCCTGTTTTGTTCGGCATGAGCGGCCCACAATTGCGGGCTACAGTTCCTCTGCACGTGGCGCCCATAGGCACTGTAGTTTCCTTCAGCCCAGCCAGTAGGAGGCCGACCAGTTCACCCGTCAAACTGCCCGCACAACGGGCCACGGTCTTCTCCACAATGCGACGCCAAGTGGGCACTACGGTCCTCTAGCCCGGACGGCTATAACGACCCATACATTACATACAATATTAGTACTTCAAAATTGAAGTACACTTATTACAACATATAACAAAACCACCAAAGGGCCATATAGGTATATTGTCTTTAGAAACTAGGAAACATAAACAACTCGTTCATAAAGCATCTACACTGTCTCCCATTTATTTCATCATATCTCTAGTCCCTTTTGGCATATCTTACTTAATAACCTTCTTCCTGACCCAGGGAAAGAAAACATACAAAAGGGTGAGCTCAAATGCTCAGTAAGGGTAAACAAAAGAAATATCAATCACATCATCTTCATAAGAACATAACATTTTGCAAATCTTACCCTGCAAAAGAGATTATAATTTCATAACATGGGATAAATCATGGAAGTGAAATGTAATCATAATAATGAAAACATAAAACATGAAGCTTTGTGGCATACACACATAATCATTGATAATCATTTCTTATTAGTCAAGACTCATTGCCAAGACTATCTTAGTGGACAAAGTCCATTTCTGAACCGATTTCATTCCTCGTTTCAGTCCTGTTTCACTGAACCGGTTTATCTTGCCGTTCCAGCCATTTCTATCTCATGAGATATAAAATCTATACCCAATGCATTGGAGGGAGATATCGGTCCGACCCATCTCATAATGATACCATTCTTATGTGGGCCACAAAATCATAAACCATACATCATAGCATATCCCAGGTAATAAAAATGGGATTATTAAACTTCGTGAGATCATAAAACAATTCATATAAGATAAAGGAATTCAAAAAAATAATTTCATCACAACATTATCAAATCAATGTAATAATAGGGATAGAAACAGAACCCTTTATTATCTCGGATGGAAAATAATTTTGATAAAACACTTGAACTCCATTCTTGTGGAAAATATCCTTTCTACTTCAAAAAAACTTTTCCTTTCTTAACATGTCATACAATTATAAACTAAAATAAGTTGATTAAAAATAAACTTGAAAACATGTAAAGGAAGATTATTGGAAATAATGTTTCAAAAATCCATTCATTCTGTATAAGTAAAAAAACATTATTCTCGTACTTTTGTCAGAAAAGTCAAAAAGTACAACGTACGAAAAAAGACAAAAGATTCCTTTCATATCTTTTACTAAAAACTCACCGAAGGGTAAAATTGGATATAAACTATTATAGAAGGATATAAATATTACATATTGAGGAAACATGGATGTGGTTGATAAATATTCCCCAGTAAATTCTGAAGTATAAACAATCTCGGATAAAAATTGAGATTGTGAGATTTTCCCTTACATTAGGTCTGGTTTGCATTGTAAGTGTCCGAGCCTCCTGTATAATGATTTAAATAATTATATTGAATTATACCAGAATCATAATTATTTTTATGATATCATATATGGTCATATTATTAGCTTCTTATTAGTAATATTTCATTACTACTTGTTATTCGGGTGTTTATTACCTTTTGTACTTATGCGTGTTTTGTCGAATAAATTTTTATTATTCTTTTTGGGTTATAGATACCTCATTTCCAGAATGGTATTAGTGTAATATATATCATTTTCATTCATTCAATTCATTTATATAATCATTATTCAATGAAGATCATGTAGAATGAGTCGCATCACATTGTGGAGACGGTATTCCGTACGTACACACGAGTGATGATATCATTCCCATGATCGTGAAATTGTAATGGAGTGTTTGTATAATATTTCAGAATCAATATCACTTTACAATAATCATATATATTCATTCTTTACACCATTATACCCATCCATGTAAGGAAAATAGATTACACCACGGCGTGGAGATGGTATTCCGTACGGACGACGTGCGGTGATTTCGTTTTCCGTAGGATGTATAGACGGTGAAATATGGTTGTTTCATACTTAGAATAACATATCAGTATATGAGTTATACTTATGTAATTAATTCATAATGAAACAACTAAAGAAGAATAAGTGGAAGAAGAAATAATGTTGAAAAAATCGGTAACGGACACTACCTCTTCTTTGAAGCACTTCTTTGAGACCTCCTTTTAGGGCACTAAAATTTGTCTTTGAAGAAGACCACGATGTCTAAGATGTTTCTAGAGAAGTGGAGAGGAGAAATTGGCAGGGTTTGGCCGAGCTTTAAGGCTCAATGTGGTGTGAGGAAGAGAGGGAGGATGTGCCCTTTTATATGGGAGGAGAGGGTAACCTTTGGAAAAACTAAAAATATTATTTTATTATAAAGCCATATTCGATATCAAATAGCCCCAAATTTATTTAGTTATAAGATAAGGTGGGTATGGGTCTAAATACTCTCATCCAATAGAATTTAGACAAGTTTAGGTTCCTATTTTAACCTTATCATTTAGATTTATCTTTAAGTTAAATAATTTTACTTTTACAGTGTCTTCTTGTGTTCTTACACTATAAGTTCAATAAACTTACTATAACAAGCCAAAACAACCCAAGTTTCTTATTATTGATATATATAACCTTAACTAAGTCATTTTTCTGAAACTTGGATTTTTAGGAATAAAATAACAATTATTAATATAATATTTGTTTTAAAAACAATTTTATGTAAATTTTGACACTATTTAGTAATTGATTTTTGTGAAAATCATAACAGAATGATTAGTTAGATAAAAGATAATTAAATCAATACTAAGATGTCATATTAACCTATAAAATTAGTGTAATTCATAAAAAGTCCCAAATTACATTTATTTGGGTATTTATAACATCAATTATGTAAATATTTTGATAATAAGATAATTACTGCATCATCATTGTGTCATAAATAAATTAAAATATTTAATGTCTAAAAATAAAAAATAAAATATAATTATGTAGGAAATACTTTTATATTTCTAATGAATATTTATAGTTGAATTTATCTTATGTATAACCATATATTAAAAATGATTTACTTATTAAACTTTGATTTTAACTATTTTATCCCTTCTTTAAATAAATTAATAATAAATGTCCTAATCTAATGCAAGTGGGCCTAAATGGTCATATTTTATTCCTAAGGTTGTTTTTGGTCGAATTACACTTATCCAATAGAAATAGGTCATGTGTTAGTGTAATAATAATACTATTTTTACCCTTAATTACCCTATTTACTTTTAACCGTGGTAAAAAAAGTAAAACGTTACTATTCACAAAAAATTATTTTCATCTCATTGAACCACATTTTACTTACTGACATCAACTGTGTCTCTCGGATTTTTGGAATTCCACTCACAGAATCGGTAAAATTAAGTTTTATGTAAATTTGAAAATGTTCCTAGGAGGTGGGTAAAAGACGGTGAAAAGTTAAATAAAATTTTTATATATCTAAAATTATTATAAATTACTCCAATGAATTAAATTGAACTTATATAGGTATTATGTATCAATTTTGACCTAAAAGAAGATTAACTAAAATAAATAATTATTTAAATAAAAAGTCAGTTTTTAAATAGTAACCCAGTGTTTTCACTATTCATCAAAAATTTAAAGTTTCCATAAAAATAACAAAATTTCACCCTAGGCTAATTTCAATATTTCGAATCCAAAAATGAAGTCCACTTTCAAAAATAAAATTTACAAAATTTCAAAAAGTGGTTATTACTATTCATAACGACTTGTTGTAATAATATTTTAATAGCATATAGTTGTTTACAGAAACTCGGTATTGCGTAGGACGCAAGATATCAAGGAAGGTCACGATTGCGTGTAAAGCAAGCCAAGATAGTGTTGTGTGTAGTGAAATATTCCTTTGATGATTTATATAAAATAAAAACAAAATATTTCTTATAAAAGTCTCGGCTGTTACATTCTACCCCCCTTAAAATGAATTTCACCCACGAAATTCGTCACTTGTAAGAAACAGATGAGGATACATCTCCCTAATCACATCCTCAAGATCCCATGTAGCTTATTCTAATTGGTGGTTCCTCCATAAAACATTCACCAAGCGAGTGGTCTTGTTCCGTAGAAATTTTTCACTACGATTGATAATCTCTATCGGATGTTCTTCATAAGAAAGATCTTGTTCCAATGGTACAACTTCTGAGCTGACTACATCTGAAGGATCAGGTATGTACTTTCTCAGGAGAGATACATGGAACACATCGTGAACTTGAGAGAGATTCGGTGGAAGCGCCAATCGGTATGCTACCTTCCAAGCATTATCCAGTATTTCGAAAGGAACGATATACCTAGCGCTCATCTTTCCCTTCTTTACAAATCTCATTACTCTCTTCCAAGGAGATATTCATAAGAACACTTTATCACCAACTTCAAACTCTCAGTCTTTTCTTCGGTTGTTGGCATAACTTTTTTGTCGACTCTGATCTGCTCTTATGTGTTGTTGAATAGATCGGACCTTTTCTACCATCTCATCAACAAGATCAGGTCCTAATAGCTTTCTTTCCCCAACTTAATCCCAGAAAGTTGGAGTCCTGAATTACTTTCCATAGAGAGCTTCATAAGGAGCCATCTGAATACTAGAGTGAATGCTATTATTATAAGAAAATTCACCAACGGTAGGTGTTGATCCCAACCACCTTGGAAATCCACAGAGCAATCTCTCAACATATCTTCTAGAGTTTGAATCGTCCTCTCAGGGTCTGAGGATGATAAGTAGTGCTGGAACTCAACTCTGTATCCAGAGTATGCTGAAGACTTAGCCAGAACATTGAGGTAAACCTCGGATCCCGATCAGATATAATAGAAAGTGGTACTTCATGTAATATTACCACTTCTTTTACATATATCCTGGCATGCTGATCCAGGGAGAAATCCTCTCTAATATCAATGAAGTGTGCAGACTTTGTAAGATGATCAACTATGACCCAGATAGCATTATTGCCTTTGGATGTTTTAGGAAGTCCTGTGACAAAGTCCGTAGTGATGTTTTCCCATTTCCATTCGGGTATGGGTAATGGTTGTAACATTTCTTTAGACTTATGTCTCTCATATTTAACTTGCTGACAAACCAAGCATCAAGAGACATATTCAGAAACATCTCTTTTCATGCCATCCCACCAGAAGTACTCTTTCAGGTCCCTATACATCTTTGTGCTTCCATGATGAATAGTGAATGAAGAACTATGAGCCTCATCCAGAAGCTCCTTATTTAATTCGGGGATGGTAGGAACACAATCCCGATTCCTAAACATTATTATCCCATCACAATCAAGGTTGAATTTTGGAACATTTCTCACCTTCTTTTGTAAATCTAAATATTCTTTCTGTGCCTCTTTAATCTTCACATGTATAGATGGTTGAACATTCATTTGAGAAAGATACTATTTTTCCCCTTTCATTATTATTCCATGATCCATCCTTTGTAAATCTATAAATATTGGATCTATTGTGATCCTCATCATGGATAAACTGGCGTGGTGTTGTTGACTTAATGCATCTGCCACCTTGTTTTTTTCCCAGGGTGGTAATGGATTGAGCAGTCGTAATCCTTAATCAGCTCCAACCATATTCTTTGGCGCATATTCATCTCCTTTTGTGTGAAAATATACTTTAAACTTTTATGATCAGTATAGATATCACACCTTTCTCCATAAAGATAATGCCTCCAAATCATTAATGCATAGATTACCACAGCTAACTCCAAATCATGAGTTGGGTAATTTTTCTCATATATTTTCAACTTTCGTGAGGCATAAGCTATCACAATAACAATTTTCATAAGAAAACACCCCAATCCCTTCTTGGATGCATCACTGTAGATCACAAACCTTTCTCCACTATAAGGCAGTGTGAGCACAGGTGCACTGGTTAACCTTCTTTTCAACTCCTTGAAATTCTCTTCACATTCCTCCGTCGAGACAAACTTAACACCTTTCCGAGTCAACCTGGTGAGTGGATTAGATAATCGTGAAAAATAATTCACAAAACGTCGATAATATCCAGCCAAACCAAGAAAACATCGAATCTCAGTTACTGTTGTTGGTCTCGACCATCATTCGATAACCTCTATTTTTTCTGGATCCACGGATATCCCCTCTTTTGAGATTATGTTACCCAAAAATGCAACTTTTGGAAGCCAAAATTCACATTTGGTAAATTTGGCAAAAATCTTCGCCTTTCTCAGGGTCTCCAATATAATTCTCAAGTGATCTACATGTTCTTCCTTGCTCTTTGAACATACAAGAATATCGTCCATAAAGACTACCAAAAACTGATCAAGATAGTCTGTAATGACTCTATTCATCAGATCCATGAAGATAGGAGGGCCATTAGTAAGACAAAATGGCATCACTATAAATTCATAGTGTCCATACCTTGTTTGGAAAGCCATATTTGGTATATCCTCCCTTTTGACCCTTAATTGATGATACCCTGAACGATGATCAATCTTGGAAAAGTATTAAGATCCGTGTAGTTGGTCAAATAAGTCATCAATGTGACGGAGAGGATATTTGTTCTTGATAGTGATCTTGGTACGTTCTCGATAATCAATTCAGAGACTCATTGATTCATCTTTCTTATTAACAAACAGAATAGGTTCTCCCCAAGGTGACGCACTAGGGCATATGAACCCCTTATCAAGATTCTCTTGGAGTTGCTTCTTCAATTACTGCAACTCAATTGGGTCCATTCTATAAGGTGTCTTTAAAATAGGTAAAGCACCTGGTACGAGTTCTATTGAAAACTCAACTTCATGATTTGGTGGAAGATCCGGCAATTCCTCCGGAAAGACATCATCAAACTCCCATACAATGTGCATATTCTTAATCGTGGGTTTCTCACCAACCATTTGTGATAAATAACCTTCATTTAGTGGAATCAAGACCCATTAGATTGAAGAAATTTCCACTGTAAGGTTATGTTCATCCTTGCATCGATAGACGATCATAGATTGATCTGGAATATTAAATGTGACTTCCCTTATTTGGAAATTGATATGAGCTCCATATAGAGAAAGCCAATCCATGCCAAGAATCACATCAAATTCCACTATAGGGATGATCACAAGATTTTCAGGAAGCACTTCCCCACAAACATCAATCGGAGAAGAATTATAAACTTTTGATGCGACTGTTTTGCAATTAGGGGTTGTCACAGCTAACTCAACATCTAATTGTTGAGGTAATATGGTGATACCCTTATAAAATTCTTCATAAATAAAATAGTGGGTGGATCTAGAATCAAATAAAACATTTGCTACTTTAGAGTGGATGGTAATTTTACCTTTCACCACTTAGTTATCGTACTCCACATCGCTGATAGAAATTGCATGTGACTTTCCTTTGTCTTTAGCATTAAGAGTTTGTTTACGTCGACCATCATCATCAACCCTTGGATTTGGGCATTGATTGGCATAACCCCCCATCTCCTTACACTTGTAACATTGAAGTGTAGGATGTGCACTCTGTGTAGCCTTTTCTTTGGTCGCATCACTAGACATCTTCTTCCCATCATTGCGGCATTGAAATGCCCGATGACCTTATTTTCCACATTTGAATCATTTACTTGTCCCTTTAAGACAACTCCCTCCATGTTTCTTTCCACACATTGAGCATAAGGGAAAACTCATCTTCTTTTCAGTGTGATCTTTTGATTTTCATTTGAATTCCATTTTTCCTCTTCCTATCAAACCCATATGACGGATGGGTTACTCAAATCTCTATCTCAACTTTGAGAGCACATCGAACGATTTACTCGTAGCTATTGAAGTCCCTTATGGATAAAGCCCTTCGGAGACATGGTTTTTAGCCACTAAAGAATCGATCAATCTTACTCTCAGGTTGGATAATAATACCAGAAGAATACCTTGCAAGTCTTGTAAAATTTGATTCATAGGTACCAACAGATTCATCATCCTTTTTCTTTAGTTCAAGAAACTACTTCTCCATCTTTGTTTGGAGAATACGAGGGAAGTACTTATTGAAAAATAAGTTCTTGAACTCGTCCCATTCCATGGAATCTTTTTCATCTCTTTGCCTCGTATTCTTGAATAGATTCCACCATTGATCAACATCACCTTCCAAACGATACACTACAAAGATTACTTTATCATGTTCAGAACATTGAAGAACTTAAAATATCTATTCTATAGTACTAATCCAGTGTTCAGCAACTAATGGATCAGTAGACCTGCTGAATGAAGGTGGACACTGCCTCATGAAGGATTCAACAGAATGTTGCTCCTTCCTCTGCTCGTTTGGAAGTCCTGCATGATTTATATCTTGAGAAAGTTGTGTGAGCCTGTCTACAAGATTTTGCATTCCAGCTCCCATAACGTTTGGTTGCTCAAGGGGATAATCATTGCATTTCCTGACGCATTCCGCATTAACAGAGTTCCTTTGGGTTCCAGCCATTGACTAAAACCAAGATAAATAGTGTGAGCAACACTAATTTTAATAGGAAAACCACATAATCAAGAATAAAATTTCACACTTAAGGTCTTATCCTAGGTTATTCATGGCCATTTCTAAAACACTAAGATTGTGTTCTATGCTTAGACTTATCCTTAGGATTCTTACTAAGGATTTCACATCCTAGTTTCCAAAGGTTGACTATAACATTCCTCTGATACCAACTATAACGACCCATACTTTACACAAAATGTTAGTACCTTAAAATTGAAGTAAACTTATTACAGCATATAACCAAACCACGAAAGGACTGTATAGGTATAGTGTCTTTAGAAACTGGGAATCATAAACAACTGGTTCATAAAGTGTCTACACTCTCTCCCATTTATTTCATCATATCAATAGCCCCTTTTGGAATATCTTACTTAATAACCTTCTTCCTGACCTGTTGAAAAAACATACAAAAGGGTGATCTCAAATGCTTAGTAAGGGTAAACAACAGAAATATCAATCACATCATATTCATAATAACATAACATTTTGGAAATATTTCCCTAAAAAGAGATCATAATTTCATAACATGGGATAAATCATGGTAGTGAATTGTAATAATAATAATCATAAAAAAATACATGAAGCTTTGTGGAATACACACATAATCATAGAGAATCATTTCATATTTGTCAAGACTAATTTCCAAGACTATCTTTGTAGACAAAGTCCAATTCTGAACCGAGTTCATTCCTCGTTTCAATCATGTTTCACTGAACGGTTTAACCTGCCATTCCAGCCATGTCTGTCTCATGAGATATATAATATTTACCTAATGAATTGGAGGGAGATATAGGTCCCACCAATCATATAATGATACCATTCTTATGTGTGCCACAAAATCAGAAACCATACATCATAGCATAACCCATGTAATAAAAATGGGATTCCTAAACATCGTGACATCATAAAACAATTCATATAAGATAAAGGAATTCATAAAAATAATTTCATCACAACATAGTCAAATCAATGTAATAATATGGATAGAAACATAACCCTTTATTATCTTAGATGGAAAATAATTTTGATAAAACACTTGAACTCCTTTCGTGAGGAAAATATCATTTCTACTTCAAAAACACTTTTCCTTTCTTAACATGTCATACAATTATAAACTAAAATAGGTTTATTAAAAATAAACTTGAAACCTTATAAAGTATTCTTCTTGGAAATAATGTTTTAAAAATCCATTCATTCCGTATAAGTTAAAAAAACATTCTTCGCGTACTTTTGTCGAAAAAGTCAAAAAGTACCTCGTACGAAAAATGACAAAAGATTCCTTTCATATGTTTTACTGAAAACTCACCGAAGGGTAAAATTGGATATAAACTATTATAGAAGGATATAAATATTAAATATTTAGGAAACATGGATGTGGATGATAAACATTCCCGAGTAAATTTTGAAGTATAAACAATCACGGATAAAAATTCAGATTGCGATATTTTCCCTTACCTTAGATCTGATTTGGTTTGGAAGTGTCCAAACCTCCTGTATAATGATTTAAATAGTGTTATTGACTTATTCCACAATCATACTTATTTTTATGATATCATATATGGTCATATTCTTAGCTTCTTATTAGTAATATTTCATTACTACTTATTATTCAGGTGTTTATTACTTTTTGTTCTTATGCGTGTTTTGTCGACTAAATTCTTATTCTTCTTTTTGGGTTATAGATACCTCATTTACAGAATGGGATTAGTGTAATATATACCATTTTAGTTCATTAAATTCATTTATATAATCATTATGCAATGAAGATCATGTAGAACGAGTCGCATAACATCGTGGAGACGGTATTCCATACGTACGCACGAGCGATGATATTGTTCCCATGATTGTGAAATTGTAATGGAGTGTATGTATACTATTTCAGAATCAATATCACTTTAAAATAATCATATATATTCATTATTTATACCATTATACCATTCCAAGTAAGGAAAATAGATTACACCACGGCGTGGAGACGATATTCCGTACGTACGCACACGCGGTGATTTCATTTTCCGTAGGATGGATAGATAGTGAAGTAGGGTTGTTTCATAATTATAATAACATATAAGTATATGAGTGATACTTATGTTATTAATTCATAATTAAACAACTAAATAACAAGAAGTGGAAGAAGAAATAAAGTTGAATGATTCGGTAACGGACATTACATATTCTTTGAAGCGCTTCTTTGAGACCTCCTTTTAGGGCACTAAAATTGGTATTTGAAGAAGACCAAGACCTCTAGGATATTTCTATGGAAGTGGAGAGGAGAAATTGGCAGGGTTTGGCCGATCTTGAAGGCTCAAAGTGGTGTGATGAAGAGAGGGATGAGGTGCCCTTTTATAAGGGAGGAGAGGGGCACCTTTGAAAAAACTAAAAATATTATTTTATTATAAAGCCATATTCGGTTTCAAATAGCTCAAAATTGACTTATTTAGAATCCAAGGTGGGTATGGGTCGAAATCCTCTCATCAAATAGAATTTAGACATATTTAGGTTCCTATTGTAACCTTATAAGTTATATTTAAATTTAAGTTAAATAATTTTACTTTTACCGTGTCTTCTTGTGTTCTTACCCTATAAGGTTAATAAACTTACTATAACAAGCCAAACGAACCCCAAGTTGTTTATTATTAATATATATAACCTTATCTAAGTCAATTTTCTTAACCTTATATTTTTAGGAATAAAATAACAATTAATAATATAATATTTGTTTTAAAAACTATTCTATGTCAAATTTGACAGTATTTAGTAATTGATTTTTGTGAAAATCATAACAGAATTATTAGTTCGACAAAAGTTAATTAAATCAATACTAACATGTCATATTAACCTGTAAAATTAGTTTATTTCATAAAAATTCGAAAATTACATTTATTTGCATATTTATAACATCAATTTTGTCAATATTTCATTAATAAGATAATTACTGCATCATCATTGTTTTATTAATAAATTAAATTATTTAATGTCTAAAAATTACAAATAAAATATAATTATGTAGGAAATCTTTTTATATTTCTAATGAATATTTATAGTCTAATTTATCTTATGTATTACCCTATATAAAAAATTATTTAATTATTAAACATTGATTTTAACTATTTTAACCCTTCTTTAAATAAATTAATAATAAATGTCCTAATCTAATCCAAGTGAGCCTAAATGGTCATAGTTTATTCCTAAGGTTGTTTTTGGTCGAATTACACTTATACAATAGAATTAGGACATGTTTTAGGGTAATAATAATACCATTTTATCCTTAATTACCCTATTTACTTTTAACCGTGGTAAAAGAAAGTAAAAAGTTACTATTCACCAAAAATTATTTTCATCCCGTTGAACCACATTTTAATTACTGACATCAACCATGTCTATAGGATTTTTTAAATTCCACTCACAGAAGCAGTAAAATTATGTTTTATGTAAATTTGAAAATTCTCCTAGGAGGTGGGTAAAAGACGGTGAAAAGTTCAATAAAATTTTTATATATCTAAAATTATTATAAAATTACTACAATGAATTACATTGAACTTATATAGGTATTATGTATCAATTTTGACCTAAAATAAATTTAAATAAAATAAATAATTATTTAAATAAAAATTTTGCTTTTAAATAAATACCTAGTGTTTTCACTATTCATCAAAAATTGAAAGTTTCCAGAAAAATAACAAAATTTTACCCCATGATAATTTCAATATTCCTAATCCAAAAACAAAGTCCATTTTGAAAAATAAAATTTACCAAATTTCAAGAAGTGGTTATTACTATTCATAACGGCTAGTTTTAATAATATTTATATAGCATATCGTTGTTTAGTGAAACTCGATAATGCGTACGATGCAAGCTATCAAGGAAGGTCGTGATTGCGTGTAAAGCAAGACAAGATAGTTTTGTGTGTAGTGAAAGATTACTTTGATGATTTATATAAAATAAAAACAAAATATTTCTTATAAAATTTTCGGGTGTTACAACAGCTACAGCCGGCCAGTTCGGTTCATCTGAGAGGCCCGTGGATGCGGGCCGCTGTATCCTCCGCGCGGCCGGTGCGACAGCGCCAGTCCACCACCATCGAGTCCCATCTTGGCCGCGGCCTTCGGTTTCCGCCTCCATCGATCGTTGTCGCCTCATGTATGGGGCCTCTTCCTCTGGCGCGGTGCGACGACACCACACCCTTCCGGCTCTGCCTCTGTAGCCAAATAAACCAACAAGCAACAGAGGAATTTCGGGCCATGTTGCTTTGGCATACGCCCTCTGTATCATATGATATAATTTAGCCAATGTTGAACCAAGGTATTCAATGAATAACAAGGTACAATTTTATTCAATTAAAATCAATCAAAACCCCCTACCACAATTCAAGATATGTTTTTCGTAGTCGCGGAAAACGGGGTCGCGGAAAACGTTGTTGCGGAAGATGATGTTGTTCCGTAAACATCAGAGGGAGAGTCGTGGGAGATGTTCTTCATGGGTGGAAAATTCTCCCTTGGCATGGAGGAAGAAGAAAGAATATTGGTGTTCTTCGTGGGCGTCATCGTTCTTCGTCGAGAGAAGAAATTTTTCAACATTGGAAGAAGGCCCTCTCTATTCTCAAAAGCTCCACCACCACAATATGTGACAACCCAAAAATAATGTCTTTGATATTATTTATATTCTTGATATCAATTTCAAAATAATTCAAATTTGGTGAGCCATTTAATTAATTGCTAATTAATTAAGTAAGTGTTGTCATCTTTAATGGAAGGAGGTGAAAGGTTTAATAGTTAAAGGGGGTTCATGGGAGTTAAAGGGGAGTTGAGGGGTTATGTGCTTGTGTGGGCCCCACCACACATTATCCTCTCATGGGAGGTCATGTGGGGTGTGGGTGCCACCTCCAACTCCTCTTTAGAGAAGAAAACCACCCCCTTAACAAAAATTATGTAACACAACATTTTTATTTATTTTAATAAGAAATCCCAAAAATTAACTTCTCATTTCGACCAAATGAAACTATGGTAAAGGTCCCCTTAGGCGAATACTGATGCTGTGAGATCGTTGTTGTCCTTGTATTTCTATTCCGAGCACCGGTTCAAAAGATAGAAAAACCTGCACGTACATTTACTGAATATCCCTGAACAAAACTTTAGAAATTGATTCCGGGTACACCGGGCCTCAGAATCAGGCACCGTCAGTAACTGTGGACTCGTAAAATTACAAATAATTTAAGAAAAACAATTCCTTGAAATTTCTGGGTCTTTACACAGTTATTAATTTTGCTTTAAGATTTTATTCATAAATTGAATTCAATGTCTTTAGAATTTAAATTTTAAAATATGAAAACTCTTTTAGGAAATTTTCTAACAATATTATATTAAGATACATTTTGGGATCTTATGAAAATAATTTATTTTTATGCAAATAGTGAAAATACTTTATTTTCTAGAACCACGACTTTTATAACATAACTAAGATGTAAGAAAAAATGAAAAATCCAAAAATAAAATTATGTAATAAAATATTAATTTATGGAAAAAAATTATTAATTTTAAAAAAATATTTGAATATAGAAATATTAAGTCAAACTTTTTCAGACCTCACAAAAATGTTTCTTTCACAAAAACTGTTTTTATTCTTTTCACAAAATTATGTTTTTTAAGGTGAAACTATATTATTGCCTTGTTTTAAATTTAAATACCATATATATTGTAGAAAATTAACAAATTTATGTTATAAAAATAGTATCAATATTACTCCTATCTCAGACATAAATTTTTATAATTCATAACAAACACTTCCTAAATTGATTTTTTTAATTATTATGTTAGTTTACTTTAAAATCAGCATTTCAAACATATAAAAATTATATTTGGAAAAATTATATAAAATTTTAAGTTCAAAGGGATCAAATTAGGTATAAGGTCTAATTTTAATTTACATCATTAATATTATTTTCCATGTTTAAAGTAAATTAGGGAAAAAATAAATAACATATATTAAAACACCTAAAAACACTCTATGTCTTCCAAAAAATAGTGGGAAACTATAATACCAACCTAAGAATACTTATACTCCATGTTTTTATATTTTTGTATCCATTTACCATTCAATTATAATATTAAATTATTGAAAATGGAAAATTTATTTCCAATACTATAAGGCCCCAACCTTAAACCTTACATAATCTTGAGTTATCACAAGATTACACGTTGAGGATCTTTTCAGGTTTAGAGTTTTAGAGAATTAGGACATAACTATTTCATCTCAATGATTACAAAGTAGACACATCTACTCAGATTCCATTTTTTTTACAAAATAAAAACTCTTGAACAAAAGAGTCATGTCTTGTTCCTTGTTTTGGACAGCTTGACATTTCTTTGATCCCATCCTTGACCCTATTTAACTTTATGTCCTGTGAAAAACATTTCAAAAACTTTGGATGAGCATAAAAAGCTCAGTAAGTGTTATAGAAATATGGAAGGGAAACATGAGTTCATATATACATAAGGATGAGATCCTACTTTACCCATAAAACATAGGTACTTTAACTTACCTCATAAAACCATGAATAAATCATAGAAATCATAAGACATAAAGGTATATTGAGGCATTCATAACATTCTTACATAGGGAGTAACCCTCTTGGTTACGTTTGGAATACCCATCACAGTATATTCCCTAAATCTCTTCGGAGAAACCTAAACGTTTCACTCCTTCGCGTTACCCAATGAATTGGAGAGCTATAACGGGCTCACCCTCCCTTAGATTATCATGGAACCACCCATCTTCATAATAATGCCCAAGAACCATAACATAATTCATAAAACATGCATAAAGGAAACATAACAATTCCCCATTTCAATCATGAGATATCAATACAACACATTGATATAAAAACATTATGAAAACCATTTTCAATATCAAAGTAAAACATGGTATTTACTTTTTCATTTAAAAATAAAGTATGGCTTTTAGAGGAAGCCGAAACTCAAATAATGGTCACGGCGGCGGAGAAGGCATTGTCGCCGCATACGTACGACAAGAAAAACATTCCCTTTTGTCGTTTAGTAAAACGCTTCTTATAAAAAAGATTCCTTTTAAATAAGCGTAAAAGTCAAAGGGCTTTATACACCGTATAAAAGAAGGTTGTGTATAAATTAAAATATGCCTCAATGAAAGGAGATTGAGATGAAGTCCCACACAAAGACAGTATCCTTGGTTTAAGGATAAATCAATTAAATAATTATGTGTGACAAACGAATACACCAAATATAATTGGATATTATGTTTAAAATAATCAAAGGTCATTCACACATATTCAAAGGATGACACATTCAATAACTACATATTGAACCCCAAGAAATCTAAATTAGGTTAAGAAGTTCCCTTGACAGCCTAACAGCGTCACATCAAAATGAGTTGATGAGAGATAAAAAAAGGGTATCTCATCACAGGGACATAAAATTTACATCAATAAGGATATATGACAACATATCCCAACATAACAATATGTAAATTAAAAGACCCAACAAAAGAAGTCTTTTAAAAAGAGGAGGGTGAATGATTCCCTTACCGACATGGGTATCTTTCGAAGCATACACCTCGTAAAAGAAGGACAATACAACATTGATGTAAATACTCATAAAAGAATGTATATTACACAATGAGTAAAATAATGGGCAGTACATACACCACTCAAAGGAAATTGTGGCAAATGTAGCATAAATCTCACGAGAATAATAGTGAGATGAAAAATCCCTTACGAAAACTCGGCAGCCTAACGACGCCACTCAAAACATCCAAAATGGATTTATGAGAGAGAATATGGTCTCTCATCACATGAACCTAAAAATTACAATAATTTTAATATAAAATAACATCCCAATAACAAGAAATATGAGCTTTAAAAGGAATGAGATAAAAGAGTGTACTTATAAAGAAAGAGAGGAGTAGGATCCCTTACCTCGTATCCGACTTGACCCGACCGTTCTTTAATCTCCGGAATAATAAACTTGAGTTAATCTCTACTTTCTTAAGAACCTTTTTCAAGTTCATTATTCCTTTTATACCATTTTATGAACATCATGTAATCATTTAAGTTAATAATGTTCATTTTGTCGGTATTTGGTTCTTAAGTCAAAAATAGACTTCTTACACTTACATTTTGTTAATTTGGTCAAAGGTTCGTTATATCCAGAATTATATTAATGATTTGGATAACATATATATCAAATATATTCAGCATGTACATGTATTTATAATATTACATCACATTTAGAGGTAAGAAATGAAATGCACCGTTCATGGAGACGGTAAGCCGTACGTACGCATGAACGCTACTTCCATTTCTATTTCGTATTTCTGGAATGGAATCATAATGATATAAGAGTATATTATAACTCCAGTATAATAACATTTATAATACCATTAACTTTATCCTTTACAGATCCCTCATATGGTATTAACGAATCACATCACTTTCAGGGGGGCGGTAGTCCGCACTTCCTAAAATGAAGATATCGTGTTTAACCATAATGGAAACAATAATGGTATGCCATAAATGAAAAATACAGAGTCTTAAGAAAATAATGAACATATTATATATCATATATAAAAATAGTGACATCATAATGGCCACCTTTGAAGGTGTTAACTGAGTATTGAACAATCATCGTTTTGGGAGGCAGAATTTCGCCATCCACGGAAACCGTATGTTCTTTAACCATTTGATGTAGTTTTGTGAGAGGGTAGCTCGATTAAATCTTATAACAACATCATCGTATATTGAAAATACTGGTGTTGTTACAAAATATGTAAATAAAAAGAGTTTAGGGGGTTGGAGAAGAAAAATAAAACAAATGAACATGAGAGAATGAATTACCTTTAAAAGTGTAACTCCTTTTGATTTGAGCCTAAAGGCTCCCTTTGAAAGGATTCTTCCCAAAGGGAATCATCTAGGATGAGGAGAGGGAGGTGGAGAGAGTAAATGGGTAGGGTATGGCCGAGCCAAAGGCTTGAGGAGTGTGTGAAATGAGGTAGAGGTGGGGGCCTTTTATAAGAGGAGAGGAGGGGCACTTTTGGAAATCATGAAACTATTATTTTATTTTAAAAAGTGTTTCAAATTTCTAAGGTCCCACATTGATATATTTCGAAGATAAGATGATAAGGCTTCGAAATATTCCCATCCAATAGTTTTTGGACAAGTTTAGGTCTTAGATTTTATATTATCGTTTCATTTTATTTAAACTGTTCATTAATGAGGTCATCATTGCATCATCATGATGTCATAATTAAATTAATTTATATAATGTCTAAAAATTATAACAAAAATATCCTGATGTAGGAAATCTTTTTATATTTCAAAATAGTATTTATAGAAAAAATTATGATTACTATAACCCCATCTAAAAATAGTTTTAGTAAAACAATTTATGTTAGTGTCATTTTCACCTTTATTTAAAATAGGCATTTAAAGTCATTATCTCACCCAAGAGGCTCCATAGGGTCCCCTAAATCGACCCATGGGTTGTCTTGGTCCCCCATGACTCATCCAATAGGGGTAGGACAAGTGTCATGGTGTTTTCATATTTTTATAATATCATTTTTACCATAAATTACACTAATTACCTCTAATCGCGATTAATGAAAAAAAGTTACTATTCACCAAAAAAATATTTTCATCCCATTGAACCACATTTTACATACTAATGACAACCATGTATGTCGGATTTTCAAAATTCAATAAACATTTGTGGTAAACTTTCATTTAACTGAAAAATCAGTTTGCTTGATTACCACTTAGTGGTTTCACTATTCATAAAAAATTGGAGTTTTTTAGAAAATTACCAAAAATTCAACCTAAGCTATATTTCATATTAAGAATTCGAAAATAATGTCTATTTTATAAAATTCATAACATATAAGTTAGATTAATTAATTTAATAATTAATTCCCGCTGTCAGAATAAATAACGTGTTTTTATGAAACAATATATATCAAAAGATTGACACTAGTTTAAGTCAAATTTCAATGTGAAATTAATTCCAATGACACCCATTGGATTTAATGGTAAAAATATATTCTAATTTCACTTTAAAACCAATTCAAAAGATAATCTAATAATATAAATAAATTATATTAAAAAGTGGTTTTGAATTAAAATACAACATTTTACACTATTCATTAAAAAATGAACTTTATCGGAAAGATACCACAAATTTACACAAAGTAAATTTTGATGTCCCGATTCTAAAGAAGAATTTTATTTTTGTCAAATATAACACATAAAATTGTTAAAATGTGGATTTAAAAGAGGTTCGCCATCAAAATGCGATTAATCGATCCTTTAAAGAATATTAGAATGTTTATGCTTAAAATTGGAGTCATTCGAATTTTTAATCCTCTAACATAAATTGTAAAAAGTAAAAATATTTGAAAAACATATATAATCATTTGGTAGTTAGTTCTGTTCATTCCCTCCATTACAACGACTAGGCGTTATCTACCTTTTTAAAATAATATTATTTTATTTTTAGAGTGCAACACAAGATTCCCATGAAACTCGTTGTTGCATATTGGGTACGCCATCGAGCATAGCATCCCCTTTAAAGTAATATTAATATTTGATACACAAATATGGATAAATATAAAGATTTATATTCTTTATTTACCTGGGGTGTTACATCCTTCCCCCCTTTTGGGAATTGCGTCCTCGCAATTTTAAAATTGTGCTTGGAAACATCCTTGAATATCCCACATCGGAACAAGAGTCGGTAAAACAATCACTTTAAAATAAAGAAAGATAAGTACAAAGGTCACCCATGTTAACCCATAATAGTATTCCGTGTAGGAAAACATGGACATGGAAGAAAAAGCAAAGGGTCATGTTCTGATGGAGAGTGATAGAAAACATGTTTTGGAGAAAGTTAACCATGAGAAAATCACAAACTTGTCATGGGTTAAACGGTATTCGATTCCCTAGTAGGAAAAGTTAATAGACATCATTTTTGTTTTAAGTTACATTTTATTGAGGAATTTATTGATAGGGAAACATAATCACTTATCATGATGACTTTCAACTTATACACAAACTCATATTTTTTTCCAAAAGACGAGTATTTAGGAAGACTTGTTCACATTAGTAGTACTATAATCAACTTCTAGAGAATCACCTAATCCACCAAAGAGAATGATATACATCCCATGTCTTTAGGCTTTAACCAAAACCAAAACCAAAAAAGGTTAGTACAAGGTCAGATAATCCAGAAAAGGATAACCCTTTAAAAAGAAAATCTATGCTTAATCTCCAAATTTGTCTAACAAAACCCAAAGTTCAACGTGGACCATCTGATAAACAATTTGTCCATAAAATTCTTCAAAATGAACCAATATAATATTGAAACCCAAATATTTTAAGGATTTATTCACATAGTCTTCCAAGTTAAATTGTAACATTTATCTCCAAATAACATTAGTTGCTCCTAAAGTCTCGTATTGAAAAGTAATTAACCTAATCACATATCCTCCATGATAGGTTAATAATTTTCATAAATAACCCAAAATCCACTTAATCTTAATTCATAAAATCATATAACTAAAAAGAATCAGTCAAACTAACCAGGGACATCACGTAGTCCAGTGGTAGGCAATAAATACTAGTCACACTTTGGTTGTGGGTTTGATTCCCATAGCTTTGTCCGACGTGACGGGATGTTACACGGTCTGCGTGTTGTCCTTTTTCCAAAACTATATAATTCGTAAAACATTCCCCAAAATGAGATAAAATCTTCAAAAATAACCATAACATAATTTAACCTTAATTTTATCTCATTCCTTTCACTTCAATCATAACATATAGTAACCCATAATTACCTCAAAATTAAGGATCATATAAACCCAAATGGTTCTTTATAAATATGTCCACAAAAGAAAGATAAATATTCCTTGAATAAAATTTGCCTATATTAAACATCATGGTTACACATAATATAAAAAGTCTTCTAATGTAGCCCCATCATCAAAAAAGACTTAATACTCTTAAGAATTTCCCCATAACTCTTGAAGCCCTTATATGTTGACATCTTACTCATTCAACATTCTTCATGATCCATTAACCATTCCTTTCCAACTTATTCGGAAATACCTCTTTCCTACAAACAAAATCATGAATCATATCCTAAGATTCCAAAATAGGAAAACAATAGTCATGAAATAATACATACCTTTGATTGGTCATTGTCAGTTTCTTCATCCTCAATCGGAATGGAATTAGGTATTGGTAAACGAACATTTGTACGATCTTGGTGATCCCATTCACGAAACTTCTTCATAGGACATGTGTTTGCATAATGACCATGCACACCACATTTAAAACATTCAATTGATCCCTCATAAAGAACTTCTTTCTCTTTCCTCGAGTAAACTGGATGCTTCCTTTTTCCATGGGAGGTTCTTGCTTTATGACCTTTATTTTTACATCTATAGCATATTTCTGTCCCTTTGAAACATTTTCCTAGGTGTTTCTTTCCACATCTTTGACACATAGGTTTTTGAACACACTTACCTTTATGATTATTACCTGTACTTCCGTAGGGATTTGTTTCTCGCATATATGATGTCTTAGAGAAATCACCAAGGTTTAGGTGGTCAATCATGACTCTAGATAGTTGATTGAGAATAATCACAAGAGTTCTCATTGAAGCTCCCATATCATTCAGTTTCTTGCTCAAAAAACTGTCACAGTTTCCCTCACATCCACTGTTACTTTGGTGCCTGCTAGATCCAGACATTTAATAAAACCAAAAAGGTCAGTGTGAGTATATAAAAAAACCATCATGTAATAATGAGGAAGATAAACACTAAGATATACTTACTCATTCTCTTTATCTAAAACTAGGACTCTTTCTGAGATCTTAACCATTATGGTAATGCCACTTATGCTTAAAGAATACCCTAACCTCTAAAGTTATCTAAACCGACCTCTGATACCAATTATAAGGCCCCAACCTTAAACCTTACATAATCTTGAGTTATCACAAGATTACACGTTCAGGATCTTTTCAGGTTTAGAGTTTTAGAGAATGAGGACATAACTATTACATCTCAATGATTACAAAGTAGACACATCTACTCAGCTTCCATTTTTTTCACAAAATAAAAACTCTTGAACAAAAGATCCATGTCTAGTTCCTTGTTTTGGACAGCTTGACATTTCTTTGTTCCCATCCTTGACCCTATTCAACTTTAGGTCATATGAAAAACATTTCAAAAACTTGGGATGAGCATAAAAAGCTCAGTAAGGGTTATAGAAATATGGAAGGGAAACATGAGTTCATATATACATAAGGATGAGATCATACTTTACCCATAAAACATAGGCACTTTAACTTACCTGATAAAATCATGAATAAATCATAGAAATCATAAGACATAAAAGTATCTTGAGGCATTCATAACATTCTTACGTAGGGAGTAACCCACTTGGTTACGTTTGGAATACCCATCACAGTATATTCCCTAAATCTCTTCGGAGGAACCTTAATGTTTCACTCCTTCGCGTTACCCAATGAATTGGAGAGCTATAACGGGCTCACCCGCCCTTAGTTTATCACGGAACCACCCGTCTTCATAATAATTCCCAAAACCATAACATAATTCATAAAACATGCATAAGGGAAACATAACATTTCCACATTTCAATCATGAGATATCAATAAAACACATTGATAAAAAAACATTATGAAAACCATTTTCAATACCAAAGTAAAACCTGGTATTTACTTTTTCATTTAAAAATAATGTATGGCTTGTAGAGGAAGCCGAAACTCAAATAATGGTCACGGCGGCAGAGAAGTCATTGTCACCGCATACGTACGACAAGAAAAACATTCCCTTTTGTCATTTAGTAAAACGCTTCGTATAAAAAATATTCCTTTTGAATAAGCGTAAAAGTCAAATGGGTTTATACACCATATAAAATAAGGTTGTGTATAAATTAAAATATGCCTCAATGAATGGAGATTGAGACGAAGTTCCATACAAAGACAATATCCTTGGTTTAAGGATAAATCAATTACATAATTATGTGTGACAAATGAATACACCAAATATAAGTGGATATTAAGTTTAAAATAATCAAAGGTCATTCACACATTTTCAAAGGATGACACATTCAATAACTACATGTTGAACCCAAAGAAATCGAAATTGGGTTAAGAAGTTCCCTTGACAGCCTAACAGCGTCACATCAAAATGAGTTGATGAGAGATAAAAAAAGGGTATCTCATCACATGGACATAAAATTTACATCAATAAGGATATATGAGAACATATCCCAACATAACAATATGTAAATTAAATGACCCAACAAAAGAAGTCTTTTAAAAAGAGGAGGGTGAAAGATTCCCTTACCGACATGGGTCTCTTTCTAAGCATACACCTCGTGAAAGAAGTAAAATACAACATTGATGTAAATACTCATAAAAGAAATTATATTACACAATGATTAAAATAATGGGTAGTACATACAGCACTCAAAGGAAATTGTGGCAAATGTAGCATAAATCTCACGGGAATAAAAGTGAGATGAAAAATCCCTTACGAAAACTCGGCAGCCTAACGGCGCCACTCAAAACTTCCAAAATGGATTGATGAGGGAGAATAGGGTCTCTCATCACATGAACCTAAAAATTACAGTAATATTAATATAAAATAACATCCCAATGAAAAGAAATATGAGCTTTAAAAGGAATGACATAAAAGAGTGTACTTATAAAGAAAGAGAGGAGTAGGATCCCTTACCTCGTATCCGACTTGACCCGACCGTTCTTTAATCTCCTGAATAATAAACTTGATTTAATCTATATTTTCTCAAGAACATTTTTCAAGTTCATTATTCATTTTATACCATGTTATGAACATCATGTAATCATTTAAGTTAATAATGTTCATTTTGTCGGTATTTGGTTCTTAAGTCAAAAATAGACTTCTTACACTTACATGTTGTTAATTTGGTCAAAGTTTCGTTATATCCAGAATGATATTAATGATTTGGATAACATATATATCATATATATTCATCATATACATGTATTTATAATATTACATCACAATTAGAGGTAAGAAATGAAATGCACCGTTCATAGAGACGGTAAGCCGTACGTACGCATGAACGCAACTTCCATTTCTATTTCGTATTTATGGAATGGAATCATAATGATATAAGAGTATATTATAATTCCAGTATAATAACATATATAATATCATTAACTTTATCCTTTACACATCCCACATATGGTATTAACGAATCAAATCACTTTCAGGGGGCGGTAGTCCGCACTTTCTAAAATGAAGATATCGTGTTTACCCATAATGGAAACAATAATGGTATTCCATAAATGAAAAATACAGAAGCTTAAGGAAATAATAAACATATTATATATCATATATAAAAATAGTGACATCATAATGTCCACCTTTGAAGGTGTTAAATGAGTATTGAACAATCTTAGTTTCGGGAGGCAGAATTTCGCCATCCACGGAAATCGTATGTTCTTTAACCATTTGATGTAGTTGTGTGAGAGGTTATCTCGAATAAATCTTATAACAACATCATAGTATATTTAAGATACTGGTGTTGTTACAAAAGAAGTAAATAAAAAGAGTTTAGGGGGTTGGAGAAGCAAAATAAAACAAATGAACATGAGAGAATGAATTACCTTTAAAAGTGTAACTCCTTTTGATTTGAGCCTAAAGGCTTCCTTTGAAAGGATTATGCCCAAAGGGAATCCTCTAGGATTAGGAGAGGGATGTGGAGAGAGTAAATGGGCAGGGGATGGCCGAGCCAAAGGCTTGAGGAGTTTGTGAAATGAGGTAGAGCTGGGGGCCTTTTATAAGGGAGAGGAGGGGCACTTTTGGAAGTCATGAAACTATTATTTTATTTTCAAACGTGTTTCGAATTTCTAAGGTCCCGAATTGATATATTTCGAAGATAAGATGATAAGGCTTAGAAATATTCCCATCTAATAGTTTTTGGACAAGTTTAGGTCTTAGATTTTATATTATCGTTTCATTTTATTTAAACTGTTCATTAATGAGGTCATCGTTGCATCATCATGATGTCATAATTAAATTAATTTATTTAATGTCTAAAAATTATAACAAAAATATCCTGATGTATTAAATCATTTTATCTTTCCAAATAGTATTTATAGAGAAAATTATGATTAGTATAACCCCTTCTAAAAATTGTTTTAGTAAAACAATTTATGTTACCGTCATTTTCACCTTTATTTAAAAAAAGGCATTTAATGTCATTATCTCACCCAAGAGGCTCCATAGGGTCCCCTAAATCGACCCATGGGTTGTCTTGGTCGGACATGACTCATCCAATAGGGGTATGACAAGTGTCATGGTGTTTTCAAATTTTTATTATATCATTTTTACCTTAAATTACACTAATTACCTCTAATGGCGATTAATGAAAAAAAGTTACTATTCACCAAAAATTATTTCCATCCCATTGAACCACATTTTACATACTAATGAAAACCATGTATGTCGGATTTTAAAAATTCAATACACATTAGTGGTAAACTTTCATTTAACTGAAAAATCAGTTTGCTTGATTACTACTTAGTGGTTTCACTATTCATCAAAAATTGGAATTTCCAGAAAATTACCAAAAATTCAACCTAAGCTATATTTAATATTCTGAATTCAAAAATGATTTCTATTTTATAAAATTCATAACATATAAGTTAGATTAATTAATTTATTAATTAATTTCCCCTGTTAGAACAAATAGCATGTTTTTATGAAACAATATATATCAAAAGATTGACACAAGTTTAAGTCAAATTTCAAAGTTAAATTAATTCCAATGACCACCATTGGATTTAATGGTAAAAATATATTCTAATTTAACTTTAAAAACAATTCAAAAGATAATCTAATCATATAAATAAATTATATTAAAAAGAGGTTTTGAATTAAAATACATCATTTTACACTATTCATTAAAAAATGAACTTTATCGGAAAGATACCAAAAATTTACACAAATTAAATTCTGATGTCCCAATTCTAGAGAAGAATTTTATTTTGTCAAATATAACACATAAAATTGTCAAAAAAGTGGATTTAAAAGAGTTTCGCCGTCAAAAGGCATTTAATCTTCCTTTTAAAGAATATTAGAATGTTTACGCTTAAAATTGGATTCATTATCATTTTTAATCCTCTAACATATATTGTAAAAAGTAAAAATATTTGACAAACATATATAATCATTTGGTAGTTAGTTCTATTCTTTCCCTCCATTACAATGGCTAGGCATTAACTACCTTTTTAAAATAATATTATTTTATTTTTAGAGTGCGACACAATATTCTCAAGAAACTCGTTGTTGCATATTTGGTACGCTATCAAGCATAGAATCCCCTTTAAAGTAATATTAATATTTGATTCACAAATATGGATAAATATAAAGATGTTATATTCTTTATTTACCCGGGGTGTTACAACCTTCCCCCCTTTTGGGAATTGCGTCCTCGCAATTTTAAAATTGAGCTTGGAAACATCCTTGAATGTCCCACATCGGAACAAGAGTCGGTAAAACAATCACTTTAAAATAAAGAAAGATAAGTACAAAGGTCACCCGAGTTAACCCAAAATAGGATTCCGTGTAGGAAAACATGGACATGGAAGAAAAAGCAAAGGGTCATGTTCTGATGGAGAGTGATAGAAAACATGTTTAGGATAATGTTAACCATGAGAAAATCACAAACTTGTGATGGGTTAAACGATATTCGATTCCCTAGTAGGAAAAGTTAATAGACAACATTTTTGTTTTAAGTTACATTTTATTGAGGAATTTATTCATAGGGAAACATAATCACTTATCATGTTGACTTTAAACTTTTACACAAACTCATATTTCCTCCAAAAGATGAGTATTTAGGAAGACTTGTTCACATTAGGAGTACTATAATCAACTTCTAGAGAATCACCTAATCTACCAAAGAGAACTATATACATCCCATGTCTTTAGGCTTTAACCAAAACCAAAACCAAAAAAGGTTAGTACAAGGTCAGATAATCTAGAAAAGGATAACCCTTTAAAAAGAAAATCTATGCTTAATCTCCAAATTTGTCTAACAAAACCCAAAGTTCAACGTGGACCATCTGGTAAACAATTTGTCCATAAAATTCTTCAAAGTGAACCAATATAAGATTGAAACCCAAATATTTGAAGGATTTAGTCACACAGTCTTCCAAGTTAAATTGTAACATTTATCTCCAAACAACATTAGTTTCTCCTAAAGTCTCGTATTGAAAAGTAATTAACCTAATCACATATCCTCCATGATAGGTTAATAATTTTCATAAATAACCCAAAATCAACTTACTCTTAATTCATAAAATCATATAACTAAAAAGAATCAGTCAAACTAACCAGGGACATCACGTAGTCCAGTGGTAGGTGATAAATACCAGTCGCACATTGGTTGTGGGTTTGATTCCCATAGCTTTGTCCGACGCGACGGGATGTCACACGGTCTGTGTGTTGTCCTTTTTCCAAAACTATGTAATTCTTAAAACATTCCCCAAAATGAGATAAAATCTTCAAAAATAACCATAACATAATTTAACCTTAATTTTATCTCATGCCTTTCACTTAAATCATAACATATTGTAACCCATAATTACCTCAAAAGTAAGGATCATATAAACCAAAATGGTTCTTTATAAATATGTCCACAAAAGAAAGATAAATATTCCTTGAATAAAATTTTCCTATATTAAACATCAGGGTTACACATAATATAAAAAGTCTTTTAATGTAACCCCATCATCAAAAGAGACTTAATACTCTTAAGAATTTCACCATAACTCTTGAAGCCCTTATATGTTGACATCATACTCATTCAACATTCTTCATGATCCATTAACCATTCCTTTCCAACTTATTCCGAAATACCTCTTTCCTACAAACAAAATCATGAATCATATCCTAAGATTCCAAAATAGGAAAACAATAGTCATGAAATAATACATACCTTTGATTGGTCATTGTTAGTTTCTTCATCCTCAATCGTAATGGCATTAGGTATTGGTAAACGAACATTTGTATGCTCTTGGTGATCCCATTCACGAAACTTCTTCAAAGGACAAGTGTTTTCATAATGAACATGCACACCACATTTAAAAAATTCAATTGATCCCTCATAAAGAACTTCTTTCCCTTTCCACAAGTCAACTGGATGATTCCTTTTTCCATCGTAGGTTCTTGCTTTATGACCTTCATTTTTACATCTATAGCATATTTCTATCCCTTTGAAACATTTTCCTAGGTGTTTCTTTCCATATCATTGACACATAGGTTTTTGAACACACGTACCTTTATGATTATTACCTGTACTTCCGTAGGGATTTGTTTCTCGCATATATGATGTCTTAGAGAAATCCCCAAGGTTTAGGTGGTCAATCATGACACAAGATAGTTTATTGAGAATAATCACAAGAGTTGTCATTGAAGCTCCCATATCATTCAGTTGCTTGCTCAAAAAACTGTCACAGTTTCCCTCACATCCACTGTTACTTTGGTGCCTGCTAGATCCAGCCATTTACTAAAACCAAAAAGGTCAGTGTGAGTATATAAAAAAACCATCATGTACTAATGAGGAAGATAAACACTAAGATATACTTACTCATTCACTTTATCTAAAACTATGACTCTTTCTGAAATCTTAACCATTATGGTAATGCCACTTATGATTAAAGAATACCCTAACCTCTAAAGTTATCTAAACCGACCTTTGATACCAATTATAAGGCCCCAACCTTAAACCTTAAATAATCTTGAGTTATCACAAGATTACACGTTGAGGATCTTTTCAGGTTTAGAGTTTTAGAGAATTAGGACATAACTATTACATCTCAATGATTACAAAGTAGACACATCTACTCAGCTTCCATTTTTTTTTCACAAAGTAAAAACTCTTGAACAAACGAGTCATGTCTAGTTCCTTGTTTTGGACAGATTGACATTTCTTTGATCCCATCCTTGACCCTATTCAACTTTAGGTCCTGTGAAAAACATTTCAAAAACTTGGGATGAGCATAAAAATCTCAGTAAGGGTTATAGAAATATGGAAGGGAAACATGAGTTCATATATATATAAGGATGAGATCATACTTTACCCATAAAACATAGGCACTTTAACATACCTCATAAAATCATGAATAAATCATAGAAATCATAATACATAAAGGTATCTTGAGGCATTCATAACATTCTTACGTAGGGAGTAACCCTCTTGGTTACGTTTGGAATACCCATCATAGTATATTCCCTAAATCTCTTCGAAGAAACCTTAACGTTTCACTCTTTCGCGTTACCCAATGCATTGGAGAGCTATAACGGGCTCACCCGCCCTTAGTTTGTCACGAAACCACCCGTCTTCATAATACTGCCCAAGAACCATAACATAATTCATAAAACATGCATAAAGGAAACATAACATTTCCACATTTCAATCACGAGATATCAATACAACACATTGATATAAAAAAATTATGAAAAACATTTTCAATACCAAAGTAAAACATGGTATTTACTTTTTCATTTAAAAATAATGTATGGCTTGTAGAGGAAGCCGAAACTCAAATAATGGTCACGGTGGCAGAGAAGTCATTGTCACCGCATACGTACGACAAGAAAAACATTACCTTTTGTCGTTTAGTAAAACGCTTCGTATAAAAAATATTTCTTTTGAATAAGCGTAAAAGTCAAAGGGGTTTATACACCGTATAAAAGAAGGTTGTGTATAAATTAAAATATGCCTCAGTGAAAGGAGATTGAGACGAAGTCCCATACAAAGATAGTATCCTTGGTTTAAGGATAAATCAATTACATAATTATGTGTGACAAATGAATACACCAAATATAAGTGGATATTAATTTTAAAATAATCAAAGTTTATTCGCACATATTCAAAGGATGACACATTCAATAACTACATGTTGAACCCAAAGAAATCGAAATTGGGTTAAGAAGTTCCTTTGACAGCCTAACAGCGTCACATCAAAATGAGTTGATGAGAGATAAAAAAAGGGTATCTCATCACATGGACATAAAAATTACATCAATAAGGATATATGAGAACATATACCAACATAACAATATGTAAATTAAATGTCCCAACAAAAGAAGTATTTTAAAAAGAGGAGGGTGAAAGGTTCCCTTACTGACATGGGTATCTTTCGAAGCATACACCTCGTGAAAGAAGGACAATACAACATTGATGTAAATACTCATAAAAGAAAGTATATTACACAATGAGTAAAATAATGGGTAGTACATATACCACTCAAAGGAAATTGTGGAAAATGTAGCATAAATCTCACGGGAATAAAAGTGAGATGAAAAAATCCCTTATGAAAACTCGGCAGCCTAACGGCGCCACTCAAAACTTCCAAAATGGATTGATGAGAGAGAATAGGGTCTCTCATCACATGAACCTAAAAATTACAGTAATATTAATATAAAATAACATCCCAATGACAAGAAATATGAGCTTTAAAAGGAATGTCATAAAAGAGTGTACTTATAAAGAAAGAGAGGAGTAGGATCCCTTACCTCGTATCCGACTTGACCCGACTGTTCTTTAATCTCCTGAATATTAAACATGAGTTAATCTCTACTTGCTTAAGAACATTTTTCAATTTCATTATTCCTTTTATACCATGTTATGAACATCATGTAATCATTTAAGTTAATAATTTTCATTTTGTCGGTATTTGGTTCTTAAGTCAAAAATAGACTTCTTACACTTACATGCTGTTAATTTGGTCAAAGGTTCGTTATATCCAGAATGATATTAATGATTTGGATAACATATATATCATATATATTCAGCATATACATGTATTTATAATATTACATCACATTTAGAGGTAAGAAATGAAACGCACCGTTCATAGAGACGGTAAGCCGTACGTACGCATGAATGCTACTTCCATTTCTATTTTGTATTTCTGGAATGGAATCATAATGATATAAGAGTATATTATAATTCCAGTATAATAACATATATAATATCATTAACTTTATCCTTTACACATCCCACATATGGTATTAACGAATCAAATCACTTTCAGGGGGCGGTAGTCCGCACTTCCTAAAATGAAGATATCATGTTTACCCATAATGGAAACAATAATGGTATGCCATAAATGAAAAATACAGAAGCATAAGGAAAGAATAAACATATTATATATCATATATAAAAATAGTGACATCATAATGGCCACCTTTGAAGGTGTTAAATGAGTATTGAACAATCATCGTTTCGGGAGGCAGAATTTCGCCATCCACGGAAACCGTATGTTCTTTAACCATTTGATGTAGTTGTGTGAGAGGTTATCTCGAATAAATCTTATAACAACATCATAGTATATATAAGATACTAGTGTTGTTACAAAATAAGTAAATAAAAATAGTTTAGGGGGTTGGAGAAGCAAAATAAAACAAATGAACATGAGAGAATGAATTACCTTTAAAAGTGTAACTCCTTTGGATTTGAGCCTAAAGGCTTTCTTTGAAAGTATTCTGCCCAAAGGGAATCCTCTAGGATGAGGAGAGGGATGTGGAGAGAGTAAATGGGCAGGGTATGGCCTAGCCAAAGTCTTTAGGAGTGTGTTAAATGAGGTAGAGGTGGGGGCCTTTTATAAGGGAGAGGAGGGGCACTTTTGGAAATCATGAAACTATTATTTTATTTTCAAAAGTGTTTCGAATTTTTAAGTTCCAAAATTGATATATTTCTAAGATAAGATGATAAGGATTCGAAATATTCCCATACAATAGTTTTTGGACAAGTTTAGGACTTAGATTTTGTATTATCGTTTCATTTTATTTAAACTGTTCATTAATGAGGTCATCGTTGCATCATCATGATTTCATAATTAAATTAATTTATTTAATGTCTAAAAATTATAACAAAAATATCCTGATGTATTAAAGCTTTTTATATTTCCAAAGAGTATTTATAGGCACAATTATGATTAGTATAACCTCTTCTAATTTTTTTAGTAAAACAATTTATGTTACTGTCATTTTCACCTTTATTTAAAAAAAGGCATTTAAAGTCATTATCTCACCCAAGATGTAACACCCCAGGATTTCAGAGTGTGTTATTTCTTAAAAATAATTCAATAACTTGCACTACACGCAACACCGAGTTCAATCACACCATTAAAAGAGGTCATGAATAGTATTAACTACATTTTGAACTTTATATAATCCTTATAATTTTAGAAACTCTATTATGAGTTTCTTAGTCATAATGCAAGAACAAATTCATTTTCAGTATTTCACTTTTATCAACTTCTACTAGTGAAACATTTTTAAATACAATATTTTAAACTTTTTGAATAAATGGAGACATCAAAAAATTTAAAATGAAACATCCCAAGCGTCCACGGTACGCTTTCCTTTGGATAAAACAGTAGCGTGTGTTGTACGCAACTTCGAGTTCTAACACACCGTAACCAATCAAACTAGTTGTTATGAATAGTAATACCTAATTTTTGAAGTTATATATATTTTATATTTTAAAATGGACTTCATTTTTGGATTCGGAATATCAAATTTAGCCTAAGGTGAAATTTTGGTACTTTTCGGATAACTTTCATATTTTGATGAATAGTGAAAATTACTAAATTTTAATTAAAAACAACTTTTTTAATCAAAATAATTAATAGTGATAAATTATGAATTTGAGTGGTTTTAAAGTATATTTAGAATATATTTTTACTATTTAATATAATTTTGGTCATTGGACATAATTTTACAATTAAACCGGACATAAACAAGTGTCAATCTTTTGATAGTTATTATCTCTTAAAAACACGCTTTTTGTTTTGACAGCGGGAATTAATTTTAAATTAATTTCTGCCACTTCTGTGTTTTGAATTTAGGAAAATGGATTCCATATTTGGAATCAGGATGTTCAAATTGTGTAAATAGGTAACTTTTATTTTTAGACATTTTGAATAATTACTGCGGTAAATATTTTATTTACCATGGTTAAGGGTAAATCCGGTAAATAAGGGTTAAAACAATAATATTATAATAATACTAAATTACCCTAAAACGTGTCTTAACACTATTGGTTGATACATGGTCGACCATGGGCATCTTTGTGTCAATTTTGGGACCCCATGGATCCACTTGTAAGTGATAATGACACTTTATTTTAATTAAGTCAAAATGAATACAAAAATGACACAAGCATATATCTTTTAGAAGAACAATTTTTACATAGGGTTATACATGTTGGATTCTCGATTATAAATATTCATTAGAAAGATAAAAATATTTCCTACATAATGATATTTTATTTATAATTTTTAGACATTAAATAATTTATTTTATATATGACACAATGATGATGCAGTAATTACTATAATAGTGAAAAATTAAAATAATTGATATTATAAATACCCAAATAAATATAATATGAAACTTTTAATGAATTAAACTAATTTTCTAGGATAATATGATATATTAGGATTGATTTAATTTACTTTGTTCTAAGTAATCAATCTGTTATGAGTTTCAAAAAAATCAACTATTGAATAGTGTCAAAATTGACATAAAAGAGTTCTTAAAACAAATATTATATTATTAATTGATATTAAATTCCTAAAAATCTAAGGTTCGGCCAAGAGACTTATATTATGATAGGTTCCTCATTAATGGACCACTTTGGGGTCTCTTGGATGTATATAGTAAGTTTATTAACCATATTATATAAAAATACAAAGAGACATTGTAAAAGTGAAACTAATTAACTTAGAGTTGATACTTAAAGATAAGGTTAATATAAGTACCCAAACCTGTCTAAATTCTATTGGTTGAGTGTTTTTCGACCTATCCCCATCTTAACCTTTGAATAATCAACTTTGGAGCCTTTAGAAACCGAATATGAATTTAATATAAATTAATATTTCTAGCTTTTCCAAAGGTGCCCCTCACCCCTCTTATAAAAGGGCACTCCTCCTTCTCATTTCTTCACACCTCTAAAGCCTTTTGGTTCGGCCAAACTCTGCCCAAATACTCTCCCAACATCCCTCACTACAACCTAGAGGCCTTAGTTTGATCAGAAAGCCAACCTAAGGAGCCCTTTTGATCAAATCAAAAGGAAGAACCCGAAGAAGAGGTAATGATTTCACCACCCTTTTCTAAGTTCCTTTCTTCTTCAACTTCCTCTTTCTTTGTTCTTACCATTCTAAAATACTAACTCCAGTATCTTACATATACTGTGATGTTATTATAAATATGGTACAACCATATTCAGTATTCTATCCACCCTTTGAATAACATGTCACCATACGTGCGTACGTACGGCTTACCGTCTCCACGTCGTGGTGTAATTGTTATTCAATATATTATTATTTGGATGGGTATAATAATGATGTGTAACTCATGTAAATAATAAATATAACATGTTAATGATTCTGTATATATGATATACCATCCATTTATATATTATTTTAATATCAAAAGAATGATATTGTCGCTCGTGCGTACGTACGGACTACCGTCTCCACGAACGCGATGAGATTCATTCTCCATCGTAACCATTAAAGTATAATTATCATTTTATGATTTAAAAATGATGTTTAAGGACTTGATATCATTCTGGATATGAATAATATACAACCTATCCTTTACAAACATGTCTTACGTAACAAAACATATGAAAGAAAACAAGTAAGTTAACACCCGAAACGACGATATTTCTAAGATATTATTAACAAATCAATGTTAAAAGATCATATATGATATCATATTAATATATATGATTCTTGTATAATTTAATAACAATTATTTCACCATTATACAGGAGGTTAACCTACCCCAACAAAGGAAAAGTACAAGGTAAGGGTTATTTCACAATCTCTTCATTATCCGAGATTGTTTATACGTAATAATCTACTGGGATTTCTTTATCATCCACATCCATGTTTCTTTGAAATGTATTTCAAAACGTATTTATTATTTACAAGAATATGGGTTAAATTCATTTATACCCTTGTTTGACTTTTTGTAAGAGGTTTATAAAGGAATATTTCCGTCGTTTTCAAAACAAGGTCCTTTATGACCTTTTCGACAGAATTAAGGTAAGAATGTTTTTTTTTACTTATACGGCGGGTGCGGTTATTTTCCGCCATTATAAAATCGTCAAAGCTTTCCTTACAAGCTTACAAGAATATTTTCAAGAAAATGTTTTATTTTATATGGCTCTTAAATGATTTCAAAAATAGAAAGAGATATTTCTCTAAAAAGTGTTTTGATTTCATCTATGTCAACATCCTTTAATGGATTTTACGCTTATTTGAAGTTGATTTATTATAATACAAAACTTCTATATTGTATTGAAGGTTTTGTGATATGTTTGACTGTGGATGTGCTATTTTATACCATTCATAGTTTATGGTGAAACTATTGACATTTCGTATGCTAGTTTTAATCCGAATGATTATGTTATATTTCAAACTTTTCTTCAGATGAATGTGCTAAACAAGTATGTTCCGGGTTGGGGACCGGTAAAAGTAAGCCCTCCAGGTTGGGGACTGGTAAAAGTAAGCCCTCCAGGTTGGGGACTGGTTAAAGTAAGCCCTCCAGGTTAGGGACTGGTAAAAGTATGCCCTCCGGGTTGGTGTCCGGTTATTAGAGGCACTCCGGGTTGGTGTCCGGTTATTAGAGGCACTCCGGGTTGGTGTCCGGTTATTAGAGGCACTCCGGGTTGGGTTCCGGTTAGAAGTAACCCCTAGGTCTTGGGATGAGGCCTAGACAATGAAATTAACATTTGGCATTATGCATTCCAACATTATGAAAGTGGTTATTGATATTGCATGTGATTATTCGATTAGTAGAATATCCATGTGAACAAGTAAATGGCATTATTTCATTTTACTTTTGCCATACTATGTTGAAGTTCATTTTTTAAAAGGCTTTTGTTTTAGTAATTCATTGCCTTAAATGTTTATGCTTATTTTGAATGTTCCGCTATATTGTTATCCTTACTGGGCATTTGAGCTCACCCTTTTTTTATGTTTTATTTTTCCCAGGTAGTGAAGAAGTAAATTATGATTGACTTGCAGGGATATTATGGGTTTATAGTGTGGACGTTGGAAACATTATGTTGTTGTAGTAGTTTTTCATTTTATGATGTAATGTAAAACTTATGAATATATCTAGTGTTTCTAAGGCTACTAAACCAATCGGTCTTTCGAGATTTGATCTTTCTTGTGATCATGCCAATGTTACGAAGTAATGCACCGACTCTGGGTAGCTGGGGTCGGGGCGTTACAGTTGGTATCAGAGGAAGTTTAGTACAAACCTTGGAAGCTAGATTTAGATAAACTCTGATTAGAGCACGTAGACCTAAGATAAACTTTGAGGATTAGTATAGAAGAACTTCCTAGAATTTTGGTATTGTAGAGATTTTGTGAGTTTTCCGAGCAATACATCCCTGTCTGGATATGAGCAGGTAGAGGCGGCTCTGGCACAGATGTACGTAGGGGTAAAACCCGAAAACACCGCTTTGAGCTAGACTCGAACAGGAACTGGTGCACGACAACGGGCCTTGCTGCACTCTTGGTTACGACACTCCCGGGGGATATGCTTAGGATAACTCTCACTTTATTTACAAATCATTATGAAGGGTTTATGAGTATATACTTCCTCAAAGAAAACATATTTATGATTATGGATTATATCCATAGATAGTTCAATTTATGTTAGGTGTTTTATAAGTATGGGATTATGTATTTTGATTCATAAACTGATCATGTTTATGCCATGGTATAGAAATGGCGCCCAGTAGAAGGAATGAGAACTCCATAAATACACATGATTCAAAGAGAAGGAAGGATCATATCTTTCATGGTCTTATGCTAGAATTTATAAGAGAAATAGTCTCCCATGTATTATCATCATATGAAGAAATAATATCATGTGTTGATAAGATATGTAAAGAGTTTACTGAGTCCTATGGATTTTAAGGGAAGCAAGAGAAGAAAAGGATGGAAGAGAGAAAGATGGATAAAAGTAAGAGGGAAAAGAAAAATTTTCCCATATGTGGTAACTGTGGAAAGAAACACCCTGGAACTTTCCTGAAAGGAATGGGAGTTTGTTATAAGTGTGGAGGAAAAGGGCACAAAGTACGTGACTGCAAGGGTAAGAAAATGGTTTCAAATTTACAATGCTTCATTTGCAAGGAGTTTGTACACTACGCGAACCTATGTCCCAGTCATCAGACTATGCCGCAAATGATGCTATTGGATAATAATCAAGTTATGATACTACCACAGATGAAGAGGAATGATTAGAGTTCTTATGTTGATTATGTCAATTGAGTGTTGTATCAACAATGTACTTGTTATAATAATTATGGAGTATATAAGGATTGTACTGCAGTACTATTTCATTAAGGACTTGAGATTGTGTGGAACAAGGAAAAGTGACTCATTAGCAGGATAGATTTTTGGAAAATATATGGTTGAGAGAATGATAAACCATAATATAGTTCTGATACTGAGGTAGTGATTTTGGAATAATATGTGATTGTTTTGGATAAATTATATTGGATATTCTTGACTACCTTGGAACTGATTAATGATTTGTATATTCCATCATTGTTGGGGTTTAAACCATTTTTGGATTAATGAAGTATATCAAGCATTATATATGGAATAAGGGAGCATTAATGTAATCAATAAGGAATATGGTAATACATGATGAAGGTATTTATATGCTATTACAGGGTAAAAAGGATCTAAATTATGTTTACCTTCCTTATAAATGTTGGACTGTGAGTTTGGACAGAAGTATTTTGGATAGTTCTAGTTTGGATTATTTTGGATTGCCATAAAAGGACAACCCGGAGGTCGGGCGGCAACCCGTCGCGTCCGGCAAGGCCGCAAGACTTGAACCCGCAACCGAAGGGCGACAAGGTTGTATCACCTACCACTATCCCACGAGATGTCCTGGATTAAATAAAGTAGTTTTTTTTAAAATTATCTGGTAGATGAATTATAAATTCGTTTATTTTGGAATCCTCTATGAATAGTATAAATAGAATTTTTTTTACTAGTGAATGATGAGTTTTGCTAGAAATTTATTAATGGATAAAACTCTAATTATAAACTAAGTATATCTCCTTATTATCTTATCCAATCTCATAAATAAATTCCTCAACATTAATAATAGAAACTTAGAACAAAAATGTTGTCCTAGATGGTACCTTAAATCATCACAAATTTATGGCTTTGGGATTGTTGGCCTTTTCATAGCCATGTTCTCTACCACTCTCCATCAGATAATTGATGGCTATATTTTTCTTCCATATCCATATTTTCTTACATGGAACCCTAGTATGTGTTATTTTCGGTAATCTTCATACTTTCAACTCTTTATTTTAAATAGAGGCCTCGTTAATTCATTTTTCGATGTGGGATTTCAACTAAGATATTTTGAAACGTCAAAAATGTGTTATCCCAATACCCTATATTTTGTTGAACCGATGGTACTTCAAGTCATCATAGATTGATGAGTTTAAGGACCACAATTATACACTTGTTTGTGATTGATGACCTCAATCACTACCTATAAATATTTACGTTTTTCCTCCGATTATATGTCTCTAATTGCCACCAATGTTCTCCTAATCGAGATCATAATTTGGTGGTGACCCTTTAATTTCTCTTTTCCTCATATTAAGACTAAATTTTAGTAACCCAATTTCCAATGTGGGTTTTCCCACAAATATATTTTCTACTTTCAACCTTTTATCTTCGAAGAACAATTTCAAATTGCGAGGACGCAATTTATTGAAGGAGGGGAGAATGTAACACCCCAGGATTTCAGAGTGTGTTATTTCTTAAAAATAATTCAATAACTTGCACTACACGCAACACCGAGTTCAATCACACCATTAAAAGAGGTCATGAATAGTATTAACTACATTTTGAACTTTATATAATCCTTATAATTTTAGAATCCCTATTATGAGTTTCTTAGTCATAATGCAAGAACAAATTCATTTTCAGTATTTCACTTTTATCAACTTCTAATAGTGAAACCTTTTTAAATACAATATTTTAAACTTTTTGAATAAATGGAGACATCAAAAAATTTAAAATGAAACATCCCAAGCGTCCACGGTACGCTTTCCTTTGGATAAAACAGTAGCGTGTGTTGTACGCAACTTCGAGTTCTAACACACCGTAACCAATCAAACTAGTTGTTATGAATAGTAATACCTACTTTTTGAAGTTATATATATTTTATATTTTAAAATGGACTTCATTTTTGGATTCGGAATATCAAATTTAGCCTAAGGTGAAATTTTGGTACTTTTCGGATAACTTTCATATTTTGATGAATAGTGAAAATTACTAAATTTTAATTAAAAACCACTTTTTTAATCAAAATAATTAATAGTGATAAATTATGAATTTGAGTGGTTTTAAAGTATATTTAGAATATATTTTTACTATTTAATATAATGTTGGTCATTGGACATAATTTTACAATTAAACCGGACATAAACAAGTGTCAATCTTTTGATAGTTATTATCTCTTAAAAACACGCTTTTTGTTTTGACAGCGGGAATTAATTTTAAATTAATTTCTGCCACTTCTGTGTTTTGAATTTAGGAAAATGGATTCCATATTTGGAATCAGGATGTTCAAATTGTGTAAATAGGTAACTTTTATTTTTAGACATTTTGAATAATTACTGCGGTAAATATTTTATTTACCATGGTTAAGGGTAAATCCGGTAAATAAGGGTTAAAAAAATAATATTATAATAATACTAAATTACCCTAAAACGTGTCTCAACACTATTGGTTGATACACGGTCGACCATGGGCATCTTTGTGTCAATTTTGGGACCCCATGGATCCACTTGTAAGTGATAATGACACTTTATTTTAATTAAGTCAAAATGAATACAAAAATGACACAAGCATATATCTTTTAGAAGAACAATTTTTACATAGGGTTATACATGTTGGATTTTCGATTATAAATATTCATTAGAAAGATAAAAATATTTCCTACATAATGATATTTTATTTATAATTTTTAGACATTAAATAATTTATTTTATATATGACACAATGATGATGCAGTAATTACTATAATAGTGAAAAATTAAAATAATTGATATTATAAATACCCAAATAAAAATAATATGAAACTTTTAATGAATTAAACTAATTTTCTAGGATAATATGATATATTAGGATTGATTTAATTTACTTTGTTCGAAGTAATCAATCTGTTATGAGTTTCAAAAAAATCAACTATTGAATAGTGTCAAAATTGACATAAAAGAGTTCTTAAAACAAATATTATATTATTAATTGATATTAAATTCCTAAAAATCTAAGGTTCGGCCAAGAGACTTATATTATGATAGGTTCCTCATTAATGGACCACTTGGGGGTCACTTTGATGTATATAGTAAGTTTAATAACCATATTATATAAAAATACAAAGAGACATTGTAAAAGTGAAACTAATTAACTTAGAGTTGATACTTAAAGATAAGGTTAATATAAGTACCCAAACCTGTCTAAATTCTATTGGTTGAGTGTTTTTCGACCTATCCCCACCTTAACCTGTGAATAATCAACTTTGGAGCCTTTATAAACCGAATATTAATTTAATATAAATTAATATTTCTAGCTTTTCCAAAGGTGCCCCTCACCCCTCTTATAAAAGGGCACTCCTCCTTCTCATTTCTTCACACCTATAAAGCCTTTTGGTTCGGCCAAACTCTGCCCAAATACTCTCCCAACATCCCTCACTACAACTTAGAGGCCTTAGTTTGATCAGAAAGCCAACCTAAGGAGCCCTTTTGATCAAATCAAAAGGAAGAACCCGAAGAAGAGGTAATGATTTCACCACCCTTTTCTAAGTTCCTTTCTTCTTCAACTTCCTCTTTCTTTGTTCTTACCATTCTAAAATACTAACTCCAGTATCTTACATATACTGTGATGTTATTATAAATATGGTACAACCATATTCAGTATTCTATCCACCCTTTGAATAACATGTCACCATACGTGCGTACGTACGGCTTACCGTCTCCACGTCGTGGTGTAATTGTTATTCAATATATTATTATTTGGATGGGTATAATAATGATGTGTAACTCATGTAAATAATAAATATAACATGTTAATGATTCTGTATATATGATATACCATCCATTTATATATTATTTTAATATCAAAAGAATGATATTGTCGCTCGTGCGTACGTACGAACTACCGTCTCCACGAACGCGATGAGATTCATTCTCCATCGTAACCATTAAAGTATAATTATCATTTTATGATTTAAAAATGATGTTTAAGGACTTGATATCATTCTGGATATGAATAATATACAACCTATCCTTTACAAACATGTCTTACGTAACAAAACATATGAACGAAAACAAGTAAGTTAACACCCGAAACGACGATAATTCTAAGATATTATTAACAAATCAATGTTAAAAGATCATATATGATATCATATTAATATATATGATTCTTGTATAATTTAATAACAATTATTTCACCATTATACAGGAGGTTAACCTACCCCAACAAAGGAAAAGTACAAGGTAAGGGTTATTTCACAATCTCTTCATTATCCGAGATTGTTTATACGTAATAATCTACTGGGATTTCTTTATCATCCACATCCATGTTTCTTTGAAATGTATTTCAAAACGTATTTATTATTTACAAGAATATGGGTTAAATTCATTTATACCCTTGTTTGACTTTTTGTAAGAGGTTTATAAAGGAATATTTCCGTCGTTTTCAAAACAAGGTCCTTTTTGACCTTTTCGACAGAATTAAGATAAGAATGTTTTTTTTTACTTATACGGCGGGTGCGGTTATTTTCCGCCATTATAAAATTGTCAAAGCTTTCCTTACAAGCTTACAAGAATATTTTCAAGAAAATGTTTTATTTTATATGGCTCTTAAATGATTTCAAAAATAGAAAGAGATATTTCTCTAAAAAGTGTTTTGATTTCATCTATGTCAACATCCTTTAATGGATTTTACGCTTATTTGAAGTTGATTTATTATAATACAAAACATCTATATTGTATTGAAGGTTTTGTGATATGTTTGACTGTGGATGTGCTATTTTATACCATTCATAGTTTATGGTGAAACTATTGACATTTCGTATGCTAGTTTTAATCCGAATGATTATGTTATATTTCAAACTTTTCTTCAGATGAATGTGCTAAACAAGTATGTTCCGGGTTGGGGACCGGTAAAAGTAAGCCCTCCAGGTTGGGGACTGGTAAAAGTAAGCCCTCCAGGTTGGGGACTGGTTAAAGTAAGCCCTCCAGGTTAGGGACTGGTAAAAGTATGCCCTCCGGGTTGGTGTCCGGTTATTAGAGGCACTCCGGGTTGGTGTCCGGTTATTAGAGGCACTCCGGGTTGGTGTCCGGTTATTAGAGGCACTCCGGGTTGGGTTCCGGTTAGAAGTAACCCCTAGGTCTTGGGATGAGGCCTAGACAATGAAATTAATGTTTGGCATTATGCATTCCAACATTATGAAAGTGGTTATTGATATTGCATGTGATTATTCGATTAGTAGAATATCCATGTGAACAAGTAAATGGCATTATTTCATTTTACTTTTGCCATACTATGTTGAAGTTCATTTTTTAAAAGGCTTTTGTTTTAGTAATTCATTGCCTTAAATGTTTATGCTTATTTTGAATGTTCCGCTATATTGTTATCCTTACTGGGCATTTGAGCTCACCCTTTTTTTATGTTTTATTTTTCCCAGGTAGTGAAGAAGTAAATTATGATTGACTTGCAGGGATATTATGGGTTTATAGTGTGGACGTTGGAAACATTATGTTGTTGTAGTAGTTTTTCATTTTATGATGTAATGGAAAACTTATGAATATATCTAGTGTTTCCAAGGCTACTAAACCAATCGGTCTTTCGAGATTTGATCTTTCTTGTGATCATGCCAATGTTACGAAGTAATGCACCGACTCTGGGTAGCTGGGGTCGGGGCGTTACACAAGAGGCTCCATAGGGTCCCCTAAATCGACCCATGGGTTGTCTTGGTCGGAAATGACTCATCCAATAGGGGTAGGACAAGTGTCATGGTGTTTTCATATTTTTATAATATCATTTTTACCTTAAATTACACTAATTACCTCTAATCGCGATTAATGAAAAAAAGTTACTATTCACCAAAAAATTATTTTCATCCCATTGAACCACATTTTACATACTAATGACAACCATGTATGTCGGATTTTCAAAATTCAATACACATTAGTGGTAAACTTTCATTTAACTGAAAAATCAGTTTTCTTGATTACCACTTAGTGGTTTCACTATTCATCAAAAATTGGAGTTTTTCAGAAAATTACCAAAAATTAAACCTAATCTATATTTCATATTCTGAATTCAAAAATGATGTCTATTTTATAAAATTCATAACATATAAGTTAGATTAATTAATTTAATAATTAATTCCCGCTGTAAGAACAAATAGCGTGTTTTTATGAGACAATATGTATCAAAAGATTGACAGTAGTTTAAGTCAAATTTCAAAGTGAAATTAATTCCAATGACCACCATTGGATTTAATGGTAAAAATATATTATAATTTCACTTTAAAACCAATTCAAAAGATAATCGAATCATATAAATAAATTAGATTAAAAAGAGGTTTTGAATTAAAATACAACATTCTACACTATTCATTAAAAAATAAACTTTATCGGAAAGATACCAAAAATTTACACAAAGTAAATTTTGATGTCCCGATTCTAGAGAAGAATTTTATTTTGTCAAATATAACACATAAAATTGTCAATAAGTGTATTAAAAGAGGTTCTCCATTAAAAGGCGGTTAATCGACCTTTTAAAGAATATTAGAATATTTACGCTTAAAATTGGATTCATTCGCATTTTTAATCCTCTAACATATATTGTAAAAAGTAAAAATATTTGACAAACATATATAATCATTTGGTAGTTAGTTCTGTTCATTCCCGCCATTACAACGGCTAGGCGTTAACTATCTTTTTAAAATAATATTATTTTATTTTTAGAGTGCAACACAAGATTCCCATGAAACTCGTTGTTGCATATTGGGTACGCCATCGAGCATAGCGTCCCCTTTAAAGTAATATTAATATTTGATTCACAAATATGGATAAATATAAAGATGTTATATTCTTTATTTACCCGGGGTGTTACAAATACTACCCTTCCTTCCCATTATAAAAAGGTAACACTACCTCCATATAAAGACTCAAATATTCTTTTAATTTATGCATGAAAATATCTCATATTAGTACTTATATCCCCATATACCACATTCAAAAGCTTCTTTTCACCATTATTTAGTATAATTCCTTAAATTCCAAATACTATTCAAATGAAGCATCGTGAGTATAATCAACAACTTAACTTTTTTCCTAAATTATATAACATCACTTTTATATATCTACACTAGTATAATGATATTAGAAACATTTATATAAATTAATTTTACAATATTCATGTTATTATACTCATTTATTCATATATACCATCAATTAATAGTAAAAATTGACATTTTAATATACATTAATACTACCTCCACCCTGAGGAACGAAATTAATTTTACATCAACACCCATAATAAATGGCTCCTATAAAGGTTTTAATGAGGAAATTTGATTTCCATTATATAAATAAGGTTCTTTAAAAAAACTAAGAACCTATTAATGATATTATCAATATTACGTCACCATTAATTCAATCATTTTAAACAACCATGCTAAGAAGAAAATATTCTATTCAAATCATGTAATGTTTTCATATAAATTACTTATTATTCTAATTAAATTATAATTTTAATATATAAAAATAATAATCACTAAATTATAATATTGTTCTACTTTTTTAATAATATTGTAACTAAATCTTTTTATAATCTTCAACTAAGCATGGTATGTCCATGTATGTGTCGGTTTTAGTACCTACATTAAAAATGCACTAAAACTCTATTAAGGATGACTATTGAAATGTAAATTCTAAATTTATCACATTTAAATGAGAATATAATATATTTTAATGATTTTATAATTTTTTTATATGAATAACTTAAATTAATTTTGAAATATCAACTTCGGTCACAAAAATTACATAAATATGCTGACACTAATTTGACACTCACACAAGAATAACTAAAAAATTAATGTAATGATATAAGATAATTATAAATAAGTTATTTTTCATTATTTAGTTTCCTTTTATTATCTAGTAATGATTAATGTTTGTAAAATAATAAATAAAAACATCACTTTTGCGAAACTAGTACAAACAATAGAACTATATACACTTAATGTGGGAAAATAGGTAAACAAACTAGATTTCATATAGACAATATATATATATATATGTAATATAACTAAAAAAAATATTAGAAATGTTATGATATTATTTTATTAAATTAGATATTTATATCATATATGAGATTAAACTACATTATGGAAGACATTAAAAGAAGTTAAGGGTTTCATCTTTAATTCCTCTCTTTGAGATATTTTAGTATTATGAACCTAATTTTGTTTATGTGGTTCATATAAAACCTAATTGGAATATAATTCAGGAATTATCTTTAAATAATGTAAATTTAAGATCAATTATAATATCACTATTTCAAGGTAATTTTTTAATATTCTACTCTAGTTGTAAGGATTTTTCTCTCAAACATTAATTTATTAAGGCATGTTTTTATTTTTCACCATTGGTTTCCATAAATAATGTATTCAATTACAATAGATTTATATTTATAATGTTTTTTTATTCATGGTAAATAAAAATTCAAATTATTTCCTTTTCATAAATTTGATTTTACTCAACTATTACCCTAGTTTCAAGGCTTTTTGGTAACTCGGTTTTCATTCATTGGGTTGTGAACATTATATTGAAATTATTTTATATAAGATGTGCATATTATACCATTTTATTCTTTTATTTAGTATTATATAATTATATATTAGAGTTTTAAATTACTATCACATAATACAATTGAAAAATATTTCTCACTTATTAGGATTTGTTGCTCGTAAGGGTTATTGGTAACTCAAATCTCATTTTCTTGTTATCATGTTTAATCTTGGTATACATTCTTCAATGATTGGGTAATTCCACCCTCATATTTTTTAGGTTATTTTATAATCCACTTTTGTAAAATTTATTTTTAATATAATCAATCTTCCAATGATATTTTTATCATTTGGTTGTTTGAACTCGTAGTATCAAACTATTCAATTCATAATCCCTTCTTTTATGATAACATTCTTAGAAATATTATATAATATTATTTTTCACTTATGTCAATGTCCCTTTAAATTTATTTTACTACACTAACAATATGATCATTTTAATCTATAATTTTTCTTTCTCTAGATGTATTATGGTCATGTTATTACATAGTTGACTTAGTTGTAAACTCATTTCTCTATATAGTGTGGACATAACATTTAACATAATTGAGATTGGGTAGTGTTCACCTAGAAAGAATGTTATATTGTTGACATGGGGAATCATATCATTGATCCAAATTTTTTTATTCCAATATGGATTATTAATTTCATGTTAAATATGTCTTTTTTGACTATCCACCTTTATTCTTTTGATTGGTTATGATCAAGTTAACTTCTTTTAAAATGGTAAAAAGTATTTTTTTCTATAATGGCTAGTTGGATATGTATTGTTTACTAATTATATCATATTATGAATATATTAGAATTAAATAAGTTTTAAATGTGTCTCAACATTATATAGACCATCATTACATTAATTGGTCTAAAGATATGAATGTTTTTTGGTATTTTGGCATAGTATACCTTCCATGAACAATATATTTCCTTACTGGTAAGATCTTGTTATCTATGACCATGATGTCATGACTTATTGTATAGAATTAGCTTACTAAATTTATGAATTTCATTGAGAAATAAAATAATTTCTTTTTTTCCTTGGGATCAATATATTTTCATTGTTATCCATGGATATATTTTTTGTATCGATAGTTATGGAAATAAAGACTTGAGGTTTTGGGGTGAAATTTAATTTCAAAAAAATAAATACAAAACAATAATTGGTTATAAAATAAATATTTATGGTGATTGGGGTTTTTATTTTATGAGGTGAAGATTAAATAAAACGAAATAACACAAATATTTATTGTTTTTTGGATCATAGAGGTCCTAGTTAACTGTACAAGCATCTCTACTCCAAGAGACGATTAGTACCCATTAAGAACATTACTTCTGAATGTGTTTGAATATATTATAGACACTTCCATTTACATGAACTTAGAGGCACAACCAACTCTCATACAAGAGACCAAACGTTATTCTGTAAACTGATTCTTTATCTAGAGTCACAACCAAAACATCATTTTTGTTGGTGGAATAACCAGACAATATGAGACATTTTTTTATTATGAAAAGTATAAAGAAAAATCAAAGAAATAAAAAAAATGTGAATAAATGATTACATAAATAAGAATAGATACAGAAAAACAAGAAGATGATCAAAAATGTAAAAGATGATTAAACTTGATGATCAATTATCCCTTGAGTGGAATAAGTTCTAATGGTGTTGTTCTTCTATGATCACGACCAAGGAACAGAAGCTAAAATATTTTTCTAATTGGGTGAGCGAAACATGAATTGTGCTATAGTTTTATATCACATATCTATCTAATGATGTTCAGTAGAATTTTTGTATTCCATGAAGAAGTATATAAAGAATCAAACATTATTTATTAAAACTAAGATCATCACAAACAGTCTTCCCAACAAATATTAACAAGACACTTATTAGTGCATAAAAATAAAACAATATTACCATTACCATTGTTTGTAAATGTCTCTCTAAAAAAAGAGAAAAATTTCACTTTTTATTCCTTCAAAAAACTTTAGAATAAAAAATTCTATATAATATATAAAAAAATTCAATTTATATTTATAAATTATTTGAAAAAATATGAATAAATGTATAGTATAATAAGATAGTTAAAACTATTATAAAATAGAGAATCATGTTAAGTTAAACTGCATATATACATGTATATAAAATATGATACCAAATATGTTTTTGAAAAACATATAATTATATTTTAACCAAATTCAACTAAATGGTTATCCAAAAATTTTATTCAAAAAACAACAATAAAATATAAAAATTATTATTTTAGAAGGGTTATTTTGATGTAACGGTGGTTGAGAAATTATATGGAGGTAGATTCATCTTCTGTTATAATTTAATTATGTATTGATCTACCATTCTTGACAAACATTGGATTGATCTACTATTGGTGCAAAGGTTATTTACCGATGTAAAGAAGAAAAAGTATCACAGTTAAAATAAGAAAAACAACTCAATCATTATAAGGAGATATTACTCTGAAGAAATATTTTTACACAAGTATGTATAGATGAACTATAGATAAAATAATATGAAATTACACCCATGCCATTGTAAAACCAATAAACTGATATACCGTTGAAATAAAATATCTTCTAATAGATAATGATTTACCAGTGGATGTCCATTGATATACAGATCTATTCTTTGTTCAATGTGAAGCCTATGCTTCTTATTCATATATTCAGCATGAACTAACTGCATTAAAAATAACTGATTACAAAACCATTATGAAGGATAAAAATAGGGTAGGTGAGTGGTTAATTTGATCTACTACTGATGAAAGATCAACCTCTGGGTTAATGGTTAATGTTATAGTAACCTACTTGTGTTTGAAAATATATTGATCTACTAGTGGAATAATAAATATACAAGTGATAGAATTGATCAACCTCTTAGGCATGAAACCACCAAGTCTAAATATGATCATTGGATAACAGCTCATAGTGATGCTACATGAAGAACTAGGGTGATTTTTGAATCAATGGAAGGTTGAAGAATAATTGTTCAATATACTGTCATTTCTCAATAGAAGACATGTGAACATATTAAAAAAGATTCTAGTTACAAAACATATACTAAGAAATCCTATGAAAACATCTACATTGTTCATCAGAGGTTCATTAACACTCTGATGAAATAGAGATGGATTTGGATTAATGAAGAAGAAGATGAAGCATTGGAAAAATATATGTGTGTGAAAAAATGATCATGGAATGGAAGATCAAATAAATGACTGTATGTATGGTATATATTTGTTCGGATGTATGAACACATGTTCAGTTTTTTGAATAACAAATGAACAATGTTATATGTAATCGATCCCACATTAGTTCCATGATAAGATGATATTGTGGTATAGGATACAAATCTCCCCATACGTTATTCGAGATAGCTATTGAGGATCATCATAGGTCACACATTCACTCACCACATACCATGTAAAAGAAGGCTTACTAATCCCAAGCAATGTATTCTCTTCATCCCTTATCCATGGGCATGATCTCTTTAGTCCATTACAAGGAACACGACTCTTTTTCTTCTATGAGAGCTACCAATGGCAGACCCCCCATGGGTTTGACCTATTTTTCCACCTATGAGTGGTTGAGGTCTAACATTGTGGTCTCACAAATGATTGTCCAATTTTTTACCAAAAAAAAAATTAATACATTTTTAAAAAAAAATTAAGTAAATTTAGAAAATTAATAATTCTTAAGAAATTAATATTATTAAAACATTTTTATAAACACTATAAATTTCAAAGATTAAAATACATTTACTATCAACAATAATAATAAATGTAAAAAAAGATTATGTATTATATAAAATTTTAATATAAAAAAATGTGATAAAAAATTAATTTATCAAAACAAATAAAACTATAATTATTTTAAACAATTAAAACTTCTAAAAATGTCCCAAATTTTTATATAAAAGACATATTTTTAAAAAAATATCAAAACAATTATCCCACTTATTGAAATTATTCAAAAAGTACATTATATTCCAGTATTTTAAAAGAGATTCTCTTTTAAAGAATTCAAAGGCAAAAAAGTAATCAGAGTATTATATTTTACTATGAGATAACATGTAGATATAGTATTCAAATATATAAATAATTAATAGAGAGTGATATTTTAATAGTGAATCTTAAACAATGGTATCTAATTAGTATTAAATTATAGTAGAGGAATAATATTTAATAAAAAATTTAAAAATATATCTAAGATCTCTGATTATACTAAAAATATTTTTAATATTATATCATACCCAATTCATACTTAATATTCAAATATTTAAAAAAATTTATAGGTTTACCAAAAATAATAGCTGATTGTTTCTTAGTATGAAATAATTCATAACATATGTCACATTTATTAAAATTAACCCATAGAAAATAAAATCTGACATCAATGTTTTTATTTTTAGAGTGTTTAATTGGGTTATTATATATTGAAATAAAAGTTTAATTTTCACCAAAAATATAACTTTATATAAATAAATATTAAAAAAAAATGTATGTTTTATCTATATATTTTGTTAATCTTAATTAGCACAAAAAACATATTCAGCCATAGACATTGATAGTTCTACTGATGTTTCTTTCTTATAACTCGATTAAATTAAACTTCTACATATAAAATAACACATACATTTAGTAATTTTATGGTCATGTCTACAACCTCCAAAATAAAAAACAGAGTAAGAGGGTAAATCAAAAAAATTATCATTAGAATACAATAATATAAAAAAATTAGTTCCCTTGATATATCAATTAACTCTTTTAATATTTTTAATATGATTTTTTTTATTGTTGGACTACAATCTAACACAGAAATATACTGAGAACATTATGTTTTTTCTAGATACTGGGAAATGCAACAAACTACATATCAATCCTTTTTATTTTTTAATATCCACTGTCTTTATAGGTTTATCAAATTCTAATTTTTAATTGGTACTCATTGGCATTTTCACAGTCTTACGAGATTAAATTCAAAAACTATTTACCAGTTCATTAGAAAATTTATCTTAATTTAATAAAATACTATCTTTCCTATGATTAATTTATAAACCAATAAAAAAATAGTTCTCACATTATGATAATGTCAAATTTGACATATCATTAGGTTAGAAAAATCATTATGCAATGAATGATTTATTGAACCAAATATTATATAATCAACATAAATATATTTAATTAATATATCATTTTGTTCTCTTTTTATAAACATGGTTGGATCAACCTTACATTTAAAATTTTAATCTTGTAATAAAAACTATCTTATTCATCAATATTAACGTCTTTTATTTTTCTTATGAACATATATGGCTTAATTGTGTTTTAGAACAATATTTGGAAACTTAACATATTCAATTATAGGGGGTTGATTATCATAGATTTCCTCAAAAATAATTTCATTTTGAAATGAACATTTTAAAATCCATTTGAAATAATTTCATGTTATAGAAACTAGAATAATCTAAAAAAATTATAATTTCTTCAATCCTAGAAATATGGGAAAAAAATTATCAATGTCAACACCCTATTATAATGTATAACTTGGAGCTATTTGTCTTTCATTATTTATTATTATTTTTCTAGAATCATCAAGTTTAAAAAAAATCCATTTAGTTCCTATAACAAATTTAGTTTTTAAAAAATAAAATAAATACCACACTTTATTCAACTCAAATTGATTAAATTTATCATGAATTGTATATGAACAATTTGAATCAGCTAAATAATTTTCATAACTGAAATGAAAAAATAGTAAATAAAGAAAATATTTCAAGTTAAAGTAAAACATATTTTCTGGTTTGAATACTAGATTCTACATAACCAAATAATTTTTTAGAAGAATTATCTTTTAGATTTTCCCTTCCTTTGGATCATTTTGATAAGAGATATTCTATACCTCAATTGATGCATTACCATTATACTTGTCATTTTATTCAACAAATTCATATTCTATAAATTCATCATTCTTTTTTGTTTGATTAAGAGTCCTACTTATTAGAAATGTTTTCATTAAACGTAACATGTAACAATTATTCAAAAACTAACATCTTCTTATAGAAAAATCTATAATATTTTATATCAATATAATATTCTCAAAAATACCCCATCATCATATTTATAATTGAATTAATCTAAATTATCCTTTTTATTAAAGATACATACATTTTATCCAAAACCAAAAAATATGAAAATTTAGGTTTAAACACATTAAAATGTTCATAAGGGTTTTATTCAGAAAGGGTATAATACAGAATCAATTTAAAACATAGAACAATGTATTTACAATTTCTTACCAAAAGTAGTTTTGTACACTAAATTCCATTATAATTGACCTAGCCACTTTTTGAATATATTTGTTCTTTATTTTACCATACCAGTATGTTGTGTTGTCTAAGGGGATGAGAAATAATTTTTATAACCATTAATCAAAAAAAAAGTTTCAAATTATAAATTAAAAAATTCACCAGCTCTATCACTTCTAATATAGAAGATTGATATATTTTGAAAGATTTTAATAATATTATATAAATCAAAAAATTTTAATAATATTTTATTTTTATGGGATAATAAATAAATCCATAAGAATCTATTGTAATTATTTACCATTAAAAATATATACTTCTTTCCATAAAACTGAACTGTTTTTTAGTTCCAAACAAGTCAACATGTAACAGTTCTAAACATCTAGCTACACTAAAATAATTTACATATTTTAATCATTATTTTTGTTACTTAACTTTTAAACAATAATCACATGTCAAATACATACTTCTTTGAACTTATCCAATTGTATAACATATTAATGATTAGAAAGTTTGTAAAATAATATAGTGTTTTTATAGCTAATATTCTTATTTCAAATATTTAAATCTAATTCAACAATATTCAATCATATAACATTTTGTTTGATCATATTAGAAAAATCAATAGTTTATATATTTTCATTAGTAAATTGGGAGAGTAAAAAAATATTTTCTATAATCGAAAACAAATAATTTTCAAATATAACATTTAATAAATTACCATACAACTATTTTAAAAATATAAGATTATGTTTTAGACGAAGTATATATTATAGTTTTGAAATAATAACTATATTTGATAAACCAACCTCACCAATTCCATTAATCTAACCTTTAATGTTATCACCAAATCTAATGAGGCCACCATCACATGAAGTAAAATGTTATAAATTTTGAAATATCACATTTCATGTTATTGGAGTGGTAATTTGAAAAATACCAGGAGTCTTTCTGACTTCTAATTAATATTTCTAGAAATTAAACAATCAAATAGTCTATTTTGGTACCCATGCTAATATGGGTCCCACTAGATTAGTGGTAGAAATTTTTGGAACCCACATCGATTTAATGATATTATTAGTGGGATAAGTAGAAAATAAATCAACATAAATGAAATTTCATGTATCTCAAATATATTTTTTAAATCTCACTGAACACTTATTATCAATATTCCCTTTTATTATACATTTAAAATATGTTACACTAGAAATACATCCTTTTGATATTTAGCATAGTTATTATTATTTAAACTTGTTCATAAATTGTTGTATCCATAACCATTATTATTTTTTTAGATTCATAAATGAAATTATATTATCATAATGAACTAGACCTTTAAAAAATTTAGATAAATTATTTTTTAGATTTTGAACATCTTTTCTCAAATCCATATACTACTTTGGAATTGTTTTTAAATCAATAAAAACATTATTAATGGATATAGAAGTTGTGTTTATTAATTTTTTATTTTCATTATTAAGATTAGTATAATTATTTTCAACTATAGTTAAATCATCCAAAACAAAATTTTATCTTATTTCTTGGTCATTAACATTTACATCGATAAATTTTTTAACATTTTTATTTAATTTTTAAAATTTTAACAACTTAGTGTCATAATTGTATTTAGATTTGTCATTCTAGGAAGCATGGATTTTTAGATTCTCCCATTCCATTTAAAATTTATCATTTTTTAAAATAAATATTTTAAATTCTTATGTAGGTATACTTTTCATTTATCCTAAATCCATCATTTATTAATTATTATTTTATTTTAGGTAGTTTTTTTCTATGGATTTCATAGAATCAGAATCCAAATATAAATCGGAATCATTTTCAAATAAAGAATTGTTATTATCATTTGAAGGTGTTATTAACTGAGTAAAGAGTGAATCATTTACCTCACACTGTATACACATAATGGTATGATTTAATAACTCTTGATCACTTCAAGGATCACTACTTGAGTTAGAACTGTCTAAGTAGTCCAAACCAACAAACAATTCTTTCTTTTATTTTGTTGTTTTCTCTTTGTATTTATTTCGATGTTTGAGTTTTGAGAATTCTGTCCGTGTGTGACATTTCATCCTATATTCATAAGATGATAATTATGTTACATAATTATTGTTATTGGTATAACATTTCTTACAGTCCTTTCTGAACATCCTCTTAACCATCTTCATTCCGCCATTGTTTTTGATGAATTTTAAAAACAACTTTATAATGTGAGTTTTCTCCTTATCACTTTCTTGGAACAATGATTTTGAGGCATTAAAGGTATGAATAAAATTATATTTAAATGAAATCAAATTTCTCTTTATAGACAACTCAATTATAATAATTTTTAGATCTAATTAATACAACAAAAGAGAACCTGTTAATTTATCTAATATATAATTCTTAAAATTATAACTCTCATTGATGGAAACCTTCACTGCATGCCATCTTTTTGGAAGAGCTCTCAGTAATAATTCCACTAGAGATATGTTGTCCAAAACCTCTCTTAGAGAAGTCATAAAATTTTTGATACTAGTAAACGAATGTAGAATCTATGTTACTGATTCTTCATTTCACATCTTCAAGTAGTGGAATTTATCTTGAATCATTAATAGCTTAGTTCACATGAGATTTCAAGTCTAATAAGGAGTCACTTGAAGTATTCTCTATATATCATGGATTTTCTTACAAGCCGAAACATGGATATATACACTTTTAATTATAATACAATATAAAATACTTTTAAATTTATTATTAAAAGTATATTTTATTATTTTATTACCTACAGGTGTATTTGGATCAACTTTTGGAAGATCGTATGTCTTATCCATGATATTCTTGTGATCCATGGTTAACTTTATCAAGTAGGATTCCATTACATCTTGATAGTACTCATAGTTATTTCCTTCGAAGAATGGGTATTTTGTGGTATGAATCCACCATTCTCATTTACACAATCCATTTTAAAATAAATCCTTTTCTATTATTACTTATATTATTAAGTCTAGAATATCTGGTTACCAAAAAGAAGAAAAATAACGAAATATAATAATCAGAGTTGCGAAAAATCCATTAATGAAGGACCTACCCTATGATACCAATTATTCGATCGATAGTAATATAAATAATGACTAGGGTTGAATAGTCATTATAAAAATATCAAGAAAAAAAATCTGATTTTCTAAAACTAAGATTTATAATCACAGGCATGTTCTTGCTTTGGGGTGTAGTGGAAAATAAATTGGAAGAACATAAAGACTTATAGTGGTTCAAATCCCAAAGATCCTACTCCACTCCTCAACATTCTATATTAAATGAGATGATTGATACCAACTATGAACCTCATATTTAGAGGTGTGAGAAAATTTTATAAAAACATCTTTTTTCTAGAACCCAGAGGCACAACCTAGTCATATAAAAAAGACAAAACCTTATTCTGTGACCTGACTTTTGATCCAGGGTAACAACCCAAACTTCCTTTTTTGTGGTAGAATAGGAAAAGAGTGTGAGACATTCTTTTTATTACGAATTTTATAAACCTGACTCAAAGAAATTAAAATACATAAAAAAACACACAAAGAAAAAAAATATAGTGAAACCAACAAATTATAAAAAATACTGAAGTTAATGAATCTTAGTGATCATTTGTCACAAGGGTGGGGGAAGGTCCAAACTTGAAGTAATTTTGTGATAATAGCTATAGAACATAAGTCATAGTAGATTCTTGTTCAGATGAGATAAATGTTATTTGTTTCATAGTTTTATATCAAATTTATACCAAATGATCAACCTTGGAAATTTTTTATGCCTTTAATAAGTCTATATAGAATCAAAAAAGTTTTATTGAAAAAATGATCTTCTTAGAGAATCTTCATAATTAATAGTTTTAAGCTACTTGTTATAGCATAAAAATAAAATAATGTTAGTGATACATTTATTTTTAAATGTCACTCTGAAAACATAGAACAATTTAACTCTATATTAACTCATGAAATATGAGAATAAAACATTTAATATGATAAGTAAAATTGATATACTAAATTCAAATCTATAGAAGAGTTGAAATAAAATAAATAATATTATGTATTATTTGGATTGTAAAAACTATTTTAAAATATCGCATGATAAAAAGTTAAACATCATGTTTACAATTATATAATGTAGAGACTCGAAGATTGACGTACATGGACATTACATTACTTTTGCGGAATACTTAGTACATAAGAAAAACACACAAACAAGGATCGTAATAGTTTAGTGTCTTTGGAAACTCGGAATATAATCTTCTAATCGTGGTGAATGATCTTCAACATCTCCCATAAAGATCTTCCTTTTTTTACCTAAAACCATTCTTTATATCCTGGGGAAATGAAAACATAAAAGGGTGAGCTCAAATGCTCAGTAAGGGTAAACAAAATAAATATGAATCACATCATATTCATAAGAACATAACATTTTGGAAATCTTAACCTGCAAAAGAGAGCATAATTTCATAACATGGGATAAATCATAGTAGTGAAATGAAATACCAATAATCATAACATAAAACATGAATCTTTGTGGCATACACACATAATCATATAGAATCATATCTTATTAGTCAAGACTCATTGCCAAGACTATCTTAGTGGACAAAGTCCATTTCTGAACCGAGTCACCCTCATTTCAGTCCTGTTTCACTAAACCGGTATAACCTACCGTTCCAGCCTTGTCTATCTCATGAGATATAAAATCTTTACCCAATGAATTGGAGGGAGATATAGGTCCCACGCATCTCATAATTATACCATTCTTATGTGTGCCACAAAATCATAAATCATACATCAATGAATAACCCATGTAATAAAAATGGGAATCTTAAACATTGTGACATCATCAAAAAATTCATATAAGATAATGGAATTCATAAAAATAATTCCATCACAACATAATCAAATCAATGTAATAATAGGGATATAAACATAACCCTATATTATCTTAGATGGAAAATAATTTTGATAAAACACTTGAACTCCATTCTTGAGGAAAATATCCTTTCTACTTCAAAAAAATATTCTATTCTTAACATGTCATACAATTTTAAACTAAAAGAAGTTGATTAAAAATAAACTTGATAACATGTAATGTAATCTTCATGGAAATAATGTTTTTAAAAATCCATTCATTTCGTATAAGTTAAAAAAACATTCTTCGTACTTTTGTCAGAAAAGTCAAAAAGTACCTCGTATGAAAAATGACAAAAGATTCCTTTCATATCCATTATAAAAACTAACCGAAGGGTAAAATTGGATTTAAAAAATTGTAGGTGGATGGAAATAATACTATATATTGTGGAAACATGGATTTGGATGATAAAATACACCCTAGTAAATGCCAAAGTATAAACAATCTCAGATAAAAATGAGATTGTGATATTTCCCTTACCTTAGGTCCGATTTGCTTCATAAGTGTCCGAAACTCCTGTATAATGATTTAAATAATGTCATTGACTTATTAAAGAATCATATTCTCGGTTATTATATCATATATGGTTCACTTATGACTTTATATTACCCGTTCTTTTGTAAATTCATGTTAAAGTAGCGTTTTGGGTAAAATCGTCTCAAATGTCGTTCGTGTTTTAACTTGTAATTATTCATATTATTACTTAGATCATGATTACTTTATTCCAGAATATAAAACATTATTTATATATAATATATATTCTGAATATACATATATATAATGGATTGATAAATGGAAAGAAATACACCGTTCATGGAGACGGTAGGCCGTACGTACGCATGAACGTTGTTTTCGTTTCCTTATTGAATTGAGTGGAATTAAGTAGATGAAATAAATATATATATACATAAATCCAGTAGTATTATTATGTCATATATTTCATGACTACTTATTATAAATACTTTATAATCATTCATGAATGGTTAACGTGGAGAATGAATCTCATCGCGTCGTGGAGACGGTAGTCCGTACGTACGCACGAGCGATGATATCATTCTCATTATCGTTGAATTGTATTTTAGTGTATTTATACTATTTAAGAATCAATATAACGTTACAATAATAATATATAGTTATTATTTACACCATTATACCCATCCAAGTAAGGTGGTGGTGGAAAATAGATTACACCACGGCGTAGAGACGGTATTCCGTACGTACGCACGCGCGGTGATTTCATTTTCCATAGGATGGATAGATGGTGAAATAGGGTTGTTACATACTTATAATAACATATAAGTATATTATTTATACTTATTTTATTACTTCATAACGAAACAACCTAAGAAGAAGAAGTGGATGAAGAAATAATGTTGAAAGAATCGGTAACGGACATTACCTCTTCTTTGAAGCGCCTCTTTGAGTCCTCCTCTTAGGGTACTAAAATTGGTCATTGAGGTAGACCAGAACCTTTATGATGTTTCTATAGAAGTGGAGGATATAATTTGGTAGGGGTTGGATGAGCTTGAAGGCTCAATGTGCAGTGAGGAAGAGAGGGAGGGGCTGCCCTTTTATAAGGGAGGAGAGGGGCACCTTTGGAATAACCAAAAATATTATTTTATTATAAAGACAAATTCGGTTTTAAATAGCTTCAAATTGATTTATTTCGAAGCTAAGGTGGGGATGGGTCGAAATAATTTCATCTAATAGAATTTAGACAAGTTTAGGTTCCTATTTTAACCTTATCATTTAGATTTAACTTTAAGTTAGATAATTTTACTTTTACCGTGTCTTCTTGTTTTCTTCCACTATAAGGTTAATAAACATACTATATCAAGCCAAACGAACACCAAGTTGTTTATTATTAATATATATAACCTTATATAAGTCATTTTTCATATCCTTAGATTTTTAGGAATAAAATAACAATTAATAATATAATATTTGTTTTATAAACTATTTTATGTCAATTTTGACCCTATTTAGTAAGTGATTTTTGTGAAACTCATAACAGATTGATTAGTTAGAAATAAGTTAATTAAATAAATAATAACATGTAATATTAACATATAAAATTAGTGAAATTCATAAAAATTCTTAAATTACATTTATTTGGTTATTTATAACATCAATTATGTCAATATTTCATTAATAAGACAATTTCTACATCATCTTTGTGTCATAAAAAATGATACTTATTTAATCCCTAAAAATCCTAAATAAATTCCTATGATGTATATAATTATTTTAGATTCATGTAGACTATTCATGTTCGATGTTTCATGGAGTGTATCACTAAATTAAAATTATTATACTTATATGATTTAAGAAAGTGACATGTTGTCACATTCTTTGGTTTTAATAATAATTAAATTATTTTCATGGAAAAAAGTCCATTAAATGAATCTAATACGACCCTTAGTTGATATGGGTTAACGTTGAGCCATCCAATAGAATTTTGTCATGTGTTAGGGTAATTTTATAATATTATATTTACACCTAATTACCCGATTTACCTTTAACTATGGTAAATAAAATTTACCGTAGTTACTATTCATAATTCCCAAAAATAAAAAGTAGCCTATTAACATAATTTGGACCCACTGATTCCAAATTTGGAATCAATTTTTCCAAATTCAATACACAAAAGATTCAGAAATTAAATTAAAATTAATCCCGTTGTCGAAAGAAAACAGGTTTTTCTTTAAAACATTGCAAAGGATTGAATTGATTTAACCTACGAATTTAATGTAAAATCAATGCTAATGAATTACATTAAATTAAATGGTAAAAATATATTCTATTTATACTTTAAAAACATAAAATATTATAATTTAACCATATAAACTATTGGGATGAAAAAAGTTTTTAATTAAAATATAGCGTGTTTTTACTATTCATCAAAATATGAAAGTTACCAGAATAATATGAAAAATTTATCCAAAGTAAATTTTTATTTCATGATTCCAAAGAAAAATTTTATTTTGTAAAATTGAACTTATAATCATGTCAAAAACTAGATTTAAAGTGGGTGTGCCATCAAAAGGCGGCAAAACTGCATTTTTTGAAAAATACTTATTTTACCGGAAAAATTTATTTTGTTCTTATACCATGTTTTAGAAACTGTGTAAGATGAATAATAATTTTATAAGATTCAGAATTTATTTAATACTATTCATAACGGCTAGTTCATAATAATATTATATTAATATATCGTTGTTTAGTAAAACCCGGTATTGCGTACAACACACGCTATCGAGGAAGGTCGCGATTGCGTGTAATACAAGCCAAGTCAGGGTTGCGTGTTATGAAAGAATCATTTGTTGTTTCGTGTAACATAAAACAACCATATTTAATTTATACATTGAATATATATATATATATACTCAATGTTGCGTAGAAATAACTATTATCAAAATTGTGTGTAACACGATCTAAGAATAGTGATGCGTATACTGAAAGCTAATACGGTGTTGCGTATAGCGCAAGGTAATCTTGGTTTAGAATACAACACAAGACATTAATTAAAAGAATATTTTTCATAAAATCTCGGGGTGTTACATTCTACCCCCCTTAAAATGAATTTCTCCCTCGAAATTCGTTGGGGTTATAAATGGTTTACTATTAGAAAGTTTCATTAATAGAAGCCCACATCGTAAAAAGGAATACCAAAACCAATCTTTAAAAAGAAAAGTATGAAACGTAACGGTTACCAAAATAAACTAATCACTGGGTTTCCACATAGTTGAAAATATGGATATGGAAGAGAAATCCAACCATCATGTTCTGATGGAGAGTGGTAGAGAACATGGCTATGGAAAAGCCATCAATCACAAAGCCATAAATTTGTGACGATCTAAGGTTCCATTTGATTCATCAGATATAAGTGCACTAGGACATCATTTTTGGTTTCCATGATCATTTCCCTTAATTTGATGAAATTGGAATTAGAAGAAATACTTTCGTGATTTTGGTATTGTCTCACCGTTTCTCATTCTTTGGACAATGTCCAGGTCATCTCTTAAAGAAATGAAGTTGAATTTTTCATTCATGATGTGTTAGAAGATCATTTGATAGAATGATAGGTCATTCCATCTGTCTCAAACAAAATGTTATAAAAGTTATCAAAAAATACATAAGTCCATCTATAGTGAGATTAATCATATATGGTTCTTAAAATGAACTTATACTTCTTATATCATACCGCTTAATAAAATAAAACTAGTTTCTACTAAACAGGGAGATCCTGTAGTCTAGTGGTAGGCGATAAAGGCCAGTCGCACTTCGGTTGTGGGTTCGATTCCTACGACCTTGTCCGACACGATGGGCTGTTGCCCGTCATGCAGGTTGTCCTTTTTCTAAAACTATATTACTATAACATCCCATCAATAATATCGAAAAAAACTTCTATCCTTAAACAATACTAACTTATGTCCAGCATAATACATTCCAATCTTTAGGCTTATCCATAGTACTGCAGTCTATTCTCATAATATTATGAAAATGATTACCAAAGAGTTCATATAACAAGCATGTTAATACCATCGTTGATCCCCGTATATCATGAGATATGTCTTGTTGTTCACATTCCAAACATTTGAAGGCCTTAATCATGTATTATCTTGAAAAATGAATACCCATTGAACCTTAGTGAAAACATTAATGCAGTTAAAAGTTAACACTTTCCATATACCAAAATCCTCAAAATTCTATATACTCAAACCATGATATCACTTAGTCCTTATATCAATCATGAGCTCATGAATATTGTCAAACATTTCATTTTCTCCTTATCCCTTAATTATGTGCATATCATCTGCTTTCCAAAATATTTGAATCACTTTTCAGGGTTACCGGTACCTTAAAATTATTGAAAACCACAATAGACTAATAGAAAAATATTCCAATACACAATAAAAGTACCTCAAAAACATTATTCTTGAATACCAATACACAAACACTTCAATCCATCCTCTTCAATGATTGTCCTGGAATATGTCCTTCCTTGATTTAGAAGTAAATTTTTAGGTCAGGGCATTGAGTTGGGTAATTCCCATGTTCTCCACAAATAATACATTGAACTCCATAACAGTCTGTCACTCTATGACCCTTTTCTCCACACAGATAACATCGGTCCCTCCATTTGAGGTATTCCTCAAGGTTCTTCTTCCCTTCTTTAGAAATCTCAATATTTTTTTCTCTATGCTCCTTAACATGCGAACATGCATAATAGTCTATCTTCCACTAATTTCATGAATTAGGCATACCACTAAATTTCACCTTGTTAATCATATATCGCGATGACTGATTCGGCATAATCACAATATCTTTCTCTCTAGGAATTACACAATTTTGTTGCTCATAGTCACCAATTTTTCCATTGGATTCAATGTTAACTGAATTCCTTCTGGTTCCCTCCATTAACTAAAACACAAAAATAATTCTGTGAGAGGAAAAATCATGCTAGAGAAAACAACATAGTAAATTGGGAGTACCCTCAATATCTAACATTTTAGGTTAAATTATAAGAACCTTAGCGCAATTCTAGGACTATAACCTATACGTATACTTAACCTTAGAGAAATCCCTAGACATACCTTAGAAATATCTCTAGGGATCTCACTAACGTTTTCACATCCTAGTTTTCAAAGGTTGACTAAACCTTTCCTCTGATACCAACTGTAGAGAAGCGAATCTTGACGTACATAGACATTACATTACTTTTTCGGAATACTTAGTACATAACAAAAACACACACACAAGGATCGTAATAGTTTAGTGTCTTTGGAGACTCGGAATATAATATTCTAATAGTGGTGAAAGATCTCCAGCATCTCCCATAATGATCTTCCTTTTTTTACTTAAAACCATTCTTTATATCCTAGGGAAAAGAAAACATAAAAGTGTGAGCTCAAATGCTCAGTAAGGGTAAACAAAAGAAATATCAATCACGTCATATTCATAAGAACATAACATTTTGGAAATCTTAACATGCAAAAGAGAGCATAATTTAATAAATGGGATAAATCATAGTAGTGAAATGAAATCCCAATAATCATAACATAAAACATGAAACTTTGTGTCATACACACATAATCATAGAGAATCATATCTTATTAGTCAAGACTCATTTCCAAGACTATCTTAGTGGACAAAGTCCATTCTTGAACCGAGTCACCCTCGTTTCAGAGTTGTTTCACTGAACCGGTATAACATACCATTCCAGCCATGTCTATCTCATGAGATATAAAATATTTACCCAATGCATTGGAGGAAGATATAGGTCCCACCCATCTCATAATGATATCATTCTTATGTGTGCCACAAAATCATAAATCATACATCATTGCATAACCCATGTAATAAAAATGGTAATCTTAAACATCATGACATCATCATAAAATTCATATAAGATAAAGGAATTCATAAAAATAATTCCATCACAACATAATCAAATCAATGTAATAATAGGGATATAAATAGAACCCCATATTATCTTAGATGGAAAATAATTTTGATAAAACACTTGAACTCCATTCTTGAGGAAAATATCCTTTCTACTTCAAAAACATTTTCCTTTCTTAACATGTCATACAATTTTAAACTAAAAGTAGTTGATTAAAAATAAACATGAAAAAATGTAAAGGAAGCTTCTTGGAATTAATGTTCTTAAAATCCATTCATGTCATATAAGTTAAAAAAACATTCTTCGTACTTTTGTCGGAAAAGTCAAAAAGTACCTCGTACGAAAAATGACAAAAGATTCCTTTCATATCATTTACTAAAAACTCACCGAAGGGTAAAATTGGATTTAAAAAATTGTAGGTGGATGGAAATAATATTACATATTGAGGAAACATGGATGTGGATGATAAAATACACCCCATTAAATGCCAAAGTATAAACAATCTCAGATAAAAATGAGATTGTAATATTTCCCTTACCTTAGGTCCGATTTGCTTCGTAAGTGTCCAAACCTCCTGTATAATGATTTAAATAATGCCATTTACTTATTAAAGAATCATATTCACTGTTATTATATCATATATGGTTCACTAATGACTTTATATTACCCGTTCTTTTGTAAATTCATGTTAAAGTAGCATTTTGGGTAAAATTGTCTCATTTGTCGTTCGTGTTTTAACATGTAATTATTCATATTATTACTTAGATCATGATTACTTAATTACAGAATATAAAACATGATTTATATATAATTTATATTCATAATATACATATATATAATGGATCGATAAATGGAAAGAAATACACTGTTCATGGAGACGGTAGCCCGTATGTACGCATGAACGCTATTTTCGTTTCCTTATTGAATTGAGTGGAATTAAGTAGATGACATAAATATATATATACATAAATCTAGTAGTATTATTATGTCATATATTTCATGAATACTTATTATATATACTTTATAATCATTCATGAATGGTTAACGTGGAGAATGAATCTCATCGCGTTGTGGAGACGGTAGTCTGTACGTACGCACGAGCGATGATATCGTTCTCATGATTGTTGAATTGTATTGTAGTGTATGTATACTCTTTAAGAATAAATATCACTTTACAATAATAATATATAGTTATTATTTACACCATTATACCCATCCATGTAAGGTGGTGGTGGAAAATAGATTACACCACGGCGTGGAGACGGTAGTCCGTACGTACCCACGCGCGGTGATTTAATTTTCCATAGGATGGATAGATGGTGAAATAGGGTTGTTTCATACTTATAATAACATATCCGTATATTTTTGATACTGATGTTATTACTTCATAATGAAAAAACCTAAGAAGAAGAAGTGGAAGAAGAAATAAAGTTGAAAGAATCAGTAACGGACATTACCTCTTCTTTGAAGCGCCTCTTTGATTCCTCCTCTTAGGGTACTAAAATTGGTCTTTGAGGAAGACCAGAACCTCTAGGATGTTTCTAGGGAAGTGGAGAAGATAATTTGTCAGGGTTTTTCCGATCTTGAAGGCTCAAAGTGGTTTGAGTAAGAGAGGGATGTGGTGCCCTTTTATAAGGGAGGAGAGGGGCACCTTTGGAATAGCTAAAAATATAATTTTATTATAAAGCCAAATTCGGTTTTAAATAGCTCCAAATTTAATTATTTCTAAGATAAGGTGGGGATGGGTCTAAAACTTTTCATCCAATAGAATTTAGACAAGTTTAGGTTCCTATTTTAACCTTATCATTTAGATTTAACTTTAAGTTAGATAATTTTACTTTTACCGTGTCTTCTTGTTTTCTTACACTATATGGTTAATAAAATTACTATATAAAGACAAAATATCCCCAAGTTTTTTATTATTAATATATATAACCTTATCTAAGTCATTTGGCAGAACCTTAGACTTTCAAAAATAAAATAACAATTAATAATATAATATTTGTTTTAAAAACTATTTTATGTCAATTTTGACTCTATTTAGTAAATGATTTTTGTGAAACTCATAACAGATTGATTAGTTAGAAAAAAGTTAATCAAATAAATAATAACATGTCATATTAGCATATAAAATTAGTTAAATTCATAAAAAGTCTTAAATTACATTTATTTGGGTATTTATAACATCAATTATGTCAATATTTCATTAATAAGACAATTTCTGCATCATCTTTGTGTCATAAACAATGATACATATTTAATCTCTAAAAATTCTAAATAAATTCCTATGATGTAGATAATTATATTATATTTCTGGATACTATTCATGTTCTATGTCTCATGATTTTTATCACTAAATTAAAATTATTATACTTATAAGATTTAAGAAAGTGACATGTTGTCACATTCTTTGCTTTTAATAATAATTAAATTATTTTCATGGACAAAAGTCCATTAAATGAATCTAATCCGACCCTTAGTTGATATGGGTTTACTTTGAGCCATCCAATAGAATTTTTTCATGTGTTAGGGTAATTTTATAATATTATATTTACCCTTAATTACCCGATTTACCTTAAACTATGGTAAATAAAATTTACCGTAGTTACTATTCATAATATCCAAAAATAAAAAGTAGCCTATTAACATAATTTGGACCCACTGATTCCAAATATGGAATCAATTTTTCCAAATTCAATACACAAAAGTTTCAGAAATTAAATTAAAATTAATCCCGTTTTCGAAAGAAAACAGGTTTTTCTTTAAAACATTGCAAAAGATTGAATTGATTTAACCTACGAATTTAATGTAAAATCAATGCTAATGACTTACATTAAATTTAATGGTAAAAATATATTCTATTTATACTTTAAAACCATTCAATATTATAATTTAACCATATAAATTATTGCGATGAAAAAAGGTGTTTTTAATTAAAATATAGCATGTTTTTACTATTTATCAAAATATGAAAGTTACCAGAATAATATGAAAAATTTATCCAAAGTAAATTTTTATTTCATGATTCCAAAGAAGAATTTTATTTTGTCAAATTGAACTTATAATCATGTCAAAAACTAGATTTAACGTGGGTGCTCTATCAAAAGGCGGCAAAACTGCATTTTTTGAAAAATAGTTATTTTACCCGAAAAATTTATTTTGTTCTTATACCGTGTTTTAGAAAATGTGTAAGATGAATAATAATTTTATAAGATTCAAAATTTAGTTAATACTATTCATAACGGCTAGTTCGTAATAATATTATATTAATATATCGTTGTTTAGTAAAACCGGGTATTGCATACAACACACGCTATCGAGGAAGGTCGCGATTGTGTGTAATGCAAGCCAAGTCAGGGTTGCGTGTCGTGCAAGAATCCTTTGTTGTTTCGTATAACATAAACCAACCATATTTCATTTATACATTTAATATATATATATATATATATACTTAATTTTGCGTAGAATAACTATTATCAAAATTGTGTGTAACACGATCCAAGAATAGTGTTGCGTATACTGAAAGCTAATACGGTGTTGCGTATAGCGCAAGGTAATCTTGGTGTAGCATACAACAAAAGACATTAATTAAAAGAATATTTTTCATAAAATCTTGGGGTGTTACATATATAATATGATTACAACTAATCTTTTAGATAACGTATAATTTTATTTTAAAAAATTAAATAAAATAGTTGTCAAAAAAATGTATTCCAAAAATATAAATAAAATATTATAAAAATTATTTTAGAAAATTTATTTTGAAATAATGGTGTATTAAAAAGTACATTGTAGTATATTGATCTACTTTTGGTGTCCAAGGATGGATTAATCTACTATTGATGTCTTGTGGTGTATTGATCTACTAGAAGTGAAAATATGATTTGTTGACGTAAAATAGAAAAAGGTTCATTGTAGAATAAATAAAAACAATAAAACCTTTGCTAGGGGATTCTACAGTGAAGAAATACTCTTCCACTATTGAGTAAGAATAAACTACCAGTAAAATAATATGGAACTATACCCAATCCACTTTCAAACTGATAAAAATATTTATCAATATAAGAAAATATCTACCAGTAGATTATGATCTACTAGTGGATGTCTGAAGGTAGATAGATCTACTATCAGTTCAAGGAGAAGCCTCTTCTCCTTGTTTAACAACTATTCATGAACTAACTAATTTAAATATGACATATTACAAAACATTTTTTAAGGATAAAAATAGACTAGTCAAATGGTCAATGTGATCGTCTAATGATAAAATATATAATATTGGAAGAATGATACATGCGAGAACGAACAATTGGTGTTTGGTGATAGATTGATCTACCTGTGGTAGAAAAAATTTACCAATGGTAAAATAGAGCAATCGTTTAGGAAAGTAACCACTAAATAAGGACAATATTTTTAGTAGTGGAAGCTGACAACATTGTAAGAAGAACTCAGGTGAATAAATAATATATTGAATGCCAAATAAGATGATGGTGTTGAGTTACTATTTTTTATCGAATGAATATTTACAAAGAGATAAATAAGGGTTCCAAAGACAAATCATTCACTAAGAATATCCATGAAAACCTCATAATTTTTGATGGGAGGTTCATCAATGAACTCCGATGAACTAGATACATTCGTGGAGAGATGATTAAGATGATGAATCATTTAAAAAATATACGCAGAGGAATAAATGATCATGACAAGGGACATCAAATAAATAATCAGATATAAGAAACATATTTTATATGACGTTTGAATGCATGTATGTGTTTCTAAATAATGGTTCATTAGTTTTATAGTTTGCACATCCCAAATAAATTATTATACATGGTGATGTTGTGGTATGTAATACAAGTTACCCCAAATGTCATTCAAGTGGGATACCAGGGATCATCACTGGTCACACATTCACACCCAATGACCCAAAGCCAAGTGTGATTACTAATCCTATCAAATGTATTCTTTTTGGGGAGTAATATCCTTCTATGTATGAATGTATATGTAGGTCATAAGAAAAACTATCCTAGTACGTTGGCACAAAGAATTTATTCAATTAAATTTCAAATAAATAAAAATTCAAAAATGATATTTTAAAATACACAAAGGAAAGGAAATATTTTGTTTATAAAAAATTCATAGACATGCTTTCAATCCTTTTTCAAAATCCAATTAGTACTTTATAAGAAATATTTTAACCCTTCACAAATAAACACATTTTAAATCAGTTTTCCAAAACATTTTTACTAAATCCAATTTTATAACACCAAATAAAGATATCATAAGTAATAAATAAACCTAATAGAAAAAGATATAAAAATAAAAAATATAATTTGTCACATATCATACTAAAATAGTAAATTAAAAATTAAATTGAGTCGTAATAATATTTTGGAAGGAACAAAAAATGAGTAAGGTAAACATAATCATAGGAAACTCCTAAGGTCCATGTGAGAAAATCCTAGATGTACATTGTGGAACTATTTTTTGGTCAGTTCGTGAAGATCAAAAGTATAAATTAATGGGTTACCGTAACCTATTTTTACATAGAGGTGATCCCCATAGTCAAAACATATCATATACAAGAGGTTACTAGTTAGTAAGTGAACATATCGAGTATAATAATTTTCAATAAATCTTATACATAGATACTTAGGGTTCCCTTGAGGTTCACTACTAGAGGAGGGGTAATATTAATCACACATCAATCAGCATCAATAACATATCCTATGAAAATAATGATAAAATCATATCATTATCCCACCTCTGAATTTATATAAAAAACACCTTTTTTATTTTCCCAAACACAAAAACAATCATATTTCACTCTTAAGATTCACAAGTTTATATAAAAATAAATATTAATGGGTTTAAAAATTAGGTGTATCTCATTAAATCAATTACATTTTTTAAATGATTTAAATTGGGCCTCAGGATTCATGTCTATAATCAAATACAAAAATCCTTTCATTTGAAAAAAAATTATAAATAATTTGTCATTTCAAAATATTAAATGACTTAATGAGAAAGATCATCTTTAATCCAATATATCAAATAAATAATATTTTTTTGAATAGAACATAATTATACATCATAAAAATTATCATGAACATAAGTCAATTGTATATTAAATAAGAAAATACCAAAAACTCATAAAGATCCATTTAATAATGAGATTCACACTAAAGACACCCTCAAACCCATAATCACACCAATTAAAATCATAATAGGTTTAAAACACCATTTTAGAATCCATTTGAATGATAAAATCCGATTATAAATTTCAATAAACATATAATATGTATAAAATTTAATTTCTAAAGTATAATTATATGATTTAAAATTAAGTTGTTTTCATTTTACGCCATAAAAATATAAATATTTAAAAAATAATTTATAAATTCACTAATTATAAATTAATTATAATATTATTTTAACGGAAATTATAAAATTTAATCAAGCCATGGTTTGTCAATAAAAATCACATGTGAACACCTACACCAATAAAGTGTGAATAGTGTAAAACTCTCAAACATGGGAATAAGAGGACCCTAGAAAAAATCTGCACACCCAATACAACATAAACCATAAGATGAAGTTAATAACTCAAACTAGGGTTTATTCTCCATGTCCTCATGATGATACGAATATGAAGATCTAATATTGAATTACTCTACAATAAATCAAATATTAGGTCAATATTTTAGGGATGAATGAAATACATTCACCAATATGGCTCTTTGGTTGATACATTAATATAGGGGGAAATAAAGGCCATAAGTGGATTTAATTTGTATGTTGTAAAGGGAGAAATCCTAAAGCAAAAATTGTGGCATAAAGACACAATAGTATGTCCCTTCGGGTCAGGGAATGAATATCTTAATAGGATAAGTCGTAGAGTGATCCTATATGATCATGAAATGGTGCATTTTCCTAGATATAACCTAGAACCTTAAACCCACATTGTTCAGAATTCATTCTTCACCTATCCCCACAACATGGCCCTGCCTATGGAACCCACATTACGACACAATGCACATGTCCTAAGTGTGGTGAGATTCCTTAAATAATTCTAAAAGGAATAAAATATAACTCAATATGTATGATTAATCACCATAGTGACTCTACATGACATTGTGTGATGATCAAAGATAATATTCATCACTAATACAAGATGACTCTCACCATGGTTTTCTTATCTACTCACATAATATTCTATTCTATCATGGACCATTATGTATATGGGAGTACGCATATGTAAGAGTAACTTCATAAGAATGATGAATATTATATATCATCATGGTGAATCATTTCTAAGACCAAGAATGTTAAAAAACACAATGATTAAACAGTAATTCTAAAAAATTTGGTATAATAGTGATATTCCTATATAAAATGTGAAGTGATATAATGCTCATTTTAATCCTTGAGAGTGAACCTTTATCAACCTCCACCTAAAACACATCTCTATCCAACCACATTGTAATGCCTTAAAACCCATATTATTGTATACAATAATACTAAAAACACACCATTAACATCACAAGTCCCCTCACCATGCCACATTCTGCTAAGCTATAGTGTGGTTCTCAGGATGATTTATAGTTTCATCTTGGTGATCTAGAAGAAAAAAAATTAAAAAATCTCATATGAAATTTAAGTAATAAGTAAAATAGGGGTGAGGGTGTGTTAAGTTTCTCTACCATAATACTTTTTTCCACCATAAAATAACATAATACATAAGGATTTATATTATTAGGGATACAATTAGAAAATAATAAATATATAATTACATGTTAAAAAAAGTCTCCAAAAACAATAATTGATATCCTATAATCCAAGATAAATATTTAAAATAGAGAGACCAAAAGTAATACTCCCCATCATATTACATTTTTATAAATAGGCTGGATTAAAAAATTCGAGTATTCTAAGAAAAAACACAATGAAAAGAGAATCACATGATAAAAACACGGATAAAGAGACTATCATAAAATAAAGGTATAATAAAACAAAATTAAAGAAGTGTTATACCTCAAACATGCTCCAAAAATCTACTATATATATTTATATTGAAGTAGTGATTCTCTCCTTCATCTATATTTCATCTAACAAAGGGTCTAAAAATGACACAATATCCAAAAATGATGATAAGTATATGAAAATATAAAATAATAATTATTTGAATTTGAAATATAAACACACTAAAAATATACAATAGATTTAATCATAAGAAGATAAATAAAAATATATATATATAAGATCCTCCCAAATCATTTTTATTCTCAAACATGGGTTCAACCTACTCCTTACTATAACAAGATTGAGAACCCCCTCAATTAAAAAATAGGATCACCACCCATCATAGGATTCCCTAAATAAATAAATTCCACTATCACTTACTTATTACCACATAACAAAAAAAAGTCAATTTATATTAAAATATTCTAGAGATGCGGTTTTGATAAAGACCACTTTTTTGAGAAACATATATTCAATATTTCCTTGAATAAAAAGGCAGGGGAGAAAGTTTCAAACCAAATGAAATGGTAAACATATTACTTAAATATCCACTCACCCCATTGGAGAATTAAGATCCTTATTAATTTCCCCAAATTCACTTTCTTAGGGTAATTAAGCTAATTAAAATGTGGTCTTAAATAATTCCCAAGTCATTCTATTATGAAATTAAAGCTGAACTATAATCTCCCACACCTCCCAACTCAATAATTAAAACAATTCCAAAGTGTATTTCACTCTCAATTTTTCAAGTGTTATGAGTGAATTAAATACTCCATTAATCTTCTATGGTAACTACATAGCTATAACACCCTCATATTTTAGAATATATTTTCTTTTAAATGAATACTTTGTTGAATTATATGAAACACTTGAAAACAAATAAAAATCATCTATGACATATTATAATTATAATACTAAAAAAAATTTAATAAACATAAAGATGTTAATCGATTATGATACTTATATTTTATCATTTTTAATGATGAAATTCCTTGATTATAAAATATATAATTAATGGAAAATTATTAAAATCATTTATAATGGGTATTTTTCAAATATTTTTTATATTTTATGTGTGTTTAAATAAATTGACCAATATAAAAAAATTCAACGTATGTACTAATGAATTAACACTCAAAAAAATTATAAATTTATATAAAATATAATTACGAACACTTTAGGTTTTACTAGGTCATTTTTATATTAATTTCTTTTCATCATATTTTCAATATTTGTATTTAAAATATTAATTTATAATTTTTTTAATTTTTATGTAATGAAATAGATATCACTTTCAAATTAAAAATTTCAAAATTATTTTAGTGTTGGTTTTTCAGATTTTTCAGAAATGGTAATTTTTATGTGAATAATGGATTTTTTTTAAAATATCATCACTTTTATTATACTATCATGAGAAAGAATGGATTAAATGTTTTTATAAACCCTTTCAATAGTCCATGTATTTATTGTATAACTAAAATAATGAATATAAAAATATTTTATTTAATTAATAATCCTATGTCTTACAGTTTTGAACCTAAGTGGTGTTTTATTCTAATAAAATATTTATTATTATTGTCATTTTATATTATTAAGTATTTATAAGGATAAATTATTTTTATTGGGTTTTAAGTCAATTAAATCTATATTTGTTATTAATAAACAAATAAATTTCATGGTAATCCCAACTACACATTACTTAGGTGTAAAATCATTTATTATGCTTAGAAAGAATTTTTTCTAAAATTATTTTTCATTGAGTTTTTTGTATTTATATTAAAAGTAAATTTTACCAAATATCTATAATTTATATTACATAATTTATTATATATTTTAAATAATCATATCCAAAATATTTGATAAATCAATAAAGTTAACGTGGGGGGTAAAACTATCCAATATGGGTTAAATAACACTAAAAAAATGTCAAAATCTAATTCAATGAGTGTATTTTGACTCTACCTAACCTTATCTAAAATAATTGGGATTTTTTTTTCTAATTACATAGAAAATGAATTCACATTATTTTAATGTTAGAAGTATTATAATAGTTCCACACCCTCACTTATAATAGGAGACCCTCACTCCCTCAATTAATCACACACATTGAGAACCTTATATCAACAATGATGTAAAAAATTACTTACCAACAGTCCTACCCATGTCCTTGATGTTATTGTATCACCTTAAGACCAAACTAATAATGTAATTCCCTGGCCCCAGTTACCCAAAGTCGGTTCATTGTTACATAATATTGGCATGATCACAAAAGATCATGTCTCGAACGACCGATTAGTTTAGTAGGCTTGGAATCACTAGATACATTCATATAGTTTACATTATATCATAAAGTGAAAACTACAAAAACATCTTGTCTCCAAACTCATATCCCCTTATACTATCCCTGGAGGTCATTCAAAAAATACTTCTTCACATCTTGGGAAAAATAAAACATAGAAAGGGGTGAGCTCAAATGTCCAGTAAGGATAACAATATATCAGAAACTTTCATAAATAAGCATAAACATTTAAGGCAATGCATAACTAAAACAAAATCCTTTTAAACTTGAACTTCTGCATAATATGGAAAAAATAAAATGAAATAATTTCATTTACTTATTCAAATGGATATTCTACTAGTCGAATAACCACATGCAATATCAATAACAACTTTCATAGTGATCGAATACATAATGCCAGACTATCATAACCACATTGTCAAGGCCTCGTGCCAAAACTACAAATAAGATTTTTTCAAGGCCTTATGCCAAGACACGAGTTTTTTTAATTATACCTAACGATGCTTCTATAAGCTATTTTAGGCTCAAACCGTCACTTATTAAGTCTAATGCATTCCTCATATGAATAGGTTTAAACATAACATAAACATTCATGTTAAAACTATCATACGAAATGTCAATATGTTCTCCATAAACCATGAATGGTATAAAAATAACACATCTGTAGTCAATCATATAACAAAACCTTCAATACAATATGGATGTTTTTTATCATAATAAATCAACTTCAAATAAGCTTAAAAACCATCAAAGGATGTTGACATAGATGAAATCAAAACTATTTGAGAGAAATATTTCTTTTATTGAAATCATTCAAAAGTCACATAATTATAAAAGAAAACATTTACTTTGATAATATTCTTATAATCTTGTAAGGGAATATTTGATGATTTTATAATGGCTGAAAATAGACACACCCTCCGTATATGTTAAAAAAGACATTCTCACCTTAATTCTGTCGAAACGGTTAAAAAGGACCTTGTTTGGAAAATGACAGAAAGATTCCTTTATAAACATCTTATAAAAAGTAAAAAAGGGTATAAATGACATTAACCCATATTCTGTATAAGAGTACGAATTATTTGAAATTCATTTTTAAGAAATATGTATGTGGATGATAAAGAGGTCCCAGTAGATAATTACGTATAAACAACCTCAGATAATGAAGAGATTGTGAAATAAACCCTTACCTTGTACATTTCCTTGGTCGTGGGTAGGTTAACCTCCAGTATAATGGTGAAATAATTGTTATTAAAATATACAATAATCATATACATTAATTATGATATCATATATGATCTTTTAACATTTCTTTGTTAATAATATCTTAGTATTATCGTTGGTTTGTGTGTTAACTGATTTGTTTTCCATTATATGATTTTTTACGTAAGACGTGTTTGTTATGGATAGGTTTTATATTATTCATATCCAAAATTATATCATGTCCCTAAAAATTAATGTTAATCATCAAATGAAAATTAGTCTTGAATAGATATGATGGGGAATGAATTTCATCGCGTTCGTGGAGACGGTAGTCCATATGTACGCACGAGCGACAATATAATTCTTTTGATTTTAAAATAGTATATAATTTGTTGGTATATCATATATAAAGAATCATTATAATGTTATATTTTTTATTTACTTCAATTACACATCATTATCGTACCCATCCAAATAATAATGGTTTGAATAACAATTACACCATGACGGGGATACGGTAATCCATACGTATGCACGTATAGTGACATGTCATTGAAAGGATGGATAGACTTCTGGATATGGTCGTACAAAAATTATAATAAAATCATAGTATATATAAGATACTTGATTTATTATTTTAGAATGGGAATAACAAATAAATAAGAAGTTGAAGAAGAAAGGATCTGAAAGAGGGTGGTGAAAACATTACCTCTTCTTCGGGTTCTTCCTTTTGATTTGATCAAAAGGGATCCATAGGTTGGATTTCTGATCAAACTATGGCATATAGGTTGATGTGATGGAATTTTAGAGAATATTTGGGCAAGGTTTGGCCGAGCCAAAAGGATTTTAAGGTGTGAAATTAAGAGAAGGGGGAGTGCCCTTTTATAAGAGGGGTGAGGGGCACCTTAGAAAAAACATAAAATATTTTTTTATAATAAAATAAAATTCGGTTTATAATGGCTCCAAAGTGATTTATTTCGAGGATAAGGTGGTGATGGGTCTAAATCCACTCAAACAATAGGTTTTGGACAGGTTTGGGTCAGTTTCTTAACCTTATCTTTTAGTTTTGACTCTTAGTTAATTAGTTCTACATTTACCATGTCTCTTTTTATTTTTATATTATATGGTTAATAAACTTACTATAAACTTCCAAAAGACCCCCAAGTGGACCATTAATGATAAAACTATAATTATATAAGTGCTATGGCCGATCCTTAGATTTTTAAGAATAGAATATCAATTAATAATATAATATTTGTTTTTAAAACTCTTTTATGTCAATTTTGACACTATTGGGTATTTTGTTTTTGATAATTTCATAAAAGCATTATTACTTCGAATAAATTTTTTATAACCAATCCTAATATGGAATAGTAACTTATAAAAATAGTGTAATTCATAAAAAGTCTCAAAATACATTTATTTTGATATTTATAATATCAATTATTTTAATATTTTATTAATTAGGTAATTACTGCATCACCATTGTGTCATAAATAAATAAAACTTATTTAATGTATAATAATTATAAATAAAATTCAATTATGTAGGAAATATTCTTATCTTTATAATTAATACTTATAATCAAATTTATCTTATGTAAAATACTATATTAATAATGTTTTAGTTATTAAACTTTGATTGTAACTCTTTTTACTCTTCTTTGAATTAAATAATAATAAATTTCCTAATCTAATCCAAGTGGACCTAAATGATAATATTTTATTCCTAAGGTTGTTTTTGGTCGAGATACACTTGTCTAATAGAATTAGGACATGTGTTAGCGTAATATTAAAATCATTTTTACCCTTAAATGCCCTATTTACTTTTAAACGTGGTAAATAAAAGTAAAAAGTTACTATTCACCAAAAATTATTTTTATCTTATTGAACCACGTTTTACTCATTGATATTAACTGTGTCTCTCGGATTTTCAAAATTCCACTCACAGAAGCAGTAAAATTAAATTTTATGTGAATTAGCAAATTATCCTAGGAGGTGGGTAAGAGACGGTGAAAAGTTCAATAAAATTTTTATATAACTAAAATTATTCTAAACTAACTCAGATGAATTACATTGAAATTTTATTGGTATTATGTATCTATTTTGACCTTAATTATATTAAAATAAAATAAATAATTATTTTAATAAAAATTCGGTTTTAAACTATAACTCATTTTTTTCACTATTAATCAAAAATTGAATGTTTTCAGAAAAATAAAAAAAATTCACCCTAAGCTAATTTCGATATTCTGTATCCAAAAATGAAGTCCATTTTGAAAGATAAAATTTTAAAAAAAATTAAAATTTGGGTATTACTATTCATAACGGCTAGTTTGATTGGTTGTGGTGTGTGTTAGAACTCAAAGTTGCGTACAACACACGCTACTGTATTATTTAAAGAGAAGCATACCGTGGAAGCATGGGGTGTTACATTCTCCCCTACTTCAAATAATTTCATCATCAGCATTTCTATAATACTTCAGCATGAAAATAATCGGGTGGTTCTTCATCATAAGTTCCTCAGGTTCCCACGATACCTCTTCCATCTTATAGTTTCTCCATAAAACATTTACCAGACGAGTCATCTGGTTTCTCAGTACTTGTTCTCTCGTATCATGAAACCTGACGGACTCTTCGCAATAAGACAGATCGGGTTCCCGTTCTAATTCCTCATAGGTGAGTACATACGTTGGGTTAGGCATGTATTTCCTCAACAGTGATATGTGGAAAATATCGTGAACTTTGGGGAGACTTGGTGGCATTGCCAAATGGTAAGCTATAGCCCCAATTCATTCTAGAATTTCGAAAGGTTTGATGTACCTGGGACTTAATTTACCCTTTTTACTGAAATATATAACTCCCTTCCATAGAGATACCTTCATGAAAACATGACCTCCTACCTGAAATTCCAAATCCTTCCTTCGGTTATCGACATAGCTTGTCTGCTTACATTGAGCTGCTTTGATGTGGTTTTGGATTACCTTTACCTTTTCCATCATTTCCTCCACCAGTTCTGGGCCTACAAGTTTTCATTCACCAATATCATCCCAACAGGTTGGTGTGTGACATCGCTTTCCATATAACGCATCATATGGTGCCATCCGAATACTTGAATGGAAGTTATTATTATAGGAAAATTCTACCATAGGTAAATATTGATACCACATACCCTGAATGTCAAATGATCAAGATCTCAACATGTCTTCTAAGGTTTGAATAGTCTGATCTGATTGTCGATCTATTTGAGGGTGGTAGGAAATGCTCAAACAAAGTTCAACATCCAAGGCCTTCTGATGACTCTTCTAGAATCTTGTAGTAAAACGAGGATCATGATCTGAAACAATCGATAGGGGTACTCCATGAAGTCTCACAATTTCATTAATATATATCCTTGCTTGAAGTTCAAGTGGTAAATCATTCCTTATAGCAGGAAAATGTGTTGACTCGGTAAGATGATCAACAATTACCCATATTGCATAGTTCCTTCTAAGAGTCTTTGGTAGTCCAATGAAAAAGTCCATACTGATATTATCCCATTTCCACTCAGGTATGGGAAGAGGTTGCATGACTCCTCTTGGCTGTTGCCTTCTAGCTTTCACTTGTTGAAAAACCATAAATCTTGACACTAAATCAGCAATCTCCATCTTCATGTTGTCCCACAAAAAATTTTCCTTCAAATCTATATACATTTTGGTGCTTCCGGGGTGTATAGACAGATTGGAACTATGAGTATCGTCCAATAATTCCCTTTTTAGATTTGGTATATTGGGAACACAAAGTCTCTTCCCAAATTTCAAAATTTCATCTTCATACACAAAGTCACTCAATATCCCAGCATTCACATCATTAATATTATTTTGCAATTCTTCATCATTGGTCTGAGAACTCTTAATCCTTTCTAATAAATATTGTTTGGCAACCATTTGAAAAAGCATTGATGTTTCACCTTCCATTGTTATTCCAATTTCCATCTTCACTAGATCCATGAAAATTGGATCCTTTTCAACTCTCATCTTTTTCAAAACTCCATGATATTTTCTACTCAAAGCATCTAACACCTTATTTGCCTTCGCAGGGTGGTAGTGTATCGTGCAATCATAATCCTTGAGTAGTTCAATCCGTCACCTTTTCCTCATGTTGAGTTCTTTATGTGAGAAAATGTACTTCAAACTCTTATAATCGGTATATATCTCATATTTTTCACCATAGAGGTAGTGTCTCCAAATCTTCAAGGAAAATATTATAGTTTCTAACTCAATATCATGAGTATGATAGTTTTTCTCATGAATTTTTAGCTATTGTGATGCATAGGCAATAACTCTATCATTCTTCATAAGGACACAACCAAGTCCTTTCTTTGATTCATCACTATAAATAACGAACACATCATTCTCCGATGGTAGGGTCAATATAGGATCATTGACTAATCTTCTCTTTAGTTCTTCGAAGCATTCTTCACACTCTATTGTAAAAAAAATTTAACCCCTTTACGTGTGAGCTTTGTTAATGGGTTAGCCAGCCGGGAAAAATTCTGGATGAAACGTCGATAATGACCAGCTAAACTAATAAAAATATGTACCTCAGTTATACTCGTCGGTGAAGGTCATTCTTGGATTGCCTTGGGCTTAGAAGGATCAATAGAGAATCCATATTTAGAGACAATATGGCCAAGAAAAAAAATCTTCTGATACCAGAATTCACACTTGCTAAACTTCTCATATAATTCATGTCTTCACAAAGTCTTCAGGATAATGCGCAATTGATTTTAATGATCTTTGTAGATTTTTTAGTATACCAAAATACCATCAATAAATACCACCACAAAGTCATCGACATATTCCTTGAAAACTCTATTCATTATATCCATGAATATAGAGGGTGCATTAGTCAGCCCAAAAGGCATTACTGTAAACTCGTAATGATCATCCCTAGTTAAAAATTCTATCATTGGAATGTCTTCCTTCTTCACACACAACTAATGGTATCCAGATCGAAGGTCAATCTTTGAAAAGTATTTAGCTCCATGAAGTTGGTCTAATAAATCATCAATTCGAGGTAGGGGATACTTGTTCTTTATTGTTATAGCATTGATCTCCCTGTAGTCGATACATAACCTCATAGATCCATCATTCTTTTTAACAAAAGGAACAGGGGCTCCCCATTGGGAAACACTAGGGTGAATAAATCCCTTATTACTCAATTCCTCTAGTTTTTTCTTTAGTTCCACTAATTCTATAGTGGCCATTCTATAAGGGGTCTTCGATAAGGGCCTTGATCCAAGAATTAAATCAATGGAAAACTCAACTTCTCATTCTGGAGGATATCCAGGTAAGTCATCTCGAAACACATCTGGATATTCCTTCACAATAGGCACATCCTATATTTGAACATTCCTTTCCATACCCACAGTTATTTAATTCTCTTTGTCCCCAATATTTGAAATTAGTTGAGCTACTGGGGGTGGATCTAGGTAAAATTAGGTGGTGATGATTCTGATCTAAAGATAAGGTGTTCCTTATCATCATCATCAAAATTAGAAACCTCCTTCTTATTATAATAAATTTCTACATAATGTTTCGAATGCCAATCCATACTGAGGATAATATAAAATTCAATCATAGGTATGACGATGAGATTAGCAGATAAAGAACATTTATATGCCCTACTGGGGACGGATCCATAAAAAATTGTAGCAATGATACTTCCCTTAGGAGAGTTAATAGACAACTCCCTTATTAAATCAAATTGGAAATATCTAATTTTCTTAGCAAACTGGGAAGATATGAAACAATTCAATGATCCAGAATCAAATAAAGAATTGGCTAAACTTGAGGAAACTATTAAATTACCTGCCACCAAGTCTTTTAGAGCTTCTACCTCAACAATAGTGATAACAAAATCTTGGACTTGATCCCTTTGGCTTTTCTGAGGTAAGTTCCCCTGACTCCTAGGAAATTCATTTGCATATTGTCCCATATACCTACAGTTGTATCATTGAACATTGGTAGCTTCTTTCTTCCCCTTGGAATCACGAGCTTGGTTTGCCTTTTTCACCACACTTGTAACAAACTCACATTCCCTTTAAGCAAGTACTGGGGTGTTTCTTCCCACACTTACTACAGGATAGATATTCAACTTTTACCTTCTTCCCCTTATTTCCATTCCCAGAGTGATCATCAAATATCTTCTTCTCTTGCTTTGCTTTAGAGTCGAAAGACTTGGAGAATTCTTTTTCTATCTTGATAGCACATTAGACAATATCTTCGTACGATGAGAATGATTATGACACTAATGATCGACGAAGAAACAGTTTTAACCCATCAAAGAAACGATCAATATTACTTTTTGGTTTACATATATAATCTGAAGCATACCTCGTTAGCCTTGTAAAGTTAGCATCATACTTTGCTACATTATCACCCTCCTTTTGTTTCAGACTTATAAATTTCCATTCCATATCACCTCGATGGTCACGAGGGAAATATTTTTCTAATAAAACATCTTTAAACTCCCTCCATTCCATATTTGATACTTCATCATCTTACTTTGTGTTTTGTATCAATTACCACCATTGATCAGCATCTCCAGTGAGGCGATAAACTACCATGAAAACTTTTTCCTTTTCACTACTCCCCAAAGCCTGAAATATTTTTTCTAGGGAACTTATCCATTTTCTTAGATACCAATGGATTTTTACTCCCATTTAATGTTGGTGGTTGTTTCCTCGTGAAACTATCTAACATTGATCCTCCATACTGTGGATCTGGGTGCTCCATACAGGTAAGGTTATTATTCATAAACTGAGTGAGTTGTCCCAGTATGGTGATTAGCTGATCAGCCCCAGTTGCATCACTAGCTCCACTATAATTATCTTGAGCAGGAGGGAAATCCCTACATGGAGTGTGTTCATTGATACAGTTTCCGTTCATTCCACTAGGTTCCATTTCTAAACAATTCCATAAACTAGACTAGTTTATGAATCAAAATACATAATTCCATACTTGTAAAACACTTAACATAAATTATACTATTTATGGATATAATCCATAATCATAAAAATGTTTTCTTTGAGGAAGTATATACTCATAAACCCTTTATAATGGTTTGTAAAGAAAATGAGAATTATCCTAAGCATATCCCCTGGGAGTGTTGTAACCAAGAGTGCAACAAGGACTGTTGTCATGCACCAATTCCCGTTCGAGTCTAGCTCAAAGAGGTGTTTTTGGGTTTTAACCCTAGGTACATCTGTGCTAGAGCCGCCTCTACCTGCTCATATCCAGACATTGATTTATTGCTCGGAAAACTCACAAAATCTCTATAATACCAAAATTATGGGAAATTCATCTATTCTAATCATCAAGTCTATCTTAGGGCTATGTTCTCTAATCAGAGTTTATATAAATCTAGCTTCCAAGGTTTTTACTAAACTTCCTCCGATACCAACTGTAACACCCAGACCCCAGTTACCCAGAGTCGGTGCATTATTACATAATATTGGCATGATCACAAAAGATAAAATCTCAAAAGACCGATTAGTTTAGTAGCCTTGGAATCACTGGATACATTAATAAAGTTTACATTACATCATAAAGTGAAAACTACAACAACATCTTGCCTCTACACTCATATCTCCTTATAATATCCCTGCAAGTCATTCATAAAATACCTCTTCACATCCTAGGAAACATAAAACATATAAAGGCGTGAGCTCAAATTCCCAATAAGGATAACAATATAGTGGAAACTTTCATAAATAAGAATAACCATTTAAGGCAATGTATAAATAAAAAAACATTTAAACTAAAAATTCAGCATAATATGGCAAAGATAAAATTAAATAATTCCATTTACTTATTCGAATGGATATTCTACTAGTCCAATAACCACATGAAAAATCAAGAAACACTTTCATAATGATGGAATGCATAATGCCATACTATCATAACCACATAGCCAAGGCCTCGTGCCAAGACTAAAAATAACATATTTTCAAGGCCTTATGCCAAGATAGTAGTTTGTATCATGAGATCTACGGATGCATCAAGGAGCTATAGTGGGCTCCACCCATCACTTATTTAGTCAAATGAATTCCTCATATGAACAGGTTTAAACATGACAAAAAAATTCGTATTAAAAATAGCATACAAAATGTGAATACATTATCCATAAACCATGAATGGTATAAAAATAACATATCCATAGTCAAACATATCACAAAACCTTCAATATATTATGGAAGTTTTGTATCATAATAAATCAACTTCAAATAAGCTTAAAATCCTTCAAAGGATGTTGACATAGATGAAATCAAAACTATTTGAGAGAAATATCTCTTTTATTGAAATAATTTAAGAGTCACATAATTATAAATGAAAATATTTACTTTGAAAATATTCTTATAAGCTTTTAAGGGAATCTTTGACGATTTTATAATAGTGAAAAATAGCCGCACCCGCCTTATTTGTTAAAAAGACATTCTTACCCGAATTCTGTCAAAACGGTTAAAAAGGAACTTGTTTGGAAAATGATAGAATGATTCCTTTATAATATTCTTATAAAAATTAAAAAACGGTATAAATGACATTAACCCATAGTCTGTAAAATAGTAAGAATGATTTGAAATACATTTTTTATGAAACATGGATGTGGATGATAAATAGGCCCTAGTAGATAATTACGTATAGACGACCTCATATAATGAAGAGATTGTGAAATGAACCATTACCTTATAATTTTGCTTGGTCTCTGGTAGGTTAACCTACTGTATAATGGAGAAATAATTGTTATTAAATTATACAAGAATCATATACATTAATTATGATATCATATATGATCTTTTAAAATTTCTTTGTTAATAATATCATTGTATTATCGTTGTTTCGGGTGTTAACTGATTCGGTTTCTTTTATATGCTTTTTTACGTAAGCTGTGTTTGTTATGGATATGTTGTATCTTATTCATATCCAGAATGATATCATGCCCTTAAAAACTATTTTTAATAATCAAATGAAAATTATTCTTGAATGGATACGATGGGGAATGAATCTCATCACGTTCGTGGAGACGGTAGTCCGTACGTACGCACAAGCGACAATATCATTCTTTTGATATTAAAATCATTTATAATTGGATGGTATATCTTATATAAAGAATAATTATAATGTTATATTTATTATTTACTTCAATTACACATCATTATCATACCCATCCAAATAATAATGTTTTGAATAACAATTACACCATGACGTGGAGACGGTAAGCCGTATGTACAGACGTATGGTGACATGTCATTAAAAAGATGGATAGAATACTGAATATGGTTGTAGAATATTTATAATAACATCACAGTATATAGAAGATACTATAGTTATTATTTTATAATGGTAATAATAAGGAAATAATAAGTTGATGAAGAACGGAACTTGAAAGAGGGTGGTGAAAACATTACCTCTTCTTCAGGTTCTTCCTTTTGATTTGAACAAAAGGGCTCCTTAGGTTGGATTTATGATCAAATGAAGGCCTCTAGGATGAAGTGAGGGAATTTGAGAGAATATTTGTGCAGGGGTTGGCCGAGCCAAAAGGCTATGAAGGTGTGAAATTGAGAGAACGGGGAGTTCCCTTTTATAAGAGGGGTGAGGGGCACCTTAGAAAAAACTTAAAATATTATTTTATAATAAAATCATATTCAGTTTATAATGGCTCCAAATTGATTTATTTCGAGTATAAGGTGGGGATGGGTCAAACCCCACTCAACCAATAGGTTTTAGACAGGTTTGGGTCACTTTATTAACGTTATATTTTAGTTTTAACTCTTAGTTAATTAGTTTGACATCTACCATGTCTCTTTGTTTTTTTATATTTTATGGTTAATAAACATAATATAAAATTCCAAGAGACCCCAATTGGTCCATTAATGATACACCTATAATGATATAAGTAATTTGGCCTATCCTAAGATTTTTTGGAATATAATTTCAATTAATAATATAACATTTGTTTTAAAAACTCTTTTATGTCAATTTTGACACTATTGGGTATTTTGTTTTTGATAATTTCATAAAAGCATTATTACTTCGAATGAAATTTATAAAACCAATCCTAATATGTCATAATAACCTATAAAATTAGTTTAATTCATAAAAATTCTCAAATTACAATTATTTTTATATTTATAATATCAATTTTTTTAATATTTCATTAATTAGGTAATTACTGCATCACTATTGTGTCATAAATAAATCAAATTATTTAATGTCTAAAAATTATAAATAAAATATCATTAATCTTTTTATCTTTCTAATGAATATTTATAATCTAATTTATCTTATGTATAACCATATATTAAAAATGTTTTAGTTATTAAACTTTTATTTTAACTCTATTAACTCCTCTTTGAATTAAATAATAATAAATGTCCTAATCTAATCCAAGTGGACATAATTGATAATATTTTATTCCTAAGGTTGTCTTTGTTCGAGATACACTCATCCAATAGAATTAGGACATTTTTTAGGGTAATATTAATATCATTTTTATCCTTAATTACCCTATTTACTTTAAACCATGGTAAATAAAAGTAAAAAGTTACTATTCACCAAAAATTATTTTTATCTTATTGAACCACATTTTACTCCTTGAAATTAACTGTGTGTCTCAGATTTTTGAAATTCCACTCACAGAAGTGGTAAAATTAAGTTTTACGTGAATGTTCAAATTCTCCTTGGAGGTGGGTAAAAGACGGTGAAAAGTTCAATAAAATTTTTATATTTCTAAAATTATTCTAAACTAACTCCAATGAATTACATTGAACTTATATAGGTATTATGTATCTATTTTGAACATAATTAAATTTAAATAAAATAAATAATTATTTAAATAAAAATTCGGGTTTAAACTATAACTCAGTGTTTTTTCACTATTCATCAAAAATTGAATGTTTTTAGAAAAATACCAAAAATTCACCCTAAGCTAATTTCAATATTCCGAAAAAAAAAATGAAGTCCATTTTGAAATATAATATTTATAAAATTTTAAAAAGTGGGTATTACTATTCATAACGGCTAGTTTGATTGGTTGTGGTCTGTGTTAGAACATGAAGTTTCGTACAACACATACTAGTGTATTATTTAAAGAGAAGCGTATTGTGGAAGCTTGGGGTGTTACAAATAAAGATTGAGGTGTGATCTAAAGGAGGATATCCAAGAATTTGTCATCCTCTTATACAAGTTATTTTATGTTTCATTATTTATAATCCATTTCTAAATCTTCTATAACTATATTAATATAATAAAATTAATATCATTAGTTTAATTAAAATTTAATATGTCGTTGAAATAACAACAATCTACATCCATTTCATCTGTTAGAAAATGAAAACATTGAACGTGTGTGCATACAAATTACCACTCCATGATGTAATGAATTTAAATTTTAACCCCCTCATTACAAGGATAGTTACATAGTTTTATTTGATAAATTTATATAATATTTGTAGAATAATTATTATTATATAATTAGAACATATTATCTACACTCTTTCCCTCCCATTAACTTGATAGTTAAAATGTAAATCATCTGTACGTGCGGAGTACCACTTCCATGAACGACATTTTTCATTTTACATTCCCCAAGAATTGATGGTTATAATTATTGATTTAATGAATACATATGATTTTTATGAATTAATTAATCTTATAAAAATATAAACTTTTATATACTTACATTCCTTTACATCAAATGAAAAATGAAAATAGCACACATGCGTTTGTGCGGACTACCACCTCCATGAATTACGTATTTCATTTTTCATACCTACCTTACACGAATGGTTATAAAATTGTATTTAATATATAAATATTATTCATATTACATGATTAAAATTATTAATGTTATCAAACCATGACCATTATGCAAGGACTAGAAATGCTGAAATAAATTATGCTTGAGAAACCGAACGGTTCAACCCTAAATAATTAAATTTAATAACAAATTATGAGTAAATGGGAAAAAATACGTTATTAAAAAATGACAAGAATAAACATATATATTATTATGGATATTATAGAGCTAAATAAAAAATATATTTTTATTTCTTAGGTTATTGGAATGAGTCAAATCAAGCAAGAATCGAAGCTAACAGTTTATTTTAAAATCCCATTTTATTCAAGACATTTGGAATTTATAGTTTAATTGGTATAATTATATATAATTTATTTCTTAAAACTTATATATTTTATTTAAATAAGTTACTTTATATAGATTTAAGGTATAATTTAAAATTTACTTTGTTTTGGTATTCATAAACACTAAAATAATGTTTATAATAAAAGTATACTTTTTCCATTTTTTGATGAGAATATTTTTATTTTATATTTATATTCTTTATTATGCTTTAATAAATTTATTTATATATAATTAAATTTTTTTTATGTCTGTTCTGAATAATAATTTTCTTTTAAAATAATATTTTCAATGTTATTTTATATGAGTAACTTTTAACTCACTTTACAAAACTAAGTAAATAATTTTTTTCTTAATGTTTAAAGCAATACCACCTTTCCCAAACATCATGATCGTTAATAATTATGAAGAATCCATTGAAATTCTCTATTTTTTAAAGGAAAATAATAATGCAGTTATTTTATAAATATTTCATTTTATTTTACCAAAATTAAAGGCATTATATTTTATGAAATGATTTTAAAATGGATTTAATTTAATTTATATATTTATCTTCCACTCCATATTTTTTATAATTATATATATTTATTTTCAAGGATTAATTTTTTTATAAATTAGAATTGTAATAAATTTTTGAATAACTTAGAGATAAATATATATATATAATAATTTTCCAAACATTTGGGGATGTAAGGAGTGGTGGTTTTTTAGTAATGGAATCCCTGTATAGAAACAATTATGTCTATGATATGGCATAGATGCATCTGGGGGTAATAACCCTGAAAATGTTAGGTTGGGAATTTACTCAATATTCACTCGATTTTATACCAGTGGGCCTTTATATAGACCTTGTTTGACACTCCTGGGGAATTTGTTTAGGACTTATATCAAGATTCTTTATATACCATAATAATGGATTTGAATATATTTATTTTTCAATTTATGTTCTTTATCACTATTTATCACTATGATAACATTAATTTTATCCTTAATATCTATTTTACATAGTATCATTGATATATTTATAATTTAAATATTATTTTAATTGTATTCCATTACTACATATCGTATTACTTGAAGGAATACTATTGTGATTGTTTTTTCAATTATTGGGAAAATTGATATGCTATATACATGTTTCAATATAGAAATTATCGATTAATAAAAAATATTTTTAATAAATGGTGTTGATAATTAAATATATGAGGAATAAATTGTAAATGGTAAGTGACATAAGGGGTCTGATATAGCCATTTGATATATCAGGTAGGTCTTATAAGAAAAACTATAATGGGTATATGAGTGTATGGGTGTATTAATTCCCATATAATTATGATGTATTTGTATAAGGCCTTGTAGGTATATAATATTACTTTTCATGAGTCATTGATGGTATAATCATGATGTCTTTGAATGATCACTTGATAGTAAGATAATGATGTATTTTATTGGAGATTAAGATGCTTAAAATTATATATTTCATCATTGTCAAACCTTTTAATATTTTCCATGTTAATTTATTATCCTTGAATACATTTCATGCACAAGTTATTGAATATATGGAATTTCAATCGATTTTTCATCATCCCATATTGTTTATGCAATCTATTTTCTTGAAATCTTCTATTATATGCAATCCCTTATTGAGAATCTGATCTCACTCTTTTATTTATTTTTTCTATTACCAAGGGTTTCAAGAAGGGATATTTGAAATGTCTCTATGATGTTATAAAATGAATAATATAATTTTCATGATGTTTCTAGGATGTGATTTATATTTCCAATGTAATATAGAAACCATGAATGTATCTAATATCCCAAGACAACTAAAATTTTCAATCCTTTGGGATGTGATATCTAGAATCTAGTGCGAATGTAATAAATTAAACACTAGCTCTGGGTTACTAGAGTTTGGGTGGTTATTATTGGTATTAGAGAAAGTTTACTCTAAACCATAGGATCTATATTTTTGAATAATATAACTACCAAGATAATTATTATAAATACATAAAATATTCAAGAACCTTTTAAGGATTTTTTCTTTTTTTTTAATATTCATAATGATTTTATTTAATTATTTTTACTCCAATATTTTGATATGTAATTTAGTATAAGGAATATAAAATGTGTCAACAATCGTGATCAATGGAAGAATTCCACTCCTGAGAAAGAAAAAATAGCTAGTGATGGAACTGTTTGGGTTGTTAATATATTATATTAGTGGGACCGAGTTATGACCAAACACCATTCCCACATTAAAAAACTTATTTCATCATGAAATAATGATGTTGGACCACTTCACATGGAAGAAACCTCCATCCTTTAATATAACAACTAATCCATTTATATTTGAATAATGGATCAAGTCCATTTAAAAAACAATTTCGGCTTTGAGAAGTCATTAAAAGGGTAAATTTTCTCTTGAAGTGTGTTGTTTATAGGGAAATACAGATCAATGGTAGCCATTGATTAAAATACAAAGGATGGTGAATAGACAATGTTGAATGATTGGAATAATTTTAAGGATTTATTATTTGAGAAATATTTTTATTAAGAGAAATAAGTTGATATGAAAAGTTAATTTCTTAATTTAAAATAGAAGGAAGAGGAAATTGTTTTCAAGAATAAAGAGAACATGATAATATTAAAAAGGAATTCCAAAAAATATGTACATAATCTAGAAAAGAATTTTGATTGTTTTTATGATCATCTTATGATGTTCTCCTAAAGGGAACTATCCTCCTAAAAATTTTCACCATGTTATTATATGTAATCATGGTCCATATAGATAATGAAATAATTCCTTAAATCATATATGTTCAAAAGAAATCAATGTAAGGACAGGATAATTGGGCACCAAGAAAAAAACAATTGAAAAAGAGAAGAATGTAAGGAAGGAACATAAAAATTGTGATAATTGTAGAAATAATTACTGAAGTACATTATTGAAGGGGTTATAATATTTTTACATGTGAAGAGATAAGGGATATCTAGCTCATGAAAGAAAAGTAAAGAAATAAGTTTCCAATATCAAGTGTTTCAACTGTATGTATAGTGGAAACTATTTAAAATAGTTTCCTATTTTTCAAGGGTATTTGACTTTTAAGAGGCCAATAGAACAATGTAAATCTTACGCAATTACTATAATTTAAGTGGAATACCCTTATGAAGATATAGTAGGTACTTTAATTATAATCTCATGATTTATTAGATTCTATATCTACACCCTCCTTAATAAATTTCATGGATATTGAGTCATCCCTTAACACTATAAGGAAATGAAATTCAATTAAAATACTAAATGAGAATCATTTTATAATGATAATATATTGAAAAGTATATATTAGGATAAATAATAATTATTTAGTTGCAAATTTTTTTCTATATCTTTGATTTACTTTGATATAATCTTAATTTTTTTAGTTTAATTAAATTTTAGGATTAAATAATTCATTTATAGTGTATAAAATAATGTATATTGATTTTTTTTAAATTTATGTGTTTATTGAGATTTTTTTTACTCATACTCTCATTTATCTTTTAATTAGTGGATAAATAAATTGGGAACAAATTATAAGTCTATTAAGGGTTTTATGATGCATTAAAAATTTATTTCTGTGCTTCAATAATGAAAAGGTAATCATGGTTATTAAATATTTAGAATATAAGATGAAGTATAGTTGCAAATATAATCAGAACACATACAAAGGATGGGAAGAAATCAACTATGTAGGTTTTATCATGTTTTTTATGTTGATGGAAAATAATTCTATAACCATGATAAAGAAGAAGAAAAATATATCAAGTCTTTTTATGTGAAATATCACTCATCTATCAATGTATTATTTTGGAAATTCATTCACAATTATGAGTCTTATAATAGTACATACGTGGTTTTAAAAATATTTAATGAATAAATATTGTGATTACTATTTATAAAATAAGAATTACTTATCAAGATGAATTATACATGTCTTATTATAACTATCTTAAGATATATTTATTGTATTAAGAATAAAATAAAATTTTGAGGAAGAAATTTATTTGATTGGGAGATAATAAAACACCGCAATATTATAGTATATATTTTCAATTAAATTAATATTATGTTGAATAGCTTGAAACACACACAACCCTAGACTAAAACACGGTGTGATATATTACAATTACTATAAGAATAAACCATTAATAAATATAATGTTTGCGATCAATTATGATAGTTACATTGCATTATTTTGTTTTTTATTTATGAATTTGATGATTAGAAAATATAAAATAATTTTTTATAATGAAAACAATTCAATGTATGGTGGTTCAATTATACAATTGCAACCACAAGATGATAGAGAGAAGTGTAAAAAATTCAATAGATAGAGAAAAAAACATAATACAGTAGGGAAATAAGTTGGATATGCCACTGGGTTTAGGCCCCATGTACCATTTCAAAGGTATAAGACAAGCTTCCAACACTATCAGGTGGTCTGTTGGGAAAAAACATAAAACACAATGCTGGGTAGGGGTTGTGATAGTATACCCAATTTAAAATGTGTAATTTCTTTTAAGCATCTGAGCCTTTGGGTCATGTGTTCTTTTTTTAAAGTATGTTTTTCCTCTCAATCTATTTTAAATGTTTGATAATCTAAAATAAAAATATATAATTGGTAAATATTAATTCAAAACGAGTATTATTTTTTAATTTTTTTTTGAAGAGTATTAAATTTTAATAAAACGGAAACTTTATAAAAAATCAATATATAACCAAAAAAATTAATACCCAATTATTTAAAAAATAATATGACATAATATTATGAATTCTTGAAATTTCAAAATGTGATTTTTTTATAAAAGTACTTTTATTCTCTTTTTAATATTTTAATTTCAATGATAAATTTATATATTTTATAATAATTATTTAATTTATTGAATTAAATTTTTTAAGTCAAATTGTTATAATTTTCTTTGGTTGATATTTTTTTAAATTTTTCTGAAATTGTTTATTAGTAATTGAATAGTGAAAATATACTTTTTTACAAATATCGTCCCTTTTATGAAATAATCATGATACATGAATGAACCAAAATATATGTATTTATTTATTAAATAATAAATAAATATTAAAAGAAATTATTTTTTACTATATAGATATATTTGATTGAATTTCTAAACAAAATTTTGACATTTTTAAATTTCATGGATGTTTGACTGTAATAAATAATAATTTTGTATTATTTTCAATAATACAATATTTACAAGAATATATTTGGTTTTTGATTTATTATAAAGTCACATAAAATTTTTTTATTCATAAACCCATAAATATCATGTGAATCAACACTAAAAATGACTTCTGGGTTAAATTATTTTTATGCTTAAAAATATATTTTTTCTAGAAACAATATTTTGTTCCATTTTTAATATATATATTAAAATTATATTTGAATACATATATAATATAAATCATGTAACATCTATTACCGACTTATAATATATATATATATTCAAATTATATAATAATATCCATTGCATTTTCAGTCGAAAATAATAGATACCAAGGTAGAATTTTTCCACCATGATAATGATTAAGAGAGTTAACGAGGGGGTTAAACTAATAGAGAAGGATTAATATATCAATTAATATTATATAAGTATGTCTTTATGAGTGTTTATAGACTATAAATGGAAATATCTTTGAATTTGGTCTAATTTTGTGCCACATTAACTTGGAAATGGATTTATTTATTTAAAATTTATAAGTATTTACCCGAGTGACACTCCCCTCACTTATAAAATGAGATCCTCACCCACTCATTTTTTCACTCTCGTTGATCATTTTATCTTGATATATATCTTCAAAAACCACTTACAAACTCTTCTAATGATGTCTTATTGGTCTTAATCTCACCAAAAGACCAAATTAAAAAGCCTTTAGGTGTAAGTGAAAACAGGATATCCAAGAAATGGTAATTGTCTAAACCGAGTGCATTTAGATTTACTTCTACATAAGCCTTTTCAAAATATATTTTTAAAAATAGTAACTAAATAATATTAATATCAATATTTTAATAAAAAATATTATTATTATTATAGAAAAATGATCATATTCCACATTTCTATTCATTGGAAAATGAAAACATTGATTCTGTGTATGCACAAACTATATCCCCCTTGAAGCATCATCTTTCATTTTTCATAAATAAATTACATAGATGGTTATATACATGTAATTAATGAATATATATAATATTTATGAAAAAATTATGCTTAAAAAAATATTTCCCAATTTCATTCCATCTCATCCGTCGGAAAATGGAAATGTCTCTCATGCGTCAATGCGAACTACAGCCTCCATGGGTAAAATATTTCATTTTTCATCACTATCATACATGGATGGATATAAAGATATATTTAATGAAAAAAATTCAGATTATTGATATAATAATAAAATTTAAAGATAAAAAATTTTATACTTTCACTTATTCAAATATGTTGAAAAATGAAGCAGTTACACATCCAAATGTGCATACTACCACATCCGTGAATAAAACATTTAATTTTTCATAATATCCATACATAAATGGTTATAAAAGTATATTTAATATATAAATAGGATATATATGAGATGGGTAAAATTCTGGAATTCATGAAAACATAACAAATTTGAATATATCAAAACTGCTTAATTAAAACATACATAAAGAACAAAACAGTTAACAAATAAATAAATTAATTTAGAAAAGAATTATAACTAAAAGAAAAAAAATATTAATAAATGATATCAATATATATAAATATAAACATGGATATTATATAAATTACTAAAAAATATAAATTTATTATACACTAATTTGGAACTTTTTTGACCATGTGGGAATCCAGGGTAAGTGTTTATTTTAAAATCTCATTTTTATTCAAGATTGTTTATGTTTAAATTTCAATTGGGTTAAATATAAGTCATTTCTCCATCAAAATATCTATATATTTTATTCCCCACATGTTATCTATAAGGTTTTCAAGTATCCTTTCTATATTTTCTATTTTTTCGTTCTCAAAATAATTGAAATAATATTTATAAGACAAGCTTACTTTATTTCTCTATTTTGATCAAGAATAATTATCTCCCGTATCCATATTCTTTATAATATTTCCATAATATTTTTCTCTATACTAATATAATATTTTAAGGCCACTTTAATTTATCTTTAACCGTTTATAATGGTTTAATGAAGAATATTTTTATTTTTTTTTTCAATACAAGTCACTTTGGACTCTCTTTAATAAGTAATAAAATAATGATTTTTAATATTTACTATTATATTGTATTTTTCCTTTGACATTTCTAGTATTAATTTTTATTATTACCTTCCATTTTTAAATTATTTTTGAATGAATATTATTTAATGTGTCAGACAACCTTGATCCATTATATTATGGGAATTTTGTGTTTGATGTGTTTTGGGAGGTCAAGGTGAATCATTAAAAAACTTAAAAAAACATCTTAGTTTTCCATGTTTTCCAATGGTATCTCGTACTAATGGTTTCCCCATATTAGTTTCACCCTCGCAGTTTCACCAGGGAGTCACCCTAGTGGTGTCACCCTGGTAGTGTCACCCTGGTACTATCTCAACCTTATAGTTTCTAGCTATGAGTGGCTTGCGTGTGGTCCCTCACCCAGTGTTTCCTCGACTAGGGGTGCCTCAACTAGGAGTGCATTTTACCTAGTGGTAAGTTAACCTATAGGTGATTATTCTTGTGGTTTCTCACCCAATAATGTCCCATTTATTATGGAAGGTATTTTGTATGATGGTTCCACATCCGGTAGTGCTTCTTCTAATGGTGGCTCGCTAGTGGTGCCCCATCCAATGATGTGTCATGCATAGTGTTTATAGTTCATTGAGTTTTAACTATTTTATAATTTTAATTTATGTAAAATAATTTTAATTCCTTATTTGAAAGTATTTGAGATAAATTCAAATTCTTTAAATCCTATATTGATTTTTTGTAAGAGTTTGGGGATTCTAATTTTTCAAAATGCAAGATCTTGACCCGATCTACCATTATTGGAAAATAAGAAACATGTCTAAACCTGTGAATCTGTTTAAATCTTCCCAAATCCGAGATAAATTTTCCACTGGATCATCCTTCTGGATTTATCTTGGTAATGGATGCCCTAAAACCTTCTTCCCATAGGAATCGTGTGGTCAGGATGCAACTTTTGGTTCATGTTTCCACTAGGTTTTTTCTAGTGTATGTGCACCACTGTTTTGGTGAATCCATGTTGTGTCAATATTTATTCCTTCTAGGTAGTTTTCTTCTTCATATTTCAAAATTTTCTATCATGTAGGGTGGTTATATTTATTTTCCCTCTTTAATATAGTTTTTTTGGATTAATAATGATTATAGAACTAGTTTTAAATCGATGAGTAGGGGGTTGGGAAAAGTGACTCATGTTTCTGTTGTGTTTTTATTTTGTTTATATTATGATTTTAATAGGATAACTACCCATTAAAATTTGTGGATTTGGGGGTCTTTTTTATGCACATAATGGTCTATGTCTTAGATGTTTTTTGGTTCTATTGGATTCTTGTATTCAAATTTGGTTAGCCAGATATATTCAGCTAATAAAAGGATGCCTCGGGATCAAATATAATTTATGATAACCCCTAAATTAACAAGTGAAATTCAATAAGGAATGACGTTAATTCCAAAAATATTTTTTCTTTGGTTGATTTGGTGATGTGGTTGGGGGAATAGTTGTGTGGAGGGGGTTGTTTTTGTTGTTATGGTAATATGGGTGTGGTATGGTGGTGTAGAAAGTCTTTGAAATTAGTAGTGTTATGTTATGTTGATGGATATGGTTATGAGTTGGTGGTTTTTCTTGGTTAGTATGGTGGTTTGGTTAGGATGACATTTAATAATTGTACTATTTTTGGGAATGGGTTCTTCGACATTGATAACATAAAAAAATCGTAACCTCATACCAAGAGGACATGGTGAGGTTTTATTAATGTGAAGCTACCTTAATCTATTTGGGTTGTTCACCATATCAAAATGGTGTTGCCTATTGTGTGTTGTGATTAGTAGATTCCCATGCACATGTGGAGTGATTAAGTGAGTTGTTAATAATGTTTTTAATATATTGGGTTGGTTTTTTTACATAAACGAAATGGTTAAAAAAATTTAGTGGGTAACGTAAAATGGTTTTGAGGCTTGATATATGGTGTTATTAATATAGAGGTTTGAAAAAAGGTGATAGTGTTGTGAGTTGGTTTTTGGTTTAAGAACCCAATGTTTGGGATTTATATTTTTATATAATATATTTATCTAATTGTAATTTCCTTGTGATTTATATACACACCTAAACATTGTTAAGTTCTATGTGATGAACACCCCCATCCTCATGGGAGAGGGTGTCCTTCCCACCATACTGGTGGGAGAATGGATGTCCAATCACTCTCTCTTCCTTTCACACTATTATAGGCGATTATGGATCTAGTTTATTCAGCTCGGATATGGTGAGATGTGGCAGCCCAGGTGATTGCAGGAGAGGTGGATTGATTCCCAGGTGTCTTCAGGGTGAGTTATGAAGTTCTTTACTATGTGTCTTTGGGATGATACATGAAGTGTTGTGAGGACTAGGTGTGTTCATGTGGGATGTGTAGTGGGGCCAAGGTGCGTGCGGGTGGGATGTATTGTGAGACGTGGGTGTCTGCAGTCGGGATGTGATGTGATATATTTGGAAGGAGTGGGAGCACCAGGACATTTTTTGGAAGGGTGTGAGAGTGGCAAATTAGTGGTAATGTGTTATGGGGTACCCTATAATCTATGTAATTTATATTATATTACATGACCTTTGTTACATGGTGAGAGTGACTTTGTGATTTCGAGCATGGTTAAAATATCTATTTAGGTGGTGTTTGGTTCTACAATTTTTTCACTGGTGCATTAATATGCCACTTTCACATGTTAATGGGGGAATTGGGTTTTCTTAATGAGTATAATTGTATAATCACCTTAAATATATAATTTTTTTATGTTTCTAGGAGGATTTTTTTGAATCGTGATGGACCATACTTGCTCAGGTATTAACAGTTATTGTGTCTCTTCTTAGCTTTGATTTTTTGGAATTTATAACGGAGAATCTTGTATTTGTACCTATTCGATTTTACACATGTATGTGGGATAGTTTGGTATTTATTTACATTATGTATTTTATTCTCTTTGTGTATAATGCACCATATATATTGGTCTTGTTACTTAAAAAGGGTAATTTCTCCCATATTTTGATATTTGTATACCCTCGGTGCTAGTCGAAAACCCAAGGCATTTTTGAGGCCGGAAACATGTTTCACTATCTCCCTTTCTTCAGGGCTGTCCTAGGAGGGGTATCCATGGAGAGAGGGGGTTGTGACATAGTGGTATTAGAGGCTGATGGTTGATATATAGGATGGATTTTGCAGTTAGGCATATAGAGGATTGCATGGGATGGTATGGTAATAGTTCTAGTTGACTTTGGTGCATGGAATGGGCTAGAGAGACAGGCTAGGACACCAGATTTTAGGGACCCCGTGATCCAATTCACATAATCTATGTCTATTTAATATTCATGTTATATCGACATGTGTGTATAGTGGAGATTGAGGAGACATACAAGCATCATAATGACATGCGTTCTTCTTTGAATTGAATTGTTTTGCAATGGTTAAAATGGATGAAATGAATTGAAATAAATATTAATAAAATTACATGCTACTCAGGATTATGAAATAATTTTTTACCGTTCAACTATGTCTCTTGGTCATCATCTGCGTCTGGGTCAGGTTGTGGAGGTTTAGTAGGCTGATATGGTTGATGGTCATAGGGTTGATCCAGCTAAGGATGATTATCATTGGAATAGAAAGTTCAATGATTTACAATGAAATTATTTTGGGGAAGTTGGAGGGGAGTGTTTCAGTTGTGGATACTGAAGGTTCGTTAATTGAGCTAGAGATCACCTTCAGTTTGATATGTTCCCTGAAGGGGTACTGGGTCCCTTTGTTGGTCAGTCAGATGCAGAGTGTTCCGCATCAATGGTGGACATTGAATCTGGTGGAACAGAACGAGGCAGGATTTTGGTGGGTTTAATTAAAGAAGGATTTCTGAGCATAATTTCTTTCATCAACCATGAAGGTGGAGAAAAGTACGAAGCTACTCTACCTTCAGTTGGGGAGTATGTTATTGAAAGAGTTGTAGATTATGTTCAAAAACCTTTTATGCTTTTCCCCATATCATTTTTCAGATGAGGAGTATCATGTGAGATGTATTGAAGAGGAACTTTTTCTTTCTATTCAGTATGATGTTATTCATTTTATGTTTCCGAAGTGTTTGTTGGTTTAGAAAAAATAGGATGTGATCGAGAAACTACACTCACGATTAGTTTTACTACAATAGGGGAGTCAAAAGAGTTATTCAAGTGGTAGTGTTTTCAGTGTCATGTCTTAGGAACCAGGACCTTCAAGGATCTGACTAACAAAAATTTGACCTTGGAATATTCCCTTTATAACTTCTAGTCTCTTTTACTTTCTTATGGTCTTGGGGCCAATGTGATTTTTATTTGGGGTTCATCACCATCATCAGAACTAGTTCTAAATGGATGGTCGAGATTATTTTGGTGGAGGTGGAAAGGTTCACCTCCATCCTTGGTTGCTGTTGCTAGTGAGACCATTTTATAAATAAGTGTTTTTTTATTTTTCACCAGTGAGAGCGGATAAAGCATGTAAAGAGCAACCTCAGGATGTTCCTCATGTTCTGGGGCTGTGACCCAAGAATGGTCATGGAGGTGGTCGTCAGTAGAGAGGACTAGAGATGTGTGTGGTCATGTGTATTCAACTGAGGCAGTAGTTCTATATGGGATAGAGATCAACAAAGGTATGATCATTTTATTTAGTATGATTTTTTTATTCCTCATATAAATCCGGATATTCACACTCATTTCATTCATGCACTCTACCCATGATTTGGGACTAGATATAGAGAGTATCCTCATTTCCCTGGTGTTGAGTACAGAAGTCGGTGGCCAGACTAGCTTGTTTTATGTGTGATGAGGGTGTAGAGTGATGATGGTACTACATCAATATCATTGGGATCACTTATTTATATAGATTCATAAATATTATTTCATTATTTGTATCAAAAATTTGAATTTAATGAGTTTGTTTATTGATTACTTCAGTAGGAGATTTTTGTTTTCGGATGTAGACGGTTTGCTTATGGTTTTCTTCAGAGAGCGGAGTTGCTAGGTGGGATGTCGGTGTGTGGACCCCCTTCGTTCCTTGTTGGCTAGGTTGTAAGTGAGATCAGTTGAAACTAAAATAGTTCTGGTTACCATGGTTTTTGGGGTGTTTCTAGATGTTTTCCCAAAGTATGTTGTGATACTAACCCCTCGACGTGATGATGATTTTGAGATTGAATTTCATCCTATTTATTCTTTTATTTAAAAGGATCATTAATGAATGGAACATTATGAGATACATGAGTTTATGATTAAGATAGATGATCTGAGGAAGAAGGTTTTTATCTAACCTAGCATGTCACCATGGGTGGCTCTAGTGTTTTTTTTTATAGTAGGTGCATGGTGGTCGGAGGTTGTGTATAGACTACAAGAGGTTAAATTAAGTTGCGATCAAGAACGGTTACCCTCTTCAAAGGATAGAAAATATTTTTGACCTACTAAGAGGGGTGATATGGTTTTATAATATATATCTATGGTCTGGATATCACTATTTGATTGTAAAGGGTGGTGACATCCCAAAGACATCCTTCAGATGCTAGTATGGGAACTTGGAGTATGTAGTCATGTCGTTCTGTTTTAAGAACGCCCCAGATGTGTTCATGGGACTTATGAAATCAATCATTCATGAGTTCTGAGATAGGTTCTAGAAAACCCCATGGTTTTAAAAAATAAATTAAATGCCTGAATGTTTTTTAAGCAAATATTTATAACTAAACATTAAAAATAATTTTGCTGCTTCTATGTTTTGAATTTCAAAAACTTGTCATTTAAAATTGTGTTCAGCAAGTTATTTGGAGTCATATGGAACAAAATTATTTTTTGTAATTAGTATCATACCCTTATAAAGAGTAATATGAATATTAATATGAACTTAATGAATATTAAATTTTATTTTTTTAATTATTTAATATTAGAACATCTTAGATAATTTTTCAATGTGATATAAAAGTAGTTATAGAATTAAAATTGTTAATTTTTCAAATAATTATTATTTTATTTAAAATTAATTTAATAATATTTTAAAAATTATCTTAAAAAATGGAGTTCTTTTTTTAATTCTACACGTCAAAAAATGGCTAGGGTGAATTTTTGGGATTTTTTTGAAATTTATGAATTTTTATGAAAAGTGAAATACTATAAAATACCATATATTCAAATTATCAGTTAAATACACTATTTATGACATCAGAAGTGATGTAAGACCACTTGTATTAAACTCAAATTCCATTACTACTATTAGAGGTCACATTAATTAGTATGATTCATATTATTGAGAAAAAATATTATAATAATTATTTAAATAATGTTAAATACCTCATATCCTCCACCATAAATACCACACTTTTCCCCCTCTTCCTCCCACATCTCTCAAACCTTGAAAATTGTCTATTTTCTGCCACATTCACTTCCTAATATCCTTTCACACGTCCAAGACCTTCTAGACTCACCTAAATTCCAATATTAAAGGCCTTAAGGAGGATCTCAAGGAGAAGAGATTAAGAGGTAAGAAATCCTCTAACTTTTTCATGCATTTTCCATTCCTTTTCCATTATTATAGTTTCTTCCCCTCATCTTATCCATGTGGCATGAAATATCCCTAAATAATTTATATTATTTATTTTCTCATCTTCATTGAAAACTAATCATCATTCTTCTTCTCCTCTCCCATTAATTCAAGGAATAGTAACATTGTCTGTAATGTGTCGAATTACTGACATCGTGGATGATGGGATTCCAATTTCCATTAATTCCTTTAATTATGGTCAAGAAACCATTTTTCTGGTTGAAACATATATCAATTTATGTATTATAACTTTTTTAAGGTTTTATAATCATTTTTTACACATGTTATTAATTTATAAAACAAAACGAGTTCATTATGATGGAAGAATCACCAAAATGACCGAAACAAATATCAATAATGTTTTAAGTTATGAATCATCCTCCTTTTAGAATTCATAATGTTAAATTGTATAATTTATGGTTATATAAATATTTAAATACAATTACATTCTAATTCTAGAGTTTCACTCCCAATCAACAATAATATCCATTATGAACTGATCATGGAACCCATGTAAAAACACAACCAACACAATGTAAATAACAAAATATTACTAATAAATGTGTCAAATTATGTTGTAAAATGATCATATAAGGTGTTATAGACATTAATTTGTTTCATTAATATATTAATAACACACTTTAAACAATTATACAGTATTTTTAAACACTTTTTAAGTAATAAGAACCCAGGGTAAAGGGATTTCTTAACAAAATATCTATTATTTGGTTTAACCTTATTCTTTATTAACTCCACAACCCATTTTTATTATATAAGTTCCACTTTGAAGGTATGTGGGAACCTAAATAACTTCTTCCATAATCAATTAACACACATAAAAATCATATAGATAATTAAAAATTCAAATAATATGATAGATCCAATCATCGAGCCATCATAATCCCCCGAATTCAAAATAAAAAATAAAATATCATCAGAGTCAATCTCGAATCTGACAGAGGACTCTGTGCTGCCTAAGAAACCAATCATTAATGAACACAACACTACATTAATAATTTATCTAGAAATTTCATCGTCAACATGTTTTCTTGTAACCATGGTCACCCTTATCTTCTTGTCTCTATCGACCTCTCTCCAACGTCCACCGCTGAGATTAGACTACATCATCGTCATTGTCACCTCCCCCAACCAGACTGTTGCCAACAACAAACAGAAATAACCAGTATCGACACCATTCAAAACCCATTGGGTGGGGATGAATACTCATGGAATTCTTAATTCCCCTTGAACAGAACCTCCCAAAGCTCCAGTGAACACCACATCTCCAGACAGACCTGGGGAGGGGAGATGGCACATGGAGCCAGAGCAGAGTAAGAGTAGAATGGAGCCTTCACAGAGGGACATGATCATCACCAACAATTCCCAACAAAAATGATACCCCACTAAGGATTCATTGCAGTATGGGTCTCCTAAATCCCCCCACTATAATGCACAAGAAAACCCAAATCCCCATAGAAGACAATGCACCCAACCTACTAGGAAGAGTGTAATGGACCCAAAGTTTATAGAGGAGTACGAGTGGGAGAGACCACCAAGCCATTTAAAATCCCTAAAAAATTAGATCTGCAACACATAACCATCATTGAAGGAGAAAGAATAAAACAGCTTGAAACCCTAAACAAAAAAGGGACTGAAACCCTAAATGTAAACGGGTATGAGATTAAAAAAAAAATAGAATCAATTGAGGGAATGAAGTCCTAGAAAACATAACGGGGAGAGGAACCCTAATAAGAGGGAAGTCTAATCATCTAGTGATATCATCAAGAGATAGGAGGTTGGAACCTACACTCAGGGAGAAACTTGAAGAAGAAGGAGAGATATGCTCAGAAGAGCTCGCCGGGAGAGAATGGGGCCATCAGAATCATCCATTATTCTTCATTAATTATATGGTATTAAGATTATTGGTGTGAAGAATAATTGTTCACTATGTGTATTTAAAGTGTATACCCATACCAATTCAATTCTTTTAATTCTCATTCCATTTATATTTTACGGGACTTTCCGTTAAAAATCCTTTTAAAACTCTCTTTAATAAATTTCAAAACGATTGTTTTTTATATGAATGGAATGTGTGGTTTCTTCTGATTTGAAGATACTTTGATATGTTATATGGACATTATTTATGTTGGGTTGAGCCCAATATAGCTCATGATAGGTTGGGTTGAGCCCATTATATCACAAGACATGATGAGTGATCCCCATTATAGCTCTCCAATACATTGAGTACCCCAGAGATAGAAGTTGACTAAAAGGTTATTCTATGTGTAAGGTTGAATGTAAGAGTGATATGTTAAATATTTTACAATATAACTATATGATGTTTTTATGCATATGAGTTTTTATGATTATGGGTTTATTGGTTTTTATGTTATCACTTGACTAACACTTTATTTCTTTATATCCCTTACTAGGTTTTATACTTATTCCAAATTTTTAAAATGTTTTCTATAGGATACAAGGATGTGTAAGGGAAATAAGCGAGTCATGATTCTTGATATTGATTTTCGTTAAATAAATCATGTTTTAAGTTTTAATGTTTTATATTTTGAAAAAAATTAATATAGTTTAGTAGTGTCCTCTTGTACGAAATTGGTATGTAATTTATGTAATAAATCCTAATAAATTGAAACTATAAACCTAAAAAGATCCTCAATGTTTAATAATGTATAGTCATGACTAAAATTCATGATTAAGTAACGTTTTATGTTAGGGTCCTTATAGTTGGTATCAGGGGACGGTTTAGCTAACTTTAGGTGCTGGGATGATATTAAAAGAATATCGTAAATAATATTTACTCTATGTTAATTAGAAATATTATAGAATTTAAATATTACCATATTTCGATATCTATGTTATGTTTTTATAGAATGGATTTCCATAGAAAAAATACGAAAGCTGAAGTAGGAAGTCACCATGAGGCTATTGTCTATCCAAATCTGCATCCCAAAATGGTGGGAATCAGAATTGAGTAGTTTGTGATAGCAATGGATCAGTGGAATCATGTAATAAATGATGGTGGTGTCCATTATAGATAGAAAAATGATCTATCATAAATAAACATGTCTTTTGTGGATCATTTTATGTGGAAACATCCTCATGCATTTAGTGGAACCACAAATACAGTGATATCTTAAGGATGGATCAATGCTCTAAATAAGATATTTTATGTCTTGGGATATTCAGAACGTCAAATGTTATAACTATAAATTTATCATTTGGAAGGTGAAATCGATCAATGGTGGTCTCTGGTTAAGAATATTAGAGGAATATATGATCTTGATAGTCTGAAATTTGATGATTTTATAAGTATTTTCTGGAAAAATATTTTCCCAAAACTATTCTACACAGAATGGATAAACAATTCATGGAACTGGAGAAGAAAAATGATGATTTTGTGGTAGTATATGAATCCAATTTTACAATACTATCTAGGTACATACCAAATTTTACTCAGGACTTTGAATGTAAAATTAATAAAGATTACTCTAGGTTGAAATTGTTTTTGTAATGATCTTGGGAGTCACGGGAGTTTAAAAGCTATGAGAATCTTGTTGGTTTTGCTAAAAAAGTTGTGATGGAGTTTTCTAACACATATCATCCATATGATGTCATGAATAAGAAGTAGTCAGGTTGGAAGGTAATGGGGAATAACTTTTTAAAGAAGACTGGTGGTAAGAAAATGAACTTCCCTTTTTTTAAAAAGATTTATAAAAGACATCTTGGAGAATGTCTTGTAAATTTTAGGAAATACTATTGATGTAGAAATTTTGGACACATTAATTGTGATTACAAAAAAAATGATCCGAAAATTAATGAGAAGTCAATGGTGAGATGCTTTAACTGTAAGGGATTGGGCCATCTTGCTAATGTCTGTCCGAAGCTAGTTACTCATGTAGGGAATCAACATGATAGGGAGCAAAAAGGTTTGGTAACATATTTTTCAACCACTTTAATAGATATTAATCTATCAAATGAGGAGGTATCAGTTACATTTCTTGTTTATATAGATTTAATAAATGTTTTGATTGATTCAGGGTCTACACATTAATTCATTTCTGAGAAAGTTTCGGCAAAATTGGGAATTCGACCTTATAAAATGAAGCCAGATCTCATTGTAAAAATAACTACAAAAAATATTATGGAAAAAATAATTTACAAGAATCTACCTATACTTATATATGGAAAGATTTTACCTGCAATCCTTTTTTTCCACTATTAGAATTTGAAATTATTCTAGGTACAGACTCACTTTATTTTTATCAAGAATCTACGAAACTGATAAAGGATGGAAATGAAAGTTATATTGCTCATATTTTTGAAGATAAGGGAACTATATAGATTGTGGATGAACCCATGGTAAATGAATACCTGGATATTTTTCCCAATGATTAACCTGGTGTTATTCCAAATAGAGAGGTTTAGTTTACTATTGACTTAGTTCCTGATGCAAATCCAATTTCCGAACCCCCTTATCGAATGAACCAAATGGAACTTCTAGAATTTAAAATTCAGTTGCACGAATTATTAGATAAAGGCTACATTCGACTTATCTCTTCAATATTTGGTGATCTTGTATTGTTTGTTAAGAAAAAATATGGTTAAATGAGACATTTCATCGATTGTAGAGCCTTGAATAACGTTACTATTAAAAAATGAATCATTTTCTTCATATCGATGATTTGTTTCATCAGATCTAGGGAGCGCAGTGTTTTCTGAAGGTTGACCTGAGTTCAGGGTACCATCAATTGAATGTAAAGGATCAAGTCATCAGGGAGATTGTGTTCTATACTATATGTGGTCATTATGAATGTGTAGTTATGACCTATGGGTTAACTAATTCACTTGTTGTATTCATGGATTTAATGAATAGAATAGTTCATGAGTTCTTAGAATAGTTTGTGGTTTTGTTTATTTATGACATTATGGTATATACTAGAAGTAATGAGGAGCATGAAAAACATGTAAGGGTTGTTTTTAAAATCATAAAATAAAAGAAACCATATGTAAAATTATGAAATTGTTATTTTTGGAGGAAAATATTTCTTTTCACGAGATCATTTTATATGAGGTGGAATAAAATTTGATCCCTCCATAACAAAAATGGTTTATGAATGGAAAATACCTAAAAATGATACATTGTTTTAGTTTTCTTGGACTAGAAGGTTATTACTGAAATTTTATTAAAATCATTTCATCGTTATCTATCTTTCTAACTAAGTTAACATGAAAATGATTTAAATTTTTATAGAGAAAATAATTTGATTTTTTCAGAACTGAAGAAGAGATTGTAGAATGCTATATTTTCGGCCTTTCCATCCTAAAATGATGATTTTTTCATCTACAATGATGATTCATTTAGGGCACATGGTTGTGATATGATGTAGAATGATCAGTTAATTGATTATTCTTCCTGAAAACTAAAACATCACGAGTTAAATTATCTCACACATTATTTTGAATTGGATGGTTTGGTTTTTGCTATGAAAATTTAGAAGCACCATGTATACGAAGCCAAATTTCAAATATATACTCACCGTAAAAATTTGAGGCATATATTCACTCATAAGGAATTAAAAATTAGGTAGAGAAGTTGGATTGAACTGATAAAGGATTACGATTACATAATCAGTTACCCATCATGAAAAGAAAACAAAGTGATGAATGCCTTGAGTCAAAAACATCATGCATCATTAACCATGTTACATTTGGAACATGATCCCTTGATTAATGATTTGATGAATTTTGGATTAAATGTTCTCAGTGCAAAGAATATATCTGTTTTGTTTTAGGTTTCAGTGTAGTCATCATTATCAGATAGAATTAAGGCAACACATAAGGAAGACTATGAGCTGCAAAAAAAAAGTAGAATTGGTTAAAATGGGAATGTTTATTAAATTTATCCTTGATAAAGATTTTATTTTATGATTTGGAAAATGGTTGTGTGTGCCTCATGATACCATGTTAAAGAATGATTTGTTGTTTGAAGCACATAGTTCTCCATTTTTAGTTCATCTTGGAAGTACTAAGATGTACAGATACCATTGGAAGTATTACTAGTGGGATGGAATAAAAGGGGATATTGCAGAATCTACTACGAAATTTTTGACATGTCAATAGGTAAAGATGGAGTGGTAGTTACCGAAGTGGATACTACAGCCTTTTCCAGTGCCATAGTTGAAATCAGAGAACGTATCTATGGACTTCATGGTGAGAATACCTAATACTTCTCAAGGTAACATTGCGATATAGGTTATTATTTATTAGTTGACAATATTTTAAGATTTATTTTTTATTTGTTATACAGTATTGTTGGATAAGATTTATCGACAATACCTTAAAGAAATTATTAGGTTACATGGAGTTCCTCTTTCCATTGTATCTTAATAGGATCTCAGGTTCACTTCTATCTTTTGTAAGTGGATTTAGAATAGTTTTGTCAAAAAATTAAATTTCAATACATCTTTTCGTCCTAAATTAGATGGGTAGTCCAAAAGAACGATTCAGACTTTCGTGGATATTCTTTGAGTTTATTCAATGGACTACCGTGGATGTTGGGATAAGCATCTTTCTTTTGTTGAGTTTTATTGTAATATCAGTTTTCATTCTTTTATACAAATGGCAACTTTTGAGGCATTTTATGGGAAGAGGTGTCGAACTCTAGATTTTTTGGATGAATTTGGGGAAATGAAGTTGATTGGACCAAAATTAGTGGAGGAAATAGCATTGAAAGTAAAGATGATCTAGCTGCACATGAGTAAAACTCAAAGCAGGAAGAAATGTTATACAGATAACAGAAGGAAAGAATTCTCTTTCGAGGTTGGTGACCATGCTTTCCTTAAAATATCTCCTTAGAAAAGTGTGGTGTGTTTTGGTATGAAAGGAAAGCTCAGTCCTCAAATTCAACATTCCTTTATAAATCCAAGAGAAATATTGACCAGTTTTATATCGATTCGCTTTTCCTACAAGTTTATCTCAGATACATAATGTTTTTTATGTTTTGATATTGAGAAATTATGTGCCAGATTCATCACATGTATTGATCCTAGATGCAATTCATCTTTAATAGAACCTTTCTTATAAAGAAAAACCAGTTTAGATTCTTTATCTAACGGGAAAAGTATTACAGAATAATGTAATCCACCAGATAAAAGTTTTGTGGAGTAATCACATAATTGAAGAAGAAACATTGGAATTTGAAAATTTTATGGGGGAAAGGTACCATAAATTGTTTAATGAGTAAATAAAATTGTGAGGATGCAATTTCAAGAAGGTAGGGATAATGAAACACCCCAGTGTTTTAAAAAATAAATTAAATGCATGAATCTTTGTTTTATGTAGATATCTAAAACCATCCTTTAAACATTAATTTGATGCTTCTATGTTTTTAATTTCTAAAATCGGTCATCTATAATTGTGTTTAGTTAGTTATTTAGAGTCTGATGGACCCCACTTATTTTTTTGGAATAGTAACATACCCTTATGAAGAGTAATATGACCATAATGAATAGTAAATTGTTTTATTATTTTGTTTTATTATGGTTTTAAGATAATGACATCTAGGTTAATTTTTTCAATTTGATATAAAAGCAGTTAAAGAATTAAAATTGTTAACTCTTGAATTAAGTATGATTATATTTAAAAATTAAAATAATAAAATTTAGAAAATTATTTTCAAAAAATGGAGTTCATTTTTTAATTATACACATTGAAAAATAGTTTGGGTGATATTTTGGAATTTTTTCTAAAATTCTTGAATTTTTTATGAATAGTGAAATATTATAAAATACCGTATATTCTAATTATCAATTAGATACACTATTTATGACATCATAAGTGATGTAAGACTACTTGGTTTAAACTCACATTCTATTATTACTATTTGGTGTCACATTAATTATTATTATTCATAGTATTGAGGAAAAATATTCTAATAATGATTTTAATAATTTTAAACACCTCCTCTCCTCCACTATAAATACCACCCATTTCCCCTTCTTCCAATCACACCTCTAAAGCCATGAGAATTTTCTAATTTCTATCAAATTACCTCCTTAATGTCCTTCTCAACATCTAACACCAGCTGGTCTCACTCAAAGGCCAAAATCAAAGGCCTTAAAAAGGATCTCAACGAAAAGATATCAAGAGGTATGGAATCCTCTTCCTTTTTCTTATGTTCTCATTTCCTTTTATTTTATTATATTCTCTCCCCCACCTCTTATCCAAGAGGCATGAAATATACATAAATATTTTATATTCTGTATTTTCTCTTCTTCATGGAAAATTCATCATCATTCTTCTTATCCTCTCCCACTTATTCAAGGAATAAAAACATTGTCTGTGATGTGTCGAATTACTGACATCATGGACGATGTGATTTCAATTTGATTTAATTCCATCAATTCTGGTCATGTTAGAATTTTTATTGTCGAAAAATATTATATTTTACATACAATTATCTATATAAGGTACTGGATTCATTTTATAGTCATGTTATTAATTTATAAAACAAAACGAGTTCATTATGATCGAAGAATCTCCAAAATGACCTAAACAAATATCAATAATGTTTTAACTTATGAATCATCCTAACTTCAGAATTAAAAATATTAAATTTTAAAATTTATTTTTTTATAAATTTTTAAATACCATTCCATTCAAATTTTTTATTTTCATATCCAATCAACAAGAATATCCATCATGAATCGATCATGGAAATAATGTAAATAATGCACCTGACATAGTGTATATAACAAAATATTACTAATAAATGTGTCAAATTATGTTTTAAAATGATCATATAATGTGTAATAAAAATGAATATGTTTCATTAAGATATTAATGACACTCTTTTAACCATTATACAAGAGTTTTAAACACTTTTTATGTAAGAAGAACCCAAGGTAAGTAAATTCTTAACCCAATTTCCATTCACCGGGATAACCTTTTTCTTTATTAATTATGTGGTATTAATATTTTAGGTGTGACAAATTTTTGTTGTACTATGGGTATTTACAACTAATACACATATCCATTCAATTATATTAATTCTCACTGCATCTATATTTTAAGGGATTTTCCATTAAAAATCCTTTCAAAACACTCTTTAATAAATCTCAAAAGGATTGATTTTTATGTGTATGGAATGAGTGGTCTCTATTGATTTCAAGATACATAGATATGTTCCTTAAGAATTATTTATTTTGGGTTGATCCTATTATAGATCAAGATATATTGGGTCGATCCCATTATAGCTTAATATATGATGGGTGATCCCAATTATATCTCACCAATGTATTGGGTACTCTCGAGATAGAAGTTAACCAAAAGATTATTTCATGTGTAAGCGTGAATGTAAGTGTGATATGGTAAATGTGTCCTAAGGAAAATACATGATGTTTCTATGCATATGAGTTTCTATATTTATGGGTTTTATTTTGGTTTATGTTATCACTTGACTAACACATTATTTCTTTATATCCCTTAGTGAGTTTTATAATCATCCCATGTTTTGAGAACATTTATCATGGGATATAATAATGGGTAAGAGAAAGAAGGGAGAAATTATGTTTGATATTGAGTGTTGTTAAATAAATCACATCTTATGTTTTAATGTTTTATATATTGAAAAAAATGGATACTGTTTATCAATATCCTCTTGTATAAATGTGGCATGTCATGTATATAAGATATACTTATTCATTAAAAATGTAAACCTGAAAAGATACTCAATGTGTAATAATGTATGGTCTTGTCTAAAATTCATCATTAAGTATTTTTTAAAAGTCAGGTCCTTATAGTTTCATCATCATAATCATCAATGATATCATAATATATATGAGGTTAGAGAAGGAGCACGTTGAGCATTTCAGAACTATCTTGCAGGTTCTTCAATTCCACCAGCTCTATGAAACATTATCCAAGTGTATGTTCTGGACATAATAGGTGCATTTACCCATGAACTTTTTCTATCATTAGGGTGTGTTAGTATACCCAATGAAGGTTGAGGCAGTTGTTTCTAGGGAAACACCCATTAATGTTCCAGAGGATCATAGATTCCTCAATATCAGAGGATGTTATCAAAGGTTTATACCCAATTTATCTCAATTTTTTGCATTATTAAAATCTTTGACACGGAAAGATAATGATTTTTTATAGATTTATCATTTCCAGGAAGATTTTGGTTTTCTAAAGGGGATGTGGTTCATTTCCCTAGTGCTCTGGCTTCCTGAAGAAGGGGTAATGTTTGAGGTGTTTTTTGGTTCTTTCTATCTAGGTTTGGGATGTGTACTGATGTAGAAATGAGAAGTGATATCTTATAGTTCTAGAAATTTACGTTCACATAAACATAACTACACCAACCACGGTCTAGAGTTAATATTGGTTTGTGTTTTCACTGATGTTGTGTCAGCATTTCATCATTGGGTAGTGCTTTGTGGTCTTCACAAATCACAAGATCATTAAGTACAAATTTTCGCAACAAGATCTAAACATGTGGTGGGGAATGTGGACGGAGTTTATTTAGGATTGTGATTTTTAGATATCCTACAACTCAATAAAGGGGACTATCATGGACAAACCTTTAATCCTATGTTTTCTAAATGAGGTTGTTTAAGAGTTTTCATATGCATGGAGGGTGATAGAAGAGTGGGAAACCTTGCACATAGATGTAGGGGTGGATGATGGAAAAAGATGTTTGTTTTAGATAATAGTATTGTCATCCCTGATGAAGCATGTTGAAGAGTCTCTAGGGGGAGACTCATATGTGGAGGTGATGCATGATTATGTTGTCCACATGCTTCTTTGGAGGGGTGGTTGGAGGATGGTTGTTACTAGATTTTGTTTCATGGAAATTAATTAGTTCCGGTAGAAATGCATAGTGGACTCCTTTTTGAGTCTCAAAGTTCACCATTGGAGATACATTATGGATTTTTCAAGATGTATCTTGGTTTGAGGATATAGTTTTGGTGGCCCGGGATGAAACATGAAGGGGTAGAGTTCATGTAGAAGTGCTTTGTTTTTCAGCGAGTAAATGTTGAGCTTCGTGTTCCTAGTGGTTTTTTAGCCTTTGGATGTATCCAAGTGTAAATGAAATAAAATCTTGATGTATTTCATCACAGGTTTATCCAAATATAATGGTGTTTGTGATTCTATCTGGGTTATAGTGTATCAGTTGACAAAATCATTACACTTCTTAGCGATCTAGCAATGCGAAAAAATGGATGATTTGGATAAGAAGTGTGTGGATGAAGTTGTGTTTTTTCATCGAGATATGAGATCTATTGTCTGAGATCAGGATGCATGGTTTACCTCATGATTTTGTAGGGGATTGTAGCATACTTTTGGTAGTCAGTTACTACTCACCAATAATTTCTACCCTATAAAATATGTGTACATAGAAAGAACTATTTGAACATTGGCACATAAGTTGTGGGAGTGAATCCTAGAATTTGGTGGGTCTTGGGTACAACACCATACCTTAGTGGAGTTCGTTTATAATAATATTTATCACTCTTCTATTGGCATGCCCCATTTGGGGATTTTTATAAGAGACCATGTTTCATTCTATTCTATTGGAAAAAGGTTAGGGAGACTGTTGTTTCTGGTCCCGATGTGGTGTAGAGTATGAAAAATAATGTTACCTCATTTATGAGATGATGAAAGCTGTACAAGACTGATTGAAGTATTATTCTTATGATGGAATTGTTCTGTTTAATTTTTAGGTTGGGGTCCATGTGTTCTTGATGTTTTCCCATCAATGTAAGCCATGGATGGTTGTAAGAGTGAGTAAGATTTCTTCCAGGTTTGTAGGATCCTTTGAGGTGTTGGGGAAAGTTCGTGTTGGTGGCATACTGGTTGGTGTTCCCACCGCAGTTGGAAAGGATCCACGATTTCATCCAAGTCTCTCAACTTCGTCGATATCTTCATGATTAATTTCATCTCATTCACTGGTGAGAGTTATATATTGAGGATGAAACATCATTTTTGCAGTGGTGGTTAGAGATCCAGGATCATCGAGAGTAGGTGCAGCATGGGAAAACTATTACTTTGGTTAATTTTTTGTGGAGTCATGGTGGCTAGAGTACATGGGATCAAGATACATAGATGTGAGCCTATTACTTTGATATGTTTTTACATGTTATTTTCATTATATTCCTTAAAAAGAGATATTTTAACCTATTTGATTTTAAAATGAGTTAGTCCACTTAGTTAGAAATGTGTGGTGTGATGTTTGGTGAAGTCCTGATATGTGGAAAGGGGATGGCATAATTTCAAATGATGACACATTAATGATAATGTAATTAAACTCAGTATTTCAAGTCAGTGATTCCTAGAGAAGATAATAACTTTACATGGAGTATTGGATCCCAAGATTTGTGTGATCAATATGGCATGGTTTTTCTTGTGTGGTGTGTTGTGTGGTTATATAGGTTGACATGATGAGGCCTAGTTTTAAAAATTCAGAGGAGGTGTTCTTGGATGTGGAGGTTTCCCACTCCATATTTAAAACAACACATTTTGGTTTATCATTGAACATTTGTGTGTGTATAAAATTTTCATGTTTAGTGATATCCTTAAGATATATCCTGATGGATGGTTGTCCAGACCCTTCTTCACTTCCCTTATGGGTTGGTTTTGAATTCTTGAGGGTGTGAATGCTTTCAGAGGTAACTGATGTATTGGTCTGGACCTCTCCAGTCCATTAATTTGTGGTTATTTGGTGTTTGAACGGTTCTGGGAGGTTAAGGTCACTCATTTCAAAACATCAAAATATTTCCCATTTTTTCATGTTTTCCAATGGTGTCTTCATGGAGGTGTCTCACCCTGGTGGTATCTCACTGGTGGTGGGTCGTTGGTGGTCGCTCGCCCAGTGGTTCCTTAAAGAGTGGTGCCTGATGTCGAGCGGTAGGTCACCCTAGTGGTGACTCATATGCAGGTGTCTCACCTAACTATTTCACATTAATGGTGGATGAAATTTTATCTGATGGTGCATCATCCGGCGATTCTTCTTCTAATGGTGTCTTGCAACCGGTGCCTCATCTAGTGGTGTCTTGTAAACATTGTTTCTAGTTTTTATAGTTTTTATCATTTTTAATATGTATTTTCCATAAAATGAGTTTTATGACATATTTTAAAGGCTTTGATACTGATTCAATGTCCTTAAATCCTATCTTAAATTTTTTTAAGTGTCTGGGGATCTTAGTTGGTCAAAAGGTGTGATCTTGACCAGATATTCCATTATAGGTAAATCAAAAAATATATCTAAACCTATGACTATATTTAGATCTTCCCAAATATAATATAACATTCTCTATTCCTCTTCATTTTTCATTTCTATATGTATGAGATTCTCTAAACAATTCCTCCAAAAGGATTCACACAGTCAGGCTACAACTTTTGTTTTTCTTTTCCCTATAGTTTTTTCTACTGCATTCATGCCCCTTTTTAATTCAACTAGGATGTGTTGATCACCTTTCCTTCCAAGTATATTTCCATTTTTTCTTTCATGTAGGGTGGGTATATGGATGTTAACCTTGTGAATATAGTTTCTTATGAAATAATAATGATAATTGAACTAGTCTTAAATAAATATAAAGAGGGATAGAAAAACCGGGACATGTTTCTTTTGGGTTTTTATTTAATTGATATGGTTATTTTTAGGGGCTAACTACACACTAAAAATTATGTCTACTAGACATTCTCATTTGTTTATAGAATAGTATATGTATTTTATTTCTTTGGTTTCATTGGATGCTTTTATATAAATGTCGGTTAACCATGTATATTCCGCTAATAAATGGATGCACCAGGATCTTAAAGTTTATATGATAACCCCTAAATTAACAAATGTAATTCAATAACGGATTCCATTAAATGTGAAAATATTTTTTTTCTTTGGTTGTAGTGCTGATGTGGTTGTGGGAACGATTATTTACAGAGGGTTGTTTTTGTTGTTATGGTAATTTGGGCGTGGTATGGTGATAGAGTAGGGCTGTGAAACTAGTTCTGGTGTGTTATATTGAGGGATATGGTTATGAGTTGGGTTTTTTTCTTGGTTATTATGGATTTTTGTGAAGGACAATTTTTATGAAGGAAAATAGTGGTTGGCATTCATTCTTTTCAATTTATAGCATGTATAAATCTTCACCTCGTACCTAGAGGTTGTGGTGATGTGCCATTAATGTGAAGTCACATAAATCTGTTGGGGCTCTTCATCTTTTTAAAACTATTTTTCCTGTTTTTTTTGTGCTCAATAAATTATTGTGTAGTGATGGAATGAATAATTAGATTTTTAATATTGTTTTAATGGCTTGTGCTAGTTTGGCTAACAAAATGGAAATGGTTAAATAAATTTGGTAAGGAATGTGAAATGGGTTTTTTGGCTTGATATGTGGTGTTGGGAATATAGAGGTTGATTCAAAGGTGGTAGTGTTATGAGTTTGTTGTTTTTTAAAAACCTATAGGTTTTTCTTGAGTCTTTGATATCCTATATGTGTTGACTTTCATTTTTCATTGGATTTTTATACACACTCCACTCTCATTGAGCACTATGGGATGAATTCCCCAATTTTCATGGGGGAGGGTGTCTTGGGAGGATTAATAGATAGCCACCCTCTCTTCCTTTCATCCTCCTATAGGTAATGAATACCCAAGTTTCTTTATGAAGGATGTGGTGAGATGTGGTATCTAAGGTGTTTGCGGGCGAGGTGGTTTGTTTCCCAAGTGTGATTGGGATGAGTTGTGATGTTCTTTCACAGGTGTCTTATGGATGATAATTGTTGGGTTGTGAGGCCCATGTGTGTGAATATGTGATGTGTTGTCAATCATATGTATGTGTGGGTGGGATTTGTTGTAAGGATCAGCTGATTGAGGGTAGGATGTGTTGTGAGGCCCACACATGTATGGGTGGGATGTTTTGTGAGGCTGAGGTGTCTTTCTGTGGGATGTGATATTGTATATTCAGAATAAGTGGGAATTTCATTATGTTTTCTATTAGGGTGTGAGAGTGGCTAATCAATGGGAATGTGGTGTGGGTTTCCCTATCATCAATGTTCTTTATAATATATAACATGAATTACATTACATGGTGATAGTGCCTTGGTGAGATCGGGCCCGGTTAGTATACCTGTTTAGGTGGTGTTTTGTTCTGCTGTTTTCCCACTGGTACATTAGTATACCTCTTTCACATGTGAATGAGGGAAATTTGTTTTCATAATGAGTATACTTATATGATCAGCCTACATATATAAATTGTTTTAGGTTTCCATGATGATTTCATAGACATTGATGGACCTTACTTGATCGGATCTTTACAGTTGTTGAGTCACTACTTAGCTTTACTTTTGTGTATTTACTTTGGAGTCTATTGTATTTTTACTAGTTCTATTTTACCCATGAATGTGGGATGTTTTTTTTTTCTTTCTTTACTTTATGTATTCGAGTTTCGTTGTGGATGATTCATCATATTTCCTAATCTTGTTTCTTAAAAAGGGTAATGCCTCACATATTGTGAGAATTGTACACCCTTGTTGATGGTCGCCAACCTATGACCTACGGAATACAGGACTTGGGGGTTCATTATCTCCCTTTCTTCATTGCCAGCCTACGAAGTGTATCCTTGAAGGTAGGGGGTCGTGACAAATACTTTTTCCATTATTCTCTAAATATTTTATACTTTTATAAAAATAAAGGGTATAATATTTTCAAAAAAAATTTAAAAAGGAATTTCATTTTACTTGGGTAAATAACTTCTACTCTACATTTATAATTTATAGAATTATTTTTTTCAAGGATTATTTATTTTAATAAATTAATACTTCAATAAATATGTGAAAAACCATGGGATGTATCTAAATATATAATAATATCCTATGATTTTGGTGAAGTAAGGAGTGGAGGCTTCCTAACAAAGGCATCCCTATCTTGATACAAACAAGTGGATACAGACTCTATAATAGACTCACATTGGGGTATTAACACTAAAATGATAGGTTTGTTATTATCTAAATCTTCACTCCATACACATGGAACTAACTACACACTTGGTTAAACAATCTTAGGGGATATTCTTTGTATATTTCACATTTTTTTACATAACATAAGTACATATTTCAATATATTGAATTTTTTAATTATGTTTTCCATCACTCCTCATCCTTATCTTGAGATTAATTTTCCCCTTCATGTCCTAGTTATTTAATATCGTTGATATATTTATCTTGTAATCAATGTCATTATCATATAAAATTACTGGATATCATATTACTAGAAATAAATTTACTAAAACATTATTCCATTGGTTAGGAAAAATTGATATTTGGTGTTCTTATTTAAATATCGATATTATTAATTAATATGGAATATTTATTATATATTTGATTTATAATTTAACATATGAGTAATGGATTAGAAATTTTTATGTGATGGTTGGGATCTGTTATAGCCCTTTGTTGCATCATATAAGCCTCATATGATAAGTTATAATGGGTATCCTTATATATGCCTATATAAATAATTTAGATGTATTGGAATAAGGATTTGATGTAATATTAGATAAATTGGAATAATGTCTTGATGGTAAGACCATTATTCCTTTTCATAATTTCATGATGGCAAGCTTATGATGTCCTTAGTTGTGGATTAACATATCCAACATTATGCATTCTTTAATTATGGAACCATTTAATATTTTCTATGTTATTTTGTTATCCATGAAAATATTTTTTTCTCATATTATTTAATATTTGGAATGTTTACTGATTATACCATATTGTTTATTCTATGCTTATCCTATATATATCATGCCCTATAAAACCCCTTATTGGGAATCAAAGCTCACTATTTTCTTTTTCCATTCCATAGGGTATCAAGAAAGGATGTTTGAAATATATCCTAGATATAATAAAATGAATAAGAATGTTTTGATAAATTTTATAAGTTAATATTTATGTTTAAAATATAATATTGAAATAATATATATATCTATTCTCAAAAAAAAACTATTAAATACTTTGGGATGTTATATCACATAACTTGTACTAATGTAATAATGTAAACACCGGGTCTGGGTTTTTGGACGTAGTGTTGTTACAACCACATCTTAAGGACCCCGATATCTATGAAAGATAATTTAATTTTTAGGATATATGTGCCCTTAAATTCTATTGAATTTATGGGTTGAGTGAACAATATTAAAGGATATATATGAACCTTAAGAGACACTAGTTCGGGGATAATTCCATGACCCAAACTTCCTGTGATCTATTTAAATTTTTTCGAAGGCATATTCTAAATAAAAAAAAGGAACATGTGTTTTAGAAAAAATAACCAAATGGTTCAACTCAACCCAAAAAAAATAAATAATTCTTCAAAATTAGAACTACACAAGATAAAATAAAAACACCACTATTATATTCAAAACACATTATCAAATTAGCAATATATTTTTAAACAAAATTTAAAAATCCTAATTGTTTTCTCAAAATGATTTCCAAACCAATGGGTTCAACACTAAATTAATTTTTACAAGCCCAAACCATGAAATTCATTTCTCATAATTTAATAAAAATTTATTATTAATTTTAAAAATAAACCTTTATGATTTAAAACCTTTTTTCACAAAAAATTATTAACGAAATTGAGACAACTAACATCAATGTGTCATAATAATTCTCTTTAATGGGGATAGTGATTGGTCATGTCTTGGCCACATGGTTTAGTGAACCATGATACAGCCGTAAAATGTCCATTTGGTGCTAATTAGATCCATTTTTGTAGGCTTTACATGAATTTATAGACCATTTTGTCCAAAAGTGATCCTGGAGTTCTTCTCCCATATTCATCATATAAAAATATAATGTGATTAAATAGAACAAAACATTTTAATAAAATTTATTACACCACCAACTCAAATCAATATATTCTAAAATAAATGATGAATAAATCTAAAAACACATGACTAAAAATTAGAAATATCATGGTAAATTGAAAAAATAGATTAGAATGAGTTGGATGGTCTCTCCTAACACTTATCTACCATCTTCTACTACTCATATCTCGAATCTATAAGTACTCACCAAATAAAAAAAATAATATATAAAACTATTTTATCCTGAATCAAAAAGGGTCTATCCCTAATCTAGGTACTCAGTCCATCCCACTACAAGTCCTGGAGGGAATTTGTAATCCTCAATTCATAGAAATTAGTTCCTAGGAATCAAGAATACTCTATTGAGAACAGATTCCTATAATAAAAAAACAATAATAATGCAATGGAATTTTTACCATAAATACTAAATAATATATACATAAAAATAAAATAATTAGTTGAACATAATAAACCAAGCCAAACTAAAAAAAACTCACAATAAAATTATATCTCACATTCAATAAAACATTACAGTCATATAGTAGGATTAAATAAACAAAGAAAAATAAGTGAAAATATGAAATAGCCCTCACATACACAATATAAAATAAACAGTGGAATTACCAAAATTCCAAACTAACGATCTCCTTGAGAGTGAATTTCATTATCCAACAGTATCGTAAAACCTGCTAACTATGTGACTAAAGAAAATGAGTCCCTAAGGGAGAGATTTTAATGAACATAAACATTAACCAATGAAAACCATTCAATCTATATAAATTTGGTGTTATATTTAGGGTGTGATAAAAACATTCCCACCAGGTAACCATTAAAAAAAGTGTCCATGAATTTCACTTAATTAAAAGTTCTAAAAATGAATGTTTGAAATAAAATAAGTAATTTTTTTAAAGAAAACTCATTAGAATGATTTGAATACTTTTTCCATATCAAAGATGTAATTTAAAGTAATATATTAAATCATTTATTGGTAAAACCATTTGAAATTAGTTTTCTGAAGCATTTTTTCAAAATACTATTTTATAACACTAAATAATGAACTCTAAAATTTCTGAGTAAAAAGGAAAATAATGAATAAGGGAAAAAAGATACAAAAATAGTAAAACTAAAGTATAAAATTTCCTAATAAACTAATAAATGAAAAATATAACAAATTTATAATCAAATTTTAGTAGTAAGAAAAGTAGGGTAAGGTGTTCACAATCATGGGAAACCTTTAAGGTCCTAGTGAAGTAATCTAAGACGCACTCATCCCGAACCATCAATCAAAATATAGAGTAAATTACATACATATAACCTGCCATCATTATAAAACCTTGTATAATTGGGTGTCACTCCTCATTGTCAGATCATATCATATACTAGTGGATACTCGTTTTTACATGAATATAACTAATATTGAAACTATATCTCAATATTCTACTTAGATACCTAGGGTTCCCATGAACCTAGGTACTGGAGGTAGAGTACTATTTATTACACATAAATCACATATCAATAATATATCACATGAAAATCATCATAATATCATTTAATATTCCCACATATATACACCCTTTTTATAAATGAACCCTTTTTATATTTTAAAAACTCTAATAACAACCACATTCAATTATAAAGATTAATAATCCCATATAATATCAGATATCATGGGTTATAAAATGAGGGTGGTGTTAATTATATAAAAAAATGAAAGGTTCAAACATGGCCTTTGATTTTAATCCATCAATCATGTATTTAAATCATTTCATTGCAAACCATTTTAGAAACCAAGTTTAATTATGAAATATATTTTTAATAAAAGAAGAACTACACCTTTAATATAATAAATCATATATTTATGAATAGAAAAACATTAACCAATATGAAGAATATCATGAACATAATTAACATATAAATAACATAAGAATATAAAAAATAATCTCGTAAAAAATCATTAAATAATTAAATTACAACAAAAGAGTCCATAAAACCCTTAAACCCTCAAAGTAATATCATAGAGGGTACAAAACACCATTTTAGTTTCCATTTTATTGAAAACTTTCCTTTATCAATTTTAGGAAATAGATAGTATACATTTATTTTAATTATAAAATTATAATAATAGGTCATCATGAAAATACATTTTTTTTAATACATGGAGCCATAATACCTTTATGAACAATCTATAACATCCCTAAGAATCCCAAAATTAGAACAATTTTATTGAAAATACGTTTAGAAAACTCAAGTTCTAATTGGTTTTTAAATAAAAATTAAATTTTTAGAAATACATATCAAAACCATGTGGAAAAGTTGTAAATCCTTAAAACATTAGAAGAATGTGAACCAAGATAAAATCCATACACCCTAGACAGTAATAACCAAAATTCAAAACCAAACACTCAATCTAGGGTTTGGCCTCCATGGACCCATGATGAAATGAAGGATAACAAAATTGAAGTTAATGAGAGGAAAATAAATTAATATATGATAAATTAATATATAACCTTGAATAATCTTAATTATAATCAAAGATAAGTAAAATAATCAAAAGAATAAGGAATAATATTCACCCATACGTCCCTACAATCTGAGATGTTTTATTGGGAGAAAATGAAGGATGTAGTTGGATTTAATTAGATAGGTTTAGAGAAATAAAATCATAAAATAATATATGGTAACATGGATGCTATGGAATGGTCCACTTGGTCAAGGTATGTATTCTCTCTCAAAAAAATCACGACAATCCCATTAGGATCACAACATGGTTCACCTACCTGAATAGAACCCAAAACCCCAAACTCTCTTGGTGTAGAATATCATCCTTTCCAAGCCACACAATGTGGATTCTCTCATTTAAACCCCATTATAGAATTAAAAAACAACCATGGATTATTCATTACAAAATTCATGAAATTATTCAATAAGAATCAATATATATGATTTATCACCATAGAGTGGAACTCCTCACCATGGAATGATGCTCAAACATAAGATTAATCCCCAAAGGATGATACTCCTCATCATGGTGTGATTCTCAACTAACTTGAAATTTCTAAAATTACTATAATGGTGAATCTTAATATCACGGTAGTGTGGAATCCCATAGACATGATTGATCATGAACACTGGATAAAAAATTCCAATTTAAGAAGGCATGGTGTTAAGGTGAGAATAAAATGTGATATGGGGAGGGATATACCACCCATTTTTAACATCATAAGTAACACTCAATCATCTCTTAACTAAAACACACCACTATTCCTCCCCAATTTGAGTCCCCCTAAATTGTGGTGTGCTATACATCTAAGCTGAAAACACACCTCCAGCCTCTCAAGGCCCCTCTCTACACCTTCTTCCCCTAATACATGGTGTGGGGGCCGTATATTGTAAAATTTCATAACCAATATCTATTAAGTATAAATGAATAAATAAAAATCATAAAAAAAAATAAAATATTAATCAAAATAAAGGCCGGTGTATGACATGAATCACCAGTTATAAATCTATTTATCATCTTTTTATCATGATATGTTAGGTGTTTTCATATATCCATATGTGTGTGATTACCGTGAGTTTGAAACTCAGTATAATAAAAAAAAAATTGGGCCTTAGATTTTTTTTAATATATGTTATTATTTTCCCAAATTTCAGTCTAATGATACATAATATATAGTATTTTTTTTGTTATCATATGTGAACGCATCCACCATGAATCCACCCTTACATGATTTAATAATTTTGATTATGTTAGTGTAGTCATTTTATCATAGGACCACAACATGTTATAATGGGAGTTAGCAAATAACATAATATATAATCATAGTTCTCATAAATCATCAATCATAGAGTACTAGTTTATAACAGTGATGTCCCTTCTAATCATATATTCCTCAAGTCCCATTGGGAATTATGGCATAACATAGTTTTTTCTTCTAATCTATCATGTCTCAAGCCTCATTGTGGTTACAATATAACATTGTTTTATAAAAAACATGGGTCTCATGTTTCATTAGGTGTCACATCCAAATCTCATATTATCACTTGTCTTATATATCATCACCATGATATGACAACCATTCAAAAGAAAAAAATATAAAAAATGATATTATCCATCCAAATATCATCCCTAGATCTCACAACTTGCATGCAATTTAAAGTGGTTTAATATAATTTTATGCATGCCTAAAATTATAACCCTTCAGGTATAACACCCCATATCCCCTTTTGTTCTTATTATACACTTTTACAGTGGTTATGAATTTTTTACCTTTTTGGACCAACTTTTCCTTTAGACAACACACCATAGATGATGTGATCAGTTTATACTCTATAGATCCCCATTGATTATGGTTATGGAAGACTATACTTATTCACTCATTTTGTTTCCTAACCTTATACACACATATCGAGCTCAATATTCAACAATTATGCCTGTATTTAAATAATATATGTTCTCTGTGTGTCAAAAAAATTAAATCTACTCATGGAAGAACATCTACAATATCCTCTTCACTATCAAACTATGAATAATTGTAATCAAAAAAAATTTCAAATTTTACGTCCATGTATATTATTATATATATATATATATATAATTATATCCCTGAAAATTTGTCTTAAATATTTATTTGATTATCATGATAAATTATCTTACCCCTAAAACATTAATTATACAATTACTACCACATATTTTATTCTCATTTAATATTTTTATTTCTAAAAAACTTTCCTGCATTTTATTCAATACCAATAGATATCCCTATAATATTTTTATACCGAAAATCATCCATCTCAATTCATAATAGAGAAAAATCATTTAAAGTTTTATTTTTTATGTGAGATAATGTTAAATGATATGTGAAATTACTATCATTTTTATATAGGAAAATTTCAAATTAGAAAATTAGGGGAAAATAAATCGGATAATATGGAAGAAAAATTACCTAAATGATTTGATATGTTGTTATTAATGATAACTATTTAGTGTTATATTCTTAACCCATTTACGGTTTTTTTATTTTTATGAACCAAAATCAAAGATATATCTATTATGGTTAGGGGTCTATATCAATTGAAATATTTTTATATAAGTGTGAAAATTATTTATCAAGAACATGGATATGGATTAGATTTGTTTAACACTATAAACTTTCAGTTTTTTATTTATTTTATGATGGTTTATTTGTAGTTATTTCATAACCCATGATTCAATAATTGATGTAAAAGAATTTGTTTGGTGTTTCACTATTTTGACTGCAGATTGAATAAATGATTTTAGGTTTCTATGAATAAAAACTATTAAAACTATATAAATTATGTGTTTATAAACTCATTGATAAAATGATATCACATTATAGATGGTGTATTTGATGCAAAATTTAGTTAAATAATTAATTTCATAAGAACTAATGAATTTTACCAAATTTTCTACATATTCGAGTATGTAAGACAGGGGAAATATTCATGTCATGAACACATAATTATTTTATAGAGACTATCAGATGATGATATGTCTATAGATGATGATTATTTTAGAAGGAATTCCAGTCCCAAATAACATTCATAATTTTAATAGAGTTATCTAAGAATGGAAATGAGCTAGCCAAAATGTTAGGTATGTATAATATAATAGTTTTATTTTTTGTAAATTTAATGGGTCCATTAAAATATTATTTACACAATGATGTATAATTATAATATAATTAATATTGTTGACATGAAGGATATATTGAAATCTTTGAAATTGAGAAAATATATTTTAGGACTAGAAAATTCTTCGGATCTCATAATGATATTTAGTAGGAGAATAAAATGGATGGGGATGGAAAATTCAATAATTATTCCCCATCAAAATTGATTTCATATGGGATGTGATGTAATTTTAATAAGAATAAAATAGACTACATGAATGTTTTTATTTAGACATTAAAACGAAGTGATGTGAATGAATTGGGTAGTGATTTCAATGAGATGACTGTTGAAATGATTAGTGTATCAGGTTAAAATAATGATTTTTCATTTTTTTTCAAGTGTGTTATATCATATATCATTATCTAGTGAGATATTATATTTATTTATGAAGTGTCCAGGTTTTAAGATTTTATGGTTTGAAATAAATCTTATGGTTGATTGTAATGGAATAATGAAAATTTAGATATATGATTGGGTGGCCTAACCCTTTAAGGCATGATATGTCCAAATATGTGTATTTAATTGGGTATCATAAATAATAATTCATATCAAATTATCTATAGTGTGTGCTAGAGAAAAATTCTAAAGGGGTTCATATTTTTGAAAAAAGGGATGTTATAGAGAAAGATATATTTTATGAACATTAACATGAAGATATGATCTAATTATTATGATATGAATACTATAATAGTACTATATAATGTATCCACAACACATAATACACACCTCTTGATAGAAAAATTCAATATTAAACATTAATGGATGGGTATGTATGGGTGTGGAGATTATTTTCTCTGAAATAGTAAATTAATTCATAAGAAACTACAATGAAAATTTGGAATTTTCCTTACAGATGCAAAACATCTAAAGAAATATGATTATTCATCACTTTTGTACCTATCCATCGAGTTACCATGTGTTTAATATCTAAATAAACTATATGTTCAAGAAATTTCAAACAATAAAGTTTAAAAGTATATAATTTATACAAAAAGTTAAACTATAAAACAATCTATACACATAAAATGTGATCAAAATGTTTCCAAAGTGAAAACACTAAATATCACCTGAGTGGGATCTCATATATTTCTGTCCGAGGATAACCCATATGTTCTTGCTTGGTCCTCCCACCAATAGATCAAATAAAACCTCCAAAATTACATTAACTACGTTATATTTTCTCCCATTCTTTGTGGTCATTATTTTCATTAGATCATGTATAGATAGATATATGCAAATGAAAATTAGCTCACATATAGTGTGTGAGTAAGAAATACCAAATAAGATATCACAACACAACCCCTACCATACCATCAATAAATAATTTCAATAAGGTAGAAAATATATTAAGAGAATAGGAAGGATATTAGTCAATGTGATATATTATAAATATTTGACATGAATATCATTTATAATATGTAACCTATAATAAAAAGAGGATCCATACAATATATTCCTTCATATATTCTTGATAAAAATTATGAGACATTTATGAATATAAGTCATGATATTAAACTCACCCCATTGGACTAAATATAGTGTATATAAATATTTTTCGATATTAAAACCTATACCTTATGTTACACGGGATAAAATATAATATGTTAGCGAACTATGATCCCATCTCATCACATGAACATATTTTTCAAATTTGGAACTATAGTCAATATTTAAATAAAAAAATCCCCTTTCTAATATATTCATCATGCAGACAATGAACTGTAAAGAAGGTAATATCTATAAGAATAACGCAATAATTTATCTTTTAAAAATCTATTATACTCAAATAATTATATGATGATAACAAAAAATTTAAGGAATTTGAAAAAAATAAATTATAGTTATCATATATATTTTTTATATGTCACATAACATCAACAATACATATAGTTTTATATAAGATGAAATCATATAACTAACCCTAAACATTTTAAAATAAAGCATTCCAATAATTAAATTATTTTTATATTTACCAAAATCTTCTTTTAATATTTTAGACAATTTATAAAAAAAAAATATTAACAGGAATCATATTATTTTAATTAATTTCATTCATACCCACATCTATACTATAATTAATCATTAATAGTATGATAATAAGAGTGACCACCATCCCAAATCAGTGTACAATACACCTTAGAGGCCTAGAGAAGGAAGATATGCCACCATTAAAACAATAAGACCCACCCTGAAAAATAGATTATGAGACATAATCCACTTCCACCATGGGGAGATAATATGTATGAAAAAATAGAATAACACCTTTTCATTACCAAATATCAACTCTTAAAATAACTGTAAGTGGTGAAATTTGAAGTAATTACAGACTTCAGAAAACCTATATTATGAAAAAATAGATTTAAGCATATTACAATACATATAAAGTATAATATGAATGTAGTGTTATGCCTCACCAATTCCACACCAAAGATGGTTTCCCATTACAAATTTAATGCAATAAAGATAAGTAATAAAATATGATTTTCTTAAGAGTAATGAAAGTTGAAGGATTGAACCATATGGGTGGACCCATGGGTAGAATAAGGATAAAACCTTGTAAAAATTGTTATTCAGTTTTTGATTTTAGGGTGAAAAGTCCAATTATCCCCCATAGTTAAGAAAATATAGCTCTTCCAGGTACATAGTACAATACCATCTTGTACTCATTGGTGATAATAATTTCCATCATCCCACTATGTACTAAGTTCATGTCCACCAATTACATGGTATTACTCTAACTCCTCTTCACATTTCCTCCTCCTCCCAATCTATTCTATATTTCACTAACTTTTTTAAAATTAATAAATTATACATGAAAATTAATTGAGTAGATAAATTTAAATAAGGAAACTAACACATAAATGTGAAGTCCATTAATAATACACCATCAAGCATTTATGGACTAAGAATATTCAGATTACATCCTACTAGAAAAATATTATCAACTTAATCTTAATTTTTGCTTCAAATTTATATATTTCATCATAGATAATTATATGCTTCCATTAAATCAAAACCTATTAATAAACTTACCTAATGTAATTATTTTATTATTATCTATGATAAACTGGGGTTATTTAGATAATATCCATCAACATTATATTCGATATCTCTTTATTAGATCAAACATATAGGATCAAGTATATGTTTCAGTAGTTAAGAATCATAGAAGGTATTTTCCATGTATCTTAATTGTATATATAGGGAAATACAATAAATAGTATCTCCAAAACTCCTTAAATTTCAAAAGGTACAACAAAAATTGTAGTGAATATTCTCTTTAAACCCATTAGTTTTTGAAATAATCTCAGTAAAACCGAAAGACAAATATTATCACTAACTTTGAACTGTAAAGTATATGTTTGATTATTAATATATAAATTTTGGTTATTCTTAGTAGTTTTCATTAGTTTAAAACGAATTCTTCTTAATCCATTGTTTCTTAATGAATATTTTGCCTAATCATAGATAAGTTTTCTATTTTTGGTTCAAAAAAGTATAAAATTGTATGCTCTTATATAAATGTATTTGAAAGGATCTATTTCAATGGATAATTATAGATTATTTTTTTCATATCTGAATTTTAATAACTATATATGATCATTCATAATTCACCAAAGTTAATAGTAAAAGATAAAAATATATCTTCTAGATTACCGATGTTTCCCTCAAATTGTATGTGAGTATAGTGGTGAAATTGGTGTTTAATTTTTTTTGTAAGAGGTAAAAAATTGGAACTCTCTCTAAAACATGTATATAAACCTAGAGTATCTTATATAGATGATATTAAATACAAAACCATGGTACTTTATAATCTCTATGACATATAAATTTTCTAGATCCTTAATAGAAATTTCTTCTTTGTTTTGTAAAAAGTGAGTAACTTTAGTTAAGTGACACACAATCAACCAAACCATATATTGGTCTTGAGAAAAACTATCTCGGATAGTTACAATATCCATAGTAACATCATTCCATTTCCATACTAGTAGAGGAAGTGGTTGGTGTTCTTCTATAGTTTTTTGATCTTCTATATTGAATAGTGCACAAGTGAAGAATATTGAGTTGAATCCTACAATAACGTTTTTCATGAATGGCTACCAAAATTGGTGATGAATAAAAAAATTAATTTTAAAGAATTTAGAATGTACATCCCATATAGAATCATTATATTATTTTATTACCATATCTCTCTTACCTTTAAGAACTACATGTTTTCTATGGATGTATAATAATGAATGACAATCTTAACACCGTCTATCATGTATTGTATCACTATTGAATATTTCCCAAATAATGATACAATCTTGGAAATATATATAATAGATTCCTTAACATTATATACGATAGATGATGCCAAATAAATATGGTAAAAATGTGTCCCACTTTTATCATGTAACTCCTTGAGTTTTTGTGAATAATTTTTTTAATAAATTAAATTTCATTGATTTCTTATGTTACATGAAACACCAAGTTATGCTTGTGTTATTCACAACACCATGTTAATCATTCACTACACGCAGCACGGTCATAGCTTCCATTACATTCATCACTAATCTTTATAAAAATATAGATATAATAGTAATTTAGTCATTTATATGTGACCATTACAACCTATCTTCTAAACATAGTGATATTAATAGTATTAAATACTTTTTAAAAAATAACTATATTTTTTACAAAAATAAAACATACTATATAGTTTTTGTTAAATTCTTTATATGTTTCAAAATTACTATTTTCTCAAGAAAATTATGACCAGCTCTGAAAAATTGAAATTTTAATTTTTTTACTTTTAGAAAATAAAGTTGATAAATGAAAACCAATCTTTCAGTTTATAATGTATAATGTTTTTTGTGGAGAATCTTTTAGATTTTTATGAAATATTTATTTTTTTATGAATAGTTAAAATAATGGATTTTAATTAGAATTACTTTTTCAGCGAATTTATTTATAAAGTTAAATTATATTTAAATTTTTTTAAAGTAAAATTAGTTCAATTATAAATCAATTAATTCATTTTAGTATATTGAAATCAACTTTATATAAAATTTTGATATAAATTTTTTTTAGCTTCTAAGATTTGTCACATTAAAAACCCACATTCTCATCACATCAATGATATTAATATACAATTAATTTGAACCAATTATATTAATGGAATTTATAGAAATAGTTATCATATTAGGAACCAGAACAGTTTATAATTTATAACAATGACAACATAATTTTTTACCATAATGAACAGTGATTGTAGTAAAAATTAATTATCATAATTAAGCTAAAAATTGTTTTATGAGGGGTTCAACTAAAAAAATAATAGTACAAATAACCTATTAATTTTATATTAGAAATATTAAATTGATATAATTAGACTATCAAACCTATATATTTTAATTATCTCCAAATATAGACCCTTGTGACATATGAGAAACATGGGATCACTGAATCATTCTCAAAATACCAAGTGTGTCCTCTGCCCCACTTATAAACGACCACCCTCTCTCCAATCTTATTCAAACATTCAAACCTAATTGGTTAGGACAAAACATTCCCAAATAACTTCTAAAATTACATTCCCTAATCCTTGAATCTTTATTCAGGGTATAAATCCATCTTTGGAAGGATTTTACTATAAACTTGTGGTTGTTTCCCAAAGTATATGCAACGTCCATCAATGAGTCTTTTTATTTTATTTATTCCACCAACTCATTCAATTATTTTTATATATTTATTATATTATAAATTTTGTATCTTATATATTCTTAGATGTTGTTATGTTAAGTGAATTACTTAAAAACTTCCCCCCTTCTATCAAAGTGGTTATGAAATCATAGTTGGTATGTATAGAGGACTACTTCCTCATGAACCGATGTCATTCATTTTTTCATTACTACTAATCAAGGGAGGCCATTATGATGTATTTATTTATTATATATTATATAAATGATAATTATGATGTTTTTATGATTATTTAATTGTTATACAACAAATATCATCATGATTTTAATTTTTTGGAATATGATAATGTTGTTTGTGTGTGTGGGAGGCCACCGCCCCCAGAACTGATACAATTCATTCATGTTTATTAGGAAATTTATTAAAGATGCATCTAAAAATATGTGATTTGTATGAAAAAACATGATTCTGGATTGAAAATATGTTGTAAAACCCCATAATTATATCAATGAAATTTTCAGTTTAATAATTATTTCATATAGTATAAATCACATATAATCTTATCAGGAGCACAATAAAAATGTTATAAATTATGATTGAATGAAATAAGTGATATTCATAGAAATTAAGGAACCTATAACGATGGAATAGTAACATGACTATAAGGTCCCATCCTTAAGCATTACTTAATCTTTGGTTATTTCAAGAATACACATTGATGATCTTTTCAGGTTTAGAGTTTTATAGAATTAGATCATGAATCATGCATTACATTCCACATTTAAACAAGGTGGTTACATCAAAGATAGTATTCATTTTTTTCCACCAAAGGAAACATATTTAAAAAAAACATGGTTTCTATCTTGATACTTCCTCACCACTATCATCACATCATGTACTTTTCCCTTGACCTGTGAAAAACATTTCAAAAACATGGGATGATCATAAAAATCTTAGTAAGGGGTATAAAATTACCGAAAGAAAACATTAGTCCATGAATACATAAGAATCAATGAAATCATACTTTTCTCATAAAACATAAGTACATTAACATACCTCATGAAATCATAAGATTTATGAATAACTCATTCAAATCATAAGACATAAAGGTAACTTGACGCATTCATAACATTTTTACGTATGGAGTAACCCACATGGTTACGTTTCGAATATCCATCACAACATATTCCCTAAATCACTTCAGAGAAACATTATCGTTTAACTCCTTCACATTACCCAATGCATTGGAGAGATATCTCAGGCTCACCTACCCTTAGTTTATCATGGAACCACCCGACTTCATAAATAATTACCAAGAACCATAACATAATCTAATCACATAAAACATGCATAAAGGAAACTTAACATGTCCACATTTCATTCAGAAGATATAAATACAACACATTGATATAATAAAAACATTATCAAAACCATTTTTCAATACCAAAATAAAATTAAAGTAAAACATGGTATTTATTTTTCATTTAAAAAAATTTATGGCCTTTAGAGGAAGCCTAAACTCAAATAATGGTCACACCGGCAGAGAAGTTGTTGTCGCCGCATACGTAAGACAAAAACATTTCATTTTTGTAGTTTAGTAAAACACTTCCTGTGAAAAGATTCCTTTTTGATGAAATTAAATGTCAAAAGGGTTTATTATAAAACTAATAAAATATGGCTATATATAAATTGAAGTATGCCTCAATGAAAGAAGATTCAGACGAAGTCCCTTACCTCCTGTCCGACTTGTTCCCATTCGTTCTTTATATTCCTGAATATTATACTTTGGTCATTTTATAATTCCTAAAGGAATTTATTTCAAGTTTATTATTCAATTCATATCACATATTATCATGTTATAATAATTAGTTAATTATGTGAGTTCATATCTTATGTTTTGTCGATGATCGGTACATTAGTCAAACATGAACTTGTTTGAAATGAATTTCCCATGTAGTTATATATACATCATCTCTAGAATGGTATTAAGGACATAAATATCATATATATCCATAATAAATTCATTTTATACTATTCCATATCATTTGTAGATAAAAAAATGAAATGCACCGTTTATGGAGACAGTAGGTCGTACATACGGATGAACACTACTTTCATTTATTTGTCATATTAAAAGAATTAAAACTAAATGAGACATATATATATATATTTTAATTACAGTATAATATAAAGGTTATATAGGGAATATATTTTCATTAATTACATTATTTATAAATTACATGTTTGGAATGAACGAGTCACATCACTTCAGGGGGTCGTAGTCCACACATCCTCAGATGAAATTATCGCATTTTCACAACATGAAAATCATAAAGTTATGTTTTTAATATAAAATACATAATCAGAGAGGGGACATAAATATAATATATATCATATATAAACATATTGACATCATAATATCCACCATGAAAAGTATTAAAAGAATATTGATCAATCATCGTTTCGTGAGATAGTAATTCGCCACCCATAGAAACAGTATGTTCTTTAACCATTAGACGGAGGTGTTTGTAAGTGTAAATAAAATAGTTCTCATAACACCATCCTATTATATTGAGGATACTGGTTTTGTTATGTAGTCAAATAATAAGAATTTTTGGGGTAGTGAAGATGGAAAATACAACAAAGGATTTTGAGAGAAGGTGTTACTTCTAAATCAGGTAACTTCTTCTGATTTGAGGAAAAGGTTCTCTTGAAAAGAATTCTTCCCAAAGTGAGGCTTATAAAAGAAATAGAGGGATGTAGATATCCTATTTTATCAGATTTCGAATGATCCAATAGGCTCGAGAGGTGTGGGTAAGGGGGTATAGGTGAGGGTTTTTTATAAGAGGTAGGAGGGGCACTCTTGGAATGTCATGAAATATTAATTTATTATAAACTTTTTTTCAAATTAAAATGATTCAAAAATGTTATATTTCTAGGATAAGAGGATAAGGGGTAGAAATACACACAACTAATAGAATTTATAAAAGTGGAGTTCATATAATTAATCATATCTTTTAATTTTAACCCTTAGTTAAAATTAATAATTCTTACCACTTCATTTTTTATTTTCAAACTATAAGGTCATAATAATTACTTTAAAATAAAAATTGTCCCATAATTGTATCAATAATTATATTAGTAATATATTATATTTCATTTGGTATTATATTTTATTTTTTATACTTTTATACCATTTAATAAAATAACATTTTTTTAAAAACTCATTTATCCCAATTTCGACACTATTTGGTAGTTGACTTTTGATAAAGGAATAAAAGCTTTATTCTTTCGAAATAAAAGAATTTACATAAATTTCACATGTCATAATAGTGTATAAAATTCGCGTATAGCATCCAAATATTAAAAATAATTATTTTAACACTTATAATATCGTATATTTAAATCTTTTATTAATGACGTAATAACAACATCATCATTGTGTCAAAAATAAATTTATTTATTTAGTGTCTAGAAATTATAAAAAAACCATGATGTAGGAAATATTTTGATCATTCTAATTAATATTTATAGTATATAAGATCATTTATGTAATCCAAATTTAAATTGTTTTACTTAGGTGTTACATAGTTTGGTTATACATTTCTTTCTTCAAAAATAATTTGATAAAATGTCACTATCACACAAAAGTGATTCCGTGGGGTCCCTAAGTTGCCACAAGCCATACCATGGTCTCCCATGACACAACCAAGAGGATTTGGATACATTTTGGTGTCATTTTATATTATTATGATATTATTTTATTACCCTTAACTACCAGATTACAGATAAATCACGATAATTAAAGATAATTACAGTCGTTACTATTCATAATGTCCAAAAACAAAAGAGTATTAATTACATAATTTGGACCTTCTGATTCCAAATATGGAATCCATTTTATCAAATTCCAAACACATAAATTTCATTTATTAATTTAAAAATAATTCCTGTTGTCAAAACAAATAGTGTGTTTTTAAGAATCAATATCTATCAAAAGATTGACAATTGTTTATGTCCAATTTCAAAGTGAAATTAATTATAATGACCACAATTGGATTAAATGGTAAAAAAAATTTCTAATTAAACTTTAAAACCAATTAAAAAGATAATCTAATGATATAATTAAATTAGATGAAAAAGAAGTTCTGAAGTAAAATGTAGTATTTTTCACTATTCATTAAAAATGAACTTTGTCAGAAAGATACCTAAAATTTATCCAAAGTAAATTTCAATGTCCCAATTCTAAAGAATAAGTTTATTTGGATAAATAGAGCTTATAAAATTGTCAAAAGTTATATTAAAAAATGCTTTTCCATCAAATTGCGGTAAAACAACCTTCTAAAAATATTAGAGTATTCTATGCCCTAGATTGGATTTATTCTCATTTTAAGACTCTAAAACACTATATAATTCATAAATAGACATAGTTATGAAAATATTTTATTCTTCAATTACATGGGATGTTACATCCTTCCCCCATTAGGAAATTTTGTCCCCACAAATTATTTACTTATCGAATAAGTGGGGGTATTTATCCCTCATTGCATTTTCAGATTTCCATTTGCCTCTTCAATAATGTGGTTTTTCCAAAAAAAAACCATTACTTGATGAATCACCTTATTCCACAACACTTCCTCCATGTGGTCAAGAATCTGGACTGGTTGTTCCTCATAAGTTAGATTCTCTTCCAGCTGAACTACCTCTGGACTCAGAACATGAGATGGATCTGGCATGAACTTCCTTACCATTGAAACATGAAAAACATTATGTACCTAAGATAAACTCAGAGGTAAATCCACTCAGTATTCAATTGATTCAACTCTCTCCAGAATTTCATATGGTTCAATGAACCTTGGACCCAACTTTCCTTTCATACCAAATCACATCACACTTTTCTATGGTGAATCTTTGAGGAAGACATGATCACCTACCTCAAAAGAGATATCCTTCCTCCTGTTGTCCGCATAACTTTTCGGCCTTCTCTGAGCTGTTCTCATTAGTTTCTTTATCAGCTGAACTTTTTCTGCCATCTCATCTACCAATTATAGTCCATTAAACTTCCTTTCACCTACTTCATCTCAATAGCTGGAGTTCGACACTGTTTACCATATAATGCCTCAAATGGTTCCATCTGTATACTGGAATGAAAACTGTTATTATAAGAAAACTCAACCAATAAAATATGTTGGTCCCAAATTCCCTGATAATCCATTGAACAAGAACGTATCATATCCTCCAATGTCTGAATTTTTTGTTCTGACTGCCCATCTGATTGTGGATGAAAAGCTATACTAAAATTTAATTCAACACCCAACAACATCTGAAGGCCTTTCCAAAAACTAGACGTGAACCTAGGATCACGATCAGATAAAATGGAGTGGGGAACTCCATGTAACCTGACTATCTATTTAATATACAATCGAGCAAGTTGATGTAGGGAAAAAGTATCTCTTATAGTAAAGAAATGAGAATATTTAGTCAAGTGATCAACAATAACCCAAATTTCATTATTACCTCAAGGTGTCTCCAGTAATCCCACAACGAATTCCATGGATATATTTTCCCATTTCCACTCTAGCACTAGTAAAGGATGAAGCATCCCTTTTGGTAACTTCTGCTCTGCTTTAACCTGTTGCAACGTCAAACCCTTCATAGTAAAATCGGAAATATATCATCTCATTCTATCCCATCAGTAATACTCCTGAAGATCTCTATATATCTTAGTACTGTCTGGATGAACAGAAAAAAGAGAACTATAAGTTTCGCATAACAACTCTCTCTTCAACTGTGAATCACAAGTCAAACACAATATCTTCCTAAATCTCAAATCATAATCATTATCAATGTTTAATTCAGGTAACATATCCTTCTAAACCATCTCTACCTTTTTATCCAACTCACTGTCTTGATTCTATGCTTGCTTAATTCTATCTGATAGAGAAGATTTCACTGATACCTGAAACAAAACAGAATAATTTCCTACACCAACAACTTCCAAACCAAAATTAATCAAATCATTAACCAAAGGATCACGTTCCAAATGTAACATGGTTAATGAAGCATTACTATTTCGACTCAAAGAATCCGCCACTTTTTTTGCTTTTCCTGAGTGGTTGTGAATCGTGCAATCATAATCCTTGATTAATTCTATCCATCTCCTCTGTCTCATGATCAATTCTTTCTAAGTGAATATATACTTTAAAAATTTGTGATCAGTATATATTTCACACTTTACACAATAAAAATTATTCCTCCAAATTTTTAAAGCGAAAACAACAATAGCTAATTCCAAATCAAGTGTATTGTGATTTATCTCATGAGTTTTCAACTGACATGAAGCATAAGAAATTACCTGATCATTCTGCATTAGGACGCAACCAATTCCTTTCAATGAAGCATCATTTTAGATAATAAACTCACCATTCCTGGAAGGTAGTGCCAATACTGGAGAATTCACTAATCATCTTTTCAATTCATGAAAACAATCATCACATTCTTTTGTCCAAATAAACATAACACCCTTCTGAGTTATCTTATTCAATGGTTTATAATATGTGCAAATTTTTTAACAAAACTTCGGTAATAGACTACCAAACCACGAAAACTACAAATCTCAGTTACATTCGTGGGTCTTGGCCATTCTTCAACAACCATTGTTTTTGTAGGATCAACAGTTATTCCATCTTTTGAAACAATGTGACCAAGGAAAGAAATTTGTTACACCAAAAACTCACACTTGATAAATTTTCTATACAATTTATTTTCTTTTATGGTTTTCAAAATAACCCTTAAATGACTTTAATTCTCCTCTTTACTTTTAGAAAACAGCAAAATATGATCAATGGAAACAACCACAAACTTATCCAAGAACTCATGGAAAATTATATTCATAAGGTCCATGAATACAGTAGGTGCATTGGTTAACCAAAAAGGCATAACTACAAATTCATAATGGCCATATCTTGTACGAAATGCGGTCTTCGGAATATGTTCTTCCTTTACATTCAACTGATGGCACCCTGATCTCAAGTCAATCTTTGAAAAATACTAAGCTCCCTGGAGCTGATCAAACAAATCATTGATATGAGGAAAAGGATATTTGTTCTTAACAGTGATTTTATTCAAGGCTATATAATTAATGAAAAGTCTCATTGAACCATATTTCTTTTTAAAAAATAAGATAGGAGCACCCCATGGTGATTTGCTTGGTCGAATGAAACTTTTCTCTGATAAATCTTTCAATTGCTTCTTCAACTCTAAAAGTTCAATTTGAGCCATTCGAAAGGGGGTTTTAAAATTGGCTTAGCATCAGGAACTATGTCAATAGTAATTTCAACTTCCTGATCTGGTATTATTCTAGGAAACTCATCAGGATAAACATTAGGATACTCATTTACCACTGGCACATCATTAATCTGAACGGTTCCATTGTTTTCAAAAATATGTGCAAGGTAACATTCATTTCCATCGTTTACAATTTTCTCAGCCTCTTGATATGTTATCATTAGTAAGGGTTCATTCTAGTACACAAACTGAATTTTTTTTGAAAAGAAGCTTCTTTAGCTCTAAAATCACTCTTTGCATGGTAAACAGAGAGCCAATCCATGCCCAAGATAACATCAAACTCTATTTTAGAAAAAACAATATTAATTGCAAGTAGTTTCTTTCCACGGACAAGGATAGGAAAATTATTATAAATTCTTTTTTCCTAAAAATTTCCCCTGGGTGTTTTTACCATAAGTTCAGGAGTCATCTCTTGATATGGAATTCCCAATTTACTAGAATTTTTTTTCAGAGATGAAAGAATGCGTAGACCCTGAATCAAATAACGCATTGGCATAATCTGAAAAAACAAAGTACCTCATACCACTTCATTTGATGGCCCAACATCTTCTGAAGTAGTTGCATTGGATTTCACCACACCTTTCTGCTTTTAGTCTCACTACTTCCCATCATTCAAGCTCTTTTTCGGACACTCGTTTGCATAATGACCCATATCATTGAACTTGAAACATTTTACTAAATGTAAATCAAATTTGTTGTTAACATTACCATGATCTTTTTTAGTGCAATAATGAGCCTTATGTCCCATCTTATCACATCGGATGCACATTCCAGAATTCAAAACACATTCCCCAGTATGCTTTTTACCACATTAATCTCAAACTGCAAACTTAGATTTCTTACCATCAAACCTTTTTGAAGGATTCTTCACTTTCTCCTGCCACCTCAGTCTCTTCTTCTGTTTGTTTTCATAGAACACTTAGTCATCGATAAACTCTATTTCCACCTACTCATCACAACGAACAAGTTTTTTGTTACATTTGAACTCACGAGAAGCTAATTCCCTTTGATATTTTGGCTTTAATCCGGAGTAAAAATAATTGATTTTACTATCAAGGTCTCTAATAAAATTTGGAGCATACCTTGCCTATAAAGTGAACTTCTCTTCATAAAAATCCATTGAGTCATCCTCTTTACTAAATTCCAAGAATTGTTTTTCCATCCTAAGTCGAACAACCTTAGGAAAATATTTCTCAAGAAACATACCTTTGAATTCATCCCAGTAAAGTGCATCATTCTCATCAGCGTCCCAAATATTTTTAACCAACGACCACCACTGATCTGCTTCACCCTCCAAATGGTAAACAACAAGACTAACATTTTGATTTTCTGATCACCCCATGACATTGAAAATCTTCTCCAATGCTTTAATATACCCTTCAGTTAGCACAGGGTCAGATAATCCTCTGAATGATGGGGGTTGTTGCCTCGTAAAATGTTCCACCACTGACATGTTCCTCTACGGTTGATCTGGTTGATCTCATGCATGTATACCACCACCATTTATCGCTTGAGTAAACTACACCATTACTACAAAAAACTATTCAGTTCCAATTCCGATCATCTCAGGATACTGATTTGGAAGGTCATTTCTTTCTGTATGCCTTCCTTGAACTGCTTCCCTGTTTCCTCTGTAGAAAACCATTTTGAACAAACCTACCTTAGATAAAGAAATACAATAATCTTCAAATTCTATATCATTTCATTTTGACCATAATGTTTAAAAAAATATATATTTTTTTTGGATAAACATTTATTATAATTTTAACTCCGAATGTTATCTAAACCGACCTCTGATAACAACTATAAGGCCCTAGCCTTAAACATTACTTAATCTTGGGTTATTTATAGAATTCACATTAAGGATCTTTTTAGGTTTAGAGTTTTAGATAATTAGATCATAAATCATGCATTACATTCCACATTTAAACAAGGTGGTTACATCAAATATAGTATTCATTTTTTTCCACTAAAGGAAACATATTTAAAATAAAATGTGGTTTCTTTCTTGACACTTCCTCAACACTATCATCACATCATGTACTTTTCCCTTGACCTGTGAAAAAAATTTCAAAAACATGTGATGAGCATAAAAAGCACAATAAGGGATATTAAAATACGGAACGAAAACATTAGTCCATGGTTACATAAGAATCAATGAAATCATACTTTACTCATAAAACATAAGCACTCTAACATACCTCATGAAATCATAAAATTTATGAATAACTCATAGAAATCATAAGACATAAAGGTAACTTGAGGCATTCATAACATTCTTACGTAGGGAGTAACCCTCATGGTTACGTTTGGAATACCCATCACAGTATATTCCATAAATCTCTTCAGAGAAACCTTAGCATTTAACTCCTTCATGTTACCCAATTCATTTGAGAGCTATCTCAGGCTCACCTGTCCTTATTTTATCATGGAACCACCCGAGTTCAAAAATAATACCCAAGAACCATAACATAATCGTATCAAATAAAAAATGCATGAAGGAAACATAACATTTCCACATTTCAATCACAAGATATCAATACGACACATTGATATAATAAAAACATTATCAAAACCATTTTTAAATACAAAAATTAATTAAAAGTAAAACATGGTATTTATTTTTCATTTAAAAAAAGATCTGGCTTATAGAGGAAGCCAAAACTCAAATAATGGTCATGGTGGTGGAGAAGTCGTTGTCAACGCATATGTAAGATAAAAACATTCCCTTTTGTCATTTAGTAGAACGATTCATGTAAAAATATTCCTTTTTAATGAAATTAAAATTCAAAAGGTTTTATTATACATATAATAAAATAAGGTCGTATATAAATTGAAGTATGCCTCAATGAAACGAGACTGAGACGAAGTCCCTTACCTCAAGTTCGAGTTGTTCTCATTCGTTATTTATATTCCTTAATAATAAACTTTGGTCAATTTATAATTTCTTAACGAATTCCATTAAATTTTATTATTCAATTCATATCACATATTGTCATGTTATAATAATTAGTTAATTATGTGAGTTCATATCATACGTTTTGTCGATGTCCGGAACATGAGTCAAAAATGAACTTGTTTGAAAAGAATTTCCGATGTAGTTATAAGTACATCATCTCTAGCATGGTAATAATGATTTAAATATCATATATATCCAGTAAATATTAATTTTATACTATTCTATATTATTTTGAAAAAAAATGAAATTCACCGTTCATGGAGACGGTAGGCCGTACATACGCATGAACGCTACTTTCATTCCTTTGTCATATTAATAAAATTAAAAATAAATGAGAAAAATATATTTTTTAATTTAAGTATAATATATTTGTTATATAGGGAACATAAGTTCATTAATCACAGTATTTATAAATTCCATGTTTGGATTGAATGAGTAACATCACTTGAGGGGGAGGTAGTCCACACTTCCTCAGATGAAATTATTGCATTTCCACAACATGAAATGCATAAAGTTATGTTTTAAATATAAAATACAGAAGCATATAGGGGAGAAAAATATAATATATATTATATATAAACACAGTTACATCATAATGGCCACCATGATAGGTGTTAAAAGTAGATCGAACAATCATCGTTTCGTGAGGTAGTAATTCGACGCCCACAGAAACATTATATTCTTTAACCATTAGACCGAAGTGTGTGTAAGTGTAAATAAAATCCTTCTCATAAAAACATACTAGAATATTGATGATACTGGTGTTGTTATGGAATCAAATAATAATAATGTTAGGTGGAGTGATGAGGGAAAATACAACAAAGGATTTTCAGAGAAGGCGTTACCTCTATATCGGGTAAAATTTTTTGATTTGAGGAAAACGATCTCTTGAAAAAACTTCTGCCCAATGTATGGCTTCTAGGAGGAAGAGAGGGATGTGGAGAGATTATTTGAGAAATTTTTGGATGATCCAAGGGGCATGAGAGGTGTGAGTAAGGGGGTAGAGGTGATGTATTTTTATAAGAGGGGGGAGGGGCACTCTTGGAAAGTCATGAAATATTAATTTATCATAAAATGTTTTTCATATTAGAATGGTTACAAAATGATATATTTAGAAAATAAGAGGATAAGGGGTATAAATAATCTCCAAAAATTGGATTTATACAAGTGTAGGTTATATAATTCACCTTATATTTTCATTTTAACCCTTAGTCAAAATTAATAATTCTTACCACGCCTTTTTTTATTTTCCAACTATAAGGTCATTATAATTACTTTAAAATGACAATAGTCCCATAATTTTATCAATAATGATATTAGTAATATATTATATGTAATTTGGCAGAATATTGGATTTTTTATGCTATTATACCATTTAATAAAATGACATTTGTTTTACGAACTAATTTATGCCAATTTCGACACTATTTGTTAGTTGACTTTTGATAAAGGCATAAAAGCTTTATTCCTTCGAAATAAAATCATTTAGATAAATTTAAAATGTCATAAACATCGATAAAATTTGTGTATAGTATCCAAAGATTAAAAAAATATATATTTTAACACTTATAATATCATTTATTTAAATCTTTCATTAATGAGGTAATAACTGCATCATCATTGTGGCATAAATAAATTTATTTATTTAATGTCTAAAAATTATAAAAAAATACCATGATTTAGGAAACCATTTTAGATTTCCAATTATTATTTATAGTCTAAGAGATAATTTATTTAAACAAAATTAAAATTTTATTACTTAGGTGTTATATAGTTTGGTTATATTTTCCTTTCATTAAAAATAATATGATAAAAGGTCATTATCACACAAAAGTGATTCCATGGGGTCGCTAAGTTGGTAAAAGGAATCCCATGGTAGGCCATGACACAAAAAAGACGATTTGGAAACATGTTGGGGTCATTTTATATTATTATGATATAGTTTAATTACCCTTAACTACCCGATTACTAATTAATCACGATAATTAAAGATAATTACCGTCGTTACTATTCATAATGTCCGAAAACAAAATATTCTTAATTACATAATTTGGACCTTCTGATTCCAAATATGGAATTCATTTTTACCAAATTCCAAACACAGAAATTACAGTAATTAATTTAAATATAATTCTCGTTGTCAAAACAAATAGCGTGTTTTTAAGAAAAAATATCTATCAAAAGATTGACAATTGTTTATGTCCAATTTCAAAGTGAAAGTAATTCTAGTGACCACCATTGGATTAAATAGTAAAAATATATTATAATTACACTTAAAAACTAATTTAAAAGATAATCTAACCATATAATTAAATTAGATGAAAAATTAGTTTTAAAGTAAAATGCATTATTTTTCACTATTCATTAAAAATGAACATTGTCCAAAAGACACATAAAATTTATCCAAAGTAAATTTCAATGTCCCAATTCTACAGAATAAGATTATTTTGTCAAATAGGCCTTATAAAATAGTCAATAGTTAGATTTAAAAATGATTTACCATCAAAAGGCGGTAAAATAATCTTTTAAAAATATTAGAGTATTCTATGCCATATATTGGATTTATTCTCATTCTAAGCCTCTAAAACACTATCTAATTCATAAATATACCTATATATGAAAATATATTCTTATTTACTTACATGGGATGTTACAATGACACCTAGAATAGTAACATGACCATTAGTATTACTAATTTGGCCAATAGAATAGTAACCTCATCTGTGAAAGTATACATAAACTTTAGGCATAATTTAATGGATAATATGAAATAATTATATCACATTATATGTAATTAAATGTTTTAAACATGATAAATTAAGTTTAAGATTTTTTTTTATAAAACATAAACAAGTTTTTACAATTTTCTAATTAATATAATGATTTAAAAATAAAATTTAATTTCAAAAAATAGATTCATAATTAATTTTTTTCTAATGGTTTGAAGATAATTTTATGAGACCATAATAAATATTTCAAAGTATCAAAAATTAGTTATAATTTGGAAATCCTTATTTTCTTAATAAAGGGTGATTTTAATTAAAAATACAATTTCTCATATTTATAAATTAATTTCATAAAATGGATCCCATTTTTCAATTTCACACATCAAAAAATGGTTAGGAATAAATTTTTGGGATTTTTATAAATAGTTTAATTTTTGTGAATAGTGAACTACTTTAATTTACAGTATGTAATAATATTAGATAAATACCAGAATTATTGAGTAATTGTTGATATAAGCACCATAATCTCAAACTATCTTGAATTATTTTTTATATTTATTAAATGTTTAGATACTATTGATATTGTTGATCCAAAATAAGTAATTGATGAATAAAATAATCAAAACACACCCATGTCCTCCCTTATAAATACTACTCCTCCTCACCACATCTCCTAACACCTTTCAAGACATGAAGATTGTCCAAATTCTATCCAATAATCATCCTAATACCCTACCACTTTTCTAGGATAATTTTTATCAATAAACGAACAAACATAATTTCTCTACGTAGGTTCTCAATGGGAAGGATTCAAGAGGTAAAATCCACATTCATGTTTCTTTTAATTTTTTTAAATTTCTTTTCTTTTATTATTATTTTCTAACCAACCATTATAAAATTAAAACTATAACATCTGTATATTATATATGTGTTAATTTTATAATTTTAATGGAATAATCCATAATCAAACCTCCTTTACTATCCCTATTTTTCTAAAAATGAAAACATTGCCTGTGAGCTATTGATTTATCACTTTTGAGGATGAAAATTTATCATTTTCCTTTACCACTTTCAAGGATATTCAATAAATAATTATAATTGTTGAAATATATTATAAAATTTATTTTATAACCTTGTTTATCTTCTATAGCTAACATATATACAAAATGTACTATAACAAAACAAAACTAGTTTGTGATGATCAACAAACCCCCAATTTAATCTAAACGATTAACATTAGAATTTTATCTAATGAATCTACCCCATATATAGAAAAGAATATAATCACTTTTATAATTATTTAAAATAACTATTAATATATAATTTTATTTCTGGATAATTATTCTCATTTTTCATGATCTTCCATACATGTATACAAGTGAACAATCATGAAAACCAAGAAAACGAAGAGTACATAACAATGGAATTGAACTCTATAACTCCCATAAATGTCTAGAAATAAACCAATAAAAATTATATTAAATTAAATACATGTATAAGAGTTTATTATTTAATTAATTAATGGATTTAAAATTATTAAATAGGACATTATGTACAAGTGAAAAATAGTTTCAGACATAAGGAATATGAATCTCTCTAAACATTCATTTTTTCTTTCAGGTTATACTTTCTCTATATTTATCCTAATGAAATTAATAAATACTCTTATTTAATACTCACAAATTTTTATTTATGTTCCAAATATATGTAATATTCTCAAATCTACTTTCTTTGATAATAAATTACATGTTTTATAAGGTTCCCTTGTCAATTCCTCTCGATAAGAATGCCCGATTAAAGAGAACTTTTCAATTTCTCACCCGTTTTCAAGTACACTCTATAATATATTTTTATCCACCAATATTTTTTAGAAAACAACCATTTTATCATGAAAAAATATCTATATCCACTTTTGGTTTTATGAAAACTATTATGGATTCTTCATATTTAATGACCCATTTATATTTTCCCTTAAACCGCACTAAAGAGACTCATTTCTAAATTCTCTTAAGCACCCTTTTTACATGTATTCACTTAATATTTACATAAATTATCAAAATATATTCTTTATTTTACCTTATGTATATCCATGTAAGATTTAACCCATTCTCTTGTTGACACTTTTATGATATTCTCAACTGTTATGATCTCTTACATGATTATGATACCCATTTCCATCCATAGTTGACCCTCATGTTAATATTTGATTATTCATGTGGAATACATATGAATTAACATTATATAATTGTAAAGACCCAGAAATTTCAAAAAAATCTTTTCTTAAATTCATTGGAATTTTACGAGTCCACAGTTTTTGATGGCACATGATTCTGAGGCCCGGTGTGCCCAGAATCATTTTCAGAAGTTTTGTTCAGGTACGTTCAGTAAACGTACATGCATGTTTTTCTATCTTTTGAACTGGTGCTCGAAATTGAAATCTGGGGGCACCGTTGAACTCATTGTACTGATATTCTCTTAAGGAGAACATCATCATAGTTGCGTTCTTTCGAGAACAGAAGTTAGTTTTTTTGGGGTTTTATAAAAAATTAATAAAATAAAGTGTTTAACACTTTATTCTTCTCTATCCAACATGTGGTGGTTGGGTAGTTGTTTTCTCCATGGGGAGGTAATAATTGGGGCCCACCACACCCTAACCACCCATGGGAGGTTATAGTGGTGGGGCCCACCTGAGAAAAATCTCCCGTGAGAGGATTAAAATAATTGGGGACCACCCTACTCTTTAACTCCCCCTTTAATAAGGAAGGTGGCAAGGGGTTTCCTCACATTTATTTCCTCCTTAATGTGAGGGAGTCCTTTGATTTTCTCCCAAATTAATAGTCCAACCCACCCCACTAATTATGTGAGTAAGATCATTTAATTAAAGTTCCACAATTTGAATTCTTTTGAATTCATTCCCACAAATTAAATAATAGGTGATCTATTATTTCATTTTTTGTTGGTGGAAGCTTGAGAGAAGAAGAGCAACTGGAGGAACGTATCCTCCAACAAAGAACGTGAAGATTCCGTCAATGACACTTCTTCCTCAGAACCCCCTTCCGATGAGGGACTTTTCCAATGACTCTTCAACCTTCCTCTTCATCGTCAATGGACCAATGCATGAGCTCAGAAGTGGAAGCGTACAACGAATGACGACAACATCGTCTTCCCTTGTGACGAACGAATGCCCAACAATTAAAAAGGTAGGGGGGTTTTTATAATTTTATATTTTTGATTTATACCATCGAAAATGGGCAATTATTTGTCGGGAAATTGTTTGAACCACTAATGTGGTGGGTACAAGCTAAGGAACATGTCCGGACCCACCTCCAACATGTTCATGATGCATGATTTGTTGGGCGATGGGTGAACAGAAGGGCAACGACATTTTGAGGCTGCCGTAGTGAAAAGCTGGACCCGAGGAGGCCATAGGAGTAGACATGAGCAAAAAAAGACAACAAGAATGATTTCGGTGGCCCGCAGAAGAACGCAGCGGCACGGGTTGGCAGCCCGACAGCGCCCGCGACTGGAGGTGGCGGAAGGTCGTTGCAGAACTGACTGCGGCGGCGGTAGAGTGGAACCCTCGCCGTGAGGGTTCTAGGGAGGTCGCACCCCCCCTGCTCGGCTAGCTTGGCGGAGCCGCAGCCGACCACAGGGCTGGAGCGCCGGTGCACGGGTCGGGCCGTCGGTGTGTAGGTCGGGCCGCCTGCGAGCGGTCCGGGCCGCCTGTGCACGGTCCGGGCCACCTACCACATGGGTCGGGCCTCAGTTGCCAGACCGGACACAGACCCGGGTCGGGTCGACCCAAATCGGGCCGACCCAGGGGTGGGTAGGGCCTGGTCGGACCGGCCGAGACCCCCCTCTTCAGTTAATTTTTGGTTAATCACCCATAACATGAGCAACAGACCTCTGATCGATGCACCATCAGTTGAGTTGGATTCCTTGGATCGAGACAATCGTTTTGGTATATTTCACTCAAGGTTTTGGTAATGTTTGGGTACATCCAGGTTGGTTAGAATCCGAAACCAACCGGGCCCTCGGAGCGGAAACACTTATAACTTAAGGACCAGACGTCCGATTGATGTTCCGTTAACTACGTTGGATTCATTTTGATGAGATAGTTCTTTTGGAATACTCCACTTGAGGTTTGGACATAGTTGGAGTATTTTCGGGTTGGTTTTAGCTTAAAACCCAACCGGGCCCCTAGAACGGAAAAGCCAATAACTCTTAGACCGAGCGTCCGTTTGACGAACCGTCAGCGGCGTTGGTATTTTAATTGAGAAATGGTTCCTTTGAGTATACCCCATGGGATTACATGGTATAGTTGAGATACAATCGAGTTGCTTCGCACACGAAACCAACTGGGCCTTGGGAGAAAATGGCTAATAACGCACCGACCGGGTGTCCGATTGACGTGCCATCTGTTGCATTGATACCCCTCTGATTTGGAAGACCTTTGAGATACTTTTTCATGGGACTTCATGTCACTTGGAGTATTGACCAGTATCCCTTTGATTATATCTTCCCAGAGACGAGCATACGGAGTACAAAGACCTAGTAGCTGGCTGAGACCTGATGAGTGTTTCTCCGATTCTTTTCGGAGTGACTTGAATAGCCCAATGGGGAGAACTACTATGTGAGGTGGCAGAACCATGGAGAAAGAGCGCTACTATGAGAGGCGGCAGACCTGTGGTACTTGACAGGAGAAGTACCACTTTAGGCTATCCTGGGGAGTGCTACTGTACGAGGTGGAAGACCCATGGTCGGGAGCGCTACAGTGTGCGGCGGAAGACCCTCGGTACTTGACATGAGAAGTACCTCAGTAGTCTAAGGTTAGTGAGCAGCACCTTAGAGTCACGACCGGACTATTGTGCTCGACAGAGGAGGAGTTCTCCAGCAGCCATGGTTTCGACATCATGAATAAAATCATGGTTTGAGGTGAGTCAATGACCTTTGTGTTTTCCTCATGATTGAGATTAGTTACGTGATAACTTAGGTATATGTATGGGCATAAAACTAAGTAATGGTTATCCGTTGAAATACTACTTTTTGGTTTATCCTTGTTAGATTTTGTGAGACATTGAGGGTCTCAGGGTCCCTAATGAGTATCGTTATAGTCACCCCTACATGAGCTATGCCCGCACCTCATTGTGTTGGATGCAGACAACAGACAACGCTGACGGAGGTAGAGAGCGCCAGGACTGGACGGTTCCTAGAGGAGGACCTTACGATGTGTTGGTACACAGTGGAGTTTGATAGAAGTGGAGTGTTGAGGAGTCTATCTATACCTACCCTTCAGGTAGGAACCTCAGAGGACGATCCAGGAGCTGCTTCCACCTTTCAGTTGTTTGTTTCTTTTAGTTGTACTTGCTTTCAGTTGTATTTGTAATTTATTGTTGGGATTGTATTCTGGCCCCTTTACTTTCAGAACACTTTTTATACAGATTTTACTTAGTTTTTTCTTCCTCTTAAACTCTGGTTATGTGTGTTACATTTTATAAAGGAAATGACTTCCCAGTTTTTAGGGAATTACTCTTTGTTGCTAGTCGGCAGCCCCTGGCCTATGGAAGGCGGGCTTGGGATAGCCACGATGTGGTCCCCGGGGGACGAGTTGTGAATAATTGTTATCAGAGGATTTAGGTTCTACCGTAGATCTTAGGACTCTGATATTTACATTCTGTGAAGCAATAGTGTTAAGGGTACTAAGTGTGGTTTTTATTTCAGGGAGTCTAGTGTTGGTGCGGGCGGCCGGCGAATCCATACACCAGGACCCTAACTTTTGATTTCCGACTCAGTTCACGAAAACACTGATTGCATGTGTGTTTTCAAAATTATAATTCAAGATAGCTCAAACCAGGTCAGCTCAGCAGGTATAGTCTTTGACATTGTCGCATCTGTTTCTTTCAGGATGCCTCCCTACGGACGACCAGCTAGGGCCCCGAGAGTTGTACGTACTAACATCCCGCTGAGCGACGAGGCCTCATTATAGGTCCCTCTTCCAGTTGAGGCACCAGCGGAGGCACCAGCGATACTACCACCCATTGGGCCACTGATTCCACCAGCCCCAGCAGTAGGCGATGCACGCCGCTCGAGCGCGCTGCACGAGTTCCAGTGCCAGAGGCCACCCAAGTTCTGGGGAGAGTTGGACCCACATGCGACTGAGGATTGGCTGGAGACTGTTGTGAGAGTTTTCAGGCATTTAGGGACAACAGTAGACGTAATTGTGATCCTTTCTACCAGGCTCCTTCAGGAAGTAGGAGGTAGATGGTGGAGCCTGATGCTCGAGATCCATGACGAGCCGACAATTCTATGGGCAGACTTCGAGAGCCTATTTTGGGAAGAGTTTTTACCGTCCACCCTTCGAGCGGTGCTGATACATGAGCTCACTACTACAAATATACCTTTTATCAGTGCTAAAAATGGCCTTTAATAGTGCTAGAAAAGCGTTGTTAAAGCCAACAAAGATAATGGGGGGGGTTCCCCTTTATCATCGCTCCAAAAGGTTTTGATACATACCCCTTCTATCAGCGCTAAAAAAACACTGATAAGGACCACTTTATCAGCGCTTTGGTTTTAGCGCTAATAAAGGCCCCTTTTATCAGTGCTTTTAAAAAAGCGCCGATAAAAGGTAAAAAAATTAATAAATTACTGCCAATTGGGGAGGGGGGATTTTATAGCACTTGAGCCCCCCCTTTTACAGTGCTTTTCCACCACCCTACTGCACCCCACACAACCCCTCCACCATTTATCAGTCCTTGCTATCATATTCCCCCATACGCGCGCGCCCCTTCCTCCACCAGAAATTGAACTCGAGACCTACCCCTTGCACGCCTAAGCCCTTACCACTCCTCTATTTTGATTTGTTTTCCATTTCATGATATCTCAATATATATATATATAGTTATATTTATCCATATGGTAATATATATTTATATTAATATATATATAGTTATATTAATATATATAGTTATATTAATATACATATATATATAGTTATATTTATTCGTATAGTAATATATATTTATATTAATATATATATATGTATATATAAAGTTATATTAATATATAAAGTTATATTAATATATATATATATAGTTATATTAATATATATATAGTTATATTAATATTTATATATATAGTTATATTTATTTGTATAGTAATATATATATATATAGATATATTAATATATATATAGTTATATTAATATATATATTTATAGTGATGTTAATATATATATTTCTAGTGATATTAATATATATATCTACAGTAATATTAATATATATATATATATATGTAGTTATATTAATATATATATAGTTAGATTAATATATAGGTATATAAATATTCTTATATATGAATTTTAAATAAAATGTATATTAGTTATTATTTAGATAAAGCTAATATATTTTATATGTAAATATATTTTATTATTTATAATTATATTTAAATTTTTAGGTGTGAATATATAAAAAATATGTATCTACTGTTATATATTTGATTATAAATAGTAGTGAATTATAAAAAATGATGAAATTTCAAATACATAATATCAATATGAATGTTATACCTTGGACTAAATTCAATCCCCACCAAAAAAGACAATAATACCCCCTTAAACGAGGCTGAAAATCCACAAAATGTTAAAAAACCGGGGTACCCCGACTAAAAACTCCATTTTAGAGGCCTTATGGGCCTATTTTGTCCTCGAAAAAACTTTTACTAGGGCCCCCCTAGTCATAGTGACGCAGATATCGTCGCAGGCTTCGATTTGATATGTGGTACAGCTCAAACGGACACCCGGATCAAAAGTTATGGCCATGTGAAGTTCGAGTTGCGTTTTCAACATATTTTGGATCAATTTTTTATTTTTTTAGTCTTCAAATTGTTATTAAATGACTATTACTCCATAATAATTAGAAAATTATTAATTTAAAATATTTTTTTGATTTTTTCATAAGCCATTTTCACTAAATATCTTATATATTATGTATATTAGGTGTAAATGTATATTTATACTTATCTAAAATATATTTAAAAATTATATATTATATTTATATCAATATAACTATATTTATATATTAATTTATTATTTTTAATTGATTTTTTTTATGTCGACCCTTTATCAGCGCTGATAAATGGGTGCTTTTATCAGTGCATTTTTTCACGCTGATAAAGGGACTTTTTATCAGCGCATTTTTTTAGCGCTGATAAAGGAACTCCCATTATCAGCGCTTTTTTGTTAGCATTGATAAAGGTATGTTCTGGGAAGAACTGTTTTTATGGTAGTGGCTACTACATCTATAGCAAGGTAGTATGACTGTGGCGCAGTACTCAGCGAAGTTCACTAACCTCTCACGCTTCTCCGCTAATATGGTACGAGACCCATTATTCAGGGCCCAGACCTTTGAGTAGGGGCTCAGGCGAGATATCAGAGCTTCATTTATCTCTCACGGCATCCCGACGCAGACAGGGGTGTTAGAGCGAGCCCTCTTAGTGAAGAGTTTCCTTGCTGAGCAGTCTCCAGCAAGGGGACCCACCACTAGCTGACATGCAGCGGAGTCTTCTGCAGCTGGCAGTAGACAGATGATGCAGAGGTCCAAGAGAACCAAACCTATAGGTGGTCGACCACACGACTCAGGTTTGGTTGTTTGGGGCACCCAGAGTGGAGAAAGATCCATACCTACCAGGCAGTGTTACTCATGCGTTTGATAGGGTCACATGGGTTGTGACTGTCCGACCCGCCACTCGGACACTTAGTAGATAGATAAAGGACCTCTTGGGTAGAGGCAGAGGTTCGATCATGATAGACTACAAGGAGCCGGCGACCATGGAAGAGGAGCTTTCCATGCAGCTAGTGGTGGACGACGCTTCGAAGTGTTTCCACCACCACCACCTAGAGGTCTACCCCGGCCACAGGGAACGGGTGGATAGTGGAGAGAGCTGAAGTGTACGACTGTGGAGCTCTGGAAGTAGGTGGAGAGGAGCAAGACTAGTTCTAAGAATATAGGCCTTTGTTCATGATTCTTCTAGCTTTTTTAATGTCGTTTTTTGTGGTTGCTTTGTGTCTTTGTACCTTGAGCTGTGGTAATAAAGAAACATGTCCTTGTGACTTTTTATTTCCTTCCTTTTTGTGTGGTTAATACAAAGAGGTTACGGTTTAAACTGTTGACTTGACCCTCACTTTTGAGATTTCTACCAGTGGAGACCCAGTAACCACACACTGATGCCGACAGTGTGACTCAACCCTTGGAGGCGAGAGTAATGGGTGGATCTCTTGGTAGTAGTGTCGTGGTCTTAAAACATCGTCCATAACATGAATTAGTATCATTCATGTCTGGATTGACTGTATTAGGCAAAGGACGTGGTTCATCCACGGGATGAGACCGGATTTCCCTTTTCAGAAAAGGAGAAATCTAAACAGCTCTTGTAGAATGTATGCGAAGAAGGGTGAAGTCGAGTTCATACAATTGGCTAGTCTCACCCTTAGTTCGTTGAGAAAACGGTTTACGGTTTACATTAATCTCAATAGTCTCAGGTGTGTCTTCTTTCAGAAAGATATGAACTTGAGACAGAGGCGATGGCTTGAGTTCCTCCAGGACTATGACTTCGAGATAATCTATACTCCCGGGAAGGGGAACATAGTAGCGGATGCTCTCAACAGGAGATCAGGCATTCAGCTGCTAGGAGAGGCGACAGATCAGCTGGCTGCGTTTCTCATATCCTTTGTGGATAGGAATGTTCTAGCCTATCTACAACCACTCCTCCAATTCTTCATCGGAGTAGGCGAGGTGGCTTAACACCTTTCCCTTCAACCTCAGTTGCACCGGGTGCACGACGTCTTCCACTTATCTCAGCTGAGGAGATGCATGCACGACCCGTCCCACATCATCGACCACAGGGAGCTGGACATCGATGATGGGGCGACTTTCATAGAGGTTCCAGTGGAGATTGAGGATTGACAGGAGCATGTATTGCATGGACAGTCGATTCCTCTAATGCACACTCGCTGGCAGCACGAGAACCTCCATGAGAACTCATGGGAGTGGGTGGCTCAGATGCGTGCTCAGTACCACTTTTGTTTTCCTAGTGTATGTTGGTGAGTTACGGGTACATAAATCACTGAGGTGGGGATAATGTAAAGAACTGAAAATTTCAAGGAATTATTTTTTAATTTTTTTTGGAATTTTACGAGTCAGCAGTTTCAGACGGCACCTGATTCCGAGGCCCCGTGTTCCCGAAAACATTTTCAAAAGTTTTGTTCGGGTACGTTCAGTAAACGTATGTGTGGGTTTCTCTATCATTTGAACTGGTGCTCGGAATTTAAATCAGAGGGCGCCGTTGAACTCACAGCGCCGATATTCTCTTAAGAAGACCTTCATCATAGTTGCATTCTTTCGAGAACGGAAGTTAGTTTTTTGGGGGTTTTATGAAAAATTAATAAAATAAAGTGTTTAACAGTTTATTTTTTTCTATCTGTCATGTGGAGGTTGGGTATTTGTTTTCTCCAAGGGGAGGTCGGAGGTGGGGGCCACCACACCCTAACCTCCCATGGGAGGTTATGGTGGTGGGGCCCACCCAAGCAAAATCTCCCGCGGGTGGATTAAAAGAAGTGGGGACCACCCGACTCATGAACTCCCCCTTTAATGAGGGAGGTGGAAAGGGGTTTCCTCACATTTATTACATCATTAATGTGAGTGATTACTTTGAGTTTCTCCCAAATTAATAGTCCAACCTACCCAATTATTTAAGCGAGTAAGATCATTTAAATAAAATTCCACAATTTGAATTCCTTTGAATTCAGGCCAACAAATTAAATAATAGGTGATCTATTTTTTTTTTTTTTTTTGGTGGAATCTTGGGAGTGGAAGAGCTAATGGAGGAATGTATCCTCTAATGAATAACGCTAAGATGCCGGTGACGACACTTCTTACTTGTCTTCTTCTTCGGAACCCCCTTCTGATGTAGGACTTCTCCGACGACTCTTCTACCTTCCTCTTCATCGTCAACGGACCGATGCATGAGCTTGGAAGTGGAAGCGTACGACAAACGACAACAACATCATCTTCATCCGTGACGAACGAATGCCAGACAATTAAAAAGGTAGTGGTTTTTTTGTATAATTTTTAATATGTGGTTTATACCCTCGAACATGGGAAATTATTTGTTGGGTGATTGTTTTAACAACTAACGTTGTGGGTACAGGATAATGAACAAGTCCGGACCCACCGCCAACTTGTTTGTGATGTGCGATTTGTTGGGAGATGGGTGAACGGAAGGGCAACAACATTTTGAGGTCGTCGTAGTGAAGAGTGGGACCCGATGAGGCTGTAGGCGCAGATGGGAGCTAAAACAGAACACTGAAATGACTCTAGGGGCCCGCATAAGATCGTGGTGGCGCGGGTCGCCTGAAAAGCGGTGCCAGCGATCGGAGGCAGCAGCCGGCACCGGCAGGCTGGATGGGGGTAGCAGCGCTCTAGCGTGCCACCGGTGGAAGGCCGCTGTGGCCCCGGCCACGACGGAGGAGAAGAGGAACCGGTTTCGCGTGGGTTCCGGGGAGGCCTGGCGGCATCAGCCTAGCGCCACCGTTACGAAGAACCCGGGGAGCCCCCCCCCCCCCCCGCTCGGCAGCCTGGCCGAGCCGCGGCTGGCCACCACGCCGCCCACACGCAAGCCAGGCCGCCTTCCGCATGGGTCAGGCCTCAGCTGCCGGGCCGGGCCGTTCCCTACCAGGTCATACCCGGACCCGGGTCGGGTCGACCCAGGGTGGGTCGGGCCGGGCCCAGACCCCCCTCTTCTGACCATTTTTGGTTAATTGCCCATAACATGAGTTACAAACATCCAATCGACACACCGTTAGTTGTGTAGGATTCCTCATCTCGATATGGTCATTTTAGTATATTACACTCAATGTTTTGGCAATGTTTGTGTATGGTAGGGTTGGTTCAAACCTGAAACAAACCAGGCCCATGGAGCGGAAACACTTATAACTTAAGGAGAAGACGTCTGATTGACGTGCCGTCAACTACGTTGGATTACCTTTGATGAGATGGACTATTTGGAATAATCCACTTGAGGTTTGGATGCAGTTGGAGTATGGTCAGGTTGGTTTTAGATTAAAAACCAACCAGGCCCCTAGAACGGAAAAGACAAAAACTCTCAGACCAGACGTCTGTTTCACGAACCGTCGGCGGCAATGGTATTTTTTTTGAGAAATGGTCCCTTTGATTATACCCCATGGGAGTTTGGGGTATAGTTGAGAAACATCCAGGTTGGTTCGTACACAAAACCAACTGGGCCCCTGAGACAAAAATGCTAATAATTCACAGACCGGGCATCTGATTGGCGTGACGTCTGTTGCGTTGAGACACCTATGACATGGAGGAAATTTGAGATACATATTCATGGGAATTCGTGACACTTGGAGTATCGACCAGTAGCTCGTGGAGCGGATCCTCCCAGAGATGAGAATACAGAGTACGGAGACCTAGTAGCTAGCTGAGACCTGATGACTTCTTGTCTGATTCGTTTCGGAGTGACTTGACTAGCCTAGTGGGGAGAACTACTATGTGAGGTGGAAGACCAATGGAAGAGGATCACTACTATGTGAGGCATCAAAACTGCATACTCGATAGGAGGAGAACCTCTTTAGTCTATTAGGGGGAGCACTACTGTGTGAGGTTGCATACCAATGGCAGGGAGCGCTACTTTGTGATGCGGCAGACCCGCGGTACTCGACAGGAGGAGTACCTCAGTAGTCTAAGGTTAGTGAGTAGCATCTCGGAGTCGTGACAAGACTACTGTACTCAACAGAGGAGGAGTTCTCCAGCTATTGTGGTTTTGACATAATGAATAAAATCCTGGTTTGATCTATTTCAATGACCTTTGTATTTTCATCATGATTGAGATGGGTTACTTGATAACTTATGTATATGTATGGGAATATACCAAAGTAATGGTTATCCATTGAAATCATACTTTTTGGTTTATCCTTGTTAGATTTTTTTAGACCTTAAGGGTCTCAGGGTCCCTACTAAGTATCTTTATACTCACCCCTTCCTGGTCTATTCTCGCACATCGTTGTATTGGATGCAGATGACAGACAGCGCTGATGGAGGCCGAGAACGCCATGACGGGACGGTACCCGGAGGAGGACCTTACAATGTGTTGGTACACGGTGGAGTTTGATGGAAGTGGAGTGCTGAGGAGGCCATCTATACCTACCCTTTAGGTAGGAACCCCGGAGGATGGTCTAGGAGCTTCTTCCACCTTTTAGTTGTTTGTCCCTTTTAGTTGTACTTTTTTTCAGTTGTATTTTTACTTTATATTTGGGCTTCTGTTCTTGCCCCTTTACTTTCAGAACACTTGTTATACAGATTTTACTTATTGTTTGTTTTTGCTTCTACTCTGGTTGTGTGTCTTGCTTTTTATAAAGGCAATGACTTCCTAGTTTTTAGGGAATTATGCCTTTGGTGCTAGCCTCTAGCCTCTGCCCTATGGAAGTCTGGCTTGGGGTAGTCACAATTCGGGTCCCGGGGGTGGGTCGTGACAATTATGGTTGTGGAAATATAGTTCAATATTGCATTGGTTAATTTTTAGTCTCATGAGATGTCATGTTTGGATACATAGAAATCTAGATCCTTTATGGGAATTTTTCCTCTATGTGCAATATTCTTGGTAGTTATCCTTGAATCATTCTTAGGTATTGTTTTATATTGTTTAAAAATTACTAGTATTTAATGATTAAATTATCCCATGTTCAACATGGTATTTTTACTTATTTCTATTCATGTTCCATGCCTTTTTATGTTAGCATATTATTCCTTCTAACCCATGTGCTACGATTTTTTTTCTATGATTATTTTTTATCGAGGCTTTATAGCTCATAACTTTATAAATGTATTCCTTGGTTTATCCTATGAATATTTAAGGGATAAAATGATGTTAGTATCTCTATATGGATATTAAATAAAAGATGATTTTATTCTTTCTAATGTTGTATCTAATCTTTCAATAAAACAAGAATTTATGATTCTTCTCTTGTAATTGTCGGTTAATTATGCTCAAAATTATGTAATATTATGTATAAAAGGATAGGGTCCCTATAGTTGGTATTAGAGAAAATTAAGAAATCCAATCCTTGGGAATACTCACATTTGATCGTTGGGTGAAGCGTGTCTCCCCACCTAAGGGCTTCATCAAAAAATGGTTTCCACTAAGGATAGAGGTATGTCCTTCCTAGTAGTTGTAGCTTCCCTTGGTGTGCTTTGATATGTATCAATTATAGTCCAATATAAATTATTCCATACCAATATAGTTAGGATTTGAGAATTTTCTAGTTATTTTTTTGTTATTTGTAATAGAAAAAAGTATTAATAACCTTGTGGATAATTCTATAAAAATGGATAACCTAGATTGAAAATTAGGAAATATTAAGTTATGATATAATTTTTATTTACAGGTTTATCCTTCTAAATTAAATGATTCATTTTTATATTATTATTAGATAATTATTAAATCTCCCTAATTTTATTTTTTATTTTCTAGTTAATGGATGTATATAAGAGAAATACCCTCACTTGTATTCCCCTTAGAATGTAAAATGAAATTTTGAGGGTGAAATTTCATAAGGGGGAAAGAATGTAACAACCCAGAATTATATCAATGAATTTTCCCTTATTATAATTATTTTATATAGTATATATCACATTAAATCACATATAGAAAACAATGAAAACGTCACAATTTATGTTTTAAATAAATAAGTGATATTCATAGATATTAAGGATCTTATTCCGATGGAATAGTAATATGACCCTTGAATTAGTAACATGACCCTTATGAATTGTAATCCGTGAAATATAATAGTAACCTCACTTATTAAATTATTAAAAAAAATATTTACATCTTATAAATAATAATATTATATGATTATATCATAGTTTAATTTAATAAATGTTTTAAAAATGATAAAATAAGTGTTGACATTTTTGCAAAATATAAAGGTTTATTTATAATTTTCTAATTAATATAATAATTTTAAAAAATTAAATTTTTATAAAATATACTGTTAAATTAATTTTTTGTTTTATTATGGTCCTAAAATAATTTTATGTGACCTTAATTATTTTTTTAGTGTCATAAAATTTCTTATAATTTTGAAAATAATTATTTTTAAAAAAAATTGATTTAAATAAAAACATTTCTCAAATTTATCAAAATATTTTCATAAAATGGATTTCATTTTTATATTATATACGTCAACAAATAATTAGAGTGTATTTTTTGGATTTTTCTTAAATAGTTGAATTTTTTTTGAAAAGTGAAATATAGTAATTTACAGTATATAGTATTTTAAGTTGAATATACTATTTATTGAGTCATTTCGAATGTAAGAACCATAATTTTTTACTCTCCTTAATTATTTACTATATTTACTGATTTGATTTAATAATATTGCTTGTATTGATCCAAAATAATGAACTAATGAATAAAATAATCAAACAACACCCCTCTCCCCCTAGAAGTACCACCCCCCGCCAGAAAATTCTCTTCACACCATCCCAAACATAAAGCATGACCAAATTCTACCCAATACACTTCCCAAGATCCTCTACGTCGTCTGTGAACCATTGGTCTTAAGAAAATACTAAACCTATTTTTCTAATGGAGGTTCTCAAGGAGAAGAATTCAAAAGTTAAAATCCTCTTGCATTTTTCTTCTAATTACTTTTCAATTGAATTACTTTTCTTATTCTATCATTTTCTCCACAAATAAAAGTGGAATGATAATTCTAGAATCTTATATATAATTCCATTTTATTATTTTAATAGAATGATCCATCATCAGACCTTTTCTCCACACCCATTTATTCCAAAAATGAAAACATCATATGTGAAGAGATAATTTACTACCATCGAGGATGAAAAGTTTTCATTTTCCATTACTACCTTTTGGAATGGTCATTAGTCCATTATAATGGTTCAAAAAAATTAATTCTAATTTAATACCTTTTTTATGTCCTAGAACTTATATATATATATATATAATTATATAATAAAACAAAACTAGTTTGTGATAATCAAAAAAGAGAAAAATTAATTTAAACGATTATCATTGACCTTTTATATAATAAGTAATCCTCGTATATAAAAAAAATACATTTAAAATTCAATAAGTTCATTAATAATATATCAATTACATTTTTGATAATTATTCAAATTTTACAAGATCTTCCATACATGTATATTAGTGAACTGATCATGAAACCCAATAAAACTAACACCTAAGAATAATGGAATTCACTAAATAACTCAAAAAATATATCCATAAATGATCCTAATAAAATTATAATAAATTAAATACATGTATAATAGGTTCTGATTTAATAAATTAATGGATTTAATTTGATTATCCAGGATATTAATTACAAGTTTAGAACAGTTTCATACATAATGTAAGGGATTCTCTCTGAACCTCCATTTTTTTCCATTAGGTTACAGTTCATCTAACTTTATCCAAAATTAATTATTTATTATTCTTATTAACTCCTTGTAAATTATCTTTATATGTTTGAGAAATATTTACCACTCTCAATTCATCTTTCATTGATGGGGAAAAACAGGTTTTATAAGATTCTCTTCCCAATTCCTCCAGATAAGAAAGCCCGATGAAAGAGAATCTCTCAATTTCGTTCTGATTTTCATGTACACTCCTTAATATATTTTAATAAAACAATATTTTTATCAAAATATATATTTATATCTTGAAAAACTATCAATTATCATTTTTTATGAAAACAATTATTCCTTCATCCACTTTAAAGCCTCATTAATATTTTCCTTTAAACTACACAAAAGAGACTCATTTATAAAGTCTCTTAAACACTATTTTTACTTGATCTAGCATAATTTTGGAATCATTTATCATGATCTATGCCTACTTTTCCTTATTAATTTCAATTTATGATTTAATTCCATTCTTTTATGGACACTTTTATGATATTCCCATTTTTATGCTCTATTACATGATTACGATACCTATTCCCTTCCATGTATATAACTTTTGTTTATGTTTGATTATTCATGTAGAAGAAATATGCTTGAACATAATATGTTGGGTTTGATCAATTAGAACACCAATTAATTTGGGAATGTTTAGTCTCCTGAGATGTAATTTTGGGATAGGGAGTAAACATGATTATGTTTTGTGACTTTGTCCGCCATGTGCAATAGTCTTGGATGTTATCCTTGAATCATGCTTATGTAGTTTTTTATGTTATTGTAACATTACTATAATTCCATAATTTCATGATCCTATGTTCTACGAGTTATTATTCCTTATCTGTATTCATATTCCATTGGTTTTTATGCCACCATATTATACCTTCTAACCCATGTGTTTTGCTTTATTTCAATGTTTATTCCCATACAAAGATTTTTAGATCATCCATTTTTTCATTTATTCCATATGTTATCCTTTTCAAATTTAAGATCTAAAAGTAAGTTAGTATTTATTTATGGAGTATAAATAAAATATATGTTAATGATTTCTAATTATGTATCTAATCGTCCAAATACACTAGACTTTACGATCTTTGGATTATAATAATTTTCTAATTATTCTTAAAATTGTGAAATATTTTGTGTAAATGGATAGTTTTACTATATTTATAATTTAATTTTCTATCCATAAATCTGAAAAGAAAATGGAAAAACCAACATTTATGAATATATATTGCCTATTATCTCTATGAATGGTGTATTTCATTTCATGTCACTGAATTTTATGGATAAATATAAATACATATATACTGAATTTATATGATATTAATATCATGGTTAAAATTATAGATATTATGGAACCAATATAAATGTAATTGGAAAAAAATATAACAGTTCAAAACATATATGAAAAATAATGTGGTTATTACCCGAAACGTAACTTTAACATAGAGTTATTCATAAAAGTGTAATAAAAGATCAAAATAAAATAATATATGGTATGATATAAATTAATATGGTTCTATATTAGATATATAATAAACTTATATTTAGTACCCAAGTGTTTTGAATGTGTGCCATGAAAGTCAGGACTTAAAGTCGGGTATTTTTGCCTCACATTTATTTTATGGGAGTCACAAGCCATGTTCACCTGCTATTTCTTTTATAGGTTATGTATATTACCCATGAATGTATTTAATGATTATTATTATAATAATTATTTCAATTTACATGTACATTTTAGGATATATATTTCATGGGGTTTATGGTTAAAATGTTACCAAAAAAGTAAGGTATTTTTGTTTCAATTTACCTTATCTGAGACGTAAGTTCGTTTGTGCACCCAAATTATTTTACAATGTGTATATACAGACACTTTGAAATAAAATATCCTTAATTTATTCATTCTAATGATATTTTAAGTTTAAATTTATGTAATTACTTCAAGGGTATTATGATTTATTGTTACTAAAGAGGTAAAAATTTTATGTTACAATCTCATCATTTACTATGATTGTTTTTAATTATGTTTCCAATGTTCAAATCTCATGGTACACCACTCACTAATTATAATTAATTTTATTATCCTCTGGTTATTCATGATATCTTCAAGTAATTGTTCCATCTTTCTACACTTTTGTAAGTAAAATTATTACGAAAATTTTTTTAATAAAATTCGAATATATTTTTCTATTTAGTTGAATTTTTTTTTCATCCTAAACCATGTTTTATATAAAAAAATTGTTTTAATTTCTCGCTTATGATTATTAATATACAATTTTACTCATGTTTTAGTTTCTAAAAAATGTATTGAAAGGATTTTTTGGGTCATTTTTCGAACAATTCTTGTTTGGCTTTTACTAAAAATGCAAAATGAATCTTCATTTTATTATTTAATACATGAACGGAATTTTTGTCATCCATGTCAATCATTACATAGAAGATTCATTTATAATTTTCAACAGTTATTTTCAAATAAAAAGTATTTCAAAATGTTTTTATGTTTTTAAAAGTGTTTTTACGACGGAAATGATATTTTTCGCAAGAAATTTATTTAATGATTAATCAAAATTGCTCTCCATCCAAGATGACACCCATTGATGTTTACAATGTCTTACTGTGGATATAATATGAGAATAAAATTCATGATCTTTCTATGAATGGTTTATGATTATGATGATATGTTTTTAATGAAACTCATTTCTATTAAAGAGTTTATACCCCCAATAAAATGCATATGAACCCTGCTTATTTTTATGGGTTATGCTATGATGAAATGATTATGAATCCTATATATTTTTAACATGTTATGATATGATGAAATGTTTATAATTCCTATTTTATTTATTTGGTTTTGATATGATAATTGTTTATGATCTTTTGGTACAGATTAATGGTTTCTTAATTATGTGATTGGATGCGCCCGTAAAGGGATCCCGGTCTAGGGTTATCCTCTCGCCACCGCTGCACCTTCGATGCGGACGGCACGACGTTCCCCTCGAGCTTGGTGAGTCAGTCAGGATCTCTACAGTGTCACGCGGTTTCGTGGTCTTCCCTTTCTATGGAGTTTCTCTTTGGTCTTTGGTGGTTGCTAGTTCAGACCTGCGGGTGTAAGACCAGTCGCCGTTGACGGCATACTGTTCGGAGCACTCCTGGGTTCGTTCTCGGCAGCTCGCTGGTGTCCTACGGTGAGCTTCTCAGAGTATGATGGTCGCGCTCATGCGTCAGCGATGCGTGGGGTCCCAGATTTTCTCAGGTGAGTATAGTGGGGTTTTTTGTGTCTGAAGTGGCTGAATTGGTTGGTGGCGGCGGGAGCTTCAGAAATAGGGCATTGCTTGCACGGTTGGTTGGTATTGCTGAGTTCTTCTTGGTTTCATTCATGGTTTGTTTGCGATGTTGGTGAATCACTGTTTTGTTCTTATTTTCTTGTTGGTCTGGTTTGTGATGCGCACCTGTTGCGTTTGATTTTTTGGATTTGTGATGTATGTCGAGCGGATATGCTTGTGTTTGCTCATGGTTTTTGGTTTGGACCGGTGATGATCCGGTGTCGGGTTTCCTCCGATGGTGATGGTGATAAAGGACGTCGATATTGCTCGACGACGATTTTCAAGTTGATGATGGTGACAAAGGTCGCCGGTGTTGCTCGCCGGTGATCTGATTTGATGTATTTTGGTTGGATGGCACGTTTGTTTTGGCCCGAGGCGCTGCATTTCGAGGTGCACTTGATGTGTCGGGGCTCGTGGCTCAAGGTGATGATGGAGGGGGAGATGAATTTTGAAATTTGAATGTTTAAGTTTGAATTTGAGAATTATTTGTGGTTACTAGTTTTCCTTAAACTGGCTTTGAGAAATAAAAAAAATGATTTTCTGTTATAATGGGATTGGTGAGACCTATATCTCCCTCATATACATTGGGTAATGATTTATATCCCTGGAGATATATGAGACTATAATGGGGAGTGAACTTGGTTTTGTAAGATAAGGCTATAATAGAATGTGAACTTGTTTCAGTAATATAGGATTGGAATGAGAATTGAACTTGGTTTAGTAAGATATGGATGGAATGGGGATTGTACCGAATTTAGTAAAGGACTTTGTTTTTCTATGATGTTCTTGGCAGTGAGTCTTGACTGATATGGAAATGATTCCCTATACTTATTTATATGCTACAAATCCCATATCTTAGGCCAATTTTATTCTATCATGTATCATGTTCTTTGACTCCCTAATGATTAAATTATTATTAACTTCCAATCTTTAGGCCATTTCTCAATATTATGATCTTTGATATATAGGGAATGGTTTTCAAATATTATGATAATACTCTCTTCCCATTATTTTCATGACATGCTTACATTTACCTCTTGTTTATCCTTACTATTCATCTAATATCAACCTTTATTATGTTTCCATTCCCTAGGTTATGAATATATGTATTATGTTTGATATTTCTAACAAGGGTTACAATTTTTGATAAAATAGTGATAGATTATTTAGCTCACCTATGGACCAGTGTTTTTGATTACATGTTTCTAAAGTCTATAAACTATTTTGGTCCTCATGTGATTGTTTTCTATAATCTAATGAATAATGATAAAAAATAATGTAATATCTATGTATGATAAGCTTTGTTAATAATATTTGATATCATATGATTGGTTTACTTATCCTTTGGAAACTAGGATGAGAAAACCAGAGTGAGATATCTAGTTAAATTCCTAATGATATGATTAAGGATGAGTCAAATTATATGAAAATGTCATTGAATTTTGGTTTGTTTTTAAATAGGGATTTCTAAAAAATATTATATCCAATTATTGATACTACATGTGGAAGTCGATGTGGAACTTATGTTCCTAGATGAAACAAATCCAAAAACATTTTATTATTCTTGACTCAATCGGAAACTAGTGCCCAAAAACGTGACTTGTTGGAAACCTAGTTTGACACTCTTGAGGTAAATGTTGTGATAATTAAAAAAATATTAATGAACCATCATAAAGTATTTAAATATAATGTGGTGTATAAGGATCATGTGGGGATTCATAAAAGTATATTAATGTTTCTAATTTTAACCTTGATCATGATGTACTGATAATGTTGAGGAACCATGTATGTGTTCCTTTCATATCGTATTTATTGGAGTTGTTAATGGAAGCTCATAGTTATTAATTCTATATTCACAATGGAAGTAAAAATCTGTATTGAGATCTAAAATATTACTTCTTGTGTGATATCATGAAGTGAGATATAACAATGTTTATATCTCGGTTCTAGTATGATAACAAGTTATGTATTAAATAAAAAATTATTTGTGGATGTTGCATCCATTACCCATTCCTGAATGGAAATCAGACTACATAATCGATGATATTTTTCATTAGACTTCAAAAAACCACTAAATGGAATAATAATGTATTGGTTGTAATACATTGACTTAATAAGTCATTACACATCATCTCTATTAGAGAATACATATCTTTATATCATCTTTCAATGATATACATTAAAGAAGTGGTAAGGTTTTATGTCGTACCATATTTCATTTTGTTTCACAGGGAACTGTGGTTTAACACAATGTTCTATTGAAGTCTTCAAAAATATCATTATATGGAGTTTGTTTTTAGCACTATATTTCATCCACATATATATTTTCAATTAATGAAAAATTGAAACTCTAAGGGACATGTTAAGAACTTGTTCTTTGAATTTCAAATGTTGTATGGTTCAACACCTTCATCAAGTCCATTTTATTACAATAGTAAATTTAACTATATAATTTATATGGATCCTTATAAAGCTGTATATGGAAATAAATTTAGAGATCCAATATATTGGGAAGAATTTGGCGAAAGAAAGCTATTTGAACATGAGACTGCTGAAGAAATGGCATAGAAGATTAGAATCATTCGGAAGAATAACATAGCAAATTAGTGTTATGAGAAATGTTATGCTAACAATTATTGGCATGATATAGAATTTAACTTTGGTGACTTGGTGTTTCTAAGTATTTTTCATGGAAAATTGTTTTTATATTCTGGTAGAAAGGGAGAATAATCCCACTGTATATCGGTCCCCTTGAAATCCATGATCGTATCAAAATAGTACTTTATGACTTGGAAATTCCATAAAACCTTTCTCAATTACATGATGTGTTCCATGTTTCTATCATGAATAAGTAAATACCAAACCCTTTACATGTACTAAACTCAGACGTCATACTACTGAAGAATGATCATTCTTATGAGGAACAACAAATGTAGATTTCAGATCATATAGAGAATGTTTTATGAAACAAGACCACTGAACATGTAAATTTATTATGGTGAAACAAAAAATTTTAGGATTCTAAATGGGAACTTAAGGATACGATGTGGTAGAACAATCCTTATTTTTTGTATCAGAGTGATGAATTTCAAGGGTGAAATTCTTTTCAAGTGGGGGTAGAATGTAACACCCTATGTTTTTATGAATTATTAATTTTTTGAATAAATTAAATTTATTTATGTCTGATGGTACAAACAAAACTAGGATAACCTTGTTTTATATGAAACATCATGTTAAACATGAAATACACATAACATTTTCTTAGCTGGCAGAACATTCAACACTAAATTTTATCAAAACCATGATATATTATAAATTTAGTTATTTATATGCGACTCTTTTAAACTTGTTATTAAACATAATGATATAAATAGTAATAAATAATATGTATAATGGTTTTATATAATGAAAACATATTTATAATAAAATACATTATTTCATTTATTCCATTATATATTTCAAAAATACTATTTTCTCAAAAAAACATTACTATGTATTTTTTTGAAAAGTAATAAAATTAATTTTTGATTATTTTAGAAAATGAATTTGATAAAATGAACATTATTTTTAATTCATAATGTAAAAATTATCTTACCGTGATTTTTTTGCATTTTTTCTGAAAGAATTCATTTCATTTGATGAATAGTAAAATACAATGATTATCAATTGAAATCGGACATTTAATTTATTTTATTTGTAATTTTTAAATATATATTAAATAAATTTTAATGTAAAATTTGTACTGTTACATATCTATTAATCCAATTTTGGTCATTAGAATCAATTTTAAACAAAATTATATAAAAACATTATAATTTTTTTATCTTTTCACATTAAAAAAAAAGCTTTCTCATCTTTTCTGCAAGATTAATATTAAATTAATTTTTTACACATATATTAATGGGATTTGAAAAAATTGTTTCTTTATTTAGAATCAACATAATTTATAATTTCTAATAAGTTGAAAATAAATGTTGACCAAAATTAACAGTGATTGTAGTAATAATTAATCACCACAATTAAGGTAAATATGGTTTTAATGTGGGTTAAACAAAAAAAGGAAGTGTAAAAATAACATATAAACTTGTATAAAAACATTTTTTTTGGACACCATACAAACACTAAATCTCTATGTTTTAATAAATTTTATTTTTAACCCAGGTTATTTATGGAATATATGGAAGCACTCAATTCCTTCCAAATGTCAAGTGTGCCATCTTCCCTACTTATAAAGGTCACACCTATCCTCTTTACTCACACCTTCATACCTATTTGGTTTAGAAAATACCTTACCAAATAACTTCCAAAAACACCTCCAATAATCCTAAAAGCCTTATTTCAGGCATAAATCATTCCAAGGAATGATTTTAGTGGAAACCTATGGAGGATACCCTAAGAAGACGTAATATTCGTCGATGAGTGTTTCTTATATTGTTTTTAATACACACCATTTGATTCTATTTAAATCAATATTATATTATAACCTCAGTATATTATATATACTATGATATTTTCACAATAATGTAAGGACATAAAACCATCTCTATTTCCATCAAATTGGTTACTAAATCTTTGTTCGTGTGTATGATAGACTACCACCTCATGAATCGATATCATTCATTTTTCCATTACCACTGATCATGGATGGTAATAAAGATCAATTTATTGTTTATATATGATATTTATGATTTTATTATTATTATGGATTTTTTATAGCACACATACCTTCAGACTTTCTATTTTGTGAGAATATGATCACATCATTCATGTGTACAGAGGACTACAGCCTCATAAAGAAAGGAAATTCATTCACGCATTAAATAGAATTTATTATGAATGGTTTTAATAAAACATTCTAATAAAAATGACATATAAATTATTCTATAATGATAATATATATATATATATAATTTATTTTTATTTCTTTTAATCCAACAAGAAAATGAAAAAAACTGTGCTCATGCATACGTATGGCCTACCATCTCCAGGAACGGTCTATTTCATTTCAAATTGATATTTTTTTGGATAACTATAAGTACATATATGATAAATTTATATGAAATTTATATAATGTTTTTCATTATGTAGAATATGAATCCATTATAAATTTAATATGACAAAAAATATAACAAATCATAGCATATTTGAAAAAAGAATTTATTACATGGTATGTAAACATTATCATGGGATTTTTATAAAATGGGTAACAAATTGTCACGAGAAAATAATATATGGTATGATATATATTAATTTGTTTAATTATTTTATTTATTATAAAATTATATTTGTTATACATAAGGACCAATCATGTTCAATGGAATTCAAGACTTATGGTAAGGAATTTCTATATCACTATTATTTTCTGTGAGACAAAAGTAATGTTCACCCCCTTATTTTTTATGTCATGTGTATAATACCAATAATTTTATTTTATTATCATTATAATAATAATTATTTGGATCTTCATTTCATTTTTAGGATCTCTCTTACATGGGTTTTATGGTTAAAAGGTTTTCTAAGTGGTAATGGGTTTATATCTCAATTTTCCTTCCTTGAGACATACATTATGTTATGGACCTATATTATTTCATAAGGTGTATATACATCTCCTTTGAAATGTAATGTTAGGAATTTACTCATTATCATTATTTTTTATGTTACATTTTATTTTATTACTTCATGGGTATTATGATTCAATGTCACCAAAGTATTGATAAGTTTATGTTATAATCTTATCATTTATCGGGATTATTTATGATTAAGTATCCAATGATGGATAATAATTATATAACTGACAATAATTCTATTTAATTTTATTCTCCTATAGTTTTACATTATATCTTCATGTAATGGTACCATTGTTTTAATATTTTGTAAGTAAAATTATTAGTAAATGTTTTTATGAAAATCTGACATTATTTCTGTCTTTAGTAGGAAACCTGTTTTCTTCCGAAACCATATTTTAAAAAGAAAATTTATTACAGTATTATACTTTTTAAAATATTTTTTACCCATTTTTACATTTTTATTTTTTTTAAATAAATCTTCCTATCATTTTCCAAAAAAATATTTTTTACATTCATCGATGATCTGAAAGGAATCTTCATTTTAACATGTATGATTGGAACATGATTTTAAGACATCATGACCAATATTTGTTTCAAAGATTCATTTATATGTTCTAAAAAAAATTCAATAGAAATTTTTTTCAAAACAATTATTGTTTTAAAAAGTTTTTTCAAATATTAAATGATATTTTCCACAATAAATGTTTTAAATTATTAATCAAATCATTCTCCATATTAGAGGATTCCAATTGATTTTAATTATTCTTTAATCGGAAATTGATCCAAGGATACCATTATTACTATTTCAATAAATGGTTTATTATTATGGGAAAGGTTGTTTATGAAAACTGTTTATCTTCCATAGATTCCTCAATGATAAAATTCATAAGAAACCAAATCCTTTTCAAAAGATATGATATGATGAAATGATTATGAAACTTGTGTCTTATCTACCGGTTATGATACGATAAAATGTTTATGATACCCATTTCATTTCATTGTTAATGATATGATGAATATTTATGGTCTTTTGGTACACATAAATATTGTTTTCTATGTGATGTGTTTGACCTATATCTACCTATAATGAAATAGTTAAATATTTATGTCTCATTATATAGATAGGACTAGAATGGGGGGGTAAACTTGGTTTAGTAAGACATATATGGAATGGGATGTGAACTCAGTCTAGTAAGACAAGACGGGAATGGAATGTGAACCAGGTTTAGTGATATAGAGATGCAATTAGTAGTTAACAAGGTTTAATAAAGGAATTTGTCTACTCTAATTACAATGGTAGTGAACCTTGACTAATATAGAAATTATTTTCTATGTTTATTTTGATGACACAATTTCCATGCCTTAAGCTAATGTTATGATCTCATGGTTCATGTACATTGATTCATGTATTATGAACTATCAATATTTATTCCATTACTCAATGTTATAATCTATGACATGCAGGGCATGGTCTTCAAACGTTATTTTCATCTTCACATACCCTTATGTTCATGTTATACATATATTTCTATTTTATTTACCTTTACTGAGAATCTCAGCCTACACATACTTATGTTTTCTTTAACCTATTTATTAAGATATGTATTACGTAAGATATTCTTAATAAGGGTGTTAGTTGTGAAAAATATAGTTGGAGATTATGTATCTCACTTATGGACTAGTGTTTAAGTTTCAATGTTTCCAAATGTGATAAACTTTTTTGGTCCTCAGGAATTTGTTCTTTGTAATGTAATAAATATTCATAAAAAATATATAATATCTATGTATGATAATATTTGGTTGATATTTATCCTAGGAGATATAAAAATATAGTTCATCTCAAAGGGAATTAATCTCTATTTTTTTCTCCAACACCATTTGAATTATGATTTCCATTCTCAACGAATAAAAAACACATGACTTTTCATGGGTGAATACTAGATCTGAAAATCGAATTGTTAATATATTTTACCTAGATACTATTATTTAGATTAAAATACCTCTATGAAAATATATATTTAACCCTTTTTTAAAAATTTGAATCCTTGAATTATTTACGTAACAAATATTGTATATAATACATTAAAGAATTAAAATATTATCTATTTATAAATCATTTGTACTGTGAATAAGATCATGATAAAGAAAATGTATGATATCAATATCCACTACATGAAGATCCTTCATAAGAACACAATAATATCCTATAAAGATACATAATAATTTACCTCAAACCATTTTAAAGGTTATGATATTATCATAAGTAGATTTGGGTTGAACCTTTTATTCACCTCTATAAAATCTACACTACATTGATCAGACAATATAATTTGGAACCGTTATTTTATATCGATTTCATTATTTCATCTATCTAGGAAAATTTTTTAATAAAATCATTATAATATTCAGTAATCCCAATAAAATTCAGATATCAAACACTTTTAACAAGACTTTATCATATAACAAACACTACTTTTTAAGGATATACTTGGATAACATCCTTCGGAATGATATATCTAAGGAACATGACCTATAAAATCTATAATAAAAATATAGATTTATTTACATAAATTTGATGATACAAAAAGTTCTATACAAAAATCTAAAGATGTTGACCACACTCGTTTCAATATGTAGAATATACTAGGGTATCATTAACAATTACTATAGTGAAAGAGTCTAAAATGAAAAAAATATAATGCTAAAAATTACATAATGAAAAACAAGAGTATTATTTAATGTAAAAAATAATTTCCTGATAATTTAAATAGTCATAAAAGTATCATAAATCCTTCATTGGAGTGTTTCGAGGTATTACTCATAGTTGATCATACCTTTACCATTGGTAAATCAAAAATAATATTTTCCCTTATCTTAGTGATCTAATATGTAATAAATTATACATAATTGGTAACAAATTTTAATAATCCATTAGTTTAACTTTTGATAGTTTATAAAAAAAATGGAATTACAATAGATTTAATTGTGATAAATACATGAACACCCTGGAGATAAGTGTTTTGTCTAACTAACCATTTTCGTTCAATGTCCTACAAAGTAATTTTAAAAACACTCATGTTTTGTAGTGTCATATAATATATAGAGATTTATATAGTTCTAGTTCCATGCATATGATCAATAGTAAACTCAACCTCTCATTTAAGAGATAGATTAAGATATTTTCTAGGGTATACATCAAAAAAATGATCTACTTCAATAATTAAGACAAGTTAAAATTTATATTTTACCACTCCAAGAATATGGTACACCATTTAAGTGGTAATAAATATCAGTTATCCTTGATTAGGGATAATTTGATTAGTATGAAATTTCCATTATACATCGAGATTATATTGAATACCATTAGGTGCTGAGAAATATGGGCTCCTTTTATAGAAATAAATATAGACATAGATATGGTTTATATAGTTTCTTCTTCTAATAATATAATTTTATTCCATGTATATATCCATTATATCCATGATATCCATCTAAAATTACACTATTAAAATGTAATAGAAATATTTCTTTCTCTACTATATTTTGTCACCCAATAGGGAATCAAAACACATAGAAAATTGAGAGAATTCCACTTTATTCTCATGGAGAGATTACAATTACAAAAATAAAGAAAATAATGATAAGAATCTATATCACATAAGAATCATTCTAAATTAGAATATTCCCAAATAGAACCTTTAACTGTATGATGACTCTTTCCATTATTGGTAACATATTTTCCTACACCACATATCCTACTTGATCCCATAAGAAAACCATGATGTGTTAATCCTTACTCATTTGAATAAATAATACCTTAATGGATATAACTAGAAAATTATTTTGTTTTACTTGATCTCTCATAAGTTTTTCAATCATCTATCTTAGTCTCTACATTTGACTAAGCAAGAGGTTCTTAAGTCAGGTTGGGTCATTAACTAATGCTTTCGGACACACTTCTTCAATACAATCTGTCAAGTGAGATATACTAACCACATGATTGGAATTTCTTCAACTCTAATGTGTATTTATTATTGATATAAAAATTAAATCCCCACTTATTACATTTAATTGTAGGACTACTTGGGTTGGGATATGAAAAAACACCACTTATATGACTTCCAGGGAGAAATACATACCTAACCATCTTTTACCAACATCACTTCATGCCACTGGAAAAACTATTTCATATTGTTTGACCAGATAATATGTTATATAAACATAAATATCCTTTAAAATCTATCATAGTGAAAATAAACCTATGTAACACATTAATAAATTTAAAAGGAGTATGAATAATCACATAAGTTTGTTATGGTTCTTTTAGACCCAACATAGAATTATTTTTTATATATTATATATCTATACTCAAGTATAGAGAAAGGTAGAGTATTTATATTAATTTTCAAGTTTATTCCATAAAGTATATAATGTTATTCTTATTATCCAGGAAATCATGATCCTTTGATGGATTTATAGTTTCAGGGTGAAATTTATTAAATATTAATTCCTAAAAATTATTCAAGCTAATACCTCAATTCTATTCTCATCAGCCATTACTTTCCACCACCTATGAGATACCCTACTTAGAATGATAACTGATAATTATTTTCATTTTCTCTAGGGTATATATTCTCTTGAGTATCTAGTGGATATAATCAATCCATTCCTCTACATCATAATTAGGTAAAACCACTTGAAATATAATATGATTATAGATATAGAAGTTAGTTATAATATTACATGTTATTGGATTCTTTCATGGAACTTTATTAACAACACCCTTTATTTGTTTAGTATACCATTTCAATAAATGAGAATATAAAATATGTTTTTCTGGCAGTGCAAGATCGTCCACTAGTACAACATAGTAGGAAATTGTTTTGTGAAATGCATACCTTCTAATTAAAGATATAATTTCATTATAATATTACTTTGTGAATATATATTTCAATATTAAGGATCATACGATTAAATCCTGTTCTAAAACCAACCCCTCCCGTTTTCAATTTTATTTTCTGAATATTTTATACTTTAATTCTTATTTTAAAACAATTTAAACACACATTTGGACTTATTCCATGGAAATACTATATATTATCCATAATAAATAGAATTAATAGTATAATTGAATTAATTTTATTTATATTAATATATTCATTAATAATAAATATATATGAAAAAAATATCTACAGATTATTGATGTTTTGGTTAACAGAAACAATCAATTGACTCTAAAAAGTTAATAAAAAAATGTGCAAGCACTTGATTTGAAATGATTACATAATTGATTATAAATGTAAATTTCTATTAATGATACAGGAGACTCATTGATATAAAATTGAATCAAATAAGTAGTCAAATAAGTCTCACAATACCCTTGGTGACTCATGTTTTCATGAGAATTATGCTATCCAAGCATATTGATAGGTTTAATCCTACGTCTTGATAGAAAGATCTCATAGATACTCTCAAACCCCATATTCCCTTAAGGGATATAATATTATTTTATAAATACTTTGACCTAAACACAAAAATAGTGCCATATTATGTCACCAAAATACCTCAATAACACTTCTAAATACGAATAGTCTTGAGTAAACACTATATTATGAATATGTATAAGTTAGGAGATGATTATACCCCTTAATAATTATCTAATTCCTTTAATTATCAAACCAAAATTTCATCATTTCTAATATATATGAAAAATATCTACACAAATACACCTTTACATCAAATAGAAATTTTTCCACCAAGTGTCCATAGCAATGATAAATGTAATAACTTTATATTCAAGTAAATTTATATGACCCATGTTTAAAAATCTGCACAATCAATAAAAAATAAGTGAAACTGGTAAAAATACTGTATGAACATACTAAGGGATTCAATATCATTATAAGAGAAAAAAATAAAAAAGCACCGTATATGATATCTCCTATATTAAATTTTTTAGCGCAACCAATTTTAAATTTCCTAATATGTCCATTAAAAAGATAAAACTATAACACCCAAACTCTATACTCAACTTTCCATTCATTGATCCCTTTTCATTACCATGATCACATATAAAAAGTTCTATACTAACCCCATAATTGGACAAATATTGGTTTAGATTATTATATATAGATTTGGGGATCAACGCATCACTTGTACATTCCTATCATAAGCTTATGTGCATGTGCAGAAATATAGAGTAGATGAATAAGTGGAGAAACTGTCAATATGAAGTATAAAAAAAGTTGGACCTAAATATAATTTATATCTTGTAACTTCTAATACATAGAGGCCTCATACATCATTTAATTACTTTATGGCTTTCTCGGAATCTTATAGACAAGAATTACATTATGTCAATATATTAAACATATCCTATGAGAAATGGGATCGTGTATAATACATCAAGGAAATCATGTTGTTGGTCCATTTGGGAATAAAAAAATAGTAAAATATGTTAGGGAACTATAATCCAACACATAACATTAACCTACCCATTTACATTACTTAAATCTATTGATTCTATAAATTAGAAATACTCTATTTCTATCATATTCAATACATATCAAGTAAATAGTATAATAAGTTACCTCTATAAGAAAAACCAAATATTTTTTTTAATATGTTATAACAACACATTACTTATATCTTAAAAATTAGGCATTAATACTTATGAGGAATACCAAATTATTTTATCATGTATAGATTTAACATTTCATTTAACATGAATAACATATACAACATAAAATTTAAAAAAACCATATAATTAAACCATCATGTAGTATAACTGAGCATGATAAAGAGAAACATATAATTAGATTAATCAAAACCATTTTTATCTTATATAAAATAATTTTATCAACTTAGTTATAATATAAAAAAATATGATTCAATTATCTTCACTCTCTAATATATCACTAATTTTTCCACTTTTTAAGAATATGAGAGGAAAAAGGGGTCGCCTATCTGAATTAGTATGAAATTCTCTATTGAGGTTTTATAGAAGATGATATTTTTTCACTAGAATTGTTGAAACACCTAGAATAAGAAATTTATATAATTTATACCCTATAAATAAATAAGAGATAATATGAAAAGAAACATTAAATAAATATTTGCACTTTACCTTATATCAATTCCTATAATAACAAAATGTTTCTAAATATATAGAAATAAAAGTACAAATAAGACCCAATTTATGAGAATAGGGGGTTATACTAGATACCATGAATAATGTCAATAGGATTGGAAATTATAGGTTATCATTACCAATAACTCACTATGGATAGGTTTTTATGACCATTCAGGGGAAGTATAGACACGGATTAAAGTTCAATTATATTAAATAAAATTTTAGGAGAGGGATAAAAACATGAGAGTTGTTATAATTCGGAAAGGATAAAAATACCTAAGATTTTTTTTTGTTTTACAATTTTTGGTTGAAAACCCAAATCAACCCCCACATTAAAAAATTAATTTTATATATTTTTGGTACTTGTTATAGGTCCATCGGCTACCTGGTGAAATTTAACGAATTTAGACATCTCATGGAGTATGATTGAGTACCTAGTAAAGAACTAGTTAGTACCTAGTGTTACACTGACACTACATTTAACTTTATCATCCTTTCATTCTCTTAAAATTTCCTATAAAAATCTTCAAATTTCAAAATTATTCCTTAAAATGAAATGAATGACTCAATATGTGAATAAAAACTAACATGTAAAGTTGATGGTCATTGCATAAGATTAGTGGTTGTTTCATATTATCAATATAATAATAACTAACTGAAAATCATTTTTTATTAATAAAGACACTTTTGAGGTAAAAGTGAGAAACCATAAGTTTCAACAAGCACCAAACAGTGACAAACATAAGAGTAATTTCATATGAGTCTTCATAACATAAGATAGAATATACATTGGTTATTTTTTTTCTATAATACATATAAAATTTTGTTGGTTATTTTTCATAGGAAAGTAATGTATAGTGATATTAGTAGTGGTAGACATTTATTTGGTGGATTCTTAGTTTTTGTTTATTTTAATTTATAGAGTTATGTTTCCGGGAATTATCTGAGTGGTCATAAGAAATATATTATTATTTTTAATTAAATTAAAATAAATATTTTATTCCATGAATATAAAGCATAAATTTTCAATTATCTTGTACAATGGAAGAACATGGGGTAGATTATATCAAAAAATATGGTATAATATTGATATAGTGCAATAATTTATAGTTATATGAAGAATTGTTTGATTTATTATACATGGATGATATTATAGTGATGGATCACACTTTTTTAGGTAAATCACTATAAAATAATGTATCTAGAATGATGAATAATAAATTTATTCAAAAGGATAGATATATTTGTGTAAATTCAGGATTTCTAAAGATAGTTTGGGTTATGTTAGTTTACAGATCTTGTTATTTGTTAAATAAGATACCATTGACTGTAAACGAATTTTGTTTTGACACGAAGATAGGTAATCTAACCCTTTTAATTATTCTTGTTTGAGAACATTCCACATCCCAATATATGCTAATGTAAAAGTTGGTGAACAAGAGAATAAACCTATTAAGTGTATATATTGAGTATATATAACATGACAAAAGGGTATAAAATTTTTTATATTGAGAAAAATTAAAATAAAAAATTTATTATTTGTATAGATAATGATTTTTATAATTCCATTATTCACAATAAAGAAAATGATTTTATAGATCATGAAAAAAAGAAAAACAAAGGTTTTATACTGAAGGCAGTGTTTGATGTTTAAGAACATATCAAGGGTTCTTAAAACCCTGGAGAATAGTAATGATATGTTATAGTGGTGAGGGATATGTTGGATGATACTAAAGTAATTATAGGACAAAGATGGATGATTTAAACACTAGCCCGGTATATATATTATTATAGTATATATTATATTAATCCTATGGATTTTAAATTATTAATTGAATAGATTATTGAATCTACAATGGTGTTATCATATATGGAAACAAACTACAATAAATTGAATTATATATGTTAAAATACATGAGAAAAGAGATTAATTCATTTTAGATTTAACATATATTGGATTTTATACCACTTTCAATGAAATTCAAATCTATTAGATGTAAACAGGTCATCATAAAGCAAGAGGGAAGAACTAGAGTTCATCCATAAGTGTAAATGGAATGTCTATTTTTAAATTATTTTTTATAAAATAATGAGATCAACTATAATGAGGTATTTTTTCATTTTTCAAATAAAAAAATGTTATAGTTATATTATTTCGGAAAAATATGTTTGATATAGAGTAGAGTAATTTTGATGTTAAAATATTCTTTCTTCATCAAATTTTACATGAGTGGAATAATATATTAATGCATGATGGTTTATTCATTTTTGGTAAGCAAGATCATATATGATTACTAAAAAATATTTTTGTCGGTAGAAAAAGTCTATAATATAGTGGTATAAGTGGTTTGATTTATTTGTAATGTATCGAAATTTTAATACTACCTTATTTATTAATTTTATTCAACCTAAGAAATTTTTAGATGAATATTTTTTCTATTTATTATTCTATATTGAGGCATAATGAATACATCTTATTGGATGACTCCAATTCATAAAATGAAATATTAATTCCATATTGAGTTTTAAATGAAATATTTTTGAATAATAAAGAGGAATCATGGCATGATAATCATAATGGACCAGAAAGATGCATGAATTCTTGTTTCACAAAAGAAATTCATTGATTTGTTTTGAAATAATTTTAGATATAGTGGTAAAAACTAGTTTCCATGATATTATAAGATCAAATTAAATTTAATTATTTATATTTACCTAACACACATTATGAGAATATATACATGAGAAAATTTCTATATTATAACACTATTATAATTCAGATGTCTGTAATGATATTTACTAAGATTGGTTTCGCTCCTAAAGTTATTATGGTGTGATGAATTGTGAAACAAATATGAGGATAATTACTGATAGGATGTAAAGTGAACTTTTTAGTATCTAAAAATTACATCATTACTCTAATAGTGTAAATGGAGGTGTAGTAGGGAATAATGTGACATCCCAAACCTAGATATCACCCAATGGTTCCCCGAGGTGAGTAGGACACATAGACTAGAGAACATCTACATAAACACTAGAGGTTTCTAACTAGTAGTGAGGGCCTAGGGTGTTTCCATGGGGAGAATATTCCATCATTAACATATTTTATCCTAATAGATAACAAATAATAGGTAAATAGCATAATTGGTATAATCATATTGGACATCAGAATCATAAAAGAGTAATAAATAACTGAATAGCTAATAATAATTATCAAAAGTAGATGATTATGAATATCATGTATCTAGTAGGCATGAAAACATATAAACAATTTATATGGAATAACATGATATAAAAAAATATAAAAATTGAATGAAGAAACAATCCCTTGCATCATAAGCTCCAGGTAATTCATTTTTCTACCAGCACTATCATAATAAAAAAACAATAAACTGTTTGAAGTGGAATTCTTTCCTTTATCAACACCTGTATAAATGTAATCTTCTATTGTACTAATGACATCTTGAATAGGGTGTGGGATAAATATTTGTAGTCCACAACAAATTTTGTCTAAAATATATTTTTTGTAATATAAACTGAAACATAATTTAGGCATGTGAATATATAGGTAATGTAATAGAGTAACATTAATTCCCATGTACCTAATTTAGAATCATTCGGTGTCTGAACATGTGATCAATTAATTAATTAATTAGGTTCCGGTTTATATAGGTAACTCATGTGAGTAATGAATAGCACTCACATTCTGGCATGATAATGATAGTGAAGGATAGATGATATAAAAAGGCATCATATGATGATATTATTAAGGAAGGGGTTTATGGTAATAAACAAGGCTGCCATGACCTCATTGATCAATCCAAATCCTATAAGAGAATGTATCCTTGCTATAAGGAGTAAGAGTGTAATCCAATAGGAATTTACCCTGGCATTCCAAAATAATCTTTCTAACTAAGTCCAAGGATCTATTCCTAGAAAAAATGAGGCATGTATTGATTAGGATTGATGGGTATAACCAATCTTCCACATATCTGTAGATGTCATGATGGATACAAGGATATTATCCAATGAATAATAATATAATAATGGATATATCATATGGTTTCATATAGGTAATCCTTAAGTAGAAAATGATTAGGTTCCAAGGTTAGTAACAACCTTAGAAACTGGTATCCATGAATCAGAATGGTCTCCACCATTGGTCATGGAATTCCCTCAGGAACTGAAGGATAACTTGAGTCTAATCACTACTATAATAATATAATGGTTACTATAAAATTGGCACCTTATATTTTTGTCATTTATTAATTATATCAAATTAATAGTCAATCCATTCAATAAGTAATTTTTGTCACGCCATTGTCTTTCATTATTGTGACAAGGATAATAGGGAAAAGAAACCATTTGTTAATAAATCTAACTCATAATAACTTTTTTAGGATCACTCAAATTCTTCCAATTTTAATTTCAAGGAGTTCTATGAACATGCAACCAAACATTCATTTATATTTAAAAACTACAATTCATATACATGGTATACTTACCAATTCCATTTATGATTGATTAATCTAGTTGGGGAAATTACCTATGGTAGGTCATGTGACAATCATACATGTTCTAGAAATTAAATTCAATGATTTTCATTAATGCTAACCATTATCCAGGTCATGTCAGGGCACACCAATATGGTGTAACATATAGGCTCAATGAGCTACTAAAATAATAAATATTGAAAACATCCCAGTTGGAGTGGTCAGGATCGAGGACGTAACTGTCAACCATGGTTAGAAAATTTAAAAAGGTTCCTTGATTGTGGTTCTAATAACTATAAGCATAACACTTGAATTTAATAAAACATGAATGATAAAATCAGTATGCACACATAGAAATTTACAAAATTAATAATATTGTGGGATGATTTATAGACCAACGATCATAGGTTTTGGAGAATCTTCTAATATGGTATTATCCTTTAGTTTGTTATTGATTTGAAGATATATGAAGAATAGACAAATTCTCTAAAAATAGGGAACATGAACCAACCTTTCAATAAATCTTCAATAATAGTGTCTACATTTTTCCATGAGAATATGGCCCAATAGGTGTGGTTTGTCAAAAATGTGTGGTCTCATGCTGCTCACTGTCTAGTCCCGCAAGGTTTGTAGAGACAGGTGGCCAATATATTTTCTATACCAGCTAGAGTTCCATGCTCCGAAGAAGGCCCACATACCACTTAAAACTTCATGAACTCATTAGGAATATTTATTATGTAACAAAAAAAAATAATGAATAATTTAATGGTATCCATATTTGAGTGAACATCCTGGTACTTACAGTCTTCGCACCTTAATGTAATTCTTCTCTGAGTTCACCATCCCATGTTGGCAAAACACTACCTAAGAAATAATCTTTCACATGGTGTGTACATTGGACTCCCACTCCCAATTCTTATCTTGTAAAAGGATGTTCTTCAACAGAACCTACATTAATGGGAAAAATGTCCTATTAGATCCATATGTTCTAATCAATGATTAATATAGGATTATTTATAAATGAAGCATAAAAATCTTACTCAACTTCATCAGGATAAAAAGTATGATACTGTACAGAAAAATACCATCAATGCTATGAAACATGGAATATGTTATGCCTAGCATCATACCTATAATTTTGTGAGAACAAATACGAAAATGTCCCAACACTCTCTAGAATCACAAAATACCCTTCAAAATGAAGCAACCTTTTCCCTTTCCTCTATATCTATCTATTATCAAGCATGTGTTGTACCCGTAGGAAAACATGATCCCTGACCTCAAACTCTCAAGGTCATTGATCGTGATCAACATTAGATTTCTATCTATACCGAGTAGTAGACAAATGCTTCCTGGCCAACTGAAACTGCTTTGAAGTCTCATGAATGAGATGAGGACCTAATAAATCAAACTCACCTATATCTAACTAGAAAAGGGGAGAATGGAATGAACTACCATACAAGGCCTAAAAAGGAGTCACCTAAATCAAATATTGAAATCTATTTTCATAGGATAACTCAATGAGAGGTATATAATTCTCCCATGAACTATTGAAATCAAGGACTCGTTCTTGGAGTATTTCATCCAAACCTTGTATCATCAGTTCTGACTATCCATTGGACTGTGGGTAAAACTGTGTGCGCAACAACACCTGTTTTCCCACACCTCTCTACAACCCCTACCTAATCTACAATGTAAAATGAGCATCTCTATATGAAATTATATTACAAGGTACCCTATATAGTAATATGATTTCATGACATAACCTTTTCTCATCTCAATAATTGAGAAGGTATCCCAAACATGAAGGAAGTGGACTAATTTTGTGATTCATTCAATGAGAACCCATAAAGAATCACTACCTCTAGGTGACCTTGGTAAATCAAATTCAAAGTCCATGTAAACAGAAAAAACAACATATTAGTGCTGTTTTTATTTTGGGGGGGGGGTAATGCACAACCCCTTTAATCATCAAACTTACAGGGGGTTCACAACCCCCTGTAAATTTTTTCGCATTATTTGTTTTAATATTTGTTTTGATTTTAGAGGGGGGTTCTTTCCAAACCACCCCTAACTTAATAATTAGGGGTGATATAAATTAGGTTGGATTTTTGAGGAGATATATATATATATATAATTGATTTTTTTAAAAAAAGAAAATAGTGGGGGTTTATAACCCCCTCTAATTTATGAAATTAGAGGGGGTTCATGAACCGCCACTAATCCCTTATATTAGAGTGGCGTTTTAACCACATCTAATTTATGAAATTAGAGGAAGTTCAAAAACCCCTCTAATTGCTGATATTAGAACGGGTTTTAAACCCCCTCTAATATATGACATTATAGGGGGTTGTAAAACCCCACAAATTCAAGAAATTTGATGGGGATCATGAACCACTGCTAATCCCTTTGATTAGAGGGGATACTAAACCCCCTCAAATTTTTTTTATAAAAATCTCATATAACTTAAAAAATTTAATATATATCTGTGTGTTCACAAGTATATGTGAACATGTGTGTGTGTGTGTATTATACATGAACACATTGTATAATTCTATTTAAATACATTATAAACACATACATATATATATATATAAGGACATTATATAAATATTGTAAATAAATAAATATGAAAAATATATATACATATATAAATATTGGTATACATAATATAAATGTAATTATAAATATATTTTTTCAAATATATAAAAAATATATATATTTTTCATAAACTCTCTAAATTTCTACTATGATTTATTTTATACGTATATTATATTAAATACATTGTTATTGGATATTATTTTATTTATAGATTTAAATAATATTATGTGTACAAATATATATAATGTAAACAAAATGTGATATAAATATAAATATATATATATAATAAAATTATATATATGTATATATGTATATATTTAAATAATTACATTATATACAATTACATATATATTATATTATTATTTTAAATATATTATAGTACACCATATTAATTATAAATTAATTTAGTAAATATATATATTATTAAATTGTATTATATATTTCCAATTATATGACTGTATTTGGTTATTTGGGCATATATATATATATATGATATGATATAAATGTATATAATCACATACATAAATATATAATATCAATGTATTTAACATAATACATGTATAATATAAATGTATTTAATATGTAAATGAATAATATTTATTCAACAAAATATAATTTTCATAGTTTAAAAAATAAAGATAAATAATAATAATTAATTAATAAAAACTAATAATATTATTGTTACACACACATACATATATAAAAATATATAAAACTGGTTTTATAAATATATATTATGGTTTTATTATATCTATAAATATTATATAAATACATAAATAAACACACATAAACACAAATATAAATGTATTTATAAATAGATGTACAAATATATATTTACACATGTAAATATAATAATATATAATAATATATATGTATTATACACAAATATATTATATATTATATAATATATAATATATATAAATATATTATAGACAAATATATACATCATATATTATATTGAAATTAATTATAAATAAAAACATATATAATAAAAAAAATAACTATTATATATTATACCCAAATATATCATACATAATAAATATAATATATTATTTATTTTCCCATTGACATATATATCTATGTATAATATTTTATATTTAAGTATCTAAATAAATATAAATTAATATATATAATATCCATCAGGTAATTTGGCAGTATGGGAATGGAATTAGAAGATCTCCTCAATGGTACATGGTTTGAACCTCGGCGGCTAAAGTTTTGCTTCCTTTTTATCTAGGTGGGATGGTAGATTCACAGATCTGCACACGTGAGTGTGTTGGGGGCCGAGGAACAAAGGGGATGGGCCTTTTATTGGGTAATGGGTTTAAGGGGGTTGGGGCGTGTTTTACGGTGTTTTTATTAGGTTTTCATGATGTCTGCGTGGGAGGGGGTCTTCTGGGTTGTTAGAGGTTCTATGCCTGGTGTCTATGGCAGTTGTCTGGCAGTTTAGGGGGATTGTCATGATGTGTTGTCTGGGGGTCTAGGGGGTTGTCAGGCTGTATTTCTAGATGTGTATGTAGTGTATTCAATGGTGGATGGGGTGTTAAATTGAAAAATGGGTAGTTTAGGGGTGGTTACTGTATAACCACCCCTACAATAGATCTTTTAAAGTCACATTAGGAGCATTTTTAACCGCCACTAAGTGTCTATTTGGATTAAGGGCAGTTAGAATTGTCCCAAATATATCCATTTATGATGAAATTATGGTAAAATTAGAGTGGTTTAAAACCCCCTATAATCAAACTGTCTCTAAACACATTCCTATTTTAAAAATTCTAACGTAGAACCACCTCTAATAAGAGTAGGCATCCACTTTAGCAGTGGTTTTAGGAAACTACTGCTAAATATTTTAGAAGGGGTTATAACCCCTTTTTATCACCCGATTTGTTTTGTAGTGAAACAATTTCTCATTTTCATTTCAATATTAAAATTGGTTGAAAAACGTTTGAAGGTCATTGGTTTTCCGCCTTCACCTCCGGATAGGTGAAACACCAACGGATAAAACATTATATCGTATATTTCTTCTTAGACCACCAATCATGATGTAGAATACCTTTATTCATCTTAGATATGCCTCAATGAACTACACTGTGAGAAGCTTGGGACTCCAACATCAACTCTTCTCTCATATTTGTAAGAACCCCGACACACCCATGAATACATGGGATGTTTTCTCTATCCACAATCCAATCTGAAGGTTATTCATCTCCAAAAATAATCTCATGTAAAAAAAATTTCTCAACCAATAGATCGTTACTCCATCAACGTAGGGCATGGGAACTATTTCTAGATCAAGGTCATGTGTCGGGTAATTTCTCTAAAGGGGCCCCAATTTCTAATATCAGTAAGAAATGGGTCATCATCTTTCATCATCACCACTCCCATGACAATGAATGATGCTACATAGAACACAGTATAACCTCTTTTAGGCTATGGGATAATCAGAGTAGTTGTTGATATAAGCATTCAATTCAGCTCCTAAAATGATTTCTCGCATGCTTCTAACCACCAGAATGTAACACACTTCTTTGTAAGACCAGTAAGTGTTTATATTGGTTGTGAATGTCATGTATGAACTACCTTTAATATAGATCCAACATAAAGAACATTTGAATATCAAACATGATCTTGGGATGCTCCTAGGAAACCACAATAGTCACAATATCTGTGTCAATAGATACACACGATTCTAAGATAAAATGATCCAACAATTAATCATTTCAATCTAGAAGTGGCACTTAGTAATCTTGGAATAAATATGATTCTCTATCAGTGTACATAGAATGATATTATGGTTATTATAAAGGTCTCTATGAGTATGAGAATACACCAGGATTTCGTTCACAAATACCACGACAAAAGAACCCATACAGGGGTAGAACACCCTATTCATCAAAGACACGAAAATGGTAGGATCATTCATATGACCAAACTGAATAATGAGATACTCATATAGAACATACTGACTACAGAAAGTTATATGGGGTATCTAAGAATCCTGAATCACATATGATGATAGCCCGATCTCAAGTCAATATTTTAGAATACCCTCTGTCCATAGAGATGGTCAATGGGAAAATATATTTGAAGTAGTGGATACCAGTTCTTGAACGTAATCTAGTTCAACAATCTATAATCCTTGCATTTGATGAAGGGCCCCATCCACCTTCTTAGAGAAAAGAACTGGCGAACCCCAAGTAGAAGTGATAGGGAATATAATCCCTTTAGCCCTTAAATCCTCTAACTACCACTTGAGGTTCAAGGGATCAGTAGGTTTCATTCTATATGGATAATGGAAATCGGAGTTCCTCATATAATGAGATCGATCATAAACTCTACCTCTCTCTCAGGAGGAAATCCCTAAAAATTATCACGTAAGATTTCCATGAAATGATCCACCACCTGAGTGAAGTCATTCAAATGTAATCCCTTATCCTCTATGAAGAGATTACCAATCTAGGTGTTTACTAAACCTACCCCATAATTCCATAGTCCATCTCTATCATCCTGGACATCCCACTCACCCATGTGTAGATAATTGGTTCCCTTTGGTGATGTAAATGAAACCCTATAGAGAGAGTGGTCTACAAAGGTATGATATGGGACCGACCAATCCTTCTTGTGAATGAAGTTTAAATATGTCATCTAAAGAAACAAGAGGTCCCAAAAGAAATGATAACTGCATAACCCAAGGGGACAATCCCTACATTGACTTATTCCCTTATATTTTAAACATATTAGTGTATCTAGGGTAATCACACCATAGTAATACTATATTTACATTGTAATACTTTGCATGATAGAAAATGTGATAAAGGAGAGTGAATCACTTGAATCATATATGGAAGACAATATAGTAGAGGAAAATAGAACAATCCATTGTACATTAGATTATCATGATGCCTAATCCTCAGGTGTCGAATATAAGGAATAAAAATCATATGATCCAAAAATGGATGATACTGCTAGACTACCCTGAGTATACCCACTCTGTTAGTGCTAAAAATCATGATTATATAAACAATGACTATGATCTCCTCCTTGGGCGGTCCTACTAGTGAAACATCAAATCCCCACCTGATATGGGGTTAAAGAGCCTTCCCTTGAACGTGGAGCTTCTGCGGGAACTCGTCCAATAGAAGTTGATGGAAAGGTCCGATAGAATCTCTTATGTTTCCCCATAAAGTTGTAAGCGCGACACTCCATAGGGTCTCTATCACAATGTTTCATCAGATACCCAAGTTTTCCACACTGATGGAATACTACAGAGCTACCTATATGTGTACTCTAGTTTCCACTGCCCTATCGATAAACCATAAGGGATCTCTTTCTTCTACCAGAAGAACTACTGGCATGTCGCGACATTGATCCTCTTTTCCTGGTACTATCTTCTTCTCTCAAGATGCACTTAGGGATATGTTGTTAATTAAAACTCTCTGATAAAGTAGGTGAGATAAATATATACACTTTTGTAAGGATGGAATACTAAATCCCATCCTTGAAATATCTATCACAAGAAATATCATCACCACCTAGAAGTAGTGTAAAGTTTCATTACTCAGTGAAACATTATGAACACTATAAAATTGACATATTAGCCTTCTCCAAAATCATGAACTCCATAGTCGATTGTATCTTTCCCTCTGATGAAATAATTACTCATAGAAGTCAACCTGGATGTTTTTCCTGACCATGCCCTGCTGGAAACAAGATTGGTTAATCACATCCCTCCAACTCTTGTCCAAATCACACAACTTATATATTAAAAACATGAACCTCGGTTCTAGAGGAATTTCCATATTCTCAAAGATAAGAAAGTTGGACTTTAGCTAGTACTCATCATCCAATAGAATGACATCCCCCATGACGTAGGTGTATTCTCTTACTAGAACTAACCTTTCAGCACAACCATCAAAAGTTAGGGTTGTGTAGCACCTTGTGTGGAATTCATCAAACATATGAAAATATCATAAAAATAATTGTTAATTACAAGATATGGTATAAGTGGTGGTGCCTAATGTGGAAAAACTGATAGAAATACTGGTGTATTGGGGCCCACCACTTATGGAGAGTGGTTAGTGCCACCCTCCTGGCACACAATGTGAGGACATCATTCCTACATTGGTATACAAATGCTAAGGACACGCCTCAGAACAAGCTTCAAAGTAGTTAAATAGTGACATTAATGGAATATAAACATAAAAATAGGGGTTCACTACGCATTGTATACCACCCCAACTACCCACATAGAGTATAGGTATTGGTAACTATGTGGAAATAAATTACAAGAGGTCCAGTAATGAAGGGTCAATAGCACATGCCTCTTCATTTACCGAAAACCATTCATGTCATAATTCCGATTTCACATTTTCAATTATAATTTACTTATTTTTATATATAAAGGTTCATTTTAAAAATAAGATTAACATTGCCAGTGAATCAGGGCACATACACCTTACAGCTAAATTCAACACCCATTTAATTTCATTCTAATGGATCGAATTAGTAAATTACCCATCCCTACCCATGAGGGCCCATAAACCTAGTGAATTGAATGTGGAAATCACCTTATCCCAACCAAATAAAAGAACATGAATATATAAATATATATATACATTTATATAAAACAAGGCTCACTCAAAAATGAAATCTAATAAAAGAAAATGCAAGAAGCAAGATGCTCCTAAATGGCATGGCAATGCATGGCATTTTAATTGAAACAGCCTAAAATGATGCATTTACAATGATCATAGTCCTCATTTCATAGGTATAAGGATAAAATAAACCCCCAATAATAATTATAATAATAATAATCATCATCATCACACAAAATGTGAATCACCCACCATTAAAGAGATATCATCTGCAATAAGAAGAAAAGAACAATAATTTATATTTAGGAAACTTGGAATTTACCATGAACATGGATTAGAATTGTCCAAGAACAACTTATAACCATGTTACAAGCATTCCTAAAATCCAATATATTATATCCAAATATTAAATCTTGAATGGAACCGTTTTGATACCACTTTTTTACATCATGAACATAGATTCCACTTAATGGTTCCTCAAGTCCTACGGGCTACATTGCCTCACGCGCAGCACCCTGAATGCTAGAGGATTTTTAATAGTAGTGAGATCCTTAGGTGTGTCCATTTGGAGACTATTACCTCATTAATAAAGTGTATAATTGTGAATAAATAAGATAAATGGTAAATAATTGAATAATTTTAAACATATGGCATAGTAGAAGTAGACGAGAGTAATAAAATACTGAACAATAGATAATAATAATAAAAAGGTGATTATTATGTAAATGAAGTATCTAGAACTATATAAAACATATACACAAGTCTGTATAAAAACATGGTATAAAAAAAGGAAAAAATGGTATAAAAATTCTATCCCTAGAATCTCGACCTCCATCTTGGTAATCTACTACCAGCATCATCCTAATAAATAAAAAACCAAGTGTTTGAAGTGGTACGCTTCCATTTTCCAACACCTACATACATGTAATCCACTTGGGTACCAATGGTGGCCTGGATAGTGTATGATGAAAATATTATTATCACACCACAAATGATTTCAATGCCAACTTGTAATGTCCCAGAATTTCAATGTAAATTATTTTATTTATATGAAATTATTTTGGGACTGTGAAATTTGATGGCACGTCATTCTGAGTCCTAGAGTGCCCAGAATGATCGGTCAAAAAATGTTAAGCATTAAACAGCACACATGAGATGTTTTCATGAAAATTGGAATAACTACTAAATGGTTTATCAGATCAAAAATTTGAGGTCATCGTTTCATTCATGATAGCGGGTTTACCCAAGGCGTGACTTATTTTTATTTAGCACATGCCTCTAGTAAGAAAACCCAAAAATAGAATAAATATAAATTAAATTATTAAATAAAATTATTTTATATTTCAAATGCTTATAACATACAAATGGTGACTCAGATAATATGTATGAGACCAGCATTGAACTCGTGATGGTATGCTTTCTTTGGGTAGATCCTAAAATTGGTTGGAACAATCCAAAAATGGAAATTAGTTTTTGGTCGTGAATAAAATTATTAAGTAAAAATTATTTTATTTTCAAATCCTTATAACTCATAAATAGTAAATCAGATTAAAAATATGAGAGTACCATTAAACCCATGAGGGTATGTTCCCCTTAGGCAGAGCCTAACCTCAACTGGTGTGGGTTGAGGGTGAAAGATATTTTTTTGAACATTTTTTTCGTATGTTAAGTAAACGTGCAAGCATGATTTTTCTCTTTTGAACTAGTTCATTGATTAAAAATCCAAGTGCACCATTGAATTTAGAACACTGGGATTCACCTAGAAATTGATTATCTTTGGCCGAAAAGGGCTGACAAAACATGTTATTTTTAAGACATTTCAAGAAAAATAATAAAATAATTTAAAAGAATTAATTTATTTCTTTTCTACTTTGAGTGGCGGATGGAAACGTTGTGGGGAAATGATCAGGTGGAGATGATGAGTATTAATGAGGGTCATAAATGGATCATTAAAACACAACATAATGATTATTTAATGATTCATAATAGTGATTTTGTTTCTTAAATAATACAGCATAATGACACGACATCACATCCTAATGGAGACGTTGCGATGTCACATCCCAATGGAGACGCAACAACGTGCTCCTATTTATAGTTCGACACACTGGGGAAATAAATATTAAATATTTGGATGATTCTATGGTGAACATTTAATGGAATTCCACCCCAGCGAAGAATGACAAACACCAGTGGAAATTCATCATCTTCGACACCTTTCAAAGAATGGAGTGGGGAAGAGACGCCGACGTCTTAATCCCTCAAAGATGAATGTCATGACATTGGACGTCATAAGAGGTAGGGGTTTCTGATTTGATGTTCTTCCCCATAATTTTCTAAAAACGAAAAACATGGTTCAACCCATCTATTGGTTGATCCACGATTCATGCCTTATGCGGGAGGGAATTTTATTATTCGGGTTATTTTATTCGGGGTCCAAACCATTTCATGGAATGATTGAACAAAAACTCCCCAAATCTCCCCCATCATTAATCCTTCAATGTGGAGGTACCGAGCCAACATTAACAAAACTTGAGTGCCTCATCATGTGCATTCTTGGTGGTCATACCCTTGAAATGGAGGTACAGTTAGTTTGGGATCCTCACGGTGGAGATGGCTCTCCCTAGACGCCAGACACGCAGAAGCCTCAGAGGACGGACAACCATACTACGTTGGATGGTTTTCTAATCATTATTTCAGCACTGGAGCTGGCATCAACGGTGACTGGCAATGTCGGTCGTGTGGTGGAGGCACCCCACACTGGTGGGCCGTCTTGTTCGGGAGACTGTGGCTCGTCAGCCATGGTGGTGCGCTTGATGACGCAACACCAGGAAGGGTGTCGTGGGGAGGGACGACCCATGTTTCCACTATTCAGATGAGCCAGAAGCCACGTTCATTGACCTCAGAAGACTGAAGAGCCCCATGCATTCACAAGATAGGCGGGAGGCCGCGACCCGTCGTCAGTGGCAGGAGTTGGAGGCATCGCCCATCGATTGACACACATGAGGTTCGACCCACCTCTTGCGGGCCACGTTAAGACAGGGAGGGGATGTGGCTGGATTGTGTGTCCCAGGTACTCACATCACCCACAATGTACGGCTGGTCCCCAGCTGGTGGTTGTGCCCCCTACGGGTTGGGTTGGTCCCACTTCCTAGTGGGCCAGAACTGGGCCCTGCAGGCTGGACAGTTCCAGCGGGCCAGACCTACTTTGACGTTCCATACCCACACTGACAGACTGGACCTGCGCCTCCATCAGGTCGGTCCAGACTCTATTGGTTCATCATGTGACCTATCAGGCTAGAACCTCAGCCAATCGGGTCGGGTCCAGCGAGGCCTATTCGGCCCAGCCCATTGGCTGGGCTGGACCAGACCATCCTCGACCAACACTAGGTCTGTTCGATTCTATCTTAATGAATCAGAGTATGTGGGACAGCCGAACCAGGTTGGTTGGATCGGTCTGACTAGGTCGGACCGGGCCTCAACGCAACCAGTCCCCTTGGTTACTAAAATGTATGTATCTTGTAAACTGTGCATCTGATTGTTGATTTATTTGTAGCATTGGGACCCTCTAGGTGAGGTGGATATTTTGGAATGCTTTATGAAGACTTTTTTTATAGTTGATATGCATTGAACTGTTTGAGGAGTAGTTCTCCCATGGACACTACCTACAGAACCCTATGAATTTCTACGAATTGAAGACTTCTGGATTTTGACCTAGTGGGAAACACCTCTCAGTGACTTGGTAGGCCCACTGTGGGAAGCATCTCTCTGTGAATTTTCAGGCCCATGGTACGCAATTAGAATGAGTATTGTAGTTGTTCAAGAATATTGGAAAGCACCTCTCTGTGACTTTTCAGGCCCATAGTAGGCGATATAGGAGGAGTACCTAAGCAATCCAATGTTTGTGGGAAGCACCTCTTAGTGAATTGGCAGGCCCACTATACACCCTAGAGGAGGAGTTCTCCAGCATCCGTGGTGTTTGATAATGTGACTGATGATGCTACTATTACTACCCTAGAATATATTTGGTGTGATATTCCTTGTGTTTTATTCTTTACATTGAGAATTGTTTTTGTAATTTCCCATAATTTCTCTATAAATCTTTTAAAATTATATGGATTATTACGAGACTGTGAAAATTAAGGGTACATGATTCTGAGCCAAAAGTGCATAGAATGATCCGTCGAAAAACAATTATGCTTTAAATAACATACGTGAGCATATTTTCTAAAAAATTGAAATAAATCTTAAACGGGTGCCTGTATTAGAAATCTGAGGTCACTGTTTCATTCATGATTGTAGGTTTACCCTACACACTACTTATGTTTTGTCAGTGTAGGCCTCCAAAGAGAAAACCCAAAAATGGAATAACCATAAATAAAATAATTAAATAAAAATACTTTATTTTTCAAATTATTGTGACTCAGGAAAAGTGACTTAGATTAAAAATATGAGACCATCGTTGAGTTCATTAGGGTTTGTTTTCCTTAGGTAGATCCTAACCTCGTTCGGCATGGGATAATAGTGGATGTTAGTTTTTGTCCATAAATAAAATAATTATGTAACAATTATTTTATAGTTAAATTATTTAAATCATAAACGGTAACTTTGAATAGAAATCACATATTACTATTGATCTCGTGAGGGTGTGTTTTCCTTAGGTCGTGTCTAACATCGACCTGTGTGGGTCGACGGTGACTGTCAATTTTTTTAATATTTTTAAGGTACGTTCAGTATATGTGTGAGTTTTAATTTCTATATTTTTTAACTACTGCTTGGATTAAAAATACAAGGGTACCACGGAATTCGTAGCCACATGATTCGCTTAGGAGAAACATAACTTCAACCACTAAGGGTAAGGAGAAAAAGTTAATTTTTGGACCTTTCAAATAATAATTAAATAACTCAATGAGTTATTTTATTTCAATCTATGTAACCGATCGGCGGCGGTGGTGGGATCGCTGGGTTGTCCGATCATTTAATGGACAGTTACACTTGGTTGTGTAAATACACCATCGGGAGATTAATGGGTTCATTAATTAAGCACTTTAAGGAACCAAAATAATTGTGCAACATGTTAAACTCTTTTTTATTTTGTTTAAACAAGAGGTTAGTGTGGTTTTAGGTAACCCACAAGAGAATTCGTGAAGATGTGCAGGTGACGTTTTCCACCATCATAGAATAGAGCTTCGATGCCTTTGAGGATATAATATGGAGATCAACGAATTCCAACAAACACACTTCGAACACAGACTCATCTTCCTAATTTGCACCATCTACAAATCTACTCGATGTAGGGGGATTTAGGGGCTTAATTTTTTCATCTTTTCCATTATTGAACATCATCAAGAATACGTACCAACCGTCCAATGGGATGATTCGTGATTCATTCCTGAATGCAGTAGGATGATGAGGGGTTTCTTTATGTGGTTTTAATGAGGAATTTTCTTTCTCATGATATAACACAAATGCGGAGGATGTGGGCTGAACCGAACAAGGTCCTAACCCTCTGTTGAACTTGTTCTTGATGCGTTCTTCATGGGTGATTGAGAAACATGGCTTCAAGACAAAACCAGGAGCCACACAGTGATGGAAGCACCATGGGAGGCCTGTTGGTGCCGTTAGAAAAGAAAGCAGACCTCTAGAGCATTACCAGAGTCCCATAGAAGTCCCATCAGTGTGGCGGCATCGACAACCGGAGAAGGTGGTGGTCGGTTCCCACCGGTCATGAGGGGAAAGTGGCGCCTGATGCTACCCTGGTGGATAAGGGTGTTTAGCTGATTCCAGATGCATTAGCAGTAGCGTTGCACCATAGAGAAGGGTCGTGGCTCCACGTCACAATGGAAGGGCGGACCCATGGTCTGCGAGTTCTGCATTTGACCTATCCAGCAAAGCGACCATGATGAGAAGTGCCAACTGGCACCGCTTCTTTGAAGACTCAAATAGAAAATCCCTTAGTGTGGGGATCGGACCCCCACAATTGGCCAGAAGATCGAGCGGTTCCAGGGCCTAGAAGGCTGCGCCCAACTGGGTGGGGGATCGGGCCGAGCCCAGCTGGCCAGACCGTGTCGATCCGACCGGGTCAGACAAGACACAGAACCTTTTGGGCCCAATTACTCTTAAATGAGAATATCTCTTAAACCAGATTGCTATTTAACGAATTGTATACAACAATAGAACACTTATGACGTGATGGTACATTTGAGATACATCCCCTAATCTTGGAAGAAATTTGTAGTATGTGCTGGTTGGATCGAACCAGAATCCAACTAAGCCCTTAGCACTAAAATGCCTCTAACTTTTAGACCGAGAATCCAATTAATGAGTCGCATATTGCATTGGATCCCATATGACATAGTGGTTTATTGGGTTACTTATTCGTGAAACATCATGGTGTTTATGGTATGACTAACATCTTAAAGAGAGGATCCTCCAAAAATAAATCGTTCTTAGTATGAGAATACACTGGGTGTTTGTGACGTGAAGAATGAATAGTGATCTTATGTGGGTCAGTACCTATCGATCCTATATGGCTCCATGCTCAACAATCGTGTGTGGGTCAAAACTAAGTGATTATGTGTGGGTCATCACATATCAATCCTGTGTGGGTCAATGCTCAACAATCCAATATGGGTCTGTACATAGCGATCCTATGTGGGTCATCCACTAACGATCCTATGTGGATCAGCATCTATCGATTTTTTGTGGGTCAGTAGTAGAGCCTCTTGATTGATTAAGATGATCTAGATTATGTCTAATCATTGGGACTTCTGTAATTAAGTTATACCTAGTTTGACCTGAGTCTTTTACGTTGTGATTTGTGATTGATATCCTTCTTTGTGGTTATTCATTTATGGGAATCTTATATACCATTAGGGGTCTCGGGGTCCCTAATTAGTATTTTTATACTCACCCATGCATGGGTTTCACCCGCACCTTGTTGTATCTTGTGTAGAACATGGGCATCTTTGAATGAGACTCAGGGAGCCATGACATGACAGTGTACGGAGGTGATAGGTTGATGTGGAGAGCCATAGTGATGAGCTGTACCTATCATTTAGGTAGGATCCTTTGCGGGCAACCTCCGAAGATATTTTTACTTTTAGTTGTACTTCCATTTTAGTTGGGATTATATTCTTGCCCCTTTTACTTTTAGTGCTTACTTTTACACTCAATTGAGGTTTTTAGTCATCGTTGTACCTTTCTTAATTTGTTTTGTTATACTTGTGTGCACTGTTCCATGTATCTGTGTGTACAGTTTTTGAGGAAATGCCTTCCCTTTTTAGGGATATGAGTTTCTCATTCTAGTTAAAAACACCAGGACTATAGAAGGAGGGCTTGAGGTAGTCATAGGATGGGCCTCGAGGGACGGGTCGTGACTATCTAGTATCAAATGGTTCGGTTCTACCAGAAGAACACTGAGTCTATGTTTTCAATGGAACAATATTTTTAAGTGTCTTGAGTTTGGATTTCAGTCCAAGGAGTCCAATATTGGTGTGGCGGCCAATGTATCCACAAACCAGGATACTGAATTCTGATTTCCGACTCGGTACACGAAAACACTGATTGCATGTGTTTTTGAAATTTTTTTCTTTTAATTTCAATTGAGTCATATCACCATGTATAATTTATTTATTGTGGTTCATATTTATTCTCTTTCAAGATTCGGACATATAGACAGCCATCTAGGATTCTAATGTGTGACCACGAGGATGGTCCATAGTGTCATAATGATTCTGTACTAGGACTGTTCCCAGATATAGTAGCTTTGAGTGATGTCCCAGTAATACCACTTCCCATTGGTTAGTAATTACTACTGGTGCTACCGGTGGATGACACATACCGGCTTAGTGCCTTACATGAGTTTTAGTGAAAGATACCCCTCAAGTTCTGAGATGAGGCCGACTCACATGCATCTAAGGACTGGATTGAGGTGCTAAATGAGTTCTCATCTATCTAGGGAACCATTAGATCAAATGGTGGTCCAGGAAGTGAGCATTCTATATGGCTCAATAAGGAGATGGAAGGGTTATGATTTCCCCTATCTTACGATGATGTGACTTTTTCATGCACAGATCTTGAGAACCTTCCACTGATAATAGAGTATCTTGCCCTGAAAATATATGGGTATTGTGTTCCCCAGATATTCTACAATTTTTACAGGATGAAATGTTGTTAATTGAGTATTCATCGAGGTGTACTGACCATTCCAGGTACATGATGAATACGATATGACCAGTTCTTCATGGATCAAACCTATGAGAGAGACGTGTTTCGGGACATCCAAGCTAGAATAATTCTAATATACATTCCCAACATATGTTTGGGTTCTAAAGAGAACCTTTATTCTTGAAAATTCTCTGTTTGAGTAGATTCAACTAGCAGATGTTAGCTGTGGGAAAGTAGAAAACTGATTTCAGTCCCAGAGTTCCCGAATTGATCCGTCAAAAAATGTTAATCATTAAATAACACACATGAGATGTTTTAATGAAAAATTGGAATAACTTCTAAACTGTTGATCAGATCAAAAATTTGAGGGCATCGTTTCATTCAACATAGAAGGTTTACCTTAGGCGTGACTTATGTTTAGTCGGCACATGCCTCTAGTAAGAAAACCCAAAAATGGAATAAACATAAATTAAATTAATAAATAAAATTATTTTATTTTTCAAATGCTTATAACATACAAATGGTGACTCATATAAAAAGTATGAGACTGGCACTGAACTCGTGATGGTATGCTTTATTTTGGTAGATCCTTAAATTGGATATAACTGGCCAACAATGGAAATTAGTTTTTTGTTGTGAATAAAATTATTAAGTAAAAATTATTTTATTTTCAAATCCTTATAAATCATAAATACTAAATCAGATTAAAAATCTAAGAGTTCCATTAATCCCATTGGGGCATTTTCCCCTTAGGCAGAGCCTGACCTCAACTGGTGTGGGTTGAGGGTGAAAGCTATTTTTTTGACCATTTTTTTGGCATGATACGTAAAAGTGCAAGCATAATTTCTCTCTTTTGAACTAGTGCTTAGATTAAAAATACAAGGGAACCATTGAATTTAGAACATTCCGATTCACCTATAAATGGCTTAACTTCGGCCGAAAAGGTCTGAAAAAATGGGTTATTTTTTATACTTTTCAAGAAAAATAATAAAATAATTTAAAATAATTAATTTATTTCTTTTCTACATTGAGTGGCGGATGGAAACATTGTGGGGAAATGATGAGGTGGAGACGATGTGTATTAATGGGGCTCATAAATGGCTCATTAACATGAAGCATAATGATGCTTTGATGATGCGTAATAGTGATGTTGTTTCTTAAATAATACAGTGTAACGACGTGACATCACATCCTAATGGAGACATTGCGATGTCGCATCCCAATAGAGATGCTACAACTTGATCCTATTTATAGTTCGACGTAGTGGGAAAATAAACATTAAATAGTTGGAAGATTCTCTGGAGAACATCTAATGGACTTCCACCCCAGTGAAGAATGACGAACATCTGTGGAACTTCATCATCTTCAACACCTTTCAATGAACGGAGCTGTGATGCGACACTGACTTCATAATACCTCAAAGATGAAGGTCACGACATTGGACGTCATAAGAGGTAGGGGTTTTGATTTGATGTTATTCCCCATCATTTTATAAAAACAAAAAACATGGTTCAACCCATCAATAGGTTGATCCATGATTCGTGCCTTATGCGGGAGGGTGTTTTATTCTTCGGGTTATTTTATTCGGGGTCCAAACCATTTTATGGAATGATTGAATGAAAACTACCCAAATCTCCCCCATCATTAATCCTTCAATGTGGAGGTCTCGAGCCATCATGAACCAAGCCTGAGTGCCTCTGCATGTGCATTCTTGGTGGTCGTACCCTTGAAATGGAGGCAAGGTCGGTTTGGGATCCTCGCGGTGAAGATTGCTCTCCGTAGAGGCCAGACACGCAGAAGCCTCAGAGGAAAGACCACCATACTACGTCGGGTGGTCCGCTAAGAATTCTATCGGCACTGGAGATGGCATCAGCGGTGACTGACAATATCGATCATGTGGTGGAGGCACCCCACATTGGAGGGCCGTCTTGTTCGGGAGACCGTGGCTCATCAGCCGCAGTGGAGCGCTTGAGGTAGCAACACCAAGCAGGGCACCGTGTGGAGGGACGACCCATGTTCGAGCTATTTAGATGATCCGGAAGCCGCATTCATTGACCTCAGAAGACTGAAGATCCCCTTGCATTTTCAGGATAGGCGGGAGGCCGCGAATCGTCGTCAGTGGTAGGAGTTGGAGGCATCGCCCATCGAGCGACGCACAAGAGGTGATGCCCACCTCTTGCGGGCCATGTTAAGACATGGAGGGGATGTGGCTTGATTTTGTGTCCCAGGTACCCACATCACCCACAGTGCATGACTGCTCCCCAGCTGCTGGGTTGTGCCCCCTAAGGGTCGGGTCTGTCCCACCTCCCAGCGGGCCAGAACCGGGCCCAGCGAGCTGGACAGTTCCAGCTGGCCAGACCTGCTCTGACGTGCCATTCCCACACTGACAGACTAGAACTGCGCCCCCATCAGGCCGGGCCAGACTCTACAGAGTCATCAGGTGACCTAGCAGGCTACACCCTCAGCCAATCGGGTCAGGTCCAGCGAGGCCTATTGGGCCCAGCCCACTGGCCTAGCTGGACCAGACCATCCTCGACCAACACTAGGTCTGGTCGATTCTATCTTAATGAATCAGTGTATGTGGGACCCCCAAACCAGGTTGGTTGGATCGGTCTGACTGGGTCGGACCGGGCCTCAACGCAACCAGTCCCCTTGGTTACTAAAATGTATGTGTCATGCAAACTGTGCGTCTGACTGATGATCTATTTGTACCATTGGGACCCTCAAGGGGAGGTGGATATTTTGGAATGCTTTATGCATACTTTTTTGATATTTGATATGTGATGAACAATTTGAGGAGAATTTCTCCCAAGAAAACTACCTACAGAACCCTACGACATGCTAAGAACTGATGACTTCTGGCTTTTGGCCCAGTGGGAAACACCTCTCGGGGACATGGTAGGCCCACTGTGGGAAGAAGCTCTCTGTGAATTTTTAGGCCCATGGAACCCAATTAGGATGGGTACTGTAGTTGTTCAAGACTATTCAAAATCATATCTCTGTGACTTTTCAGGCCCATAGTATACGATAGAGAAGGTGTACCTAAGCAGTCCAATGTTTGTGGGAAGTACCTCCTAGTGAATTGGTAGGCCCACTGTACACCCTAGAGGAGGAGTTCTCCAGCAGTCATGGTGTTTGATAATGTGACTGATGATGCTACTATTACTACCCTAGAATATATTTGGTGTGAGATTCCTTGAGTTTCGTGCTTTACATTGAGATTTTTTTTTGTAATTTCCCAAAATTTCTCTATAATTTTATAAAAATTATATGGATTATTACGAGACTGTGAAAATTAAGGGCACATGATTCGGAGCCCGAAGTGCCCGGAATGATCCGTCAAAAATATTTATGCTTTAAATAACATACATGAGCAGTTTATCAAAAAAAGTGAAATAACTCTAAAATGGGTGCCCGTATTAGAAATCTGAGGGCACTATTTCATTAAAGATAATAGGTTTACCCTAGATGCTACTTCTGTTTTGTCAGTGTAGGCCTCCAAAGCGAAAAACAAAAAATGGAATAACCATAAATAAAATAAATAAATAAAATTACTTTATTTTTCAAATGATTATAACTCAGGATAAGTGACTCAGATTAAAAATACGAGACCACCACTGCGCTCGTGAGGGAACGTTTTCCTTAGGTAGATCTTAACCTTGTTCGAAATGTGCTAATAGTGGATGTTAGTTTTTGGCCATAAATAAAATAATTAAGTAACAATTATTTTATAGTTAAATTATTTAAATCATAAAAGATAACTTAGATTGGAAATCAAAGATTGTTGTTGATCTCTTTAGGGTGTGTTTCCCTTAATTCTTTCCTAACATCGACCTATATGGGTTGACGGTGACTGTCATTTTTTTATCTTTTTAAGGTACGTCCAATATATGTGTGAGTGTCAATTTCTATATTTTTTAACTACTTATTAAATTAAAAATACAAGGTTACCACTAAATTCTCAGCCACAGGATTCTCTTAGGCAAACCATAACTTCTACCAGTAAGGGTCAGAAGAAAAAGTTAATTTTTGGACTTTTCGAAAAATAATTAAATAACTCAATGAGTTATTTTTCTTCATTCTGTGTAACCAATCAGCGGCGGTGGCAGGATCGCTGGGTTGTCAGATCATTTAATGGCCAGTTACACTTGGTTGTGTAAGTACACCATCAAGAGATTAATGGGTTCATTAATTAAGCTCTTTAAGGAACCAAAATAATTGTGCAACATGTTAAAATCTCCTTTCTTTTATTTAAACAATAGGTTAGTGTGGGTTTAGGAATCCTAGAGGAGAATTCTTGAAGATTTGTGGGTGGCGTTTTCCACCATCGTAGAATGGAGCTTCGACGCCTTTGAGGATAAAATCTGGAGATCAAAGAATGTCAAAAAACACACTTCAAACATAGACTCATCTTCTTATTTTGCAATGTCTACCAATCTACTCGAGGTATGAGGATTTATGGGCGTAATTATTCCATCTTCTCCATGATTGAATGTCATCAAGAATACGTACCAACCGTCCAATGGGATGATCCGTGATTCATTCATGAATGCATTATGATGATGAGGGGTTTCTTTATGTGGTTTTAATGAATAATGTTCTTTATCATGATATAACTCTAATGCAGAGGAAGCGGGCTGAACCGAACAAGGTCCTAACCCTCCGTTGAACTTGTTCTTAATGCGTTCTTCATGGGTGATTGAGAAACACAGCTTCAAGAAAAAATCGGGAGCCACACAGTGATGGAAGCACCATGGGAGGCCTGTTGGTGTTGTTAGAAAAGAAAATAGACCTCCAGAGCTTCCCCAGAGGCCCGTAGAAGTCCCATCAGTGCAGTGGAATCGACAACCTAAGAAGGCGGTGGTCGGTTCCCACCAGTCATGAGGGGAAAGTGGCGCCTAACGCTACCCTTGTGGATAAGGGCATCTAGACGATTCCATCTGCGTTGGAAGTAGCGTTGCAAAGTAGAGTAGGGTCGTGGCTCTACGTCACAATGGGAGGGCGGACCCATGGTCTGTGAGTTCTGCATTCGACCTGTCCAGCGAAGTGACCATGTTGAGAAGTGCCAACTGTCACCGTTTCTTTGAAGAGTCAAATAGAAAATCCATTTGTGAGGGGAGAGGACCCCCGCAACCGACCAATAGACCAAGCGGTTCCATGGCCTAGAAGGCCACACCCAACTGGGGGGGGGGGATCAGGCCGAGCCCAGCAGGCTGGACCGGGTCGATCCGACCAGGTCGGACTGGACACAGACCCTTTTGGGCCCAGTTACTCTTAAATGAGAATATCTCTTAAAGCAGATGTCTATTTAATGAACTGTATACATCAATGGAACACATAGGACGTGACGGTACATTTGAGATACATCACCTGATCTTTGAAGAAATTTGTAGTACGTGTAGGTTGGATTGAACCCGAATCCAACTACTCCCTCAGCACTAAAATGACTATAACTTTCAGACCGAGTATCCAATTAATGTGTCACCTATTTTATTGGAACCCATATGACATAGTGGTTTATTGGGATAATTATTCATGACACTTTGTTGTGGTTATGGTATTAATAACTTCTTGAAGAGAGGATCCTCCGAAAATAAATCGTTCTTAGTGCGGGAATACACTAGGTGGTTGTGACACAAAGAATGAATAGTGATCTTATGTGGGTTAGTACCTATCAATCTTATATGGATCCAAGCTCAATGATTGCGTGCAGGTCAATGCTAAGTGATTATGTGTGGGTCATCACTTATTAATCATGTGTGGGTCAATGCTCAACGATCCAATATGGGTCTGCACATAGTGATCCTGTGTGGGTCATCCTCTATCGATCCAATGTGGACCAGCATCTATCGATTTTTTGTGGGTCAGCATTAGAGCCTCTTGATAGAATAAGATGATCTTGATTATGTCTAATCATTGGTACTTCTATACTTACGTTATACCTAGTTTGATGTGAGTCTTTTACGTTGTGCTTTGTGATTGAGATCCTTCTTTTTGGTTATTCCTTTATGGAAATCTTATAGAGCATTGGGGTCTTGGGGTCCCTAATTAGAGTTATTATACTCACCCCTGCATGGGTTTCACCCTCACCTTGTTGTTTCTTGTGTAGAACATGGGCATATTTGAATGAGACACAGGGAGCCATGACATGACAGTGTACGGAGGTGATAAGTTGATGTGGAGAGCCATAGTGATGAGCTCTACCTATCGTTTAGGTAGGATCCTTAGTGGGCAACCTCCGAAGCTATTTTTCCTTTTATTTGTAATTCCTTTTCAGTTGGGCTTATATTCTGGCCCCTTTTATATTCAGTACTTACTTTTACACACAATTGAGGTTTTTATTTTTGGTTGTACCTTTCTTCATTCGTTGTGTTATACTTCTGCACCGTGTTCCCTATGTGTGTGTGTACAATTTTTGAGGAAATGCCTTCCCTTTTTAGGGGTATGAGTTTCTCGTTCTAGTTACAAACCCCTAGACTATAGAAGGCAGGCTTGACATAGTCATATCATTGGCCTCGGGGGACGGGTCATGACTATGTGGTATCAAATGGTTCGGTTCAACCAGAAGAACTCTTAGTCTATGTTTTCAATGGATCAATAGTGTAAAGTGTCTTGAATTAGGATTTCAGTCCAAAGAGTCCAATGTTGGTGCGGCGGCCAACATATCCACACACCAGGATACTGAATTCTAATTTCCGACTCGGTACACGAAAACACTGATTGCATGTGTTTTTGAAATGTTTTTCTTTTTATTTAATTTGTGTCATCTCACCATGTATAATTTATTGATTGTGGTTCATAGTTATTCTCTTTCAAGATGTGTCCATGTAGAAAGCAATCTAGGATTCTAATGTGTGACCATGAGGATGGTCCGTAGTGTCATAAGGATTCTGTACCAGGACTGTTGCCAGATATAGTTCTTTCGAGTGATGTCTCAGTACTACCACTTCCCGTTGGTCAGTAATTACTACTGGTGCTACTGGTAGAGGACACATATAGGCTTAGTGCCTTGAAAGAGTTTTATTGAAAGATACCCCTCAAGTTATGAGGTGAGCCTGACTCACATGTAGCTAAGGACTAGATTGAGGTGCTAACTAAGTTTTCATCTATCTAGGGAACCATTAGATCTGATTGTGGTCCAGGAAGTGATCATTCTATGTGGCTCAGTAAGGATATGGCAGGGTTATGATTTCCCCTATCTTACAATGATGTGACTTTTTCATGCACAGAGCTTGAGAACCATCATCTGATAAGCGGGTATCTTGCCCTGAAAATCTATGGGTATTGTGTTCCCCATAGATTCTACAGTTTTAATAGGATTAAATGTTGTTAATTGAGTATTCATCTAGGTGTACCGACCATTCCAGGTACATGATGAATACGATATGACCAGTGCTTCATGTCTCGAACCTATGAGAGAGACTTGTTTTGGGACATCCAAGCTAGAATAATTCTACTGTACATTCCAACAAATGTTTGGGTTCTAAAGAGAACATTTCTTCTTTAAAATTCTCTGTTTGAGTATATGCAACCAGCATATGTTAGATGTGGGAAAGTATAAAACTTATTTCAGTCTCAGAGACATACACGTGTAAAATGTTTTTGGAAGAGGAAGTGATAGGGATAGATGAATCTTCAGGGTAGCCGATGTGGAAGGGAAGTTAAGACAACATCAGGAGGTGGTGTATATTTCGACATGTTTTAACCACCATCCCAATGTGGTCCTCACAAGGCTTAGGGGTTTGAAGTACCGGGGAAGGGAGTGGCTTCATGCGGTCAAGGAGTGTGACCCAAGGGCTCTATGACTAATTTGAGGTATGGTATGTGTCAACTACTACATGTCATAATTAATTGGAATAGGTAATAATCATTCCTTATTATCATGAATCATCTTCGATACCAAGTGTTTCCGGTTAAACCATTTACCTAAAACTTACATCTAGAGACACCTATGAAAGGAGACTCGATAATCACACTTATGTCGATGGTACGATCTGATCCTTGTGGTGAGAGTTTCAGTTGGAACGTCTTGGTGGCAGTGTCAAGGCCTTACGTTGTTAGTTTGGGTATATACTGGTCATCTATATTTCTTCCTCAGACTGACTGTTTTAGGTAAAAAGGTTGTGGTATATCTAATGTGTTGGAATTGGGTTTTTCTTGGTTATAGAAAAAGGAAATCAAGGTAGGATGGGATAAAATCATGCATAGGAGGGCGCAGACGATCATTCTTGAGTCGGCCTACCTTACCCTTGTGGCAGTAGGTGTATTCAGTTTTTAGTTCCAAATAGTAGTGGTAGAGTTCGGTAATATACTTTCAAAAGATTTTTAAAGGGTTACCACTCCGTAGGGAGAGGTAATTATACACTATCTTATACCAATGGACGTCACCAATATCTACAAATTCATATTGGATGGATTATGCGAAGCTCCAGGAGCTGATAGAATAGTTGGTTGAAAAATCTAATGTCTTCTCTGATCACAAGAGTCTTATGTATATCTTCTCAAAGAAGGACCTGATCCTGAGATAGTGTAGATGGCTAGAGTTCTTCCATTACTATGAATTTGAGAAGATCTATACTCTTGGGATGGGAAACGTAGTAGCAGACTCACCTAGTAGGAGGTCTGTGATACAGTTGCTGAGTGAGGCAACATAGAAGCTAGCCACATTACTGTTATCCTTCGTGGAAAGTGATGGAGCATCTTACCTTCAATATATGATAGTCACTCCCCCACTTATTCAGTGAGTCGGGAAGGCACATATTTGGGAGGTTGACTGTTTGACCTGATGTGCTCAGATGTCCTTAAGATAGGCTCCTGAAATATTTGCTGAAGTTTAAGAGCATGTAATCCTCTTTAGATGATACACCATGGTACAAGTAATGCTACGAGAGAGTGTGTTAGGGGAGTTCCACACATCCCCTTTGTCGGTAAATCTTGTTATGGTGAAGACGTACTAGGACGTCTCGTGTTAGTACTGGTGGCCAGTGATTAAGAAAGAAGTGTAAAATTCAATTTCATGATGCCACAGTTGTCTGCACATGAAGGTCTAGAACCAGGTTCAAGAAGTCTTGACTCAACCAGTTGAGGTTCCAGAATGGATGTGGGATGGCATCTCCATGGAATTTGTGATAGGGATACCACATACATCCAGGGGCCACAATTCCATCTGGGTAATCGTTCACCATCTCACCATGTCGCCCACTACCTACCATCCAAGAGTTGGGATAATTAGAGGGCTTGATATGCCTCTATGTACAGGAGATAGTACAGATTCATAGGGTCCTATCGATGATCATCTCATATTCTGATTCTCATTTTAGATCCCGGTTTTGGAAGGGATTATAGGAGGCATTTGGGACTTATCTACGATTGAGCACTGCCTTAAACCCTCAGATAGATGATCAGACAAAGCGGTCTATATAGATGATTGAGGAAATACACTGTTGTTGTGTCCTTGATTTTGGATGCAATTGGGAGGATCACTTTCCCTTGGTGGTGTTCTCATACAACAATAGCTATCACTCCACCGTTGGAATTCCACAGTTTGAGGCCTTATACGGGTGACCGTGCAGATCAACTCTATGCTTGACAGACCCAGGGGAGTCATCTCTTATGGGTCCTGAGTTTGTGTGGGCTACCACTAAGAAGGTTAATATCATCCAGGAGTGGATGAAGATTGCATAGAGCAATAATAAGTTTTATAATAATAGTAGACAGAGGCCCTTGGAGTTCTAGGAGGGAGACCATGTCTTCCTACAGGTCTCACCACGATGAGGATTGTAGAGATTTGGTCAAGGTGGAAAGTCATCTCCGAGGGTCATTGGACCATTCTAGATCCTATACAGAGTAGGTACAATGGAATACCGCCTAGCTATACCTCCAAAGATTCATCGGGTGCATAATGTTTTCTATGTGTCGCAACTGAGGAGGAAAGTGCATGATCCACCGCACGTTATCGACCGGGTTGAGCTGGAAATTGCAGAAAGGGTGACATTCGTGGAGTTCCTAATGTAGATAGAGGATCAATAGGAGAGGTTCCTTTGTGGGCAGTTGATTTTTGTAGTGTTATTTTGGGGGCATCACGGAAACCTCTAGGAGAGAACACGGGAGAGGGAGGCTCAGATACATGGTCAGTACCCCCATTTGTTTTCTTATATTTGTTGTGGATTTTGGGAATGTAAATACCTAATGTGGGGAGGATGTAAAGACCTAGAATTTCCGTAGTTTATTTTAATTATATAGATTATTATGAAACTATGAAAATTTAGGACATGTGATTCCGAATCCCGTAGTTCCCAGAATGATCCTTCGAAAAAATGTTAAGATTTAAATAGCATGCATGAGTATTTTTCCTGAAAAGGTAGAATAACTCTTAAATGTGTGATCAGATAAGAAATATGAGGGAACCATTATGGCCAGGATGGTTTTTTTACCCTAGGAACGACTTAAGTTTAGTTAGCGTAGGCCTCCAACATGAAAACCCAATAATTTAATAACTGTAAAAAAATAATTAAATAAAATTATTTTATTTTTCAAATGATTATAACTCACAAACAGTGACTCGGATTAAAAATTTGTGACCATTGCCGAGCTTGTAAGGGTATTAGTTCCTTGTGTAGATCCTAACCTTGGCTAGTGTGGGCCAATAGTGAAAGATAGTTTTTGGGCGTAAATAAAATAATTAAGTAATAATTGTTTTATTTTTAAATTAAATAACTCCTAAATGTTAACTCAGATAGGAATTCCAAGAGTACTATTTATCTCATGAGGGTGTGTATTCCATAGGCAGAGCCTAACGTCGATCGACATGGGTTGAAGGTGACTGTTACTAATTTTTGATCATTTTTTAAGGTATGTTACTTAAATGTGCGAGAGGTGATATCTATCTTTTGAACCGGTACTCGGATTAAAAATTTGGAGGCACCGTTGAATTCGTTGCACTGGAATTCACCTAAGAAAAACATAACTTCAACCGAATAGGGTCGAACAAAAATGTTAATTTTTGGACCTTACAGAAAATAATAATAAAATAAATCCATGAGTAATTTTATTTCTTTCTTTGTAACTGATGAGCAATTGTGGTTGGACAACTGGGTTGTCTGATCATTTAATGGCTGGTTACACTTGGTTTTGTAACCACACCATCATGAAATTAATGGGTTAATTAATTAAACTCATTAATGAACCATATTAATTATGTGACAAGTTAAACTCCCCTTTCTTTTATTTAAACAAGTGGTTGGCATCAGCTTTGGAAACCCACAAGAGAATTCTTGACGAAGTGCTAGAGAGATCCTACACCATCGTAGAATGAATCTTTGGCGCCTTTAAGGAACCAATATAGAGATAAATGAATGCCAATGAACACACTTTGATTGTAGACCTGTCTTTCTCATCTGCACCGTCTACCAACATATTCAAGGTAGGGGGATTTATGTGATTAATTACTCCCTATTTTCCATTCTAGAATATTTTCGAGAACATGGAAAAACCATCCAATATGTTGATCCTTGTTTTTTTTCTTGAATGTTGGAGGATGATGTGGGGTTTCATTATTGAGTTTTAATGAATAATATTCCTTCCCATGTTCTAATTCTTATGTGGAGGGCATGGACTGAACTGAATAAGGCATGAACCATCCTCTGAGCTTGTTCTTGATTTTTTCTTTATGGGCGACCAAGCTACACAACAACAAGACAAAACAGAGAGCCACACAGTGATGAAAGCTCCCTGAGAGGCCCGTTGGGGAATTCAGAAAATATAACGGACTTCCATATCATCACTAGAGGCCCATGAAATCCCCTACGATGCAGAGGCACTAATTACCGGAGGAGTCGGCGACCGGCTCCCAGCAATAGTGAGGGGACGACGACACCCTAATCCCACCAACCGCAAGGGTATTTCCGTGACTAAAGGTGCTGCAATGGAAATGGGTGGTCATTTGACATTGGCCACCTTGATGGTAGTGGTGTGTTGCGAAGGAGTTGCACCTCTCCAAGATGTGGTGGAGGGCGAACCAGAAGTTTGTGGGTTCTGCAGGTGACTGGTTGAACGGACCAGATAGGTCGAGCGGTGCCAACTGGCGCCCCTGCTTTGAAGACTTGAATGACTAAGCCATTTTTGAGGGGAGCGGTCCCCCTTTCCTGGCCAGCGGGCCAAGCAGTTCCACAACCCACGGCAAGTGGTCTGAGCCCATGAACAGAGGACTGAGCCCATGGCCTAGTAGACTGGACCAGGCCCAGCCGATCCAGGCAGAGCCGAAGCCCCTTCAGGACAGGCCGAACGGGCCATATTGGGTCGGTCCAACTGAGTCAGAACGGACGGAGAACCTTTTTGGACTAGTTATGCTTAAATTTGAATATTTCTTAAACCAAACATCTGTTTGATGAACCATATGTGGAATAGAACCCTTAATAAGAGAAAATCCTTTTGAGATACTCCACTTGATTTTTGGAAAAAGTTGGAGTGTAGCTGGGTTGTATTTAACTATAACATTTAGACCGGTCATTCGATTGACGTGCTGGCTATTGCATTGGAACTATTATGACATGGTAGTTCATAGGGTTACTTATTAGTGGGACTTCATTCCAGTAGAGGTACAACCAATGGATTGAGTAACATATACTCCCGGAATCAAGCATTCTTAGTGCGGGAATCCAGTGGCTGGCTCTGACGTGAAAAATGAATAGCTATCCTATGTGGGTCAGTACCTATCGATATTGTGTGGGTCCACACAGAACCATCTTATGTGGATCAATGCTCAGTGATTCTATATGGGTCAGTGCCTATCAATCCTGTGTGGGTCTGCGCTCAGTGATCCTGTGTGGGTCAGCACCTAGCGATCCTGTGTGGGTCAGTGCCCAGTTATCCTGTGTGGGTTTTCATCTATCGATCCTGTTTGGGTCAACATCTATCGATCTTGTGTGGGTCAGTGGTAGATCCTCTCAACAAAATAATATGACATAGCTTAAATCTAATCATTTGTACGTCTATACTTATGTTATACTAGGTTTGAGTAGAGTCTTTTACATTGTGCATTTTGATTGAGATCATGATTTGTGGTTATTATTTTTTAGAATTTTGAGATACCTTCAGTGGTCTTGGGGTCCCTACTGAGTATTTTTATACTCACCCCTACTCAATATTTTTTAGCACCTTATTGTGCCTTATGCAGACGACGTGCAACTTTGACTAAGACATGGGGAACTAGGATTTGACGGCGTACAGAGGTGACTGGTTGACGTGGAGAGCCATAGTGAAAAACTGTACCTACCCTTCAAGTAGAATCCTTGGCAGGTGACCTTAGAAGCTATTTTTTTCTTTTACATGTACTTCCATTTTATTTGGTCTTGTATTTAAGCCCCTTTTACTTTCAATACATACTTTTACACTCAATTGAGTTTTTTAGTTGTGGTTGTACCTTTCTTCTTCCATTTTGTTATAATTGGGCGTAGTGTTCCATGTTTGTGTGTGTACAGGTTTTTTGGCATTGAATTCCATTTTTAATGATATTCCTCTTCAGTTCTAGTTGCCAACCCCTTGCCTATGGAAGGCTTGTATGTGGTTGTCACAGCATAGGCCCCGAGGGATATTTCGTGAAAGCTATTTGGTATTTCCTTTTTATTTTGGGGTCCCTACTCAGTATTATGTTACTCACCCCTAAACGGGATATGCCCACATGTGTTGTGTCTCATGCAGATGACTAGCATTTCGATAGGCGTTCTCAGGGAGATGGGACTGACAGATGCTTCCGCAGTGTACTTGATGGCCTATGACTAGGTGGGGACCAGTAGGATCAGGCAGACATGACATACTACTTCAACATCCAATGGCTTCACTACCATCATGATCATGTGGGGTTTTTCTGCATATGGACATTTGAGTTTCCTTTTGGTACTTGATGTTTACAGTTCTTTGTTGGGTTTGTATTCTAGCCCACTTACATTCAGTTTTACTTGTACTCAGCCTTGTTTTAGTGGTACTGGTTTTTCCCTTTTAGTGTGTTGGGATGTTGTTGTGTGTGTGTGTACATGTACTCAGGAAAATTCCTCCCACTTTTAGGCTAACACCTTTGGTTTTAGTTTCCATCCCTTGGCCATCGGGAGACGGGCCTGAGGTTGTCACGGCACGGGCCCTGGGGGATGAGTCGTCACGAAGTGGTATCAGAGGGTGGTTGTTCCATCCATAAAGACTGGGAGTCTGTTGTTTTTTTGGGGAAATAGTGTTAATTGTTTCAAGTTCGACCTTCAAATTTGGAGAGTCCAATGTTGGGGAGGTGACCGACACATACATACATCGGGACCATTAATTTTGTTTTCAGCTCAATAAATGAAAATACTCATTGAAAAAGTGCCTCCTTATTTTGAATAAGTGTCATCTCACCAGGTAAACCCTTCTAATAATGGTACATCTTAATCTACCTCAAGATGCCTCCACGTGGATGACTAGCTAGGATCCTGATACGTGGTCATGAGAATAGTCCACCTAGTGGCAAGGCATCTATTCAGGGACCAGTGCTAGAGATGGACCCACTGGGTGGTATAACGGTGTTACCACCCCCTGGTGATCAGCTAACAGGCCCACATCCAGTGGGTCATGTGGATGTAGTTCTCCATAACAAGTCATGGATGACTCTTTTGGAACTTAGAGATGAGGCACAAGGTTCGAATGTATATCAGGGGCATCCGAGGAAACAATCCCCTGAGATTCATGGTGGGCATGACCTACGAATTACAGGTGCGCAAAGTATGTCATGGAACAATGGGGTTCATCGGATTGAGCGTTCTAGTTCCTAGAAGGACTGGATTTTCTATTCTAGTCTTAAAAAGGGACATCTCATGCTAGACTGTCCCACTATTCATGCTACAGGGCAGGAGAGGAGACAGTTGCAGTCAATCGAGGCTTCTGATCCCAGGACTCCTAGGATTAATCAAGGTATGATGCATGTCTTTCTACATTAGCCACAGTATTGATAGAAATTTGTACTAGTGTTTTCCCTTTACTACCACTTCTTCATTTTTTACGTACAGGTTCTTGTTATGACAATTGACTTGACCCTCATGTTTGGAGTCTCCTACTGGAGGAGACCCAATGACCACAAACTGGTGCTGATAGTGTGACATAACTCTTGGAGGTGAGAGTATCAGTTGGGATATCTTGGTAGAAGTGTTGAGGATTTATGAGGTCATTCTTAGTATGGACTATAACCATTAATGCTAGGATTTACTATATTAGGCAAAGAAAGTAGTTCATCCATGGTGATGGAACCAGATTTCCCTTTATCAGTAGTGGGGAAATCCTTTTATCTCTACATGAACTCTGGAAGAGGAGGGTAGAGCCAAATCCTATTTAGTTGGCTAATTAGACCCTCACTATAGTGAATTTAATGAGTACTAAATATCCTTAGTGACAATAGATTATAAGTACATCTCCCTTGAAGATGTTCCATTATTACATCTTCATTGAGAGTTAATCTTATTCCTTGATCTATACCCTAGGACGACACTGATATTCACATCGGCATTTCCAATAGATCTCACAAAGCATCATGGATTGATGGAACAATTATATTACATGGGAATATAGTTTCCCCATGTGGTCATGGAGTATGAACTAAGGGATCCATGAATGATTCGAGGTATGTTATGTGTCTACTTCTAGAAACTATATAAATAGACAAAGGTGATAATCATTCCTTATTATCATGAATATTGTTCAAGACCTAGAGTTTCTGTTTAATCCATTGACTTGATACTTACATTTTGGGATACCTATGGGAGGTGACTATAAAATCACACTTATGCTGATGGTGTGATATGAACCTTGAGGTGAACGTTTGGGTTGGAACCTCTTGGTGGAAGCGTCGAGGCCTTATGATGTTATTTTGGGTATGGATTGGTCATCAAATGTTGATGTTCATATTGAATATTTAAGGTATAAAGGATATGGTATATCTACATCATTGGAATGGGGTTTTCCTTGGTTGGTGAAAAAGGGGAAATCCAGGTAGCGCAAGATAAACTCATGCATTGGAGGGTGAAGTTGATCACTCTTGAGTCAACCGACTATGCCCTCGTCGTAGTAAATGTTTTGAGTTTTCTGTTCCCAATAGTAGAGGAAGAGTGCAAGAACGCCCCCTCAAAATATGTTTCCAGGGTTACCTATCTGTAAGGGGAGGGACTTCAGCATCATTCTACACCTCGAGATGGCATAGATATCAGCATCAATATATCAGAGGGATTTTTAGAGCTTGGAAAGCAGAGGGCGTAGGTTGGGGACTTGTAGAGAAAGTTCTTAGTAATGCCTAGTATTCGAGGTTATGTGCAGACGAACATCACTTTAATCCATTTGACATGGATAATGAGTATCTACTACCAAAGGGTCGATGGGAATATCAATCAGTTAAAAGGTTCAGCCTCTCGCGTGGATGGAATGTTTCCCATAGGATTTTTAGACGTTAAGAATGTGGTGATATCTAGTGTTCTTTTAGGACCATGAATCTGAGATAGTCTATACTCATGGGAAGGGGAACATAGTGGCGGGCATGCTCAAAAGGAGGTATGATTTATAGTTGACAAGTGAGGAAACAGAGAACCTATCCACATTGTAGATATCCATTATGGATTATGATGGAGCAGCTTACCTTCAATCAATGACTATCACTCCCCCACTATTACAGCAAGTCGCAGAGGCATTGTTTGTAAATGTAGAATACGAGGCCGGATGTGCTCAGTTATCCTTAGGAAAACCTCTTGATGAATTTTTGACATGTGGGAAGAATTTCATCCTTTTCATAGGAGGCAACATAGTACTAGTGACATTACGGTAGGAGGTGTTGAGTTAATTCCATACATCCCCTTTGGTGGTACGTCCTGGTGTGGAGAAAATATATCAGGACCTACGATGTTTGTACTAGTGGCTAAGAAATGGATACCCTTGGAGTTTTGGGAGAGAGACCATGTTTTCCTTTGGGTCTCACCCTGACAAGGATTAATGCGAATTGGCCGGGGCAGAAAGCTATCTCCGAGGTTCATCAGATCTTCCCTGGTCCTGAGTAGAGTTGGAAAGGTGGCGTACCTTCTAGCTCTTCCCCCACAAATGCTCCAGGTACATGATGTTTTCCATGTGTCACAGATGAGGATGTACGTTAATGATCTATCACACGTCATCGACTGGGGGAGCTGGACATTAACGAAGGGTCGATGTTTGTAGAGTTCCTGGTCGAGATAGAGGATTGAAAGGAGTGGGTCCTATAGGGGCGGTCCATTCCTTTGGTTCACATTTGGAAGCAACGTGAGAATCTATAAGAGATAACATAGGAGATAGAGTCTTAGATTCATGTTCAGTACCCCTAAATTTTTTACAAGTTTTGTTTTGGATTTCGGGGATGTAAATCCCTATGTTGGGAAAAGTTTAATGTCATGGATTTCAGTGCAATTTTTTTATTTATATGGAATTATTTTGAGACTGCGAAATTGAATGGCACGTGATTACGAGGCCCAAAGTTCCCTGAATGATCTATTGAAAAATTTTTACCATTAAATATCACACATGAGTAGTTTTCTTGAAAAAAGTGGAATAGCTCCGAAAAAATATCCCAGATCAGAAATCGGAGGGCGTCGTTGTATTCAGGATAGCCGTTTTACCCTAGACATGACATATGTTTCATCAGCGAACACCTCTGATTATAAAACCCAAAAATAGCATAACTGTAAATAAAATAATTTTATTTTTAAAATTATTATAACTCACAAAAGTTGACTCAGATTAATAATATGAGACCACCACTAAACTTGTGAGGGTATTCTTTTCTTAGGAAAATCTTAACATTGGCAGGCATGGGCCAACATTGGAAGTTAGTTTTTGGCCATGAATATAATAATTAAGAAAAACTTATTTTACTTTCAAATCCATATAACTCCAAAATGGTAACTTTGATAAAAAATCTGAGAGTACCATTGATATTGTGGGGGAATGTTTCCCTTAGGCAGAGCCTAACCTTGACCAACATGGTTGGAGGGTGAAAGTTGTTTTTTAAAACTTTTTTAAGTACATTTAGTAAATGTGCGAGAAATATTTTATATCTTTTGAACTGTTTCATGGATTAAAAATATAAGATCACTGTTGAATTCTGATCACTTAGATTCTCCTAGAAATAACATAACATCAGCCAGAAATGGCCGAGCAAAGAAGTTGTTTTCTATAATTTTCATGAAAATAATAAAATTATCTAAAAAATTGTTTTTCATATTTTAACCTTTGAGTGGAGGACGATGATGTTGTGGTGTAGCAACGAGGTGGCGACAATAATCATTAATGAGGCTCATTAATGTCTCATTAACTAGAAATGTAATGATGCTTTAATGACATGTAACAAAGACACTATTTATTAAATAAAACAGCATAATGATGTGGTGTTGCATCATAATGGAGACGTTGTGATGTGATTCTATTTAATGTTTGACACGCTGGGAAAATAAGGATTAAATTTTTTGAGGATTCTCCATCTAACCTCTGATGGAATTCCACCCCAGCAAAGAATGATGAATATGGGCAGAACATCAACATCTTCGATGCCTTTCGAAGAATGGAGCCGGGAAGGGACGTCGATGTTTTAATACCTCAAGGGAGAATACTGCAACATCAGACGTCATAAGAGGTAGGGGTTTTTGATTTTATGTTCTTCCCAATCCTTCTCTAAGAATGACGAACACGGATCATCCCAAGAATAGGTTGATCCACATTTCGTGCATTATATGGGAGGGTGTTTTATTCATGGGGTTATTTTATTTGGGGTCCAAATCATGGCATGGAAAGAATGAACAGAAACTCCCCAAACCTCCCTAATCTTTAACCATCACATATAGAGGCCCCAGGATGACACAAAAAAAGACCGAGCACCTACGCCTGTGCGTTCTTACTGGTTGTACCATTGAAATGGAGGCAAGGTAGGTTTGTTATCCTCATGGTGAAGAGGTAGATCATCAGAGGACACAGACGCATATGGATTTTAGACCACCAGAGCACATATTGTGGTCTTCTAAAAATTATTATGGAACTGGCGGTGGTAACAGCGGTGACCGGTGATGTCGTCAGCGTGAAGGAGGTAGCCCGAATCAATGGGTCATGTTAATTGGGAGACCATAGTTCGTCAGCTGCGACAACACACTAGAGGATTTTGCACTAGGAGGAGAACCACGTTGGGGGATGTCCCGCGTTCAATCTATACAAATGATATGGAAGCCACAGTCCTTGACTGTGGCAGACTGATGAGCCACAGACATCCGCGGGGGCAGGCAGGAGGCTGCAGCCATGACAGTAGTTGGATGTGGTGCTAGGTGGGAACTGTGGAGGAGGAGAGGCCCGACTCTGGAAAGCTGCATTCGGAAAGGATGGGGATGCAGCTAGCTATCAAGTCCCAGGTACTTCCATCGGCCGCACCACACGACCGATCCCCAATAGGGGGCCGAGCCCCCAGCAGGTCGGGCCGGTCCCGCCACCAAATGTGCTGGACCTGAGTCCAACGAGCTCGACCACAATTGAGCACTGGAACCAAAACCAATAGGCCATACCCAAACCGGCATATAGGACCTGCACTTATAGAATTCCGCCTTTTTGTCACAAAAACTTTCATTACATTATACAAAACTGAGGATCTTTATGGTTTAGTGTCTTGGAAACAAGGAACTTAATACATGATACAAAAAAACATTCTTCTTAAACACTTTAAAGGATTCTCCTTATGTTAATCCTAGTATCATTACTGTAACTCATAACCTGGGTACATACATCAAAAGAAAGGGTGAGCAGAAGGCCCAGTAAGGGAAACAATGGAAACATTTAACATGTGAACTTGAGATACATCAATAAAGTCATGAAAAGAACTTTAGGCATGAGAATGAAATCATGAGGCATATCATAATAAAAATAACTTATTTCATAACTTGAAGACGTAGTTACAACATTTCACAAAGGCAATCATTTTCGTTTCACCGAGGACCATCCCCAAGGTGTCAATAAAAATTATCAAGGTTATTCACCAGGGCGTCGTTAAAAATGGTCATCTCTAGAGATTAAGTATTTACCCAATGAATTGGAGTGCTATCAGGGTGCACCCTTAACATGTCTTTATTATCATGTGATCCACATATATCATCATCAATCATTTCATAAAAAACCCATATACCATAAAAGGAATGAGTTTCATTTCATAATCATAACATTTTAAAAACTGCTTTAAAGACATGATCTTTATGTAACTTTAAACCCACGGAAAGGGAAAGAGGGTCTCATGTATGTAAATCCCAGAATATAAAATAGAAAATTTTGGTATATATGTGAATACCCCTTTAGAAGAATTAGCTTTGAGTATTCACTTAATAAAATAAATGAATTTGAGAATAAGAGAGACATTTTGAGATGGAATTTTTGCAGCAGAACGGCTATGTTTCGGGGTATTAGGAAACATTGAAAAGATAGGGGACATGGTTCACCCACTCATAAATGATCCATAAAACAGTAGGGGCCAGAATATAAAGGATTTAAGAACATGTTAATGAAATATGAAAGATATACCATATTAAATGAAGAACATGAAAGGAAGACAAAAATAAGATTTCTCTTATGAAAATTCGGCAGCCTAACGACGTCAATTAGACTTCAAAAAAAAATGAATTGACAAGATAAAATAGGGTATCTCATCATATAAAAATAAATTATCAGTACAATAGATATATATATCAGACCCCAACATAATAAAAAGGAACTTTAAAGACTTGACATGAAAGTAGAACTTTGAAAAATGAGAAAGGTGAAAGAATGCCTTAAAAATTCGGAAGCCTAACGGCGCCGCTTAAACATCAACAAAAATGAATTGAAGAGATCAAAATAGGGTCTCTAATCATATTAATATAAAATATCAGTATGATTTATATAGATATCATACCCCAACATAATAAAAAGGAACTTGAAAGACTTGAAATGAAAGTAGACCTTTAAAAATGAGAAAGGTGAAAGAATCCCTTAAAAATTCGGCAGCCTAACAGCGCCACTTAAAATTTCTTAAAACGAATTGATGAGAGCAATATGAGGTCTCTTTTAATATTAAAATGAAAAGGGAAGTAAGATTAATAAAAAATAACATCCTCTAACATAAGATCATTGAGCATAAATGAAATTACATAAAAGAGATTATTTGAAAGAAAGAGAGAGGTAGGTTCCCTTATCTTAAAACGTAACTCTTAAAACTCAACGGTTGGGACCTTAAGGGCTTGGGGGAACCTTGTGAGGACTCCATGGGAAGTAATGAGGCCATAGCTTCTTTGGGGAAGAGTTGGGAGTCGAATGGATGAGAGGATGTCTTGGTATTTATAGGGAAAGTGAGGGGACAAGGCATTAGTGGCCAAGGGACACCTCATTGATGGTTTTGGCAAAACCATGGGCTTGCCCATGGTATTTGCCCATGGTATTGGCCACATGGGTCCCCCCATACAATAATTCATCACCTTTGGTCGGCCAACCCTTAAAATATCTCATGACATCATCATGACATAGTTATGATGTCATTAAACATACCGAAACCCTAAAACTCTATTTTCACTATTCATCGAAAAATTCAACTTTCTCAGAAAAATCCCAAATTTTACCTTAACCAAATATCAATGCTCTGATTTCAAAAATGAACTCCATTTTATAAAAAATAATTTTCTAATTTTTATTAATTTAATTTTTAAATAAATACACTATTCACTGAAAATTCAATTTTCTCAGAAAAATCCCCAAAAATTACCTTAACATAATATCGATGCTCTCAGTTCAAAAATGAATCCATTTTATAAAAATAATTTTCTAAATATTTTTTATTTAATTTTTAATTAACAAATACTATTCACCTGAATAAACTAATACTTGACTAATAATTTAGGAAATTGTTATTTAACCATTTTATTGAATCACATTACTTAATCAAGGTGCCTAGATTATATTAATACTTTATATAAGTGAGATCACTAATCCATTTGGTCACATTAATAATCCTAAGCATAAAATCACTATTCATAATTTACTATTCATCAAAAATTAAGTTGAACTTATTATACTCTAAATTTCGTACTGATCTTAATTGTAGAAGACCATTTTTTTTAAAATCGTTACACATTTTTAATTATTTAAGATTTACATAAACATTTTTAAAATATCCTTTCTCTAAAATTCATCAAAAATATGCATACTATATTTATCCAAACATTTGAGAATTCATAAACTTCAACATAAGATGAAATCAAAATTTTAATTTAAAAAAAAGGATTACACAAGGCAGTTACGGTCTCCTTATATAGCCCCTTATCACTGCAGCATAGGACCTAAGTGTAAGGTGTGCTAAGGTGAGAGAATCTGAGGGAGGCTCGACCAACATCACTTTAGTAGAAATTTCTATCAGTTTGAACTTCTCACAAAAGCGATTCCGTTCTAGCTTCACACGATGAATTTCGGCTTGGGTTTGGTCCATAGCAAAGCCCAGTGGTGCTACCTCCTTCCCAAGTTCCATTAGATGGGCTTCGATTGGCCCGAGACTACTGGATGAGGCCATCGAATCTCATTTCTATATTAATTAACCAAGGTCACTTGTGTTGAGAGACAAAAGTCCCAACATTCCGTTTTCAACGGTCATACTGACTAACGGGCATATAATAGTCAAAACCCAATAGTCTCATTTTAATTATAGTCATGTTATCAAATGAAACAGTTTTGTTGAGTATGAAAAAATAAAATAACACAAAAAATTTGGAAACATGATTTATTCAAAATTTCTGGTCGTTACAATCTCCCCCCCTTCAGAAATTGCGCCCTCGCAATTTTTAAAATTTGGTTTTGAAATTTCATTGAAAGTCCCACATCAGAAAAAGAGTCAGTAACAATATTACTTTAAAAGAAAGAAAAGTAAGTACAAAGGTCACCCAAGTTAACCCATACTAGGATTCCATGTAGAAAAACATGGATATGGAAGAAAAAAAACAAAGGGTCATGTTCTGAGGGAGAGTGATAGAAAACATGATTTGGAGAAAGTTAACCACAAGAAAATCACAAACTTATGAAGTGTGTAAACTGTCTTTGATTACCCAGTAGGAAGCTTAAACCAACAAATTTTTTGTTTTACGTTCCTTTTACTAATTTTGAGGAATTCATTTACTACATAGAATAAAAACATAAAGAAATATACCTACCTTCCAGTAGAGTTTCATCCTTTAAAAAGATTCTTCCAAAACTAATCTTTTCTCCAAACGATGAGAATTCAAAACTACTCAGTCTCATCAAAGCACAAGAATCATCTTATAGAGAATCACATAATCCACTAAAGATTAAATATCTATTTCTTATATATTTAAACGTTATCCCAAAAACCGAAAGGGTAAGATAAAACGACTCTTCCAAAAGAACGAACCCTAGAGGAAGGAAAACTACTTTAAATATTCAAAGTTCCACGGTACTACCCAAAGTTCATCATAGACCATTCCATAAATAACTGTTCATAAAATTCCTCAAAATAAACCAAACTAAGATTGAAACCCAAATACAAGAAGGATTTGATAACATAGTCTTCCAAAATAAACTTCGTTGTTCATCTCCAAACAACATTAACCACTACTAACATATTATAACAAAAGTAGCTAACCTAAACATATTTTACCCAAGATAGGTTAATCAATTCCACAAGTAACCTAAATTACTATAAGTCCTCCTTAAATTCATCGATTCTTAAAAATATATGTCAAATTTTACTCAACAAAAATACCGTAGTAATCTATTTACCTCGATCATATAGGGTCCCCAAAATAGTTAACATCTTCCAAAATAATAATCATATTTTAATCCCTAATCATCTCTGTCATATTAATACGACAATCATCGCATTTCCTAACACATTGGCTGTTGGGACATGTTCATCCATTTCGCGCCATTAACTAAGAAAAGAAAGTATAATTAGGGGCTTACATACTTAGCCAATAATCATGAAAAGGAACTTAAAGAATATAAGGATAACTTGTAGAAGAAAAGTATACCATAACTTGTGATACCCTAGGTTTCAAACTAAGTTATCCATGATCATATATTCTTATGTGAATCATTATTTTATTTTATGTTTGTTCCTTTAATAATGGTTCATACTAATATTATGAATTTACCAAATCATATCCCCCGGGAGTGTCGTAACCAAGAGTGCAGCAAGGCTCGTTGTCATGTACCTGTTCCCGTTCGAGTCTAGCTCAAAGCGGTGTTTTCAGGTTTTACCCCTTTGTACTTTTGTGCGAGAGCCACCTCTACCTGCTCATATCCAGACATGGATTTATTTTCTTGGAAACCCCTTACTCAATACTCACCAAAATACCAGGAAGATTTCCTTTATTTAAACTTTCTTATAGGGATACTCCTAAAGTTTTCATATCCTAACTTCCACAAATAACTAAACCATCCTTTGATACCAACTATAGTATCCGGCCTTTTTGTCACAAAAACCTTCATTACATTATACAAAACTGAGGATCTTTAAGGTTTAGGGTCTTGGAAACTAGGAAGTTATAACATGAAAAAAAAATTCTTCTTAAACACTTGAAAGGATTCTCCTTATGTTAATCCTATGTTAATTACTTCATCTCATAACCTGGGTACATACATCAAAATAAAGGGTGAGCAGAAGGCCCAGTAAGGGAAACAAGGGAAACATTTAACATGTGAACATGAGAAACATCAATAAAGTCATGAAAAGAACTTTAAGGAATGAGAATGAAATCATGAGGCATATCATAATAAAAATAATGTACTTCATAACATGAAGATGTGGATACAACATTTAACAAAGTTAATCATTTCCATTTCACCAAGGTACATCCCCAAGGTGTCAATAAAAATTACCAACTTTATTCACCAAGGCGTCGTTAAAAATGGTCATCTCTAGAGATTAAGTCTTTACCCAATGCATTGGAGTGCTATCAGGGCACACCCTTAACATGTATTTATTATCATGTGAGACACGTATATCATTATCAATCATTTCATAAACAACCCATATAGCATAAAAGTAATGGGTTTCATTTAATAATCATAACATTTTAAAAACTGCTTTAAAGACATGATCTTTATGTCACTTTAAACCCACGAAAAGGGAAAGTGGGGCTCATGTATGTAAATACAAGAATTTAAAATATAAAATTTTGGTATATATGTGAATAACCCTTTATAATAAAGAGCTTTGAGTATTAACTTAATAAAATAAATTAATTTGATAATAAGAGAGACATTTTGAGAAGGAAATTTTGCAGCATAACGGCTATGTTTCGGGGTTTTAGAAAACATTGAAAAGACAGGGGACATGGTCCACGCACTAATAAATGATCTATAAAACAGTAGGGGCCATAATATAAAGTATTTAAGAACATGGTAATGAAATTTGAATAATATACCATATGAAATGAAGAACATGAAAGGAAGACAAAAATAAGATTCCTCTAATGAAAATTCAGCAGCCTAACGGCGTCACTTAAACTTCAACAAAAATGAATTGAAAAGATCAAATAGGGTCTCTCATCATATGAACATAAAATATCATTACGATAGATATAGAGATCATACCCCAACATAATAAAAAGGAACTTGAAAGAATTGACATGAAAGTAGAACTTTGAAAAATGAGAAAGGTGAAAGAATCCCTTAAAAATTCGGCAGCCTAACAGCGCCACTTAAACATCAACAAAAATGAATTGATGATATAAAAATAGGGTCTCAAATCATATGAACATAAAATATCAGTATTATATATATAGAGATCATACACCAACATAATAAAAAGAAACATGCAAGACTTGACATGAAAGTACAAATTTGAAAAATGAGAAAGGAGAAAGAATCCCTTAAAAATTCGGCATCCTAACAGCGCCACTTAAACATTCTTAAAACGAATTGATGAGAGAAATAGGGCGTATCTCATCATATGAGCATGAGAAGGGTAGTAAGATTAATATAAAAGAACATCCTCCATTATAAGATCATGGAGCATAAAATAAATGACATAAATAGATTACATGAAAGAAAGAGAGAGGTAGGATCCCTTACCTTAAAACGTAACTCTTAATACTCAAAGGTTGGGACCTTGAGGGCTTGGGGGAACCTTGGGAGGACTCCATAGGAGGTAATGAGACCCTAGTTTCATTGGGGGATGAGTTGGTAGTCGAATGGATGAGAGTATGGCTTGGTATTTATAGGGAAAGTGAGGGGACACGACATTAATTGCCAAGGGACACCTCAATGGTGGTTTTGGAAAACCATGGGCTTGCCCATGGTATTGGCCACATGGGTCCCCCATACAATAATTCGTCATATTTGGTCGGACATCCCTTAAAATATCTCATGACATCATCATGACACAGTTATGATGTCATTAAACATACTGAAACCCTAAAACTATATTTTCACTATTCATCGAAAAATTCAACTTTCTCAGAAAAATCCCAAAATTTCACCTTACCCAAATATCGATGCTCTTATTTCAAAAATGAACTCCATTTTATAAAAATAATTTTCTAAATATTTTAATTTAATTTTTAAATAAATACACTAATCACTGAAAATTCATTTTTTCTCAGAAAAATCCCCAAAAATTACCTTAACATAATATCAATGCTCTGAGTTCAAAAATGAAATCCATTTTATAAAAATAATTTTCTATAAATTTTTAATTTGATTTTTAATTAAAAACACTATTCACCCGAAAGAACTAATACCTGACTAATAATTTATGAAACCGTTATTTAACCATTTTATTGAATCACATTATTTAATCAAGGTGTCTAGATTATATTAATACTTTCTTTAAGTGAGATTACTAATCCATTTGGTCACATTACTAATCCTAAGCATAAAATCACTATTCATAATTTATTATTCAACAAAAATTAAGTTGATCTTATTAGACTCTAAATTTCATACTGAACATAATTGTAGAAGACCATTTTTTGGAAATCATTAATTTTTTTTAATTATTTATGGTTTACATAAACATTTTTAAAATATCCTTTCTCTAAAATTCATCAATAATATGCATACTATATTTAACCGGACATTTGAAAATTTATAAACATCATCATAAGAAGAAATCAAATTTTTTTTTTAAAACAAAGGATTACACAAGGCAGTTACAGTCTCCTTACACAGACCCTAAGCACACCAGCATAGGACCTAAGTGTAAGGTGTTCTAAGGTGAGATAATCTGAGGGAGGCTCAGCCAACATCGCATGAGTAGTAATTTCTATCAGTTTGAAATTCTCACGAAGGTGATTCCGTTATAGCTTCACACGATGATTTTCAGCTTGGGTTTGGTCCAGAGCAAAGCCCAGTGGTGCTACCTCCTTCCCAAGTTCCATTAGATGGGCTTCGATTGGCCCGAGACAACTGGATGAGTCCATCAAATCTCCTTTCCATATTAATTATCCAAGGTCACTTGTATTTAGAGACAAAAGTCACAACATTCAGTTTTCAATGGTCATACTGACTAACGGTAATATAATAGTCAAAACGCAACAATATCATTTTAATTATACTCATGTTATCCAATGAAACAGTTTTGTTGAGTATGAAAAAAATAAAATAACACAAAAAATTAGGAAACTATATTTATTCAAAATTTCAGGTCGTTACAGCGCTGCTTTCGGGACGAGCCAGACTTGACAGGGTCACCGGGCGACCCGGTGGGCTGGACCCTCGGCCTACCGGGCCGGGACTAGTGAGGCCTATTGGGCATGGCCCACGGGTCAGGTCGGACCAGATCGACCCCAACCAACACCATGACGGGTCAAGTCCATCTTAATGAATTGGTGTATGTGGTACCCTCAGGCTGGGTTGGTTGGGTTGGTCCTTCCAGGTCGTACTGGGCCCCATCGCAACTAGACTTTGGTTACTAAAACACTCACATCTTGCAAACTATGCATATGATTGACGAGCCATTTGCGGTGTTGGGACCCTCTCCATGAGGCTGATCTTTTTGCACACTATATGGTGACTTTAGTTATAGTTGTGATGCAAGGATGGGCTTGAGAAGCGGTTCACCCAAGCACACTTTGAACAGAAACTGTGAGTGGCAGATCCCAGATGACTACTACCTTTCGGCCCAGTGGGAAGCACGTCTCTATGAATTGATTATCCCATGGTGGGAATTACCTCTCTGTGAATTTTCAGGTCCAGTGTACTCAATTAAGATGAGTAACTCAGTTAGCCATGACTAGTAAGAAGAACCCCTCTATGACTTTGCATGCCCACAGTACGCGATGGGGGAGGAGTACCAAAGTAGTTCTAGGTTTTGGGAAAGAACATATTTGTAACATGGAATACCCACTATACTCCCTAGATAATGAGTTCTCCAGCAGTTTTGGTGTTCAACAATGTGACTGCTGATTCCACTATTACTACCCTAGAATATACAATGTGTGACCTGTCTAGTGTTTCGTGCTTTACGTTGAGAATTTTTGTGTGGTATTTCCTTTTTGTTTTGGTGTACCTACTAAGTATTTTGTTACTCAGCCATGAATGGGATTCACCCACATGTGTTGTGTATGGGGCAGCTGACCAATGTTTTTGTA